>BSBK01001669.1:360000-1727500 GCA_027943335.1 Chamaecyparis obtusa
AAACACCCTAAATAGATGACCTTTCAACTTCCCCAAGTGGGTTGCTAAAAGGTGTATTTTCACATTTTTTATGTAAGCATTCAATAAATATGAGGGCATGACTCTTTCCCTTCCTTCTTTGCATGTCAAGAAGGTAACTTTATGATTTTAGCATTATAAATGATAGGAAAAGGTGTCTCTTCTTAAAAATTACAATTTCCATTGAGCTTAGGCCACAAATATTAACTACTTTCAACCTCCTATGTCCTCAAGGGCACTTTCCTAGGGACATGGAGACCTATATATGCTTGAATTTATTTTTACCCACATAACCATAATAGAAAATTTAAAAGAAAAATTAAAAAAACAATATTTTTGAAAGATGCAAGATTGGTCTACACCCTTAGATGCTCCTACAACATCCGCTAAAGTGAGAATTGATAAGACACAAGCATTGAGCTATAAGGAACCAATAACTTGAGGAAAAGGCATGTGGGGAAGGGAAATCAAAAAATTGATGAAATTAGTGGACATGAAGGAATCAAAGGAAAAGCCACCCAAATAAGAAAACCCTAAATGTCTAATATCAAAACTAATGGTTTTCAAGATTGCAAGGAAAAGGCACCAAAGAAGGGAAAACTACAAAATTCTGAAACTAACACTTGAGGGTTGAAGAATCATGAAGGAAAAGGCATCAAGGAGATGAAAGACCCAAGATCCCACCCAAGCTTGGAAATTGATCTAAAATCCATCAAACTTAGAAAATATTTTGAACTTACTCAAGCACATGATAAGAGAATGGGGGGATTCAAAGCACAATATTAAGCACAAATTGACCATGGCCTTTCATTGAAAGAACTCTCTAATCAAATATCAATGATGGAAGATGTACGACCAAGGCAACAAAGGGCACAAGACTTGAAATTTTTTGCATTTTAGAGCATGTTTCTTTGATCATTGGGGTGCACTTTTCCATGTGAAAGTGTTATTCAAGATATTATGAATATTATATAATTCCTCCTAGACCTACAACTTCACAACATATACAACAACATCAAGTCCTCCAGTCCTAACAAATAACAATTTACTATTGAAATTCTAAGAATGCTTAATGAGAAGGAATTAAAAATTACAAAAGAGAAATTTTTGAGATAATATTTTATCTTAAATAATATGAAATATAAAATCCTCTTATTATATAATTTTTAATTGAAGAATGGAACCTGCCCATCCATCTATATAAATTGATGAATTAATTCCCAAATTTTAAGCTAACCAACCACCCTTCCTCCCTTACAAATGTGTTTTCTTTAAAAACTAACTTAATCGCCATATCTCAAGCCACCCACATACACTACACACACATAGGAATTCAGCAGTGTTAACTAAGACTTGAATAGGAACATATGCTATTTATAAATATCACTCAATAGGCTAGAAAAATGGTAGATAGAAATTATGTACTAAAAAAATCTATTATGGGATTCATTCTCCTTAACGTATGTTATATAAGAGACACAAAATCTAACCTGTGATACATCCCAATGTTGCGCATCAATTGGTTCATCATTTATTTGTCCATTCTGACCATGCATTCCATTCTCCTCGACTACAAATTTAAAATAAAAAGAATCAAAATCTTTTGAATAACATATGTTATCATAAAGGCAGGTCACAACCATCATTGAATGTAGAAGAAAAAAGGGAAAAATTCCACTCTTGAAACAAACAACCAAAACTCCCATATCCTCTCCCAAAGAATTGACAATTAAAAATCATTCTAACAAGCCCTGTCAATAATTGTGTGGCACTCAACAATATTCAAAATTGATATGGTTTGAAGCTCTTGACATTCATTTTCTTATTTTCTTACACTTAAATAATTCTGACATATCCATCTTTTCCTTTTGATTCTTGAAGAATATTACTTGCTTAAATGATAATCAATCTCACCTACCAAGATATTTATGATAGATATTTCAAAAGAAATAAAACCCATGTATGAATGAAAAGATTGTACAGTGTATTTCCCCACATATTTTAGTTATGCACATCAAAATCAAATAAGTGAACATAGAGGCATGTTACTATTACAAGCATTAGATTAAGCACATCAAAATTTTGAATATTCTACCAGGTAATATAATGTTTATTGATTAACTTACACATTGAGTTTGACAAAATCAGCCCTGTGTTAGTCATTGTCATGCATTTGGGTGTGTAATGGTGTCCAAATGACATGCCTCTTGTGCTTCACAATATGTTCAATGAGAATTGAACATTGTGCTATTTGAAAATATAAATGAATGCCAAGCTTCTATTTTATTTTGCTATTTTTCTAAGTGATGTTTATTCGCAATACTGATTTGCTTATTCTACATATTCTGATTTGGTCATGTTATTTGTAATTAACTTTTGATGGTGTTTGTAATGTTCCCTTCTCAAGCATAAGCTATTGGTAACCCTTAGCCTCATTTCCTAAAGTTTTTCCATAGGTATTGGTAAAGGGAAAATAAGTTAAATAATTATATCTAGTTTTAGGGATGAAAACCCTCCTAGCTAGCTGTGTGGTTTCACTCTAAAATCACCACTGTGCTGAATATTGAGCTTACTTTCCAATTTTCTACTAAGAAAGGAGATTTTTTATGTGTTTTGATTTCTCAATATAATGCTTAATTGTTTCCAATGATTGAGTTTTAGTATTAGCATGATTTGAATACATTTTGATAATTTAGGTGTTGGTATTGAGGCTATGCAAGTTTCCAAAAGAGGCCATACCATTCTTAAATGCAGATAGGAGTGGATTTGTTGGGTTGTACTACTGACCAGAGGTAGGTAAATCACTGCTTCACAAAATCACTACCTTTTTCCCTCACTATTATCCTCATTTCATGTTGTTTGCACCATTTTTTATGCTGGGTATGACTGAGAAGGTGAAATTTGACCAAACGTTGGAGCTGAGGTTGTTGGATAGCTGTATCATCCTTGGTATCTACTGTTTAATAGACTGTTGTCTTACTTTATCAGGTCTACTATTCTTAATTGCATATAAGCCTAACACAAATTATATTTTAACATTGCTTGTCTTACTTTATTGGGCCTTCCTATATTGTCTTGCTACTATTGTTTATTGTAATCAGAAATTGTATTAAATACTAATCAGAATGGGGGCATCACAGTTTATGATATTTTTCATTGCATATAGGCCTAACACAAATTATATTTTAACATTGCTTGTCTTACTTTATTGGGCCTTCCTATATTGTCTTGCTACTATTGTTTATTGTAATTAGAAATTGTATTAAATACTAATCAGAATGGGGGCATCACAGTTTATGATATTTTTCATTGCATATAGGCCTAACACAAATTATATTTTAACATTGCTTGTCTTACTTTATTGGGCCTTCCTATATTGTCTTGCTACTATTGTTTATTGTAATTAGAAATTATATTAAATACTAATCAGAATGGGGGCATCACAGTTTATGATATTTTTCATTAAAGAGTGGATATGTGTTTGGGCCCACTATGCCTCTACATCGTAGTGGTATCAAAGAAAGGGACTAGATATTTGTAAGTTAAATATTGAGAAGAATCTTAGAAAAGGTGAAGATGAAACTAAAAAAGATAGAGACAGACATGGTAAAGGTGTTGAAAAAGAACCTAAAGAATGGAACAAAGAAAAGAGATAAAGATGAGAAAAGAGAATAAGAAAGGAGACAAGAGGAGATAAGAAGCTTAAGGAAAGCATCATAGGAAAGTATAGAAAGGCAAAGGAATTTGAAAGAACTCATGGAGAAGGATAGGAGGAATACTAATAGGTTTGTAGACAAATGTAGGAACTTAAGAGAATGGTCATGGAAGGTAGTGAAAAGTTGGCATTTGAGTGTCAAGAAGAAGGTGCAATGGTCTATGCAAAGACTAGTAGAAAGAGGAAAGTTGGTGGATGAGAAAGACAAAGAATCAAGCAATGAAAATGTTCTTGATGTTGATTCAAAGATGTAAGATGCTAGTGAAGATAGCAAAGAAGCAAGTCTTGAAGGGCTTGAGAGTGATGATTCAGTTGTGGTAGGCACTATGTTGTTTCCTTTGGAGGAAGATAAGGGTAGTATGAAAGTTACTCCTATGACATCACATAGTGAGGGTAATGATGTGGCCATGGAGGTTGATGATTGTTTGGCATGCCAAGAAGAATGACATGAGAGTAAGGATCAGTTGGTGAGGGTTGAGTTGGTCTCAAGGGAAGAGACTAAGAATGAGTTAGCTATGATGATGGGCCATGAAATGGCTCAAGAGATTGTTTACTCTCCAAGCATGGAGGCATGGTATGTTGATGGTGTCAAGGAAGAGGAGTGTCTTTGGAAAGTAGATTTATTGAATTTTTAGATGTATGCAAAAGTAGAGGTTCAAAATAGGAAGAAGAAGTTGTTGATGGCCAACAAAGAGAAGCAGGTGTTCATGTTGAAAAGAGAAGTCAAGCCAAAAGTCAAGATCAAGGAGTGGGGGTTTGAACATGATGGAAATAATCACACTACCACAATTTAACCATCACACAATGACATTAGAAATTAAGAGGGAACATATATCAGACCATGACATGCATACAAGGATACAAAAAAATGATTTTGAGATACAAACCTGTGCAATCCAATCTCCCAAGGAATAGACAACACCACTTATCGCCATCTTTGCCAAAATAGGATTTGTCTTCAAGGCCTCTTCATACGTAGTCTAGTTATGCACAGGAGCATATCAGACAATCTCATAGAGGGTCCACCCCTAAAAACAAAAGCACCATTTCAGTTTGAATATTGAATATATATAAATATAATGATAAAAGAAAAGCATACAATCATACGCTCTTTGATTTTGAGGTATAGAATAGAAAATATAAGCTGAAAAGCCAATAAAAAACATAAGAGACAAATCACACTTCAGAAAAGTACAAAAAGAAAAGAAAGATAAGTTCTTATTAGGCAACTAAAAAGCTTTCAGTATTTTAGATAAGACATCACAGGTATTTATTTGTAGTCTAAAGCCTTGTTATAGAAATTTGTTTTTATTAATCCTCAGAATTAGTTAGTGAATCTTCTTCTTTATTTCTAAATTCATGGATGATTCTATTTTTTTTGTAGTAAATAGCATACGTAATAGATAAACATGAAATCAACAACAAATATCTACCTCTAAATACAACTCCAAATGAATGAATAAAAGAAGAAAATGATAATGCTGATTGGGTATCCAGTAAATTAAATAGTTTAATCATGCAAATAGATGTGGATAGTGCACATCATAGTGATGAGGAAACAATGCTAATAGGGCAGTCACATACAAAGAGACCAGCTTAAGAGGGAACATAGATCAGACCATGACATGCATACAAGGATAATAAATAATTATAGTATGTTCAACTAAAGATAAGAAATCAACCAAGGAACCTACATGAAATAGTCATATATCAAGTGCAATAGCATGATCAAGAGATGGTTTAATCATTAAGAGTCACAACTACCAAGAAATAGAGCATCATGATTATAGATGGAAAAAAGAGGTGTTACACGTTTGCATCACACATGCTTAAGGAAAAAATTTCTAATACAACTGAAGAGAGTAATTAATATGGAAAATTAATCAAATGTAAGCAACATATGGCATTAATTTTGATAGTTTGATCAAAGGCCACTTTTGCAGGCACCACCCACCAATCCTAGAAAGGAAATAGAGCCTGTATACCCATATTTGTTTTTCATACCCTTTTTGCAAGGAACTCAAAAATTATTCAAATTAAACAAGTATGAACTGTAAGAGACTAAGAAAGAAGGCAAAGGTGTTACCTCACTAGGATGATAGTAATAATGAGACAAAGAACCATGAAGACTAAATCCAAGGATAATAGATCTGAACATCCAGGTTTGATCAAATTCAAAAATTGGTTTTCCTTCATAGCACTGTCAAGTCAACAACATGAGCATTATTTTGTGTCTAGAGTGTCATCAATGTTTTTAAATGTAGAATGAAATGGTTGTAAGTATGCATTTCTACCACATGCAAATGATTTTGAGATACAGACCTGTGCAATCCAATCTCCCAAGGAATAGACAACACCACTTATCACCATCTTTGCCAAAATAGGATTTTTCTTCAAGGCCTCTTCATACGTAGTCTAGTTATGCATAGGAGCATATCTGACAATCTCATAGAGGGTCCATCCCTAAAAACAAAAGCACCATTTCAATTTGAATATTGAATATATACAAATATAATGATGAAAGAAAAGAAGACAATCATACGCTTTCTGATTTTGAGGTATAGAACAAAAAATATAAGCTAAAAAGCCAATCAAAAACATAAGAGACAAATCACACTTTAGGAAAGTACAAAATGAAAAGAAAGATAAGTTCTTATCGGGCCACTGAAAAGCTTTCGATATTTTAGATAAGACATCACAGGTATTTATTTCATTTTTTTCATGAAGTATATGCATGATGGTATATTGATTTATTATCATTTCCTTATATTGTTGTATAAAGTATCTCTGTTAAATGTCTTTTGTCTTTTCTTCCATAGGTCATTCTTACAAATATATAGTAAAGAGGTATGACATACTGCTCCACATCTCAAATTGCTTCTCCACCTTCTCCATCACCAATTGAGGTATGTTAACAACAATTTCCCTCACATCATTTCTTCTCATTGCCTCATCATACTTTTCCCCAAGTGCACCAAGGACTACAAAGAAACAAGATAAACAAATCACAAGCATATAGCGATGTTAGAATAGTTACTAAAATGGTCATAAATTATGTTCTTATAGTAAAAGAATACTTTGACATAAGAAAAAAACTACACAATATTAAAACATGACATTGTTCTTTAAAAACTAAAAAGGTACATGTAACAAAGAACTTCATTTCAACTTGCTAATTGGTTGTCACTATTAACTCTAAGCTTATCTTTAAAGTTTGAGCTTCACTTGGTTTTGAGAATAGTTTAATATTCTCTACTAAACAAGGCCAACCATGTGAAGGTGGAAGCTCATTTGGCCCCTCTCCCCCCCCCCTAACATCACTCTAAATTCCCCATTAACATTTAATAACATTCATTCATTCATCCATTTTTTAAATATTACATTCAATCATTATAATCACATGATAACATTCATTAACACATAAAATTCATTAACACACAACATTCATGAATAATTCATTAACACATAAAATTCATTAACACACAACATTCATGAAGAATTCATTAACACATCATTCATCAACATTACTAATACAAAATTACATCCATTAAGACAAAGTTCTTTCATTAGCAAAAAATGTTAATTATAATCATTTATTTTTGGGTTTCTTGCTATTTCTTTTAATCATGTAATTTCTAAGAGGAAGATCAATGTCCTCGTCATTCCCCTTCTCTACTGATTCTAATTCCAACACATGTCTCCTCCTCATCTGTTCAGGAACACAAGGCCGCTACGCCAAAGGGGGGTCTGCTGCAATAACAACTACTTCATGAGTTAAATTCACACCATTTTATATTAGTGAATTAAAAGTATTCAATTAAGTAAAAGAACTATAAATAAAAAAATTAATTTAAAAGAACAAAACATAGATTTTCTTTACCCGAATGTGCCACATGATCTACATGGTGATCACTCTAAACATCCTCCGGCACTCATTCAGCATGACATGATTATGTATCCTCTAAAATATACACAAATTAAAGGTTACACCAAGTTCAATTTAAGATGTTAAATTATATTTATAATTACATAATTAGTTTTAAATAGAAAATGAGCACCTCCATCGACAGTATGATGCACATCAGGGGCTTCATCATGCGGCGTATGATATGTGTCATGATTAAGAGGCTGCATTGCAATGTCATGCACATTATTATCAAATAGATTGTTTCTCAAGTATTCAATTTCTAATATATTTTTTGGCATATTTACCTATGCACTTGATGTAGGAGACTCTTCAGTTGGGCCATTGGAAGATTTCTATAGGCATTCAGCCATGGCTTGATAGCCTTCCTTGAAGGCAATTTTTTTGTGTTCTATTGTGGCCTCTAAATTAAATTCAAAGCCCTACATTTTTTGATTAAACAAAATTATTTGCATTTTATAAATAATTTTTCTCTGCAATTCATTTATTGCTACTTACAATTTTTGGTTTAATTTTGGAATATCCACCAGAGCCAAGTCTGTGCTGCCCAATCTTTTGCAGCCTGGCCTTTGTTGCCTTTGATGTGTCCTGCAACCTATGAAAAGTTTGAAATATAATAGATGATATAGATATCAAGATCACTAATTAGTGCATTATTACATTGTACTAGAAGTTGATACTATTGCATACCTTCTTCTCTCATTTTCTAGTGTAATTCCTTTTTGATCATCCCCTTTCTCCTTTGCATCCAAAATGAACTCATTCGAATCCCTCACTAGAATAAAGGGAGGACACTTGTACTTTGGGTTCTGGATGAGACTCTTTCTATATGAGTCCCTCACAGTCTTAAGATGTTTGCAAGCTCTTTCTAAAATTTTCTTCTCATCAAAAATATTACTACCGAACTCATGCTCTAAATCTTTAATGAGCTTATCTTTTAATTTTTTGTCTTGCAAGTTCCACCTTTTAAGAAAAAACACAAAATTGTTAGATAGAAAAATTAAGTAAAGTTGTGTACCTTGAATATAGTAAAAGAAAAGACCTGAATGAAAGGAAAAATACTATACCAATTAATGATATGAAAAAAAATAGTGAGATAAGGTTAGTTCAGTTATGACATTCCACCTTGTATGTATGGTGGGCCTGAATATATGCAGTGCGAGGTCATAAAGCATCTTATAAAATGAATCATTTCCTGCAAAAAATGTCATGGGATAGTTAATCCAAAACTTTTTATGAATATTTAAATGCATATTACAATATAAAAAATAATAATTTTAAAGTACCTGGAAGCTTAGGACATTTTAAAGGCATCGATTCATTATCGTCAATCAACAATGATGTCTGCATAACTCCCGTGCTAGAAACATGGGTAGATCTAGGAAATGTTGGTGAATTATCACCAATACATGTACTCTGATCTATATTTGGCATAGTAGATGGTGGTGCCAGTGTATCTCCTACCCCACAAAATTAATCCACTATGTGATGCACCCAAGATTAAAGTACAAATTATCAAATCATAATTAACACAAAACCAAATATAGAAAAATAAGGATTTACCAGCTGGCATAGACCGTGAAGGCATCAACATTTGCATGCCCCTTGTTGCCAACATTACACTCAGAAATCTAAGATGGATTTC
Source organism: Chamaecyparis obtusa (assembly GCA_027943335.1). Taxonomy (NCBI): domain Eukaryota; kingdom Viridiplantae; phylum Streptophyta; class Pinopsida; order Cupressales; family Cupressaceae; genus Chamaecyparis; species Chamaecyparis obtusa. The sequence goes on from BSBK01001669.1 coordinate 369,304, forward strand.
CGTCGACCTCCTATTAGGAGTCTCCTACACTTGATGACCTGAACAATGCATTGTTAGCAAAGACATTCTAAAATAATAAAAGTAATAATTAACTTAAGAATTTTTTGAATGTTCCAAAGAAAAAATTCCTTGTAACTTGTCAACTAAAGGATTATTTTACCTGAGGTGGCCAGAGCTTTGCTAGTACCGGCCTCACTGCATTGTCCTTGACCAAGTTCTCGATTAGTTTCCAAAAAATCTTGGAACAAGAACACATATTACATATTTTACTTCACAACATAAAAGAGTATAAAATATAAACCTTTATTGAAATTTTGTTATAACTAAAGATTAATTACTGCTTACTTCATAACGACATGCTTGCGCTTTCAATTCAGATAGCCTCTTCATCATCTTCTTAGTTGGAATATTTGCTTCATCCAAAATTCTCATTATTTCTAAATTGATTTTTTATAGTTTTTCCTTCAACATAATTGTCATATTAGGTGTTTCCATGATATCATCATTAGAAGGGGTATCTATTACCTCTGTTACTATAGGTGCTTTTCCCCTATCCTGTACATCAAATTGTGACAGGAATATCAGTAAAATTATCATAAAAACTTCAAAACCGTAAATAAAATAACGTAATAATATAACATTTTTTAACTATCTAATTTGTACAATTTCAATAAGGTTTACCCTTGCTAAATAATGGGTGGGATGAGCATCCTCATGGCCTCTATCATGTGTGGGATTCATATCATCCTATGACAAAGATTAAATATAAAAACTTCAGCGAACTAAAAGCAATAGACTTCGCAAAAAAAACTTATTAATAAAATGGTATATAGTACTTACCACCCTCATGATAGTAACTTTGTTTGTATCTATGCAATTTAAATGGTAATCTATTAGTAGTTCTTCCCCTGCACTTATTGATTTTATCACACATACAAAAACTTGATTCCCCTCACGTGCCTCAAATATGCAATTGGGTTGCTTATTAGTTGAGGAAGGTCGCGTACTATTTATAAAACCCACAATATTACCTGTTGCTTTTGGTCTCCCATCAATGTACATTGCAAATCTTTTACTTTGATCAATTTTTTTCCATTGTATATAATTAGCTGATAGTGCATACCTATGCATACTTTATTTATATTGAACAACCCACATCCAATCATTGTAATTATAACACAGACCGACATACTTGAACAATTCAACAACTTTGTTGTAACATACCTTTATCCCATCCATGGAAAATAGGCCAAAACCATGTAATGAGGATGGAGCTATGCGATATATCCTCTCATTAACACAAAAATTAGTGTTAATTAGAGGTAGCTCATTGGGTACCCATTCTTTCTCAATATGTGTGTACCGAAAGGGCACCTTGATGTCGCCTTTGGTCTCATCATCATAAGAACATGACCCCCCTTTAGCAAGGAAAAATTGCATGCATTTATTGAATTTTTTTCTAATCTTTTGACCTCTAGTTGATCTCCCTGTTTTAGCTATACTACATGTAGAACTTTCATCTACCATTCCTTCATTTCCCTCATTTGATGTAGATAGATCTGACAAGTACCTATTTGGTGGGTCCTGCAATCCATCAAATGAAGTATTGTCACGTCCCTACTTCAAATAGAATTTTGATAATATTTAAATAATATATATAGAATAATCAAGTCATGACCCATACGCACGGTCCTTCTTTGTCTATACATGGGAGATATAAAATGTACTAAGTTGAAAGTGATTATATAATTATATTTCTATACGGTTCTTCTTTGTCTATATATAGATTATATGATTATATAATATGTCTATTTATTAACTTAATATACCTACTGATCCATGTCACTATGCACGATCCATGCCAAAGGGGTTAAATTTCTTGCATATGTTAATCATTTATCTTAAGTTAGCTAAAAATTACATGATACATATGCTACAAATAACTTAAAAGACAACATAAACAATATGCAACATCATTTATATGAACAAATTTACCTTATATATGGAATGCAAGATCGTCAATAGAAGGGGTGATGATGTCTATAGTCAATTGCCTATTTGCAAAAAGGGTGATAATCAAACACAATATATACATGTATTAGTAGCAATTAATTGAGCATCGTAAGCAAAACATTGGTAATTATAAATCACATTTGTTGTAATCATTACAATTGAAATCAATAAATCATGTCAATCATTTCATTGAGCATTTCAATCATGTCATTGATCATCTTCATTATCATCATCATCATCATCATCACCACTATCATCATCACCATCATCACCATGATCATTGCCATCATCACCATCATCATCATCATCATCATCATCATCATCATCATCATCATCATCATCATCTTGATCTTCTTCATCATCTTCAATATCTTCTTCTTCCATAACATTATACTTTATCGGCCTTCCTCTTGGATCATGTCTAACAAAAAATGACCAACCCTATTTATGTGGAACCTCTGAGTAAAACACTTGCTCACATTGGCTTGGAAGAACATAGGGCTCATCTCCAACTGACTCAAATGACCTTCTATTAATTTTTGTAAATCTATTATCATGTTGAATAATAGTTCTATCTGGATCATTTTGATTTAGTCGTAACCTGTACCATTTGATGATGAATAGAACTACTTTGAAGGAGTTAAAGTTGCACTCAATTATATCATCCAAGATGTCGTAGTATCGATTTTGAGATTGTTGAGGATGTATGTCATTTTTAGATGATATATTAGTGACCTCAAAAAATGCAATTATCCTAGAATCACAAGTTTTCTTTGTGTCATCCAACTTTTTTATGCGAAATTTGTGGCCATGATAGTACATAGCTTTGTGGTGCTTGACCTGTAATTTTTCAAACGTGTGTAAATTATTTTCATTGTGAGTTGATATGAAACATACAAGTCATTATCATTAATAAATTTGTACATACCTCTCTACCTCTTAAACCATATGCTAGATCAATTACCATTGGCGTAACATTGGAATCTCCATTACAATGAGCTTATCTAACCAATGAAGCAATACCTTCTCATGTTAATGAGAAACCATTTTATTGACATCATTCAATCCATACTATCATCCAATCAAGATTGTTCACAATATACAAATGTATTGCATCCCACTCTCAACCAACTGTATAAAAAAAATATATACTAATTATAAATAACTTATATTGAAGATTTATAAGAATTAATTAACTACAATAACATCTTATATTTACCTCACTTTCTTCAATCTACCTTTGCCCATCAAGTACTCCCCTTCAAATTTGTTAATGGAGTTGGGATCCCAAATATGATCTACGTGGATCTTTGCTACAAACTTAGGAAGATATTCACTAATGTACACCATGGTCTGGTATACCATATATCCCTCCACCATAGAACCTTCAGGATGTGCTCTCTGTCGAACCAAGCCTTTCAAAAATTTCAAGTGCCTCTCAACCATCCACATTGACCTAGTTGGTACAAGTCCACACAATTCAATCTACTCAACTTGATGTATGAGGTAGTGTTCTTGTGCATTGAAAAAATTTGAAGGTAGACACTTTTGCATTTCACACATAAGAAGAAGAATTTTTCTCTTCCAATATTTTATATCTTCTTTATTGATTTATTTTGATGACAACCACCTCATGTATTTTCCAAGATTATATATAACTTATTTGACACTATTGGTGAAGTGGTGTGGGAGAGATAGAGGTAGAACATACTATAATAATTGTAAAATGATCTTATCAATATTTTATAAAAGAATGCAATGAAAACTACATGCAATATACAAATATATAGTGAATAGAAAATAACATGAATTACCTTAATAAATGTATGCCAATCATGTGTTTTCATCCCTGGCCCAAATTCACTTTTCTTTGATATGAGATTGTTTATGTTTGCAGCAAATCCTGTGGAAAATTATATTTTTTTTATGACTTCTTTTATAGCATTTCTCTAATGCTCTGACAATAACCAACTAAGGGCACTTGTATCAATCTAGTCTCAATTGTTATTTGATCGAATGACATTTTTCATTACATGGTTGGATTCTTTAATGTCACTACAAATTTTGACAATTTTGTCTTTGTCACGCCTTCCATCCAAGATTTTCCATAATGTCTCTGTTACATTCTTTCTAATATGCATAGGATCAAACAAATGCATGATTGGGAGTTTCTCGTAGTACAGAAACCTACTAAATTATGTAGGATAACTTTTTAGTCCTTTTGGAAGTTGGTCATTGATGCCTTGATGATTTATTTTATTGTATGCCGACTTCCATAGGTGAGGTGTCATTCTCCATGGATTTGATGTAGTATCTTCTTTCCCATTGAAAATATATTTTTTGGTAATTTGGTACTTATGATTTATGTGGAGAAAGTGTCTATTCTCATCGAACACCTACTTTCTTAAACTTTTTGAATGATGAGATTTCATCTTTGGACCACAAACTAAACATGCAAATTTTCCCTTTATCTGAAGACCTACAAGATCGTGTATAATTGGATTAAATATGTTAACTTTGTGTTAGCACTATAACATACCAAAAAAGAGGTGTTAAGAAGAGAACATACCACAAAAATGTGTTTTCCCAGGGGCATCATGTATTATCCATACAAGCATTGCATGGAATTGAAATTGTCTTTGTCCTATTGGTCTAGAGATGTCATACATAGTGACTCCATTCCATAACACCATCAACTCATTGATAAGGGGATCAATATATACATTGATATCTTTAACTTGGTACTTACCTAGTTGAATGAACAAAAACATTACATAATTATTATGACAATTTTGATGGATTATTTATAATAAATTAATTTAGATGACTATTAAATTAAAAAATACTTGGAACAATCAGTACCAACATTATGTGCTCCCTCTTTATGGACAACCAAGGAGAAATGTTATTGTTGATAACAAAAATAGGCCACACCGAGTAAGTAGATCTCATCTCTCCAAATGGATTGACACCGTCCGCTGCCAATAAAAGCTTGAGATTACAAGGTTCTTCTTTAAAGTGTGGCCATTTTTCCTCTATTTCCTTAAATGTCAAACCATCCATAGGAATTCGCATAATGTCATCTTGACTTCTATTGTGTGCATGGTAATTCATAAATTGTGCCAAGCTATTGCACCTGAATAATCATTTCAGATGTGGAATAATGGGAATAAACCAAAGAACCTTGCGAGGCACCTTTTTTGTTATTCGATCTGATTGATATCTACTAATATGACAAATAGGGCATTCTGTTGCAAATTCATGCTATTTATGATATATAATATGATCGTTCGGACATGCATGTATTATTTGATACTCCATTCCAATATCTTTCATAATGGTAGATAATTCTCGGTACGAGCAAGGTAGAATGTTTGATGGTGGTAACAAACACTCACCTATCAACCTATGACCAAAAATATAATTTTTTAATTTAAAGAATATTAATTACTACACAATTCACCCAATGTTAATTGTAAGGGAATTACAACTAAAATAATGAAAAAAGATGACATACCTTAACATACATGTCATTGCTATATTGGATAAACCATTCATAACCTTTAAGTTCACCAACAACAATACAACAGAAAGAAGAGTTGTTTGGGAGCCTTCATATAGGGGCTCGTGTGCCTTCTCAAGTATAGGTACATCAAGGTCTGCGTCATCATCATCATCATCATCATCATCATCTTGATCATCATGATCATCTTGATCATCGTGATCTTCTTCATCATCGTGGTCTTCTTCCATGGGATCATTACCTTCTACTTCTATATTCACACCTCCATGTTCCCTCATTTGGAAATCCACATTCTCCAGATTGTCATGGTCCATAACATGAAACCTAGGGAGGTTGACCTATATGAAAATGATGACCTTATATTAACCATGACCGTGATGTCATCATCAAATCATGTCTTATGTATTTTATAAATTATTGAAATACATACCAATGGATGAAATTCATTTCCCCCTTCAATGTGACCATGTTGCTTACAATGTTCCTCAGCTGTTTTGATTAGATATCTTCGAGTCTTTAAGCCCTTACAAATTTTGCAAGGACAATAACATTTTCCATCACCTTTTCTTTTTAAGTTAGACCACAGTCTAGCAATTGTCTCCCTATTTTTTTGTGCATTGATATCATTAGACATGGTCTATCTTGAATGGAATGACTCATTGGTGGAAGAAGGATGATTTGTTTGCAACCTGCAGATAAAAATCATTACTGAACAACCATTTTCTCAACTATAATTTTCTCAATGCAAAGGGACATTTATCATACCAAATCAAAGTTTAGAAATGGACAGTTGTGATGCTTTTCCATTACAATAATTGAGCATTCATCATTTGGTATTGTGTATTCCATTTAAGTATGTCAATAATGTTCAAAATATTGTCACCAAGTACAGACATAGGAAATAAAAAAAGGGACAAAAGACAAGAAATAAGAAAAATCATTATGACTATAGAAAATTTGCATGTTCACAATACTACATGTGCATATAAGAGTCGATCAAAGAAGGTATATGCATAGGTGAAAAACATGTAGATTTATCGACCAAGCATTATTGGGAGCTCAACCCTGCAACAAATGGACTTGTGATGATATTTCACAATAGTACATGTGTTGCAGGGTAAGCTTCCAGTAGTGCTTATACAAATATGCATGTTCATTACCTGTGCATATGAAATAGCTCTAATGGTTACTTGAAAGAGTGGCTTAATATAAACAAAATGGTTACAAAGATGAGAATATGTCGTTAGAATAATGGCAAAGAGAAAAAATATAAAAATACCACTATAATCCTTTAAAAGATCAGCATAAAAATACCACTACAATCATTTCATTTCACAAAGGCAAAGAGAAATTTTAGTTAATACCATTGACTTGATAGTGTATGTCTACTATGTCCTTGATCACAACCTCTTCCTTGCTTGATAGTGTATGTCTACTATGTCTACCTAATACATGGCATTTAAAATTAAGGGCTCTCTAATAATAACTTAGATAAACTACCACATCCAATTCAAAAATATTCAAATAAGAAGAGATAACCTTACACTTAGATTTCACATGGATTTCACCAATACAACTCAAAATCATTCTTGCACTCCGAAAAAAATTACTCACTAAATCCATGTGCTTCTTAATCACCTCATCATTGTATTTATTCTCTGCAATTTACTCTATCTCAGGGTATAGTCCAGAATTTCTTGTGTTTAATATTGAAGGTTGGAATCAGAATTTGGGAATTAGTGAGTAGTTCAGTTTGAGACAACTATCCAGAGTGTTTAACGAAATGTCTATTCTATGTTGGTGAGATTTATGATGCAAAATATGGGTTAGAATTACTAAGCATTCTTACAACTAAACATTATTAGAATTTAAAAAAAACTATAAACTAGAAAACCATCATGTTTGAATGCTAAACAAAACCAATTCAGAAAGAGACAATTTAAGAATGAAATAAATCTAAAACTAACATGAAATAAGTAAAAATAGAGAAAAAATGTAGGGGATTGGTTATTCCATGGCTAACAAGTATACTTCAGAATAGATAAGTTTGTTTTATATGGCCAAGCCTCACCAGAATATAAAACTAAATATTGGAGGTTATAACAATAAATTAATATAGAAGAATATCCTGGGCTTATGGATATTGTACATACAACAAAGCATATAATTTATCAATATATGGATTAATTATATTGACAATTGTTCCATGGGATGTAGGAAGTTTCTGATTTCCACCTCTTTGACATTTTGTTGAAGCTAATTCACCAAGGCTAAAATGACAATGCTAATTAGCAAATACAATCCAATAATCAATTTTCATATTCGACAAGCCCAGGATATTCTTCTATATTAATTTATTGTTATAACCTCTAATATTTAGTTTTATATTCTGGTGAGGCTTGGCCATAGAAAATAAACTTGTCTATTTTGAAGTATACTTGTTAGCCATGGAATAACCAATCCCCTACATTTGTGTGCTAGTCTTATTCTAAACCAGACACCGTGGGCCATGAAATTTCCAACATAAGCACCATTTTCAAATGCCAAACTAATAGGAATATATGCTAAAGCCTTAAGTGCCAACATACCATTAGAAAAATCACCAATAAGAGCAATGCTTCCTAGCTAGAAACTTCCAAGCCCCCCTTGCAGGTGTAAGGCAATAGGTGGCACAACCTTACTAGCAAACACTCTACCCTTTCCTTGCTATACGGCCTACAAATTAGATTTGTACGGTTGGAAAAAAAACTCAGAAATCAATCACAAATCCCTCAAAACTATAATCAAAAGGGATGGCCTCGTACTGGTAAAATGTATGGCCAACATGAGCATTTCCAATGTCATCTAAAACAACATCATCAAAATCTTTAAGTAAAATCTTAGACTCTAATTTGAAGCACAACTATGGATTCTAAATTTGTATGTTTACCTTCCAAATTTGTATGTTTTCTAGTCAAAATATCCATATAATCATTCCACATAACTTTTTTGTGAGCAATGAAACCCAAAAGACTCCCTAATTCATCCTTGTATCTAGATAATGGTAAATGCATGATCAATAGTTTATGGCATATCGTAGCATATCATAAAATAATGTAGGTAAAGTATGAGGCTAGCCAAAAGAATAAAATATGTTGGGGGTAATTAGGAAAAATTATCTAATTAGTTATATAAAGGTTCTTTATTCATTTATTCTTTGAACATAGGAGTGCAATTTAGATTGAGTTTTATTCAACAATTGAACTATTTGAACTATTTTTTATTTCAATGGATTGTGTAAATGGAAATAAGACTGAAATTCATGACATACCTATGGTTCAAGTCTTAAACCTATTCCGAGAGGTGTCATATTGTCTTTCAAAGAGCAGAGTAAAAGTTGGTAGTAGCATCAAGAGGTGCATGTTTTGTACAAAATTTTAGACCATGGAATGAAGAGCATGAGGCTATCATCACATCAATCCTTATGAGTTGTGAGATTAAAAAAGATTGAAGGCATTAGATCTTACAAGGAAGCAATGTCTAGTGTAATGAAAGAAATAGAAAACCATACCAATCATGAGGAATCATGGTGACTATGTATAAAGGAGTAGCAGTGGTAAAGGGAACAATTAGAGTAGTGATTTAATGGTCAATATAAGATATAGAGATGTTTTCAAGAGGAGAGGCAATAATATGTATTTTGTTTCTAATGATGTGTTCACTACCACAAGACAATTTTGCAATCATGGATAATAGAACTCTGAATTGAGCCTAACATGCATGAATTTAATGCTTAAGGTGGATTGACATGGTATGGAATGAATTGGATTGTAAGAATGAAGAACTACTACTCAACAAAGGATTGTCCTAACTTGGACTGATTGATATTGTGATTGGGAACGACAATAGACTAAGATAGTGTTATTTGGGACTGCCAAAACAAAAATAAGCATGTCCAATCCAAAGGAAAAATACCCCTATTACTTATAAAAATTAAAGACTTCAAATTCTATATTAACTCCCACCAAAAACATGCAAGGAAATTAAAATAGATAAATGAGTATGTCTGATTAGATGGGGGTGTAATCAAGAAACATATTTAAATAGAAACATATTTATTGACTCAAAAAATAGTATATGTGTGTGTACAATATATTGTTGACTTAAATATGGAAAAACAAAAAATAAAAAAATTTAAAGTAGAGCAATATCTACCTAATAAATTTCATTCCTTTTAGATTATATTCACATTATTTTAACTTCAAACTTTTACATAATTCTACTTCAAATGCATGGATTTCATTAGCGTTGGAACTTGTACACTTTATAATAAGAATTGAAGACAACTCACATAAAGAAAACAATCATTTAAACATGGACAATGACTAAGTATTGTGACCTCTCAAATAAAGATTGAAGATAAATAAATAACTATGAATAAATTAAGCTTGGTAAGCCCACTAACTTATCACAATTGAATAACAAGGTTTGTTTAGACCAAGAACAATGATTCTAATTTGACTCTGTCAAATTCATTAATCTTTGGTTACCTCCAAAATAGAGTAGCTTTCCTAAAAATTGCCTTCTATGAGGTTTGTAAGCAGCACTCTTACTTCCTAATGTCAACAACACTCAGTTCAACTCTTAGCTTCTAGCAAAGTTACAATCTTTCTTTGAATATAGTCCAAAAAAACATCAGATTTGTAAGTTACTTCTACTTGTCACTATTATACACTAAGTTTTCACCCTTGTTTCAAGCTCTCATAGTCTTGATAACTTAGTATAACATGGGAATCATCTCCAAGTTGTGGGACCTATGCTAACTGAGATGAGACCTCCAGGTTCTAGGCTGGTTCCTCTTGGATAATCACCTTAGTTTGCTTCTTGACATGAAAAGTAAAGGCTCTTGGAGGGAAATGGATAGAAGGAGTACTTGAAAGGGAAATAACTTGAAAGCAAACTACCTACTAGGTGATACACCAAAATTAGCATATGAATTGTAGCATAGAGGGTTATAATCAATGAAAGACTTAGGTCTAGTAGGTCACAACTTACTGAATAGGCTTGCATAAGTGTTTCATAGGAAGGCCTAAACATAAGACACAACCTATGACCTACAAGTAGACATTCACTTCTACAACTCGGTGTAGGATTGAGACAAGACTATTAGGGGGCTGAAGCATACCCACAAAAACATCTAAATTAGATCAAACACAATAAAACACACAATTATAGAAAGTAAGAGGGATCAAGAACCCTAAGTTGTTATTGAAAACATGCATAGACTTTAATTCATTAAGAGATTATCTAAACAATGAAAGGATAGGGATAGAGAGAATGCCACAAATACCTTAAAGTTTCCTGAATAATCAATGGGAGATTACAAAGAGTAGAAGACCAGAGGGTAGAGAAGATACCACAGATAGCCTTCTGAGAAAGAGTGACTTTCTTTCAAAAGTGGACTCTCTCCTTTACAAAATGTGAACTTTGAGCTCTAAAGCTCCAAAAATTAACTATATACATCTCCTATTTAGCACACAGGTCAGAGTCAAAACCTAACTAGGCTTACATGGTTTTACAATACAATAATCAAACCCTAGCTATACTGATGACCCATCATCAAATTTTGAGAATATCTGGCTGATAAGAGCATATCTTTCTTTGCATGTTGATCCTACTATACTGAACTCACCTACAGACACAACAACCTCGACTCATCTACCCACCTACAACTCCACTAAGCCATGAAGGCTCATAATCTGATCTTATATCCCTAGGTAACAGTACCATTCAAAAGGTGGGGCCAACTCTTTCTAGCACCTCCTATCATGAAAATGTGGCAAAGGACCCTGCAAATGCCAGCCAATAGTCACTTCTATCATCTTCACAACCACAACCATCCTAAGAATTTAATTTCTGAGCTACCCGATGTCATGCATGGCCGAAAAGAGTGAAACCCTAACAAAAACTTCACAGGAAATTTGAATTTAAGCGTTAACAGCTAGCAGGTCAGAAATTAAAATGCAACCATTGATGCATAATCCTTCTTGATAGATGGATGGCCATGATACATGACAATAGTTATAAAACCCTTTGAAAAGTCCAAGTCCATATTAGCAATACGAGGATCAATGAAACTTTAGCACATTGGCATATTTACCAGCTTGGACCCACTTGACTTTTGTCTTCTTAAGTCATGAAGAACTCTTTAAACCCCGGGCCTAGACTTGCCACTTGTCACTCTTTTATTCACTTTGACCACTTTGTAAGCATACACCTTGGCACTTATCTGATATCGAACCCATGACCCACTGAGATTCTCATCAGATGGTTGTTGGATGATCTTATGTGGTCAAAAGATTCTATGAGATCATACGACCACCGTAGATCTTTGCCTTTCTGACACATCCATAGACCTTCTGACATAGTTCCACTAACACATCCAAGCTGTGATCTAGACAACCAATGATGAATGAGCACATCAAAAACTAAGGACCCACCTGATAGAGCCCAGAGATAAAGTAAGATCAACAGTGGGCATGATCTCATGTGTCAGAAAAGCTCCTTCAGATCATGCGCCAGCCATTAGATTATTGTTGACTGACAACCGCCGGTCCCGCAATGACATGGCACTAAATCACAAGTCTTTAACCAAAAGGTGTATAGCTCAGACAATGTGGCTAGACCCACTAACAATTGAACTCTACAGACAGGAAGATCAACGATCATCACAAGATCTCATGGAATCTTCTGAGGCCATGAGATCATGTGACAACTGTTAGATGTAGAATCTTGACTTTAGCCACTAAGAAGAGACTACCAACTCAAAAGGTAACCGCTCACCAAATCACTAAGTGTTAGGGATTTGACCACCGAGAATCAGAGATTTGGCGACTGAAGGAAAAATAAAAAGTGTACATGCATTTTTGGGGATTTAAGTGGCTGATAAAGTAACAAAGAATTATAACAAGGCTTAGGGTTTTTTTGAGGGTTTGGCCTATAACGGCTAGTTTTATGAATTTTTTAAGGACTTTTCACCTAGCCAGGTACCTAGAAAAAGTTGTAGAGACCAGAGGGAAGTAGATAAAGCTATGAAATTTTTTGGAGTTCCTCGCAGGACTGAGGAAATGAAGGTCTGACATAAAAACCAGGGCCAAATTTGAATGGAAGGAAAATTAGGGCAACATTTTGGTGATTTTTGCTGGATGCCAGCCCACTTAGACATGGAAAACTAGTGGCCTTGACATAGTTCATTGGGCATGGGGTCATTTTAGGAACACAAAACTTTGATAGAGAGACAAAACTAGGACCAGAGAGACAAACTTGTGCATGGTCACTTCTTGAAAAGAAGGAAACTAACCTAGAAAATAGGGAAAGAAAGGAGGGGAAATATTTACAAAGATTTACAAGGAAGGACTAACCTCAAAATAGGGCTTCAAGTGGAAACCATTTACTGATGTTGGCAAGGCATCTCCTTCAAGGGTTGATAGTTGAAAAGCATTAGACCCCTTGCACTCTGTTATAACAAATGGTCCACCCCAAAATGAATCAAATTTTGTATGTCTACCAGGCTTGGATCTGAACTCATCCCACTTGAGGACTACATCTCCAACTTTGAAATTCCTAGCTTTAGCTCTCTTATCAAAACTTTTCTTTGTCTAGATTTGATGGAATTCCATGTCCTTCATGGACTTATTTCTAATTTCCTCTAACTCCATCAATTGAGCATATCGAATTTGCAAGGGATCTCCTTCTTCAAATAGAGCATATTGAGTGGCCAAGTCCAGAGCTAGTAATTTAGTTGAAATGGATAACTTGGCCTCTCTTCCAGACACTAACATTAGGGGGAATTACCAATGATCTTCTTCAGAGTAATTCTGTCTAACCACAAGGTAGACCTGAGCTTTGTATGCCAATCTCTCTGATTGTCTTGCAGAGTCTTCTTGATTATCCTAATCAAGTTCTTGTTTGTTGATTCTACCAAGCCATTGCCCTGAGGGTAATAATTTGAACTGGCATACAAATAAATGCCATTCCTGATTGCCCACTCTAAGACTTTGAGGCCTATGAATTCTAATGCATTATCTAAAATTATGGAGTCTGGAGTGCCAAATCTATGGATTATATCATCATAAAAACTTAATACAACACTCTCATTGGCTTCTTTTAATGCAATTGCTTCTATCCATCTGGTGAAGTAATCATTTGCAGTGATTATCCATTTATGGCCTGCACTAGATGGAGGATTAATCATTCCAATGAAATCTATGCCCCACTTCATGAAGGGCTATTCTGATTGGTTTGAGGGGAAGAGCGGAAAGTCTCTCTTTTCCTGCAAACATAGCACACTTGATACATTTTCTGACATAATCATGACTATCATTAAAGATAGATGGCCAATAGTACCTGGCCCTCATGATTTTAAAAGTAGTAGTCCTAGGAGAAAAGTGACCTCCAGAAGGTCCATCATGAAACTCAAATAGGATGTCTGCTACATTTTCTAAATCAATGCATCTTAAGAGGACACCACTATGATCCTTTCTGAAAAGAACTTCATTTATCAGCACAAAAGGAATAGATTGCAATCTATAATATCTTCTTTTTTCTGAATCCAAACCTGCAGGACATTGTCCTATCTTCAAGTAATGAATCATGTTAGGCAACCAACCTGATGCCTCAGCATGTTCTTCTATAGAATGCACAACCAAAGATGCATTCATTTTCTCTGATTTCTTTGAACTCTCATCAGATGCCAAATGCTCACAAAGACCTCTTCCTCTAACCAGCTTAGTGGTTTGGATATCAATGTCATATTCCATTACTTTGGTAATCCAACCAACTCTTTTCTCATTTAGGTCCTTGGAAAGAAAAAATTCTTTGACACTTGGATGAGTAACCTTCAAGTGTACCTTGCTATGAGTCAATAGATATCTAAACTTTTTAAGGCTTTTTAGCATAGCAAGTACATGTTTCTCTACAAAAGAGTATCTTTGTTCATACTCTTCTAAACCTTTGCTAAAGAAAGCAATAGGTTGTTCCAATCCATCTAAATTTTTTTGAGTCAACATTGCAGATATAGCATCATGTCCTCCATAAGCATAAAGGATAAAATCCTTACTAAAATTTGGGTTTAATAGGGTAGGAGCTTTTGTCAAGGCCTTTTGATAGCTTAGAAATTGGCTTTCCCTTCCTTAGTCCAACTAAAAATTGAACTCTTTTTCAACATAGCTATCAAAGGCTTTAGTAAATCGACAATGTTAGGCAAGAACCTTCTGACAAAATTAATCTTTCCTATGAAAGATTGGAGACTTTTCTTATGATGTGGCAATGGTAGCTCTAGGATGGCTACAATTCTCTTAGGATCTATTGTGATCCCTTCTTTGGATACTACATATCCCAACAATTTTCCTTCATGAACTACAAACACACATTTATTGGGATTAAGAGATATCCCAAATTCTCTAGACCTTTCAAAAATCTTCCTCAAATGTTTGATATGGTCTGCTGCATGTTTAGAATGGACAATTATGTCATCTAAGTAGACCAGTACAAATTTGTACATGAGGCTCTTAAAGGCCACATCCATTTCCTTTTGAAATGTAGCACCTGCATTTGACAAACCAAAGGGCATCCTTTGATAAGCCATGGTTCCCCACTTGGTTGTAAATGTAGTCTTGTATTGATCCTCTTCATTAACTAGGATTTGATTTTATCTTGAATAGCCATCCAATAAAGAAAATCTCTCAAATCCAGAGACACCTTTTAATATTTGTTCCATAGAGGGTAATGGATGGCAGTCTTTTAATGAGGCCCTGTTGAGATCCCTGAAGTCAACACATAACCTCAGCTCCCCATTCTTCTTCCTAACAGGAACAAGGTTGGAAACCCAGCTAGTATGCTTAATGGGGTAGATGATACCACTTTCTATTAGTTTGAGTACTTCTTTATGCATAAGTGGCTCAAGCTTGGGATTAACAGGCCTTTGCTTTTTCCTTACTAGTTTGGCATTTGGTTCTAATTCAATAGTGTGTTGAGCAAGGGCAGGATCAAAACCCTTGAGGTCTTCATACTTCCATGCAAACACATCACTGAATTCCTTGAATAATTGGATGTAATCCTGCTTTTCCAAATCGTTGTTTACTTTTCCAAATTGTAGGCTCTTACCCGGCTCCAACTCTAATTCAACACAATGTTCTTGTTGAACTACCAGGCCAGCTTTATTTTTCTTGACTTGATCATCCTTTTTGAAGATAGTTTCTAAGGTGACAAGACCTTTAGGCATCTTATTAGACTTAAGTTGTATCACTTGATCACCATAGTTTTGTGACAACCTATCTTGATTATGCTCTAAAAAAACATCTTCTTCAAACAAGAATTGCAAAATTTGTTTATCATTGTCAAACACCTGCCAATTAACATCATTATCAGGAATAGAGGGTCTGACAATCACTTTGATATGTGGTTGATTTATTTCTTTTGAAACACTATTTGGAATATCATATTGAGATCCAACAACAGCTAACCTATCTGCATTTTGGTTTAGCTTCCTAGGGATAGCAACAATATAGAAAGAGTGGAAATCTTCAATTGCATCCCAAAATCTATGTTTGTATCTTTCAAAGTGTCATTTTTGGTTGCACTTATCCCTCTTACTTGGCTGACAACTAACTCATTGTCACCATAAACTTTTAAGGCCTTGAGCCCTCTTTTTCTAGCGCACTCTTGTCCATTCACAAGGCTTTCATACTCTGCAATGTTGCTAGTATAGGAGAAAATGAATCTAAAGGTAGTATAATACCTTTATCCTTTTAGGGACACTAGCATAGCACCACCACCAGAACCATGTCTACTTCTAGCTCCATCAAAAAACAATTCCCGAACCTGATTACTCTGATCCTTTGAATCAGTGTCTTCTTTGAGGAGGCTTGGCTCTTTTAACCCACTTTCTTGTTTCAAATAACTTCCCAAACCAAAATCCTAGATAAGATTTTCTTGGGCCTCTAAAGATCTTTCATCTAGAAGAATATCAGGGATACTTTCTATCTTTGTGCTTGCTTCACTAATAGTTTGGAAGTCATTGTTATCAAATATAGGGTAGTTTACATTGATGGTATTGGACACATATGGTTCTATATGGTGTGCTACCAATGGCTTTGACTTAATGGTGACCTTGGTCCCATACCTTGTGTGAAATAACATGTGAGACTAGTCAGAAGATAGGTAGCCTCCTATCTTGGCTATAAACTCCCTTGAAAGACATATAGCAAATAATGCAAGGAGATCTATGATGTATATATCAAGGAGGATGGAGAAATTAGGACTTGCATGGAGGACTAGACTGGTATCCTTGGCCACACCTATAGTATTAACGAAGGCTCCATCAAGTTGTGTAACCTTCTTTTGGAAGGGTTCATATTTTAGACCTAATTGGTCAGCTACTTTCTTGGGCATCACAGTGCTAGTAGCTCCACTATCTACCATACAATTATGTACTAAAGATTTTCTAATAATTAGAGATACATAAAAGGGGGGTGGCTTTTTGTTCCTACCTTGCATGGTGTTGGCTTTGAACTTGCTACTTGGAGCCTTCTTCAAGATTTCAGACTACCCTGGGATAGCCAAAGAGTCCCACATAGACATGGTGACATTCACCTTCTTCATGTTGTCTATAATGTTGAAGGGTGCCATGGTGTGTACTCTTTGTTGTGTTTTCCCCATGATGGCCTCCATTTCTTTGAGAGTCTGATCTTCTTTTCTTGTAATGACAGGGGTCTTCTTTGGCATGATGGGAGTGGCTTGCTGCACTGGTTCTGCAAATGTAGTGGCTTTAGTACTAGAGTCTGCTCTCTCCATGTCTTGAGCTCTTCATTTTTCTCTTGTATAGGCAACAAAAGCAACTTCATCATTGACTCCATTGAAGTCTTGTTGCTCCCAATTGAAAAGAGCAGTCTCATTCTCTTGTGATTCTTGTTGAGGCACTGACTCACTGGATGAAGCCTCTGATTGAGCTTGTGAGGCATTTTGAACCATTAGAGCTTGGTTCATCCATCCATTTGAACATGTAGCCTAATTATGAGGCTGATTACAAGGAAAGCACCATTCATTATCCATAGCCATATTATTTTGACTAGGGACCACATCCCTCACTAGATTTGCAGAATTGAGAGGTGTAGGGTTATATGGTTGGAATGGTCTTTGACTAAAGTTTTGTCTTTGTCCTTGATAGCCTCCTTGGAATGGTGGCCTATTTTGTTGATAAGGTTGTCCTTGATTTTGATATTTTTGATTAGGACCTTGGCCTTGTGGCTGAAATGGTGGTCTAATTCCTTGACCTAGCCTCTTTAGATTTGTAATTTCCTTAGTCAAAGTCTACAACAAATTGGTCATTTCTTGCTTACTACTTTCTTGACTATTCTTTATCTCTTGTAACTCTTGAGAGAAACTAACTGTTAGCTCTTGACCATTGGTACCAGCCTGAGGTGCCAATATGGTGGGAATAGGGGTAAATGGGGGTACTTGTGCAGGTGCAATGGGGTGAAGGGTAGGAAAGATGGGCATTGGTGGCCTTCTAGCAATCATGTCTGTTTGGATTAAATAATTTTCAACCCTGACAGCTATGTCAAAAGCTTGGGGTAACGAAGTACCACCCATAGATTGGATCATGATAGAAATTTGACCATTCAAGCTTTGCAAGTAGTATAGAAAAGCATGGTCAGCTGATGGCCTTACTGAGACTAGAATTCTATTCCATGTTTTGAGAAATCTACTATTGTAATTTGTCATTTGCTCTTGAGGGTCTCTCTTAATGGTTGTCAACTGCTCTATCAGAGACAAGTTATCTGATTTATCCTCAAAATGTTTACTCAATGCATCTCCTAACTCATCCCATGAAGTAATGGAACCAACAGTTAGAGTTCTAAACCATTCAAGAGCCTTACCTTTGAGAGAGGCTGCTAATAACTTTTTGGCCACATCCTCTTGAGTTATGTTGTGTATGCTGCAGATGGTGGTCACATCTCTTATGTGTTCAAAAGTGGTTGTCTGCCCTTCACCTATGAAATTAGGTACACTTTTTAGTGCCACCAAGGGCACATCATGATGTTGAGAAAATACCAAGGGACTTCCCTGGTTGAAAGGTGCAAAAGAAAACTTTCTAGCCATTGTAGGAGTTGGAATCTGAAGGTTAACAACTACGTGAGCTGTATTTGCTACTTGCTTTGAATCTTCTTCTAGACCTCTGGTTAGAGATCTACCTCTTCTTCTGAAATGAAAGGGAAAAGCTCTCCTTTCTAAAGTATCAAGAGGTGTTGATTGAACTCTCCTTGTAGGGGATGTTCTTTGAGTTGACCAACCTTTGTAGCCTCTCTTTGAGGGAAGCTCTAAAAATTTGGTAGGCTTTGAGCTTCTAGTCTCAATCTTTCTCATAAACCTTAAACAAGGTTGGCCCAGATCTTTGAAATTAGTGGAGTTGCCAGATATACGTGATGAAACAACTTCTAAAAGTTTTTATTATGCAATCTATATATCAGAGATGACATAATCTTCAAACAATAATTTCTTTTGTAGTCCCACTGGGCATGCTAGAATTGTTATACACTAAGTTTGTACCCTTGTTTCAAGCTCTTGTAGTCTTGATAACTTAGTATAACATGGGAATCATCTCCATGTTTTGGGACCTATGCTAACTAAGATGAGACCTCTAGGTTCTAGGTTGGTTCCTCTTGGATAATCACCTTAGTTTTCTTCTTGACATGAATAGTAAAGGCTCTTGGAGGGAAATGGATAGGAGTACTTGAAAGGGAAATAACTTGAAAGAAAACTACCTACTAGGTGATACACCAAAATTAGGGTATGAATTGCAACATAGAGGGATAGAATCAATGAAAGGCTTAGGTCTAGTAGGTCATAACTTACTGAATAGGCTTGCACAAGTGTTTCATAGGAGGGCTTGAACATAATATACAACCTATGACCTGCAAGCAGACATTCACTTCTACAAGTCAGTGTAGGATTGAGACAAGACTATTAGGGGGCTGAAGCATACCCACAAAAATATCTAAATTAGATCAAACATAATAACACGCATAATTACAAAAAGTAAGAGGGATCAGGAACCCTATGTTGTTATTGAAAACATGCATAGACTTTAATTCATTAAGAGATGATCCAAACAATGAAAGGATAGGGATAGAGAGAATGCCACAAATACCTTAAAGTTTCCTAAATAATCAATGGGAGATTACAAAGAGTAGAAGACCAGAGGGTAGAGAAGATACCATGGATAGCCTTTTGAGAAAGAGTGACTTTCTTTCAAAAGTGGACTCTCTCCTTTACAAAATGTGAACTTTGAGCTCTAAAGCTCCAAAAATTAACTATATACATCTCCTATTTAGCACACAGGCCGGAGTCAAAACCTAATTAGGGTTACATGGTTTTACAATACAATAATCAAACCCTAGCTGTACTAATGACCCATCATCAAATTCTAAGAATATTTGGCTGATCAGAGTATATCTTTCTTTGCATGTTGATCCTGCTATACTGAACTCACCTATAGACACAACAACCTTGACTCATCTACCCACCTACAACTCCACTAAGCCATGAAGGCTCATAATTTGATCTTATTTCCTTGGGTAATAGTACCATTCAAAAGGTGGCGCCAACTCTTTCTAGCACCTCTTGTCATGAAAACGTGGCAAAGGACCCTGCAGACACCGGCCAATAGTCACTTCTATCATCTTTACAACCACAACCATCCTAAGAATTTAATTCATGAGCTACCTGACATCATGCATGGTCAAAAAGAGCAAAACCCTAACAAAAACTTCATAGGAAATTTGAATTTAAATGTTAACGGCTAGCAGGTCAAAAATTAAAACATAACCATCAATGCATAATCCTTCCCCATAGATGGATGGCCATGATACGTGACAATAGTTATAAAACCCTTTAAAAAGTCCAAGTCCATATTGGCAATATGAGGACCAATGAAACTTTAGTACGTTGGCATATTTACCAACTTGGACCCACTTGAATTTTGTCTTCTTAAGTCACGAAGCTTTAAACCTCGGGCCCAAACTTGCCACTTGTCACTCTTTTATTCACTCTAACCACTTTGTAGGCATACACCTCCACACTTCTCTGACATTGGACCCATGACCCACTGAGATTGTCATTGGATGATTGTCGCATGATCTCATGTGGTCAAAAAATGCTATGAGATCATATGACCACCGTAGATCTTTTCCTTTCTGACACATCTGTAGACCTTCTGACACGGTCCCACTGACACATCCAAGCTATCGTTTGGCCAACCAATGATGAATGAGCATGTTAGAAATGAAGGACCCACCTGACAAAGCTTGGAGATAAAGTAAGATCAATGATGGGCACATGATCTCATGTGTCAGAAAAGCTCCTTTAGATCATGCGCCAACCATTAGATCATCATCAACTAACAACCGCTGGGCTCATGCTGACATGGTGCTGAATCATGTCTTTAACCAATCAAAGGTGTATAACTTGGACAACATGGCTGGACCCACTAACAACTGAACTCTGCAGGCAGGAAGATCGATGGTCATCGCAAGATCTCATGGAATCTTTTGAGGCCATGAGATCATGTGACAACTGTCAGATGTAGAATCTTGACTTTAACCACTAAGTAGAGACCACCAACTCAAAAGTTAACCACTCGCCAGATCGCTAAGTGTTAGGGCTTTGACCACCGGGAATCAGAGATTTGGTGACTGAAGGAAAAATAAAAAGCACACATGCATTTTTGGGGATTTAAGTGGCTGATAAAGTAACAAAGAATTATAACAAGGCTTAGGGTTTTTTTGATGGTTTGGCCTATAACGGCTAGTTTTATGAATTTCTTAAGGACTTTTCACCTAGCTAAGGACCTAGAAAAAGTTGCAGAGACCAGAGGGAAGTAGATAAAGCTATGAATTTTTTTGGATTTCCTCGCAAGACTGAGGAGATGAAGGCTTGACATAAAAACCAGGGCCAAATTTAAATGGAAGGAAAATTAGGGCAACATTCACCATATAATGTTTGGACTTTATTATATCTTGACTAATCTACAACTAAGATTCCTTATTTCCAATGGCTATTAGTGTTGGATCAAGTCCATAGAATGTACCACTAAGTTTTCAAAACAATTCTAACCAATGCTCTCTAGCACTATTAACTATCACAGAGATCTTCCATTCTAATTGATTAGGTTAGATGGGGATCAATCTGGACTGCCTAATAGTGGGTATCTTCAGTGATCACAATTACTATGAAACCCTTGATGTGTTGACAATATCCAAGTAAATTTATGTTTTAACTTTAGGTCTTCTATTTTATCTCTATTGCAACATTCCTTCACTTCTACTGACTACATGCATGGAACATATCTTGTTATTATATTGCTTCAACATTTCTTTGTTTCATTCACCGCATATGCCAACTAGGGCATCGACCAAGAAGCAACTTTAACACTCTACATGGTTCTGAGTGTTTGGTATATGCACAAACATTTCCCTAACTTGTCTTTCAACCCATGGCATTGGAAATCTCATGGTGAAATTACAAGTTAGGGTCAGACTTCATATCAAAGTTGAGGATAATGGTTTTTGAATCTTGGTCTGACAGAGTCCAAGTAAATTTAAAACAAAACTAGATAAACAAAATCAAATGGATTTAATCATGTGACATCAACGGTCAAAGGTATTTGTTTATTCCACACTAACTATGTAAGATGAAGACTAGTTAATTAAATGGCAGCTAACTATGAATGCATCAAAGGGATTTGAAATGAGATGTTAATGCTTCTACCGATTTCATAACACACAACATACAGACTGTTCAACCACATACCTAATGTTGTAGATACATAATGAATCTTACAGCCACATATGCCAAATAGATTAACAGGGTTATTAAATCCCTTTGTTCATTAATGTGCTAATAATAGAAAAAGATGGAATATGCTATTAACCTCAAGTGTTGGATATGCTTCTAGCGTAGGGTCTAGCTCTTCATGATCTAGAATAAGCTTCATTCCTATATCCCTTGGGGTGTAGCTTAGAAGAAGGAAATCCTTCATGCGTTGCAACCATTCATATAATTTTCTTGTAAAAATGAAATAAGAATTGAAATCTTTTTTTAAAGTTATATGCCCATGTTTGTTGATATTTCAACCGACATGGTATTGGTCAAAATTTCAACCAACACGGGCATCGATTTTTTTTTTAAAAAAATCCTTCTATAATCCGACCAACCTAAACCTTTTTAATTAATGGTTGATAATTTTGGTAGAAAAATGAGGACAAATGTACTAGTGTCCCCTTCAAATTTTTTAATGGATTTGAGATCCCAAATACGATCTACATAAATCTTTGTTTCAAACTTAGGAAGATATTCACTAATGTACCCCATGGTTTGGTATACCATATATCCCTCCACCATAGAACCCTTAGGATGTGCTCTTTGTCGAACCACGCCCTTCAAAAATTTCAAGTGCCTCTCAACCATCCATAATGACCTAGTTTGTATAGGTCCACACAATTCAATCTCCTCAACTTGATGTATGAGGTAGTGTTCGTGTGCATTGAAGAAATTTGAATGTAGACACTTTTGCATTTCACACATAAGATGAGGAATTTTTCTTTTCCAATATTTAATATCTTCTTTATTAATTTTTTTTGATGACAACCACCTCATGTATTTTCCAAGATCATATATAACTTGTTTGACACTGTTGTCGAAGTGGGGTGGGAGAGATAGAGGTAGAATGTATTCCAATAATTGTAAAATGATCTTTTCAATATTTTATAAAATAATACAATGAAAACTACATGCAATATACAAATGTATAGTGAATATGTAATGCCCCACCAGGGAACCCAGAAGAACTAAACCTAACATGCAACTAAGTTTATGAAATAATTTTTTTTTAAAGTTAACATACAAGATAAACATCAATGTGGAAGCAATTACCATTAACTCACATAACATAAACAACCAACACAGGTTACAACTCTCAAGGGTTCCTTGACAAATATTACTTTAACATAATTAATTAAATTAGATTAGGTACAATTACAAATCTCATATAAACCAATAAAAGATAAAATCAACATCACCTAGAAGCTAACATAAACACATCTGGTACCATAAGGCATCCATAATAACCTACATCTGTTGCACATGTCATAGGGTATGTAGTACAATAACCAAAATGAAGAACACAAGACATCTCTAAAGAACTGATACAAAGATACAAGATCACAAGAAGAAGAGAAAGAGAAAGAAGAACACAACTCCATCAATGATGATCAAGATGGAACAACTACCACAGGGATCATCCAACACTGGTACACAAACGTCAGAATCTCAAATGGTAAAAGAACCACTACCACCTGACCTCGTGAACCTAAATGGTCCACTCCCACTGTGCTGAGGAGATAACAACAGATCCCACTTGGATAACAAACATCAAACAAATCAAGCTGGGAAAGGATTTTGAAAGCTCTCTAACTCAAGGAAAATAAGCATAATGAAATGGAAGACCCACTAATCCAGAGGCAACCAACACATGTAGGATAACTAGACTATGCATAGGAAGGTGTCATCATGTACGTCTAACCCTTGAGTCTCATTCTAGTAATCTTGCTTGATCCCGGCACCCAAGTGACCATACACGGCATCAGTGACCTCTCATACAGATGAAGTCATCAACTATGCCAACTCATCCCTTAAAAGGGGGCTATTCATCTTCTCAACACCATCTTAGTCTGTACTAGAACTAACGCCTAGGTGAGGACCATACCTTATTAGGTTCATTTTAATAAAACTCTCAATGTTATATTTAGTTATCACTGGATTACGATACTTAAAAATAAGTGATCCTGGTAGCCACTTGTGGGCCCTGATGCTTATTGCAAGCCACCTCCTACTACATATCTAGGTAAACTACCCTAGGCTCATAGATCTCTCAAAGATCAAAATAGGTACACAACCAGGTAATACTGAATCTAGTTTCACATACAAGAACTAGAATGATTACAAAGGTACCAAAAGAAGAATACAAAACATCATGAGCCTATACAATCAAGTTGGGATATAATCAGATCTCTAACACACATCAAAACATAGTACTGAAAACATGAACACCTGACACATACCCTGGCCTCTGTCTTCCCCTTAGGTCCTCTAATGCCCCAAAATAGATAAAGCAAAAGAAAACACTCCAGGCACGAAGAAGACAAAATGCATCATGGAAAATTGGAAACTAATTTCATAAACACTTTAGTTTCCATATTGAAACATAATTGAATTAAAGTACAGAATTTCAAAAATATACCGACATAAAATAATCATAAACATAAAGATAATAGCATAATTAAAAACATTTCCTAAAAACATCCTATAGGTTCATTAGGGCAAAAACACCCAATTTCAGTAGAAACATAACACCTTCAATGATTCATTTGACATTATGAACATAAATGATCACAACTAATTACTTTTCTTTTATGCATAAAAGTATACCCTAATTAACCTATACACAAATAGATGTCACATCTGAATGTTAACACATTAGGTCTAATTTAATTTATTAGAACATAAATTATATAATTTAATAATCTATTTCTAAACAGTCTATTAGCCATTAAATTTCAAACAAACGTGCAATATAGCTATAAGTATTTATTTAAACGTTAGTGTCTAAATAAACATTAATCAATAATAATAAGACCTAATTTAAAAAGTTATTAAATTAGTCTTACATAATATTCATTTCAAACTACATTTGAAAACCATTTATCAAACTAAACAAACTAATTTAAAACACAAATTATACTAACTTATAAATAAATTAATTTACATACAAATTAAATAAATTATAATATATTATTCAATAAAATATAAATTAATCTATTAACAAAATAAATTAATAAATAACAAAAAAATAAAATAAATAAAAATCAAATTTCATTAACACCAACTCACATGCGAAAAATCCCAAACAAAGCGTCGGTGTGGAGGGTGGGACCCATGGTCCTTAGCCCTGCCTAAGCTACATGGATGACAGCCTAGCCTGCCACCGACAGCCTAGGTTACTGCCGCTGGTAGTGCCTAGATTGTTGCATGACAGTCTAGCCTGCCGTGTGGGTGGAGAGGAGTAGGGGGGGGCCCGCCTCCCTCCTAACAAATATAAACTTTTTTTTAATTTACTTTCTTTTTTAAATGATAACTTTTAA
Organism: Chamaecyparis obtusa; assembly: GCA_027943335.1. Lineage (NCBI taxonomy): Eukaryota > Viridiplantae > Streptophyta > Pinopsida > Cupressales > Cupressaceae > Chamaecyparis > Chamaecyparis obtusa. Next base: position 395,077 of record BSBK01001669.1, read on the forward strand.
ATAACGCAAAGCCATAATATTATTATATTATTATTTTTAAGACATAGTGTTAACAAAATATAAAAATAAATAAATATATATTTATTTTCAGAAAACAAACAAAATTCTAAATAAATAACAAGGTTTATTTTACACTCAACCTTTGCATGGAAATAAATACATACTATTTTTTTTAAAAATCCAATTAAGAACATTTCTGTCAACATCATGCATGTGACCTGGCTTTGCCTTTTTCATTCATAGGTCAATTCATAGTTTTATATCTATTGACTATCTTTTTAAAAGAGGATAAAATATATTTTCCAAATTTTATTTTTACACATGGAATTTAATATTCTTTTGATTAAGAATATATATTCTTTTTGAAGAGGAAATATATTAATCAAATATATTTACTAAAAGAATCATGCCACAAAAATTGACTTTTCGCCTAACTATAAATTTTCCAGCAAGCTAATTTTGTACCAGAATTGGGTTTTTAATACAAATTGATTTACTTTCCAAAAAGGGATTAATTTCTTTCAACTCTATAGTCTAACTATATAGCAGATTTGATTTTTTGATTTACAAGGAAACCGTAGACAAACTTTTAACAAAATTGTACCAACATAATGATACAATGCCAAGTAATCATAAAAATATAAAATAATGGATCAGGGGTTTCTCTAATACCCAAAATTCAAGAAATCATACAGATCTAATGAGACTATTCCTGATCTAATCAAACACAAAATTTTACCAGATAAAATAATAGAAACCACAAAACAAGAATTCCAGATCCTACCTTGGTTCCAATGCCAGAAACTGTAATGAAACCCCCTGTTGAAGATCTGAGAGAGATTTCTTCCAAAACCAATCTTGCCTACAGATCTAAAAACTATGCTGAAAATAGGAACCAGATCCAGATGCACAATCAAGCCAATTCAACAAGTAACCATAACAATCCACAAATCTTAAAAAATTCCAAGCACAAAAGCTCTTCCCAAAAATCTTCTCCAAAACCTATCTAATCTCCAAAGAATGCAATAATCTCCTAATTGGAATTCAATTCCCAAATTCATGCAATTCTAAAAGACAACTCAAAAGCTAACTTAGAGTCCAACTCCAAATAAAAAATGACTCATAAGACAACTCGATCAGACTCTAACTCCAAAATTGAAAATAAATATTAATTAATTAATTAAAATATCTTTTACATGCACAACACAACATGACATTTGAAAATTAGTTCTTCACTTTTTGACAACTCCCTTTTCAATTTGCACACGTTAAAAATTTAAAATTCATTTATTAAATAAATAAAATACTTAATGCATCCTAAAACATGCAATTAAATATTTAATTATTTAATAATTCTCACAAACATAATAAAATCCAGTTATCAATAAAATAATCAATTAAATCCAAATAATCAATTATTTGATTTTAATTGAATTTCATCAAAATAAACTTAGGACATAATTTAATATTAATTTCCTCAATTAATCATAAGAGCATATTCAATCATAAAATTCAACTATGCACCTAACATTGATAATCACATAAAATAATCTATATAAACATAAATCAACTATAATCAATAAATGAATAATCATATAAAATCGCTCACATAACCACAAATAAACTAAAATCATATGACATAAAACCAAACAAAACCAAAACCAAGCAACACCAGAAAGGGATCAACGAACTTTGTCAACCTAACAAATTTAGATAGGGTAGTCAACAGATACTTATCCAACAACTAGGATAAATGGGTTTGGGTTAGGGTTTTGGATCCGTGTTATCTCCCTCTCTTACCATTTGAGATATTGCGATAGGGCACACTCATCCTAACAATTTAGGGAAGATGATGCCCAGTACCTGTGAACCTGCATACAACACCCACATGTACAAACATATATAAATACATAACAGACAATGGTAGGGATCGGCCGATCATGTGGATCTTGCAAGCAAGTAACTACGACTCCGTCCCTCAACCACATCAAGCACATCAAACATAAATGTAAAACAATCACATTAACCATACACATGCCAGTATGGGGTCAGTAAAATCATATACATCAATGATTTCCTAACGTATAATCTATCATCCTAAAGTAATCATAACATTTATAAAATCAAACTAGGGGTAGGGGTACTACAAAATACATAATAACATGATTCACCTTAATAAATGTATGTCAATCGTGTGTTTTCATCCCTCACCCAAATTCACTTTTCTTTGATATGAGATTGTTTATGTTTGCAAACAATCCTATGGGAAATCAATTTTTTTGTATGACTTCTTTTATAGCATTTCTATGTTGCTTTGACAATAACCAAGGGCACTTATATCAATCTGGTCTCCATTATTATTTGATCGAATGGCATTTTTTATTGCATGGTTGGATTCTTCAATGTCACTACAAATTTTAAAAATTTTGTCTTTTTCACGCCTTCCATCCAATATTTTCCATAATGTCTATTAAATTCTTTCCAATATACATAGCATCAAACAAATGCACGATTGGGAGTTTCTCATAGTATGAAAAACCTACTAAATTGTGTATGATAACTTTTTAGTCCTTTTGGAAGTTGGTCATTAATGCCTTGAAAACCTTCATGAGCATCAATTACATCATCAGTAAACAAAACACAATATCAAAATATAAATTTCAAACAAAAACCATTAGATGAAATGACATTACCTCAATGATTTATTCTATTGTATTCCAACTTCCATAGGCGAGGTGTCATTCTCTGTGGCTTTGATGTAGTCCCTTCTTTCCTATTGAAAAGATATTTTTCAGTAATTAAATACTTATGATTTCTATGGAGAAAGTGTCTATAGTCATTGAACACCTACTTTCTTAAAAAATTGAATGACGAGATTTCATCTTTGGACCACAAACTGGACATGTAAATTTTCCCTTTGTCTGAAGACCTACAAGATCGTGTATAATTGGATTAAATATGTTAATTTTGATAATTATAATTATCATGTGAAACTTAAACATACAAAAAAAATGTGTTATCATTATAACATACCAAAAAAGAGGTGTCAACAAGAGAACATACCACAAAAATGTGTTAGCTCAGGCGCATCATGTATTGTCCATACAAGCATTGCATGGAATTGAAATTGTCTTTTTCCTATTGGTCTAAAGATGCCATACATGGTGACCCCATTCCATAACACCAACAATTTGTTGATAAGGGGCTCAATATATACATTCATATCTTTAACTTGGTACTTACCTAGTTAAATGAACAAAAATATTACATAATTATTATGACCATTTTGATGGGGTATTTATAATAAATTAATTTTGATGACTATAAATAAAAAAATTCTAGGAAAAATCATTTCCAACATTATGTGCTCCCTTTGTATGGACATCGAAGGAGTAATGTTATTGTTGATTAAAAAAAAAAACCACACGAAGTAAACATATCTCATCTCTCCAAATGAATTGACATCATCCACTGCTAATGAAAGCTTGATATTATGAGGTTCTTCTTTAAAGTGTGTCCATGTTTATTCTATTTCCTTAAATGTTAAACCATCTACAGGAATTCACATAATGTCATCTTGATTTCTATTGTATGCATGGTAATCCATAAATTGTGCCAAGATAGTGCACTTGAATAATCATTCCAGACATGGAATAATGGGAATATACCAAAGAACCTTGCAAGACACCCTTTTTGTTATTTGATCTAATCGATATCTACTATTATGACAATCAGGGCATTCTGTTTCAAATTCATGTTGTTTATGATATATAATATGATCATTTAGACATGCATGTATTGTTTGATACTCCATTCCAATTTATTTCATAATGGCACATAATTCGGTACGAGTGAGCTAGAATGTTCGATGGTGGTAACAAACACTCACCTATCAACCTACAAAAAAAAATATAATTTTTTAATATAAATAATATTAATTGGTGCATGATTCACCCTTTTTAACTATAAGAAAATTACGACTAAAAAAGATGACATATATGACATACCTTAGCATACATATGATTTCTACATTGGATAAACCATTCACAACCTTCAAGTTCACCAACAACAATACAGTAATAAGAAGAGATGTTTGGGATCCTTCGTATAGGGGATTGTATGCCTTCTCAAGTATATGTACATCAAGGTCATCTTCATCATCATCATCATCAATTGCACCAATACCATCATCTTGATCATCATGATCAACTGCGCTAGTACCATCATCTTCAATTGTGTTATCTGATGCAGGATCATCTTCTTCCATGGGATCATTATCTTCTACTTCAATATTCACACCTCCGTGTTCCTCCAGTTGTAAATCCACATTCTCTGAATTTTCATGGTCCGTAACATGAAACCCAGTGTGGTTGACCTGTATCAAAATGATGACCTTAAATTAACCATGACCATGATGTCATTATCATTTAATTTCTTATGTATATAAATTGTTAAAATGATATATTAAAATACATACCAATGGATGAAATTCATTTCCCCCTTCAATGTGACCATGCTACATATAATGTTTCTCAACTATTTTGATTAGATATCTTTGAGTCTTTAAGCCCTTGCAAATTTTGTACGGACAATAACATTTTCCATCACTTTTTATTTTCAAGTTAGACTACAATCTAGTAATTGTCTCCTTATTTTGTTCTGGGTTGATATTGTTAGACATGGTCTTTCTTCACAGGCAAAAATTCAGGCTATAATTATACCAAAAAATCATCTCCTATACTCTAAATTAAGATATTAATGTTGTCATTTGTGAAATATAAAAATACTAGCATTAATGTTGTCATCTATCAAATATAAAAAATACTACATTAGTAGTGTATCATCTTAAAATAGAAGCACTTCTATGTTAAGAATGTTTAGCCCTCTAAGTAATTGGTTTGAGGTCATGTTGAATGCCTTGAATGGGTACTCGACTTGGATCTAGCTTTTTCCCCTATTCTACCCCATTTTCCACTTCTTCCTGGCATAATTCTTCCATCCTGAATTGAGAACCTAGGATTCTTGACCTCAAGGTCAAGGTCAACCTCTTAGGTTAAGGTCGACCTTGACCCTGACCTAGGTCAGGGATGACCTCAACCCTAACCTAGGTCAAGGTTGACCTCATCCTTGACCCTAGGGTCTGAGATCCTCAAGGTTAGCTTCCAGTTTTGGGGTTTCTTCAAAATCTTGTCTTTTCCCTTTTCGGTGTCACTATTTCTCAGATTAAGTGTCAAATTCTCAAATTAATATTTGAGGTGGACCTTTCTCAATATTTGTATAGGAATCCTAATTTATTATTTGAGATTAGCCTTTCTCAAGTTTTATGCCTAATGCTCAAATTAACTTTGGGGTTGGCCTTACCTCAAATTTTGTGACAAGGCTCTTAAATAATTATTTTTATTTCTATATTAAGGGTGGTCCCCTCCTAGAGTTTTGTGTCAAGAATTTAATTTAATTTCCTCTCCATGTGCACTTCTCTAGAGTTTTGTGCCATGGGACCTTAATTATTATTTTCTACGAGGCCCCTCTTGTGCCCTAGATCACTATAAAAGGGAGCCTTCCTCTCTCATTTTCTCCATCTCTCAATCAAGTATCTCATCTCAAATCTCTGAAGCACTCTCAAGAAAGAAGATCAAGCATTCAAGCATTCAAGCTTCAAGCATTCAAAGATCCAATTCATCAAGGAGATCCATTAGTAGCCATTGAAGGATTCAAGCTCTATGGAGCCCTCTTGTTGAAGATTCTTCCATTTCCATTCAAGCCTCTTCCTAATTCAAGATCCATTCAAGATTGGTGTTGAAGATCTAAAGACAATTGATTGGAGACATCCTACATTCAATTCTACATTCATTTGGAGCATCCATGCTTGTAGATTCAAGGATTCAAATCCTCCACAAGGGTTTTCAACATAAGCAAGGTGAATTATTTCATTTACTTTGTTTATCTTTGCAATTTCAATTCAATTTCAAGGTTAATTCCTAAATTGGGGTTTGATTAAGGAAACCCCCGCTAAAAAACAAAACCATTTTTCTTGCAAGTATAGGTGTGGGACAGCGAATTGAATTGTAGATCTGGATACCCATTTCGCCAAACTTCTAGGATCCGTGAACAAATTTCTATCAGAGTACTTGGATCAAGGTCAACCTAGACCCTGACCTAGGTCAAGGACAACCTAGACACTGACCTAGGTCAGAGATGACCTCATCCCTGACCTAGAGCAGAGATGACCTGATCTTAGAAAAAGATTTCTAGATTTTGTAGATCTTGCAGTTTCAATTATGTAGAGTGAAAATCAACAGTTTTTGAGACTATTTGATAGGGGTTTTCAACCGATTATTTTTTAGAGGTAAGTACCTTTATTTCTTAATTTCAATATTAATCATCTACATTTACTTTCCATTTCAATACAATTTCATATAAGTGTAAAATATTGGCTTTGGGGTCTCTTTTATGTGCAAACCATTGTTCTAGGACCTCATCCACATTTTACCATATACATTTTGGTGAGCCTGACATGCTTACCCCTTTCTTTTGTGGAATTAGATGCCCTATTGTGTTCGATCTCCTTTTCATATTTTAAAATTCATTTGAATGCATTGGGATATATCTAGATCTATTTGTTATCATGTTGCACAATTTGTTTAAAATATTTTCCAAAACTTTTGAGATTACACAACATCCTCCTCTTACCTTACCATTGCATGGCATTACACCTAGAAAGAATTCATTTAGTGCATGTGATGTTGCCTCTTCTAAATTATTATAAGGATATATTAGAGAAAGAAGATGATCTTAGGCTATATCTTCATCATATTTCTCTTTATAAAGATGAGTTAAGGATTGATGTTAATTCTTCTCCTAATATATGTCCTTTCTATGAGCCTACTTTAGAATATAATTTACCTTCTTCCACCTCTAGGGATCAAGCTTTAGGGAATTATGGAAACCCTATAATGTGCTTTTGTGATGAGCCTTTGGATATAGAAATTGATTTATCCCCTCCTGATGAAGAATCTTTGATACAAGAGGGTGATTTATTAAGGGATGACATATTCATACATGATGATAACTCTTTTTCTAAAACACATGTCAATATTTTAGTGAAAGAAGATGACATTGTAGATCCTTTACCTCCATTTGGGATTCCTTCTAGTGATGAGGCATTAGTGGATAATGATATGAATTCCCTTAATGCTCTCCCTATTAGTGAAGATCTTATGGAGAATCAAGATCCTACCTCATCTTCTCCTAGGATGTCTTCTTTTCTTCCTTCTTATGAATCTATTTGTAGTGTTGAGACAACTAATATGGTTTTTTCAAAACCCTTGTTGACTGTCAAAGGTTGTCCTTTCATTACTATCAAAGGTAAACCTATGGAGTCTTTGGATTCTTTCAATGATCAAGATTCAATAGCTCACACATATCATACAAGGAATAAACCTCAACCTAATCTGGTGGTTTCTACTTCTTTGCCACCTTCTCAGCCTATTCTTCCTCCTCCACCTTGTCTTCTTAGCAAGGAGTATGATTTGATAAACCAATTGTAACATACCCCTGCCAAGATTTATTTATGGGAGCTTCTTCAAACTTCACCTACTTACTATGAAGCCTTACAAAAAGCTCTAGAAACTCTTCCCACTCTACCTCCTAATCAAGAGAATATCAATAACTTCTTACAATGCATGCATGCTACCCCAGGTGTTCCTGACATTGTATTTACTTAAAATGATTTACCTTCTAAAGAAGTTCATAATCAATATGATTCTCTTATGGTTTTTGTTTCTATCAATAAAAGTATCATTTGTAGGACCTTGATTGATAATGGATCTAGGCTTAGTGTTTGTAGCATGGACATTCTCAAAGCAATTAACACTGATCTTTCAACTATTCAACTTGACAATGTTCCTATACATGGCTTTGATAACATTGCTAAGAACACTTTGGGAATCATTACCTTACCTATCAAAGTAGGCCCAATCATCCTGAATACTCCTTTTCATGTTATGTCTAGACCTCTTAATTATAATCTTCTTTTGGGTAGACCTTGGTTGCATGAGATGCATGCTATTCCTTCCACCCTTCACTGTAAAGTCAAGTTATAAATAATAACGAGATGTATACACTTCATGCAAATGATGCGTTGAATCCTTTTTTGAATATTCAAACCCACACTACTCCTACTCCTAATAGTAATCCTTCTTCCTCTAATGCTCTTCCTGATGATGATTGGGGAACCTTGGATTTTAATCCTACCTTTATTGGAGAGTATAAGGTTAATGATCTTGATTTTATGAAGCAAAAAAGAGAGTTTGGAAAATGAGTTTTTACTTGTAATGCCCTTCGTAATAACTTTGTCACTGCTTCTACTCATAATGAATCTGTCAAACCTACTAATGATGACATAGTGACTACTGAAGTTACATTGACTCCTTCTGATATGGCTTCTTGTTATGGTCCTGGATATCACTTCCTAGTTAAAAAAGGATTTAATGGTCAAGGATGTGGTAAGCATAAACAGGGAATTCAAATGCCCTTACATATTGGGGGGCATGAGCATTTTTATGGAGTGGGATTTAATCCTCAACAATAGATCAATGTTAACATCTCAAATAACACTTCAAAACATGATGAAACTATGAAGGAATTTGACCCAGAAGTTCTTTTTCCTAAACTCCTTCATGCTAAGATGATTACTAGACCTAAATGCAAAAAGAAACATAGTCCACACTTGAAGTATCTTCCTTTTTGTTTATATCATAGATTTCATGATCACTCTACTAATGAATGTCAAGCTTTACATTATAAGATTAGGAAGCTCATTGATAGTAAGGTTATTTGTATATCATGTGGCGATGAGTTATATTTCAATACTATTTTCTCTAAATAACATTTATGTTCCTATTATAGAGCTCCACATTATCTAGACAATGGTAGCCTAATTCTTGGGGGATTTTTGTCTTGCATAGTGTTGTGAGGGATATAATAGGTCCCCTTCCATATTTTTTCCTATGCTTGGGGGGCAAGGATGTCATCTCCTTCTTTTCTATCTTTTCGAGATTCACCTCTTTCCTCAGTTAAGCAGTATCCATCTATTATGTGATATCCAATCATACATGAAAATTTTTGGTTTGCATTAAGGATCTTTGTCCTTAATCAAAACCTCTTTCATTGTTTTACATTGGGTTTCCATGGTTGATATATCTCTCACCTTGGAAACTGAACAATGTTCTATCCCTCACAAGGGTTACTTTTTCACTTCTTGCATGATATCTCTTTGCATTCATCTCTTCCATGGCCTCATAGGAGCTGTGACCTTCTTGGCATGGACTGGGTGTTATCTATGGATATTGTATTTTTGTTGAAGAAGGCTTTATCCTTGTTCTTTTCTTTCCTTAACATGTCAAAATAGTATGTGTTTTCCATATTAAGGAGGGGGGCATATATAGGGCCTCCCTCATTCTATATTATGTATTTTGGTTCTAACCTTTTGTTTTGCAGCATGCTAAATCTTAGAAGGTAACACAATAAGTTGCTAAATCCTGAAGGGACACACATATCCAATTTTAGATATGCTAAATCCTCTAAAGGTAACACACATAAGTTGCTAAATCCTGAAGGGACACACATTTTCAATTTCAAATATGCTAAATCTTCTGAAAACACACATAAGTTACTAAATCCTGAGGAGACACATATTTTATATTACATGGTGATACAACAAGGTGGATCCATGGGTGCTTTATAAAAGCCATTAGAAGATGCTTTACATTCATGCACAAAGCTTCTAGAAGGCACACAATATTATGGGGTGACTATCAAGTTTTTTCTTGGTAGGCCATCCTATCCTTTTGCGGTTCACAATGAGATATACACATCTTACTGGGTGAGCTAGCTACTCCTCTCTCTCCTTTTCTCTCTTTTCTTTAGTGATGTCTCTCTTATTTCAATCTTGGAGTTGATGAAGACTGGAGTTCATAGGGGCTTGAGGATTCCTTTGTCCCTTTGATTTCAATAAGATTATCTTTTTCTTTGTGATCTCCTTTACCAAGAGTTTTCATCGAGTCCATACTCTTGCTAAAGTCGGGGCTTAATGTATCATCTTAAAATGGAAGCACTTCCATGTTAAGAATGTTTAGCCCTCCGAGTACATGGTTTGGGGTCATGTTGAATGCCTTGAATGGGTATTCGACTTGGATCTAGATTTTTCCCCTGTTCTGCTCCATTTTCCACTTTTTCCTGGCATAATTCTTCCATCCTGAATTGAGAACCTAGGATTCTTAACCTCACAATCAAGGTCAAACTCTTAGGTCAAGGTTGACCTCATCCTTGACCCTAGGGTCTAGGATCCTTGAGGTTAGCTTTCAATTTTGGGGTTTCATCAAAATCTTATCTTTTCCATCTTTGGGGCCACTATTTCTTGGATTAAGTGTCAAATTCTCAAATTAATATTTGACGTGGAAATTTCTTGATATTTGTATAGGAATCCTAATTTATTATTGGAGATTATCCTTTCTCAAGTTTTTTGCCTAATGCTCAAATTAACTTTGGGGTTGGCCTTACCTCAAATTTTATGACAAGGCTCTTAAATAATTATTTTTATTTCTATATTAAGGGTTGTCCCCTCCTAGAGTTTTTTGTCAAGAATTTAATTTAATTTCCTCTCCATATGCACCTCTCTATATTTTTCTTCCATCAGCCCTTAATTATTGTTTTCTACGAGGCCCCTCTTGTGCCCTAGATCACTATAAAAGGGAGCTTTCCTCTCTCATTTTCTCCATCTCTCAATCAAGTATCTCATCTCACAATCTCTCAAGAACTCTCAAGCAAGAAGATCAAGCATTCAAGAATTCAAGCCTTCAAGCATTCAAAGATCCAATTCATCAAGGAGATCCATTAGTAGCCATTGAAGGATTCAAGCTCTATGGAGCCCTCTTGTTGAAGATTCCTCCATTTCCATTCAAGCCTCTTCCTAATTCAAGATCTATTCAAGATTGGTGTTGAAGATCTAAAGAAAATTGATTGGATACATCCTACATTCAATTCTACATTCATTTGGAGCATCCATGCTTGTGGATTCAAGGATTTGAATCCTCCACAAGGGTTTTCAACATAAGCAAGGTGAATTGTTTCATTTACTTTTTTTATCTTTGTAATTTTAATTCAATTTTAAGGTTAATTCCTAAATTGGGGTTTGACTAAGGCAAACCCCTCCCCCCCAACAAATAAAACCATTTTTTTTGTAGGTATGGGTGCGGGATGATGAATTGAAGTGCAGATCTAGATACCCATTTGGCTGAACTTCCAGGATTCGCGAATAGATTTTCTATCAGAGAAGTTGGGTCAAGGATGACCTAGACCCTGACCTAGGTTGGGGATAACCTAGAAATTGACCTAGGTTAGAGATGACCTTGTCCCTAACCTAGGGTAGAGATGACCTGATCTCAGAAAAATATTTTTGGGTTTTTAGATCTCACAGTTTCGGTTCAGTGTTGTGAAAATCAATAGTTTATGAGACTGTTTGATAGGGTTTTTAGATGATTCTTTTTTAGAGGTAAGTACCTTTATTTATTAATTTCAATATTAATCATCTACATTTACTTTCCATTTCAATACAATTTCATATAAGTGTAAAATATTGGCTTTGGGGTCTCTTTTATGTGCAAACCATTGTTCTAGGACCTCATCCATATTTTACCCTATACACGTAGTATCTTGTATATAAAATTATTAGTAGTTCTTTGATCCCTTTTTATTTACTATACTATCAAATTTTGATATTTAAACAAATCTCTTCTCAAATAGTCACAAAAATGAACCAAAATAAAGTGTTCCTTGTTCCCTCTTCTTTGGTACACACTTAGGACAATGATTTATTTATCTAGTTGGGGTAATATCCATTGTGTGCAGAGATAATTGAAGATGGAGTTTAATTGGTTAAGGAGAAGGTGGAAAGTTGATGCATGGTATGGTGATGATAAATCAAAGTGTATGCACAAAGATGTTTTGTGAAGTTGTAAGTATGACCTTGAGTGGAATGAATCGATACTTTTACATTAACTATACTTTTGATGGAAGAAGGATTATTTGTTTTCAAGCTACAGATATAGCCACTGAACAACCATTTTTTCAACTTGTATGTTTTCAAATTTAAGATTTTTTGTTCACTTAGAATAGTAAACTTAACTTTTTTGTATTTATATAAAAAGTAAACATGATATAAAAATGGAAATATATTTATTTTTAAATGGAATAAACCAAGGAGTACCATCATAAATATTGACCATTTACAATCATTAATAGTAAACCTAAATCAAATAGCTCATTTTTTTATCAGCATGTGTAGTCTCACAATATCAGTAAATGTGTAGTCTCAGAACTATCCATTTCTCTATGCATATGAAAAATGAATGAAGTATCAATCTAAAATAAAGAATGGAAAAAAATAGTATTCCACATAGACTCAATCAAATATAAAATCAAAAGAATTTGAACTCCACAATTGGCACAATTGGTCTGATTTATCAAGAACAACAAACAAAGTGGAACCCCACAATTGAAAACATGAAACCTAATAAAGAACTACTTCCTTATGGTTACCGAGTAGGGATAATTGGGGAATTTAATGTAATTAATTCCTTGCATAATAGTTTCACACTACAAAACTTGATTGGGACAATGGAATTTACAAAGTAAAGAAAGGTGAGAGGATCAATCAAATAATCACAAAAAGAAACATGCTTTGTCAACATTGTTCAAAATCCTATCACCAAGCACAGACATAGGAAATCAGAAAGGGACAAAAGACAAGAAATAAGAAAAATCATTAGGACTATAGAAAAATCATTAAGACTATAAAAAATCAAGTTCTAGAAATAGACGGTTCTATTGCTTTTCCATTACAACAATTGAGCATTCATCATTTGGTACTTCTTAGTGTATTCCATTTAACTATTGTGGAAGCCATTGTATAGGAGAAGAAGAGGATCTACAAGCACTTTACAGACTGTGGTTGAATAAGAAAGCATTATATCTATCATTTGGATGTCTCTTTGCATGGTTTTTACATTGTTGTTGATTTGAAAAAGTTCCAAATGTGTTGAAGAAGGTTTGAGCATCAATTTATAAACATTATTCAATGCTTTGAAAGAGAATCTTATCCAACATGTATGCTAAAAGATGCCTCTTATCAAACATGTATGGTAAATGAAGCCTCTAATCACATAAGGAATGAATAAGAGTTGATCATAGAAGGTATATGCATAAGTGAAAAACATGAAGATTTGACCAAGCATTACTAGGAGCTAGACCCTGCAACAAATGGACTTGTGATGATTTTCACAATAGTATATTTGTTGTAGGGTAGGCTCCTAGTAGCTCTGAGGAAAATCTAAATGTTCATCACCTATGCATATACCTTTAATAATCACACAACCAATGAATAAAATTTCAAATGCCAATTTCTTTAACAATTCAAATGTCTCAAGTAGACAAGATTCTCAATGGAACTGCTTTGATAACATATAGATACAAATAGGAGATTGGAGTTGATCAACCTTGACCTATGTATATATATCCTTCACCTATGCATATAGGAGTTGATTAGAGAAGGTATATACATAGGCGATAAACATGCAAATTTGACCAAGCATTACTAGGAGCTAGACACAACAACAAATGGACTTGTGATGATTTTCACAACAGTACATTTGTTGCAGGGTAAGCTCCTAGTAGTGCCTAGGAAAATATGCATGTTCATCACCTATGCATATACCTTCTCTAATCACACAACCAATGAATAAAATTTCAAATACCAATTTATTTGACAATTTCTTTAACAATTCAAATGTCTCAAGTAGACAAGATTCTCAATGGAACTTCTTTGATAACATACAGATACAAATAGGAGATTAGAGTTGATCAACCTTCACCTGTGCATGTAAGATTTGATTAGAGAAGGTATATGAAAAGGTGAAAAACATGAAGATTTGACCAAGAATTATTGAGAGCTAAACCTAGAAAAAAATGGACTTGTGATGATTTTCACAATAGTACATTTTTTGTAGGGTAATCTCCTAGCAATGCTTAGGAAAATCTGCATGTTCATCACCTATGCATATACCTTCTCTATTCAACTCTTATATATAGGTGAAGGTTGTATATGTTGTGTGTGTGTGCACATGTGTGTGTGTGTGGCTTAGCATTGTGCCCTAGGTCCTCCAAAGTTGCTTACAAGCATTATAAGGACCTTTGTTTATAGTTTGGGCAATTAAAATTTTGATAACATGTGTTATTGATTTGAGAATGCAATACAATGATTGCATTTTGATTTGTTATTGTCTCCATGTCATTATTGTATTGTATCATTGACATTTAAAGCAGAGGAATTCAGTTTAGTATCATTAATCCACATGATTTTTGAGGGTATATGGAGTGTGGTGTGATAGAGAACCAAAGACAATGGTTCCAATTCAATGAAAATAAAATATTCTTGAAAACATTGTTCTCTATCATGAGGGTTACAGTCATTATAATTGTGGCTTCAAACTTGTTTTGAAATGATTTTTTTATTGGATAATGGTGTATATTGATTTTAGATTGATTCATTTACATTTCCTTTCAAGTATCTTGAAGTTTCATGAAGATTTGAAGCAACTAATATAACTTTGCATTGATTGTTCCATAAGAGGGTTTTGTGCAATCAGAATTTTGGGATTTGAAATCTCCATTGAATGGATTGATTCTCCCACTCCTATGGATTCTATGATTGGAGGAAGGATTCATCATAATTTATTATATCCTTCTATGATAGTATTTTTTGTAGGGATATGCCAAGGTGGAGGAGAGACCACAGAGAATAGTGGCAAATTATTGATTGAAGAGTGCACCGAGTCGCACCAGTCATTGTTTGAGAAAATACTCTTAATCAGGATGGTATTTTATGTTGTATTTTGTGTTGGGGGATCCTTGGAGATGTTTTAGATCCCTTGGGAGGATTTGGAGGAGTTTGGAGGAGCCATTTCTAGAAATCCCTAGCCTAATGACCCTGAGAATGAGGGTTTGATACCTTGGATGCTTTGTTGATTGGATAAATGGAAACATGTTTATTTTTTAATGTGTTAGTAAATGAATTTGTCTCTTATTCAATTTTTGTTTCTATACTCTATAACCCACCAATAAATACTAACTCTTTATGAGCAGTTGGATTAAAATGTGAAATATTTAATCCTCTAAATTATGGTACAACTCCCAATATAATTTTCAATGAATTTTTAAGAAATAGAGCAATGCATTTCTACAATCATCATACTTTTAACCAAAAATTTGATAAGGCATATACAACAATTCTCATCAATATGACTTAATCACTGGAATCATAAATAACTTAATTATCTCAAGCTCACAGAGTTCAATTAAAATGCACTACACAGATTTAAAAGACAAGACTTTAACTAAGATTCAAAGAAAAGAAGAAGACATTTCAATCAAGAAATTATGTCCAATATGTGATATCTCAACAAAGACCTACTCACAAGCATAAACCAATAGATTTATAACTGCAAGTATTTTTCATTCATTGATTCAGAAATCCAATCGAAAGTCTTTACATAAACATAGCAAAAATAAAACTACTCTAATTACTTAGCCCAAATAAAACTATCATCACCTTCTAAAAGTTTTTCTCTAGCTATATATAGCCATTGGTTACATCATATCAAAATAATAATGTTTTTGAAACTCCCTGAGTTTTGGCAAAGAACAGTTTAGGGCAATAGAAAGTATTACTAAAATTAGCATAAACTGAAAAACTAGAAATGACCTAGGATCAGTGGGGCACGACCACTAGGTCATGTCTAAGCTAGATGCTATCATTTAGCCTTGAGAAGAACCAGATAAACAAGCCTTTTTCCAATCCTTGTGGGCATGTGACATACTGATGATCATGGCATGGTGTGATAGGTTGATGTGAATTATCCTCTATCCAAGAACTTTTTATCCTTACACACCTGAATCAACCTCAACTTATGGGACTCCAAGTGGTCCATGCACACCACCAACATAGCCTCAATATTCACTATAGATGTAAAATATTTGGTCATGAGGTCCTTGCTATTCCCGATCACCGTTATTCCTGCCTCAAACTCTTGGGTCATCTTTTCATCCTTTTTGATGTTTTGGGTCCCTTCATCCATCAGAGTAATATTTAGATACTTGAGGTATTTCTACATCATGTATGTCAATCCTTTTAACTCATTTAGCAAGAGAATTTCTCCTTCACATCCTCCTTTGATTATAGAGTTTCAGCATTCTATGCTCTTAAATGAAACATAGAGAACAACTTCATCCAAATCGTGGACTAGTTTTTCAGTGAGGAATTTGGATACTCCATAATGTTCTATCTCTACTATTTGATCCATTATATCAGTCCATTTCTTTTTCTCCTTATCCCATTTAGCTAGTTCAATCAATATTTTTGAAATGGTTTTTGTAACAACCCCATTAGTTTCAATTAGTTGAGAAATGTAATCACTCCCTTGCTGGATCATCTTGGCTACTCATTTGTTGAAATTATCCATAATAAGTTTGTTCCATTGAATCTAATCCAAAGTTTTATGAAACTCTGGTGAATGGGGATCAAATATCTAAGGAATCTAGGTCAAAGGGAGTGGACTAGGGTCTTGGATTGCCTAGATGAACTCTACCAACCTCTGGATAGTGGCCTTCATCTCCTTTTTATCTTTTTCATCCTTGAAGGTTCTATGCAGTATCTTCTGTGTGGAGGAGTCTAGATGTTTAGCATCTTTTTCTCTAGTCGCAACTCCTAGATCTATTTTCTTAATGGTAAAATCCTCGGTAGAAGCTTTAGAGACATCCTTATCAAATTTTGGCATTGCATGCTCTGCCACCCATCATCCATTTTTTTCATCTATGTCTATCATAGACTCCATCCTAATCCTTTTGGGTTTAATGGTTTCTCCCAAGCACTTGCTCATTATATCTTCTACTGGCAGAGTAATTGGTAGCATGTTCTACTTCTTGCTAATAAAATTTTCCACCTATTTGAGAGTAGGTAGTGGAGTTTGTAGGAAAGTATTCATCACAGCTGTTGAGGGATTCTCAAACTTAGGTTGACCACTCTTTTGAGCCAATGTATCTTCACCCAATACATCTTGATCAGCCTACTCTAACATAAGGCTATCCATATTCTAGATCAATTACCTCCTTGTTCTCAAATAGCTTATCATCTTCTTTCCTTTCCCTACTTCTTGAGGCTCCTATCATTGGAGAGGAACAAGGAGAGGCCTGATTTTCTAGATCAACTTTGGATCTTTTCTTATTTTTAACTTTAGCTATACCTACAAGAGAAACAATTCTATTAGAATAATCAATAGGCTTTGCAACTGAATCACTGAGTTTCAATCTTCTTGTTTTGTGCCTTCTTGGAGGAGGGGGTTTCTTTATAGTGACCCATCTCTCAGTTCTTTTGATCACATTGAGAGTTTTGCTTGTTATATTACTCCTCTCCTTAATACTCCAGTCAATTTATGGAAATGGTGAACCTCTAACCTTTGCTTCAAACTATTCATCGATTACTTCATCATTATATTCTTCCACTACTATGATATTAATCTGAATATTCATGGTAATGATTTGGCCTAGAGTAAATCTCGACCGACTCCTCAGTTTGAAGTCATCTACATAGTTATCCCAGTAGTCTTCCATTTGAGGAAGATGTTGGAACTCTGAAGGTAGATTGAAATGTTGAGCTACATACCCCTTAATGTCAAAATATTTCCTAGGTTCAAATGTTTTCAGATTGATTTTCCTCAATTCATGTTCTAGGCTCAAGGCGTATGAGGATGTCTTACAAGTATAATATCCCAATTCAATGGGAAAACTAGATTTAGCCCTACCTTTCCTTTCTTTAACTCCTTTGTGTACATAGGCCAACTGACCAAAAACCTCTACTATAACCAAGCTAGCAAAGGAATATCTAGGTAACTTGAAAGGATCTCCTTCAAAACCCCTAACTCTTAAATATGTGTATCTCTTGAATTGGATAAAGAAACTCCCATAGGTGTTAACAAAAGCATTTTCCTCCTTAGACATTCTTTGTTCAGTATTTCCTTAAAGCTCATAAGTCAATCTCCCAAAGAATACTCCATTTACTTTGGAAAGCTATTGACATGAAACTCCTTCTGTGGATGAGGATAATAATCATACACCTTCATGTTCAGGATGGTTTGTTCATGATAAATACCTTTCCATTCTCTAGTACATGCCAGGATATAAAACAAATAGGAAGACACATGAAAAAAATGCCTCCTAGGAAATTTGCTAACTGGTGATGGAGCTCATCAGCAATAGTTTCATCCCAATCAATGTACTTTTCTCCCCTGAGAGTAACTTGGATATAAAAATACATCCAGTCATGCCAATAATACGCATGTTGATTTCCTTTCATTATGTTAAGTAATATCACCAAATTGGCTACCTATGGTCTGAGGTGATCAATAGTAAGGGGTTTAGGGAGTCTAGAGCCTCCCTTCTGGGCTTTCAATAACCAACGCTAGGCTATTTCATTTCTATAAATTTTTCTTTTGGTAGAAAAAAAAGATTGGGAAGAGGGAATAGTTCTACCTTCATATGGGTCTTTCTCAGGGATTCCCATTGCTTGCATGATGATATCTCTACTTATATAAACTAGAGGGCTTCTATCTATCTTCTTAATACACTTTTCTTCAAAACTATATCTCCTAGCACATTCAAGCACTAGTTCTTAGCATGGAGCTACTATGGGAAAAGCGGATGCATCTGCCAATCCGCTCTAGATTGCTTTCTCAAGCATGGAACTGGGGATGGGGTTTTTGATTTTACTTATGATCTCTTCCAAAGCTCCAGTTTTAATCAAGGTATCCTCACAGTCAGGTAAGGAACATATTAAGGGGGAAGTATTTCCAAAGTTTGGCATTGGGTTCTTCATATTGGCTCAAAAATGAGGAGTGAAATAGGGAACACAACAACTTTAAAGGATTTTGAAATTTGACAAAAGCAAAGAGTTTCAATTGGAAACAAGGAGGCCAAACAAAGAGAAACTAATCTATTTTCTTATGCAGCGTACAAAACTTTGAGAGGAGGAAAATGTACCTTCTTCTGCACTAGTTGCCTAAAATGCCTCTACCACTATGAACAAAAATGACCAAGCTCCTCAATTTATCAGCAAGTAACTCACAAATTGTGAGAGATTCTTAATAAATGGTGAAATAATGGCCCAAGAGGTTTGATTAATGATGAGGGGAA
The DNA here is from genome assembly GCA_027943335.1 of Chamaecyparis obtusa. NCBI lineage: Eukaryota > Viridiplantae > Streptophyta > Pinopsida > Cupressales > Cupressaceae > Chamaecyparis > Chamaecyparis obtusa. The sequence goes on from BSBK01001669.1 coordinate 414,376, forward strand.
ATTTTCTCAACTGATACATTGAATACCTGTACTTTCCCATGAGTGAAATGACACTCAGATGTCATTTCTATTGATTACAATATTCACATCATGCACAGATATCATAATCACCTGCCACCTATCTTTTCCATCAAATCACCACCCTCCTCTTTTATAAATTAAAAACATCTATTGAACCTTGAACTTGAAACTAGGAGAGTTCATGATTCAAGTTCAATGAGAAAATAGGAGAAATACCCTTTGGTATGTTTCAATTAAATAAAGCAAAAATAATTAGCGGCAAGAAAGAAAGATAAAATAAATAGTAAGACATTTTCCAAGATGATAAAGTCCGTTGAACTTTGAAATTTGAACTAGGAGATTTCATGGTTCATAGTTCAATGGAAGAGTGCACATTGCAAAGACAACATGCCTCTAAGCTCGCAATATGACAAACAAAGCCAAACATACCGAGAGGCATTATTGAACTTTGAATCTCGAACTAAGGGTAGTTCAAGGTTCAAGTTCAACCGACAAGGTGTATGTGCAAAGGGCTGAAAAATTTGAGTAAAACATACCTTGAAAGATTATGGGGTGTTTTGAGAAAATTAGAGCCTAAGATAATTAAGAAAAACCTAATGGTAATAATTGCTCCAACTGGGGATGAGGAATCTTGAGGATGAAGGATGAACTTATAGCTTTGGTTTCACAGACTAGGGAAAAAAGAAAAGAAAGGCGACAAATAGAAATGACAAAAATGGAAAACAGCACAACAAAACAATATGTATAAAAGATGAGACAAACTACTTAAAGTTTATACAACTTGAGGTCCTGACCATTAAAGGTCAGGGGAAGAATAATATCATCTAAATGCTTTATCATGAAATAATTGCTTCCCAATGCTTTGTTGATGATGAATGGACCCTTCCAAAGTGATTCAAATTTTCCATGGGCACCTTTAGGTTCTCTTCTTTTGTCCCACAACAATACTTTGTCTCCTTCCATGAAATTCTGAGGCCTAACCCTCTAATAAAAGAATTTCTTTGCTCATTCTTGGTGCGAGGATATCTAGCTCACCATTACTTCTCTCTCTTCCTATATCTTATTGAGATATAGAATCCATTTCTCCAGAGCATCTTGGAAAACTTGATCTTCAATTGTTTTTTGTAGTTTCAAAGTGGCTAGTTCTAGGGGTAGTGAAAGCTAAGCTTCAACACCATATACTAATTCAAATGGTGACATGATGATTTCTCTTTTTAGAGAAGTACAATCAGCCCAAAGAGCTTCAAACAGTCTTTTATGCTAATCCTTAGCATTGTCACATACTAATTTCCTCATTATCCTTATCAAGTTTTTATTACTTGATTCTAACTATTCATTTCCTTGGGGGTAATAATCAGATGCATGGGAAAGGTAGATGCCATGATCATAGAAAAAAAATTTCAACTCTTAAGAAGATAAATTAGTGGCATTTCCTATTACCAACTTGGTAGGAACTCCAAATTTAACTACAATATAATTCTTTAGAAATTCACATACCACGTCAGATGTAGTCTTCTTGACCAGAACTGCCTCTACTCATTTCATGAAATAGTCTATTGCAATGAAAATATGTGTGCAACCAACACTTGAAGGAGGGTTAATTGGTCCAATGAAATCTAATCCCCACTACTTGAAAGGTTCTTCAATGATCACTGGTCTCAATGGAAGTGCTTCTTATTGTGGCTTTTCGCCGAACAACTTACATTTTTCACAATTTGCAACCCACTTGTAAGCATCACCGAACATTCCTGGCCAGTAATAAAAATTTCTAAGAATCTTAAAAGAAATCACTATGGAAGAAAAATGACCACCATAAGCCTCATTATGAAACTTCATGAGTAATTTTTCTTGTTGTTCTTTGTCAATACACCTCAGGAAAGCTCCATCTAAACCCTTTTTGTATAATATGTCATCAACAATAACATACTTTGTGGCCTTTAACCTGAGGTTTATTTTTTCTTTTGGGTTTAAATGAGGGGGACAGTCTCCATAAGTGAGTTAAAAAGCTATGTCTGAAAATCGTGAATCACAAAGACTGACAAAAAGAACTGAGGGCATACTACTATCAAGCTCCTGATCGGATATAAGTTTGCATAATCCTTGACCCCAAACCAACTTAGTGGGATGAATATCTAAATCAAACTCCTGAATCTTGGAAATCCAAGTTGCTCAATTGTTCATGCCTATTTCATGTTGAGTAAGGACATCTTTGATAGCAGAAGTAGGGACATAAACAATTGAGTGAGGATGTAAAATATAGAATCTGAAAGATTTCACCGCTTTCACCACTGCATATGCTTGCTTTTCCACCAAAGGATAGTTTAACTCATTTTTTTGAGAGGGATACTCATAAAAGTGATTGGCACTTCTTCATCTTTATCATTATTCTACAATAATATTCCAAACACTATGTGTTCAGAGGTATAACAATGTATTATGAAATCCTTCTTGTAATATGAATTTATTAAAGTAGGGGCAAATGCTATAGCTTTCTTAATGTCATCAAATACTTTGACAACCTCTATGCTCTATTTGAAAGGGTTCTTCTCACTCAAAAGGCTTACCATATGCTTGGTTGTTTCAGAAAAATCAAGAATGAATCTTCTAAGGAAATTGGTTTTCCCAAAAAAATATTTAACGCTAGTCTTGTTTGAAGGAAAACCAAGTTGTTGAATTGATTTAACTCTTTCAGGATCAATCTTGATCCCTTCCTTTGACACATTATGGCCTAATAATTTCCCTTCTATGACTACAAAGATGGATTTTTTAGGGTTTAATGAAATACCTTGCTCTCTACATCTCTATAGAACTGATCTTAGATCCCTTAAATGATTGTTACGCCTTTTGGAAAAAATCATAAAATCAACTAGATAGAAAACTATTACCTTATTAAGTAGAAGAATGAAAGAAGAATTTATTGCATGTTGGAACATGGCACCCACATTTATCAAGACAAAAGGCATTCTATTATAAGAATATGTACCCCAAGGAGTGGTATATGTTATGATCCATGACACAAAGCTCATAATTATCCTTTAGGCTACATTGGTTCAAATTTATAAAGTCCACACATATCCTTATCTTGCCATTTTCATTTCTAACAGGAACTATGTTTGCAATCCCAGTAGAATGGTGAATAGGATAAATGATATGGGCCTGTAACATTTTTTCTACTTGTTTCTAAATTGCCTCAAAAAATTTTGGATTGTAGTTTCTTAGCTTCTACTTAAAAGGTGTGGTGCCTGGCTTGAGAGGGATCTAATCCTGGAATTTTCCTCCTTTGAAATTTTTGAGATCATGGTAGGACCAAGCCGAGGTATCCTTATATTCCCTCAATAGATTAAAAAATCTCCATTTTTCATCTGGAGCACCACATTTTCCTAGATTTATATATTTGGGTTCCTCTTTTTCCCCTATATCTATCTTCTCATAGTCACCTTGGTTCATGTCTTCTTGAGGGGATGGTGCGTGTTCCAGGGCATCATATTTGTCAAATTGGCTTTCAAGAGAGACAAGCCCCTTTGGAATATAGTTTTCATTTAATTGAAAAATGCCTTCATCTGTTACCTTATCTAGACAAAACTCATCACATGTTGATGAAGACCCTTCAAAGAAGGCTATACTAAAAGCTTTTGCCAATTGCAAGGATTTATCAATCTGTTTATCATCTTGAAAAACCTACCAATGATCAACATTATCTGGAACTTTTGGCCTGTACACCATTTCAATTTTGCAAGAACTATCCTTGAAATTTGAATGTGGCAATAACAAGGAGGAAGAAACTACTAGGGATTTAGCTCTGCTATTTAATTCTTTGGGAATGGGCTCTATAGAGAAGGCTTCTAGTTCTTCAATTTCAACCCAAACATGATTCCTATAATGTTTGAGCCTCTCGTTCTTTTTTGAATACATCCCTCTCACTTGTCTCACAACTAACTCTGAATCTCCTCTAGCTCTGAGTATTTTTATACCCATTTTCTTGGCTTCCTCAATACCGAGCAAGAGAGCTTCATATTTGGAAATGTTGTTTGTATTATTAAACTCCAGCTTAAAAGCTCATGGGAAAAGGTCTCCTTCTAGTGATATCAATACAACTCCTACTCCAGAACCAACTAAGGAACAACTACCATCAAAATCCAAAGACCAAAGGCCATCAGACTTGTCAGTTACTTCATTAGCCATGTCTAGTGTGGATTAAATCATATAGTTTCCAAATTTTGATTCTTGATAGAGTATCTGAGATTTAGGATCTTCGGATGGGAATACAATGTATTTTGATTTTCCCTTTGGTTGTAAGACAACCTTTTTATCTCCAACTAGAATAATTGCTTGGGACCAATCAACCTTGATTTCTCCTCCAAGATCTTGATAGAAAGTCCTGCTTATAAGCATGTCATAACTAGCCAGGATGTTAGCAACACGTATGGTAAGTTTGATCTTTTTACTAGGGTATTCTACAAGGGCCACCTAGGCATCTTTAATTTCTCCTACTAATGGGACATTTTTTGCATCTAGGGCATAACATTGACTAAAGGTTGCAGTTAGGGGAAGATCCATAGCTTTGGCTATAGAAGTAGGCATGATATTGTTGGATGCCCCTGAATCTATAATGCCATTGTTTAACTTAAATCCATGAATAAACAAGGACAAATAAAAGGGATTTGGTTTTAATCCTACAGGAGGACTCATATCTTTGGTAGATTGGGTAGCTAAAGTAGCTTGTTCTAACAAGGTTTCATTCGTAGCTTCATTGATTAAATGATCTGCAAGAGGTTCACCTAATTTAACATATTTGACAAGTCTTTCCAACTCTTTTGGATTCATTCTAAGATATTTAGTAGGGGAGACTTGAATCTTGGAACTTTCACAAAAATCAACAATATCAAAAGAAGTACTAGAACTAGTTTTCTTCAATGGTTGATCTTCTTTAGGAATAGAATTTTTAAAAGTTGATGATTTTTGCAAAGAGTCTTTACCTTTATCCCATCATTGTGATGTTGATGGTGTGTCATTGGCTTGAGAATTACGGTAACCTCTAGTTAACATGGTACATGCAGGGTCCAGTAGATTTTCCAGTATACTTCCTCCTCACTCAGAGTCAAATTCATATTCTATATAATAATTTCTAGAGCCGTTAGGTAACTGAGTACTTTTTGCATCTCCAAGTGATTCTTCTACCAATTCCCTATTTGCATGCATCTACATAGATTAAATCAATTTTGGATAGGACGTTCCATTGTGATCATTGGTAAGATGGAAGGTACACATATTATCTCTTCTAGGAGGAGCTTCCAATATATTTTTATCAGATGAGGGATAACTTTGAGTCCTATGACTAGGTCCAACTTGATCAGGTATTCCTTTAGGAATGTCTTGATACAGAGGAGGAGGATTAGTGTTACCTTTGGGAAGTTGTCTCTTGATGGTAATCAAATCATTTACTAATCTTTGCAACATGGGATCAGAGGAAGATGCATTTTCTGCATTGGGTATTTGGACATCTTTCCTCTATTTCCCCATGGTGATTAGGTCATCTTCTAACTAAATCAACATATCCTGAGCCAGTTGCAAATCAGACACTCTTGCTCTTCTTAAATGAAATCCAATGTCAGGAGGCATGGCATTTTGAAAGAAATCTTTCTGATTCTCAACGATGGGTCTCTTCGCGTGTGGGATTTTATGGATGATTTTATTGAACTTAGCTATGAACTCCCTCATGGGCTCATGCACCTCCTTCTTGAGTTGAGTTAATTGTGCAAGAAGAGAATGTTCATCTAATACACTCTTGAAATGAGCTTCAAAAGCATTTTTCATACTATTCTAATCTATGATTTGGCCACTAGGTAAATGATAGAACCAGTCTGCAGCTAACTCAGAAAGAGTTTTTAGAGAGTTGCACAGTAACATATTTATGTTGGTCTACCAAAATCCCACATGTAGTATTAAAAACATTGAGATGGTCTTCTACTGCTACCTTCCCATCTCTATAGAATTTGGGTAGGATTTCTTAGGCTCCCTTAGGCAAATTGTGATTTCTTCCCAGGTTAAGGGGTCCTACTACTGCTCCTCAAGGCTGGGCTATGATTGCTTTTCAATCATAGGAATTAGTTGATGAACTGAAAGGTTCTTTTGGAGGAGAGGATGGTCTACTTTGGGATTTTTTCTTAGGGGCATAGACTTTTGAGGTTTTAAGATTCTGTAGTTCCTCAAAAAAAATATCAAAAACTCCCTCCTTTCGTTGAGACCCGGTGTAGGGTCTGGGCTCTAGTTTGATAGCTTTATGGTCTTTGCACTACTCTATCAATTAATGTAGCTTCCTGAGCTATAGGGAGCCCTCTCAACCATTCACCAATTTCTTCCTCTTCTTCAATTACCAATCAAACTTTTTGATACTGCTGATCACTTATTTTTAATTTCCAAGCCAAGTTATTCAAATCTGCAATAATGTCCTCTTGAGTATCCAGAAAATGCAGATCAAGTTGTAGGACTAGGGGGAATTTGGCTTGACCAGGTATCACATCATTAGGTAATACCATGATTGTACATTAAACCAAGAAAAAGACACTATTTTACTAGTTTAGATCCCCAGCTGAGTCACCAAAAATCTGTTAGTAAATGAATTTGTCTCTTATTCAATTTTTGTTTCTATACTCTATAACCCACCAAGAAACACTAACTCTTTAGTAACAGTTGGATTAAAACATGAAATATTTAATCCTCTAAATTATTGTACAACTCCCAATATAACTTTCAATGAATTTTTAAGAAATAGAGCAATGTATTTATGCAATCATCATACTTTTAACCAAAAAGTTGATAAGGCATATACAATAATTCTCATCAATATGACTTAATCATTGGAATCATAAACAACTTAATTATCTAAAGCTCATAGACTTCAATTAAAATGCACTACATAGATTTAAAAGGCAGGACTTTAACTAAGATTCAGAGAAAAGAAGAAGACATTTCAATCAAGAAATTATGTCCAATATGTGATATCTCAACAGAGACCCACTCATAGGCATAAACCATAAGATTTATAACTACAAGTATTTTTCATTCATTGATTCAGAAATCCAATCGAAAGTCTTTACATAAACACAACAAAACTAAAACTATTCTAATTACTTAGCCAAAATAAAACTATCATCACCTTATAATTTTTTTTCCCTAGCTATATATAGCAATCGATTCCATCATATCAAAATAATAATGTTTTTGAAGATCCCTGAGTTTTAGCAAAGAATATTTTAGGATGATAGAAAGTATTACCAAAATTAGCATAAACTAAAAAAACTAGAAATGACCTAGGATCAGTGGGGCATGACCACTGGGTCGTGTTTGAGCTAGATGCTATCAATTAGCCTTGAGAAGAACTAGATGTGCAAGCCTTTTTACAATCCTCATGGGCATGTGACACACTGATGATCATGGCATGGTGTGGTAGGCTGATGTGAATTATCCTCTATCCAAGAACCTTTTTATCCTTACACACCTGAATCAACCTCAAGTTATGGAACTCCATATGGTCCATGCACACCGCCAACATAGCCTCAATATTCACTATAGATGTAAAATGTTTGGTCATGAGGTCCTTGCTGTCCCTAATCCCTATTATTCCTACCTCAAACTGTTGGGTCATATTTTTAGCCTTTTTGATGTTCTGGGTCCCTTCATCCATTAGAGTAATATTCAGATACTTGAGGTCTTTCTGCATCATGTCTATCAATCCTTTTAACTCATTTAGAAACTGAATTGCTCCTTCACATCCTCCTTTGATTCAAAATTTTTTCCATTCTATGCTCTTAATAGAAACATAGAGAACATCTTTGTCCAAATTGTGGACTGGTTTTACAGTGAGGAATTTGGACTCTCCATATTGTTCTATCTCTACCATTTGATCGATTATATCAGTCCATTTCTTTTTTTCCTTATCCCATTCAACTAGTTAAATCAGCATTTCTAAAATGGCATTTGTAATAACCCCATGAGTTTCAATTAGTTGAGAGATGTAATCACTCCCTCACTAGATCATCTTGGCTACCCATTTGTTGAAAACATCCACAATAAGTTTTGTTCTGTTGAATTTGATCTAAATTTTTACGAACCTCTAGTGAATAGGGATCAAATGTATAAGGAATCTAGGTCAAAGGGAGTGGACTAGGGTCTCAGACTACTTGGATGAACTCCACCAACCTCTAGATATTGGCCTTCATCTCCTTTTTATCTTTTTCATCCTTCAAGGTTCTATGCAGTATCTTCCATGTGGAGAAATCTAGATGTTTAGCATCTATTTCTCTAGTTGCAACTCCTAGATCTATTTTCTCAATGGTAAAATCCTTGGTACAAGTTTCAAAGACATCCTTATCAACTTTTGGCACTGCACGCTCTACCACCCATCATCCAATTTTTTCATTTATGTCTATCATAGACTCCATCCTAATCCTTTGGGCTTAACAGTTGCTCCCAAGCACTTGCTCACCATATCTTCTACTAGAAAAGTAATTGGTAGCACATTTTGCTTCTTGTTGATAGAATTTTCCATCCATTTGAGAGTAGGCGGTGGAGTTTGTAGGGAAGTATTCATCACAACTGTTGAGGGATTCTCAAAATTAGGTTGACCACTCTTTTGAACTAGTGTATCTTCACCCAATGCATCTTGATCTATCTACTCTGACATAAGGCTATCCATTGTTGGCATTAAACAGAATTGCCACTAGTGACAACACTTATTTGCATTCTGAGTGCAAACCGAGCAGATAGTGCAAACCAAGCAAGTTAGTACAAACCGAGCAGGACAGTGTAAACCGAGTAACATCATGTCTACTGAGTCACCAGTATTTACCGAGTTCAAAACCTACCGAGTGATCAGTATGAACCGTGCCTTCACTTCTATCGAGTGCATGACGATGCCGAGTAATGCAGTGGACGCCGAGTATCAGAAAGTCACCGAGTTAGTTTGTAGGAACCGTGTAACCATACTTGGGCTGACTTAGTAGCACTTATGTTTATTTGTCAAGCCGACTTTGTAATTGTAATTGTAATTAATTATTTAAGACTTGTATATAAACAATGTTGTAAAAATGTCAAGAAGAATGTAAGAAACATATATGTGAAAAAGAAAGAAAGGCAGAGATAAGCAAATTACAAAGGGCTTCAGCAGTATAAGGAATAGCAAAGACAAATTCATCATAGAAGGTGATCAGTACATCAACGAATCTCAATCAGCAATCCAGTTGCAAAGCAAGAGATCTATTGTTTCATCCTAACAGGTGAATCAGTACTAAATCCTTTAACCGGGTAGACTTAACAGTCTTTTGTAAAATATCTTTACCAAGTGCATACTTCATTGTATGTTTGTAAATCCTTTAACAGGGTGGATTTAGCAATCCTTATTGCTCCTAATAGGGCAGATCATCAGAAGTGATCAAATTGTAAGCCTTAACTGGCCAACTTTATTCTGCAGTATTAAAGCTTTGTGGGTTTCATCCCCACCCCAGTTTTACTTTCTTTTTGGAAGGTTTTTGGGTAACCAAATCTATGTGTCATTATTGTGAATGCTTTTAAGTTTCATGCTTTCTGTATGAAAAGGTTAAAGTAAATTACATGTTAATACATCTATAATTGTAAGAAAATTTGCAGTTACTGATTCACCCCTCCCCTCTCAGTAACTCGGTTAATTCCTAAATATTTCCAACAATTGGTATCAGAGCAGCATTGGTTCTCAAGACAAAGCTTAACTAGCTTGAGCAAAGATCCAGGACAATGGAGGTATTCAAACTGAACAAGGTGATTGAAAATGAAAAGCTAGATCTGGAAATGGCCATAGCTAAACTCAAAGAAGCAAAAGAACATCTTTCCCAATCCCTAAGAAGAAGAAAGGAACTTGCAAATCAGATGAATGATCAGATTTACATTGAAGAAAAGATTGAAGATCTTTTTCCCTCAAATAACTCAGATGAAGCAAACAATGCTGTCAAAGAACTACTAGAAAAGAATGGGTCTCTGCAGGAAGAAGTGAGAAAATTAAAAAGAGAACAAGAGCTACACTCTACAAGATTCTGTGAGATCTTGGAACAAAGAAACAAGTTGAAAGATGAATTAGATGGAAGGAACATTGAAGTCCAAAATAAAACCCTTCAGCTAGAAAACCTAATTGATCAGATCTCTCATACAAATGAGGAAATTCTGAATCTAAGATCAAAAATAGAAAGCACAAGAGAAGAACTAAGATCTGAAAAGGAAATCAATCTAAGATTGGTGGATGACCTAAACACTGAAAAACAAATCAATGAAGGAATGCTGAAAAGTCAAGAAGACTTGAATCAGCTGTATGAGTGAAATCTTCATAGGAAAAAAGGAAAAGCAGGACTTGGATACAAAGGAGAAGGTGAATCCTCTAAGAAAGGTACTCAAAGAAATCAAAAACCTACTTGTAATCACTGTGGTAAAATAGGACATACTTCAAATAAATGTTGGAACAATGAAAAAGCAGAATTCAATGGAAAATGTTATAGCTGCAATCAACCTGGTCACACAGCAAATGAATGCAGGGAAAAACCAAGATTCAGAGGTAATTGTCACAAATGCAACAAACAAGGTCACAAGGCATCTGAGTGCAGATCCAAAATATTCAATCCAGCAGAACAAATTATGAAAGCAATGTTTGGATGGGACTACAACACCTGGTGTAGATGTCATTACTGTGGAGAATATGGACACATTGGCATCAATTGCATAAAACATCATCTAAGGAAAAGAGATACTACCGTAAGATGCTTCAAATGCACTAAACTCAGTCACATAGCCAGAAACTGCATGAATGCTAGTGAAGTTGAAGATGGAAAGAAGAATGAAGCAACTAAGGTCAGGAAACAGGTGAGACAAAAATGGATCCCTAAATCTACCGAGCAATCCAGTCCAAGTAATGGAATGGATGGCTCTACCGACTCAAACTAAATTTCCAAGAAAGCACTGGAACTGTATTCTCATAGACCAATCTCAAGTAGTTCCAGAACTGAATTAAAAGAAAGATCTAAATCAGCATACAAGATGTAGTAAGATCACAGCGAGGTCGGTATCAGTCTTCACCGAGCAAGGTCGGTACCTGTCTTTACCGAGCGAGGTCAGAGCAATATGAATTCTCAAGTTCACCGAGTTGTGAAGTCTTTACCGAGCAATTAATTCTTAGTGGGTGACAGTCTGTCGGAATTCATACCCTAATTTGAACTGAGCATTAATGATAGAGTTATAAACAAAAAGCAAGTAATCGAACTCATTCTTCACTGCGAACCTTTAGCACTTTGAGAGCAAAAAATTTCAAGAGCAACCCAGTGATTCAACACTTTTGCAAAAGGAATTTTCTGTGAGCTACCATGGCATCATCCAGCACTTCAGCGAAGAAAGGATCTGATATGTTAGTCCAAGGGGAATGGAAAGCACCAGATTTCAAGATTGTGCCCGCAATTGCAGCAGCCCTAGATCCGAACGGAGCTCAATCTCAGATTCCTCCTAAGGTACTACTTATTAACGATATCTGAAATCATTTCAACTGTTCAATTCATGAAATGGGGAACCTAGAATTAGATACTGTGCATGAAGAACTGTGTGTGGATGGTATTCTGAAACCCGAGCACAAACATCTGGAAGATAAAGGTTTAGTTCACATTGCACATCTACCTCGAAACTTTTGAGATAAATGGGTTAGATACATTCTCAGCCATGTACATGATGGCAAGATTTGGCTTGAGCAACCCATAGAGATCACAAAGAAGATGATTCATCAAATCATCGGTCTTCCCATGTTGAAAAAAGCAAAAACTACCAAAACCCTAGGTCGGACGAAACTAGAGAAGAAAACCCTAGCCGAGTGGGACGGTAGAGGCATGAAAGTTAGCAGTATTACCGATGCTGAACTAAAGTTTGGTACACACATTATTGCCCATAAGATTTATAGTTCTAGTCGACAGAATAGTGTCTCCTATGAAGCTATTGACCTAGCATACAAAGTGGTCAAGAATAACTTAACATTTGACCTAGCAGACTTATTGTTAAAGCAGTTTAACAAAAACATGGAAAGCATTCAAACTTCCAAAAACAATCCATGTAAGTTTGGATCCTTATTGGTCTGTTTATTCTTCTATGTTCAGAAATTCTTCCCTTCTAAAGGAAAAGTTGTATGGAGAAAAGATGTGCCAGCCCTTTATGAAATAAATGAATACATCTTAGAAATGGGTGAAAATTTTGAAAGCATCATAGATAATTATTTTGAGTCTTTCAAAGAGAAAATGAATGACAGATTCTGGATTCCACAGAAGTTGGTGGAAGATTACAAGGATGACATTTGTTTTATGGTGGATTGTGATAATGTATATATTCAAGCAGCTAAACCGAGGACTGTATATGTAAAACCTCTTTCTTATGAGGTAAATATTGATGAAACCAAGAATATCATTGAAGCTCTTCTTAATCAGCCTGTCAATCCCAAAGCTCCATATTTTGGAACATATGATGAAGCTAAGGTAAGAATTGAACTAAGCATAAAGCTTCCATAGGTGGTAAACAAAGGAAAGAAGAGGATAGCCAAAATGCAAATGATAACCGAGGACAAAGAAGAAAAAGATGAAGAAGAAGAGGAAAAGGATGAGAAAACAGAGGAACCAGAACCTGCAAAGAAGAAAGGAAAGGTATTCATCACTAAGGCACCTAAGCCTCCCACTGCTGTATTTACAAGGAGAAATACAAGAGGTAAGGCAGACAAGGCAGACAAGGCAGATAAAGACATAGTATTCAAAAGGCCTCCTCTAAACTTTCAAGAAAAGATCAAACTCTTTAGAGACGGATCAGGATCTGGAGTAAGTAACATAAAATATTTTAAATATGAAACCATATCGGAAACAGAACAAAAGGAAATAGAAGATGCTGTTATTGAAAAGATGGGACAGTGGAAATACTCTCCTGAAGAAATAGCCCCACAGGTTCCAGCAGTTCTATTAAATCCAATAAAAATGAGATGGAGCAATGCAAAGCAAACTATGATAGACATATTTGATCAAACCCTGAGACAGTTAATGCCGAGCTTGAATAATGATGAAGTAAAGAAGGCATTAAAAGAAAATGAAAGTAAGATGACATTAAAGTTCAATACTTGTTTGATTTTGATCAACAATATCGAATCGGTTGTGAAGGCTACAAATGCTACATGGAAGAACATATACCACCTTCACCAACCGAGTATTGAAACAGTCATAATAAAAGACATTGAAGATGACAGTGATGAACAAGAAGAAGCCACTGAGGTAGATGATACTGTGAGAATAGCAGTAGAAGTCATTGCATCCCTTCCTACCTCTCCAGTAAAAGTTTCTACATCCAGCCCGGAGACACCTTCAAGCATGGTTGTGACAACTTCAACATTTGTCCAATCAACTATAGCAACAACAGAAGCAACTACCATTTCTTTTACTGAGTTGCAGTCTCCCATTTCATCAAGTTTTCCAGCAGTAAGTTTTCTAGTTTTTGAATCTACAAGTGTAAATATTTTAAGCTCTCCAGTAGACAGTGTGCCAGTCTCTATAGCCAACCCTTCTATATCTATTGTCACTACTACTAAAGCATTAAGTATAGATAAGCCTAAGGCTCTACCGAGTATAAAATTTTTGGGTAAGAATATAGTAGAGGATATAGACCTAGATGAAGAGATAGAGATTCCAACATTAGATTTTGCAAATCTATCAGCGGACCAAATGCAAAATATAGGTGAGATCCTCCAAAGGAAAGCAAAACAAAAAAAGCTTAAAGAGGAGAGAGACAAGGAATATCAAATCATCAAGGATGCTAAGGACATTTTGTCTGATGCATTAGGTATTAAAGTAGACTCCTCCCAACATGTTTTACTACAATTAGCAGAAGTAGTTAATAAATACAATGAGGATTCATCTGGGATAGAAAAGTTAGTTGAAAGAGCCGAGAAGAGATTCAACAATAAAGTGCTTGAGCACATTGCTCAGCACATAGCTATTAACCAAGTAGAATTGTCTTCAATTTTGTCAAACATTGAATCTATCTATTCGAATGCTACCTCTCTTTTGGCCAGATTGTGAAATATTGCCGAGTTCACAAAGGATGTTAAGGATAAAATGAATAAAATGGATGAGTATATGAAGATTAGCATACAGAAGCTGAAACTTGAACCAAGTTCAAGCTCTGCTCATCACATGAAAATCTCACATCTATCAAATATGTAGTCTGATCTACTGAAAGAAGACACAAGGATCCGGTCCACACTGCTAGACATCCAACACATGATCCTTCCCATCATGAATACAATGTATAAGCACATTGAACATTCCAAAACATTGATTCATGACAATCAGTTCTCTATAGCAGATCACATGATTGAACTCTCTGCAGAAGTCCAAATTGCAATCCAAACATGTAAGATTCTGCAAGAAAGTTGGGACAGAACCCTGGCACTAATAATGAAGGTACATTCTGATTTTCTATCAAATTTTGGATTCTCTCTGTAAATAACTTGTATATACACCTTTGGCATTATCGTCAAAAAGGGGGAGATATGTATAGAGGGAGATATATGTATAGAAGAAGATTTGTATAGAAATAGTTAGCACATTGAAAGGGCGAGACAATGTATAAAGCCCTATAACAAAGACAAATTTTGAAAAATCAAAATAAAACTCAGCATGATTCATATATATAAGTTTTGGCCAATAAGTGTTTTTGTCACTAATGCCAAAGGGGGAGATTGTTGGCATTAAAAAGAATTGCCACTAGTGACAACACTTATTTGCATTCTGAGTGCAAACCGAGCAAACAGTGCAAACCGAGCAGACAGTGCAAACCGAGCAAGTTAGTACAAACTGAGCAGGACAGTGTAAACTGAGTAACATTATGTCTACCGAGTCACCAGTATTTACCAAGTTCAAAACCTACCGAGTGATCAGTATGAACCATGCCTTCACTTCTACCGAGTGCATGATGATGCCGAGTAATGCAGTGGACGCCGAGTATCAAAAAGTCACCGAGTTAGTTTGCAGGAACCGTGTAACCATACTTGGGCTGACTTAGTAGCACTTATGTTTATTTGTCAAGCCGACTTTGTAATTGTAATTGTAATTAATTGTTTAAGACTTGTATATAAACAATGTTGTAAAAATGTCAAGAAGAATGTAAGAAACATATATGTGAAAAAGAAAGAAAGGCAGAGATAAGTGAATTACAAAGGGCTTCAGCAGTATAAGGAACAGCAAAGACAAATTCATCATAGAAGGTGATCAGTACATCAACGAATCTCAATCAGCAATCCAGTTGCAAAGCAAGAGATCTACTGTTTCATCCTAACAGGTGAATCAGTACTAAATCCTTTAACCGGGTAGACTTAACAGTCTTTTTTAAAATCTCTTTACCGAGTGCATACTTCATTGTATGTTTGTAAATCCTTTAACAGGGTGGATTTAGCAATCCTTATTGCTCCTAATAGGGCAGATCATCAGAAGTGATCAAATTGTAAGCCTTAACCGGCCAACTTTATTCTGCAGTATTAAAGCTTTGTGGGTTTCATCCCCACCCCAGTTTTACTTTCTTTTTGGAAGGTTTCTGGGTAACCAAATCTATGTGTCATTATTGTGAATGCTTTTAAGTTTCATGCTTTCTGTATGCAAAGGTTAAAGTAAATTACATGTTAATACATCTGTAATTGTAAGAAAATTTGGAGTTACTAATTCACCCCTCCCCTCTCAGTAACTCGGTTAATTCCTGAATATTTCCAACATCCATAAGGTCTAGATGAATTACCTCCTTGTTCTCAAATAGATTATCATCTTCTTTGCTTTCCCTCCTTCTTGAGGCTCTTATTGTTGGTGAGGAACAAGGAGAGGCCTGCATTTTTGGATCACCTTTGGATCTTTACTTATTTTTAACTTTAGATGTACCTACAAGAGAAACATTTTTTTTAGAAGAATCAATAGGCTTTGCAACTAAATCATTGAGTTTTGATCTTCTTGTGTTGTACCTTATTGGAGCAAGGGGTTTCTTTCTAGTGACCCATCTCTTAGTTCTTTTGATCATGCTGAGAGTTTTGATTGTTATATTATCCCTCTCCCCAATACTCTAGTCAATTTCTGGTAAAGGTGATCCTCTAACCTTTGCTTCAAATTGGTCATCAATTACTTCTTCATTATTATCCTCTTCCACTAGTATGATATCAATCCCAATATGCAAGGTAATGATTAGGCCTAGAGTAAATCTCGACCAACTCCTTCTCACTTTGAAGTCATCTGCACAGTTTTCCCAAAAGTCTTCCATTTGAGGAAGATGTTGGATGTCTGAAGGTAGATTAAAATGTTGATCTGCATACCCCTTACTGTCACAATATTTCCTAGGTTAAAATGTTTTTAGATTGATTTTCCTCAATTCATGTTCCAGGTTCAGGGCTTCTGAGGATTTCTTACAAGTATAATATCCCAATTCAATGGGAAAAATGCATTTAGCCCTACCTTTCCTTTCTTTAACTCCTTTTTGTACATAGGCCAACTGATTGGAAATATCTACAATAACCAAGCTATCAAAGACATATCTGGATAACTTGAAAGGCTCTCCTTCAAAACCCCCAACTCTTAAATATGTGTATCTCTTGAACTGGATAAAGAAACTCCCATAGGTGGTAACAAAATCTTTCACCTCCTCAAACATTCTTTGTTCAGTATTTCCTTGAAGTTCATAAGTCAATCTCCCAAAGAATACTCCATTTAACTTTGGAAAGCTATTTACATGAAACTCCTTCTGTAGATGGGGATAATAATCATACACCTTCATGTTCGGGATGGGTTGTTCATGAAAAAGACCTTTCCATTCTCTGGTAAATGCTAGGATATAAAATAGATAGGAAGACATATGAGAACTACCACCTCTTGGGAAATTTTCTAACTGGTGATGGATCTCATCAGCAATATTTTCATCCCAATCAATTTACTTTTCTCCCCCAAGAGTAACTTGGATATAAAAATACATCCAGTCATGCCAATAATACGCATGCTAATTTCCCTTGATTATGTTAAGTAATATCACCAACTCGGCTACCTATGGTCTGAAGTGATCAATAGTAAGGGGTTTAGGGAGTCTAGAGCCTCCCTTTTGGGCTTTCAATAACCAACACTAGGCTATTTTATTTCTATAAATTTTTCTTTTGGTAGCAAAAATAGACTAGGAAGAGGGAATAGTCCAACCTTCATATGGGTCTTTCTCAAGGACCCCCATTGCCTACATGATGACATCTCCACTTATATAAACCAGAGGGCTTCCGTCTATCTTCTTAATACACTTTTCTTCAAAACTGTATCTCCTAGCATATTCAAGCACTACTTCTCGACATGGAGCTACTATGGGAAAAGTAGCTGCGTCTGCCAATCCGCTCTGGATTTCTTTCTCAAGCATGGAACTAGGGATGGGGTTTTTTATTTTACTTATGATCTCTTCCAATGCTCTAGTTCTAATTAAGGTATCCTCACAGTTAGGTAAGGAACATATTAAGGGGGAAGTATTTCCAAAGTTTGGCATTGGGTTCTTCATATTGGCTAAAAAATGAGGAGTGAAAAAGGGAAACACAACAACTTTAAAGGATTTTGAAATTTGACAAAGCAAAGAGTTTCAATTGGAAACAAGGAGGCCAAATAGAGAGAACCTAACCTATTTTCTTATGTAGTGTATTAAACTTTGAGAGGAGGATAAGGTACCTTCTTTGGCACTGGTTTCTTGAAATGTCTCCTCCACTATGAATAAAAATGACCAAGTTCCTCAATTTATCACCAAGTAACTCACAAATCATTGGAGATTTGCAATAAATGGAGAAATAATGGCCCAAGAAGTTTGATTAATGATGATGGGAAATTAAATCGACTAATACATTGAATACTTTCCCATGAGTGAAATGACACTCAGATGTCATTTCTATTAATTACAATATCCATGCCATGTGCGGATATCATAATAACCCGCCAACTATCTTTTCCATCAAATCACCATCCTTAACTTTTACAAATTACAAACATCTTTTGAACCTTGAAATTTGAACTAGGAGAGTTCACGGTTCAAGTTCAATGAGAAAATAGGAGAAATACCCTTTGGTATGTTTCAATTAAATAAAGCAAAAATAATTAGCGGCAAGAAAAAAAGATAAAATAAATAGTAAGACATTTTGCAAGATGATAAAGTCCACTGAACTTTGAACTTTGAACTAGGAGAGTTCATGGTTCATAGTTCAATGGAAGAGTGCACATTGCAAAGACAAGATGCCTCTAAGCTCACAATATGACAAAGAAAGCCAAACATACCAAGGGACGTTATTGAACTTTGAATCTTGAACTAAGGGTAGTTCAAGATTCAAGTTCAACCGATAAGGTGTATGTGCAAAGGGATGAAAAATTTGAGTAAAATGTACCTTGAAAGATTATGGGGTGTTTTGAGAAAATTAGAGCCTGAGATAATTAAGAAAAACCTAATGGTAACAAAATGGAATACACCAAGGAGTACCATAAAAAATATTGACCATTTACAATCATGAATAGTAAACCTAAATCAGATAGCTCATTTTTTATCACCATGTGTAGTCTTGCAATATAAGCAAATGTGTAGTCTCAGAACTATGCATTTCTCTATGTATATGAAAAATGAATGAAATATGAAGCTAAAATAAAGCATTGAACAAAATAGTATTCCACATAGACTGAATCAAATATACCATCAAAAGAAGGTGAACTCCACAATTGGCACAAACTCAAACATGAGAAAAGTCAAATTTAGGGCATGATTTATCATGAACAACCAACAATGCAAAACCCCACAATTGAAAACATGAAACCTAATAAAAAACTACATCCTTATAGTTACTGAGTAGGGCTAATTGGGGCATTTAATGCAGTTAATGCCTTGCATAACAGTTGCATACTACAAAACTTGATTGGGATAATGGAATTTACAAAGTAAGGAAAGGTGAGAGGATCAATCAAATAATCACAAAAAGAAAAATGATTTGTCAACACTATTCAAAATCCTGTCACCAAGGAGAGACATAGGAAATCAAAAAGGGAAAAAAGACAAGAAATAAGAAAAATCATTAGGACTATAGAAAAATCATTAAGACTATACAAAATCAAGTTCTAGAAATGGATGGTTCTGATGCTTTTCCATTACAATAATTGA
The DNA here is from genome assembly GCA_027943335.1 of Chamaecyparis obtusa. Classification (NCBI taxonomy): domain Eukaryota; kingdom Viridiplantae; phylum Streptophyta; class Pinopsida; order Cupressales; family Cupressaceae; genus Chamaecyparis; species Chamaecyparis obtusa. The sequence goes on from BSBK01001669.1 coordinate 433,615, forward strand.
GCATTCATCATTTGGTACTTCTTGGTGTATTGCATTTAAGTATTTTGGAAGCCATTGTATGGGAGAAGAGGAGGATCTACAAGTACTGTACAGATTGTGGCTAAATAAGAAAGCATTATATCTATCATTTGGATGTCTCTTTGCATGTTTTTTATGTTGTTGTTGATTTGAAAAAGTTCCAAATGTGTTGAAGAAGGTTTGAGCATTAATTTCTAAACATTCTTCAATGCTTTGAAGATCTTTCTATATTACTATCTTGTATACTTCAGCGCAAGAGTCACAGTTTAGTTCTTTTTCTTATAACTATTTTGATTTTCTTTTAGAGGGAAGGAATTCCATGGATTCCTAGGCCTATAATCCATGGAATTATCTCTATGTAACATTTCATTATATCACACTAACCTTTCTTAAGCATAAAAGTGAATGACAGGGGTGCGCACCAGTGGAATTGTGAAGAAAACTTGAAGAAAATGCATGGACAAGTATTGCAGTGAGCAATCTAGCCAAACAAGGGGAAAATTTTATGAATTTAAGTGTCAATATAGGTCATAAAAATGGTGAATCCATCACCAATTTGGAGGGAAGATGTTTGGAAGTCATAGATTTGAAAAATCCTAGATTTAAGGGTTTATAAGGGGCAATTTGGGGATTTTGGTGTTGTAGAAGCCATAGGTTGAAATTGAGTTGATATTTCTTCAATTAGGTTCATTTTATAAGACTTATGAAGATTTGAGGTCTTGGGGATAAAACTGTATTATAGTTTCTTTGTTATTTGGACTCATTTCTATGCATTAGTGAGGATACTGTACTAGGACAATACTATTTTGTCCAAAGGAACAAGGGGTAATTTTGGGATATGTTGAAGTAATTCAAACTGGGTGTTTAGAAGTGCAAAGTAATTTTCTTGTGTTTTGGAAGTATTGGGAGTTATAAGTCATTTAGTGTTGTTGGAGGGCTACAAGCAAGGAAATTATGCTTGTGATGTAGTTTGGAGAGTTGGGTATATTGGGTGTTACCTAGAACCATAAAAAATTATTGATATGCTAGTGGTTCAATTTTAGGAGGAACTTATCTCTAGGCCAGATATTTTCCATGTTGACATGGTGTTGGAAGATCTAAATAAAATGGTTGATCCAAGTCAAGGGTCTTAGGTGATTATTAATTAGATTGAGGAAATAGAGATATGGAGACTAAGATTTTTTAGATTCAAATAAGTAGGGACAAGGGTTCACCAAGCGTCAATGATGTACACATTAGTAAATAGTATTAGAACTTTGTTATTGTAGAACCTTCAAGACCTTAATGTGATTTTTATATACTCATCAACTAGAGAAAAAAAATATCCTTCATGAAGAAGCCTCCATTTTATTATTAGAACAAGCATTTCCTATTTATTGATGGTTACAAATCATACTGGTTAAACAATGATATAATCGATACAAAATTTTATCTAAGTTTAGATACTAAATATATTAATGCTGAAATTTACAAGTAAATTATTGTAGAAGAGATCAAATACTTGCTATGGTCTATAATTACTATTGTGATGGATTATAACCCACAACAAGTACCAATATATATATATATATATATATATATATATATATATATATATATATATATATATATATATATATATATATATATATATATATATATATATATATATATATATATATATATATATATATATATATATTTATATTTATATATACATAGAGTCATGACCGTACGTGGCTTATGCCACGTAGGGTCATGACCCTATGTAACACAACCATTAATCTTAATTGTCGATTACATACAAACTGATATTTGTGTCAATAACAATTATCAACTGTTGTGTATTGTTATCAACATTCAATAATATATATATCGTGTGTAGTGTTATCAAATAGCTTTCATGATATTATGCATTGTGTAATTAAAAATATATCAAAATCCTGATATATTTCCAAAATTTGATGTATTCCATAAATTCTCTACATTTAAATAAAATACAGATGTTTCATTTTCTTACCATATTTGAATCTTCTATAAATTTGAATTATTAGTTGTCGATTTATATATTAGTAGCATTTAATATTTTAGACCATAGCGTCCCTATCCTCGAAGCTAAATTTCCTGGTGATATTTCTTTTGAGCAAGGATAATAAAAATATTAGTTGGTATGTAATCAGAAATTAAGATAAGTTTTCCAAATTACCAAGAAAGCCGATAAAACTAAAAGAGAAACACAAATAGAACAAAAAACATGACACACAGAAATTTACAGTGGTTCACCTTAAAAAGGATACATCCACTATCAATAGAGGTTCTTTGATTTTTATTATCTCGGTACACACTGATACATTTACCCACAACAACAGATATATAGAAAAGCCTAGGAATAAAAAAAATGCATGCCAAGAATAAATATTTATTAAAGTAGTTGTTACATGTAGGAAGATGATTTTGTTACATGCAGGGAGATGTTGTTACAGAATAAGGAAACTGTTATAGAGTTGGGCTTCATCACACCAACAATAATGGTGAATCACCTTGAGTACAATGCATTTCAGAGGAACATCAAAATGTGTGATTTGATGAGGATTCAAAAAACAATCATGGACCCTATTGAAAATTCCATTGTAATGTGGAGGAGAGAGATGCCCTTTTTTATGTCAAAAATAGGGTAAGATTTGTTTTGTATTTCATTTTTACAAAATCGGTCAAACCTAGCTAAGATCACTATTTTCATTATCAACTAAATAAACACAAATAATTTATTGTTTAATGAATTCCTTCAACTACCATAGCTAAGAAAGTTTTTGAATAAACAAAGAAGATTCAAAGTGATATTTTTTAGAAAATCTATGTACCTCTCCAAATGTAGTGGAAAAATTAAAAAAGACCTTAAAAAATTTTGCAATAATCCATGGGGGCATGGTGAAGATGCAAAGGGGGATTGCTGGTGGGCGCGGGACATTGACTCTGCTCTTCTCTCTACGTGAATAATAAAAAAGTGATGTTCATTTTTTTAAAAAGTTATGCCCATGTTCATAGAACTTTCCACTAACACGGGAATGGTCATAATTTCGACGAACATGAGCATGGGTTAAAAAATCAAATTTTTCCTTCTACAATTCAACCAAGAAAAACCATTTTTCTAGTTGGTTGAAAATTTTGGTCAAAATTTGGGTTCAAATCTATTAGTGATAGTCTTCACTTTCTCTAGGTCCATTTTTAGACCTTCTACTAAAACCACAAATCCTAGATACACTAACTCCTTCACAAAACTACACTTCTTCAAATTAATCAAGAATTTTCTTCCCTTAACTTCTCAAACACCCTACGAATATTCATTATATGCTCCTCTAATGTCTTACTAAAGATCAAAATATCATCTAGGTAAACAATGAAAAACTTACCCAAAAAGTCTTTTAGAACCTCATTCATGAGCGGCATGAAAGTGCTCGGTGCATTGGTTAGCCCAAAAGGCATGAACAACCACTCATACAACCCTTCCTTTGTCTTGAAGGCATTCTTCCATTCATCTCCTTCTCTGATCTAAATCTGATGATATCCACTCTTCAGATCTATCTTTGAGAAATACACAGCCCCACTCAAACTGTCCATAATATCATCCATACGCAATAATGGAGATCTGTACTTAATTGTGATCTTGTTGGTAGCCCTATAATTTCTACATATCCTCCATTCTCCATTTTTCTTTGGTTCTAATACTATTGGGATAGCACATCGACTCAAACTCTCTCAAATCAATCCCTTCTACAATAACTCTTGTACTTATTTGTTCAAATCTTTACTTTTTGCTAGTGTCATTCTATGTGCTACCTTATTTGGAAAATTGGCTCCTGGAATCAAGTCCATCTAATGAATGATCTTCCTTACAGGTGGTAATCCATTAGGCACATTATTAGATACAATATCCTAAAACTCGTTCAAAAAATCTACAACTTCTACATGTACATCTTCTACTTCATCTTTACCATCTTTTGGAATTAAAGAAAAACACATATGCTCACGCCTCATTCCCTCTAGGAATTTTGTTTCATCAATAAAACTTATTCTTGCATTACTACATACCTTTTCTTCTATGTCCTTCAATGGATTTAGCTTATTTTTCACTCTATCCTTTGTCAGGGAATAGGTATTTGCATGACCATCACATACATCATGTCTTTTAAACTACCACAACCTACCGAGAAACATATGACATGCATCCATGGGTATGATATCACATAATACCTCATCATGGTATCCCCCAATCTTGAACTTTACTAGGAATTGTTCATTGACCATGACCTTGTGGTCATCCTACACCCAAGTGATCTAGTATGGATGTGGGTGTTTTTGCCTCTTGAGCTTTAACTTTGTGACCATATCTTCTGACACAAAATTTTTAGTACTTCCACTATTGATAATCACATCACAAAACTTATCCTCACACTTGCACCTAGTGCAAAACAAGCTCTTCCTTTTCTTGGGTTCATTCTCACCACTCAATGGGACTCTTATGTTAATTAGGGCTTCTCCTCTTTCAACATTTTTAGAATGTGATGATTTGGAATCTTCATCGACATGTACAACTCTATCCTAATCATTATTTCTCTTAACTTTCCTTCCTTGGTATTGTGGACATTCATATGCCCTATGACCTTATTCTCCATAATGAAAACATGTTCCAAGAAAGCCTCCTCTTCTTGATCCTTGTCCTCATCCTCTTCCTCTCTCATCTTTGTTATTCTGATTGAAATTATTTCCCCTCTAATTTTGGCTTCTACTAGCATCATTCTTATTTTTTTTATCTTCATTTCATCCTCCATAAGATCATCCACTAGATCTTCCACCATGACCTCTTCCGCTTTGCCTTCTTTCAAACTTCTTGTTCATCTTTTCCTCTACTTTTAGAGAAAATTGGTAGGCCTCTTCATTATTGTTCATTGAGACCAAATTCAACTCCTCATGAATGCTCGGCCTCAACCCATTAAGGTAATGGTCAACTTCTCCTTTTCAACTTCCGCATGGCCAGTTCTGATGACGATTCGATAGAACTCCTCCGTATACTCCCAAATAGATCTCTTTTCTTTTTTCAAACCTTTCATTTTATTTAGTAGATCAAACTCATAATCAACAAGAATTAATTGTTGCTTCAATTTATCCACCATTTGTTCCCATCTTTTGATCTTCTCCTTTCCTCTTCTATTTCACTCCAATTGAATCTCCTACCACCAAATCTTCTCATGACCCTTCAGTCTGGCCTTCACAAACTTGACCCTATTAGGATCCTCAATATCTTCATACTCAAAATATTCTTCTAATTCATTGGTCTAGTTGATCAACTATTCTAGGTTAAGATTTCTTGAAAATGTGGAAACCTCAATCTTAGGTCTTTTCCCAATCTTGGAAATGCCTTCTCCTTCCTCATCAAAATTTCCTTCTTCTTCAGCTTCATCCCCACTTTCCTCTCTTACGGAAATATTATTTCCTTTGTGAATCGCTTCTTGTAATGCTCACACTTGTCTCTAGAGGGCTCTAACCTTAGGTTACACCCCTCCAACTCTTCCGCCATGTTCACTTCATGGATGCATTTTTGTGCTTATCACTAAAACCCTAAACCATGGTCCTAGTGCAAACTGCCTCATAGTTGATGATCTATCTACACACTCATGAACTCATGCTCTAATACCACTTGATGAAGGGTGCTCCCCTTAGTACCACAAACTCATAACAAAAAAATAGAAACAACAATAATTTGCAAGAACAGAAAATGGGCTTCTTATTATCTCCACAAGTGTGGAATTACAAATTTCAAAATTACAATATGCAAAGCCACATGGGCATTTTCCTTACAATATTCTATAGGAAAAACCATTGAATCATTCATAGAACTTTCATAGAAAACACTACAGGCCTTCCTTATATAGGAAATTTTCCACCACCTGAGAAGGTTCTAGAATTTTAGCCATTAAGGCCGACCGCCCTAAGAATTATTTTATTTTCATTTTTTTTACATTAGGGTCGGCTCAAAATAATTATAAATTTTATTTTTAGGTAGCCCAACTTCTAGAGGCCATAACTTTTTAACTATAGCTCTTTGTGGCTATTATAACCACTTTTTAGAAATGGCAGGTTCTAATCTACAAAACTTGACTTGCGCAAGTTCTAGTCAGTTGGGGTTTGATGGTGATTCGGAGCCTTTAAGGCCTTAAAATTGAGCTTGAAGATTTTGTACCCAAAAACCTCAATAGCTTCACCAATATAGATGGTATGGCAATGAAACTCAACTGGCAGGCTGATATAACTAAGATGAACCCCCACCTATGCAATCAAAATATTTTGAGCTCGTATGACCAACTTACTAAAAATAGTAAGTTTCCATAAATAGTAGCTCTGCACAAGATAGCCCTTACACCCAAGATTCTCATGCATCAAGAAAATATCCATGCAAAGTAAACATACACAAGATAACTCATTACACCATTATTTTGTTCTTGAGGAAACCCTATTAAGGAAAAATATCCGGTGGGGACGCTACCCACAAATATCTGCACTAAAGTATAGTGACCTTGTTAGGAGTCTAGTCTTATTAGGAGATGATTATTACATAGAGAAGGTCCTGGTTAAAGGATTGATGAACCATGTTAGGGGTATACAAAATGTGTACTTAAGGCACTTACAAAATAGTGGACTTCTTGTCTTGATATACAAGGAGATTACATATATATCTGAGAACTCTTATTGCAAATCTATGAAACCTATTCTCAATCACCTTTTAGACTATTTTGATCTTCTCAAACTCACCTCCATGAATTATCCATATTATCTCCATACCCCGCAATCACATATTACATCATATACTTATACCCAATTAATAGTATAGTAACTAGGTCGGCCTTTAATAGGCATTTACAAAACATAATTCAAGGTCAGACACATAATATTAAAACACACAACCTTACATACATTAAAATGGCATTATTTTGGCCATACATACATGATCAATACATAAAATATCATAACATAGGTCGGCTAATACCTACACAACTTCACAAGACCTGAAGCTTTGTTCTCGACCTATAACCATACTCAGAGAGTTGCATTTTTGAAACTACACATATAGAATATTCACGCTCACACATAGAGCTCTTCCATACATCAATACATCATCATGTAACTTTTCATTCCATAATTCATCTTTTAGCATCTTCACAATCCACAATACTATACATGTCTGTTGGAAATATTCAGGGATTAACCGAGTTACTGAGAGGGGAGGGGTGAATCAGTAACTTCAAATTTTCTTACAATTACAGATGTATTAGCATATAGTTCACTTTTTCATTATGCATATAGAAAGCATGAAACTTAAAAACATTCACAACAGCGACACATAGATTTGGTTACCCAGAAACCTTCCAAAAAGAAAGTAAAACTGGGGTGGGGATGAAACCCACAAAGCTTTAGTACTGTAGAATAAAGTTGGCCGGTTAAGGCTTACAATTTGATCACTTCTGATGATTTGCCCTATTAGGAGCAAAAAGGATTGCTAGATCCACCTTGTTAAAGGATTTACAAACATACAATGAAGTATGCACTCGGTAAAGAGATTTTACAATAGACTGTTAAGTCTACCTGGTTAAAGGATTTTAGTACTAATTCACCTGTTAGAATGAAACAGTAGATCTCTTGCTTTGCAACTGGATTGTTGATTGAGATTCACTGAATGTACTGATCACCTTCTGTGATGAATTTGTCTTTGCTGTTCCCTATACTGCTGAAGCCCTTTGTAATTCGCTTATCTCTACCTTTTCTTTTTATTCACATTCATACTCATATAATTACATCTTGACATCTTTACAACATTGTTTATATACAAGTCTAAACAATTAATTACAATTACAAAGTTGGCTTGACAAATAAACATAAGTGCCACTAAGTCGACCCAAGTATGGTTACATGGTTCCTGCAAACTAACTCGGTGACTTTCTGATACTCGGCGTGCACTGCATTACTCGGCATCGTCATGCACTCGGTAGAAGTGAAGGCACGGTTCATACTAACCACTCGGTAGGTTTTGAACTCGGTAAATACTGGTGACTCGGTAGACACAATGTTACTCAGTTTATACTGTCCTGCTCGGTTTGCACTATCTTGCTCAGTTTACACTGTTCTGCTCAGTTTGCACTATTCTGCTCGGTTTGCACTGTTCTGCTCGGTTTGCACTGTTCTGCTCGGTTTGCACTGTTCTGCTCAGTTTGCACTATTCTGCTCGGTTTGCTCTGTTCTGCTCAGTTTGCACTATTCTGCTCGGTTTGCACTATTCTGCTCAGTTTGCACTGTTCTGCTCAGTTTGCACTGTTCTGCTCGGTTTGCACTGTTCTGCTTGGTTTGCTCTGTTATGCTCAGTTTTCTCTGTTCTGCTCGGTTTGCACTGAGAATGCGAATAAGTGTTGTCACTAGTGGCAATTCTGCTTAATGCCAACAATCTCCCCCTTTGGCATTAGTGACAAAAACACTTATTGCTCAAAACTTATATACACTTATTGATTTATTTTTTAAAATTTGTCTTTGTCAAAGAGCATTATACATTATCTCCCCCTTTCAATGTGCTAACTTTTTCTTCTATACAAATCTCCTTCTATACATATCTCCTTCTATACATATCTCCCCCTTTTTGATGATAATGCCAAAGGTGTATATACAAGTGATTTACAGAGAGAATCCAAAATTTGATAGAAAGTCAGAATGTACCTTCATGATTAGTGCTAGGGTTCTGTCCCAATTTTCTTGCAGAATCTTGCATGTATGGATTGCAATTTGGACTTCTGCAGAGAGTTCAATCATGTGATCTGCTATAGAGAACTGATTGTCATGGATCAATGTTTTGGAATGTTCAATGTGCTTATACATTGTATTCATGATGGGAAGGATCATGTTCTGGATGTCTAGCAGTGTGGACCGGATCCTTGTGTCTTCTTTTAGTAGATCTGACTGCATATTTGATAGGTATGAGACTTTCATGTGATGAGCAGAGCTTGAACTTGGTTCAAGTTGCAGCTTCTGTATGCTAATCTTCATATCCTCATCCATTTTATCCTTAACATCCTTTGTGAACTCGGCAATATTGCACAGTCTGGCCAAAAGAGAGGTGATATTTGAATAGGTAGATTCAATATTTGACAAATCTGAAGACAATTCCACTTGATTAATAGCTATGTGCTGAGCAATGTGCTCAAGCAGTTTATTGTTGAATCTCTTCTCGGCTCTTTCAACTAACTTTTCTGTTCCAGATGAGTCCTCATTGTATTTATTTACTGCTTCAGCTAATTGTAGCAAAACATGCTGAGAGGAGTCTACTTTAATGCCTAATGCATCAGACAAAATGTCTTTAGCATCTTTAATGATTTGATATTCCTTGTCTCTCTCCTCTTTAAGCTTCTTTTTCTTTGCTTTCCTTTGGAGGATCTCACCTATATTTTGCATTTGGTCCGCTGATAGATTTGCAAAATCTAATGTTGGAATCTCTATTTCTTCATCTAGGTCTATATCCTCTACTATATTCTTACCCAAAAATTTTATACTCGATAGAGCCTTAGGCTTATCTGTACTTAATGCCTTAGTAGTAGTGACAATAGACATAGTTGGACTGGCTATAGAGACTGGCACACTGTCTACTGGAGAACTTAAAATATTTACACTTGTAGAATCAAAAATTGGAATACTTACTGCTGGAAAACTTGATGAAATGGGAGACTGCAACTTGGTAGAAGAAATGGTGGTTGCTTCTATTGTTGCTATAGGTGATTGGACAAAAGTTGAAGTTGTCACAACCATGCTTGAAGGTGTCTCCGAGCTGGATGTAGAAACTTTTACTGGAGAGGTAGGAAGTGATGCAATGACTTTTGCTGCTATCCTCACAGTATCATCTACCTCAATGGCTTCTTCTTGTTCATCACTGTCATCTTCAATATCTTTTATTATTACTATTTCAATACTCAGTTGGTGAAGATGGTATATGTTCTTCCATGTAGCATTTGCAGCCTTCACAACTGATTCAATATTGTTGATCAGAATCAAACAAGTATTGAACCTTAGTGTCATCTTATTTTCATTTTCTTTTAATGCCTTCTTTACTTCATCATTTTTCAAGCTCGGCATTAACTGTCTCAGGGTTTGATCAAATATGTCTATCATAGTTTGCTTTGCATTGCTCCACCTCATTTTTATTGGATTTAATAAGACAGCTGGAACCTGTGGGGCTATTTCATCAGGAGAGTATTTCCACTGTCCCATCTTTTCAATAATAGCATCTTCTATTTCCTTCTGTTCTGTTTCCGATCTGGTTTCATATTTAAAAGATTTTATGTTACTTACTCCAGATCCTGATCCGTCTCTAAAAAGTTTGATCCTCTCTTGAAAGTTTAGAGGAGGCCTTTTGAATACTATATCTTTGTCTGCCTTATCTTTATCTGCCTTACCTCTTGCACTTCTCCTTGTAAATATAGCAGTGGGAGGCTTAGGTGCCTTAGTGATAAAAACTTTTCCTTTCTTCTTTGCAGGTTCTGGTTCCTCTGTTTTCTCATCCTTTTCCTTTTCTTCTTCATCGTTATCTTCTTTGTCCTCGGTTATCATTTGCATTTTGGCTATCCTCTTCTTTCCTTTGTTTACCGCTTGTGGAAGTTTTATGCTTAATTCAATTCTTACCTTTGCTTCATCATATGTTCCAAAATATGGAGCTTTGGGATTAACAGGCTGATTAAGAAGGGCTTCAATGATATTCTTGGTTTCATCAATATTTACCTCATAAGGAAGAGGTTTTACATATACAATCCTCAGTTTAGCTGCCTGAATATATACATTGTCACAGTCTACCATGAAACAAATGTCATCCTTGTAATCCTCCACCAACTTCTATGGAATCCGGAATCTGTCATTCATCTTCTCTTTGAAAGACTCAAAATAACTGTCCATGATGCTTTCAAAATTTTCACCCATTTCTGAGATGTATTCATTTATCTCATAAAGTGCTGGCACATCTTTTCTCCATACAACTTTTCCTTTGGAAGGGAAGAATTTTTGAACATAGAAGAATAAATAGACTAGTAGGGATCCAAACTTACATGGATTGTTTTTGGAAGTTTGAATGCTTTCCATGTTCTTGTTAAACTGTTTTAACAATAAATTTGCAAGGTCAAATGATAAGTTGTTCTTGACCACTTTGTATGCTAGGTCAATAGCTTCACAGGAGACACTATTCTGTCGACTTGAACTGTATATCTTATGGGCAATAATGTGTGTACCAAACTTTAGTTCAGCATCGGTAATGCTGCTAACTTTCATGCCTCTACCATCCCACTCGGCTAGGGTTTTCTTTTCCAGTTCTGACCGACCTAGGGTTTTGGTAGTTTTTGCTTTGTTCAACATGGGAAGACCGGTGATTTGATGAATCATCTTCTTGGTGATCTCTATGGGTTGCTCCAGCCAAATCTTACCATCATGTATACGGCTGAGAATGTATCTAACCCATTTATCTTGAAAGTTTCAAGGCAAATGTGCAATGTGAACTAATCCCTTATCTTCCAGATGTTTGTGCTCGGGTTTCAGAATACCATCCACACACAGTTCTTCATGCATAGTATCTAGTTCTAGGTTTCCCATTTCATGAATTGTATAGTTGAAATGATTGCGAATATCGTTAATAAGTAGTACCTTAGGAGGAATCTGAGATTGAGCTTCATTCGGGTCTAGGGCTGCTGCAATTGTGGCCACGATCTTGAAATCTGGTGCTTTCCATTCCCCTTGGACTAACATATCAGATCCTTTCTTCGCTGAAGTGCTGGATGATGCCATGGTAGCTCACAAAAAATTCTTTTCACAAAAGGTATTTGAGTCGCTGGATTGCTCTTGAAGTTTTCTGCTCTCAAAGTGCTAAAATTCACGGTGAGAAATGAGTTTGATTTCTTGCCTTTTGTTTAAAACTCTATCATTAATGCTCAGTACAAATTAGGGTATGAATTCTGACAGACTATCACCCACTAAGAATTAATTGCTCGGTGAAGACTTCGCAACTCGGTGAACTAGAGAATTCATATTGCTCCGACCTCACTCGGTAAAGACTAATACCGACCTTGTTCAGTTAAGACTGGTACCGACCTCCCTGTGATCTTACTGCATCTTGTATGCTGATTTAGATCTTTCTTTTAATTTGGTTCTGGAACTGCTTGGAGTTTGTCTAGGAGAATACAGTTGCAGTGCTTTCTTGGAAATTTAGTTTGAGTCGGTAGAGCCACCCATTCCATTACTTGGACTGGTTTGCTCGGTAGATTTAGGAATCCACTTTTGTCTCACCTGTTTCCTGACCTTAGTTGCTTCATTATTTTTTCCATCTTCAACTTCACTAGCATTCATGCAGTTTCTGGCTATGTGACCGAGTTTAGTGCATTTGAAGCATCTTACGGTAGTATCTCTTTTCCTTAGATGATGTTTTATGCAGTTCATGCCAATGTGTCCATATTCTCCATAGCAATGACATCTACACCAGGTGTTGTAGTCTCATCCAAACATTGCTTTCATAATTTGTTCTGCTAGATTGAATGTCTTGGATCTGCACTCGGATGCTTTGTGACCTTGTTTGTTGCACTTGTGACAATTACCTCTGAATCTTGGTTTTTCCCTGCATTCATTTGCTTTGTGACCATGTTGATTGCAGTTGTAGCATTTTCCATTGAATTCTGCTTTTTCATTGTTCCAACATTTATTTGAAGTATGTCCTATTTTACCACAATGATTACAAGTAGGTTTTTGATTTCTTTGAGTACCTTGCTTAGAAGATTCACCTTCTCCTTTGTATCCAAGTCCTACTTTTTCTTTCTGCCTATGCAAATTTCTCTCATACAGCTGATTCAAGTCTTCTTGGCTTTTCAGCATTCCTTCATTGATTTGTTTTTCAGCGTTTAGGTCATCCACCAATCTTAGATTGATTTCCTTTTCAGATCTTAGTTCTTCTCTTGTGTTTTCTATTTCTGATCTTAGATTCAGAATTTCCTCATTTGTGTGGGAGATCTGATCAATTAGGTTTTCTAGCTGAAGGGTTTTATTTTGAACTTCATTGTTTCTACCATCTAATTCATCTTTCAACTTGTTTCTTTGTTCTAAGATCTCACAAAATCTTGTTGAGTGTAGCTCTTGTTCTCTTTTTAATTTTCTCACTTCTTCCTGCAGAGATCCATTCTTTTCTAGGAGTTCTTTGACAGCATTGTTTGCTTCATCTGAGCTATTAGAGGGAAAAAGATCTTCATCCTTTTCTTCAATGTAATTCTGATCATTCATCTGATTTGCAAGTTCCTTCCTTCTTCTTAGGGATTGGGAAAGATGTTCTTTTGCTTCCTTGAGTTTAGCTATGGCCATTTCCAGATCTAGCTTTTCATTTTCAATCACCTTGTTCAGTTTGAATACCTCCATTGTCCTGGATCTTTGCTCAAGCTAGTTAAGCTTTATCTTGAGAACCAACAATGCTCTGATACCAATTGTTGGAAATATTCAAGGATTAATCGAGTTACTGAGAGGGGAGGGGTGAATCAGTAACTTCAAATTTTCTTACAATTACAGATGTATTAGCATATAGTTCACTTTTTCATTATGCATATAGAAAGCATGAAACTTAAAAACATTCACAACAATGACACATAGATTTGGTTACCCAGAAACCTTCCAAAAAGAAAGTAAAACTAGGGTGGGGATGAAACCCACAAAGCTTTAGTACTATAGAATAAAGTTGGCTGGTTAAGGCTTACAATTTGATCACTTCTGATGATCTGCCCTATTAGGAGCAAAAAGGATTGCTAGATCCACCTTGTTAAAGGATTTACAAACATACAATGAAGTATGCACTCGGTAAAGAGATTTTACATTAGACTGTTAAGTCTACTTGGTTAAAGGATTTTAGTACTGATTCACCTGTTAGAATGAAACAGTAGATCTCTTTCTTTGCAACTGGATTGCTGATTGAGATTCACTGAATGTACTGATCACCTTCTGTGATGAATTTGTCTTTGTTATTCCCTATACTGCTGAAGCCCTTTGTAATTCGCTTATCTCTGCCTTTTCTTTTTATTCACATTCATACTCATATAATTACATCTTGACATCTTTACAACATTGTTTATATACAAGTCTAAACAATTAATTACAATTACAAAGTCAGCTTGACAAATAAACATAAGTGCCACTAAGTCGGCCCAAGTATGGTTACATGGTTCTTGCAAACTAACTTAGTGACTTTCTAATACTCGGTGTCCACTACATTACTCGGCATCATCATGCACTCGGTAGAAGTGAAGGCATGGTTCATACTAACCACTCGATAGGTTTTGAACTCGGTAAATACTGGTGACTCGGTAGACACAATGTTACTCGGTTTATACTGTCCTGCTCGATTTGCACTGTCTTGCTCGGTTTACACTGTTCTGCTCAGTTTGCACTGTTCTGCTCGGTTTGCACTGTTCTGCTTGATTTGCACTATTCTGCTCAGTTTGCACTGTTCTGCTCGATTTGCACTGTTCTGCTCGGTTTGCACTATTCTGCTCAGTTTGCACTGTTCTGCTCGGTTTGCACTGTTCTGCTCGGTTTGCTTTGTTCTGCTCGGTTTGCTCTGTTCTGCTCGGTTTGCATTGAGAATGCGAATAAGTGTTCTCACTAGTGGTAATTCTACTTAATGCCAACAATGTCTTCCTGTGACTGACTATGGACTTAGGCATTTTTCACTTCACTTCCTATCAAAATTCTTTCCTTTTGTCTTGCAGTTATCATGGGGATAAGTGTTGCCATAAATAACAACATACATGCAATCCAATGTTGACCACTTTCCAATAATCTCCCCCTTTGGCATTGATGGAAATAGTTAGTGAAAAATTACAAAGTGTAGAACATCAACCCAAACAAAATTGAAAAATTGTCTAAGTACATAACTCCCCCTTTCAACTATACTTATGACTCCCTATATGTGCATATGTTTCACTTCCTACACTCCCCCTTTGACATGAATGACATAGGTTCCAAAAAAAAATTGTGTATATAGTCAAAAAATTTGATATCAAAACTATGTACTTATTGTCTTAATTACATCGTTGAAGTTCACCCTTAGTACTCAGAATTCAACTTCCTAATTCTTCTTCACTATATCTGCAACATTGATCATTCCATATATTGTATGCATAATTATATCTACAATCCACAAGTCATTAGGATTGAATCCCATGTAAGACTTAAGATAAAGGTCTAAGTCTATTGATGTGGTCTCCAAAATAGAAATCTTAGGAACAAGAAGGTTCATAAGCTCACTAAACCTACTAAGCATTCTACAATTCTCCATCTCAAGTATATTGATTTTTTCAAAACTATTACTGACCTCCTTGTTTACATCAGTAATCATCTTACCTGCATTCTCCTCTATCATCTTTCTCAATGAATCTTCTTCTTTCCTTATCAGATCAACAATATTGTGTACATGTTTGAGGGAATTTACACAAATGTTATACATATCCTTTCCTTCCTCAATACACTCCTTTATTTCCTTACCTATTTTCTGAAGAGTATTCAAATAATTACTTATTCCTTCTAGCATCTTTTCTAGTCCCTTGTCTTCAAATTATTTGACCACTTTTATTTATGCTTCCTCTTCAAGAGTCTCAAAAATCTTGTCAACACTATCCAAAATCTAATCCAATTATTTTGTTGAATCTCCATTGCTACTTCTTGGCTGTGATGACAAAACATGACTCAAAACTATTATGGCCTTTTTCAAAACTTTTGTTTTCCTATCCTCTTTGTTCACTAACCTTTCCTTGGCTTTCTCATAAGAAATTAATCATCACTTCATTAAATCATCAACTTCCATGCTCTCTTGGTCCCACTTGTCAACAATAGTTTAGGGGTAACCAATAGTTTTTCCTCCTTGTGAGGTTATGTTGTATTCTCCTTGATCTCATCTACTTTCTCGTCTTGTGTTTCAATATTTTATGTTTCTTGATGAGGAGTTTCTTTTGTCTCCGTGTCTCTAGGCTCCTCTTTAGGATGATCTGTGTCTAGGTTACCAATCATGTCTACAGCTTTATAAAGTGTTTCCAAAGGGTATTTCTCATGAAGTGCAAAATTAAGGGACATTCCTACATTATCCACAAATAAATCTGATTTAGATTGGTCTTGAGTTGTGTCCTATGATATAGCAATATCCTCAACTTTTATTTCTAATTTTTATTCTTCCTTCTCCTTTCCCTTAGAGGATTCTCCTATGTTTACATCCTTAGGATTTGTTGGAGGCACTTTCATCATTAAAACATTAGGTCTAATTTTCAATAAGACCTTCTCAATGGATCTATGATTTTCTTCAATTAATTCCTCATATAGTCTAGCCATGATCCTTACTGTCCTTAAGTGAGGCTTAAGTTCCTCCATTAGCTTATTGTTTTCTATAATTGACGTGACAATATTTCCTTTTGTTAAGGTCTATTTCCTTATCTTGTTGTCCTCATCACATTCCATTCTCTTTCTTGATTCCAATTTATCAAAAAATTCTCTAGGTATACTCCCTTCTAATTCAATCAGGTTCTTCTTAAGAGAAATCATGTATCTAATGATCATATCTTCAATGCTAGCTTGATAAAAAATATCACATCTTTCATAATATCTATCAACAAATATCAACTTAACTTCTTGAACAAATCTCTTCTTCAATGATTTGAGGTCAAGATTCCATTTCTTTTTGGGGTCCTCTTCTCTTTTGTTGTGTTCTTCCTCTTTCTTTTTCTGCTCTTCTTCTTTCTTCTTTTCAGGCCCATTCTCCTTTTTCTTCTTATGCAGTGATTCTTTTGGTGGTGTCTCTATTTCCTTCATCTTTTGGAGATGCCTTGTTGTTTCTTTATCCTTTGATCTATGAATCATAGGAGTTGGTGACTCCTTTTTTTCTTGCCTCTACAAGGTTCTCCTAGATGGCATAGGAGAATTATCATCCACTATGACCGCTAGAAAAGGTGTAGTGGTAGTTTCTTCTTTTTTTGCCTCAATAGTAGGCTCATGTGAAATAGTTTGTCCCTTCTTCCCTATGATTTTTCTTAGTTTTTCCATCTTATCATTAGTAATTCCTTTCTCTGCATCAATTTTATCTACCATCTTCTCCACCTTCTTGACTCTTTTCCCATTGGATAACTCCTCTTCAATTGCCACTAATTTTTTAATGTATGTACCCCATCTTTCAGCCTTGGGGTCCTTTGGTGTGTTCAACACATCTTCAACATACAATTTTAATGGGCTCCCATTAGCCTCATAACCCATAAGGGTACTCCATGAAGTTCTTGGCTCTACAACCTCAAAATAGGTGTAATCTATTTCCACTATAAAACAAATTGTGTCCTTGTACTTATTTACAAGGTCTCTTGGAATCCTTTCTCTTTGATGCATGTCTATTTGAAAAATTTTGAACTCTCCTGCCAGATTTTTGAATATATTCTTTCATCATGGCTTCTATATATGCTATTGACCAACTGCATAGAATACACTCCATCTCTCCATAGGAACAATCCAAGAAACTTATGTACAATATGGAAATAGATGTACAAGATCAGAGAACAAAACCTAAAAGGTGTTTTCATCCTATTTTTCTTTACTACGCTAATGTTATCCATAAGTTGCTACCTTAGGATCTCACAAAGATTATACTTTTCATTTTCTTTGACCATCTAGTAGGCCATATCAATGAATTTTCTACCTTAGGATCTCACAAAGATTATACTTTTCATTTTCTTTGACCATCTAGTAGGCCATATCAATGGATCCAATAGACATAGAGTTAAGTATACTACTATACTGAACCTTGTAGCCTAGAATCATGGTGATGTCTCTCACATCCCTCTATTGAATATCTCTAACATTCATATCTCTTTTATTTGCATTACAACCTATTAGGGCAATCACCTTCTTCTTGGTGTTCTTCATAGTGACAAGTAACTTTCCCTCATTAGGAAATCTAGTGATAGCACAAATCATTTCACTAGTGATTTTCATAAGATTACCTCCAAGAAAAAATAATAGGTCATGGAAGTGGCTCAATACAATCTTCATCCATTTAGTTTTGTCAACTTGTAGAATTGTACAAACTTTATGATCCCTAGGTAATCCAAAAATGCATATTTAGGCTTCAATTGTTCATCCTAATCATACATTTCTACCAACTTCTTTATTATATCTAATGAACCAATCTCATCATACCTACAATGTATGTATGTCCTAATATCTTCTATGTGAAGTACACTAGGTGGTTTATGTGAGAATGTGCCTTCAGGATCATCCTTAGTTGACTTATGAGGGTGCCTTTTGAACTCATACATTGTTATGTCCTTAATATCAAACACCTTGGTTTCTTCCATGCTTAAAAAGCTTCTTAGAAATTAAACTGTGTGAGATTAAACTAGTGTTTTACAAATACCTTCACAACAACATTGTAGAACTAGGGTTCACCTTCTGAATTTCCAAAGATCTTTTCTCAAAGCACTTTAATCTCTTCACTTCTTTAGATCCTAGGCTCTTCTTACAAATTCTCTCTAATTGAAATGGTGACAAAATCATCTAAGTTTCATAATTTATACTACGTAGTGCATAGAATCTATGCAACTTTGTAAACATACATAGTGCACAGAAATCTATGCAACTTTGTAAAGCTAATAACTTCCATGAAACTGTTCCTTCATCCACGACCATAGATATGACAATGTAGATGCATGTGGTGACTACTGAAGTCATAACATGTCCAAATACATCTGTATTTGATCTCACATAGCTCCAAACACTAACTTGGGGGAAAAATGGGATTCTGGTGTCATTTTAGCAATACTCCCCCTAAGTCCTGCAAGGCCCTTCTTGTTGATGAAGATGTCTTCAACCTATGTGAAGATCCAATAGGGTCTATTGGGCCTTCCTGATTTCTCACATCTCCTTTTTTTTGTCTCATCACTATTATCCTTTTCTTCGATGCTCTTAACCAGCTTTTCTTTGTGTTCTTCCTTCATCTCTACAAGTGTCCTTTCATCTTCACTGAGTTCCTTTTTCCTTTCCAATGGTTTGGGTGTACTTTTCACTTATCCATTAAACCTGCAATACTTTGTAATATGTCCATCATTATTTCACTTAAGACATGTAACCTTCTTCTTAGGTCTGAGCTAACTGTAATCAATTTGCAACTTACAATATTTGGTGATGTGTCCAAAGTTACTACACTTGTAACACATAACCTTCTTAGGTATGTTATTAGGTTTATTTTCATCTTCCTTACTATCCTCAGGTTTTCTCACATTAGGTTGGTTGTCTGACTCATCACTTTCTTTCACAGTCTCATCTAGCTTACTGGTTTCACTTTCTTTCTCAAAATTTTTCTTTAAATTGGAATAACTAGGTCTTCTAGATCTCATATCAGGCCTTCTACATTTATTTACTTTATGACCATATTTGAAGAAATTAAATAAATAACTAGAAAAGGGTTTATTACTACTTGTGCCTTTACAATTTTCCTTCAAGTAATCTTCTTTATTGCACTCCTAGCATTTGTCTTCTAAGGGTTTTCTCTTCTCTTTATTCGATTCTTAATTTTTATCTTTCTTTGGTGAATCAACATTGATGACCGCATGACCCTTTTTAGGAAATATCTCTACAACAAATCCAACTCTAGTCACATCTCCAACTGGTTTTTGCATTTCCATCTTCTCATCAATCTTCAAATTGCTCTTATGAATATTTTTGATGTGTTCCTTGGTTTATAAAAGTTCTAATGTCACCAATATGTTGTATTTCTCAACCTTCTGATACTTAATAGTCATTTCTTCTAGCTGTAGTTTCAATCTTGTTTCCTTTGTTTCTGCTAAATGTTAATTATCCTTCTTTTTCTTTTTTTATCTTTTACTTCATCAAGTTCTATCATCAGTTCTAATTTTGAATTTTCATATTCATCCTTGAGTTATTCATTCTCCCTTTTGAGTTTTTCAATTTTTTTTATTCTAATTTCTCCTTGATTAGTTATTCTCTTTGGTTTCTTGCATGTCTTAACTATTCTTTGAGTTTTCTAATAAAATCATCTATCTTTTTCAATTGGTGCTTTAGATCTTTATTTTTTGCAATATCCTCATCAAGGTCATCCAATGCAATGTCATAATTCTTCTTTAAAGTGCTATAATCCATTTGGATCTCCCTTAAGCTTTTAAGCATTCCTTCAAAGGGTATATTTCTGTGATACCAATTGTTAGGATTTGGTAATACTAAGAGGGGGAGCGAATCAGTATTGTAACACTTATATGATTTCTTTAACCACTTAAAAAATACAAAACTTAAAGAAAATATCCATGAAAAGTAAACATACACAAGATAACTCATGAAACCATTATTTTGTTCTTGAGGAAACCCTGTTAAGGGAAAAACCCTAGTGGGGATAGTACCCACAAATATCTGCACTAAAGTATAGTGACCTTGTTAGGAGTCTAGCCCTATTAGGAGCTTATTATTACATAAAGAAGGTCCTGGTTAAAGGACTAATGAGCCATGTTAGGGGTATACAAAATATGTTCTTAATGCACTTACAAAGTAGTGGACTTCTTTTCCTAATATACAAAGAGACTACATATATATCTGATAACTCTTATTGTAAATCCATGTAACCTGTTCTCAATCACCTTGCAGATTTTTTTTTTATGCTCAAACTTACCACCATGAATTATCCATATTATCTCCATACCTCTCAATCACATATTACATCATATACTTATACCTGATTAAGAGTATAGTAACTAGGTCAACCTTTAATAGGAATTTACAAAACATAATTCAAGGTCGGACACAATATTAAAACACACAACCTTACATATATTAAAATGGAATTATGTTGTCCATACATACATGACCAATACATAAAATAGCATAACATAGGTCGGTCAATACCCATGCAACTTCAAAAGCCCTGATGCTTTGTTCTCTGCCTATAACTATACTCAAAGAGATGCATTGTTGAAACTATGCATCCAGAACATGTGCACTCACACATAAAGATCTTCCATACATCAATAAATCATTGTGTAACTATACATTCCATAATTCATCTTGTAGCATATTTTCAATCTACAATATTATACATGTCTGTGTGTGACTGATTGTGGACTTATGCATTTTTCACTTCATTGCCTATCAAAAATGTGTCCTTGTGTCTTGCGGTGATCATGGGTATAAGTGTTTCCATAAATGACAACATACATGCAATCTAATGTTGACCACTTACCAAAAAAATCATCCAAATTTGGGTTTGACATTGACAAGCCTCTAAACAAATAGCCCCAATATTTTTATTTCTATCTTGTGTGTAGGTTTTGAAGGAGGTAATTGGAAATATTTGGACTCTTCTACCTCTAGGTTGCAAGATATCATTCTCTTTATATTTCTCTTTAGAATGATTGTTTTCACTTCATAGGTTACTTTCTATTATTTAATTTCTATTTTTGTATCACACTTGAGTTAAATCTAGTTAATTAATTGATCACCCTAGCACAAAAAATACTAGTTTAGTGATGTGGCACAAGGGGTGATTCACTCCTTCAAATTTTATCAATCTTTAAGGGTGGAAATTTTCCTTCATATTTTGGTGAACCCAACATGAGTGCAAGTTCAACTCTAGTTCTCTTTAAAGTTTTTGTTTAAATACTATGAATGTCTTCGATGAGCTTCACAACTCAGACTACTTCAGGAATCATTGAAGGATATTCTTGAGACCAAATATTCCTCCAGAAAGGTATAGTCCAACTAGATTGGGTCCAATGTTTACAGGGAATGTTGATCCTAATGATACTTTATGATCCTAATTGGTAATTTTTATACACTAAGTTTTCACCCTTGTTTCAAGCTCTTGTAGTCTTGATAACCTAGTATAACATGGGAATCATCTCTAGGTTGTGGGACCTATGCTAACTGAGATGAGACCTCCAAGTTCTAGGCTGGTTCCTCTTGGATAATCACCTTAATTTGCTTCTTGACATAAAAGTAAAACTTGAGGGGAAAAGGGATAGAAGGAATGCTTGAAAGGGAAAAGACTTGAAAGCAAACTACCTACTAGGTGATACACTGAAATTAGGGTATGAATTGCAACATAGAGGGATAGAATCAATGAAAGGCTTAGGTCTAGTAGGTCACAACTTACTGAATAGGCTTGCATAAGTGTTTCATAGGAGGGCCTGAACATAAGACACAACCTATGACCTGCAAACAGACATTCACTTCTGCAACTCGGTGTAGGATTGAGACAAGACTGTTAGGGGGCTAAAGTATACCCACAAAAACATCTAAATCAGATCAAACACAATAACACATACAATTACAGAAAGTAAGAGGGATCAAGAACCCTAAGTTATCATTAAAAACATGCATAGACTTCAATTCATTAAGAGATGATCCAAACAAGGAAGCATAGGGACATGAAGAATTGTCACAAAATACCTTTGCAATGTTTGAATTATCAATGAAAGAACACAACTATAGAAGCTAGAGGGCATAGAAAATGCCATAGATAACTCTTAAGAAAGATGAATTTCTTTTTACAATTGTCTAACTCTGAGCACTAAGGCTCCAAAAAGAACTATATACCTCTCCTCTAAGCAAGCAGGAGAAAAACTTAACTAGGGTTACATGGATTTTACATTAGAATAATACTCAACCCTAATCCCATCAAATTTGATCATAAATACATCTCTATAATACTAAGGCCGATCAGATATTTGTGCTTGCATGCCCATCCATATACTATATCAACCTGTAGACAAGCAACCTAGATTCATCAACTTTTTTGTAACAGGCCCACCATGAATGCTAAAATGGTACCTCACAAGGACAAGAATCAACCCATGATGGCTGCCCAAACTTCCTCATCACCTTCTCAACTACAAATGTCCTGAAGACATAAATTCTTTAGCTACCTCTACAACCGCAGCTTGTTTGAATCAATTGCTAACTGAAAACCCTCTGCAGAGATATTTGAATTTGAATTATAATAGCTAACTGGTCATTTTAAAATGTGTCCATTGATATCTAATGTTTCCCGATAGATGAACAGCCTAGATCATCCTTAAAATAGTTATAAAACCTTCTTGAAAAGTCAAAATCCACCTCGACACACTGTAACCAATGAAACCTTAACACGTCGACACACCTATCATTTTGGCCCCACCTTGAGCTTTTCTTTCTGAAGTCATTCAATGACTACACAACCAAAGAATTTTCTCTAAGTCACGAAGAACTTTTCTTAACTCCAGTCCGGTTAAGTGACTATGTGAACACTGCAGTCATTGAATATCTTAATCCTTTAGCTGACCCTATTTAGACTCAATGAACAAGAGAAATCCCTTAGTCACCGATTCATAGAATACTTTACTAACCCTAGGCCCATTTTTCCACATGTCATCTTTCCATTCACTCCAACTGCTTCATTAGCAAACACCTCGGCACCTCTCTAACATCGGACCCACTGAAGATAAGATTCCAATCCAATGGTGGGTGGATGATCTCATGGGGTTAGAGGATCCTATGAGATCATATGACCACCATAGATCTTTTCTTTCTAACACATCTACAAATCCATAACACAGTCCCACTGACACATCCTAACTTTCACCTGGGAGCCAATAGAGAATGAGCATGTCACCAGGAAAGGACCCACCTGCCAGAGCCCGGAGATAAAGTAAGATCAATGGCTATCACATGATCGCATGCTCTTACACAAACCCTTGTGAACATATGCCAGCCATCAATCCTCTATAGATGTTAGAGCCTCTGACCGCCGAAAGAACCTAGTCCCGTTGACAAGAAATGACTCATTCGCATGTGGACCAATCAGAATACGCCACCTGCGCACACCTGGCAGTGCACCCACCTATTTGAAGAGTTAGATCACAAAGGAGAATCAATGGTGGTGCATAACCTCATGGCTCTGATAGAATGCATGAGATCATATGCTAGCCATTGGATCAAAATGGTGTCAGAGGGCCGGGCCTAGGAGACATAAAAGCTGAAAACATTAGAAAAGATTAAGCGATGGGACTTAGGAAAAATTAAAGCACTAAGCGCTAAGTGCTAAAGACTTAGGGAATTATTAAAGCACATGGACCTTTTGAGACTTTAGTGGCTAAAAAAGGTAATGAAAGAATATAAAAGGCCAAAGGGATTTTTAGGGTTTTTTGCCTCCAACGGCTAGTTTTATGAATTTTTTACCTACAAACCAGAGAGTTTAAAGGATTGTAGAGGCTAGAGGGTTTGCGATGAAGCCATGAAATTTTTAGGGATGCTTGGCAAGGTTAAAACAAGGACCTGGGGATAGATTTTAGCCAAATTTTTATAGAATAGGAAAATTAGAGTAACATTTTGGCAATTTCTGCTAGATGTCAGCTTGCTAGACATAGATCAATGGTCTTAAAGCAATCCATTAGCCGTGGGGTCTATTCCTAAGCACAAAAATTTTGATAGAGAGAAAAAACTGGAACTAGAGAGACAAACTGTGCATGTGCACTTCTTGGAAAGTAGGAAACTAACCTAGAAAATAGGGAAAGAAAACAAAAAAACACATATTTACAAGAATTTATAGAGAGGGATTAACCTCAAAGCAGGGCTTCAAGTGGAAACCATTTACTGATATTGGCAAGGCATCTCCTTCAAGATTTGATAGCTAGAAAGCATTGGATCCCTTGCACTCTGTGATAACAAATGGTCCATTCCAAAAGGAGTCAAATTTTGAATGCCTACCAGGCCTTGATTTGAACTCATCCCACTTGAGGACTACATCTCCAATTTTGAAACTTCTGACCCTAGCTCTCTTATCAAAACTTATCTTTGTCTGAATCTGATGGAACTCCATATCTTTCATGGATTTGTTTTTGATTTTGTCTAACTCCATCAACTGAGCATATCTGATTTGCAAGGGATCTCCTTCAAATAAAGCATATTGAGTAGCTAAGTCCAGGGCTGGAAATTTAGTTGAAATGGACAACTTAGCCTCCTTGTCATACACTAGCATGTAAGGAGAATTCCCAATAATCCTCTTTGGGGTAATTTTGTCTAACCATAATGTAGACCTGAGTTTAGTATGCCAATCCCTCTAATTATCTTGTAGAGCTTTCTTGATTCTCCTAATCAAATTCTTGTTTGTTGACTCTACTAAGCCATTGCTTTAAGGGTAATAATTGGAACTGGTATTCAGATAGATGCCATTCTTGATTGCCCACTCTGAGACTTTGAGGCCTATGAATGCTAATGCATTATCTGATATAATGGAATCAGGAGTGCCAAACCTATGAACTATATCATCATAAAAACTTAGGACAACACTCTCATTGGCTTCTTTTAATGCAATTGATTTTGTCCATCTAGTGAAGTAATCAGTTGTAGTGATTATCCATTTATGGCCTACACTAGATGGAGGATTAATCATGCCAATGAAGTCTATACCCCATTTCATGAAAGGTTGATCTGTTCTGACTGGCTGTAGGGGCAAGGCTGCAAGCCTTTCTTTTCCTGCAAACATAGCACATTTGATACATTTTCTCACACGATCATGGCTATCCTTAAAGATAGATGGCCAATAGTATGTGGCCCTCATGATTTTAAAAGCAGTAGTCCTAGGAGAGAAATGACCTCCAGAAGGTCCATCATGAAACTCAAATAGAACCTCAGCTATCTTTTCTAAATCAATGCATCTTAAAAGGACACCATTGTGATCCTTTCTAAAAAGAACCTCATTTATCAGCACAAAAGGAACAGATTGTAATCTATAATATCTTATTTTTGTTGAATCCAAACCTGCAAGACATTGTCATGTCTTCAAATAATTGATCATATTAGGCAACCAACTTGTTGCCTTGGCTTGTTCTTCTGTAGAATGCACCACCAGAGATGTATCTATTTTCTCTGATTTCTTTGAACTTTCATCCTCTACCAAATGTTCACAAAGACCTCTTCCTCTAACTAGCTTATTAGTTTGAATATCTATGTCATATTCCATCACCTTGGTGATCCAACCAACTCTTATCTCATTTAGGTCCTTGGAAAGAAAAAATTCTTTGACACTTGGATGAGTAACCTTCAAGTGTACCTTGCTATGGGTCAACAAATATCTAAAATTTTTAAGGCTCTTCACCATAGCAAGTACATGTTTCTCTACAAAAGAGTATCTTTGTTCATACTCTTCTAAACCTTTGCTAAAGAAAGCAATAGGCTGCTCCAATCCACTTGAATTTTCTTGAGTCAACATTGCAGATATAGCATCATGTCCTCCATAAGAATAAAGGATAAAATCCTTACTGAAATTTGGGTTTAATAGGGTAGGAGATTCTTTCAAGGCCTCTTTGATAGCTTGGAAATTGCCTTTCCCTTCCTTAGTCCAACTAAAAGCTGAACTCTTTTTCAACATAGCTGTCAAAGGCTTTAGTAAATCGGCAATGTTAGGCAAGAACCTTCTGACAAAGTTAATCTTTCCTATGAAAGATTGGAGACTTTTCTTATGATGTGGAAATGGTAGCTCTAGGATGGCTGCAATTCTCTTAGGATCTACTATGATCCCTTCTTTGGATACTACATATCTTAACAATTTTCCTTCATGAGCTGCAAACACACATTTCTTTGGATTAAGAGATATCCCAAACTCTCTACATCTTTCAAAAATCTTCCTCAAATGTTTGATATGGTCTGCTGCATGTTTAGAATAGATAGTTATGTCATCTAAGTAGACCAGTACAAACTTGTACATGAGGTTTTTAAAGGCCATATCCATTTCTTTTTGAAATGTAGCACCTACATTTGACAAACCAAAGGGCATCTTTTGATAAGCCATGGTTCTCCACTTGGTTGTAAATGCAGTCTTGTATTGATCCTCTTCATTAACCAGGATTTGATTGTATCCTAAATAGCCATCCAATAATGAAAATATCTCAGATCTAGAGACACATTGTAAGATTTGTTCCATAGAGGGTAATTGATGGTGGTCCTTTAAAGAAGCCCTGTTAAGATCCTTGAAGTCAACACATAACCTTAACTCCCCATTCTTCTTCCTGATAGGAGCAAGGTTGGAAACCCAACTAGTATGCTTGATGGGGTAGATGATACCACTTTCTATTAGTTTGAGTACTTCTTTATGCATAAGTGGCTTGAGCTTGGGATTAACAAGCCTTTGCTTCTGCCTCATTGGTTTGGCATTTGGTTCTAATTCAATAGTGTGTTGAGAAAGAGTAGGATCAAAACCCTTGAGGTCTTCATACTACCATGCAAACACATCACTAAATTCTTTGAATAATTGGATGTAATCCTACTTTTCCAAATTAGTGTTTACTTTTCCAAATTGTAAACTCTTACCTGGCTCCATCTCTAATTCAACACAATGTTCTTGTTGAACTACCAGGCCAACTTTATTTTTCTTGACTTGATCATCCTTGTTGAAGATAGTTTCTAAGGTGACAAGACCTCTAGGCATCTTATTAGACTTAAGTTGTATCACTTGATCACCATAGTTTTGTGACAGCCTATCTTTATTATGCTCTGAAAAAACATCTTCTTCAAACAAGAATTGCAGAATTTGTTCATCATTGTCAAACACTTGCCAATTGACATCATTATCAGGAATAGAAGGTTTGACAATCACTTTGATATGCTGTTGATCTACTTTTTTTGAAATACTATTTGGAATATCATACTGAGATCCAAGAGTAGCTAACCTATCTGCATTTTGGTTTAGCTTCCTAGGGCTAGCAAAAATATTGAAAGCACAAAAATCTTCAATTGCATCCCAAACTTTATGTTTGTATGCTTTCAAAGTGTCATTTTTGTTGCACTTATCCCTCTTACTTGGCTGACAACTAATTCACTATCTCCATAAACTTTTAGGGCCTTAAGCCCTCCTTTTCTAGCCCATTCTAGTCCATTGACTAGGCTTTCATACTCTACAGTGTTGCTAGTGTAGGAGAAACTAAATCTAAAGGTTGTATAATACCTTTCTCCTTTTGGGGACACTAGCATAGCACCACCACCAGAACCATGTCTGCTTCTAGCTCCATCAAAGAATAATTCCCAAACCAGACTGCTTCAATCTTCTAAATCAGTGTCCTTGAGAAGGTTGGGCTCTATAGTATCAATTTCTTGTATCAAGTAGCTTTCCAGACCAAAATCCCAAATAAGATTTTCTTGGGCTTCTAAAGTTCTTTCATCTAATAGAATATTAGGGATTTTCTCTATCTTAGTGTCTGCTTCACTAATGGTTTAGGAGTCACTGTTATCAAATATAGGGCAGTTTACATTGATGGTATTGGACACATATGGTTCTATATGGTGTGCTACCAATGGTTCTGACTTAATGGTGACCTTGGTCCCATACCTTGTATAAAAAAGCATGTGAGACCAGTTAGAAGATAGGTAGCCTCCTATCTTGGCTGTAAACTCCCTTGAAAGACATATAGCAAATAATGCAGGGAGATCTATGATGTATATGTCAAGGAGGATGGAAAAATTAGGACTAGCATGTAGGATTAAACTGGTATCCTTAGCCACACCTATAGTATTGATTGAGGATCCATCAAGTTGTGTGACCTTCTTTTGGAAGGGTTCATATTTTAGTCCTAATTGGTCAGCTACTTTCTTGGGCATCACAGTGCTAGTAGCTACACTATCTACCATACAATTATGTACTAAATATTTTCCAATAATTAGAGATACATAAAAGGGAGGTAGCTTTGAGTTCCTACCTTGTGTGGCATTGGTCTTGTAGTTGCTACTTGGAGCCTCCTTTTCTTGATCAATGTTAACCAACACTAGCTTTGTAGCTTCTTTTGCAGGTTGAGGAGTTGATGCATCTGTCATAGCTTTCTTAAAGATCTTAGGTTGTCCTCGAATAGACAGAGAGTCCCACAAACATGGTGACATTCACCTTCTTCATGTTGTCTATAATGTTAAAGGGTTCCATAGTGTGCATTATTTGTTGTGCCTTTACTATGATGGGCTCCACTTCTTTGAGAGTCTGACCCTCCTTGTTTGTGATGACAAGAACCTCCTTAGGTGTGATGGGATTAGCTTTCTATAGTGGTTCTATAGATGTAGTGGCTTTGGCATTGGAATTTTCTCTTTCCATGTCTTGAGCTCTCCTTTTTGCTCTTGTATAGGCAACAAAAGCAACTTCATCATTGACTCCATTGAAGTCTAGTTGCTCCCAATTGAAAATAGAAGTCTCATTTTCTTGTGGTTCTTGTTGAGGCACTGATCCACTAGATGAAGCCTCTAATTGAGCTTGTGAGGCATTTTGAACCATTAGAGCTTGGTTCATCCATCCATTTGAACATGTAGTTGATTATGAGGCTGATTATAAGGAAAACACCATTCATTATCCATGGCTATATTATTTTGACTAGGAACCATATCCCTAACCGGATTTTTAGAATTGAGAGGTGTAGGGTTATATGGTTGGAATGGTCTTTGATAAAAATTTGTCTTTGTCCTTGATACCCTCCTTGGTATGGTGGCCTATTTTGTTGATAAGGTTGTCCCTAATTCTAATATTGCTAATTAGGACCTTGGCCTTGTGACTAAAATGGTGGTCTGATTCCTTGACCTTTTTTATTTAGATTTGTAACCTCCTTGGTTAGAGTCTACAACAAATTGGTCATTTCTTTCTTACTACTTTCTTGACTATTCTTTATCTCTTGTAACTCTTGAGAGAAACTAGTTGTTAGCTCTTGACCACTGGTACTAGCCTGAGGTGCCAATATGGTGGGAATAGGGGTAAATGGGGGTACTTGGGTAGGTGCAATGGGTTGAAGGCTAGGGAAGATGGGCATTGGTGGCCTTCTAGCAATCATGCCTACTTGGATTAAATAATTTTTAGCCCTAACAACTATGTCAAAAGCTTGGGGTAAAGAAGTACCACCCATAGATTAGATCATGACAAAAATTTGACCATTCAGACTTTGCAAGTAGTATAGAAAAGCATGGTCAGCTGATGGCCTTACTAAGACTAGAATTCTATTCCATGTTTTGGGGAATCTACTATTGTAATCTATCATTTTCTCTTGAGGGTCTCTCTTAATGGTTGTCAACTACTCTACCAGAGACAAGTTATTTGATTTGTCCTCAAAATGCTTACTTAATGCATCTCCTAATTCATCCCAAGAATTAATGGAGCCAATAGCTAAAGTTCTAAACCATTCAAGAGCCTTACCTTTGAGAGAGGATGCTAATAACTTTGTGGCCACATCTTCTTGAGTTATGTTGTGTATGCTGAAGATGGTGGTCACATCTCCTATGTGTTCAAAAGCAGTTATCTACCCTTCACCTGTGAAATTAGGTACACTCTTTAGTGCCACCAAGGGGACATCATGATGTTGAGAAAATACTGAGGGACTACCTTGGTTGAATGGTGCAAAAGAAAACTATCTAGTCATTGTAGGAGTTGGAATTTGAAGGTTAACAACTATATGAGCTGCATTCGATGCTGGCTTTGAATCTTCTTTTAGATCTCTAGTTAGAGATCTCCCTCTTCTTCTGGAATGAAAGGGAAAAGGTCTCCTCTCTGAAGTATTAGGAGGTGTAGACTGAACTCTCCTTGTAGGGGATGTTCTTTGAGTTGACCTACCTTTGTAGCCTCTTTTTGAGGGAAACTCTAAAAATTCAGTAGGCTTTGAGCTTCTAGTCTCAATCTTTCTCATAAACTTTGATCAAGGTAGCCTTGATCCTTGAAATCAGTGGAGTTGCTAGATATACTTGATAGAAAACTCCTAAAAGTTTGTATTATACAATCTATATATCAGAGATAACACAATCTTCAAATAATGAACTTCTTTTTGTGGTCCCACTGGGCATGCCAGAATTGTTATACACTAAGTTTGCACCCTTGTTTCAAGCTCTCATAGTCTTGATAACCTAGTATAACATGGGAATCATCTCTAGGTTGTGGGACCTATGCTAACTGAGATGAGACCTCTAGGTTCTAGGCTGGTTCCTCTTGGATAATCACCTTAATTTTCTTCTTGACATGAAAGTAAAACTTGAGGGGAAAAGGGATAGAAGGAATGCTTGAAAGGGAAAAGACTTGAAATAAAACTACCTACTAGGTGATACACCTAAATTAGGGTATGAATTGCAGTATAGAGGGATAGAATCAATGAAAGGCTTAGGTCTAGTAGGTCACAACATACTGAATAGGCTTGCATAAGTGTTTCATAGGAGGGCCTGAACATAAGACACAACCTATGACCTACAAATAGACATTCACTTGTGCAACTCGGTGTAGGATTGAGACAAGACTATTAGCGGGCTGAAGTATACCCACAAAAACATCTAAATCAAATCAAACACAATAACACACACAATTACAAAAAGTAAGAGGGATAAGCAACCCTAGGTTATCATTGAAAACATGCATAGACTTCAATTCATTAAGAGATGATCCAAACAAGGAAGCATAGGGACATGAAGAATTGTCACAAAATACCTCTGTAATGTTTGAATTATCAATGAAAGAACACAACTGTAGAAGCTAGAGGGTAGAGAAAATGCCATAGATAACTCTTAAGAAAGATGAATTTCTTTTTACAATTGTCTAAATCTGAGCACTAAGGCTCCAAAAAGAACTATATACCTCTCCTCTAAGCAAGTAGGAGTGAAACCTAACTAGGGTTACATGGATTTTACATTAGAACAATACTCAACCCTGATCCCATCAAATATGATCATAAATACATCTCTGTAATTCTATGGTCGATCAGATATTTGTGCTTGTGTGCCCATCCCTGTACTATATCAACCTGCGGACAAGAAACCTAGATTCATCAACTTTTCTGTAACAGGCCCACCATGAATGCTAAAATGGTACCTCATAGGGACAAGAATTTACCCATGATGGCTGCCCAGACTTCCTCATCACCTTCTCAACTACAAATGTCCTAAAGACAAAAATTCTTTAGCTACCTCTACAACTGCAGCTTGTTTGAATCAATCATTGGCAAAAGACCCTCTGCAGAGATATTTGAATTTGAATTATAACAGCCAACTAGTCATTTTAAAACATGTCCATCAATATCTAATGTTTCCCGGTAGATGAATGGCCTAGATCATCCTTGAAATAGTTATAAAATTTTCTTGAAAAGTCAAAATCCATTTTGGCCCCACCTTGAGCTTTTCTTTCTTAAGTCATTCGGTGACTATGCGACCAAAGACTTTTCTCTAAGTCATGAAGAACTTTTCTTAACTCCAGTCTTATTAAGCGACTATGCGAACGCTACAGTCACTGAATATCTTAATCCTTTAGCTGACCCTAGTTAGACTCAGTGAATAAGAGAAATACCTTAGTCACTAATTCATAGAATACTTTACTAACCCTGGGCCCATTTTTCCACATGTCATCTTTCCATTCACTCCAACTGCTTCATTAGCAAACACCTCAGCACCTCTCTAACATCAGACCCACTGAAGATGAGATTCCAATCCAATGGTGGGTGCATGATCTCATGGGGTCAAAAGATCCTATGAGATCATATGACCACCATAGATCTTTTCCTTCTGACACATCTGCAGATCCATAACATAGTCCCACTCACACATCCTAACTGTCACCTGGGAGCCAATAGAGAATGAGCACATCACCAAGAAAGGGCCCACTTACCAGAGCCTAGAGATAAAGTAAGATCAACAACTATCACATGATCGCATGCTCTTACACAAAACCTTGTGAACATATGCTAGCTATTGATCCTCTGCAGATGTCAGAGCCTCTGACCACCGAAAGAACCTGATCCCACTGACAAGAAATGACTCATTCACATGTGGACCAATCAAAATATGCCACCTATGCACACCTAGTAGTGGAGCCACCTATTTGAAGAGTTACATCACAAAGGAGAATCAACAGTTGGTGCATAACCTCATGGCTTTGATAGAACACATGAGATCATACACCAGTTGTTGGATCGAAATGGTGTCAGAGGGCCAGGCCCAGGAGACATAAAGGCCAAAAACATTAGAAAAGATTAAGCACTGGGACTTAGGAAAAATTAAAGTGCTAAGCACTAAGCACTAAAGACTTAGGGAATTATTAAAGCACGTGGACCTTTTGAGACTTTAGTGGCCAAAAAAGGTAATGAAAGAATATAACAGGCCAAAGGGATTTTTAGGGTTTTCTTCCTGTAATGGATAGTTTTATGAATTTTTTACCTATAGACCAAAGAGTTTAAAGGATTATAGAGGCCAGAGGGTTTGTGATGAAGCCATGAAATTTTTAGGGATGCTTGGGAGGGTTAAAATAGGGACCTGGGGATAGATTTTAGCCAAATTTGTATAGAATAGGAAAATTAGAGTAATAGTAATATTGAGAATCACTACTTCTACTAGATATCATTCTAAGAACTCCACTTTGACAAAATATCATCCTAATTCTCCTCATGTAGTAGACCATGAATCTGACCTAACTATTTAATTTGATCAAATTTATTCTCTTAAGGAGAACTTGAGAGATTTTGAAGGTCTTCTCAACAAGGAGGATATCTTCTCTTAGATTAGATTTTCTATGGAAACCTGAGGGAGCTGGTAATTTCATATCATAAAGGCATCAAAGTGTTAATGTCACTAGGTCACATTGCACTCCACCTAACCCTGAGGACACTTAGTCTGATACCACTAGTTCAAAGATCGATATCGTGATGCCTATAGTGTTTTTGTACATGGTAGAGCCAACTCCTAAAATTGACCCCCTAGTTGTCAGTGGTTTTTTTCCTAGCATCACTATGGGAAAGGTTTCCTTGAGGTATAACATACTTCCCTCTAGGACTGAGATTGACATTGGTGGTGGTGATGCTTCTAGTAGTATTACTAGTACTTGTCCTGGGGTTAGTACTAGTTGACACTTTTCTATTGAAGGTGACATGTGTAATGCATCTCACAATATTTTTCTCATTACCATATTACAAAATATGGGTCAATTGAAACAATAGCTTTTCAATCTCCCTACTATAGCTAATGATAGCTCTCTTGCACCATACTATTGATGTAGTTTTCTCTCTATGAAAGTCCTCAAAAATCCTCTACCATAGGCCACCGAGTCCCTAAAGTTTGAAAGGTATAATAGTGATGGGAATCCTCATCTCCACATAAATTATTTTCTTACTCTATGCAATGATTATCATGACCTAGAATACATCTTGCTCAAGTTTTTCTCCAAGTCCCTCAAGGGAATTATGATTGAATGGTATAACTCTCTTATAGATTATTTCAACTAGACATTTGATTAGCTAATGGATGCTTTTCTTTTACAATTAAAAATAAGCATTAGAAATAATGTTACTATTGTTGACCTTCATTATAAGTGAAACCCAAATGAGAAGGTGACTAAATTAATCTCAAGGTACCAGTCCATATCCATGAAACTTCCCTATTATTTTCCTAATGGAAACCTTCAAAGTATGTACATCATAAAATTTCAAGCAACATTAAGTGAAAAACATTTTTTTATTTGGTACCCCAAATTTACCAATCTATTTAATACTTTAACAAATTGATGAAGGGTGCTCCCCTTAATACCACAAACACATAACAAAAACAAAGAAACAACAACAATATGCAAGAACAGAAAATTGGCTTCTTATTATCTCCACAAATGTGGAATTACAAACTTTCAGAATTACAATATGCAAAGCCACATGGGCATTCCCTTACAATATTCTGTAGGACAAAGCCTTGAATCAATACCTAGATCTACTACCAGAATTGTCCTAGACAACACTACGAGCCTTCTTTATATAGGCATTTTCCACCACCTGAGAAGGTTCCAGAAATTTAGCCCTTAGGGCCAACCAAACTTAGAATTATTTTATTTTTCAATTTATTACATCAAAGTCAGCTCAAAATAACTTTTGAAACCTGAACATAAATTTTGAACGAAAAATATTTTCTGCCATTTCAGGTGGTTCGACTTCTGGAGACCATAAGTCATCACCAATTGACCCGATTGACTATTATAACCCCATTTTGGAAAGGCCACAAAGTGCTCTACATGCTTGACTTGCGCAAGTGATTGTCACCCAAATTTTTGACCTCATCTAGGACCTCTAAAGCCTTAAAAAATGAGTTCAATTTTTTTGTACCCTGCTGTCAATACCGAAAATCTTCAGTATCTTCAAAACTAGACCTGATCTAGCCATGAAACTTTATTGGTAGGTTGATATGACTGAGATGAACCTCCACATGTAAAATTAGAACATTTTGAGATCATATGACCAACTTACTAAAAATAGCAAGTTTCCATAAATAGCAGCTCTGTACAAGATAGCCCTTATTGAATACAAAAACATAAATATTTTTGGGTGATGCAAGATTGCTCTTACACCCAGGATGCTCCTGCATCACAAATTATCAACCATGATGGCTTAGTTTGGAGAATATTCTTTGAATGCCTATGGGTTTGTACCTTCCTTGGGTGGGCCCTAGAAAAATAAATTTGTAGCTAGTGTGATCACACTCTTGTAGAATGTAGAAATAAATTACTTCTCTGAAAAGCCTCAAAAATATTGGAATTTCACCAAGTTGACCAATTTTTATGTAAGAA
Organism: Chamaecyparis obtusa; assembly: GCA_027943335.1. Classification (NCBI taxonomy): domain Eukaryota; kingdom Viridiplantae; phylum Streptophyta; class Pinopsida; order Cupressales; family Cupressaceae; genus Chamaecyparis; species Chamaecyparis obtusa. The sequence continues at coordinate 469,253 of BSBK01001669.1, forward strand.
TCTTACAAAAGTCCCTAAAAATAACCTAGTGATCATCCCTAATATTTGACCTCTTCTAAATAACTTCTCATACCATCATTGGTATGATTGTTCAAAGTTCTTATATTTTCACTGTGTGCCTAGTCATGATACTAAACATTGTATATGTCTTTGACATCTTGTCCAAGACCACATAGATAGTGGCACCATCTAGGTCAATGAAAGGAAGAAAATGGATAACAAGTTAGTGGATAATATGAATAGTGAAATTAAAATTTACACTAACTATTTCCCACTATATTCTACAAATTGCATCTCTACATCATCATCTTATCCCCCTACATTGATTGACAATCCATTTTTGACATGGTAACCATCACTCTTGTCTAACCACCCAACCAGATGATGTGTAACATTGATACATCATTTAATCCTTTGGATACCCCCTATGGTGGAGATCCTTCTCCCTTATACATCCCAACACATATCAACTAAAAACTTGTAATGGGCATAATGGTCTACCCCATGCGTAGAGTGGATGTTATCATGAAGGAGATACTCTTCATCTATGGGATCCACCATGCGAGATATGATGAGTGTCATAAAACCATTATAATTGATAATGGACCATCCCTTCTCCCTTTTGGGTCTACCACCATCATGGTCCTTATGGGACCAAAGGATGATTCTATGAATTTTATTTTTATCCTGGATTTGGACCCCTTCCAAGTGAAGCTAGACATCCCCTAAAAAAGTATCTATGGGGGTGATCCATAAGTGCCTAAAATTATCTTGCAAGGGTACCATGCACACTATATAGGAAACTACATATCTACCCCTCGTATCCAATGGGGACTTTCTATTGGATAATTTATGGCCTACTCTGATATGATCTTTGCTTCCCCAACATAATTTATTATTCAAAGATTATAAAAAATATAAGGCCAGAGATCTTTCTTATCAATCTATAGCACCTGTGATCCCTCCCATTTTTGTTCCTACATCCCAACCCAACCCTGTGGTTCAAGATTCTTTATCCTCTATTTTATCCTCATCAAGGGCCAAAGAAAAGCATGTTTCTTAGGGTAAACCTCTATGACCATTAAGGAATTCATATCTTCTAGTGATGTCTTTTGTTCTTGTATTTGTACCTATAATAGATGAGGGAAAAAATAAAAAATATAGAAGTCTAAGGCTTGGCCTTAGGTCAAGCTTCTGATCCTAGAAAACTTTCCTTCAATTTCCATTTATGATAAGGGTAAGAGGTCATTGTGAGCTCCTCCATCTCCTTTAGCATTGTAATCAGGGTAATAAGGTAATCGTAGGCTCACAATAACAATAATATCTCAACCAAAAGAATATTGTTAAAATAAATTAGTATCCCAATACCAAAAGAGGAAATTAAACAAGATAAAAGAATACACAAATCAAGATATTGAAATCAAATAACACAAAAGTATATGAAAAACCTATTGCAGAGTGCACAAGTAAAAGCTTTCTTTATGGGCCCCTTCTTGATTAGGACTCTAACCTATCAATCCCTCTACCCCACCTTATCCAACTACTTCTTACTTAAGTATCCTAACTTTCCAAGAGTATGGTATATACCAAAAAACCTTCCTGACTTCATGGGTTAGATCCAATTAGGATAGGTTTTGTGCTTTAGAGACACTTTCCCCAATCTAAGTCAAATTGTGGAAATCCACCCTGCACTTATTAAACCCTCAACCTGATGATTGAAATATCAATATTGGGGCATATACAATGAGAATCCACCACTTATTGGATTCCAAGACACCCACAATGCATTTACCCCTTATTGGGCTAGTTGACTCAACTAGGTCTCTCCAAGAGGTTTTTGGACAACAAATTTTAATATTACTTAGTGACTTGGTAAACAAATTACTGATTCCAATACCTTTTTGGGACTTATACAAGACTCTAAGGTTATAAGACTCCACTATACTCTAGCACCCCTTAACCCTTAATGTGTTCACAAACCTAATAGAACCAAGTGTTTGAGGAATCCCACTAGTAAAATGTCAAGTTAGGGCTCCATCTTTGAAACACACTAAAAATTGGAGGGTTTCTTGAACAGTCTGAACCAAAATGAATATAACTTCCTCCTATGATCTCCAAATGAACTAAAATAAAATTTATATGAAATATAACTCACTCTACTACATTTCCATGGAAATAATTCATACACCACAATTTGTACAGTGTCGTATGACAATAGAAAATAAAGAAATCCTCAAGAAATTCAATGTTGTATCATTAAAATCCACCAAGAATAATACAAATCAGGGATAACTTTAGTGGTGAATATTTGGCAATTGGTGAATTTCACTCATTGGGGACCCAGAATTTGGCAAAAAAATTGGACTTTCGGGGTGGCCATGTTGCCTGCGCTTTATAAAAGTTGGGTCCCATGCATAGGCCAATCACCAGTAGTGATATGGAATTATTTTTATTTCAGCGATGAATTCACCAATAGAATCTAATTTTTCCACACAATAAATTAAATATTTTCACCTACAATTTCCAAAGCTTGTCTTAATCGATGGTCATATTCGCCAATATGTGGTCAAAATTTAAGTTAGAGTAGGGTTAAGTACATAGATTTGACATGTGTCTCTATTCTAGAGACTTTTCATGGAATTTTTTATCCTCTCAAACTTTGGCCCAAAATAAATTTCATTGTGGACACGTCTTTATTTTGGATACTTTCTCTAGAACTTGGTGTCCTTTAAAAGTTTGGCCCAAAATAGGATTTATGCCATTGATTTAGGATCATCCAACGGTTATAAAAAATAGGTTTACTATATGCTAGATGATATAAAACTAACTTAGGACACCTTACTAAAATATTAAAAGTCATTTGAGGTTTCAGAGGTAATTTAAAAGTATTAAATTTAACCTTCAAGTATGATAATTAATTAGGATCCATATAACAGTAATGATTAAATGATGGTTTCTAATTTTGTGTACTTCTATCTGTGATTTTCTTCAACAATGAAAGATTTGCCAGCATTTTATAGAATTTTCATATAATTGAAAAAAAATTTCTAGTTAAATTAATATTTTTTCCTTTCAAATTAAAAATATTCACCAACAATATTATTTTTTTCCAGCGAAAATAACGTAGGATTCGCCAGGATTTTACACTTTTTCTAGGGAGGGGATTTGTTAAAGTTTTCCCTAATGCAAATTCATCAATCTCCTCTTGGAAAGCCTTATCCTACCTCAAATATATCATTTCCAATGACCATAAATATCTTTTGAATAGTTATGATTGTTGGGAACAAATTTGCAACTTTTCAACAATATTACAAAAGTGTAACTTTTTAAGTTTTTCACTTTTTGTCAACAACATTTCAAATTTGGTGAAACTCTTTCACTTTGCATCCTATAACCACTAATTGATTCAAATATTCTCTAGGACCATTTCCTAAGGCCATTAGTAGAAAAAAAATCATAAACTCCTATGACACCCTACTAGACTTAAGACAATGGTCATATTGGTCTAAGGAGACCCAAGGTTTATAAAGTGTCTTTGGGACCCTTAACCTTAAAAAGTAGACCAAAATGACTACATTAGGTTTATCCTAAGGATCCAAACCTTATTACATCAAGTTAACCTCCCTAGACCCTTGGAATACATGATGAGGTGCTTTGCACCATACTCCTCAGGCTAAAAAATAACTCAAGTCTCTTGAGTTGGAATCTCTGCAAGGATTGCTCCAGATTTAGCAATATCCTCCTCTATCATCCACATGGCATCTTCAAAAGGTGTGTTCTTTCACTAAACTAAGAACTCAAAATAGATTCTCCTCCTTGTCTTATGACTTACCTTCTTATCCAAAATGCACTCAATTTCAAGCTTTGGCGGTTGGGGAAGATTTTCCTTCAAGTCTAACTGATCTGGACCTTGGTCACCTAATCACAAACATCACTAATAGGACCTTTATATGCATAAATGTTAAATACATTAAATACTAGAGAAGAACCAATATCAGAGGGTAAAGCAATTTTTTATGTATTGTTCCCACATTGTTTGAGGAACTTGAAAGGACTTATCTTCTTCATCATCAATTTGGTGTACTTTTCTTTAGGAAATCTCTCGTTTTAAGATGAATCATCACCATATCTCCCACCTAATACTACAAATCCCTTCTTTTCTTGTCAACATTCTATTTATACTTATTAGTAAAATGTTTCAACTTGTCTTGCACCTGTTGATGAATCTCTTTCATTACCTCTGAAAAAGTCCTCTTCTTGGGCACTTCATTTATCTAGGTCTATGACATCCCTCAACTCCAAGACACCCCTTGGATGTGAACTATAAAAAATCTAGAATGGATTGAGACTAGTGCTCTTTTTTATTGAATCATTATATGATAACTCTACCTGTGGCAATATATTATCCCAACTAGTTCCATGTTCCTTTGTTAGGAATCTTAATATGTTACCAAGAGACCAATTTATCACCCCTATTTGACCAGCTAAGTGAGGGTGATAAGAAGATGAAAAAGATAGATTTGTTCCCAATCTCTTCCAAAGAGTCCTCCAAAAATGTCCTATGAACTTAGAATCCCTATCATAAATAATGGACAATGGTAAACAATGGATTCTAATAACCTCTTTAAAAAATATCTCTACAATATGAGATGCATCATGGGTTGTTTTTCAAGGTAAGAAATGAGCTATTTTGGAAAATTTGTCTGCAACTACATACACTGTCATAACCAGATTTTGTTTTGGGGAGGTTTAATAGAAAGTCCATACTTACAGAATTCCAAGGCTTGTTAGGGATTGGAAGATGTGTGTATAAAACTGCATTGGAAGTGTTCCCTTTAGAATTTTGACAAACCAAACATCTCTCCACATACCATCTTACCTCTATCTGCATCTTTGGCCAGAAGTAGAATTTCCTCACAAGTTCAAGTGTTTTATCAAATCCAAAGTATCTTTCCAAACTACCACAGTGATTTTATTTGATTATATGTTCTCTCATAGACCCTCTGGGTACACAAAGTTTACTTCCTTTGAACAATAGTCCTTCTTGAAAGATGAAATCATAAAAATATGTATGATACCTATCATTCACATCTACGTAAACTTGATAAGCCTCCTTGAAATATTCATCACTTTGATACATGTCCTTCATGGAGTTGATGCCTACACTTTCCAATTGAACCTACTTCATTGTAAAATTTCTCCTACTAAGGGCATTAACTACTTTATTTTTTATCCATTTCTTATTCTTGATGGTGAAGGTGTGGGATTGCAAAAAATCCGTCCACTTCACATGTATGTGGTTCAACTTTTCATATCTGCTCAAGAGACTAAGAGCATGGTTGTCAGTAAATGCAACAAATTCCTTAGGTAACAAGTAGTGTCACCTCTTTCTAAGTAACTCCACCATGACATAGATCTCTAGATCATAGGTTGAATATTTATTTTTAATTCATTTAGTTTTTCACTAAAGAAGGCAACATGCCTTCCTTCTTGACTCAAAACTCCACCAATAGCCTTGTTGCTTGCATCATATTCAATTGTGAAGACTTTGTGAAAATTAGGTAAAACCAGTATTGGTTGATCTGACATCCCTCTTTTCAATTATTCAAATGAGTTTTCTACATCCTTAGTCCACACAAAATCACATTTCCTACCGCCTTTTATAGTATCTATCATGGGAGCATGCACACCACTAAATGTTTTAATAACTTTTCTATTGAAACTTGAGAGTCGATGAAAAATATTTACCTTTGATGCAGATCTTGGGCTTGGCCAATTTAGGATTTCCTCTACCTTAGTGGAATCCATCTTGAGACTATTTTTTTATTTTACAAAGCCAAGAAATAAAAGCTCCTCCTACAAGAACATGCACTTTTCCAAATTTATTTTCAATTGTTCTTTATGAAGCCTCTTCAAAACCAAATCTAAATGTCTTAGATGATCATCCTTTTCCTTTCTAAAAACTAGTATATCATCTAGGTATACCAAAAAAAAATTGTTAATTTCAAGCTTCAAGACTTCATTCATAAGCCTCATGAAAGTGCTAGGGGCATTGGAGAGGCCAAAATCCATTACTAGCCACTAAAAAAGACCCTCTATTGTTTTGAAGGTCATTTTCCACTCATCTCCCTCTCTTATCCTTATTTGGTGATAACTACTCTTCAAGTCTACCTTTGAGTAGTATTTTTCCCTTCCTAAATAGTCCAATAGGGCCCTAGAATCTGTACATAGTCTCCATGTCCCTTCTTTCTTGCAAGCCAATATTGTAGGGACTGGACATGTACTTATGCTCTTCCTTATGAACCCTTTAGTCATCAATTCTTCAATCTATCTTACAATATCCTTATTCTTCTCTGGGGTCATTTTATAGGCTGCTTTGTTTGGTAAAGTTGCACTAGGTATTAGGTCTATTCAATGAATGACCTCTCTTTGTGGTGGTAAATTTTGTGAGACATTTTCTACAATTATCCCCTTGTACCTGTCCAGCAAGTCCTTCACTTCCTTAGGACCTACACTCACCTCCTGCATTTTGTCTTTGGGCTTCTCTACCAGTGTTCCCTTTGGTCTCACAACTAATGCAAAGTAGGTGTTTCTTTCTCTCTTAGGGATTTCATTAATATTTTTCCCCTACTAGAATTATACTGGTCACTACATGTTTCTCCTTCCCATCATCAAGAAGTACTAGGGATGTGGTGTAGTTTACTCCATCCTTAGTTACATAATAGATGTTCTTCTTCCCATCATGTCTTTCATCTACATCATTTCCCAGGGCCTACCTAGAATTAAATGATAAGCACCCATTTTTGTTACATCACATAGAATCGTATCTATATATTCTCCTATGGTGAATTCTACACAAACTTAATCACTAATTAGGGGCATTTGGTCCTTGTTTAACCATGATACTCTATAGGGGTATGGATGAGGGATCTTTTGAAGTTTAAGTTTATCAACCATTTCTTTAGAAGCCAAAATATCTATAGAGCTAGAATATACTATAATTTTACATACCTTTCCATTCACCTTGTAGGTAGTTTTTAACAGTGACTTCCTTTGGGGTGGCTCCTTGGTTGTGGGGAACTTCAAGAGTGTTCTATGAAACATCAAACACTCACCTTGATCAAGGTCTACAAGTCTTGATGTTGATGTATGATATGAGGACACACTATGACCATCATTTTCTTGAGTCAATTGTACTCTCTTGTCCCCCCCTTTCTTGTTGGAACCAATATTCTTAGGGAACCTAAAGGATTGATGTACAGCTTGGTTACAAGTGAAGCACCTAGCTATGAAAAAATTTGGTCCTGTTCCCCCAAATATTCCATTGCTACTGGATCTTCTCCCTTTGAAATTTCCCCTGTGACTGGATTCGCCATCTTGGTCCAGAAGGAACCTCTCCTTGAGGCCTTGGAAATGTTCCTCTTCCTCCAAACCTACCCCTTCCCTTAAAGTTTTCTCCTTCCTCTACTATATTTCCCTCCCTTCCTCTTTTGTTTCTCTTCAATATTAAGTTCCATTTGAAAAAAATTATGCACTATCTCAATATAAAACAAACTAAATTCACCTTGAATGCTATACTTGAGTCCATTCAAGTTTCTTTCCAATTTATACTTCTCATTCTCAAGGATCTTTTCCTTAAGAGTCATTTTATGAAACTCTTATGTGTAAGTGCTTACATCTAAGTCCCTCTGCCTTAGATTTTGTGACTTCTTATGCAACATCATCTCATAGTCTTCTAGCAAAAATTATTTCTTCACCTCTACAACCATTCTCTTCCTTGAAGAGATGGGATTCTCATTACAAGTAGTGGTTGCCATTACACCAAAAGATCAACCTGTGAATGCTTGATACAACCACTAGACTTATAGAAGACACATGAGGCTATTAAACTATGTCAGGAATCCCAAGGGGAGCACTGACCATTTTTCCAACAATCTCCCCCTCAATGTTACCTGAGGGGATTTGAACCTATGACCAAGCTCTGATACTAATTTTTACAAGTAGTGGTTTCTGTTACACCAAAAAATCAACTTGTTAATGCCTAATAAAACCACTATACTTATAGAAGACACAGGAGGCTATTAGACCATGTCATGAATCCTGAGGGAAGCGCTGACCATTTTTCCAACAATCAATTGTTAGAAAGTAAATTCCACCAAGATAACTAAAAGGGGGGGTGAATCAGTTATCAGATAAATAAAAATTTTATCACCATTGACATATTTCAAACATGTAATCAATGTAAGCAATAACCATATAAAGATAAACATACACAATGACACAATAACAAAAGATTTGTTAACTAGGGAACCTCTTGATCAAAGAGTAAACCCCAATGGGAATGATGCCCACAAAAGATGTACTAATATGAAAATTCCTTGTGAGAGGATGGCCTCTTTTAAGAGCCTTATGAAATACATTCAGCACATATGAGTCCCTGTTAGGAGACTTTGAATCCCTATTAGAAGATTCTAACCTGGTTAAGAGTTATGGAAGATAAAAGGACCCACTATCCAAATAGCTTCAAGGGAAAGATCATTGAACACACTATCCAACTAATCTCTATAATAATCAACAGAATAATACCAAATAATTACTAATCTCAGCAACTTATCCTTGCTCCTTTTCCTGTGCCAAACCACACCAACTGCTTCACCAAATCTCTGCAATTCGCATATCCTCTTCCAATATCTCTTTCATTCAAATCCTTTTTTTTACAACATTGCTAAATCAAGGAAAGTAATCCTTCCTTTATACCATCCTCAAATAATTACAAATGAGTTGGCATACAAAGCTTAACCAATTACAAAATATAAACCTTCACACATTACATAATATTTCATAATTACATAAAAATTGTCAGCTTCCAAATAAAATAAACCTTCACACATGCGACCTCTGACCACACTGTATCATCCAAGTCACCACCAAACTATCTCTAACAATTGTATAACTTTGCATGCCTAGATTCTCTCCTGATTAGGAGATATCATCCAGTTACCACAAGCCACTTCTCAAAAACACTGTCTGAATACTACTTCCACTGAAATACACATAACTATCATGAATAATTGAATTTCCATATGCACCCTTGACCACAATCTTAGGGCATAATATAGAGTACAATTCCACAACTCTGTATAGCTTGATCTTCAATACTCCACATGTGCTAATTCAAAGACTATCTGCTTCTCTGCTAATCTCCACTAGATCATTGTGTTGACATTAATGACAACCATAGTCATGAATGCAACTGCAGCTGCTACAAAATGGCTCTGAATACTCCCCCATAGGATATATTCAGAATTCATTCCTAACAATTCTTTTCTTCTTCTATCGTCTAATTTTGAATAAAATTCCACCAAATAAGGACATGGCCCTTCATATTTTATTTTTCTATCTTCACTTTCTGACTTCCACAAACATCATGACACTTGAAATTATTCACAAGTGCCTCTAGCCAATCCATACACTCCTCTGGATTCAACTTTCCATAGAACATAGGTAGGTTTTTTCTCTCTTTCTTACCTACCCTCTCAAGGGCTTCAAGAAAAAGTCTCTGGTCTATAGGTATGCCTTCCTACCCAAGGTTTTCTTCTTCACCCCTTTCTTCTTCTTCTTCATCAAAGTCCTCTCCTCCTTTATTCACCTTACCCTTCAACTTTTCTAATTCTCTTTTCATAGCCCTATCCTTAGCCCTTACTGCCCCACTTTCTGTCATTAGTTCTTTAACTACATTTACTAATTCCATATTAGTCATCCTCACATGGATCTCTCTTTCTCCTTCCTCTCCTTCTAACATTATGACTTCACTTCTCTTCCTACAAAGATTCTTCTAGGCTTTGATACCACCTATTGTAGAGTGCACAACCAAAGGCTTTCTTTATGGGACCCTTCTTGATTAGGACTATAACCTATCAATCCTTTGACCCCACCTTATCCAATTACTTCTTACTTAAGTATCCTACCTTTCCAAGAGTATGGTATATACCACACAACCTTCATGACTTCTTAGGGTTAGATCCAATTAGGACATTTTTTATGCTTTAGGGACACTTTCCCCAATCTAAGTCAAATTATAGAAATCTAGCCTAAACTTATTACACCCTTAACTTCATGATTGAAACATAAATCTTGTGGAATATACAATGATAATTGTAATGCCCCACCAAGGAACCTAGGAGAGATTAACCTATAACATGCTACTAAGTTTGGTGAACATTTTTTTTAAAAGTTAACATACAGGATAATACAATGGTGTGGAAGCAATTACCATTTACTCACATTAAAACAACATCCAACATAGATTACATATCTCGAGGGTTCCTTGACGTAGAATTACTTAAGAACAAAATATAACTAAAGAAAGATAACAAAAGATTCCATATCATAAATGATACAATAACAACTTACAACAATATAAACAATCCTCATGGACATCCATGATAACTAATACACCAACATCCACTACACATGTCGCGGGGTATGTAATAATAAATCTAATAAAGAAGTACAATGATCATATTAGATATCAGATGTGATACACTAATATAGGGTTACATAAATGAAGGTAAGATAAGAAACCAACAATGAAGGATCAATGAAGAACCATAAGGGCATCCAACTACAGAAGTACCAACAGCACCAGCACCAGGATGTCGAATCTCAAATGGTAAACAATCACTACCACCCATCCATGTAGAACCACAAAGGTCTACCCCACCGTGCTGAGGAGATAACCACAAATCGCAATCAGATGACCAAAACCAAACAAGGATAAAACCACTAAGCAAGGAATCCTAAGAGCTCTCTACTCAAGGTGCACAACAATAAAGAGAAAGGTGGAACACACTAATCCAAAGGCATAAACATAAAACTTAGGAGATGATCTAGGCTACATGCAATGGGAGTGTCATCACATGTCTATCTACTTGACTTACCCTAGACTGGTCACTCTAGACCCAGGACCCTCAAGCATTGAGTTACCCTGGACTGACCACTCTGGGCCTCGGACCCTCAATACGATCCATGTGGGATTAGAATACTCTCTCTCTAAGATATGAGGATTTCTAATCATAATCATACTCTAACTTATCTTTTTAATGATCTCTACACATTTTAATTACTATATTATCGCTTAATTACATAACCTACAATAGGTTACCCAGGTGCTAACTATGTGTGTGAAAATTGTACCTGACTTGTAGACACAACACTTTAGTAAAATATTAGAGGTTAGCAAAAATCAAAATCATGCAAAATTGAAATCTAATTTAACCAAGCGATTTACTGCCTTCTAATAGGTGTGAGATCGATGTACTTAGATTGTTATCGAGATCAGTGACCTAGACAACACCTAAATGAAGGATTTGAATGCAATTGATCTAGATATGAATTGAATGCAATTAATCTATATTTTTTATATTTTCTATGCAATGATATGATGAAAACTGATATGAATCTATGCTAATATGAAAATTGATATGAAATGCTAATCTAGAAATGATATGATATGAGAATGAAAATTCTAACAATAATATGAAAGCTATGAATTTGAAATTGATCTCACAAAACTTTGAATCCTCAAATTTATCTTTCAAGCTCCAATTGTGCAAATTCTCCAAATCTGATATGCTATGATTCCTGTAGAGTAAGTTTGCAATTTTTGAGATATGAATTATGAAGAGTTGAGCCTTGGTTTTATAGAAATCCAGGGCTTTGGAGGTGCATGAGAAAAAGCCATAAATCACTCAAATAACTCAAGTTGATTTTTGAGTTATTTTTAAATAACAGATAATTTAATTCACAAAAATCATGCAAAAGCACAGTTCAACTCGAATTAGAAGTTTAGATCAACTTTAAAACTCAAAAAGATGTTGAGTTTCAAAAAGCTAACAACTTGCATTGATTTTCCAATTTGAGTTTAATTGGTCCTTGAATGTGCACATGGATAATTATGATTTAATAAATAAATAAAGTGATTTATTCTCAACTTAACTGATTTTTGAAAATAAATAATTGATTTATGGGTTAATCAATTATTTAATCAAACTTTTATTTAAAACTATATTATTAAATAATGACAACTTGCTTTAATTAATTAAATAAGAATTTAATCAATTATTCATAAGATATTAGATTTATTGTCAAAATTAAATAATATAATTAATAATAGATAGAATTAAATTTAATTACATAATTAAGTGGCAAGATATTAAATATAATTAATTAAATATGAAAATATTCAATTAATCAAACTTGGGATAAATATGATTTATTGCCAAATAATCATTAAATTAAAGATAATTAGAAATATTGCTAGGAATATTCCCTGATGCAGAATTTAAGATAATCAATTAGGATTTGATGATGTTTAGATGTGCCTTAGGTTAGGACTTTGATGTCGATTTCATTCGAATTGTTGATATAGAAGATTAATGAACTTATAGCCCATTTTTGGGGTATTACATTTTGCCCCTCTTTGAATTGTTGTGCGAAGCGCAGTGGTTCAAAGACAGTCTATGTTTGATAGAGATATGAAACTGATTCAAAATTGATAATTGATATGAGACAGAAGCTGATTGATATTGATTTGATATGGAGATAATAGGTCCTAAATGACCAAAGATAATGTTCACTGTAGCAGCAAATAAACCTATGATTGTGAAAAAGTGTCAAAACGCCTGATTCCAAACCTTAGGATTGCAAAGAAGTGAGTGACCGGTCCTAGAATCGATTGTCTTAGCAAAACTAGTAGGTATCACATCTGAATCCTTCAGTTGCTGAAGAACCAAGGAAAGAACACTATGATCCGATGGTTGCAAAAAATGATATAGTTTACAAGATTAGGAGAATACCAAATTGATATGGATCTTGATGAATCTGATATGCCCCAAGTGATGATAGATTTACTCCGAGCGATGAGGTTTTTTTGATGAATCAATAACTAGATGTGGTTGTTGTCTTGATTACTGAGGAAAGATTGATAGAATTTGATTTACAGACTTTGAATGATGTGCAATACCATGCTCCCTTCAGGATTAAAATTGAAATCTGACAAGAAAAGTCAGCGTTGATAGTTTAGAAGTATTTTAATTGATTTGAGAAGTGGTTAAACACATTTGAGAACACATTATACATCATTTGGAGGTCCAAAAGACCAAGTTTGACTAGGTTTGACCATGAGTTTACCATAGTTGACCAAGTTGAAATTTTGATGGTTTGATGTTAAATAATCAGTTAAGTTGAATACTAGATGTCTGTGATGATTGAAGGTTGATTATGCAAGTAGTTAATAATATGAATGATCTTAGATTTTGATTTTGATCCCAAAAAAGGATTCTACCTGCTCTTTCATTGGAGGAACCTTTATGTAAGATTCAGCTCTTGTTAGATTTGAAGATGCGATTTGAAGAATCATTTAAGCATTGAAGTTCATTTAGCCATTGTGAGATCATGCAAATATGCAAAAATGCAAAGAGACATGCAGTATGAAATGCACCCTAAGACCTAGGACTTAGTCACTGATCATGTGTCAATTTGTTATCATCATTGAACTTTTAGGTAATCAAATAAATCAATACAATGCCCACTAGCCATGAAACCATAAACATATGAATATCGATTTGTATGCGCAAGAATCAATACAACACCCACTGGTCAACAACCATGGATATATGAATATTGATTTTATTTTCAGAATGTCGGATTAGATATAAGCACCAAGGCACAAACGCCAGGATGACCTGAATATCATATCCATTTTGATATAGCAATTTGCATTTAACATACACATCAAACGGTCAAGAGATCATTCTAAATCCAGTGTGAATTACCCGTAGTGACCCTTTATCATTCACATCCTTAGGTAAGATCATGTTTCACAGTAGGAGAAAGAACTCACTCAAAAGGACAATAGTTGGATCAATACTTCTTTGAATCATCTAGGTATCAATGGTCGAGGTACACATGGCCATCCAATTCGACATAGCAGCTCTTACAGTCGGACACCATTTCAATCCAGAATTTTCAAAGTTGTTAGATTTTCACATACAAGCAGAAGACAAAGAAAAGATTATGCCCCCAGTCATCACTCTCTAAATCCTATAAAGGACGTCATCAAAGAGCTCAAAGGGACACAATATGAAAAAATCTCAATGCGAATCAGTAAGCATACAAGGAGATAAAATCATGTAAAAAAGCAAAGATTGTTTGATGTTTGATGTTTGATGTTTGATGTTGATTGCGTTGTTGTAGATGCAAAATCCTTTCTGGAGACAAGACAGACTTGACTAACTCAAATGAAGCTTCAAAGGACTTTGACTGGATATGAGATGTCTAAGATATATTGGAGACCATAGGAGTTGACATTGATTGCCCCCAAGTGTTAAGCATTGATAGGATACAGACGCTGGAGCTGATTGGTGTACAGACTGACTTATTGAAAATTGGAAATGCAGAAACAAATCGGGAGATATGTACAAACTAAAACAAGACTGAAAGTTGGGAAAGAGCAAGATTGCGCTGATAGATGGAGCATTTTGAACAAGTGGCACCCGTTTGCCAGGTTTTCACCATTTTGGTAGAGATTCTATTTTTGCTACCAAGGTGCCTATTTCCAGGTTTTCACCAAGGCACTTTTTCTCTTTTTTCAATTTTTTGTATTTTTCATTTTTTCAATTTTTTTTGAATTTTTGATATTTTTAAATTTTTTTGTGAATCATCAAGGTGCCTATTGCTAGGTTTTCACCAAGATGTTCATTTTTTCAGGACATTTTACCAATTTTAAAGATTTTTTCAGGACATTTTACCATAGACTGAATGCCTTAGGCATAAAATTTCTTCAGATGGAGAACGTTGATTGGTTCTCAGAGCTATTCTCCTTCAGTCATTGAGAGTTGATAGGCACTAGAGCCAAAATTAGTAGTGATTACAAAGGGACCCAGCCAGTTGGGTTCAAACTTCCCCTTGCATTCTCGATGGGATTGATTTTTAGGATTTTCTCTCAAGACTAGATCACCAACCTGAAATTCTCTGTGTCTGACTTTCTTGTTGTAGCCTCTAGACATTCTCTTCTGATATACTCTGAGATGATCATACATTGCTTGTCTACACTCATCTAGTAGTTCAAGTTCTTGCAACCTAGACACTTTGTGGTCATCATCAGTTACTAGACCATGCATTCTGATTATTAGTGATGGGATTTCAACCTCAATAGGAAGTACCGCTTTAGACCCATAAACTAAAGAGAAAGGTGTAGCCCCAGTAGATGTTCTGATACTTGTTTTGTAGGCCCAGAGAGCTAGATTGATCATGAGATGCTTGTTCTAATACTTGTGCTGATACTTATTTTGATACTGGTTTTGATACTAGTTCTGATACTAGTTCTGATATTTGGTATACTTGATAGCATCTTTTTCCATTGCAAACTCCCAAGCAAGATCATATCACGTAGTCCCAATGTCTAGCAAGGTGGAGAACAAGAGGGATTGGCAAGCTGGTGGATGAGATGGAAGACAAGAGAATGAAGGAGAATGAAGGGAAGAAATGCTCAAGGGAAAACTCCTCAAGAATACCCAAGCTAGGGAAAAATTGTCATGTAAATCACATTGGGACAAGCAATGAAAGGCTAGCATAGGATAAGTCACAAAAGTGTAATGCCAGAGTAGGAAAGGATGTAGTCCAAAGGAGTAGACATGTCAAGAGGCTTCATAGCACTGTGTTTTACTCTTTCTTTTTCTTTTTTTATTAGATCAAGACCAAAGGGGAAAAGGATAGCGATAGGTGAAAATGAATGGAGGAAGATGGATATGAAGGCTAAACATGGAAGGAATGAAAGCAAGATCATCATAAGATAGCTCACAAAATAGCCAAATGTTCATGTATAGATCAACATTGTCAAGATCAAAGAGAGAAGATGGAATGGATGAAATATGTAGAAGAACTACGCATGATGCCTAATTGCCAGGTTTTCATCATGGTACTTATCCAAGGCACCACAAGGGAGTTGTTTTCACCATAGGATGAATTTATTTCTCTTTACTTTTGCTACCAAGGCGCCTATTTCCAGGTTTTCACCATGGCACATTTTCAATTTTATTTTATTTTTCATTTCTTTTCTTTTTTTTTAGAAGAAGGCAAGCTTTTTAGATAATGCTCCTTGAAAGAATAAACCATGATATGCCAAGGATTCACATGATATGCTCAAAGATGCTGATAGGGAAAGGGAGATGGAAGAGAAAAATGGAGCATAAGGTTTTAGGTAAAGCGAGTGAGGTTGGAAGATAGGAGGAATAGGCAAATGAGGAAAAATGATAGAAGGTAGAAGGATAATGCATGGAAGGATTGTGAAAGGGTAGATGGAAAGGAAGGCAAGCTCAACATCAACACCCACCTTGAAAGGTGGCGAGAGGATGCAAGAATCGTGAATGAAGGAATACATGAAGGAATATGGCGAATGGATAGCAGAGGTTGTGGTTTAGGCACAGGGAATGGGAGAATATTTTTGGAAGAAGATGAAGTGGAAGCCTTTGGAAGCTTGAATGTAAACTTCACTTTTTTTTCAACACCAGACTCTTTCAAGAAAGACTTTGGAATCCATATAGCCGTAGGCTTTTTATTTCCTTTTGATGATCTAGAGAGAATATCTTCAATGATGGATTTTGGAACCCATACTTGTCTTGTAGTTTTTTTCTTAGATATCTCTTTTGACTTTATGCCTCTGTGTCGATTAGAGGAGACATGGTGATCTTCTTTTTTTGATGGATTCTTGTATTGCTTCTTTTTCTTGTATTGAACATTCAAGTTACTTCCAAAAGACTTGGGACTTGTGGAAGAAGAAGGATGTGACTGGTTTAGATGGGTGGTTGGATGAAAAGGATTCAAGGGTATGCATCTATGTTGATCTTGAGGGAAGATGGGAGATGGAGGGGTGTAAGGACCCAAGATGGATGGAAAATTAGGAGAGTTAGGAGGGGAAAGTGAAGGGACATAAGGACCCAAGATGGAAGGCAGACATGAAGCCCTTTGTAGTGGTGGAAGAGATTGAAGGATGGAAGTGGAAGACGCAAAAGGATAATCAATAAGCTCATCATCATCTATATAACAACCAAGGATATCAGCATCTTTAGAGTGAGCATTAGAATTTTCAATAGAATCATGGACATCTTGAATATGAGCACCTTCTTTGATAGGATTGTTCAAAACTTGCAAAGACTTAAGAAGAGTAGAAAGTGGAAAGGAACATGGAGTGGTAGAATAAAAAGATGGAAGACTTTGATCTTGACAAGGATCTTTGGATAGCATAACTGCATAATTTTTTCTTGATTTTCAATAGGCTTAACATCGGAAGTAACAACACCATTTTTACCAACCTTAATGGAAGTATCATCTTTGGAAAGCGCAAGCGTAGTAAGGTTATTTTGATTGTCAATAAGCTCAACAGTGTAAGTAGTAGCTTGATCTTGCTTAGGAGAAGACTTAAGACATGGTGGAATGCATGAAAAAGGGTGTACAGGATCAAAAGAACCATAAAGTAGATAAGAGACATTGGGAAAAGGAGTGGATGACATGGAGGGTTCTTGATCTTGATCTTTTTTTATGTTCTTTTCTTTATCATTTTTAGAGTTCTCTTGACATAGAGCCACTTCTAAGGACAAGGAAGCATGTTGGGATTGTATAGAAGACTATTGTAGAGATGGTGAAGGACCAGTTGAAGTAGGAATTGTAGCATATGAAGGCTTAGGCTCTTTAGGTTTAGCATTATTGAAAGTATTGGTAGCCAAGTGAAGGTTAGCTTGAGTTTCTTTAAGAGGTAGCCCTGGAGGATAACTATAGGGAACCACATGAAAAGTATCAAGACTTGTGTCAGATGAAGGTTCTGTGAAAGATTTGAAAAACTCTGAAGCATTAGGAAATGTACGGGTATTGGAGGAAGTAGGGGATGGAAGGGAACCATTGCTAGACAAAGGTTCAACATTAACATGATCTTGCTTGAGAAGATAATATTTATTTCAGTAGGAGAGTCCTTAGGAGAAGGATTCTTATAATGTTGATGCTTCAAGCTAGCATGATGCATTTTATAGTCCTCAGTAGTAGTAGATGGATCATAATCAAGGTATTGTCCACAAAAGCCATCAAAATCTCTTTCAAAATCATAATCATATGGATCACCATCATGATCTATCCAATGTGATGGCCCATTTGTAGTAAGTAGGAACACACAATGAGGAGGACTCTTAGGAACAAAGGTGTCATAGGTATCATTACATTGTCTATCATCATAGTCATCATAGTCTCCAAAGCTTGATGTGTCACCCTCTATGGAAGAGGTATCATAAGGGTTGTCATGTTGCTCACATTTTGTTTGAGGGCATGGTGACATGTACAAGTCTTTATCAAATGGAAAAGAGCATAGAGTTTCCATGGAGAACTCTTTAGGTTCCTTTTCTTTCTCAAGTTTGTCAAGCTGGACTTGCATAGCTTGCAGCTACTTCATCATAGCAGTGATTAGAGCTTCTTCCTCTTGTGTACTGATTCTTTGAGACATGTGTACTGATTCTCAATAGCTATTGATCTGTTCCTGACACAGTGATTTGTTTGACAGATTCTAGAAATAGGCTGAAAAAGATAAATATCTGGCAATTCTGACAATTTTCTGACAACTTTTCAAAATTTTCCCAAATGACTTTCTGCAGACTCATACGATAGTTGGTAGGAAATGAAACGATAGTTGAAAAACTCATATGATAGTTGGATAGCAATGAAATGACAGTTGAAAAACTCATACGACAGTTGGGTAGCAATGAAATGACAGTTGAAAATCTCATACGACAGTTACAAGATTTTGACTTTGAGAATTTGCTGGCATGGAAACTCGTGTGACACTGGGTACTCAATCATACAATAGATGGGTTGTAATGAAACGACACTTGGAAATCTCATACGACAGTTGCAAGATTTTGACTTTGAGAATTTTTTGGCATGGAAACTTGTGCGACACTAGGTACTTAATCATACGACAGATGGGTTGTAATGAAATGACACTTGGAAATCTCATACGATAGTTGCAAGATTTTGACTTTGAGAATTTCTTGGCATGGACCTAGATGAAACCTAAATGAAGGATTTGAATGCAATTGATCTAGATATGAATTGAATGCAATTAATCTATATTTTTGATATTTTCTATGCAATGATATGATGAAAACTGATATGAATCTATGCTAATATGAAAATTGATATGCAATGCTAATCTAGAAATGATATGATATTAGAATGAAAATTCTAACAATAATATGAAAGCTATGAATTTGAAATTGATCTCACAAAACTTTGAATCCTCAAATTTATCTTTCAAGCTCCAATTGTGCAAATTCTCCAAATCTGATATGCTATGATTCATGTAGAGTAAGTTTGCAATTTTCGAGATATGAATTATGAAGAGCTGAGCCTTGGTTTTATAGAAATCTTGGGCTTTGGAGGTGCATGAGAAAAAGCCATAAATCACTCAAATAACTCAAGTTGATTTTTGAGTTATTTTTAAATAACAGATAATTTAATTCACAAAAATCATGCAAAAGCACAGTTCAACTCGAATTAGAAGTTTAGATCAACTTTAAAACTCAAAAAGATGTTGAGTTTCAAAAAGCTAACAACTTGCATTGATTTTCCAATTTGAGTTTAACTGGTCATTGAATGTGCACATGGATAATTATGATTTAATAAATAAATAAAGTGATTTATTCTCAACTTAACTGATTTTTGAAAATAAATAATTGATTTATGGGTTAATCAATTATTTAATCAAACTTTTATTAAAAACTATATTATTAAATAATGACAACTTGCTTTAATTAATTAAATAAGAATTTAATCAATTATTCATAAGATATTAGATTTATTGTCAAAATTAAATAATACAATTAATAATAGATAGAATAAATTTAATTACACAATTAAGTGGCAAGATATTAAATCTAATTAATTAAATATGAAAATATTCAATTAATCAAACTTGGGATAAATGTAATTTATTGCCAAATAATCATTAAATTAAAGATAATTAAGATAATTAGAAATATTGCTAGGAATATTCCCTGATGCAGAATTTAAGATAATCAATTAGGATTCGATGATGTTTAGATGTGCCTTAGGTTAGGACTTTGATGTCGATTTCATTTGAATTGTTGATATAGAATATTAATGAACTTATAGCCCATTTTTGGGGTATTACACTAACCACTTTGGGTCCTGGCCCCTATTGTAAGCCACTCCCCTAAGATGCACTTAATCAATCTCCCCTAGGCTCTTAATCACAAAAACATCAATCAGGTATTCAACCAGGTGATCCTAGATGCGGTTTCACACACAAGAAACTGACATGATTACAATGATACCATAAACATATAATAACCAACAAGAGCCCACAAGATTGATTCATAGATGACAATCAGAATAAACACTTCACATAAACATGATACTAAAATACAATCCATTGAAACATATCCCTACCTGCGTTTCCCCTAGGCCATCTAATGCCCAACATCACATAAAGCACAAGAATACAGTTCAGGCACGAAGAAGACACAATGCATCATAGAACACTTAAATTCACAAGAATACCAAATTTTATTTTGAACATAATTGATTTCAAGTACATAAACAAAGAATCCCACTAGGATAATCAGAACATAATCAATGCATTAATACCACAATTTAGAGATTATTCCTTAGTATTGCCCTATGTCTTTGATAAAATAAAAGACCCAATTTCAGTACAAAACTATACACTTGTGAAAAATTCATGTAGTCAATAAGAATATAAGTCAACCTATTCAACTCGATTTGGTTCTACATCCAAATTAACTATGAATGCATATTGTATAAATTGTATAACAACATGCTACAGTACATTCAATCCTATCTAAAACAGCATGAAATTTAATCATTTCAATCAATTAAAATTGACTCGACTAAATCAACAACCAAAATAAATTATGATTAATTTAATCATACTAAATTTAATTAAATATTAAATAACTTAACATCAAAAGAAAATAATTAAATTTATTAATTAAATTAACTAACTTGCAAAACAAGAAATTAATTAAATTAATAAACTAACTTAATATCCAAAAACAAATAAATCTAAAACAAAATTTATATTAATTAATATAAAAATTATAAAAAAATCATATATATTAAATTCTAAATTAACTAAACTTAATAACAATTTAAAATATACTAATAAAATTGTTAATTAAAAATTATTAATAAAACAATATAACAAAACTAAATAAAATAAATTAAAAAAAACATTGTTTTATGTTGGGGGGGCCCACGGCTCCCTCCCCAAGCTATCGGGGGTACCCCTTTCAAGTACTACCATCAAAGCCCCTACAGGACTGCACATGGTAGTACCGAGGGCTGTCGTGTCAGTCCCCTTGGGGACTGCACACGGTACCCTTTGGGGCCCATGTGGCAGGCCCTTTAATGAATGCACACAGCCCAATGCAGGGCTCCAAAAAAAATATAATTTTGTTATATTTTTTTATTTACTATATATTTTAAAAGTTTTCTTTATAACAGACAAAGCCAATCATAAATTGATATAAATAATTTATCAAAAAAATTTAATTAAAGTATTTTTTTTTAAAATAAAATAGATATTTCAGAAAATGGTAATTAAAGGTCCTGAGAATATTTTTCCAAAAAAGGATAAACACAACACTTTGTCTAATGAACATATAAATTTGTCTTTTTCTAAATTTGTTTTCTTCTCTATTATTTACAAACATGATTTCCATTTAACAATGCAATTTTTCCTTTCTCATAACAACCAATTTACCATAACCATGTAAATTTTAACAGAATATATATATTTTAATACAAATTGAATATTTTTGTACCAAGATTTGGTTTTTGTTCTAAATTGATTTCTCTTAATAGGGGATTAATTTTCTTTCATCTCTATAGTTAAACTATACAACAGGATTGATTTATCGAGTTATAGGCAAACCATAAAGAATTAATTAACAAAATTTTGCCAGAGTAACACTACAATGCCAAGTAATAATAAAATACAAAAATTAACTACACTAAGGTTTTTGAATACCCAGATCTATCAAAACACAAAAAGACATATGAATATAAAAACAGAGATAACAGACAAAATTCAATACCTACCTTAGATCCAATGATAGAAACTGAAAATGAAAACCCTTGTAGATCTGAGAATAGAATTCTCTCCAAAAACAAGCCCAACCTGTAGATTTGAAAGCTAATTTGTAACCAAGTACCCAATCCAAATGCACAGAGAAACTCCAATCAACAAGCAGCCATAACAATCCACAAATCTCCAAAATACCAAGCACACAAGCCTTCTCCAAAAATCATCTCCAAAACTTGTCTCCCTAAAAAAATGAATGCAATAATCTCCTAATAGGAATTCCATTCCCCAATTCATGCAATTCCAAAAGACAATTCAAAAGCTAACTCACAGTTAACTCCAAATCAGAAAATGACTCATAAGACAACTCCTAATCCAACTCCAATTCCAAAATTGAAAGAAAATACAATTAATCAATTAAAATATCTTTTTAATGCACAACTCAACTTGACTTTTTAAAACTAGTTGTTATTTGTTTGAAAACAATTCCCTTTTCAATTTTGCACATGTTATAATTTAAATTCATTTATTAAATAAATTAAATACTTAATGCATCACAAATTCATGCAATTAATTATTTAATCATTTAATAAAATATGCAAGCATAATCCAAATCATTTTCAATTAAGCACATGTTTATTAATTAAACCCATATTAAATAAATTAAATATTTAATTATTTAATAATAAATTCAAGCATAATAAAATCCAATTTCAATTAAATAATCAATTATTTCTAATTAATCAAATAATTGATTTTAGATAATTTTTCAAATTAAATACAGGAACATAATTAAATCATTAAATTCAACTATAATCCTAACATCGATAATCATATAAAATCACCTAAATAATCATGAATCAACTTAATCAAGCATAGTAAAATCAAGCACAATAAATCAAGCAAACTAAAACCATGCATAGACTCAAGGACGGGATCCACGAATTCATACCAACCAAGTGAATTCGGGTAGGGTAGTCAAATAGACACTTGTCCAATCCTAGGACAATTAAGTTTAGGTTAGGGTTTTAGGTCTGTGTATTATCTCCCCTCTTTACCATTGAGATGAATGTTTGTGGGCATGCTCACTCCTACCAATTCAGGGAAGATGATGCCCTGTACCTGCAAACCTGTCATCACAAGACAAAGCATGTACATACAATAAATAGTAGACAACGATAGGGTATGGTTGGATGTGTGGATCTCGACTATAAAAGTAACTACACCTCCATCCTCTACCACACAAACATGTCAAATAGATATAGACACATAATCACCATACACATGCAAGTATGGGGTAAGTACATCGTAATCAATATAAAACATGTAATCTAACATCATGAAACATCATCTAATCTATGCATACACATGATAAACATATAACAACAATCCATATTCCTCATTAATGAAACAATAATCGATCACATGAAAAGTGACCTAAAAGAATTCGGTCATACATCTGAAACATAAAGAAAACTAAAAGAAACCTATGGGTGGGTACTATATTCACCCCCCCTAGGATTAGGCTTACTCCTCGAAGCCTGAAACAAGTAGGGATATTAGTCCCATATACTCACTAAACTGAAAAGAAAACATAATCACAAAGCAATGGTCTACAAACAAAATGTTTTATGTCTATGTTTAGTTTTAAGTTTAGACTACACAAAACCTAATAGGCGTACATACCCAGAGTTTCCAGTGTAGAAACTTGGCTCTGATACCAGATGTAATGCCCCGCTAGGAAACCTAGGAGAGATTAACCTATAACATGCTACTAAGTTTGGTGAACATTTTTTTTTTAAAGTTAACATACAAGATAATACAACAGTGTGGAAGTAATTACCATTTACTCACATTGAAACAACATCCAACATAGATTACATATCTCGAGGGTTCCTTGACGTAGAATTACTTAAGAACAAAATACAACTAAAGAAAGATAACAAAAGATTCCATATCATAAATGATACAATAACAACTTACAACAATATAAAAAATCCTCATGGACATCCATGATAACTAATACACTGACATCCACTACACATGTCGCAGGGTATGTAATAATAAATCTAACAAAGAAGTACAATGATCATATTAGGTATCACATGCGATACACTAATATAGGGTTACATAAATGAAGGTAAGATAAGAAACCAACAATGAAGGATCAATGAAGAACCATAAGGGCATCCAACTATAGAAGTACCAACAGCACCGGCACCAGGACGTCAAATCTCAAATGGTAAAGAATCACTACCACCCATCCATGTAGAACCACAAAGGTCTACCCCACCATGCTGAGGAGATAACCACAGACCCCAATCAGATGACCAAAACCAAACAAGGATAAAACCACTGAGCAAGGAATCCTAAAAGCTCTCTACTCAAGGTGCACAACAATAAAGAGAAAGGTGGAACACACTAATCTAGAGACATAAACAAAAAACATTAGAGATGATCTAGGCTACATGCTATGGAAGTGTCATCACATGTCTATCTACTTGAGTTACCCTGGACTGGTCACTCTGGACCCAAGACCCTCACGCATTGAGTTACCCTGGACTGGCCACTCTGGGCCCCAAACCCTCAATACAATCCATGTGGGATTAGAATACTCTCTCTCTCAGATATGAGGAGTTCTAATCATAACCATACTCTACCTTATCTTTTTAATGATCTCTACACATTTTAATTACTGTATTATCACTTAATTACATAAGCTACAATAGGTTACCTAGGTGCTGACCACTTTGGGTCCTGGCCCCTATTGTAAGCCACTCCCCTAAGATGCACTTAATCAATCTCCCCTAGGCTCTTAATCACAAAAACATCGATCAGGTATTCAACTAGGTAATCCTAGATGTAGTTTCACACACAAGAAACTGACATGATTACAATGATACCATAAATAGATAATAACCAACAAGAGCCCATAAGATTGATTCATAGATGACAATAAGAATAAACACTTCACATAAACATGATACTGAAATACAATCCACTGAAACATATCCCTGCCTCCATTTCCCCTAGGCCATCTAATGCCCAACATCACATAAAGCACAAGAATACAGTTCAAGCACGAAGAAGACACAATGCATCATAGAACACTTAAATTCACAAGAATACCAAATTTCATTTTGAACATAATTGATTTCAAGTACATAAACAAAGAATCCCACTAGGATAATCAGAACATAATCAATGCATTAATACCACAATTTAGAGATTATTCCTTAGTATTGCCCTATGTCTTTGACAAAATAAAAGACCCAATTTAAGTTCAAAACTATACACTTGTGAAAAATTCATGTAGTCAATAAGAATATAAGTCAACCTATTCAACTAGATTTGGTTCTACATCCAAATTAACTATGAATACATATTCTATAAATTGTATAACAACATGCTACAGTATATTCAATCCTATCTAAAACAACATGAAACTTAATCATTTCAATCAATTAAAATTGACTAGACTAAATCAACAACCAAAATAAATTATGATTAATTTAATCATACTAAATTTAATTAAATATTAAATAACTTACCATCAAAAGAAAATAATTAAATTTATTAATTAAATTACTAACTTGCAAAACAAGAAATTAATTAAATTAATAAACTAACTTAATATCCAAAAACAAATAAATCTAAAACAAAATTTATACTAATTAATATAAAACTTATAAACAAAATCATATATATTAAATTCTAAATTAATTAAACTTAATAAAAATTTAAAATATACTAATAAAATTGTTAATTAAAAACTATTAATAAAACAATATAAGAAAACTAAATAAAATAAATTAAAAAAAACATTGTTTTATGTTGGGGGCACCCACGGCTCCCTCCCCAAGCTATCGGTGGTACCCCTTTCAAGTACTACCGTCAAAGCCCATACGGGACTGCGCACGTAGTACCCAGGGCTGCCATGCTAGTCCCCTTGGGGACTGCACACAGTACCCCTTGGGGACCATGCTGTAGGCCCCTTAATAAATGCACACAGCCCAATGTAGGGCTCCAAACAAAAATATAATTTTGTTATATTTTTTTATTTACTATATATTTTAAAAGTTTGCTTTATAACAAACAAACCCAATCATAAAATGATATAAATAATTTATCATATAATTTTAATTAAAGTATTTTTTTTTAAAATAAAATAAATATTTTTGAAAATGGTAATTAAAGGTCATGAGAATATTTTTCCAAAAAAGGATAAACACAACACTTTGTCTAATAAACATATAAATTTGTCTTTTTCTCAATTTGTTTTCTTCTCTATTATTTACAAACATGATTTCCATTTAACAATGCAATTTTTCCTTTCTCATAACAACCAATTTACTATAACCATGTAATGTCATGCCCCTGACAGTCTCAGGCATTACTTTTCTATGTTATGTTATAGTTGGATTTCTGGTTTGATTAGCATCGTATTATCTGGAACTATATTTCTGTTAGATTTCTATGAGTTTGAACTCTGACTGCGTTCATTTGAACTTTGTTATTTGCATTAAATATGTTTATCTCTGTAATTCTGCCAGACACTCAGAGAATTATGTCAATTTCTGTAGCTTAATGAGTCTTTTTCTAGTGTCAGAATTGGTTTAGACTAACTTTTGAATATTGGTTTGATTATGAAAATAAGGACAACTTAAATGGTTAGTCAGTTGTCTGATTATTGATTCATTATTTTGGAATCCTTAATAATATGTTAGACATAATTAGAATTGGTTATATTATTATGGTTAATTGTATCTTGATGTTATAGACAGTATATAGAGAATTATTGTTATTTAATGTTAATCAAATTCTGAATTCAAAATAAATAAATTTGTATATATGTATTTTTATACATATAATTATGAGTGATTGTTTTAGTAATTATGTGGTATTCTTTTACTAAAACTATATGAATTATCTAACTTAGTATATCCTATTTTGTATGTTAGCAGGAGGTTAGTTTGATGAAGTGTTAGTAATTTGGCATTGTCATGCGCTGTTATCTTTGATGTTTAAGTTAGTAAAATGAATAATGTTATTTAACGTAGATATCTATCTCTAAGTCTTCTTATTTTGATCTGGCTCGAAGACATGACTTATTGGCAGGGTTTAAATGCTCTATCATCGCATAGTGGTGTTAGTGGGGTTTAAGCTATTTTAGGGTTATGGGATTGTACTTGGATGGACATTTGGTAGGAAATGTGTTGTGTTTACTGCAAGAGATAAGTTCACATTGAATGAACTTATCGATGAAATTCATTTTTGGTGTTTGATGACCGCCATTAGCTCTGCTGAAGAGTTGCAGTTGAATATGACTCCATTTTTCACCATGTTATGCTATGACAGTTTGGGTAAACAGTTGGTTATGGACCCGTGTTACTGTTGTATCTTACATGATAAGTGGCTTGGAATGGAAAGGGGTTTTCACGGCAAGTTATACCCTTCTGTTCGTAGTCATTTGGGAAGTTGTGTGTTTCATACTATTATCTCTGCATTTGTGTTGTAGGCTCTCTTGCACGACACTTTGGCAGTCTGTGAAGCTCACCAGGCAGGGGTTAGCTTTGGCATTTTGGTTTTGGATATCTCCCCACGCGAATACCAGGCAGGGGCATTCTCTCACCTTATCCTCTATTTCCATTTTATGTTCTACAAATGAAATTAATAGAATGTTGATTACCACTGTTTGTTAGTCGATGAATGTGAGGTTTTGTGTTTGTATACTTTGTGAGTTCGGTCCTAAATCGGTCTTTTTCTTGGATGGATAAAGAAGTTTATTTAGTAATGGTGGTTATGTTTAGAGGAGGAATTAGAAATACATATTCTTTTATGCTGTTTTGAGCATATTGTGTTGGTGGGTTTTTCTTAGTATTGAGTATGAAGTTGGCAGTGTTTTTTTTTTATGTCTGTGCTGAACTATGGGAGTATAGTTGTTGTTGAATATGGTTCTTCCATAGTGCGTATTTGTGTCGATGTTTACTTCTTTTGGTCAGTATAAAGGGAGTTAATCAAGAATGAGAACCGACATATAAATGTAGTTTGCTATATAGGATGAGTGTTTGTTTAAAAACTTCTTTACAGTATTCTCACACTGTTCTTGTTGTTAGGAACTCTGTAGCAACAAAAAGGTTTTCAGTATATGAGAGTCGTGGTTATAAAGTGAAATCGGGTTTTTGCTACCACTGTTATAAACTGAATTTTGGTATCGATGTTTTCTTTTGAGCTATATTGTGGAAAAGGGATTAGAGGTAATTCATAGTGTTATCTGTTACCTGTCGTATTGTGTATTTACACTCTCGTAACATAGGTGTGAATTAGGGTATTCTTGGGTGTACTATAGTAGTTATCTGGTGTCGATGATGTTGTATCAAATGGGTGTTTTTCTCTGTCTGTTTCAATCAATGGTGAATGGTAGATAGTTATGGTTTTATAAAATCATGACTGCGAGCTATATGAATCTTCAAAAATTATCACCAGTGTGAAATATAGTTTGTATCGACATTAGGAAATGTTAGGAATTAATAGGAAGGTCAATTTTTATCTTTCTCAGTTAGTAAGGAGAACACTTTGGTATTTTGTTTAGATGTAGAAGACGGTTCTTATTTTTCTGTCATTCTTTTATGTATTTGGCTGATTCAGGAGTATTATAAGGTAGTTGTGTTTGATAGGACTGAGATGATTAGTATGGTTTTCTATTGTATATTTATGAACTTAAACTATTAATTACAAGTTTATGTAATTAGATATATATATATATATACCTGCTGGGATATGTAAATGTATGCACAAGCCGTGATGTATACATGTACATACGCCAACATGTATATAATTGATGCTATGTTTACAGTTCTGAACTATTAATTACAAGTTTATATAATTATATATATATATATATATATATATATATATATATATATATATATATATATATACCTGCTGGGATATGTATATGTATACACGAGCCATGGTGTATACATGTACATACGCCAACATGTATATAAAATTATGAACTTGTAATTAATAGAGCAGGATGTATGGCCAATTAGTTTAATAAATCGATATGGAAAACTTGTATGTTTGTTAAAAGCGATGGGTGTTGTGTTGATTCAGTTGATATGTGATTATGTTAGTTCTTTTCTATTCAATGGAATCATGAGTTCAGTATGGACATTTTATTATATAGTTTTAGATTTAATGTTAAGTTAATGTGGAGATTATTATTTGATTGGATTTGTGATGGAGAAAGAACTGTGATCTTTTCTTCTTTTGAGAAACATCATGTTTAAGAATGTATGTTAAGGAATATGGAAACATGGATCTAAATGGATTTCTATTTGCTCTTTCAATTTTGTAAATTGATGCAATAGAAATGGAATGTTAGTGAAATTGTGTAATGTAGTTCATTTCACTACTTTCATTAATTGCTAGATCAAGTGTTTTGAGATAATGCAAGTATGATCCTTAGATTGGGGGCTGACACTAGTCTAGTACCTTGTGGTGATAGAATTTCTGTCAGTTGTGACTGACACTAGTCTATATCATTATGGGAAAGAATTTCTATCAGTTGTTTAATTAAGTGATAATTATAAATTCAAGGGCTATGGGTTTCAATTAACAAAGATAAAACATTATGGTTTCATCAGACATAATGGATTTCTACGAGGTTTCCTTATGGATACATAGCGTAGGTCCTTATGTGGACACCCATGAACTATTGGATCATTACTTTGTCATTTTCTTTGCGAGTTTATTTCTGTTAGAAAGAGATATAGTGCTTGATGATTTTGGTGTAAAAGAATGGAATTATGTTATTTAGTTTTCAATTACACCTGTATTTAAATCTGCATAAATGTTATATTATACTGACTTTTATGGTTGCAGATATTTGGAGATGATTCCTTTTCTTTATCATTGTGACTGAGCCCTGTTTTCTATTTGCGTTTGTGTTCATTTTGGTTTTCAGGTTTTAGATGGATAAATCAATGAGTATGGGACAGTGGATAGCAGTTGTTAAGATTTATGGGAAACAGATCATTTCTTGGTTTTTAGTTATTAGAACTATTCATAGAATGTAAAGGATTGGTTAAGAAGGAAATTTTGTTTTGAGACTGAGTCTTTGAATACAGAGTATTCTTATTACTCTGATGTAATTCAGTTGAAAACTATAAAGCTCTTAGAAGCAATTGCTATGATTATATGTATCAGTTTGTAATTTTAAGAAAAAAAAAATTTACTATGGTTCTATGTGGTTTTGTTTATGGTTGTATCTTCTTTAGTATTATCTTTTATTTTTAAGTATAGATGGGGTGTTACATTTGGTATCAGAGCCAAAGTTTAAACACTCAGGGCTTGAGGGTTTAAAAAGGGTTTTATCATTATGTTTCCATTAGTGATTTTTATTGAACTTTTCTATAGGATTTCAAGCATGCCTCCTGTTACACAAGGAGCACAAAGACGTGGTGACCCAATTGATGCTGATTTAGGTAGAGGTAGGGGTGGATGACGTGGTCATGGTCCTGGCTGAGGAAGAGGATGAGGTCGCCAAGGAATACTTGGTGATGAACAAGTTGATCCTTTAATAGGAATGGATCAGGAAGATCTAGAGGTACCTCAGGTTGAAGTTCTCCAATAGATCCTTGATAGGTTGGATAACATTGAAGCAAGGAACAATGTTCCAGATGGTGTAGAAAATGCTCATGTTATACAAGTCCCAGTAGCAGAAGATCCTATTATCAGGACTAAGTTAAAAGACCTTTCTAAGCTCAAAGGACCATATTTCAATGGAATAGAGGGTGGTGCTGAAGCTGAAGCATGGCTCTTGAACATCGAAAGGTGTTTTATTCTCCATGATTATCATGGTAATGTGAAGGTTCATTGGACCGTAATGCAGCTAAGATCCTTTGCTTCCATATGGTGGAATATGGAACTAGAGCAACTTCGAATTCTTATCTCTCAGGTTACATGGGAGCTTTTCATAGAAAGATTTCGTGAGAGATTCATGTCGGATTATTGGCAGCAAACTAGATCCGAAGAATTCTTCAGTATTTCTCAAGGCAACTCAAGAGTGGAAATGTATGAGAGGAGGTTTTTCCAACTGAAGAAATATTCTGATTGGTTAGAGAATGATAAGCCTTTGGTACAACACTTCATTAGGGGTTTGAACCCTAAAATTGGAGAAGTGAGAACTTTCAAACCTAAGACAGTGAAAGAAGCTGCTGATCCAGCCAAGCTCACAGAATTGAAGTCAAGATTTTTAGCCAAAGGATCAGTGAATCCACTAGCTCAAAGTAGTGGAAAGAATCAGAAACCTTATCAAGATAATATCAAGGCATTTTCCAGTGGATCGAGTGGTAAATTCTAGAAGAGGAAGTTTGAAAAATTTTCCAAATCAAACAAGAGTTTCAAGGTTCCTGAGCAACCTAAGTCCTTTAAACCAACTCAGAGTGTACAATAGAGTTATGCATCACCTCCAGTGAACTCATCATAGGATAAAATTACCAAGAGAGGAGCAGAGTGTTGGCAGTGTGGGCAATTGGGGCATTTGCAATGGAATTGTCCCCTTCGAGGCAATAGTCAAGTCAGGTCTAAAGCCACAAGTTCTGAGACTACTGTTGGTGATTCTAGAAGGAATCATCGTATCTTTGCTACTCTCGATCAGAAACAAGCAGATCATGAGAACACTGTGATTGAAGCTAGAGGTAATTACCAAGGTAAGAAGATTTCTATTTTATTTGACTCTGGTGCCACTGGCTCTTTTATTTCTTCCAATTTGGTTAAGCAATGTGGAATTCCTATGAGTAAAGCTGAATTGGCATGGCAAGTCGAGTTAGCATCAGGGACTAAGGTTGAATCAGGGTTTATAGCTGAAAATTGTAAGGTCCAATTTAAGGCTTTTACTACTACAGTTAACCTTAGGGTTATTCCTTTAGGTTCTTATGACATTATTCTGGGTATGGATTGGTTAGATCAACACCAAGCTGTCATCGATTGTAGAGTGGCCAACTCCTACCAATGTGTCTGAAGTACGAAGTTTTATGGGTCTGGCTAGCTACTACAGAAGATTTGTGGCTAATTTTTCAAAGATAGCCCATTCCATTACTTCTCTCCAGAGAAAGGGTAAGAAATTCATCTGGTCAGATAAATGTGAAGAAGCATTCCAACATCTAAAGGAATGTTTGACTAGTGCACCAATTTTAGCGGTACCTGATCCTTCTAAGGAATTTATTGTGTGCACCGATGCCTCATTGGATGGTTTAGGGGCTGTCTTGATGCAGGATGGCAGGGTCATTGCTTATGAATCCAGGAAACTAAAGGATCATGAAATTAATTATCCTACTCATGATTTGGAACTTGCAGCAGTGATTCATGCTTTGACCAAATGGCGGCATTTTCTTCTTGGTCAACATTTTGAGCTTCATACCGATCATAGAAGTCTACAATATTTATTCACGCAACCCAATATTAATGCACGTCAGCGTAGATGGATGGAGTTTTTGTGTGAGTATGACTTTGAAATGAAGTATAGTCAGGGTAAAGAAAATAAAGTAGCAGATGCTCTTAGCAGAAGGCATCATGAACTCTCTTCTTTGACCCTCACAATTGACTTGAAAGAGAGAATACTTCTAAATTTGGCTACTGATCCCTGGTATTTAGATGTCAAAGCAGTGATTGATAGTGGTAGTGTATTAGAAGGTAGATTTGAGGGTTACTCCATCAACACTGAAGGATTAATGACTTACCAGGGCAACATATATGTGCCGGAAGTAAGGGATCTTCAGAACCTAGTTATGATTGAAGCACATAAGGCACCTTATTCAGCACATCCTAGTGTGAAGAAGATGCATGTTGATCTTAAGCAGCATCACTACTAGCCGGGTATGAAGAGGGATATTGCTAATTTTGTGGCTAGATGCTTGGAGTGTCAAAGAGTAAAATCTGAACATCAACATCCAGTTGGTTTACTTCAATCTCACAGCATGCCTAAATGGAAATGGGATACCATATCCATAGATTTCATAGTGGGGTTACCATTGTCAGCTAGACGACATGATGCCATTATGGTTGTTGTTGGCCGGTTAACCAAAGCTGCCCATTTTATTCCTATAAGATCCACTTATAATGCTGCATCTGTGGCACAGATTTATATGGAATAGGTTGTTAAGCTGCATGGGATTCCTAAGAAGATCATATTTGATAGGAATTCAATTTTTACTTCATCTCTGTGGAGGTCTTTGTAGCGTGAGTTAGGTACTCAGCTGAACTTTAGTTCAGCATATCATCCTGAAACTGATGGACAGACTGAGCGTGTCAATCAGATTTTGGAAGACATGCTTAGAATGTATGTGATGGATAGGCAAAATAGATGGGAAGAGTACTTACATCTGGTTGAATTTCCTTACAACAATGGATACCATAGTTCTATAGGTATGGCTCCTTTCCAGGATTTGTATGGAAGACCGTGTAGAACACCTTTAAGCTGGGACAATCTTGAAGGCAAAATTATTTTGGGTCTTGAGATGCTTCAGGATTTAGAACATTAGGTTAAGCGCATCAGAGAACACCTATCTACAGCTCAGGACAGGCAGAAAAAGTATGCAGACCTACATAGGATTGAACGTCAATTTGAGGTTGGGAATAAGGTATTTCTCTAGGTTAGGCCCCAGAAAAGTCCTATTAAGTATGGTAAAGGGTCAAAATTGTCTCCAAGGTTTGTGGGACCATTTGAGATCCCAGAATGAGTGGGTCTAGTTGCCTACAGACTTGCTTTGCCTCCTAGCCTTTCACGAATTCATGATGTATTTCACATTTCCATCTTAAGGAAATATATACTTGACATTGCACACATGTTAAATTGGAAAAATTTATAGGTGGTAGATGGTCAACTAATACTGGAACCAGTACAGATCATCCAGCAAAGAGAGCTAAATCTCAGAGGATGCAAGGTGGAGTAGGTAAAGGTATTATGGGATCTTGATGATGTAGCTTCTGCAACTTGGGAAGATACAGGGGCTATGAGAGCTACACATCCTCATTTGTTTACAGGATACCAGGAGTAAGCCTAGTCTGGTGGGGAAGGGTGTCATGCCCCTGACAGTCTCAGGCATTACTTTTCTATGTTATGTTATAGTTGGATTTCTTGTTTGATTAGCATCGTATTATTTGGAACTATATTTCTGTTAGATTTCTATGAGTTTGAACTCTGACTGCGTTCATTTGAACTTTGTTATTTGGATTAAATATGTTTATCTCTATAATTTTGCCAGACACTCAGAGAATTATGTCAATTTCTGTAGCTTAATGAGTCTTTTTCTGGTGTCAAAATTGGTTTAGACTAACTTTTGAATATTGGTTTGATTATGAAAATAAGGACAACTTAAATGGTTAGTCAATTGTCTGATTATTGATTCATTATTTTGGAATCCTTAATAATATGTTAGACATAATTAGAATTGGTTATATTATTATGGTTAATTGTATCTTGATGTTATAGACAGTATATAGAGAATTATTGTTATTTAATGTTAATCAAATTTTGAATTCAAAATTAATAAATTTGTATATATGTATTTTTATACATATAATTATGAGTGATTGTTTTAGTACTTATGTGGTATTCTTTTACTAAAACTATATGAATTATCTAAGTTAGTATATCCTATTTTGTATGTTAGTAGGAGGTTAGTTTGATGAAGTGTTAGTAATTTGGCATTGTCATGCACTGTTATCTTTGATGTTTAAGTTAGTAAAATGACTAATGTTATTTAACATAGATATCTATCTCTAAGTCTTCTTATTTTGATCTGGCTCGAAGACATGACTCATCACATAGTGGTGTTAGTGGGGTTTAAGCTATTTTTGGGTTATGGGATTGTACTTGGATGGACATTTGGTAGGAAATGTGTTGTGTTTACTGCAAGAGATAAGTTCGCATTGAATGAACTTATCGATGAAATTCATTTTTGGTGTTTGATGACTGCCATTAGCTCTGCTGAAGAGTTGCAATTGAATATGACTCCATTTTTCACCATGTTATGCTATGACAGTTTGGGTAAACAGTTGGTTATGGACCCGTGCTACTATTGTATCTTACATGATAAGTGGCTTGGGATGGAAAGGGGTTTTCACAGCAAGTTATACCCTTCTGTTCGTAGTCATTTGGGAAGTTGTGTGTTTCATACTGTTATCTTTGCATTTGTGTTGTGGGCTCTCTTGCATGGCACTTTGGCAGTCTGTGAAGCTCACCAGGCAGAGGTTAGCTTTGGCATTTTGGTTTTGGATATCTCCCCATGCAAATACCAGGTAGGGGCATTCTCTCACCTTATCCTCTATTTCCATTTTATGTTCTACAAATGAAATTAATAGAATTTTGATTACCACTGTTTGTTAGTCGATGAATGTGAGGTTTTGTGTTTGTATACTTTGTGAGTTCAGTCCTGAATCAGTCTTTTTCTTGGATGGATAAAGAAGTTTATTTAGTAATGGTGGTTATGTTTAGAGGAGGAATTAGAAATACATATTCTTTTATGTTGTTTTGAGCATATTGTGTTGGTGGGTTTTTCTTAGTATTGAGTATGAAGTTGGCAGTGTTTTTTTTTTTATGTCTATGCCGAACTATGGGAGTATAGTTGTTGTTGAATATGGTTCTTCCATAGTGCGTATTTGTGTCGATGTTTACTTATTTTGGTCAGTATAAAGGGAGTCAATCAGGAATGAGAACCAGCATATAAATGTAGTTTGCTATACAGGATGAGTGTTTGTTAAAAAACTTCTTTACGGTATTCTCGCACTGTTCCTGTTGTTAGGAACTCTGTAGCAACAAAAAGGTTTTCAGTATATGAGAGTCATGGTTATAAAGTGAAATCAGGTTTTTGCTACCACTGTTATAAACCAAATTTTGGTATCGATGTTATCTTTTGAGCTATATTGTGGAAAAGGGATTAGAGGTAATTCATAGTGTTATTTGTTACCGATCGTATTTTGTATTTACACTCTCACAACATAGGTGTGAATTAGGGTATTCTTGGGTGTACTATTTTAGTTATCTGGTGTCGATGATGTTGTATCAAATGGGTGTTTTTCTCTATCTATTTCAATCAATGGTGAAATGTAGATAGTTATGGTTGTATCAAATCCTGACTGCGAGCTATAAGAATCTTCAAAAATTATCACCAGTGTGAAATATAGTTTGTATTGACATTAGGAAATGTTAGGAATTAATAGGAAGGTCAATTTTTATCTCTCTTAGTTAGTAAGGAGAACACTTTGGTATATTGTTTAGATGTAGAAGACGGTTCTTATTTTTCTATCATTCTTTTATGTATTCGGCTGATTCAGGAGTATTATAAGGTAGTTGTGTTTGATAGGACTGAGATGATTAGTATGGTTTTCTATTGTATATTTATGAACTTAAACTATTAATTACAAGTTTATGTAATTGGATATATATATATATACCTGCTGGGATATGTATATGTATGCACAAGCCGTGATGTATACATGTACATACGCCAACATGTATATAATTGATGCTATGTTTACAGTTCTGAACTATTAATTACAAGTTTATATAATTTTTTATATATATATATATATATACCTGCTAGGATATGTATATGTATACACTAGCCGTGGTGTATACATGTACATACGCCAACATGTATATAAAAGTATGAACTTGTAATTAATAGAGCAGGATGTATGGCCAATTAGTTTAATAAATCGGTTATGGCAAACTTGTATGTTTGTTAAAAGCAATGGGTGTTGTGTTGATTCAGTTGATATGTGATTATGTTAGTTCTTTTCTATTCAATGCAATCATGAATTTAGTATGGACATTTTATTGTATAGTTTTAGATTTAATGTTAAGTTAATGTGGAGATTATTATTTGATTGGATTTGTGATGGAGAAAGAACTGTGATCTTTTCTTCTTTTGAGAAACATCATGTTTAAGAATGTATGTTAAGGAATATGGAAACATGGATCTAAATGGATTTCTGTTTGCTCTTTCAATTTTGTAAATTGATGCAATAGAAATGGAATGTTAGTGAAATTATGTAATGTAGTTCATTTCACTACTTTCATTAATTGCTAGATCAAGTGTTTTGAGATAATGCAAGTATGATCCTTAGATTGGGGGCTGACACTAGTCTAGTACCTTGTGGTGATAGAATTTCTATCAGTTGTGACTGACACTAGTCTATATCCTTATGGGAAAGAATTTCTGTCAGTTGTTTAATTAAGTGATAATTATAAATTCAAGGGTTATGGGTTTCAATTAACAAAGATAAAACATTATGGTTTCATCAGACATAATGGATTTCTATGAGGTTTCCTTACAGATACATAGCGTAGGTCCTTATGTGGACACCCATGAACTATTGGATCATTACTTTGTCATTTTCTTTGCGAGTTTATTTCTGTTAGAAAGAGATATAGTGCTTGATGATTTTGGTGTAAAAGAATGGAATTATGTTATTTAGTTTTCAATTACACCTGTATTTAAATCTGCATAAATGTTATATTATACTGACTTTATGGTTGCAGATATTTGGAGATGATTCCTTTTCTTTATCATTGTGACTGAGCCCTGTTTGCTATTTGCGTTTGTGTTCATTTTGATTTTCAGGTTATAGATGGATAAATCAATGAGTATGGGACAGTGGATAGTAGTTGTTAAGATTTATGGGAAACAGATCATTTATTGGTTTTTAGTTATCAAAACTATTCATAGAATGTAAAGGATTGGTTAAGAAGGAAATTTTGTTTTGAGACTAAGTCTTTGAATAAAGAGTATTCTTATTACTCTAATGTAATTCAGTTGAAAACTATAAAGCTCTTAGAAGCAGTTGCTATGATTATATGTATCAATTTGTAATTTTAAGAAAAAAAATTTTTACTATGGTTCTATGTGGTTTTTTTTATGGTTGTATCTTCTTTAGTATCATCTTTTATCTTTAAGTATAGATGGGGTGTTACATTTGGTATCAGAGCCAAAGTTAAAACACTCAGGGCTTGAGGGTTTAAAAGGGGTTTTATCATTATGTTTCCGTTAGTGATTTTTATTGAACTTTTCTATAGGATTTCAAGCATGCCTCCTGTTACACGAGGAGCACAAAGACGGGGTGACCCAGTTGATGCCGATTTGGGTAGAGGTAGGGGTGGATGATGCGTTCATGGTCATGGCTGAGGAAGAGGAAGAGGTCACCAAGGAATACTTGGTGATGAACAAGTTGATCCTTTAATTGGAATGGATCAGGAAGATCGAGAGGTACCTTAGGTTGAAGTTCTCCAACAAATCCTTGATAGGTTGGATAACATTGAAGCAAGGAACAATGTTCCAGATGGTGTAGCAAATGCTCATGTTATACGAGTCCCAGTAGCAGAAGATCCTATTATCAGGACTCAGTTAAAAGACCTTTCTAAGCTCAAAGGACCATATTTCAATGGAATAGAGGGTGGTGCTGAAGCTGAAGCATGGATCTTGAACATTGAAAGGTGTTTTATTCTCCATGATTATCATGGTAATGTGAAGGTTCATTGGACCGTAATGTAGCTAAGATCCTTTGCTTCCATATGGTGGAATATGGAACTAGAGCAACTTCGAATTCTTATCTCTCAGGTTACATGGGAGATTTTCATAGAAAGATTTCGTGAGAGATTCATGTCAGATTATTGGCAGAAAACTAGATCCAAAGAATTCTTCAATATTTCTCAAGGAAACTCAACAGTGGAAATGTATGAGAGGAGGTTTTTCCAACTAAAGAAATATTCTGGTTGGTTAGAGAATGATAAGCCTTTGGTACAACACTTCATTAGGGGTTTGAACCCTAAAATTGGAGAAGAAGTGACAACTTTCAAACATAAGACAGTGAAAGAAGCTGCTGATCAAGCCAAGCTCACAGAATTGAAGTCAGGATTTTTAGCCAAAGGATCAGTGAATCCACCAGCTCAAAGCAGTGGAAAGAATCAAAACCTTATCAAGATAATATCAAGGCATTTTCCAGTGGATCAAGTGGTAAATTTTAGAAGAGGAAGTTTGAAAAGTTTTCCAAATCAAACAAAAGTTTCAAGGTTCCTGAGCAACCTAAGTCCTTTAAACCAACTTAGAGTGTACAACAGAGTTATGCATCACCTCTAGTGAACTCATCACAGGATAAAAGTACCAAGAGAGGAGCAGAGTGTTGGTAGTGTGGGCAATTGGGGCATTTGCAATGGAATTGTCCCCTTCAAGGCAATAGTCAGGTCAGGTCTAAAGCCACAAGTTCTGAGGCTACTGTTGGTGATTCTAGAAGGAATCATCGCATCTTTGCTACTTTGGATCAAAAACAAGCAGATCATGAGAACACTATGATTGAAGCTAGAGGTAATTACCAAGGTAAGAAGATTTCTATTTTATTTGACTCTGGTGCCACTGGCTCTTTTATTTCTTCCAATTTGGTTAAGCAATGTGGAATTCCTATGAGTAAAGATAAATTGGCATGGCAAGTCAAGTTAGCATTAGGGACTAAGGTTGAATCGGAGTTTATAGCTGAAAATTGTAATGTCCAATTTAAGGCTTTTACTACTACAGTTAACCTTAGGGTTATTCCTTTAGGTTCTTATGACATTATTCTAGGTATGGATTGGTTAGATCAACACCAAGCTGTCATCGATTGTAGGGTGGCCAACTCCTACCAATGTGTCTGAAGTACAAAGTTTTATGGGTCTGGCTAGCTACTACAGAAGATTTGTGGCTAATTTTTCAAAGATAGCCCATTCTATTACTTCTCTCTAGAGAAAGGGTAAGAAATTCATCTGGTCAGATAAATGTGAAGAAGCATTCCAACATCTAAAGGAATGTTTGACTAGTGCAACAATTTTAGCGGTACCTGATCCTTCTAAGGAATTTGTTGTGTGCATCGATGCCTCATTGGATGGTTTAGGGGCTGTCTTGATGTAGGACAGTAGGGTCATTGCTTATGAATCCAGGAAACTAAGGGATAATGAAATTAATTATCCTACTCATGATTTGGAACTTGCAGCAGTGATTCATGCTTTGACCAAATGGTGGCATTTTCTTCTTGGTCAACATTTTGAGCTTCATACTAATCATAGAAGTCTACAATATTTATTCACGCAACCCAATATTAATGAACATCAGCACAGATGGATGGAGTTTTTGTGTGAGTATGACTTTGAAATGAAGTATATTCAGGGTAAAGAAAACAAAGTAGCAGATGCTCTTAGCAGAAGGCATCATGAACTCTCTTCTTTGACCCTCACAATTGGCTTGAAAGAGAGAATACTTCTGAATTTGGCTACTGATCCCTGATATTTAGATGTCAAAGCAGTGATTGATAGTGGCAGTGTATTAGAAGGCAGATTTGAGGGTTACTCTATCAACACTGAAGGATTAATGACTTACCGAGGCAACATATATGTGCCGGAAGTAAGGGATCTTCGGAACCTAGTTATGACTAAAGCACATAAGGCACCTTATTCAGCACATCCTAGTGTGAACAAGATGCATGATGATCTTAAGCAGCATCACTACTAGCTGGGTATGAAGAGGAATATTGCTAATTTTGTGGCTAGATGCTTGGAGTGTCAGAGAGTAAAAGCTGAACATCAACATCCAGCTAGTTTACTTCAATCTCACAGAGTGCCTGAATGGAAATGGGATACCATATCCATAGATTTCATAGTGAGGTTACCATTGTCAGCTAGACAACATGATGCCATTATTTTTGTTGTTGACCGGTTAACGAAAGCTGCCCATTTTATTCCTATAAGATCCACTTATAATGCTACATCTGTGGCACAGATTTATATGGAACAAGTTGTTAAGATACATGGGATTCCTAAGAAGATCATATCTGATAGGGATTCAATTTTTACTTCATCTCTGTGGAGGTCTTTGTAGCGTGAGTTAGGTACTTAACTGAACTTTAGTTCAGCATATCATCCCGAAATTGATGGACAGACTGAGCGTGTCAATTAGATTTTGGAAGACATGCCTAGAATGTATGTGATGGATAGGAAAAATTGATGGGAAGAGTACTTACATCTGGTTGAATTTGCTTACAACAATGGATACCATAGTTCTATAGGTATGGCTCCTTTCCAGGCTTTGTATGGAAGACTGTGTAGAACACCTTTAAGCTGGGACAATCTTGAAGACAAAATTTTTTTGGGTCCTGAGATGCTTCAGGATTTAGAACAGTAGGTTAAGCGCATCAGAGAACACCTATCTACAGCTCAGGATAGGCAGAAAAAGTATGCAGACCTACATAGGATTGAACATCAATTTGTGGTTGGGAATAAGGTATTTCTTCGGGTTAGGCCCCGAAAAAGTCCTATTAAGTATGGTAAAGGGTCAAAATTGTCTCCAAGGTTTGTGGGACCATTTGAGATCCCAGAACGAGTGGGTCCAGTTGCCTCCAGACTTGCTTTGCCTCCCAGCCTTTCACGAATTCATGATGTATTTCGGATTTCCGTCTTAAGGAAATATATACCTCACATTGCAAACGTGTTAAATTGGAAAAATTTACAGGTGGTAGATGGTCAACTAATGCTGGAACTAGTATAGATCATTTGGCAAAGAGAGCTAAATCTCAGAGGATGCAAGGTGGAGCAGGTAAAGGTATTATGGGATCTTGATGATGTAGCTTCTGCAACTTGGGAAGATACAGGGGCTATGAGAGTTGCACATCCTCATTTGTTTATAGGATTCCAGGAGTAAGCCTAGTGTGGTGGGGAAGGGTGTCATGCCCCTGACAGTCTCAGGCATTACTTTTCTATGTTATGTTATAGTTGGATTTCTTGTTTGATTAGCATTGTATTATCTGGAACTATATTTCTGTTAGATTTCTATGAGTATGAACTCCAACTGCGTTCATTTGAACTTTGTTATTTGCATTAAATATGTTTATCTCTGTAATTCTGCCAAACACTCAGAGAATTATGTCAATTTCTGTAGCTTAATGAGTCTTTTTCTGGTGTCAGAATTGGTTTAGACTAACTTTTGAATATTGGTTTGATTATGAAAATAAGGACAACTTAAATGGTTAGTCAATTGTCTAATTATTGATTCATTATTTTGGAATCCTTAATAATATGTTAGACATAATTAGAATTGGTTATATTATTATGGTTAATTGTATCTTGATGTTATAGATAGTATATAGAGAATTATTGTTATTTAATGTTAATCAAATTCTAAATTCAAAATAAATAAATTTGTATATATGTATTTTTATACATATAATTATGAGTGATTGTTTTAGTAATTATGTGGTATTCTTTTACTAAAACTATATGAATTATCTAACTTAGTATATCCTATTTTGTATGTTAGCAGGAGGTTAGTTTGATGAAGTGTTAGTAATTTGGCATTGTCATGCGCTGTTATCTTTGATGTTTAAGTTAGTAAAATGACTAATGTTATTTAACATAGATATCTATCTCTAAGTCTTCTTATTTTGATCTGGCTCAAAGACATGACTCATCGCATAGTGGTGTTAGTGGGGTTTAAGCTATTTTCGAGTTATGGGATTGTACTTGGATGGACATTTGGTAGGAAATGTGTTGGGTTTACTACAAGAGATAAGTTTGCATTGAATGAACTTATTGATTAAATTCATTTTTGGTCTTTGATGACCACCATTAGCTCTGGTGAAGAGTTGCAGTTGAATATGACTCCATTTTTCACCATGTTATGCTGTGACAGTTTGGGTAAACAGTTGGTTATGGACCCATGTTACTGTTGTATCTTACATGATAAGTGGCTTGGAATGGAAAGGCGTTTTCATGGCAAGTTATACCCTTCTATTCGTAGTCATTTGGGAAGTTGTGGGTTTCATACTGTTATCTTTGCATTTGTGTTGTGGGCTCTCTTGCACGACACTTTGGCAGTCTGTGAAGCTCACCAGGCAGGGGTTAGCTTTGGCATTTCATTTTTGGATATCTCCCCACGTGAATACCAGGCAGGGGCATTCTCTCACCTTATCCTCTATTTCCATTTTATGTTCTGCAAATGAAATTAATAGAATGTTGATTACCACTATTTTTTAGTCAATGAATGTGAGGTTTTGTGTTTGTATACTTTGTGAGTTCAGTTTTGAATCGGTCTTTTTCTTGGATGGATAAAGAAGTTTATTTAGTAATGGTGGTTATGCTTAGAGGAGGAATTTGAAATACATATTCTTTTATGCTGTTTTGAGCATATTGTGTTGGTGGGTTTTTCTTAGTATTGAGTATGAAGTTGGCAGTGTTTGTTTTTTATGTTTGTGCCGAACTATGGGAGTATAGTTGTTGTTGAATATGGTTCTTCCATAGTGAGTATTTGTGTCGATGTTTACTTATTTTGGTTAGTATAAAGGGAGTTAATCTGGAATGAGAACCGGCATATAAATGTAGTTTGGTATACAGGATGAGTGTTTGTTTATAAACTTCTTTACGGTATTCTCGCACTATTCCTATTGTTAGGAACTCTGTAGCAACAAAAAGGTTTTTAGTATATGAGAGTCATGGTTATAAAGTGAAATCAGGTTTTTGCTACCACTGTTATAAACCAAATTTTGGTATCGATGTTTTCTTTTGAGCTATATTGTGGAAAAGGGATTAGAGGTAATTCATAGTGTTATCTGTTACCTATCATATTGTGTATTTAAACTCTCGCAACATAGGTGTGAATTAGGGTATTCTTGGGTGTACTATTTTAGTTATCTAGTGTCGATGATGTTGTTCAAATGGGTGTTTTTCTCTATCTGTTTCAATCAATGGTGAAATGTAGATAGTTATGGTTGTATAAAATCCTAACTGCGAGCTATATGAATCTTCAAAAATTATCACCAATGTGAAATATAGTTTGTATCGACATTAGGAAATGTTAGGAATTAATAGGAAGGTCAATTTTTATCTTTCTCAGTTAGTAAGGAGAACACTTTGGTATTTTGTTTAGATGTAGAAGACGGTTCTTATTTTTCTATCATTCTTTTATGTATTTGGCTGATTCAGGAGTATTATAAGGTAGTTGTGTTTGATAGGACTGAGATGATTAGTATGGTTTTCTATTGTATATTTATGAACTTAAACTATTAATTACAAGTTTATGTAATTAGATATATATATATACCTACTGGGATATGTATATGTATGCACAAGCCATGATGTATACATGTACATACACCAACATGTATATAATTGATGCTATGTTTACAGTTCTGAACTATTAATTACAAGTTTATA
This sequence comes from Chamaecyparis obtusa, assembly GCA_027943335.1. Classification (NCBI taxonomy): domain Eukaryota; kingdom Viridiplantae; phylum Streptophyta; class Pinopsida; order Cupressales; family Cupressaceae; genus Chamaecyparis; species Chamaecyparis obtusa. Next base: position 513,658 of record BSBK01001669.1, read on the forward strand.
TAATTATATATACATATATATATACCTGTTGGGATGTGTATATGTATACACGAGCCGTGGTGTATACATGTACATACGCCAACATGTATATAAAAGTATGAACTTGTAATTAATAGAGCAAGATGTATGGTCAATTAGTTTAATAAATCGGTTATGGAAAACTTGTATGTTTGTTAAAAGCGATGGGTGTTGTGTTGATTCAGTTGATATGTGATTATGTTAGTTCTTTTCTATTCAATGGAATCATGAATTCAGTATGGACATTTTATTGTACAGTTTCAGATTTAATGTTAAGTTAATGTGGAGATTATTATTTGATTGGATTTGTGATGGAGAAAGAACTGTGATCTTTTCTTCTTTTGAGAAACATCATGTTTAAGAATGTATGTTAAGGAATATGGAAACATGGATCTAAATGGATTTCTATTTGCTGTTTCAGTTTTGTAAATTGATGCAATAGAAATGGAATGTTAGTGAAATTGTGTAATGTAGTTCATTTCATTGCTTTCATTAATTGTTAGATCAAGTGTTTTGAGATAATGCAAGTATGATCCTTAGATTGGGGGCTGACACTAGTCTAGTACCTTGTGGTGATAGAATTTCTGTCAGTTGTGACTGACACTAGTCTATATCCTTATGGGAAAGAATTTCTATCAGTTGTTTAATTAAGTAATAATTATAAATTCAAGGGTTATGGGTTTCAATTAACAAAGATAAAACATTATGGTTTCATCAGACATAATGGATTTCTACGAGGTTTCCTTACGGATACATAGTGTAGGTCCTTATGTGGACACCCATGAACTATTGGATCATTACTTTGTCATTTTCTTTGTGAGTTTATTTCTGTTAGAAAGAGATATAGTGCTTGATGATTTTGGTGTAAAAGAATGGAATTATGTTATTTAGTTTTCAATTACACCTGTATTTAAATCTGCATAAATGTTATATTATACTGACTTTTATGGTTGCAGATATTTGGAGATGATTCCTTTTCTTTATCATTGTGACTGAGCCCTGTTTGCTATTTGCGTTTGTGTTCATTTTGATTTTCAGGTTTTAGATGGATAAATCAATGAGTATGGGACAGTGGATAGCAGTTGTTAAGATTTATGGGAAACAGATCATTTCTTGGTTTTTAGTTATCAGAACTATTCGTAGAATGTAAAGGATTGGTTAAGAAGGAAATTTTGTTTTGAGACTAAGTCTTTGAATAAAGAGTATTCTTGTTACTCTAATATAATTCAGTTGAAAACTATAAAGCTCTTAGAAGCAGTTGCTATGATTATATGTATCAGTTTGTAATTTTAAGAAAAAAAATTTTTACTATGGTTCTATGTGGTTTTGTTTATGGTTGTATCTTCTTTAGTATCATCTTTTATCTTTAAGTATAGATGTGGTGTTACATGTAAATTTTAATAGAATATATATATATATATATATATATATATATATATATATATATATATATATATATATATATATATATATATATATATATATATATATGTATGTATGTATGTATGTATGTATGTATGTATGTATGTATGTATGTATGTATGTATGTATGTATGTATGTATGTATGTATGTATGTATGTATCCAGAATTGAATATTTTTGTACAAAGATTGGGTTTTTGTTCTAAATTGATTTCTCTTAATAGGGGATTAATTTTCTTTCATCTCTATAGTTAAACTATACAACAGGATTGATTTATCGATTTATAGGCAAACCATAAAGAATTAATTAACAAAATTTTGCCAGAGTAACACTACAATGCCAAGTAAAAATAAAATACAAAAATTAACTACACTAGGGTTTTTGAATACCCAGATCTATCAAAACACAAAAAGACATATGAATGTAAAAATAAAGATAACAGACAAAATTCAATGCCTACCTTAGATCCAATGCCAGAAACTGAAAATGAAAACCCTTGTAGATCTAAGAATAGAATTCTCTCCAAAAACAAGCCCAACCTGTAGATCTGAAAGCTAATTTATAACCAAGTGCCCAATCCAGCTGCATAGAGAAACTCCAATCAATAAGCAGCCATAACAATACACAAATCTCCAAAATACCAAGCACACAAGCCTTCTCCAAAAATCCTCTCCAAAACCTGTCTCCCTAAAAAAATGAATGCAATAATCTCCTAATAGGAATTCCATTCCCTAATTCATGCAATCCCAAAAGACAACTCAAAAGCTAACTCATAGTTAACTCCAAATTAGAAAATGACTCATAAGACAACTCCTAATCCAACTCCAATTCCAAAATTGAAAAAAAATACAATTAATTAATTAAAATATCTTTTTAATGCACAACTCAACTTGACTTTTTAAAACTAGTTATTTGTTTGAAAACAATTCCCTTTTCAATTTTGCACATGTTATAATTTAAATTCATTTATTAAATAAATTAAATACTTAATGCATCACAAATTCATTCAATTAATTATTTAATCATTTAATAAAATATGCAAGCATAATCCAAATCATTTTCAATTAAGCACATGTTTATTAATTAAACCCATATTAAATAAATTAAATATTCAATTATTTAATAATACACTCAAGCATAATAAAATCCAATTTCAATTAAATAATCAATTATTTCTAATTAATCAAATAATTGACTTTAGATAATTTTCTAAATTAAATATAGGAACATAATTAAATCATTAAATTCAACTATAATCCTAACATCAATAATCATATAAAATCACCTAAATAATCATGAATCAACTTAATCAAGCATAGTAAAATCAAGCACAATAAATCAAGCAAACTGAAACCATACACAAACTCAAGGACGTGATCCATGAATTCATACCAACCAGGTGAATTCGGTTAGGGTAGTCAAATAGACACTTGTCCAATCCTAGGATAATTAAGTTTAGGTTAGGGTTTTGGGTCTATGTATTATCTCCCCTCTTTACCATTGAGATGAATGTTTGTGGGCACGCTCACTCCTACCAATTCAGGGAAGATGATGCCCTGTACCTACAAACCTGTCATCACAAGACAAAGCATGTACATATAATAAATAGTAGATAATGATAGGGTATGGTCAGATATGTGGATCTCGACTATGCAATTAACTACGCCTCCATCGTCTACCACACAAACACGTCAAATAGATATAGACACATAATCACCATACACATGCAAGTATCAGGTAAGTACATCATAATCAATATAAAACATGTAATCTAACATCATGAAACATCATCATCTAATCTATGCATACACATGATAAACATATAACAACAATCCATATTCCTCATTAATGAAACAATAATCGATCACATGAAAAGTGACCTAAAAGAATTCGGTCATACATCTGAAACATAAAGCAAACTAAAAGAAACCTACGGGTGGGTACTACATTCACCCCCCCTAGGATTAGGCTTACTCTTGGAAGCCTGAAACAAGTAGGGATATTAGTCGGATAAACTCACTGCACTAAAAAGAAAACACAATCACAAAGCAATGGTCTGTAAACAAAATGTTTTATGTCTATGTTTAGTTTTAAGTTTAGACTACACAAAACCTAATAGGCGTACATACCTAGAGTTCCCAGTGTAGAAACTTGGCTCTGATACCAGATGTAATGCCCCACCAGGGAACCCAGGAGAGATTAACCTATAACATGCTACTAAGTTTGGTGAACATTTTTTAAAAAAAGCTAACATACAAGATAATACAATGGTGTGGAAGCAATTACCATTTACTCACATTGAAACAACATCCAACATAGATTACATATCTCGAGGGTTCTTTGACGTAGAATTACTTAAGAATAAAATACAACTAAAAAAATATAACAAAATATTCTATATCATAAATGATACAATAACAACTTACAACAATATAAACAATCCTCATGGACATCCATGATAACTAATACACTAACATCCACTGCACATGTCATAGGGTATGTAATAATAAATCTAACAAAGAAGTACAATGATCATATTAGGTATCACATGTGATACACTAATATAGGGTTACATAAATGAAGGTAAGATAAGAGTCCAACAATGAAGGATCAATGAAGAACCATAAGGGCATCCAACTGCAAAAGTACCAACAACACCGACACCAGGACGTCGAATCTCAAATGGTAAAGAATCACTACCACCTGTCCATGTAGAACCACAAAGGTCTACCCCACCATGCTGAGGAGATAACCACAAACCCCAATCGAATGACCAAAACCAAACAAGGATAAAACCATTGAGCAATGAATCGTAAAAGCTCTCTACTCAAGGTGCACAACAATAAAGAGAAAGGTGGAACACACTAGTCCAGAGGCGTAAACATAGAACTTAGGAGATGATCTAGGCTACATGCTATGAGAGTGTCATCACATGTCTATCTACTTGAGTTACCCTGGACTGGTCACTTTGGACCCAGGACCCTCAATCATTGAGTTACCCTGGACTGGCCAATCTTGGCCCTGGACCCTGAATATGATCCATGTGGGATTAGAAGACACTCTCTCTCAGATATGAGGAGTTCTAATCATAACCATACTCTAACTTATATTTTTAATGATCTCTACACATTTTAATTACTATATTATCACTTAATTACATAACCTACAATAGGTTACCCAGGTGCTAACCACTTTGGGCCCTGGCCCCTATTGTAAGCCACTCCCCTAAGATGCACTTAATCAATCTCCCCTAGGCTCATAATCACAAAAACATCACTCAGGTATTCAACTAGGTAATCCTAGATGCAGTTTCACACATAAGAAATTGATATGATTACAATGATACCATAAATAGATAATAACCAAGAAGAGCCCATAAGATTGATTCATAGATGACAATCAGAATAAACACTTCCCATAAACATGATACTGAAATACAATCCATTGAAACATATCCCTGCCTCTGTTTCCCCTAGGCCATCTAATGCCCAACATCACATAAAGCACAAGAATACAGTTCAGGCACGAAGAAGACACAATGCATCATAGAACACTTAAATTCACAAGAATACCAAATTTCATTTTGAACATAATTGATTTCAATTACATAAACAAAGAATCCCACTAAGATAATCAGAACACAATCAATGCATTAATACCATAATTTAGAGATTTTTCCTTAGTATTGCCCTATGTCTTTGACAAAATAAAAGACCCAATTTCAGTACAAAACTATACACTTGTGAAAAATTCATGTAGTCAATAAGAATATAAGTCAACCTATTCAACTAGATTGGGTTCTACATCCAAATTAACTATGAATACATATTGTATAAATTGTATAACAACATGCTACAGTATATTCAACCCTATCTAAAACAGCATGAAATTTAATCTTTTCAATCAATTAAAATTTACTAGACTAAATCAACAACCAAAATAAATTATGATTAATTTAATCATACTAAATTTAATTAAATATTAAATAATTTACCATCAAAAGAAAATAATTAAATTAACTAACTTGCAAAACAAGAAATTAATTAAATTAATAAACTAACTTAATATCCAAAAACAAATAATTCTAAAAGAAAATTTATATTAATTAATATAAAACTTATAAACAAAATCATATATATTAAATTCTAAATTAACTAAACTTAATAACAATTTAAAATATACTAATAAAATTGTTAATTAAAAACTATTAATAAAACAATATAAGAAAACTAAATAAAATAAATTAAAAAAAACATTGTTTTATGTTGGGGGGCCCACGTCTCCCTCCCCAAGCTATCGGTGGTACCCCTTTCAAGTACTACCACTGAAGCCCCTACAGGACTGCGCACGACAGTACCTAGGGCTGCTGTGTTAGTCCCCTTGGGGACTGCACATGGTACCCCTTGGGGCCCGTGTGGCAGGCCATTTAATGAATGCACATGACCCAATGCAGGGCTCCAAACAAAAATATAATTTTGTTATATTTTTTTATTTACTATATATTTTAAAAGTTTTCTTTATAACAAACAAAGCCAATCATAGAATGATATAAATAATTTATCATATAATTTTAATTAAAGTATTTTTTTAACAATAAAATAGATATTTACGAAAACGGTAATTAAAGGTCCTGAGAATATTTTTCTAGAAAAGGATAAACACAACACTTTGTCTAATGAACATATAAATTTGTCTTTTTCTCAATTTGTTTTCTTCTCTATTATTTACAAACATGATTTCCATTTAACAATGTAATTTTTCCTTTCTCATAACAACCAATTTACTATAACCATGTAAATTTTAACAGAATATATATATTTTTATCCAAAATTGAATATTTTTGTACCAAGATTGGGTTTTTGTTCTAAATTGATTTATCTTAATAGGGGATTAATTTTCTTTCATCTCTATAGTTAAACTATACAACAGGATTGATTTATCAATTTATAGGCAAACCATAAAGAATTAATTAACAAAATTTTGCCAGAGTAACACTACAATGCCAAGTAATAATAAAATACAAAAATTAACTACACTAGGGTTTTTGAATACCCAGATCTATCAAAACACAAAAAGACATATGAATGTAAAAATAGAGATAATAGACAAAATTCAATGCCTACCTTAGATCCAATGCCAGAAACTGAAAATGAAAACCCTTATAGATCTGAGAATAGAATTCTCTCCAAAAACAAGCCCAACCTACAGATCTGAAAGCTAATTTGTAACCAAGTGCCCAATCCAGATGCACAGAGAAACTCCAATCAACAAGCAGCCATAACAATCCATAAATCTCCAAAATACCAAGCACACAAGCCTTCTCCAAAAATCCTCTCCAAAACCTATCTCCCTAAATAAATGAATGCAATAATCTCTTAATAGGAATTCCATTCCCTAATTCATGCAATCCCAAAAGACAACTCAAAATCTAACTCCCAGTTAACTCCAAATCAGAAAATGACTCATAAGACAACTCCTAATCCAACTCCAATTCCAAAATTGAAAGAAAATACAATTAATTAATTAAAATATCTTTTTAATGCACAACTCAACTTGACTTTTTAAAACTAGTTGTTATTTGTTTGAAAACAATTCCCTTTTCAATTTTGCACATGTTATAATTTAAATTCATTTATTAAATAAATTAAATACTTAATGCATCACAAATTCATGCAATTAATTATTTAATCATTTAATAAAATATGCAAGCATAATCCAAATCATTTTCAATTAAGCACATGTTTATTAATTAAACCCATATTAAATAAATTAAATATTCAATTATTTAATAATACACTCAAGCATAATAAAATCCAATTTCAATTAAATAATCAATTATTTCTAATTAATCAAATAATTGACTTTAGATAATTTTTCAAATTAAATATAGGAACATAATTAAATCATTAAATTCAACTATAATCCTAACATCGATAATCATATAAAATCACCTAAATAATCATGAATCAACTTAATCAAGCACAATAAATCAAGCAAACTAAAACCATGCACAGACTCAAGGACGAGATCCATGAATTCATACCAACCAGGTGAATTCGGGTGGGGTAGTCAAACAGACACTTGTCCAATCCTAGGACAATTAAGTTTAGGTTAGGGTTTTGGGTCTGTGTATTATCTCCCCTCTTTACCATTGAGATGAATGTTTGTGGGCACGCTCACTCCTGCCAATTCAGGGAAGACGATGCCCTGTACCTACAAACCTGTCATCACAAGACAAAACATGTACATACAATAAATAGCAAACAATGATAGGGTATGGTCGGATGTGTGGATCTCGACTATGCAAGTAACTACGTCACCGTCCTCTACCACACAAACACATCAAATAGATATAGACACATAATCACCATACACATGCAAGTATGGGGTAAGTACATCATAATCAATATAAAACATGTAATCTAACATCATGAAACATCATCATCTAATATATGCATACACATGATAAACATATAACAACAATCCATATTCCTTATTAATGAAACAATAATCGATCACATGAAAAGTGACCTAAAAGAATTCGGTCATACATTTGAAATGTAAAGCAAACTAAAAGCAACCTATGGGTGGGTACTACAATAATCTACCACTAATTGGATTCCAAGACACCCACAATGCATTTATCCCTTATTGGGCTAGTAGACTTAACTAGGTCTCTCCAAGTGGTTTTTATAAAATAACTTTTAATATTCCTTAGTGACTTGGTAAAAAAATTACTTATTCCAATACCATTTTGGGACTTATACAAGACTCCAACGTTATAGGACTCCACTGTACTCCAACACCCCTTAACCCTTATTGTGTTCACAGACCTAATAGGCCTAATTAGGCTTGATTAATAAAGAAAGTCTAAAGGAATGGGTACACAAAATCTATCCAACACCTCATAGATTTTTACCTACCCCAATTTTTCCAAATCCACCATTTACCAAGTCACGCTACTCTTTTTGTTTGACTATCTACACCAATTCATCATGCTTTAGGCTAAATACATGGTCTTATTTAGCCTAGGGTTTGATGGATAAAATTTCAAACTAGCACTTCCTATCCTAAGCCTTTGGAATCATAAAATATACATCCCTAAATTTCATTTCCCAATTGGTCAAGGAATTCCACTTGTAAAATGTCAAGTTAGGGCTCCATCTTTAAAACACACTAGAAATTGGAGGGTTTCTTGAACAATCTGAACCAAAATGAAAAGAATTTCCACCTATGATTGCCAAATGAACTCAAATAAAATGCATATGAAAGCTAACTCACTCTCCTACATTCTAATGGAAAGCATTCAGACACTACAATCCATGCAGTGTCATACAACACCATAAAACAAAGAAATTCTTGGGAAATTCAATGTTGTCTCATTTAAATCCACCAAGAATTGTACAAATTCATAAATCTCCTCTTGGACAGGCCTATCCTACCTCAAATAGATCATTTCCAATGACCAAAACTATCTTTTGAATAGATATGATCGTTGGGAAAAAAATTGCAACTTCTTGAGTAACTTTTCAACAATATTGTAAAAGTGCAACTTTTCAAATTTTGCACCTTTTGTCAACAACATTTCAAATTTAGTGCAACTCTTTTACTTTGCACCGTATAACCACTAATTGGTTCAATTATTCTCTAGGACCATTTCCTAAGGTCATCATTAGACAAAACATCATAAAATCTTATGACGCCCTACTAGACTTGAGACTAAGGTCATATTGGTCTAAAGAGACCCAAGGTTTATAAAGCACGTTTGGGACCCTTAACCTTACAAAGTGGACCAAATGAATACATTAGGTTGATCCTAAGGATCCAAATGTTATTAAATCAATTGAACCTCCATAGACCCTTGGAAGGAATGATGAGATTCTTTGCACCAAAACCATAATTCCACTTTTGTTGTTCTCCTTCTCAATGAAATGTTGGGCTTTCAAAATTGAGCTCAAGATAATGCCAACATAAGAATTTGAATTGTGTGGTCCTTTGAATAAGAGAATTAGTTCTCTATTTATAATAATTTTGGGGGTTTCAATCAAGATTCCTTGATTGATGGCTTGATTGATTTTGATTAAGGAGTTAAACTCAGAGTGAGTGAGAGTTCAACTCAATTGATTCTTTGTTTAACATGATTGATTGATTTTTCAACAAAATAGATTAAAAATTGATTGATTTGATTGAAGACTTAACTAATAAGGTGTTATAGAAGATTGAATAGATTGATTAGTTAGGAGAGAGATTTGTGGATTTAGATGTGATTTAAAAGTTAACTCAAAGTGAGTGTGAGTTAGAATTTAGGAGGATAAATATGATTTAAATAAATAAATTCAATGATTTACTTGCAAATATGGAGATATAGAAAATAAATAAAATAATAATTTATTTATTTATGGGAGAGGAAGAATTAGTTTAATTAAATAAATATCATTTATTTAATTATGAGAGGGAAATTAATTTAATTATTACTTAAATGTCATAATAGTAAGAAACAAGGAAGATTAATTAAATATGATTTTTTAATTAATTATAATGAGATACAGAGTAATCAAATAATGTTTAATTATTTAATTACTTTATAGATAAATAATTGATGAAATAACTAGGTAATTAATTAGAATTACTTAATTATGGAATTATAGAGAAATGCAAATTTTGAATTGAGAATATAGTAGGACACAAATCGATTAAATAATAAATATTAATTAATAATTTAAGATGAATGAATGTAAACTTATTGCGTTTAAAGCAATTGGTCACTTTTAAGTGTCTACATTTTCCCCCTCTTTGATATAATGATTTTTAGGCATTATTTTAAGGAAATTTTGATATAGATAATTCCTTGGTAATGCCCTTGTGGAGAAGTGTCAATAACTAGGTATTATGCTTCCCCCTCAAGAAAATAATTGAAAAAAAGGTTGAGGGCTTATTTGGTTGACATCGTGATTGAGATCACAACACAACTCACAATTTAGAAAATAGAGGTCATACACAAAATTTATGGACTCTAGAAGGTGAAAAGCATCACAACCAATAGAAATGTAAAGGGTGCACATACATCAAGGTGGGATGGGGGATATAAATAGAAATTTAGAGGTCAGTTTCAAATCATTGTGCACATTGAGCTTTTGGAGATAAAGCAATGGAAGGAGCAATTTTTGAGCAGTTTGGCGAGCGATGATGGCTTACAAGGATGGAGTTCAAATTAGTGAGAAAGTCAAGACCTATCAATGTCTTTCTGACACCCTTCTTCTGGTAACTTTTCTACTTTACAGTTATTATTCCGTGTTTTTGTGCATTTTCCTATAGCAGGTCAAATAAATTTAGGATAGAATACCGCAAACATAGGGAGTGAATGCCACACTTGCTAGGTTAGAACATCATAAATGAATTACATTAGTTTAGGGATCAAAACTATATCAATCCATACTCAATAGGATAGGGTGATGCACCTATAGGGCACAATCACCACATATGAAGGACTAATGAATCACACATAAAGTGCACAATCAACACACTTGGAGTGTGTGATCAATTCACATGTTTGTGGAAAAAGATTTTTTTATTTAATGTATGTATGGAAAATGGTAAATAATATTGAATGAATGGATTTATTTTATGTTATATGTCTATGCAATATGGATATATTGTAGACTTAGATACTAGTGTTAGTGCAAATTTTATTTGCATAGGGACTGACTAGGGAGTTGTATTGGCCTTATAGATTCGGGATGATGTCCTGTTTACTTGAGAGAATCATCCTCCTATGCCATCATATAGGCATAGGTTATCTAATGATGAGTAAGATCACCTAGGGTCTGAGATTATTACATGTGGCACTGATGCTTGAGATTAGGGTGAATAGGAGGTTAGTGACTGTGTTATGTGAGAGATGGTATTTAGAGATGTCTTCCTTTAGTTTCCCTACAAGAGAGTGTGTGATCACACTAAAGGATGTATATAGTATATTACAAATTCCTATGCATGGGGAGAGGGTTGTGTACTCTATGTGGATAGGTAGAGCATCGTAATGTGACTTTTTTATTGCACTATGGAAGACTTGGGAGTGAGGGGATGTAATATTAGATGGGTAGATATGTTGGATTATCATCCACACTTTTTGATGGTTTACAAGGTTATAGTAGATGCATTGGTACTAGACAAGAGAGGGCATGGGTTCCCAATTGGGTGGGGAGAGTTTGTGTTAAATATTTGGTTGAGGGGGATAGTGTTTTCATGGGGACCATGTGTTCTAACCATGGTATATCATCAATTGCATGAGATTTCCTATTATATGAGTTAGAGCTTGGGATGCAGGATCACACTTCTACAGGAGTAGAATTTTGAGAATATAGATATATTTTGTCCAGTTTTTGACAGACCAGTGATATAACTAGGTCAACCTTATGTATGCTACTATGAAATAATGGTACATATTCATATGGAACATGTTAGATATTGGAGGCATTTTCTTGATACCTTGAAGGTGTTTACATGGAGGCCTTATATTTGATTCCTTGTTTGGGGTGATGAGGATGAGCATTTATTATTTTGCAAATGAGAGAGGTTTCTAATTGGTCAGTCTACTCAATATGCTAGGATTTGTTAATGCTCAAACTTGTAGATGATAAATAGGAATCAAAAACCTCTGATATGCAACTCTAACACTTCCCAATAGATGCATCTAACAAAATTTAAACACTAAGGTACTAAGGTTTTAAAACCTTCTTCACTTTGAGCCTTAAGCTCAGGTGGGTTTACCTTTCAAATTTTCTTCTCTAAAACATGACAATAGTTATCCATGTCCTCAACATAGATAATGCACATTCAAATTGTACAACAAACTTAAAATGAACTGATTATTTGATTTAGTGATGGTGAAAATGCAAATTAAGCTAAGACTAGTGCCAAATGCTACGACATCAAAGTCAGAAAATGTATATCAATAGAAAACCCTTAAAAAAAAAATACTAAAACCCAAATGAGGTGCCTTACACTCCATTCTCCCATTTTCTTATCCTACTATCAAATTCTTGTATAGACCATAAATTCCCAAAGATCTCCCTTAAGATTTACCCTTCCCTTGAAAGAAACTTAAGCTTAACCCCTATATCTACCTTGTAGACAATGTATCAAAATGCCTTACAATTTAATACATAAAGGAATTCAACATCCATACACAAAGACAAATAGAATATGCAAAGGAGTTCCAGTATATTGTATTGATATTTTTACTATATCAGTACATTCTTGACAGAGAATTGTAGGACCAAAGTACTATTATCAAAACTTTACAAAATAATATTCACCACACTTAAAAAAGAAGAAAAAATTCTATTTATATCACTAACTATCTTGGAATCCTCAGAGAAAGGATGCAACGAGCTTTGGATAGCCAGGATAGTGACTTGCACTATAGACAAAAGTACATTACATTATGACAAGAAACCACAAGAAAAAAAAGATGATTCTCATCATACTGAATCTTCACAGGTGGCACCTTCATCTAATGATATTTCTGAGTAACTACATAAGGTTGTTACATGAATAATGACTACCATTTCAAGCTAACATACATCTTTCTTTGAATTATAGTTACACTCCCTGTATAAGGATTAGGTGCCATGTGTAATTTATTCCTCTCCTACTAGTCCTGGTTCAATGGTATCTGGCTTCTTCATATTCTAGTCCACTATTAAAACCCTTAGAAAGAAACCCTCCATCATTTCAAATACTGGAAGCAACGACCAACTGATCAAATTTAAAATGTGACCATTGATTCATCTCCTTCCCGACACATCAGGTGGTTCTTATTAATAATCAAATAGTCAACTTAGCTTTTTAAAATCAACCGGCCACATCATCTTTTCCTGGAAACCAATCAAAAATAGTCACATTAGCAACACCTAGCAACTGGACCCACTATCTTCATTGGTCTTTATCTATTGGAAGATCAGAGGTTGTCGCAATCCCGTGATGACTGTCTTTCAAGCATATTTCCTTTGCGGCAACATGACCACTGTCAGATATTTCTACACTTTACACTTTAACCATAGAAAGCTCCTTAACCCTTAGTCATTTGGTAAACATGCAACTAAAGGCATTCTCCCAGTTTCTCAATGTTTATCTTAACCATGGTCAGAATTGGAGATCATGTGAATAAATAATTTATGTGATCATTGAATGTCTTAATTAACCAAGGTTTTATCAAGAAATCAAGCACTAGCCATTGATCTTTCCATCATCCTACGATCTTCATTGAGTCTCAAAACCCTTTAACTTAACTCATCTCAACCTGGTGAACACGCAACTAAAGACAATGCATGATTGATGAATCTTTTATTTAACCTAAGTCATGTATGAAGATCATGCGAACAAAGACATTTGTGTAATCTATGAATCTTTCCTTGACTCGAGGTTTCATTCAAAGATTTAGTGACCACCATTCGATCACATCCACATCTATAGCCCACATTGAATCTCAAAACCTTTAAACTTTAACTCAACCTCTATCTGGTGAATACACGAATAAAGAAATCTCCCAGATGCTGAAGGTTATCTATGACCATGTTTAGATCTAGAGAAGAAGAAAATTCCTTCAATCTCTAAGTCACCAAAATAATGTCTTAACTCAGGTCTCGTGAAGAGATTAAATTCCCACCATCAATCAAAGCTAAAATCAACAGTTGTCACAATACTGGATTGGTTAATCTCCCTACAACTTTCCTTTGTGGCTATGTGACCACTGTCAGATCAAAATGTGAGATAAGCATTTGATAAGGTGCCAAAACCTTAGGAAAATTTATCGTTGGGACTTAGGGAAAATATTAAAGGTCACAGAGCTTTAGACTTAGGAAAAATTAAAGTGTCAAGATAGGTAGATAAAAACTTAGGAAAAAGGTCCTTCCAAGAGGAATATTATAACACATGCGTTAAAAAGGACTTTAGTGATCTCTAAAAAGTAATGACCGAATAGAACAAAAGAAGGTTGACCTAGGGTTTTTAATTATAATGAAGAAATGCTAGGGTTTCTTCCCAAAGGATAGTTAATTAGGGCTTCTTGGATTTCAAAGGAGACTCTGGCACTCTTGGTGAACACTTCAGAATTTTTAAAAGGTATGAAAATTGGTAATGAAAAATTTAAAGTGCTAATACCCTAAATGAGTAAAGACACTTGTAGAGACATAGAAAAGGTAGGGAAAAGACCAAAAAATGACATTTTCTCAGAAAACCCAAAATTGCTCCAGCAGTGGCTCTATTTGAGGATGCTTGAATGCAAATTCATAGCAAGTAACCAAGAAACTCTGGGTCGTAGACCATAAAACACTAACATACTACAAGAAACAAACACACAAATGAAACAAAAACACCTACACATATTTACAAAGCTACTATGCATGGAAAAGCTTGAACCTTAATTGAAAAAATACTTCAAAAATTGTCCATGCACTGGCAATTCCTGTTCTTCACCATCCAGATTTCTTAAGAAATATGAATCATATCCACGAATCTGATGGATAACATATGTTCCTAACCAAAAGGACTCAAATTTCTTATTCTTTCCTTTGTCTTCAGCTCTGACATTCCACTCAAGAATCAAATCACCAAGCTGGAATTTTCTAACACTTGCTCTTTTGTCAAAAAGATCTTTCTTCTTTTGCTACAGTTTCACATTTTCCTTCTTGTCTCATCCAATTCAATCAATTGGATCATCCTATCTTGTAAAGGATCACCAATTTCCAATTCTTCCTCTTGCATAAATTGGTAGATGGGCAACAAATTATTTAGAGGAAATCTGGATTTCATACCATATACCAATTCAAAAGGAGATTTCCCTATAGCTCTCTTCTTTGTGATCCTATCTACCCATAATGCCAACTTCAACTTTACATGCCAACTCCTTTTATTATTTTCTAATGTTTTCTTCAAGATTTTCAAAATGCTCTTATTACTAGATTCTACTTGCCCATTGGCCTGTGGATGGTATGGGGATGAATATGATAGAATTATTCCCATTTCTTAACAAAAGTCAGTGAATTCTTGTGACCTAAAACACATGGCATTGTCCATCACTAACTTGATAGGGATACGAAAATCTAGTAATTATGTTATTCATCAAAAATTCAGTCACTACTATTCTTGTAGCCTTTTTAGTTGGGATTTCTTCAATCCATTTAGTAAAATAATCAGTAGCAACCAATATCCAACTATGTCCTCCACTGGATTTCTTAGAAAATTCTCCAATAAATTCCATCCTCCACATAGCAAAAGGAGCTTCTGCAACCACATGGTTTAGTAACAATGCATCTGAAAATTTCAAATTTTTTGAGAACCTTTGGCATGGCTGACACTTTCAGACAAATGAATGAGTGTCCTTAAATAGGACAGGCCAATAGTAACCAGCCCTTAGAATTTTATGAGTTGTAACCCTAGCTAAATGATGCCCTCAACACAATCCAAAGTGTAAATCCTCCAAAACCTTTTCAGATTGCCCCTTGTCCAAACACAAGAGAAAAATACCATCATTGTCTTTCCAGTACAAGTCACCCTGCAATAACACATACCTTTGAGCCTGCAATTTAAGGCTTCTTTTCTAATTATCATTCAACTCCTATGGGCAACTAGCATTGTTAAGAAAATGAACAATGTTAGTATACCAAGGTTGCATCTCAATGCTAGTAATTGTTCCTCCACCAATGGCAACATTATTTACTTGTACAAGGTCCATATTCTCTCCTATCATTAACTTTGCAAGTCCCAGACCCCTTATAAGTTTAGTAATATGGAGCTCCAAGTCAAATTCTTGGATTCTATTGATCCATTTACATATTTTTCCTATGACCTCACTCTGAACCAAAATGTCCTTTACTGCAGCATGGGGGACATATGCATTAACCTTTGCACAAATCAAATAAGGTCTAAAAGCCTTGACTCCCTTAACCAATGCATAAGCCTACTTTTCCATCAATTCATAATTTAACTCAGCTAATTGCAATGACTTGTTGAAGAAAGAAATGGGATGCTCCAAACCTTCCCCATCTTTTTGCAATAAAATTGTTGTAATGGTATGAACAGATGTAAAGGAAAACAAAGAAAAAGGCTTAGATTAATTAGGAGATATTAGGATGGAAGATTCTTAGATTGTTTGTTTGATTTTTTCAAAAGCCTCTTGAGCTTCAATATTCCAGTCAATTTTTGCATCTTTCTTTAAAATCTTGACTATGGGTTTAACCAACTCTGCAAAATTAGCAATAAACCTCCTAACAAAATTTATTTGTCCTGAAAAAGACTGCACACCTTTAATGTTCTTTGGAGGAGGGACCCTTTTGATTTCTTCCACTCTCTTTGGGTCATTCTTGACTCCTTCTTTTGACACTATATGTCCTAGCAATTTCCCCTTAGTAACAACAAACTGACACTTCTTAGGATTCAATGAAATGCCAAACTCTAAAGCCTTGACTAGAACCTTTTCCAAGTGATTACAGTGATCATTAGCCCTCTTGGAATAAGTTTTCAAATCATCTTGATACACAACCATGAGTACATTAATCAAGTCTTTGAAAGTAACATCCATTGCCCTCAGAAAAGTTGCTCCAGCATTTTTCAAACCAAAAGGCATTCAGACATAAACATAAGTTCCCTAGGGAGTAGTAAATGCAGTCTTGAATTGTTCAGATTCTTTGACTAATACCTAGTTGTATCCTGAAAAACCACCCATCATAGACAACAATTCACAACCAGTCACTCTATGCAGCATAGCCTCCATATTTGGTAATCCATAATTTTCCTTTAGTGAAGCAACATTTAAATTCCTAAAATCAACACAAAGTCTTATGTCACCATTCTTTTTCCTAATAGGCACCAAATTAGAAACCCATGAAGAATGCATGATAGGCTCAATGATGCTAGCATCCTTTAACTTGGTCAATTATATTTGCATTTTAGTGGCTAGAAGGGGGTTAATGGGCCTTTGTTTCTGCCTAAAAGGTTTGGTGTCTTCTTTTAAAGGGATTTCATGTTGAAACAAGTCTTCCCTATAAGCTTTGAGGTCATCATAAGACCAAGAAAAAACTTGTTTATACTTTTTCAATAACCTTATCAAATTGGTCCTTACCTCCCTACTCAGCTTTTTTCCAATGTATACCACTAGAGGGGATGTTTCTAAACCTAAGTTTATTTCCTCCAAATCCTCAATCTTGGAATTAGATTTTTGTGACATGTACCCATCATTGATCTTAAACATTCCCTCTAGTTCAACCAACCCTTTAGGAATATGATTTGAGGCTAACTGAACAATCTCATTTCCCATGACACATTCCTTTCCATCAATAATCTGATGTGAGGCATTAAAATCAATTTTATACCCATCATATTGATCTAGACTTTGAATGAATTTAAGGATATCATGATCATCCTCAAATACTTTCCAATTATACACATTATCAAGCACTACAAGCCTACTTTTGATCTCTAACATTGATACACTAGTCAGAGTAACATCATTATTCTTTAATGCAACATTGGCAAGGAAATATACCATAATATTATTTGACCTTTCCACCCAAAGAATATTGAAAGCATCAAATAATTCTAATCTATTAGATAACATGTTTATACAATTTTAACCTGTCATATTTGGAAGCATATTTAGATATGATTTGGGCTATGATTAATTGGGAATCACCATGGACTTTTAATCATTTTATGTTAGGAATAGTCCCAAGAGATAACTGAGATAGGGGGGGGGGGGTGAATAAGTTATCTACAAGATTCAATTATTTATTCAATTAAGTATATAAGAACTTTAAGCATAAACACAATATAAGAACACTTAACACAACACCACAATTTTGGTTACGAGGAAACCCAAATAGGAAAAAACCCTGGTGGGAATTAAAACCCACTAAGAACTACACTAGAGTATTATGATCCCTGTTAGAATATCTTACAACCCTGTTAGGAGTTGATCTTTACAATGCATTAAGTACAGTGACCTAGTTAAGGGTTGGACCCTATTAGGAGTCTTTTACAATTAACCCTATTAGGGGTGAGGATGCACTATCCGGGAGCACACTGCTCAAAGGGGTGAAGGCTGTAACCTTTTGTTTAATAGATACACACTATATCTAGATCTTGGTGAACTGTGCATAGACCTACTATCTTGATTAGTTCCAATGAATATTATAAAATCTCTACTTTGTCACATAGACCTTCTACTAATGGCTCAATACTTCACACTCTCTACTCTACTCTTATCTTTCAATCTATCTACCATACTTAGCAATCACAGATGACTGCCTATAGATATCTTCCTCAAAATGATATAATCAAGTCAACCTATTAGAACCATCTTGACATCATATTAGAGAGCCAATACAACTTTCCAATAACATCTTAGTCAGCTCTACTAAGCACGTAACACAAATTAGGACCGTGCAACTCCATATGAGTAGATGCACCGGTTCACGCAATCGGGTCCACCAATTTAACTCAAACTTTATTCTCTCACTAAATTAAATCATGTGTTCTTGACCAAACATTCTTAAATCTCCTCCAATAATAAATACAAGTACACATATCAAACTGATTGATGCGACTACTACAACAATAAAAATAATATCGGCTCTACCAAACAAACTCAGGAAACTATGACTATCAAAGTTGGAGACTTCATAACTTAACCTGTATTGCACATCTGACTCTATGTCCATGAACATAGCATCATAAATATGTCTACAACATGAATATAAATGTGCAAGACTTAATCAAAACCATACTATAAATCACATACATAACTCTTTTTGGGACCTATGAGGAACACTCACTGATACAGACTACTATATTATTGTCTTCACTCAGAATCAACCTTTGTGTCTATGATATCATACTGATAAACATATCTAGGAAACATATACTCAAGGATCTCTCCATTAGGCTTCCATGCACACTACTTACCATATGTTGTCATCAATGACAAATATATAGTCTATAATCTGGCTTGCTAGAAAATCTCCAAAAATCTCCCCCTTTGGAATTGAGGCAACATATGAAATCAAAAACACCAATAATCCAAATGTATAATTCTTTTATAACATTCTCTGTTTCTTCAACAAAACTCCCCCAAGGATGAATCCTCCATCTCTTACCTTTTTGTTTCTTCTTGCTAAATACTCAATCCCACTTGCTGCAATTCTTTTATAACATTCTCCATTTCCTCATTAAAACTTACTTAAGGATGAATCATTCATCTAATACTGAATGCTCTGAATATCAACTACTATAGCCTCTCTTTTTTTTCATGACTATATACTTACTCCCCCTTTGACATCAATGGAAAAGGGCACCAACACATTTAAGCACTGGTATTACTCCTAAAGTAGAGTAGTCAACTCTTCATCAGTCACTAAGGACTGATGCACTCCTATAAACTCTAATCATATTTAGGGAAGGGAATTACTCCTAGCTTCTCCCTAAGATACTCAAAAGTATCCTTAAGTATAGGCTTTGTGAATATGTCTACTAGCTAATCTTTTGTGCTCACATAGTCTAACTTTACTTCTTTCTCTGCTACTTCCTCTCTTAGGAAGTGATATTTTATCTCAATGTGTTTTTTCTTTGCATGCATCATAGGGTTCTTTGACATATTAATAGTGCTAGTGTTATCACAATGAATAACAATAGGATAATCAATCTGAATACCAAAATCCTTTATCATCTGCTTAATCCACATAATTATAGAACAATTCAATGCTACTGCTACATACTCTACTTCTGTTGTTGACTAAGAGATAGAATTCTGCTTCTTTCTTGTCCAAGTGACAAGTCTATCACCAAGAAATACTACTCCTCCTGAGGAACTCTTTATATCATCCACACATCCTACCCAATCTACATCTATATATACATGAAGCTCTACATTCTCTGAATTAGGCTACCATAAACCATAGTCTAAAGTTTCTCTCAAATATCTGAATATCCTCTTTACTGCCATGAGATGACTTTTCTTAGGTTCTAGTACAAATCTTCCAATAATACCAACTGCATTGGAAATGTTTGGTCTAGTTTGAGTAAGATATATAAGTTTACCAATCATAGACTTATATAAGGTTATGTCTATTGCTGGTGAATCATCTTCTTTTGAAAGCTTGCATCCTATTATCATAGGGGTACTTATTGGCTTGTAATCATCCATCTTGAATTTATTCAATATTTCTTTCATATACTTAGTCTGATTTATGAATATTCCTTTGTCTGTTTGTTGCACATTCAATCCCAAAAAGTACTTGATAGGTCCAATCATGCTCATTTCAAATTCTCTCTACATCTCCTTAGCAAATTCAGTACTAAGCTTGTCATTACCCCCAAAGATAATGTCATTAACAAATATGGAAACCAACAATAGTCCATTAGATGTTTCTCTTATGAATAAATTATAATTTTCTACTCCTTTCTTGAATCCAATCTTAGTCAAGTAACCATCTAGTCTTTCATACCATGCTCTAGGGGCTTGCTTAAGTCCATAGAGGGATTTCTTCAATCTTCATACCGTATCAGGTTTGTCTGATAAGGTGAATCCTTCAAGCTGCTCTATGTATACTTATTCCTTCAATTCTCCATTTAGGAATGCTGACTTAATATCCATCTGTTATACCTTAAAGTCTTTGAAGGTAGCATAGGCTAGAAAAAACTTTATGGCTTCCAATATGCTTACAGGGGAAAATGTATCTGAATAATCAATTCCTTCTCTTTGTACATATCCTTTACACACTAGTCTTTCTTTATTTCTTACCACTGTTCCATCTTCATTCATCTTATTTCTGAATATCCACTTAGTTCCAATCACATTCTTATCACTAGGCCTAGGGACCAGTTCCTATGTATCATTATTAATTATATGATCTAGCTCTTCTTTCATTGCTTCATGCCAATCTGAATCATTACATGCATCTTCAACACTTAAAGGTTCAATTTGTGAAAGTAAACATACTAGTTCATCATTTTTTGAACTCTTTATTTTTATCTTGTCATGAATTTACTATTTTTATCTCCAATGATGTCTTCTTTTGAATGACATCTAGATGTGAATTTTGGAGCATTAGGTGTGACTCCTTCATCTAACTTTTGTGATTCTTCTTCACTAGTTTCAGGGTCATTGAACAATACATCAATGCTATCAAACATTTCATCAACAACTGCCTCTCTAGGGGTAGGTATAGGTTCTTATTCAATCATCGGTGCATAATCATGATATCTTTCTTGAATCATAAACTTCTCATCAATCTTAACATGAGCACTTTCAATGATCTTCTTCAATCTTAAATTGAAACATCTATACGCTTTTCTTTTATTAGAGTAACCAAGAAAAATATCTTCATCACTTTTTACATCAAACATGCCAATTGCTTTATCTCTCTTGATGTAGCACTTGCTTCCAAAGATTTTGAAGTATTTGACTGTAGGTACATTCCCAAACCATAGCTCATAGGGTGTCTTGTCTGCACCTGGTCTCAATTGAATTCTATTGATTATGTAGACTATAGTATTGACTGCATCTCTCCAATAGGTGTGTGTAATCTTTCCTTCAATCATGATGGTGTGTGCTGTGTCAAGTATGATCCTATTCCTCCTTTATGCAATTCCATTCTATTGAGGGGTTCTAGGTGCACTTAACTATCTCTTTATCCCATGTTCTTTGCAGTACTCATATAATCTATCAGAGGTGAATTCTCCTCCTCTGTCTGATATTAGACATTCAATCTTTAATCTAGACTCATTTTCAACCTTAGCTTTGTATAGTTTGAACTTCTCAAATGCTTCAGATTTATCCTTTAAGAATGCAACCCACATCATTCTAGAATAATCATCAACAAACAAAATAAAGTACCTTTTTTTGGAGCTATAAATTTTGGGCAAAATCTGGAGTCCTATATAGTGATTAAACCTAAAAAATGGCCTCTTAAACTCCATTCCCAATAATTAATGATGAAATGGGATAAAGAATTATATTAATTTTCAATTAATAGTTGAGGGATTAAGAAAGGAAGCTCTATGATATGAACAATCAAAATTCTGTGATCAAAGCCTTCAAAAAATGTTGGAATTTTGACCTGCTACAAAGATGATGTCGACAAAGGCTGAAAATAGTTGAATTTTAAAAATCTAAAAATGACCTAGTTTGGGAAATAAAATTTCCTATCTCTAGTAAAAATCTTAGCTTTCCACAAGGTGTTTTGGTTTTTCGACCAGACCCAAATCCGAAAGTGAGGTAGTCATTTTTTAGTTAGTTTATTATTTTTCAAAATAAGTTGTAATAAGGGTTGTGTCTTTTCACCCTAAAGAGGTGTGAAATCCACACACACACACACACATATATAATGTAAAATGTAAAGAGACAATACAATTCAGATTTTCATAGGATATAATTCAATCACAACTGCAATATGAATTCTAATGTACTATTTTTTGAACATTAATAAAGATAAGGGCTCTTCTTTTTATTTGTGGTTATAAGTTATATGTTTTCAATTAGTCTTTTAGATATTCTATTAAATAGAGTATTTCACTGTGTTGAATTTCCTTAGTATCATAATTCAAAATTAATATATATAGTTTAAAAATCAATTGAAAGATCTGTGTATCTTCTCTTATTTTTATCGGTCTCTTAATTTGAGTTAAATTCAATAAGATTAGCTATATAGATTGATTTGAATTATAAGTCAAGTGGAAGCCTATGAAGTTATGGTCTTGTCTTATTAAAGAAAGTTTTTAAAACTGTCTCTGATTGTATGTAGGATTGAAGGTTTTATGACTCTATAACCCAAGTACTTAGAAGGCATTGATCTAATCTTTAATTGGAAATTGTTATATTCAGTTCATTTGTAGTTTGTAAATAATTAAATCATTATGTCAAAGCATTACTTTTCAATCTTTAGTATAATCCATTTAGTCAAGTATTATAGAGTAGAGATTTTTAGGAGATTAGTTTCTTTCCTCAAAGGATCATTCACCACCTTTGGAGGAATCTTGTTTTGTGTATGTAGTTGTGTGACATGGAGAATTTAATAGTTCAAAGTGAATTTGGGCCTACCAGCCTTGGCTTCATTAAGCCAAAATTGTAGAGGTATCAATTTGTACCTATCAGTTGGCCAAATCTAAACCATTATTTTTGGGCACCAACACCTTTCACCATAGTATGATCTTGTTTGAGTTGGTCCACATAGGTCTATATACACTAGATCCATTTTTTTCTCTTCTGAATTATGCTTGCTTCTGAATGAATTCCTCACATGCTTTCCCATCACACATTCCTCGCATATTGTATCAACTAATTTTGTAATGCTAGGAAGGTCTCTTATTGCCTTTACAATGCTTATCTTTAGTATGTTGTCATAATTGATGTGACATAGTCTTTTGTGCCATAGCCAACTATCATCTACTTTAGCAACAAAACAAATTGCTTCAGGATTAAGCTGAAAAACATTACCTTTATTTTTTGAGCCTGATGCAATCAATTCTCCTTCCTTGTTGTTCATGATGCACTTGTTGTCTTTTAATTCCAATTGTGATGAAGGGTGCTCCCCTTAATACCATAAACACATAACAAAAATAGAGAAACAACAAAAATATGCAAGAATAAAAAATTGGCTTCTTATTATCTCCACAAATGTGGAATTACAAACTTTCAAAATTACAATATGCAAAGCCACATGGGCATTCCCTTACAATATTCTGTAGGACAAAGCCTCGAATTATTACCCAGATCTACCACCCAAAACTACCTAAACAACACTACGGGCCTTCTTTATATAGACAATTTTCACCACCCGAGAAGGTTCTAGAAATTTAGCCCTTAAGGCCGACTATACATAGAATTAATTTATTTTCACAATTTTTACAATAGGGTCGGCTCAAAAGAAATACAAAATATGATTTTAGGTAACCCAACTTCTGGAAGCCATAAATTTCTAACTGTAGCTCCATTTTTCTATTGTTACCACTTTTCAGAAATGCCATGACGAGATCTACAGTGCCTGACACATGCTAGTGCTAGTCAGTCGGGCGTCGATCACGATCTGGAGCCTCTAATGCCTTCAAAATTGACTTGAAAGATTTCATACCCAAAAATCTCAATAACTTCACCAATACTGATGACGTGTTAATGAAACTCAATTGGTAGGCTAAAATGACTAGGATGAACCTCCAACTGTGAAATCAAAACATTCTGAGATCATATGACCAACTTACTAAAAATAGTAAGTTTCCATAAATAGCAGCTCTACATAAGATAGCCCTTATTGAAAAGAAAACAAAAATATTTTTGGGTGATGCAAAATTGCTCTTACACCCAAGATGCTCCTACATCAGACATCCGGGGTAATTTGAGAAGTGACCCTGTCACAACTCAGGTGTGTAGAGGAAAACCAAGATGGTTAACCTCCTCCTTTGCTAGCCATGATGAATCTTCAACAGGTCATCCTTTCCATTTGACCAAATGCTCTTCATATGTCTTGTTCCTTGTGCTTCTACCAACATGACTATCCAGTATGTCTTCAATCTCCTTGATATCTGAACTGGTTGCTGGAATACTCCACTATGTTGCTGTAACCTCATCTTTAACACCTCCTTCATGATACTTTGTTAGATCCAAAATATTAAATACTGGTGAAATATTCAGCTTAGTAGGCAACTTGACCTCATATGCATTTCCTGAATCATGCTTCTTCAGTATCTTACATGGCCCAAACTTCTTCATTTTCAACTTGTTATATGTACCAACTGGAAAACTTTCCTTCCACAAATGAACCATGACTTCATCTCCAAACTAAAATTCCTTATGCCTCCTTTTCTCATCTGCCTTAGTCTTATACTGTGCATTCATCTTGGTAATGTGCTTCCTCACCTCCTCATGGATGTTCTTCAAATGTTCTGCAAAATCCTCAGCTTCAGCACTACTTATTTCTCCTTTATCTATCTTTCTCAACTCAAATGCATTTCTTGGACTACTCCCATATACAATCTGGAATGGTGATTTACCAGTGCTCCTATTGATAGAATTATTGTATGCAAATTCTGCCTGTGGTAAAATCAAATCCCATCCCATTGGCTTATCTCCAACCAAAAATCTCAGCAAATTTCCCAAACTCCTATTCACCACCTCTGTCTATCCATCAGTCTGTGGATGATGTGATGAACTAATGTCATGTCCCCTCTTTAGTGACATGTCAATTTTTAGTGGATTTGCCTATCATGGACTCTCGTAGGCAAATGGTTTTGGTGAGAGAGTCATTCTGATGATTATTTGGGGATTGGATGGTCTTATTTTCTCTTGGAGAGATGATGTTTATCATATTTTTATTATGTGTTATGTGGGGCCAAAATGTTATAATTTTAAGTTGAGTTGCACTTTTTATTTTATAAAGTTACTTTTTATATAAAAGTGCATTATAAAGGGATTTTATAAGAATATTTTATAGATACTTCTAGAAGTTCTAGTGGCTTCTTAGAAAAGTGAATAAATAGAGTGCTTGGCCTCACATTTGGACATCCCATGACTTGAGTTTACACTACTTTTCTTTTTGAGCATTTGTGGCGCCATCTTGGTCTGCAGATTGTCATTTGATCTATAGGAATGAAGTTTCTTAAGG
Organism: Chamaecyparis obtusa; assembly: GCA_027943335.1. Taxonomy (NCBI): domain Eukaryota; kingdom Viridiplantae; phylum Streptophyta; class Pinopsida; order Cupressales; family Cupressaceae; genus Chamaecyparis; species Chamaecyparis obtusa. The sequence goes on from BSBK01001669.1 coordinate 539,748, forward strand.
ATTTGCATAACTGAGGAGGTGAAATATCCTTTGAAGGGTTGCACTTTGGAAGTGGTATTCAGCCATTTCAAATTGAGCTTATTTGGAGTCCTTAGACTTACCTGAGGGTTTGAGTTTTTGATTGCAAAAAAAAAAAAAGCAGATCTGAAAAAGTAGTCTGAAAAAGCAAATCCAAAAAAGAAAAGTGAAAAAGTAGATCTAAAAAAGCAAAGCAAAAAAGCAGATCCGAAAAAGCAACGCAAAAAAGAAGATCTGAAAAATCAGAGCGAAAAGTAGTATGAAAAATTATTGCAGCCATCTACAATTAGGTTCCTCACTTCTCATTTGGCATTTGGCATATTTTCTGAGAAATAAATATTTTCAGCTGAGTATAAAATATAGCTTCAACACTTTACTATTTTACATTGTACTTGTCTTTGTTTTCCATTTGGCATTATTGGTATCAAAGGAAGGCTAGGATTTTGCAAGTGAAAGGGCATTGTAATTTTCAGTCTATCTATATTGCAAACCTAGGGTTTGATGATCATATTATTGGCTGAAATATATATGGCATTGCTACAAATTGTTGATATATGAATGACATATGGTTTTGAGCAATTTCCTACATCATTGGTAATGTTTTAGATGGTATTTGGTTGCTATCTATTATTCTAAAATTTTGGGACAGTGAACTCATATATTGCAAAATAATTTTCTATCTACATTTGAGTTGCATTTTTGAGGGGGTTTTTTAGTGGCCTATTAGCAAGGGTCATTACAGTGGTATCAGAGTGGTGTTCTTGCCATCCTGTTGGGTAAGAAATCTTTATGCATCCTTCAGCATTTGGGCATCATAGGTATTATACACGCATGAGAGCTGCACTTGAGGGTGAGTAGGAATTCAAAGATATACTTACTATGGGTGAGAGACAGTCATAGAGTCCACCTAGAGTCCCTAGGACTAATGATGATGAGGCTAGAGACTTCTTCCGGGCTATGACTACTGGATAGTAGGAGATAGTTCAGTCCATACGTGCATTGACAACTATGATGGAGAGAGTTTCTCAGCCGAGGAATTAGGAACAGGGTAGAGGGACACTAGAGTAGGATAACATGAGTGTAGCAGGTTCACAAGGTGCTCCTAGGCATAGGTCATGGACTATAGATAGGCCTACACATCCTTCATTCCTTAGAGATGAGGCCCAGGAGGTAGGAGAGAATGATATGCCAGAGGATTTTTAGGATGACCTTAGAGCTGTAGATGCAGAATGGTAGGCATTACCTCCACATGTATGTGAGTTGCTAAATTTTGATTGTTACTTGAGTCAGAGGAGAGAGCACATGAGGAATAGCCGGTAGAAAAAGAGACCTAGAGGAGGCCAGGACAGTGAGTTGCAATGAGTTGCTAGCAAGCTCACATTACCATCCTTGATGGCAGTGGGTAGATGATAGCACAAGCTTGGATCCATAAGTTAGACACATTCCTTGCATTGAGGACTATGTCAGAGATTGATGCCATCAGGTATGCTACCTTGCATTTAGAGGGCACAGCACATGATTGGTGGTCACATGGTATGATTACATTGCAACATAATCAGGTGAAATCCTACCAGGATTTTGTGGATAGACTGGTAGAGAACTTTGATAAGAAAGACCCAGAGGTCTTCTTCTATGATCTTTCATAGCTGAGATAGACAGGTAGTTTAGAGGTCTACATCAGTAAGTTTTAGAGATTATCAATGATGGTGCAGGATGTGTCTGACAGGAGGCTGGTTATACTATTCACAGAGGGGTTTTTTGAACCTCTAAAGGGTTGGATCAAGGCATTCAATCCCCCCTCATTGTAGGAGGCTATGAGGAAGGCATAAAGCATGGAGCTCATAGCACCCTCTAGTAGATTCACCCCCAAGAGCACTTCTTCATTTTGGGACACTAAGAAGTTTGATAAAAATAAGGGCAAAAAGGATGATACCAAGGGTAAGTCTACTGTACCTCTAGATATGGAGACACTGAATGACTTGCGTAGGAAGAAGCTATGTTTCTACTGCAAGGGACCCTATGACAAAGATCATGATTGTCCCATGAGGCCTAAGGGGAAGGCCAACATGGTTATGTGGGCTTACTACGAGGATTTAGATTCTGACAGTTCTGGACATGATGATGATCATAATGATGCAGAGCCCAAGGTAGAGGTAGAGACTTCAAAACCTAAGGAGGAGCCCAAGTTGCACTTATAGAAGGCATGCTTGTCTAGCATTCAGTAGGAAGGATCTTTTAGACTGCATGGTGTTCTAGCAGGGTAGAGAGTTATTACATTGGTTGATATAGGTTCTATGCACAATTTTATTGATGCACATTTTTTTGAATGCCATGGTATTATGACTAAGGAGTTTGAGGGACTACGAGTATAGGTTGCTAATGGTTACACTCTTAAGTGTAACAAGATGGTGAGAGATCTGCCCTTATGCCTGAACAACTATGAGTTCAAGGTAGACTACCATGTTGTCAACATGGGTGATCTGGATATTGTGTTGGGGATGAAGTGGTTACACTCATTGGGAGAGGTCACTTTCAAATTGAAGGACATGGAGATTAAGTTTGAGGTGGATGGGAAACAACATATTTTGAGAGCCATCAGAAATAGTGACATCAAGACTATTTCTTTCAGATGGATGGAGAGGTTGGCTAGACATGATGGTATAGAGTGGGAAACAGTATGCACTCTCATGCCTACACAAGAGGGATAGCATAAGATAGAGTATCATCCAAACATTCAAAGGTTGAGAGTGAAGTATGATAGAGTCTTTAGTGACATCCCACCTAGCAGGCCACCAGATAGAGGTATTGAGCACATCATTGAGTTAGAGGAGGGTGCTAAACCCATGATGATTACACCCTACATGCATCCTAAGAGACTCAAGGATGAGATAGAGAAAATCATCAAGGAGTTTCTTGCGATGGGACACATCAGACTAAGAAAGTCTCCTTTTACTTCTTCGGTAGTATTGGTGAAGAAGAAGGATGGTACTTTGCGGATGTGCATTGACTATAGGGTGTCAAATAAGAAGACAATTAAGAACAGGTACCCCATTCCATGGATTGGTGCATGTTATTTCATGAAGATTGATTTTAGATCCAGCTATCATTAGATCAGAGTTAGAGAATAGGATATTGAGAAGACCACCTTTAGATGTCATTATGGGCACTTTGAGTTTGTGGTCATGCCATTTGGGCTGACCAATGTGTCAACTACTTTTCAATCTACTATGAATAGGGTCTTCCATCATCAGTTGAGGAAGTATGTGTTAGTCTTCTTCGATGATATTCTGATATACAATCAGACTTGGCAGGAGCACATGGAGCATCTAGAGATAGTTTTGGGGATCTTGCAGTTAGAGTGCTTGTACACCAAGGAATCCAAATGTGATTTGGGCATGACAGAGCTACTGTATTTGGGTCACATCATTAGTGTAGAAGGAGTAAGGATGGATCTTGATAAGATCCATGCTATTGTGGATTGGCCTACTTTAGAGAACCTGACACAGTTGAGAGGGTGTGGGTTGTGTGGTTTCTACAACATATTTGTCAGTGGGTATTCACATCATGCAGCTCCTATTATAGATTTTCCGAAGAAGGGAGCCTTTGTTTGGACACTTGAAGCATAGGCTTGCTTTGAGAGATTCAAGGAGATCATGACTACATGCCCTGTGTTAGCATTGCCTAACTTCTCGAAGCCATTTGAGCTTTAGTGTGATGCATCTGGACATGGTATAGGTGCTATTTTGATGTAGGACAAGCACCCCATTGCATTGAGAGTAGGAAGCTCCATGGACCAGAGAGATCATTTAGTATATATGATAAGGAGATGTTAGCCATTATGCATGCATTGGCTAAATTTAGGTAGTATCTAGTGGGTGGTAAGTTTTGCATTAAAACTGACCACAATAGTTTGAGACATTTCCTTGGATTGAGAGATCTCAATGATAGGCAGAAAAAGTGGGTTAGTAAGCTGTAGGCTTATGATTTTGACATCTCCTATGTGAGAGGGACTCAGAATGTGGTAGTAGACGCTTTGTCATGTAGAACACATCTCAGTGCTATGGTTGAAATATCTGAGGATTGGAGGCATTTGATTATTGCAAAGTATGCTAGAGACTCATGGGCATCTGAGATTGTTGATGGGATAGTTGTTGATACCAAATACACACTTGTGGATGATTTGATTATCTACAAGAATAGGATATTCTTAGTCCCAGGATCAAAGGTGAAGCGTATTGTTATGAGAGCTCTTCATGATTCACCTACCATTGGACATCCTGGATACTTCAAAATGTACATGCAAGTATGAGAATGGTTCACATGGAAGGGGCTCAAGGTAGATGTGTTGCAATATGTATGAGAGTGCCCTATTTGTCAATAGAACAAACAAGAGCACACCTTTCCAGCAGGGCTCCTACAACCACTTCTCAGTCCTGACAGGAAGTGGGAGTGTATATCCATGGATTTCATTATAGACTTTCCTAAGGCCCAAGGGAGAGATTGCATCTATGTGGTGGTGGATAGGTTGATGAAGTATGCACACTTCTTTCCCATCACTACTACTTACACAATAGTGCAGGTGGTTGAGGTCTTTTTCAAGGAAATTTTTAGACTACATGGGATGCCCCAGAGCATAGTGAGTGACAGGGATAGTAGGTTCTTGAGTCATTTTTGGTAGGAGGTGTTCCATTTATGTGGTACTGAGCTTACACCTAGCACCAGTTACCACCCACAGACTGATGGGTAGACTGAAATAGTAAATAAGTGGGTGGAAGACTACTTGAGGAACTATGTGGCAGTGTAGCAAAAGGCATGGGTTAGGTGGATTTATCTATGTGAGTATTGCTACAATACCATATACCACATGTCTATTCAGATGACTCCTTTTAGGGCACTATATGGTTATGAGGCACCGAGTTTTCTAGATTTACTTGAGTGATGTTAGAGTTCCTCATGCTAGAGATTTGCTTCAGGAGAGAAAGGACATTGTTGATGCTCTTAGAGATAATATTGCCGGGGCACAAAATCAACATAAGCAGTATGCAAATTAGAAGTAGATTGAGAGGAGTTTTGAGGTTGGTGATATGGTTTATCTCATATTGCAGCCCTATAGATAATCTACTCTTGGGAAGAGTGGGTCAGAGAAGCTTAAGCCTAGGTACTATGGCCCTTTCAAGATTATCAGGTGTATTAGAGAGATGGCATAAGAGCTTGAGCTTCTAGTAGATAGTAGGATACATAATGTTTTCCATGTGTCATGCCTCAAGAAGGCATTGGGTCAGCATGTTGTGCCTTCAGCAGTTCTTCCTCCATTGGATGATGAGGGGAAGTTGGTTCTTATTCCCGAGTACATCATTGATAGCAAAGAGAGGCAGCTCCATAGGAGGACCCTCAAGGAGTATTTGGTGAAGTGGAGAAATTTGCCTAAGGAGGATGCCACATGGGAGGTAGAAGATATTTTGCAGCACCTAGCTTTAGGATTGCTTGAGGGCAAGCAATTTCAGGAGGGGCAGACTGTCATGTCCCCTCTTTAGTGACATGTCATTTTTTAGTGGATTTTCCTATCATGGACTCTCGTAGGCAGATGGTTTTGGTGAGAGAGTCATTCTAATGATTATTTGGGGATTGGATGGTCTTATTTGCTCTTGGAGAGATGGTGTTTATCATATTTTTATTATAATGTGTTATGTGGGGCCAAAATGTTATAATTTTTGAGTTGAGTTGCACTTTTTATTTTATAAAGTTACTTTTTATATAAAAGTGCATTATAAAGGGATTTTATAAGAATATTTTATGGATACTTCTAGAAGTTCTAGTGGCTTCTTAGAAAAGTGAATAAATAGAGTGCTTGGCCTCTCATTTGGACATCCCATGACTTGATTTTACACTACTTTTCTCTTTGAGCATTTGTGGCACCATCTTGGTCTATAGATTGTCATTTGATCTTTAGGAATGAAGTTTCTTAAGGATTTGCATAACTGAGGAGGTGAAATATCCTTTGAAGGGTTGCACTTTGGAAGTGGTATTCAGCGATTTCAAGTTGAGCTTATTTGGAGTCCTCAGACTTACCTGAGGGTTTAAGTTTTTGATTGCAAAAAAAAAAAAAAAAGTAAATCCGAAAAAGCTGTCAGAAAAAGCAGATTCGAAAAAGCAAAGCGAAAAAAAAGATTCAAAAAAGAAAAGTGAAAAAGTAGATCTGAAAAAGCAAAGTGAAAAAGTAGTTCGAAAAATTATTGCAGCCATCTACAATCAGGCTCCTCATTTTTCATTTGGCATTTGGCATATTTTCTAAGAAATGAATATTTTCAGCTGAGTACAAAATATAGCTTCAACACTTTACTATTTTACATTGTACTTGTCTTTGTTTGCCATTTGGCATTATTGGTATCAAAGGAAGGCTAAGATTTTGCAAGTGAAAGGGCATTGTAATTTTCAATCTATCTATATTGAAAACCTAGGGTTTGATGATCATATTATTGGCTGAAATGTGTATGGCATTGTTGCAAATTGTTGATATATGAATGGCATATGGTTTTGAGCAATTTCCTACATCATTGGTAGTGTTTTAGATGGTATTTGGTTGCTATCTATTATTCTAAAATTTTGGGACAGCGAACTCATATATTGCAAAATAATTTTCTATCTACATTTGAGTTGCATTTTTTAGGGTTTTTTTTAGTGGCCTATTGGCAAGGGTCATTACAATTAAGCTTCAAATCTATCTTCAACTTTTTCCACAATGTACGCCAGAAATATCCAACGAACTTAGTGTCCCTATCTGAAACTATACTCTTTGGAAAACCATGTAGTCTCGCCACTTCTCTAAAAAATAGTTCTGCTACATGAACATCATCATTGGTCTTCTTGCAGGGAACAAAATGTGTCATCTTTGAAAATCTATCAACTACCACAAAAATTGATTCATGTCCCACTGTGTCCTTAGTAAACCAAGAAAAAAGTCCATACTGATATCCTCCCAAGGCTTCTCTAGTATAGGTAATGGTTGATACAACCTTATATTTTTCTTTACTCCTTTTGCCATCTGACATACTCTGCAACTCTGTACAAACTTCTTGACATCTTGCTGCAACTGTGGCCAATAATAATTTTCACTAACCAAAGCAAGGGTTTTATCATGACCAAAATGTCTAGCCAATCCTCTTCTATGCTTCTCCTTGATGAGGTTCTCCCTCATAGAACTTCTTGGAATGCACAACTGACTCCTTCTAAATAGCATATCATCCTGAATGATGAAATCCAACCACTTCATTTTTTCTAGAGTACCAGGTTCTTTACAAGCTTTCCAAGCTTCACCAAAATTAGGATCCTCTGGATACAAATTCTTGAGTTCCTTGAACCCAACCACCTCAATCTACATCTTTATCAGCAATAGTTGCCTTCTGCTAAGTGCATTTGCAACCCTGTTAGACTTTCTACTTTTGTGTTTCAAAACAAATGTATAACTCTACAAAAACTCAACCCATTTCAAATGCCTTTGATTCAACTTTCCTTGACTATTCAAATATTGAAAAGCTTGATGATCAGTATACAAAAAAAACTCCTTAGGAAGCAGATAATGTCTCTACTTCTTCAATGCCTGAACTATAGCATAAAATTCCTAATCATAAATAGAATATTTCCTCTTGGCATCATTTAACTTCTCACTGAAATAATGAATAGGTTTACCTTCTTGGCTCATAAAAGCTCCTATTGTAGTACCACTAGCATCACAGTCTACTTGAAACACCTTATTAAAATTTGGAAGTGCTAAAATAGGTTGTTCTGTAACTTTCTGTTTCAATAGTTTAAAACTCTTATCTACCCCATTAGTCCATTTGAACTCTTTTCTATCCCCTCTCATTGTTTTAGTCAAGGGTCCACAAATACTGCTAAAATTTTTGATAAACTTTCTATAAAAGCTAGCCAAACCATGAAAATATCTTACCTCAGTAGCACTCCTTGGAGTAGTCCATTCAAGGATAGCCTGTACCTTCTATGGGTCCATTTTTAGACCTTCTGTTGAAACTACAAACCCTAAATACACTAACTCTTTCTTCACAAAACTGCACTTCTTCAAATTAATCAATAATTTCTCTTCTCTTAGTTTCTCAAACACCATATGAATATGCATCATATTCTCTTCCAATGTCTTACTAAAGATCAAAATATCATCTAGGTAAATGATGACAAAATTACCTAGAAACTCTTTCAGAACCTCGTTCATGAGCCGCATGAAAGTGCCCGGTGCATTGGTTAGCCCAAAAGGCATGACTAACCACTCATACTGTCCTTCCTTTGTCTTGAAGGAAGTCTTCCATTCATCTCCTTCTTTGATCTAAATCTGGTGATATCCACTCTTCAAATCTATCTTTGAGAAATTCACAACCCCACTCAAAGAATTCATAATATCATCCATTCATGGCAATGGAAACCGGTACTTGATTGTGATCTTGTTTATTGCTCTAGAATATGTACACATCCTCCATTCTCCATTCTTCTTCAGTGCTAATATCATTGGTACAACTTAGGGACTCAAACTCTCTTGAATCAACCCCTTCTACAATAACTCATGCACTTGTCTATTCAACTCTTCACTTTCTGTTGGTGTCATTCTATGTGCTGCCTTGTTTGGCAAACTGGCTCCTAGACTCAAATCCATCTGATGATTGATCTTCCTTACCAGTGGTAATCCATCAAGTACATTATCAGATATAGTATCCTAAAACTCATTCAAAAAATCTAAAACTCTACAGGTACATCCTCTACTTCCTCCTTACCAGCTTTTGGAATTAAAGAAAAACACACATGCTCATGCCTCATACCATCTAGGAATTTTCTTCCATCAACAAATGTTATTCTTGCATTACCACATAATTTTTCTTCGGTCTTCTTCAATGGCTTTAGCTTATGCCACACTCCATCCTTTTTAGAGAATAGGTATTCACACAACCATCATGTACAACACATCTATCAAACTATCACGGTCTACTCAACAACATATGACATGCATCCATAGATATGATATCACATAGTACCTCATCTTGGTACCCACCAATCTTGAACTTTACTAGGCACTGTTCACTGACCATGACCTTGTGGTCATCCTGCATCTAGGCAATCTGATATGGATGTGGGTGTTTTTGTCTCTTGAGTTTCAACTTTGTCACCATCTCTTCTGACACCAAATTGTCAGTGCTTCCACTATCAATAATCACATCACAACATTTACCCTCACACTTGCATCTAGTGTGAAACAGGCTCCTCCTTTGTTCAGGATCATTCTCACCACTCAGCAGGACTCTTCTGTTAATCAATGTTTCTCCTCTTTCAGCATCTTCAAAATTTGAGGATCTGGCATCTTCATCTACATGTGCCACTCTAGCCTAGCCTTCATTCCTCATATCTATCCTTCCTTGGTGTTGAGGATATTCAAATGCCCTATGACCTTCTTCTCCATAGTGAAAACATGTTCCACGGAAGCCTCCTCTTCCTGAACCTTGTCCTCTTCCTCTTCCTCTCTGATCTCTATTGCTCTAATCTTGGAAATGATTGGAATTGTTTCCTCTCTAATTTTGACTACTACTGACCTCATCCTTCTTTTTTAGATCTTCATTTTGGCCTCCATATGATCATCCACCAAATCATCCACCATGACGTCTTCCATTTTGTCTGCTTTCAAACTTCTTGTTTAGCTTTTCCTCTACTTTTCAGGAAAATTGGTATGCCTCTTCAATACTATTCATTTGAACCAAATTCAACTCCTCTTGAAAGCTCGGCCTCAACCCATTAAGGTAACAAGCAACTTTCTCCTTATCAACTTCTGCATGGCCTGTTCTAGTGAGGATTCGATAGAACTTCTCTATATACTCCTGAACAGATCTTCCTGCTTACTTCAAAATTTGCATCTTCTTCAGAAGGTCAAGCTCATAATCAACAAGAATGAACTGTCACTTCAATTTATCCACCATCTGATCTCATCTTGTGATTTTATCTTTCCCTCTTCTATTTCACTCCAATTGAATCTCTTTCCACCAAATCTTCACATGACCTTTCAGTCTGGCCTTTGCAAACTTGACCCAATCAGGATCCTTAATATCTTCATATTCAAAATATTCTTCACATTCATTGATCTAGTTGATCAATTCCTCTAGGTTAAGATTCCCTGAAAATGTAGGAACCTCAATCTTAGGTCTTTTCCCGATCTTGAAAATGGCCCAGAAAAGCCTTTCTTCCTCTTGATTCAAAACTTTGACTTCTCCTTCTTGATCTTCTTCTTCGGTTTCATCCTTTCTTTCATCTCTGACATTAAGATTCATTCCTCTATGAATCTCCTCTTGCAATGCTTGCACTTATCTTTTTAGTTCCCTAACCTTAGGTGTTACAACACCAGCTCTTCCACCATGCTCCCTTTGTGGAGGCATTTTTGTGCTTCTTGCTAAAATCCTAACCACTATCGTAGTGCAAACTACCTCACAGTCAGCAATCTATTTACACAAAAACCCTAACCCATGGTCCTGGTGCAAACTACCTCACAATCGGCAATCTATTTACAAACTCAAGAACTCTTTCTCTAATACCACTTGATGAAGGGTGCTCCCCTTAATACCATAAACACATAACAGAAATAGAAAAACAACAACAATATGCAAGAACAAAAAATTGGCTTCTTATTATCTCCACAAATGTGGAATTAAAAACTTTCAGAATTACAATATGCAAAGACACATGGGCATTCCCTTACAATATTCTATAGGACAAAGCCTCAAATTATTACCCAGATCTACCACCCAAAACTGCCTAGAAAACACTACGGGCCTTCTTTATATAGGCAATTTCCATCGTCCGAGAAGGTTCTAGAAATTTAGCCTTTAAGGCTGACTATACATAGAATTAATTTATTTTCACATTTTTACAATAGGGTCAGCTCAAAAGAAATACGAAATATGATTTTAGGTAACCCAACTTTTGGAGGCCATAACTTTCTAACTATAGCTCTATTTTTCTATTGTAACCACTTTTCAAAAATGCCATGACGAGATCTACAACACCTAACACATGCTAGTGCCAGTCAGCTAGGGGTCAATCGTGATCCGAAGCCTCTAAGGCCTTCAAAATTGACCTAAAAAATTTCATACCCAAAAATCTCAATAACTTCACCAATACTGATGATGTGGCAATGAAACTCAACTGGTAGGTTGAAATGACTAGGATGAACCTCCAATTGTGAAATCAAAACATTCTGAGATCATATGACCAACTTACTAAAAATGGTAAGTTTCCATAAATAGCAACTCTACATAAGATAGCCCTTATTGAAAAGCAAACAGAAATATTTTTGGGTGATGCAAGATTGCTCTTACACCCAGGATGCTCCTGCATCAAATTGATATCCCTTTTCAAGAAACTATCCAACACTTAGTAGATTATGATGTAATCCATCAACATAAAGAACATCATCAGTGATGTTCTTCCCATCCAAGGTGATAGCTCCTCTACCTATGATAGGTTTAGGAGTTTTGTCTCCAAATCTAACCATGCTGCCATTGTATCTATCTAGATGTATAATTATATTCTTGTCTCCTGGCATTTGATGTGAGAAACCACTGTCAATGATCCAATCAGTCCTAATGTCAGCTTGTGAAATCAGTGTTAATTCTTGTGCTTCCTTTTCATCTTCAAGGTCCATTTCATCAAACATTTTCTCCATGTCTTCAAGAGGAATGAATCCAATTTCATCCTTTGTTGACTCTTCATTTGATACTCCATCACCAGCATAGTATAATTCTTTTATATACTTGGGCTTGTAGTTAGTTTTGAACTTCTTGATTCTTGTAGGACACTTAGATGCAAAGTGACCAATCTTATTACATGAAATGAATTTGAATGGTAACTAACCTTCATATTTTCCTTTTCCTTTCCTTTCTTTCTTAGCAATCAAAGCAATGAAATCATCTAGTGCTTTCTCTTCATCATCATCATCAAAATTACTAGAAGTGTTCAAGGATTTCTTATCATGGAATGAAGCTTTGAAGGTTGTCTCACTTTTAGGTTCTATCTTCAAACTTGATATCTCAAAGGCTTAAATCTTACTGATTAAGGTCTCTCTCCTAAATTCTTTTGAGAATGGTATAGTCTCTTCCAAGATGTTTATCTTATTCTCATATTCTGGTGTCAGATTAGTCATCAACTTATCCATTATATCTTCTCCAGAGATCTCTCCACCATTATTCTTGATTCCTGAAACTACTTCATTAATCCTTTGATTGTAGGCTCTAATGATTTCTTCAGGTAGAATCTCCAATGTATTGTACTTTTTCTTCCATGTCTTTCTATGCACATTCTTGGCTTGGACATCTCCTTCAAACATGTCTTCTAGATACGTCCATATCTTGTAGGCTTTATCTATTTTATTGATCTCTAAAAATTCACTATCAAAAAAGGTGTTGATAAGGGCTTCTTTGGAAATAGAATTTTGAGTGAACATCTCCTTTTGCTTAAGGGTAGCATCTTCCTTGCAAGATCTTCTAGAGAGGGAATCTAAACTTCTTTGGTAGCTACTTCAAAAATCTCAAAGGAAATGCATTGCAAATGTGTCATCATCTTGTTCTTCCAGTCAAGATAATTCTCTCCATCAAACTTAGGACTTTCTTTTCTAAAGAATGCCATCTGATCAACCTCAAGCTGTTAAACTTTCTCTCCAAGGAACTTGTCTCTGATACCAATTGTTAGGAATAGTCCCAAGAGATAACTGAGAGGAGGGGGGTGAATCAGTTATCTACAAGATTCAATTCTTTATTCAATTAAGTATATAAGAACTTTAAGCATAAACACAATATAAGAACACTTAACACAACACCACAATTTTGGTTACAAGGAAACCCAAATAGGTAAAAACCCCAGTGGGAATTAACACCCACTAAGAACTGCACTAGAGTATTATGATCCCTATTAGAAGATCTTACAACCCTGTTAGGAGTTGGTCTTTATAATGCATTAAGTATAGTGACCTGGTTAAGGGTCGGACCCTGTTAGGAGTCTTTTACAATTAACCCTATTAGGGGTGAGGATGCACTATCCAGGAGCACACTGCTCAAAGGGGTGAAGGTTGCAACCTTCTATTTAATAGATACACACTATATCTAGATCTTGGTGAACTGCACGTAGACCTACTATCTTGATTAGTTCCAATGAATAGCATAAATTCTCTACTTTGTCACATAGACCTTCTGCTGATGGATCAATACTTCACACTCTCTGCTCTACTCTTATCTTTCAATCTATCTTCCATACTTAGCAATCACAAATGACTGCCTATAAATATCTTCCTCTAAATGATATAATCAAGTCAGCCTATTAGAACCATCTTGAAATCATATTAGAGAGTTAATACAACTTTTCAATAATATCTCAGTCGGCTCTACTAAGCACGCAACACAAATTAGGACCGTGTAACTCCATATGAGTAGATGCATCACTTCACATAGTCGGCTCCACCAATTTAACTCAAACTTTATTCTCTTATTGAATTACATCATGTACTCTTGACCAAACATTCTTAACTTTCCTCCAATAATAAATACAAGCACACATATCAAACTGATAGGTGCAACCACTAAAAAATAAAAATAATGTCAGCTCTACTAGACAAACTCAGGAAACTATGACTATCAACTAGAGACTTCATAAATCAACCTATACTGCACATCTGACTTTGCGTCCGTGAACATAGAATGATACATATGTCTAAAACATGAATATAAATTCACAAGGCTTCATTATAACCATATTGTAAATCACATAGAGAACTCTTCCTGGGATCTGTCAGGAACACTCACTGATATAGACTATTGTATTACTATCGTCACTCAGAATTAACCTCTGCGTCTATGATATCATACTAATAACATATCTAGAAATATATACTCAAGGATCTATACATTATGCTTCCACATACACTAGTTACCATATGTTGTCATCAATGACAAACATATAGTCTGCAATCTGGCTTGCTGGAAAATCTCCAACATTTTATACCATGTTTTACAGCAACATCTAAACCCAATATCAAAGCCTCATATTTGGTAGTATTATTAGTACACTGGAAATTCAATAGAAATGAATATTTGAAAGTAGTACCTGATGGGGATATAAGAAAAACACCAGCTCTTGATCCTCCTTTAGAACATCCTCCATCAAAGTACATTTTCCACAGTCCATCTTGCTATAATAGAAACTCATCAACTATGGGATCAGTGTTTTTTAATTGTGGCACAACCTCTTCTACCATGAAATTCTCCATGTCAATATCAACACAACAAATTAAGTCTTCAGGTGCAACCATCTCAACCATAACTAAGGAACGAGTCTCCCTATACAACTTCACTTAAGTTCCATTGATAGGAATGGTAGCATATGATAAATCCAATTACAATTTTCCTCCCACAACTGCTGCCCACTATCTTGATAGAAGCATGCCATAATGGGGTTTTGTGTCAACTACAACCACATTCATCTTGTATGTGGCCTCAGGGAAAGAAACAATTTTCACTTCTATCCCCACTAAGGTTCCTACCATAGGAACTGCTCTATTATCCATAGCATAACACCTGCCATTGGATGTATCAACTTGTAATCCTAACTCCTTCATGACATGGTAGGGCATCACAGTGGCTATAGTACCAGAGTCTATCATGCAATTCTTTAGCAAGAAGTTATTCACAATCAATGTAACATAGAAAGGGTCAATGGAAGATGCTTCTTGTGTTACAATATTCCCAACACAAAAGTTATAAATATCTTTAGCTATTTCTAGTCTATCCACTAGCCTTCCCTTTTCTAAAACAACATGATCAACACCTTGTTCATTTATCAAAGCTAGAGTAGTTGTCTTATGTTCTTTAATTTTCAACATTTCTAATAGGGGAATAGAAACCTTCATTTGAGACAAGGCATGTCTCATGTCAAAAGTAGGGGGGTCGGTAGAAAGATCATAAGTATCCTTTTCTTTACCTATCCTCCTTTTTACCATGTCTATGGCTATTTCCTCATTCCTTTTACCTTCAAAAATAAGTTCCTCCTTATTATTATTACCACCTTTACCTTTGAAAATGTTTATTCTAGAAGGCACCTTGTTTTGAGAATCATCTTTGACAAACACTAACCTAGGTATCCCTTGATCAGCATCCACTTTTATATTCCTCAAATTGTATGAGGGCCTAGCCTAAGAAATAGTAGCCATAGTTAAAGTTCTAATCTCTTCTTCACTGGGCTTTCTCCAATGAGTTCTATCCAATTCTGATATGATCATATTAGTTTTTCATATATAACTATCAGATTCATCATAATAGGATTGAGTAAACACCCGTTGCTCATAATTTGGGAGAATCCTCCTTTTATGATCAACATCAACACAAATCTCTTCATCATCTAAAGATATGAGTTCTTCCACCTTTTTAGTGGTAAACATATTAATTACAGGCTTTTTAGATTCTTCATAATCTCCTACATGTGAATTATCAGCTTTGTCTTCCAAATCTTGAGCTACAACACATTGGTAAGGTGAATGAGGCATGTTACAAGCCACACACCAGGGAATTCTTTCCACATTATGTGCTGCATTTTTCTTCAAAGGATCAGGGATATCCCTCCCTTTTTGAGTTTCATGGTTATCAAAGACAGGTTTCCCATCTTTCCAATTTGTCTTGTAAGGTTGGTCATGTAACCTTGGGAACCTTTCCTACCTTTTCTAAGGTGGCTTAGTGTCCTGATAATTTCTCCCCACCCTTTTCAATTTTGGTTGAGAGATCCCTGACTACACTTGCCAACTTGTCAACCTTGTCATCCTCCTTGGTTGGTCTCACAACATGTAGCTTAGTTTCCTTCCACAATCTACCCTCATCCCTTTTATACATCTGACCAGAAACCTTCCTATTACTTTCAATATTTATAGCCAATTTGAAAGTATCTTTCAGAGTATGAGAACTTTTATCTCTCAAAAGATATGACATCTTTCCATCCAAGGCATTAAAATATGTGGTCAAGAAAACTGCATCATCTTGTCTTAAGACTTGAAACAATTTGTACATTGCCTTTTGAAACCTACCATTGAATTCTGACATGCTCTCATTTTGATTCTTTTTGATATTGTTGAATTAATTGAGCATATAACTTGAGTTGACATGTTCTACATATTGCTCCTTAAAACTCCTAACAAATTCAGCCCATGATGCAATGTTATTTTTTGGAAAACCTCTATACCAATCCCTAGCATCTTTAGTTAATAAATAAATAAAAATTTTCATTACAACATCCTCATGATCAATTTCATAGTTATTAATTTTGTCTGTAAAAAAATTCACATGCTCTTTACATGTAACAATATTGTTTCTAGTAAACTTAGGGATCTTCTCTCTTACCTCATTCGGGATGACATTAGGTTGTCCAGGGATACCATCAAAGAACAATGGTCTATATCTATCCAAGTGAACTGGTCTTCTTTGGAAATTTTGTGGGACTTGTATTCCTCCTCCAATATTTTGACAAGAGAAATTTTCCATGGGACCACCAGTCAATGGAATTGTTGGATTGGTATTTTGAATTGGTCTAGGTGCAGCTTGTTTGGGAATTGAAGTTTGGGGATTGGGTATTGTACCACAAGGTTGGTTTTGTGGCATCACCCCTATAGTAATAGGGACTGATCTACTAGCAATCATGTTCATGTTGGCATGCAAGAAAGAAATCTGACATGACATTATGAATAACAATATTCTTCTTAGGTTTCTTTATACTTATACCAACCACCTTTTGTTTTCCCCTGTCAGACAGTTCCCTTGTAGCATTTTTGAGATCTTCATTTCTTTTAACTTCTGATGGATGTGACTATCTTAGGATAGGGCCTTCTCCTTCAAACTCATATTTCTTTGGAGTAGGCTTATTGGCATCCACTTCTTTTCTCAAAGCTCCCATATCACCAAATAATTCACTGTCTAGACCCTGGAAATCTTGATTTAGGATTTTAGCCCGGATCTCATTATTCTTTGTTTTTCTCAAGAGATCTTGTCTCTCCATTAGTAACTCATATATCTATTGTTCCTGCACCTTTCTTCTATTAGCGATTTCTAACAATTGCTCCTGCTCTTTCTTCCTCAAGGCTATGAATTCCTCCCTCAACTTTTTAGAATCATAAGAAGTAGTCTCTGCAGCAGAGGTTTCTCTTGGGGGGTATATACTTTCTCTTGTAGGGAAAAATCCTATGTCTGTGGCTTCATCTTCCTAAGAAGGATTGACTACACTAGGTTTGGTTTTCCTAATAAGTTCAAGATCATTAGAAGAAGAAGAGGCTTCTTTAGGAATAGGTGTGGGAATTCAATCTCTAGAAGGTCTGGGAGAATTATGATTGAAGAGACCTCTCCTAGACAATTTTTTTCTACTAGGTGTATGGAGTTCATCATCCATATTACTCTCTGGATGATCTTTATAATACCTAGTGAATCTTTGCCGACTCATAATATTTTCAACAAAAGATATATCTAAGTTTTAGCACAAATACCAGCAATTGGTAAACACAAATATTAGAGTCACCACCCACTAACAAGTGAGGATAGAATTTTATAAACTAGTCTACAATAAAATAATAGATAGTTAACAAAAATATAACAAGTCCATTGTGCACTATTTGTCCCCAGTAGAGTTACCAATTTTGTTAGTGCTTAAAATTGTAGATGATAAATAGGAATCAGAAACCTCTGATATGAAACTCTAAAACTTCCCAACATATGCATCTAACAAAATTTAACCAATAAGGTACTAAATTTTAGAAACCTTCTTCACTTTGAGCCTTAAGCTCAGGAAAGTTTACCTTTCAAATCTAATTCTCTAAAGCATGACAATAGTTATCCATGTCCTCAACATTGACAATACACATTCAGATTATACAATAAACTTAAAATGAACTAATTATTATATTTATTGATGGTAAAAATAAAAATTAAGCTAAAATCAATGCCAAATCCTAGGGCATCAGAGTCAGAAAACATATATCAATAGAAAACCCTTCAAAATAAATATGCTAAAACCCAAATGAGGTGCCTTACACTCCATTTTCCTATTTTCTTATCCTACTATCAAATTCTTATATAGATGATAAATTCCTCGAGATCTCCCTTAAGATTTACCCTTCCCTTGAAAGAAACTTAAGCTTAATCCCTATATCTACCTTGTAGACAATGTATCAAAATGCCTTATAATTTAATACATAAAGGAATTCAAAATCCATACACAAAGACAAATAGAATATGCAAAGGAGCTCTAGTATATTGTATTGATATTTTTTACTGTATCAATACAATCTTGATAGAGAATTGTAGGACCAAAGTACTATTATCAGAACTTTCTTTACAAAATAATATTCACCACAATTACAAAAGAAGAAATTTTTTTATTTATATCACTGGCTATCTTGGAATCCTTAGAGAAAGGATGCAACAAGCTTCAGATAGCCAGGACAGTGACTTGCACTATAGACAAAAGTACATTACATTATGATAAGAAACAAAAGCTGATTCTTATCATATTGAATCTTCACAGTTGGCACCTTTGTCTAATGATATTTCTGAGTAACTACATAAGGTTGTTACATGAATGATGACCACCATTTCAGGCTAACATACATCATTATTTAAATTATAGTTACACTCCCTATATTAAGGATTGGGTGCCATGTGTAATTCATTCCTCTCCTACTACTCCTGGTTCAATGGTATCTAGCTTCTTTGTATTCTGGTCCACTATAACAAACCCTGGAAAGAAACCCTCCATCGTTTCAAATACCGGAAGAAATGACCAATTGATGAAATTTAAAACATGACCATCAATTCATCTCCTTCCTGACACATTGGGTGGTTCTCATTAATCATCAAACAACCAATTGAGCTTTTTAAAATCAACTGGCCACATCATCTTTTCCTAGCAACCAATTGGAAACAAGAAAATCAGCAGGACCTAGCAACTAGACCCACTGTCTTCATTGTTCTTTATCTATTGGAAGATCGGAAGGTTGTTGCATTCCTGCGATGACTATCTTTCGAGCATATTTCCTTTGTGGCAACATGATCACCATTAGATATTTTTTCACTTTACTCTTTAACCATGATAATCTCCTTAACCCTTAGTCATTTGGTGAACATGTGACTGAAGGCATTCTTCCAGTCGCTCAATGTTTATCTTAAAAATGGTTGGATTTGGAGATCATGTGAACAAAGCATTTGCATGATTGCTAAATGCCTTAATTAACTAGGGTTTTATCAAGTGATCAAGCACCAGCCATTGATCTTTCCATCATCCTATGATCCTCACTGAGTCTTAAAACCATTTAACTTAACTCAACCTCTATTTGGAAAATATGCGAACAAATAAATCTCCTAGTCACTAAAGGTTATCTCTGACAATGGTTAGATCTAGAGAATGAGAGAATGCCTTTAATCTCTAAGTCACAAAAATAATGTCTTAACTCAAGTCCCATGAAGAGATTAAATGCCCACTATTGATCAAAGCTCAAATCAACGGTTGTCACAATGATGCATTGGTTAATCTCCCTACAACTTTCCTTTGTGGCTATGTGACCACCGTCAGATCAAAATGTGAGATAAGCATTTGATAAGGTGCCAAAACCTTAGGAAAATTTATCATTAAGACTTAGGGAAAATATTCAAGGTCATGGAGCTTTAGACTTAGGAAAAATTAAAGCATCAGGACAGGTAGATAAAAACATAGGAAAAAGACCCTGCCAAGAGGAATATTATAACACATGCATTAAAAGGACTTTATTGATCTCCAAAAAGTAATGATCAAATAGAACAATGGAAGGTCGATCTAGTGTTTTTACTTATAATGAAGAAATGCTAGGGTTTCTTTCCAAAGGATAGTTAAGTAGGGATTCTTGGATTTCAAAGGAGACTCTGGCACTCTTGGTGAACACTTCATAATTTTTAAAAGGTATGAAAATTTGTAATGAAAAATTTGTAGTGCTAACACGCTGAATGGGTAAAGACACTTACAGAGACACAGAAAAGGCAGTGCAAAGAAGAAAAAATGACATTTTCTCATAAAAAATTGCTCCAACAGGATCATTAAGATTCATCTACTAGATAGGGTACTTAGAAATTTTGGAGAGAGGTAGGTAGTTTTGATTGGGTCAGGATAGTTTTCCAAATGTGTGAGTGATGTGAGAGGCTGAGGACTAGTGATCCCTATTGCAATAATGGTGGTAGAGTGAGATTGACATTTAGATACAACAGATGCTGGTGTGACAACTGAATATGATTATGGCAATTTGGTTGAGTTAGATATCTAAATGTTGTCATTATGGAAACATATAATCTACATTAAGATCACATATGATAGAGAGAAAGTATAATAGAGTTGATGAAGGGTGCTCCCCTTAATACCAAAAAAACATAACAGAAACAAAGAACAACAACAATATGCAAGAACAAAAAATTGGCTTCTTATTATCTCCACAAATGTGGAATTACAAACTTTCAGAATTACAATATGCAAAGCCACATGGGCATTCCCTTACAATATTTTGTAGGAAAAAGCCTCGAATCAATACCCAGATCTACTACTAGAACTATCCCCAACTATTCTCCACTACCTAAGACAACACTACGGGCCTTCCTTATATAGGCAATTTACACCGCCCGAGAAGGTTCTAGAAATTTAGCCTTTTAGGGCCGACCAAACTTAGAATTATTTTATTTTTCAATTTATTACATCAAAGTCAGCTCAAAATAACTTTTGAAACCCAAACAAAAATTTTGAGGACAAATTATTTTTCGCCATTTCAGGTGACCCAACTTCCAAAGACCATAAGTCATCACATGTTGCTCTGATTGACTATTAGGACCCCAATTCAGAAAGGGCACGAGGAGATCTACAATGCCTGAATCAAGCAAGCTTCATTCAGCTGAAAATTTGACCTCATCTGGGGCCTCTAAAGCCTTCAAAAGTGAGTTCAAAGTTTCTCTACCCTATTTCCAAAACTAAAAATTTTCAATATCTTCAAAATGAGACTTGAACCGGCAATGAAACTTTACTAGCAGGCTGATATGATTGAGATGAACCTCCACATGTGAAATCAGAACATTCCAAGATCATATGACCAACTTACTAAAAATAGCAAGTTTCCATAAATAGCAGCTCTACACAAGATAGCCCTTATTGAAAAGAAAAAATAAATATTTTTGGGTGATGCAAGATTGCTCTTACACCCAGGATGCTCCTGCATCAGACACCCGGGGTAATTTGAGAAGTGACCCCGTCATGACTCAGGTGTGTAGAGGAAAACCAAGACAGTCAACCTCCTCCTTTGCCAGCCATGATGAATCTTCAATAGGTCATCCTTTCCACTTGGCCAGATATTCTTCATATGTCCTATTGCTTGTGCTTCTACCAACACAACTGTCCAGTAAGTCTTCAATCTCCTTGGTATCTGAACTACTTGTTGGAATACCCCACCGTGTCGCCATGATCTCATCTTCAACACCTCCTTCATGATACTCTATCAAATCTAAAATGTTAAACACTGGTGAAATATTCAGCTCACTAGGCAATTCTACCTCATATGCATTTCTTGAATCATGCTTCTTCAGTATCTTACATGGCCCAAATTTCTTCATTTTCAGCTTGTTATATGTACCAACTAGAAATTGCTCCTTCCACAAATGAACCATGACTTCATCTCCAACCTAAAATTCCTTATGCCTCCTCTTCTCATCTGCCTTAGCCTTATACTACACATTCATCTTGGTAACATGCTTCCTCACCTCCTCATGAATGTTCTTCAAGTGTTCTGCAAAATCCTTAGCTTTAGCACTACTTATTTCTCCTTTATCTATCTTTCTCAACTCAGATGTTTTTCTCAGACTATTTCCATATACAATCTGTGGATGGTGTGATGAACTAAACTTCAAATCTATCTTCAACTCATCACTTTCTGCTAGTGTCATTCTATGTGCTTCTTTTTTTGGAAAAATGGCTCCTAAAATCAAGCCCATCTAATGACTGATCTTTCTTACTAGTGGTAATCCATCAGGCACATTATCATATACAATATCTTGAAACTCATTCAATAATTCTACAACTTCTATAGATACATCTTCTACTTCCTCTTTCCCAACCTTTGGAATTAAGGTAAAACACATATGCTCATGTTGCATACCATCTAAGAAATTTCCTCTATCAATAAAAGTTATTCTTGCACTACCACATACCTTTTCTTCTATTTCCCTAAATAGTTTTAGCTTATGTCGCACTCCATCCTTTGTCAAGGAATAAGTATTCACACGACCATCATGTACAACACATCTATCAAACTACTAAGGTCTACCCAACAACATATGACATGCATCCATAGATATGATATCACATAGTACCTCATCTTGGTACCCACCGATCTTGAACTTCACTAGGCACTATTCACTGACCATGACCTTGTGGTCATCCTACACCCAGCCAACCCGATATGGATGTGGATGTTTCATCCTTTTGAGCTTCAACTTTGTCACCATCTCTTCTGACACCAAATTATTAATACTGCCACTATCAATAATCACATCACAAAACTTACCCTCACACTTGCACCTAGTGCGAAACAGGCTCCTTCTTTGCTCAGGTTCATTTTCACTACTCAATAGGACTCTTCTATTAATTGGTGTTTCTCCTCTTTCAGCATCTTTAGAATGTGATGATCTGGCATCCTCATCTATATATGCAACTCTGGCCTGACCTTCATTCCTCCTACCCATCCATCCTTGGTATTGAGGACATTCAAATGCCCTATGACCTTCTTCCCCATAGTGAAAACATGTTCCACGAAAGCCTCCTCTTCCAGATCCTTGTCCTCTTCCTCTTCCTCTTCCTCTCTGATCTCTATTATTCTAATCTTGGAAATGATTGAAATTATCTCCTCCCTAATTCTGACTGTTACTGGCCTCATCCTACTTTTTCAAATCTTCATTTTGATCTCCATATGACCATCCACTAGATCTTCCATCATGACCTCTTCTGCTTTGTCTGCTCTCAAACTTCTTGTTCAGCTTTTTCTCTACTTTTAGGGCAAACTGGTATGCCTCTTCAATATTGTTCATTCAAACCAAATTCAGCTCCTCCTGAATGCTCATCCTCAACCCATTAAGGTAACGGGAAACTTTCTCCTTGTTAGCTTCTACATGGCCTATTCTGATGAGGATTCGATAGAACTCCTCTGTATACTCCTAAACAGATCTTCCTGCTTGCTTCAAACTTTGCATTTTCCTTAGTAGGTCAAGCTCATAATCAACAGGGATGAATTGTCACTTCAATTTATCCACCATCTGATCCCATCTTGTGATTTTATCCTTTCCTCTTTGATTTCACTCCAAATGAATCTCTTGCCACCAGATCTTCACATGACCTTTCAATCTGGCCTTCACAAATTTGACCCTATTCAAGATCCTCAATATCTTCATACTCAAAATATTCTTCACATTCATTTATCCAGTCGATCAATTCCTTTGGGGTAAGATTCCCTGAAAATGTAGGAACCTTGATCTTAGGTCTTTTCCCGATCTTGGAAATGGCCCAAAAAATTCTTTCTTCCTTCGGGTTCACAACTTCAACTTCTCCTTCTTGATCTTCTTCTTTGACTTCATCCTTGCTTTCATCTCTGACATTAAGATTCATTCCTCTGTGAATCTCTTCTTGCAATGATCACCCTTGTCTCTAGAGTGCTCTAACCTCAGGTGTTACAACACCAGCTCTTCCACCATGTTCCCTTCATGGAGGCATTTTCATGATATATGTTGAAACCCTAACCATGGTCCTGGTGCAAATTGCCTCACAGTCGGTGATCTATTTACATAGAAAACCTAACCCACGGTCCTGGTGCAAACTGCCTCACAATCGGCGATCTTTTTACACACTCAGGAACTCCTGCTCTGATACCACTTGATGAAAGGTGCTCCCCTTAATACCATAAACACATAACAGAAATAGAGAACAAAAACAATATGCAAAAATAGAAAATTGGCTTCTTATTATCTCCACAAATGTGGAATTAACAACTTTTAGAATTACAATATGCAAAGCCACATGGGCATTCCCTTACAATATTCTGTAGGAAAAAGTCTTGAATCAATACCTAGATCTACTACTAGAACTATCCCCAACTATTCTCCACTACCTAAGACAACACTACGGGCCTTCCTTATATAGGCAATTTCCACCACCCGAGAAGGTTCTAAAAATTTAGCCTTTTAGTGCCGACCAAACTTAGAATTATTTTTTTTTTCAATTTATTACATCAAAGTCGGCTCAAAATAAATTTTGAAACCCGGAAAAATTTTTTGAAGAGAAATTATTTTTCACCATTTCAGGTGACCCAACTTCTAAAGACCATAAGTCATCACCAGTTGCTCCGATTGACTATTATGACCCTAATTTGGAAAGGGAGGAGCTCTACAATGCTTGAATAAGAAATCTTAATTCAATTGAAAATTCAACCTCATCTGGGGCCTCTAAAGCCTTCAAAACTGAGTTGAAAGTTTTTGTACCCTATTTCCAAAACTGAATATTTTCAATATCTTCAAAACTAGACTTGATCCGGCAATGAAACTTTACTGGCAGACTGATATGACTGAGATGAACCTCCACATGTGAAATCAGAACATTCTGAGATCGTATGACCAACTTACTAAAATTAGCAAGTTTCCATAAATAGCAGCTCTACATAAGATAGCCCTTATTGAAAAGAAAACATAAATATTTTTGGGTGATGCAAGATTGCTCTTACACCTAGGATTCTCCTGCATTAGACACTCGGTGTAATTTGAGAAGTGACCCTATCATGACTCAAGTGTGTAGAGGAAAACCAAGATGGTCAACCTCCTCCTTTGTTAGCCATGATGAATCTTCAACAAGTCATCCTTTCCACTTGACTAGATATTCTTCATATGTCTTGTTCCTTGTGCTTCTACCAACATGACTATCCAGTAAGTCTTCAATCTCCTTGGTATCTGAACTACTTGTTGGAATACCCCACCATGCCGCCGTGATCTCATCTTCAACACCTCCTTCATAATACTCTATCAAATTTGAAATGTTAAACACTGGTGAAATATTCAGCTCACTAGGGAATTCTACCTCATATGCATTTCCTAAATCATGCTTCTTCAGTATCTTACATGGTCCAAACTTCTTCATTTTTAGCATGTTATATGTACCAACCGAAAATCGCTCCTTCTGCAAATGAACCATGAGTTCATCTCCAACTTGAAATTCCTTATGCCTCCTCTTCTCATCTACATTAGCCTTATATTGCACACTCATCTTCATAATATGCATCCTCACCTCCTCATGGATGTTCTTCAAGTGTTCTGCAAAATCCTTAGCTTTAGCACTACTTATTTCTCCTTTATCTATCTTTCTCAACTTAGATGATTTTTTGGGACTGTTTCTATATATAATCTATGGATGGTGTGATGAACTAAACTTCAAATCTATCTTCAACTCTTCACTTTCTGCTAGTGTCATTCTATGTGCTGCCTTGTTTGGTAATCTAGCTCCTGAAATCAAGCCCCTCTGATGACTGATCTTTCTTACTAGTGGTAATCCATCAGGCACATTATCATATACAATATCCTAAAACTCATTCAATAATTCTGCAACTTCTATAGGTACATCTTCTACTTCCTCTTTCCTAGCCTTTGGAATTAAGGTAAAACACATATGCTCATGCTGCATACCATCTAAGAAATTTTCTCTATCAACAAAAGTTATTCTTGCACTACCACATACCTTTTCTTCTATTTCCTTCAATGGTTTTAGCTTATGTCGCACTCCATCCTTTGTTAAGGAATAGGTATTCACATGACCATCATGTACAACACATTTGTCAAATTGCCAAGGTCTACCCAACAACATATGACATGCATCCATAGATATGATATCACATAGTACCTCATCTTGGTACCCACCAATCTTGAACTTCACTAGGCACTGTTCACTGACCATGACCTTGTGGTCATCCTGCACCCAGCCAACCCAATATGGATGTGGATGTTTCTACCTTTTGAGCTTCAAATTTATCACCATCTCTTCTGACACCAAATTATTACTACTACCACTATCAATAATCACATCACAACACTTACCCTCACACTTGCACCTAGTGCAAAATAGGCTCCTTCTTTGCTCAGGTTCATTTTCACCACTCAACAGGACTCTTCTATTAATCGACATTTCTCCTCTTTCAGCATCTTTAGAATGTGATGATCTAGCATCCTTATCTATATATGCTTCTCTGGCCTGACCTTCATTCCTCCTACCCATCCATCCTTGGCATTGAGGACATTCAAATACCCTATGACCTTCTTCCCCATAGTGAAAACATGTTCCATGAAAGCCTCCTCTTCTAGATCCTTGTCCTCTTCCTCTTCCTCTCTGAACTCTATTATTCTGATCTTGGAAATGATTGAAATTATCTCCTCTCTGATTTTGACTATTACTAGCCTCATCCTACTTTTTTGAATCTTCATTTTAATCTCCATATGACCGTCCACTGGATCTTCCATCACGACCTCTTCCGCTTTGTTTTCTCTCAAACTTCTTGTTCAGCTTTTGCTCTACTTTTAGGGAAAACTGGTATGCCTCTTCAATACTATTCATTTGAACCAAATTCAGCTCCTCTTGAATGCTCAGCCTCAACCCATTAAGGTAATAGACAACTTTCTCATTGTCATCTTCTGCATGGCCTGTTCTGATGAGGATTCAATAGAACTCCTCTGTATACTCCTGAACAAATCTTCCTGCTTGCTTCAAACTTTGCATTTTCCTCAATAGGTTAAGCTCATAATCAACAAGGATGAATTGTCACTTCAATTTATCCACCATCTGATCCCATCTTGTGATTTTATCCTTTCCTCTTCAATTTCACTCTAACTAAATCTCTTGCCACCAGATCTTCACGTGACCTTTCAGTTTGGCCTTCATGAATTTGACCCTATCAGGATCCTCAATATCTTCATACTCAAAATATTCTTCACATTCATTGATCTAGTCAATCAATTCAACTAGGTTAAGATTCCCTGAAAATGTAGGAACCTCGATCTTAGGTCTTTTCTTGATCTTGGAAATGGCCCAAAAAAATCTTTCTTCCTCCGGGTTCACAACTTTGACTTATCCTTCTTGATCTTCTTATTTGACTTCAATCTCACTTTCATCTCTGACATTAAGATTTATTCCTTTGCAAATCTCTTCTTGCAATGCTTGCACTTGTCTCTGAAGCACTCTAACCTCAGGTGTTACAACACTAGCTCTTCCACCACATTCCCTTCATGGAGGCATTTTTGCAATGCATGCTGAAACCTTAACCATGGTCCTGGTGCAAACTACCTCACAGTCGGTGATTTGTTTACATAGAAAACCTAACCCACGGTCTGGGTGCAAACTGCCTCACAATCAGAGTTCTATTTACACACTCTAGAACTCTTGCTCTGATACCACTTGAGGAAGGGTTCTCCCCTTAATACCACAAACACATAATAGAAATAGAGAACAACAACAATATGTAAGAACAAAAAATTGGCTTCTTATTATCTCCACAAATGTGGAATTACAAACTTTTAGAATTACAATATGCAAAGCCACATGGGCATTTCCTTACAATATTCTATAGGACAAAGCCTCAAATCAATACCCAGATCTACTACCAGAACTATCCCCAACTATTGTCCACTACCTAAGACAGCACTATGGGCCTTCCTTATATAGGCAATTTCCACCGCCCGAGAAGGTTCCAGAAAGTTAGCCTTTTATGGCCAACCAAATTTAAAATTATTTTATTTTTCAATTTATTACATCAAAGTCAGCTCAAAATAACTTTTGAAACCTAAACAAAAATTTTAAAGACAAATTATTTTTCGCCATTTTAGGTGACCCAACTTCCAAAGACCATAAGTCATCACCAATTGCTCTGATTGACTATTATGACCCCAATTTGAAAAGGGCACGAGGAGGTCTACAATGATTAAGTCAAACAAGCTTCATTCAACCAAAAATTTGAACTCATCCGGGGCCTCTAAAGCCTTCAAAACTGAGTTCAAAGTTTCTATACCCTATTTCCAAAATAAAATTTTTTCAATATCTTCAAAACTAGACTTGATCTAGCAATGAAACTTTATTGGTAGGTTGATATGACTGAGATGAACCTCCACATGTGAAATCAGAACATTCTGAGATCCTATGACCAACTTACTAAAAATAGCAAGTTTCCATAAATAGAAGCTCTACACAAGATAGCCCTTATTGAAAAGAAAACATAAATATTTTTGGGTGATGCAAGATTTCTCTTACACCCAGGATGCTCCTGCATCAAGAGTGCAAAGCAAAATTGTGTAAGTGTAAAGTAGTATTTTCCCAGTGTACCCAAAGACAATTTTGATTGGCAATGTCAATTGGAGTAAGTTCAGTTCTTGCGCACTTGAACATAGATATTATGATGACTATTGAAGACTCACCTGAGAGTGCAAGTCTATACAACATGTATGGAAGAAGTTATGATAGTTTTACAGAGATAATGTTAAGCTGACAAGACAGTATATGAAGACAAAATTGGTAAAGAGATAAGGGATTATTTTGTTTATCAAAATAATGTCTTAATAATATAAAGGGATGACATCCTAGATGTTAACCCTTGGGTAAATATGTATTTTTTAATAAGCTTATGTGAAGCTGACTGTAAGAGTTATTAGTCTTAATAACTTGTATAAATATAAAGATATGTAAATGTAATGAAGGAGATGATATAGCGAAAATATAAGCAAAGAGATATTGATGTGAAGTTGTGAAAGAAAAGCGAGCAGTATAAGGTTATGTACCTTTCCCTATTTTGTATTAAGTAATTATTGTATATTACTTGTTTGGGCAATGGGATCATCTTGTAATCATATTTTGTACTACCAACTCTTAGCAGGGTTGAGGCTTCTAACAAGGCCTAAAGTCCCTTAATCAGGACTGGGACACTATATGCATGTAACTGGCTCCTAACAGGGTCAACATCCTTAACAAGATATTTTTTATTAGTGGATCTTTTTGGGTACCATCCCCACCAGGGTTTTCCCTTGGCCAAGGTTTCCTTGAGAACAAATAATGTGTTATGAGTTCATTTGCTTTACTGTTATACATGTTTTTAAGTTTACTATGTTATGCATGTATTAAGATAATCTATTATATCCATAATTGGGTGAAGGTAAAAGTTTGTAGAATACTAATTCACCCCCCCTCTCAGTATTCCCTATTTCTAATAATTGGTATCAGAGCCTAGTTACTCGAAAAAGAATCATTCAGAGAAAGTTTAGCAGCTTGAGTAAGATCTCTATGTATATGGATCAACTATAGAAGAATCTTGAAGAAGCTCTTGAACAGATTGATATACTTACTGAAGAAAGAGATACTTTGAAAGGAAAATATGATGATGCAAAGAACCTCATTGAAAAGTTGAAGAATAAGCTGGAAGAATTGAAATCAGAAAAGGAATCTACAATTCAAATTGAAGATTGTGATGATAATGTGGAAAAAGAAAATGAGATCCTTAAACATGAACTAAAGATAGTAAATCTAAAGTTAAGTTTGAAAGATGGAAATAGAAAGAATGAAGCAAATCTAAACTCAGAGAATGAAAATTTGAAATCTGAGAAAGAAGATCTGAAATCTAAACTTTGTAAAGTGACATCTGAACTTGAGAAAACTAAATTATAGTATGCTGAGCTTGAGAAGTACAATACTATTGTGAAAGGTGAATTAACTCAGTCTATGCAACAACTTGAGAGACTATATTCCACTAGTGAGAAGATTGATGAACAATATCTTATCAAAAGCCATTCTATGATAAAATTGGTCTTGGATTTAACTCATCTAAGATAAGTGAAGAAAGAAAGGAACCAGATTTGAAAGTTTCTAAAAACATGGAAGAAAAGAAATTTGATGAACCTAACAAATCTGAGGATATGCCTAAAGAAGAAGAACCACCTAAACAAGAAGAATCACCTAAAGGTACACAAAGAGAATTTAAAGGTAGATGTTTTCCATGTAATACTTTTGGTCATATGAAGAAAGATTGTACAGATAAGCAATTTAAACCTCTTAATGGATATTGTTATAATTGTCATAGTTTTGGACATAGAGCTATTGAATGTAGGAAGCCTAAATTTAATGAGAATAATAATAATAGTAGAATGTTTAGAGATACTAACCATGCAGATAAGAAGCCTACTGAAGATATGAACAAAAGAAATGAAGTAGTATGTTATAGATGCAACAAGATTGGACACATTGCTAGGAATTATAGATCACAAATCAACCAGACTAGACTGAGATATGGAAACAATGGAGTAGTTTGTCAAATATGCAACAAATTTGGTCATACAAAAAGGTTTTGCAGAATGAACAATATGAGAAACCCTAACCCTAGAAGTCATGCAAGGAAAAATGAGAATGCAAGCAACAATCAAGGAGGATGTTGTAGTAATTCATAAGAAGTGAAGTTTACCAAAGCCACAGATCAAGGAGACACATTCAGCACTGAAGGTAATCAGAAAGGTGAAGTATCTAATGGTAAGAGTGAATCTCTACCTAACCCATCTCAAAGTACTTAATTCATGAAAAATACAGTAGAATAGGAACTTAGGATAGTGTATAAGTTAGTATAGGATGAATTGAGTCTTGCGTAATTAATGAAAGGTAGTATATGATGTATTGATGCTATGGTTAAGAGCGCATAAGATAATATGATGTTATGCAAGATTGCAAGAAGTTTTAAAGTTTTGCAGGTAAGAAGTAACAACTTTTTGGGAAGAAGCAGCAAAAGAATTGAATGTGATGTCAGAATCTTGTGAGATTGAAAGGTTAAAAGGTTATGATCCATATTATTTGATCTTTAAAGTGAATATAAGTGTGAAGGAGATCAAAGGAGTAGTGATTGGAAGTAGTTTGCAAGGATTTGGTGAAATTATTTCATGTCAGATCTATGCAAGCCCTAAATCATGGAATTGAGGTATTTTACTAAGCAAATCTATAAATCAGTTAGAGAATTTATAGAAGTCATGGATGTTTCATTGATTCACAATGTAAGAGATAAGAATAGACCTAAGATCAAAAGGGAACCAATAGAACCCTTAGAAGTAGACCCTAAATTGGCTTTATCATCTATACCAGATGAAGTGCTACATTTAGAGAATGTTAGAAGCTATTTGGGATGTAAACTTGAAACCCTCAGTGATAGTGATTTTACAAAAGAGTATGAGAAGCTTTATAATCAAGATATGTCATTGAAAGTAGGATTTGAACATTTGAAGGACAATGAAATCATAAAGTATTCTTTATAGTATGAATTTAATGATGAAGAATGTACTGAGATAATTCTGAGCAGAATACATAATGGAAAGTTTTGGTTAGATGATAGAGTGATAGACATAACAACAGACCTAATTCATGAAGTAACTGGTTTGTCTAAATCTAGAGTCATACCCTTTAATGAAAATAATGTAAAGAAAATTGTATTAGACAACACTAAATCATCTTACAATGGCAGAGGTATAGTGATACCAAGATACAACATGATGATGTTAGGTATTTGTGCAAGATCCTTACAACTAAATTTTGTACTAATTTAAGAGAGGATGACATGGCGGCTGGAATGATTCATGCAACCTATTTAATGTGTGTTGACAAAGTTCAAGTAGACATGTGTGAAATCTTGAGAATACAATTATTTGACAACTTAGAGAAGATTAAGAAGACTAAGAACTCCCAGTTTAGATTCTCATCATTGATCACTTATATGTTTTTTCATTTGTTAAGAATATTCCCTTACACTATTGGTGATGATTGGAATGATGGTAAGACCATAATGGAAAGGATAAACAAAGTGTATATGAGGCATCTTATTGACAAAGTCAATGAGAGTGTAATGTTGGTAATTAAGACATTTCAGAACTTGATGAAGAACAAATCAAGGATTCCACAATCATTAGTTGAAAAGTATAAGAATGAGATATGTTTTATGGTTGACATTGACTTTACATTCATTGAAGCAGTTGAACCTAGAGTAGAGTTCATAGACCCTCTTGGCTATGAAATTTTTGAAATTGAAGTAGAAGAATATGTGAGAAGATTGCTTAAAAGAAAGTTGGATATTTACAGTAACAGATTTGGGACTTTTGAGGAGAATTTCAACTCCACAAAGTCTATTTAGGAAGAGAGATAGTCTAAGGAGAGAGTAGAAAGTATAATTAAGAAGATTCTAAAGGACACAGGAATGATAGAACATGAGTTTATGATTGCCAAGTAGATAGCAACAACTATTAGAGACATTGGACAAAAGGAAGTTTTGTCTATTCCACCCTTATCAACAGTTGAAACTGGAAATTTGCAGCATAGAGTGAAAGTAGAGCAAGAAGAACAAAAAGTCAAGAAATCTACTAGATCATCTTCAACTCCACTAGGCAAAAGAGTGAAATAAATTGCTACTAAACCAGGAAAAAGGTAGAAAACATTAGTACCACCAGTATAGAGGAAGATAGCAAAAATTAAGGATGATGAAGATATTCAAGTGAAAAAGAAGACATAAAAGCCAAAGATTGAGAAAGTAAATGAATTACAGATTATTTGTGATGGAGATTTTTTTAAGATGAATAAATACTATGATCTTTATAACTATTCAAAAAGATTGAATTTGGAGAATATAGTTGTGAGACACATGATCCTAGTAGATAAGAAGTTTGACACAATTAAAGGTAAGATACCTAATGACCTATTTGAGAAGCTAGTTAAGAGGAAAAAGAGAGCAACAAATGAGGACAATAAAATCAAAGAAAATATTGTAAGAAAACTATGTGATGTTAGAGATGAAAATCATTTTAATGAGATTATGAAAGAACTTGGAACCCATCTGAGAACAAAGAGAAGAACCATTCAGATTTGATGAACTAAAACTGATTTAGAACCTGATTGAAGAATCTATGATTTAAGATCACCAAGCTGATTGATTAGATATGTAATATGATTGAATCAATATTATGTTGTCATTAATGTCAACTAGTTTGACAACACTTATCTTGTAAGTTACTATACCAAAACATCTGTAGAGAAGGAGTAAAAGAGATGAAGAACAAAAATATCTACATGAGGAAGATGGATATGATAGATGAGGATAAGGAATATATTGAGTAGCGTGTTGATGAGTTTATGAATTTATGTTATTGACTTGATTATGTTTCATTCATCTATAATGAGGAAAAGAGCTGAAAGACACAAAGAAGTGTTGTCGATTGATGAAGCATTTTAGTATACACTGACTGAGCACAGTGTAAACTGAGCTTGTGTTCATCGATATATTTCTTTGTTAGCTGAGAAGAATAGAATGAACTAAATGATTAGTTTAGCCAATAAGATTGATGAGTTGGAAAGTGTATGATTTTGAGGTAACAGATAATGTTTGTTACACAGATCGATGGCTAACAAAATTTAAGAAATATCTAAAGGATGAGAATCAAATGTGTTATTGACACAAGTGTTGAGGTATGTTTAAGAGGCAAAATAAAAAAAGATGATTAAGTGGAAAAATCTGATGGAGCAGAAGAAAATAATTTACATGTCTATATAAGAGACTGGAGATTTCATAAGTGAGTGTGATTCCAAAAGAAAAGGAAACTACAGAATCATCATGTGAACAAGTTTTCATGCATTTTGATCATACTAGTTAAGGAGAACCCTACTACAAAGCATTACCGAGTGACAGAGAGTGATTATCGATAGATAGTAAGTTGATATATTATTGAATAAAAAATGTTATATTGATCAGAAAGATTTGTATGAGCTGAATATTGATCTGCAATCTGCAATTGAAGTTGTAATAGATCAGATCACCTACTGTTACATATTTAACCATTATACACTGTAAAATCTCTTAACCGAGTGGACTAAGAAAGTCTTATTATGTATCATTCATAGAATGAGCATTATTATCTTGTCAACCCTAGAGTGACTGCTAGTTGGACAATAACGGTTGTTCTAAAATCTTCTAACAAGGTCACACCTAACAGTGTGTTTGTAACCTTTAATAGGGTTGGGTCTTCACCAACCTCACTTCAGAAGAGTGAATATTTTTGGGTTGCCGGTCCTAGGTGGTTTTTCCCTTCACAAGGTTTCCACGTTAAATCTCTTGTGTTATGTGTTGATTCTGATATTTGTTTGATGTCATATTTGCATGTTGCATATTTGATTTGATCGGTAACTACTATATGTTTTAGACTAGTAATCGGTAAATGCACAGATAATAAAGTATTTTAAGTTACCAAGTAGCAGAAGTTTTTAGTATTTGTTTTTGGATTATACATTTTGTATTGGGACAGTGATTAACTAATTCACCCCCCTCTCAGTTATTCTAACAATTGGTATCAGAGCATTGGTTTCTTGGAACAGAGTTTTAAGGACTTCAGCACAAAGATATCCAAATGTATAAGAGGGAAGTGCCAAAGCTAAACAAAGAGAACTTCGTAGTATGGAAAAGTTGGATGAAGTTGCACATATCTGGAATTGGGAATGATGCACTAGAATTGATGGAGAATGGCTATATAGAATCGACATCAAGTCCCCTAACACTTGATCAGCTAAAGGACATGCATGAACACAATGTTACTATGATGGAAATTGCTTCTAGCTATACCGATGTCGAATTTGAAGATATTAAAAGTTGCACTACTACAAAATCCATGTGGGATAAACTTTCTCAAGTTTATAGTGGAGATGTGAATGTTAAAAGACCAAGAGCGGAAAGCTTAAGGGGTAGATTTGATGATATGAAGATGAAGGAAGGTGAGAATATTGTGCAATACACAAATAGACAGAAAGAGGTAGTACATGCTATTAGAGTGTCAGATGGAGTCATTAGTGAAGAAATAGTGGTAAGCAAAATACTCAGAACCTTATTGTCTGTTTACGCAATCAGAATATCTGCTATTCATGAAACAAGGTCTGCATCTAGTAATGTACTTACACTTGACAATCTAATTGGTAAACTTACAACCTTTGAATTAAATAAATTCAATAATAGTGTTGTACCATCTATGGAATCCACTTTCATGTCTTCTCTAAAGATCGGTAAGTCTAGGAGGAACAATAAAAATGGTGATAGTGATAGTAATATCGATGATGAGCTTGATGAACTTGAAGCTCTTATGGCCAAAAGATTACCCAAAGGTAAAGGAAGGTATAGAGGTAAGCTACCTTTGGCATGCTTTAATTGTAAAGAGGTTGGCCACATTGCTACTAGATGTCCAAATAAGAAAGATGAAGAAAGAAACAAAGACCGATATGAAGGAAGCTATGTGAGAAGATTCAACAAAGGCTACCAACACAAGAGAGATAACCAAGACAACAATGAAAAAGAAAAAAAGGTATGTTACATAGCTGAGGATAATGAATCTGAATATGATTCTGATGATGATGTAGAAGTTGTATTTGTTGCTATGAAAGATGACTCGGAGGAAGAAGAAAAACATGAAGAAACAACACTGATCTCTAAAGTTAACAAAAATAATACATGGATTATAGACAGTGGTTGTACACATCACATGACTGGTGATGAGGAGAAATTTGATCAACTTGAAGAATACAATGGGTGATCAGTTAAGATGGGTAATGACACACCATATATGATAAGAGGTAAAGGATCCTTGATGATAAATGATATGATAAAATGTGATAATGCTTATTAGGTAGATGGACTGAACTATAACTTGTTAAGTGTGGCACAACTGAACAATTCAGGTCACTAAGTTGCTTTTGAGAGCAAGAGAGTGAAAATATTTGATGATGGAGGAAGACTAGTTGGAACTGGAGAACAATCAAGAGGTGATCTATTTTATCTTGATACTGATGAGTATTCTTGCTTGATGATGAAAAATGAAGATGCTTGGTTGTGGCATAAAAGGTTATGCCAGGTGAACTTTGATAACATGATTAAGATCAGTAAAAGGAAAAGAGTTAGAGGCCTGCCTAAATTGTCAAAAATAGATCATGTTATGTGTCATGAATGTCAGAAAGGTAAGATGACTAAATCTAATTTCAAAAGCAAGGATTACTCAACAAAGAAGATACTTGAGTTGGTTCATACCAACCTATGTGGTCTTATGAGAACTTAGAGTTATTATGGTGATAGATACTTTATTCTTTTTGTTGATAAATATACAAGATTGATGTGTGTTATGTTCCTAAAAGAAAAATCTGAAGCATTTAAGATGTTTAAGTGGTATAAGGCTAAGGTAGAAAAAGAGATTGGTAAGGAATTGGAATGCCTAAGATCTGATAGAGGAGGTGAATTCATCTCTAATGAATTTACTAATTTCTGTAATGAGCATGGTATTAAAAGGCAGGTCTCTACACCGAGGACACCTCAACAAAATGGCATTGCTAAAAGAAGGAACAGGTCAATGGTTGACTATGCTAGGGCACTGATGCTGCAAAAGAATGTTGCTTAGACATACTAGAGGGAAGTTATCAATATAGCTATTTATGTTTTGAGCCGAGTGCAACTAAAGAAGGACATCAACAAGACACCCTATGAGTTGTGGTTTGGACTCAAACCTACTATAAGTTACTTCAAAATCTTTGGAAGAAAATGTTTTATTTTGAAAGATGAGAGAAATGGGAAATTTGACTCAAAAGGTGATGAAGGGATATTTCTAGGATATTCTAGTAAAATCAAAGCATATAAGTGTCTGAATCAAACTACTAATAAAATAATTGAAAGCACTAATGTCCGAGTTGATGAGTTTGATGAAAAGAACACAAAGGAAAGTACAAAGGAATCAAAAGACTATGGTAGATTCACTTACATTGAACATCCAAAGTATCTACAGAAGCTGCAACCTATCATAACTAGTCGGTAGGAAAACAATACTGAATAATAGGAAAGAGAAACTAATGAGCAGGATGGCCCTACTGAGCAAGCAAATGGACCTACATAGGATGAACAAGAAAGAATAAATAGGATACTGGCAAGTTTTTGTCAAAAGAAATCACCTTGAATCACAAATCATTGGAGACAAAAAAGCTAGCATGCAAACAAGGAGCAAAGCAAGACAAGGTTGTCTAGTTTGTGATTATGAACCAAAAAATGTAAAAGTTGCATTAGAGAATGATGAATGGGTTAATGAAATGAAAGAAGAAATAGAATAGATAGAGAAGAACAATACTTGGACCTTAGTACCCTAACCTAAAGATAAGAATGTTATCGGTACTAAGTGGATATTTAGGAACAAGTAGAATGAGAATGGAGAAGTGACAAGAAATAAAGCTAGATTGGTATGCAAAGGATATGCACAGGAGGAAGGTATAGACTATGGTTAAACCTTTGCAACTATTGCTAGATTGGAAGGAGTCAGAATGTTACTTCCATATGCTACACATAAGAAATTCAAAGTTTATCAAATGGATGTCAAGTCAGCATTTCTGAATGGGATACTTGAAGAAGAAGTCTACATAGAACAACCTGAAGGGTTCATTGATCCAGAAAAGAAAGCTATGGTATGAAAATTACATAAAGCTTTATATGGTTTGAAGTAAGCACTGAGAGCCTGGTATGAGAGGCTGCATACTTATTTTTTAAGTATAGGATTTGTAAGAACAAGTGAGAATGACAATCTGTATATGAAAGGAGATACTGATGATACAATTCTTATTGCTGAGATATTTGTAGGTGATATCATATTTGGAGGTCAAGATCAAATATGTAAAGCCTTTCCTGATGAAATGAGGAATGAATTTGAGATGTCTATGTTTGGAGAGATTAAGTTCCTTCTAGGCTTACAAGTGATTCAACAAAGTGATGGGATATTCATCACACAGTCTAAATACATAAAGGAAGGATTGAAAACATTTGGCATAGAAGATGCTAAACCTATGGGAACATCGATGGCTAATGGATGTAAATTGACTAAGGAAGATGAAACTATAGAAGTGAAGTAGACACTCTATCGATCAATGATTGGTAAGTTAGTATGTAGTTCATAGTAGACCAGATATAGCACATGCTATCCGAATAGTTGCGAGATTTTTTGCTAATCCTAGACAATCAAACATGATTCTACTAAAAGAATCTTAAGATACCTAAAGAAAATAGAAGACTATGGATTATGGTATCCTAAGGAAGGCAAGTTTGAACTCAGAGTCTATACTGATGTTGATTGGGTTGGAAATGTGGATGATAGAAAAAGTACCCCCGGAGGAGCATTTTTCTTTGGTGAAAGACTTGTTACTGTTGGATAAAATTGTTTGAAGGAGATTGTTGGAATGATTATGAGTTGTCTTTGATGTCACATAGATGTCATATCAACTGTCAGCTCAGTTAGTCAGCAAAGTAGTTCCCAGTGTCTATCGAGCTCAGTCAGTTAGCAAAGCAGTTACTAGTGTCTACTGAGACCTCTCAGGTGTCAAAATAAAAGTATGGTAGAAAATAGTGTTAATCGAGCTTCCTCGATTATCGAAGTAAAGTTAGTGTCTACTGAGCAAGGTTAGCCCAGTAAAGGATTTTGTCAATTTAAGAAATAAAGTTGGTTTATTCCAGCTGACTATTGAAATGATTCGTAATGTTTGTAATAATTATTAGTGCCAACTTGACAATCGAAATGGTATATATATAGAAGGTCAAGTTGTGAATTATGAGAAAGCAAAAAGAAGAAAGAGAAGAATAGTATGAGTGAATTTTGAAGGATGGTTAGATATCCTTGAAGAGCAGCAGAGATATATTTGATCAGGAAGGATCTAGTGAAGTAGAACAGAGATCTGTAATTAGCAATTCAGTTGCATCACTATTCAGGTCACTTCATTGTTACTTTCTTACCATTGTAGTAGTGATTTCAAAATCTCCTAACCAAGTTGGTTTAACAACCATTTTGTAAATCCTCTAACAAGGTGACAGTTCTATTGAATTGTTTGAAGACCTCTTACAAGGCCACTCCTAGCAGGGTGATTAAATCCTCTAACAAGGTCACACCTAACAGTGTGTTTTGTAACCTTTTACCGGGTTGGCTCCTAACAGGGCATCACTTCAGAAGAGTGAAAATTAGTAACTAGTTACATTGGTGGTTTTTCCCATATTGGGTTTCCACATTAAATTTGGTGTCTCTTGTGTTCATGGTATTTTCTTTATTCATGCATGTTAATCACTGATGAATGCTTAAGAATAGTTATAATTAACACTCTCTGCAATTACCGAGTTTCAGCATTTCTCTGTATGTCAGTAGTAAATAATTTAATAAGACATCTAAGGGATCAGTGGTAATATTTTATGGTTAACTGATTCACCCCCACTCTCAGTTACTACATCTATATTTCCAACAATTGGTATTAGAGCTTTTGGTGCTTGCAGGAAGGGTTTTAAGGACCTAAGCTAAAGATTAGGATGTCTTACAAGAGAGAAATTCCAAGGCTTAACAAAGATAACTTTTTAGCATGGCAAGGTCTCATGAGACTTCATCTAGCTTCCATTGGTGATTCAGGATGCAAATATATTGATCAAGAATATACTATTCCTACTGGCGCATTAACTATTGAAGACATTGCAGAGAAAAAGAACCATAACACCATGATGATAGATATTTCATCAGCCCTTAGCTATGAATAATTTGATGAGATCAAAGACTGCACAACTTCCTATGAAATGTGGAACAAGCTGAAGAAAATTTATGGTGGTGATGACAATGTGAAAAGAGCCAAAGCAGAAAGCCTAAGAGGACAATTTGATTAGATGAAGATGAAAGAAGATAAAAATATTGCAAAATATGTTGAAAGAATCAAGGTGAGTGTTAGTGCAATCAGAGCTTCTGGAGGAAAAATTGATGATGAAATTGTTATAAGTAAGGTTCTTAGAACATTGCTTCCTATCTATGCAATAAGAGTATCTGCTATTCAAGAAAGAAGATGTGAACAAAATCACAATATAACTTTGGATGCCTTAGTTGGAAGATTGACAGCTTTTGAATTGGACAACTATGATAACTATGTTCCAACTTCTAAAAATATTGAATCAGCATTTGAGGCCAAACTCTCACTTAAGAAGGGAAAGAAAATCTAGTCAGAAAGTGAAGAAGAATCAGAGGAAAGTTCAGACAGTGATCTTGAAGTTATTAAAGCATTACTTGCAAAGAAATATACTAGAGGCAGAGGTAAATACAAAGGTAAAACTCCCTTAATCTATTTTTCATGTGAAGAAATTGGTCATATTGTAGCTAAGTGCCCAAACAAACAAAGCAAAGATGAGAAGAAAGGTCACAAGTACAATGGCAAGAAGAATTTCAAGTCATTCAAGGATAAAGGTAGGAAAAACATGTTTTTTGGCTAATGATTCTGATAGTGAAGAAGAAATTGTCTTTATTGCTGTAAAAGATGAATCTGATGATGATGAAGATGAGATGGCACTTATCTCTCATATAAGAAAAAATGATACATGGATTACAGACAGTGGATGCTCACATCATATGACTGGTGACAAAACTAAGTTTGAACATTTTGAAGACTATGATGGTGGTAGTGTACGGTTTGAAAACAATGAACCTTGTTGTATAAAAGGAAGAGGATGAATTTCATTAAACAAAGAACTTATATGTGATAATGCATATTGGGTTGAAGGACTAAAATATAATCTTCTAAGTGTAGCACAACTAATCAACAGTGGACTCAAGGTTGAATTCATGAATGGCAAAGCAAGACTACTGAATGACAAAGGAAAACTGATTGGTTCAGGCAAACAAACCAAAGGTAACCTGTTTTATCTTGATCTTGGTGAATGCTCATGTTTTATTGCTCAAATTGAAGAAAGTTGGTTATGGCACAAAAGGTTATGTCATGTAAATTTTGATAATATGGTGAAAATAAGCAAATTCAAGAAAGTAAGAGGTATTCCTACTTTGAAGAAACCTGATATTGGTCTATGCAAGAATTGTCAGATTGGTAAAATGGGAAAGACTAGCTTTAAAAGTAAAAACTATCAGTCTGAAGATATTTTGGATATTGTGCATACTGACTTATGTGGACCTATTGGAATTGAAAGCTATACTGGAGAAAAATTCTTTATTCTCTTTGTTGATGATTACTCTAGAATGATGATTGTTATGTATTTAAGAGAAAAGTTAGAAACATTTGAGAAATTCAAATGGTATTTGGCAAGAGTAGAAAAGGAAATAGGAAAAATAATGAAGTGCTTGAGATCAGATAGAGGTGGTGAATTCATCTCCCATGAATTCAATAATTTCTACATTGAAAGAGGAATCAAAAGATAGGTATCAGCTCCAAGAACTTCTGAGCAGAATGGAATAGCTGAAAGGAGGAACAGATCTATCATGGATTGTGCAAGGACTCTAATAATTGAAAAGAACATTGCTATGAAATACTAGAAGGAAGCTATTAGCACTACAGTTCATACCTTGAACCAAGTACAGTTGAGGAAAGACACATTCGAAACTCCTTATGAGTTATGGTATGGCTATAAACCCAATGTAAGTTACCTAAAAGTATTTGGTAGTAAATGTTACATCTTGAAAGAATCTAGAAAAGGCAAACTTGATACAAAAGGTGATGAAGGAATATTTTTGGGATATTCTTGCAAAAGTAAGGCATATAAATGTCTAAATTTGTCTACTCATAAAATCATAGAAAGTGCACATGTGAAAGTAGATGAGTTTGTAGAAAAGAGTAAAGAAGAAAGAAAAAGGGAACTAGAGGATTACAGAAGATTTGTTTACATTGAACCTGATACATTGCCAGACACATCTATCAATGAGGAGACTACATCAACCAAGCCCAGTATAGTAACCGAGTCACAAGAAGAATTTCAGACCGAGTCACCAGAAACTGAGTCTCAGCTTGAAGTTACTGAGAAAATATCTACTGAGCCCAAGCAAACTGAACCTGAAGATGAAATTCAAGAAGATGACAATGTAACTCATTCAAGAAGAAAGGAACCTATATTGGCCAAGTATGTCAAGAAGCATCATACACTAGATCAGATTATTGGAAACAAATCAGATGGCACTATGACAAGGAATAAACTAAAAGGTACATGTTTACTTGCTGATTTTGAACCTAAAAATGTCAAAGATGCATTGGAAAATGAAAGTTGGATTGAGGCTATGAATGAAGAAATAGAGAAAATAGAGAAAAATAAGACATGGACTCTTGTACCTAGGCCTAAAGATAAAAATGTAATCGGGACAAAATGGGTATTCAGAAATAAGTTGAATGAAGATGGTCAAGTATCAAGAAACAAAGCAAGATTGGTATGTAAAGGATATTCTCAAGAAGAAGGTATAGATTATGGAGAGACTTTTGCTCCTATTGCAAGATTAGAAGGTGTAAGGACTCTACTTGCATATGCAGCACATAAAGGATTTAAGGTATATCAGATGGATATAAAATCTACATTTCTCAATGGTATTCTTGATGAAGAAGTCTACATTGAGCAACCTGAAGGTTTTATGGATCCAGACAAAAGGGATATGGTTTGCAAGTTACACAAAGTAGTGTATAGTCTAAAACAAGCCCCTAGAGCATGGTATGAAAGATTACATAACTATCTAACTCAGATTAATTTCAAAAGAGCCAATGACAATAGTAATTTATACATCAAAGAAGGACCAGATAACAAAATTGTTTTGGCAGAAATATTTGTAGATGATATTGTGTTTACAGGGAATGATGATCAGTGCAAAGAATTTTAAGAGCAAATGAACAAAGAATTTGAAATTTCTATGTTTGGTCAGACAAAATTCTTTGTTGGACTTCAAATTCAGTAAAGCAAGAATGGTATCTACATTACTCAGTCTAAATACATCAAGGAAATACTTAAGAAGTTTGGTATGGAAGATTCAAAACTAGTCGGTACACCCATGTGTACTGGACTGAAGCTTACCAAAGATGATGATTCAAAAGAAGTAGATTAGACCTTATATAAATTAATGATTGGAAAATTATAGTATGTAGTACATACAAGGCCTGATATTGCCTTAGTAGTTGGTATAGTAGCAAGATTCTCAGCAAAAGCCAAAGAAAATTACATGATGGAAATCAAAAGAATCTTGAGGTACTTGAAAGGAACTGAAGATTATGGCTTGTGGTATAAATTTGGAGGCAATCTGGACTTAAAAGTGTTTACTGATGCTGATTGGGTAGGAAACATTGATGACAGAAAGAGTACAAGTGGTGGAGCATTTTTTCTTGGCAAAAGGTTAGTATCTTGGACCAGTAAAAAGAAAAATTGCACATCCCAATCCTCAGCAGAAGCAGAATATGTTGCTGCAGTAGTAAACTACTCTAATATTGTTTGGTTCAAATAGTTATTGGAAGGCATGAAAGTTGAGATCAAAGAACCAGTTGTTATGTTCTGTGATAATACAAGTGCAATAAATATTTCAAAGAATCTAGTAATGCATTCCAAAACCAAACACATTGCTATAAAATATCACTTTGTCAGAGAATTGGTGCAGGACAAGGAAATCAAATTGGAATATATTCATACAAAAGAACAAATTGCAGATATCTTCACCAAGCCACTACCTAAGGATGCATTCTTGTATCTAAGAGGTAAGTTAGGGGTCATTCCCCTATCTGAGGCTCACTAAATTGAGTTTTAGTAATGCATCAACCAGAGCATGTTGAAGATCAGTCAGTTGATGCAGCATAGTCAAGGAATCATTGCATATGAATTAGTACTTAAGGTACATTGGTATTCAATGGAAGTGTGTTATCTTTGGCATGTGTTGTCAAAGAGGGAGAGTTTGCTGTTTGCTGTCATTAT
Organism: Chamaecyparis obtusa; assembly: GCA_027943335.1. NCBI lineage: Eukaryota > Viridiplantae > Streptophyta > Pinopsida > Cupressales > Cupressaceae > Chamaecyparis > Chamaecyparis obtusa. Next base: position 583,651 of record BSBK01001669.1, read on the forward strand.
TTCATGAAATTTCTAAGAAAGAGATTTTTTAAAAAAAGAAGAAAAGAGGGAGAGTTTTTAGTCAGAGAGAGAATTTTGCTGACAGAGGGAGATGTGAATCAGAATGAAGCCAAAGAGGGAGATTGTTGGATATAATTGTCTGAAAGAGATTGTTGGAATGATTATGTGTTGTCTTTGATGTCACGTAGATGTCATATCAATTTTCAGCTCAGTCAGTTAGCAAAGTAGTTCCCGATGTCTACCGAGCTCAGTCAGTCAGCAAAGCAGTTACTAGTGTCTACGGAGACCTCTTGGGTGTCAAAAGAAAAGTATGGCAGAAAATAGTGTTAACCGAGCTTCCTTGGTTATTGAAGGAAAGTTAGTGTCTACCGAGTTCACTCGGTCTCCAAAGGATGTTGAAGAATTTATAGTACTTACCGAGTTCTCTTAGTCACCAAAGGAAATCTTATTCGGATTAATGTTTACCGAGAAAGGTTGGCCCAGTAAAGGATTTTGTCAATTTAAGAAATAAAGTTGGTTTATTCCAGCCGACTGTTGAAATGATTAGTAATGTTTGTAATAATTATTAGTGCCAACTTGACAATCCGAATGGTATATATATAGAAGGTCAAGTTGTGAATTATGAGCAAGCAAAAAGAAGAAAGAGAAGAATAGTATGAGTGAATTTTGAAGGATGGTTAGATATCCTTGAAGAGTAGTAGAGATATATTTGATTAGGAAGGATCTAGTGAAGCAGAATAGAGATCTGTAATCAGCAATTTAGTTGCTTCCCTATTCAGGTCACTTCATTGTTACTTTCTTACCATTGTAGCAGTGATTTCAAAATCTCCTAACCGAGTTGGTTTAACAGCCATTTTGTAAATCCTCTAACAAGGTGACCGTTCTATTGAATTGTTTGAAGACCTCTTACAAGGCCACTCCTAGTAGGGTGATTAAATCCTCTAACAAGGTCACACCTAACAGTGTGTTTTGTAACCTTTTACCGGGTTGGCTCCTAATAGGGCATCACTTCAGAAGAGTGAAAATCAGTAACTAGTTACATTGGTGGTTTTTCCCATATTGGGTTTCCACATTAAATCTGGTGTCTCTTGTGTTCATGGTATTTTCTTTATTCGTTCATGTTAATCACTGATGAATGCTTAAGAACAATTATAATTAACACTCTCTACAATTACCGAGTTTCAACATTTCTCTGTATGTCAGCAGTAAATAATTTAATAGGACATCTAAGGGATCAGTGGTAATATTTTTTGGTTAACTGATTCACCCCCCCTCTTAGTTACTACATCTATATTTCCAACAGTTACATGGATAATTAAGAAACATGCTTGCATTTCTCAGTCTACAGCTGAAGCAAAGTATGTTGCTTCTACTACAAACTATTCAAACATTGCATATATTAAGCAAGTTCTGGAAGGTATGAATGAGATAATCACTAAGCCAGTAATTATATACTATGATAACATAAGTGCAATAAACATTTTAAAGAATCTAGTGATGCATTCTAAAACAAAGCATATATCAATTAAGTATCACTACTTGAGAGAACAAGTACAAGAGAAGCAAGTTAAGCTAGATTTTGTTACATCAAAAGAACAACTTGTAGATATATTTACAAAGGCTCTACCGAAGGATACATTTGAGTACTTGAGGACTAGACTTGGGGTCTGTCCCCTAATTACTGGTCACTAAGGTGATCTAGATGTTGCATCAGCTTAATCTTATCAAAAGATCATACATGTTGATGTAGCATAGTTCACACTTTGGATCATATCTAAGGCTGTGAAAAGTACTGGAATAGACTGGCATATCAGTATATAGAGATACAGAGTATGCACCGGACAATAGAGAGTTACTTGGCTACTGAAGAGTTGTTCATTTATTTGTTTCTTTGGCATTGTTGTCAAAGGGAGCGATAAACAATATGAAACATATGAAACAATATGCACCGATGAGAACTATCTAAGGGAGAGATAAATTGAAGAAAGGGAGAGCATTGAAGATCAGTTATTGACAACAAAAGAAGGAACAAGAGAGCTAAAAAGATCATATTTGTAGATTGACAAAGCTATATTTTTTAATGCTATTGAGTAACGTAGTGATTAAACATATTAAGCTAGGGAGAGCTTGTACAACATTTGTTCACAGAGTTGTAGAATACATGTTTGGTATGTGTATGGTATATTTCATATTACTTGAGTTGCCATCAATGCCAAAGGGAGATATTGATGAACTACAACTGATTTAGAACTTGATTGAAGAATCTGCGATTTAAGATCATCGAGTTGATTGATTAGATATGTAATATGATTGAATCAATATTATGTTGTCATTGATGTCAACTAGTTTGACAACACTTACCTTGTAAGTTACTATACCAAAATATCTATAGAGAAGGAGTAAAAGAGATGAAGAACATAAATATCTACATGAGAAAGATGGATATGACAAATGAGGATAAGGAATACATTGAGTAACTTTTTGATGAGTCTATGACTTTATGTTATTGACTTGATTATGTTTCATCTATGATGAGGAAAAGAGTTGAAAGACACAAAGCAGTGTTATCGATTGATGAAGCATTTCAGTATACACCGACAAAGTGTAGTGTATACCGAGCACAATGTAAACTGATCTTGTGTTCACCAATGCATTTCTTTGTTAACCAAGAAGAACAAAATGAACTAAATTATTAGTTTAGCTGATAAGATTGATGAGCTAGAAAGTGTATGATTTTGAGGTAATGGATAATGTTTGTTACATAGATTGATGGCTAACAAAATTTAGGAAAGATCTAAAGGATGAGAATCAAATGTGTTATTGACACAAGTGTCGAGGTATGTTTAAGAGGAAAAATCAAAAAAGATGATTAAGTGGAAAAATTTGATGGAGTAGAAGAAAATGATTTACATGTCTATATAAGAGACTGGAGATTTCACAAGTGAGTGTGATGCCAGAAGAAAAGGAAACTACAGAGTCATCACGTGAACAAGTTTTCATGCATTCTAATCATACTGGCTAAGGAGAACCCTACTGGAGAGCATTACCAAGTGACAGAGAGTGATTATCGATGGATAGTAAGCTGATATATTATTGAATCAGAAATGTTATATTGATCAAAAAGATTTGTATGAGTTGAATATTGATATGTAATCTACAATTGAAGTTGTAATAGATCAGATCACCTATTGTTACATATTTAACCATTGTACACAATCAAATCTCTTAACTGAGTGGACTAAGAAAGTCTTATTATGTATCATTCATAGAATGAGCATTGTTATCCTGTCAACCCCAGAGTGACTACTAGTTGGACAATAACGGTTGGTCTAAAATCCTCTAACAAGGTCACACCTAACAGTGTGTTTGTAACCTTTAACAGGGTTGGGTCTTCACTGACCTTACTTTAGAAGAGTTAATATTTTTGGGTTGCCAATCCTAGGTGGTTTTTCCTTTCACGGGGTTTCCATGTTAAATCTCTTGTGTTATGTATTGATTGTGATATTTGTTTGATGTCATATTTGCATGTTGAATATTTTATTTGATCAGTAACTACTATATATTTTAGACTAGTAATTAGTAAATGCATAGACACTAAATTATTTTAAGTTACCGAGCAGCATAAGTTTTTAGTATTTGTTTTTGGATTATACATTTTGTATTGGGACAGTGATTAACTGATTCACCCCCCTCTCAACTATTCTAACAATATTATCAGAGGAAACTATGAAGAGATTAACAAAGAAATAGAGGAAACAACAGTAAAGGTAATGGCATCTAGTGTTGGAAAACACTCTAGTGCAGCAGAGTTAGCAGAACAGGCAGTGGAAGCTGAGAATCAAAGGAGTCCCTCTCCACCAACAATCAACATTGAAGAAGATTCAATGCATGTGGAAGGAACTAAGATCACATTGGACAGTGATGATAATCCTTCTAAAAATCTTGAAAACATTGTTGACAATTCAGCTTTAGACGAACAAGACAGAGCTAGTGAAGAAGGAAACAAGGAAGCAAGGAAAGAGGAATAAAAGAAAATAGAGAATCAAGCAAGTACAAAAATTCTTGGATAGAAAGAAGCCCCTCACAAAGAAGAAATCAGTCTTACACCTGAGATTGCAAAGAAACAACAGATTGGATCTATATTTGAAAGTTTTGGGAAAGAGGTAGATGATGATGATTAGATGGAATTGATCACATCCTTGAATAAAATAATTGGAAAGAATAAGAAGGTAAAAAGCCTTGAAGGATCATTGATGGAAATGACATAGAAGTTACAAAGTGTTGTAACTAACCAGATAGCAGAGGTAAACCCATTTGAAAGAGCTAAGAAAGTCATGAATGCATTTGATAGTGAGTTCACTAACATATCAGATATAGCTAAAGTGAAGGTTCAGGCAACCTATGAGGCCAAGATAATTCTTGATATAATTCAGAATATCAGAAATGATATTAACAATATGGATGTTTGTATAAAATACTTGAGAAGGAATTTGGATAGAGGTAAAATTTTGTACATTCAGTGTACAAAATCTAAAAATCATGTATCTGAAGAAGTTGAAAAGATTAAGGCTAAAGAAGCATAAATTCAGTCAGAGATAAGTCTTCTAGCCAACCCGAATGTGAAGATATTGGATATTGAGAAAAGAATTAACAAAATAAATGATGAAATAAGGAATCTCAATGATGAAAAGGATAGGAAATTGAAAAGATTCACTCTTCTAAGAGAGCACATTTCAATAAAGATAAGCATTGTTGAAGGACAGTTGGAGGAATTTCTTTCATCAAAGACATCTTTTGAGAAGTTTAGTTTTACAAACCTTCAAGCATGTGAGATTGCATCTTATGGATTGTGTGCACTACTTAGTGTTGTAGACTCCATTAAGAAGGCATGGGAGAAGGAGATAGAGAGCATCAAAGTAAATTTTACAAATTGTGTTCGAGGCCTACCGGCTCTACAATATTGAATCAGGTATACACATTTTTTAACATAGTTTTTGGCACCTTTTTTTGTCATTGTTGTCAAAGGGGGAGAGATATATAGCAAAAAATTGATGTATAGGAAGTATATTCTTAGGGGGATTATAGAATATAGATATGATATATGGATTTATAAGGACAGTGAAGATTTTTTTTTTTATGGCCACAATTTTTGAGTTTTTGAAGTCTTGAGACTTAGCCAATTTTCTCATATGTTGCCACCAATGACAAATGGGAAGATTGCTAGAATTTTTGCTAAGTTAGATATCTAGATGTTGTCATTATGGAAACATAAAATCTACATGAAGATCTCATATGACAGAGAGAAAGTGTAACAGAGTGCAAAGCAAAATTGTCTAAGTGTAAAGAAGTATTTTCCTAGTGTACCTGGAGATAATTTTGTTGGAAATTTGGCTGAGTTGATTAAATATATGTTGTCATTATGGAAACATATGATCCACATGAAGATCACACAGGTTAGAGAGCTTGTATGATAGAGCGCATTGCAAAATTGTCTAAGTATGAGACAATATTTTTACCAGCGAACCTGGACACAGTTTTTGTTTGCGATGTTGATTGGAGTAAGTTTAGTGCTTGTAAACTTGAACATAGACTCTATGATGACTATTGAAGACCCATATAAGAGTTCAAGTCAATACAACATGTACGGAAGAAGTTATGACAGTTTTACCAAAGATAGTGTGAAGTCGACAGGACAGAATATGAAGACAAAATTAGTAAAGAGTTAAGGGATTATTTTGTTTATCAAAATAACTTAACAATATAAAGGGAAAACATCCTAGATGTTAACTCTTGGATAAATTTATTTTTATAAATGTAATTGTAAGTTGTAAAGAGTAGGAGTAATGAGATGTAATGAAGTAGTGGCATGATGTGAAATATATGATGCATATGTAATAGCGATAGTGAAAGAGAAACAAAGAGATATTGATACAAGCAGCATAAGGTTATGTACCTTAACCTTCTTTTGTAATCAATGTATATTGTACATTACTTGTTTGGGATGTGGGCTCATCTTCTAATCACATTTTGTACTACCAACTCCTAACAGGGTTGAGGCTTCTAACAAGGCCTATAGTCCCTTAATCAGGACTGATACACTATATGTTTGTAATAGACTCCTAACAGGTTCAACATCCTTAAAAAAATACTTTTGATTAGTGGATCTTTGTGGGTACCATCCTCACTAGGGTTTTCCCTTGGCCAGGATTTCCTCAAGAATAAATAATGTGTTATGAGTTCTTTAGTTTTATTTCTATGCATGTTGTTTAGCTTCTTATTTTATGCATGTATAAAGATAATCTGTTATATCCATAATTGGGCAAAGGATAAAGTTTGTAGAATATGGATTCACCCCCCCTCTCAGTATTCCCTATTTCTAACAATTGGTATCAGAGCTTAGTTACTCAGAAAAGAATCATTCAAGGAAAGCCTAGCAGCTTGAGTAAGATCTCTATGGATATGGATCAACTACAAAAGAATCTTGAAGAAGCTCTTGAACAAATTGACTTTCTTACTATTGAAAAAGATACTTTGAAAAGAAAATATGATGATGCAAAGAACCTCATTGAGAAACTGAAAAAAAAGTTGGAAGATTTGAGATCTGAAAAGGAATCCAAAGTTTTTATTGAAGATTTTGATGACAATTTAGAAAAATAAAATGAGATCCTTAAGCGTGAACTGAAGATAGAAAATCTGAAGCTTAGCTTGAAAGATGGAAATGGCAAGAATGAAGCAAATCTGAAATTTGAGAATGAAAGTCTAAAGACTGAAAATGAAGGACTAAAATCTAAACTTAGTAAAGTAACATCTAAACTTGAGGAAGTCAATTTGCAGTATGATGAACTGAGAAATACAATAAGATTGTGAAAGGTGAACTGACTCAATCCAAACAACTTGAAAGGATATATTCAACTAGTGAGAAGATTGATGAACAAATATCTTATAAAAAATCATTCTATGATAAGACTAGTCTTGGATTCAACACTTTTTAAGAAAATGATGAAAGCAAGGAACCAGATATGAAAATATCTAAAAGCATAGATGAGAAGAAGTCTGATGAGATTAATAAGTCTAAAGATACACCTAAAGAAGAAGAATCACCTAAGAAGGAGGAATCACCCAAAGGTATGCAAAGAGAATTCAAAGGTAGATGTTTTTGTTGTAATACTATTGGTCATATGAAGAGAGATTGCACAGGTAAGCAATTTAAATCTATTAATGGTTATTGTTATAATTGTCATGGTTTTGGACATAGAGCTATTGAATGTAGGAAACCTAAATTTATTGAGAATAATGATGGTAGTAGAATGTTTAGGAATACTAACAATGCAGATAAGAAACCTACTAAAGATATGAACACAAGAAATGGAGTAATATGTTATAGATGCAACAAGGTTGGACACATTGCTAGAAATTGCAAATCACAAATCAATCAGCCTGGACCAAGATATGGAAAAAATGGAATTGTTTGTCAGATATGCAACAAGATTGGACATACAAAAAGGTTTTGAAGAATGAACAATAGAGTTTTTTATCCTAATCCTAATCCCAGAAATCATGCAAGAAGAAATGAAGATGCAAGTAACAGTCAGAAAGGATGCTATAGTAATTTAGATGAAGTGAAGTTTATCAAAAGCACAAATCAAGGAGACATATTCAACATTGAAGGTAATCAAGAAGGTGAAGTATCAAAAGGTAAGAATGAATCTTTACCTGACCCATCTCAAAGTACTTAATTTATGAAAATTGCAGTAGAATAGGAACTTAGATTAGTGTAAAAGTAGACATATGATGAACTGAGTCTTGTAGAGTTAATGTAAGGTATTTTATGATGTTCTAATGCTATGGTTAATAGCACAAAGAAAAATATTATGTTTTGTGAGATCACAAGAAGTTTTAAGTTTTGTAGTTTAGCAGAAACAACTTTTTGGAAAGAAGCGACAAAAGAATTCAATGCAATGTCATATCTAAGTGAGATTGAATTAATAAAAGGTCATGATTAGTATTATTTGATCATCAAAGTGAATTCAAGTGTTAAGGAGATCAAAGAGCAGTGATTGGAAGCATTTTGCAAGGATTTGGAGAAGAAATTTGTGTCAAATCTACGCAAGCCCTAAAATCATGAAATTAAGGTATTTTACTTGATAGATCTTTAAATTAGTGAAGGAATTAGAAGAAATCATGGATGTTTCTTTAATACACAATGTTAGAGATAAGAATAGACCTAAGTTGAAAAGGGAACCAATAGAACCCTTGGAAGATGATCTTAGGTTAGCTTTATCATCCATACCAGATGGAGTTTTACACCTAGAGAATGTCAGAAGTTATCTCGGATGCAAACTAGAGACTGTCAGTGATAGTGATTTCACAAATGAATATCAGAAGATCTACAATCAGGACATGAAATTGAAAGAAGGATTTGAACATTTGAAAGACAATGAAATCATTAAGTATGCATTACAGTATGAATTTGATAATGAAGAATGTACTAAGATTATCTTAAGCAGAATTCATAATGGGAAGTTTTGGTTAGCAGATAGAGTGATAGATATCATAGCTGATTTGATTCATGAAGTCATTGGATTATCTAAAACTTGAGCCATTCCTCTAAATGAGAAAAACATGAGGAAAACAGTCATTGATAACACAAATTCATCCTATAATGGTAGGGGAATTTTGATTAGTAAGATCAAACAAGATGATGTCAGATACTTATGCAAGATCCTAACCACTAAGTTTTGTGCAAATTCAAGAGAGGATGACATGGTAATTGGAATGATACATGCAACTTATCTAATGTGTGTTGACAAGGTACAAGTTGATATGTGTGAAATTCTAAGAATTCAACTATTTAAGAACTTGGGAAAGATTAAGAAAACTAAGTATACATAGTTTAGGTTCTCATCCTTAATCACCTATATGTTTTTTCATCTATTAAGAAGAGTTCCTTACACCATTGGAAATGATTGGAATGGTGGCCAAACTACAACGGAAAGGATTAACCTAGTGTACAGAAGGCATGTTATTGACAGGGTGAACGAGAGTGTAGTACTGGTAATCAAGACATTTCAGGATATAGTATCTAGTAGATCAAGGATCCCAAAGTCTCTTGTGGAGAATTATAAAAATGACATATGTTTTATGGTTGATACTGACTTTACCTACATTGAAGTAGTAGAACCTAGAATAGAGTTTATAGACCCTCTTGGCTATGAGATATCTAAGGTAGAGACAGAAGAGTATGTTAGCAGGTTACTTAAGTGTAAGTTGGACACTCAGTGTAACAGGTTTGGAACCTTTGAGGAGAACTTAAACTCCACAAAGACCTTACTTGAAGAGAAGCAGTCCAAGAAAAAAGTTGAGAGTACTATAAAGAAAATCCTAAAAGATACAAGGATGACAAAGCATGAATTTTTAGTAGAAAAGAAAACAGCAGTAGCAATCAGAGAGAGTGGACAAAAAGAATTTTTGTCTATTCCACCTTTATCATCAATTGCAGCACAACAGGAAGAATCACAAGTTAAGGTGAAAGTGGAAGAAATTGAGAAAGATCAAGAAGAAAATATATCCACTAGATCAACTTCCTCCACACCTAGCAAAAGAGTAAAGGAAAGTGCTACTAGATCGAGAAAGAGACAGAAAACATTAGTGCAACCAGTTCCAAGAAAAATTGTAGAAATCAAAGATGATGGAACTTCTATTAAGAAGAAATCTTGGAAACCTAAAGTTGAGAAGCTTAATGAGTAGATCATTGAGGATGGAGACTTTACAAGAATGAATAAGTACTATGATCTTTATGATTATGTAGAGAGACTTAATCTAGAGAATGTAGTAGTAAAGCATATGATTTTTTTGAATAAGAAGTTTGATACAATTCAGGGTCAGATACCTGATGATTTGTATAATAAACTTGTGAATAGGAAGAAGAGAGCATCAGAGGAAGACATGGCTATTAGAGAAAATCTTCTAAGGAAGCTTTGTGTAGTAAAAGATGAAACTCATTTTAGTCAGATCATGAAAGCCTTACGCACCCATCTAAGAACCAAAAAGAGAACCATTTAGATTATGGGAGGTAGATATGAAGAAGTTAACTCAGAGACAGAGAAAGCAATAATCAAGGTTATGTTAGAAAATGTTGGAGAACCATCAGTTGCAGTAGAGCAAGTAGGTGTAATAGAACAAGAGCACATTCCCTCTCCTCCAGCCATTAACATTAAAGATGAAACCATGAATGTAGAAGGAACAAAGATCACCTTGGATATTGATGATAATGTATTCAAGAATCTGGAGAACATTGTTGACAATTTGGCCTTTGAAGAGTAGGAAACTACCAAAGGAGAAGAGAAAGTAGAAACCACTATTGTAGAACCCTCAGTGATAGAAAAACAAGTACCCATTCCCACTAAAGAAGATATCAGTCTTACTCCTAAGACTAGAAAGAAGAATCAGATTGGATCTATGATTGAGCACTTGGGAAAGGAAGTAGATGATGATGATCAATTGGAATTGATCACATCCTCAAACAAAATCATTGGCAAGAACAAGAAAGTGAAAGTCTTGAAGGATGCCTAAAGGAACTTACTGAGAAGTTACAAAGCATTGTAACTACACAAATTGTAGAAGATGACCCTTTGGAGAAAGCAAAGAAGGTAATGAGCACTTTTGACAATGAATTCACAACTCTATCTGATATTGCAAAAGTGAAAGCACAAGTAGCCTATGAGGCTAAAATTCTTTTGAACATCAGCCAAAATATCACGAATGATATCAACAATCTTGATATTTGTATAAAGGACTTGAGGAAGAATTTGGAAATAGGAAAATCTTTGTACATCCAGTCTACAAAAACAAAGACCTTGATAGCAGAAGAGGATAAGAAGATGAAGTTGAAGGAAGTAGAAATTATGAATGAAACTAACCTTCTTTTAAGCCCCAATGTGAAGGTATTTGATGTTGAGAAGAAAATTCATAAGTTATATGATGAAATCAAAGTTTTGCAAGATGAGAGAGATAGAAAAATGAAAAGATTCACTCTTTTGAGAGAGCGCACCTCTATGAAGTCAAGCATTATTGAAGAGCAGTTGGAAGAATGTCTTTTAGCTAAGACATCTTTTTAAAAGTTTAACTTTGAGAACCTCAAAGCATATGAAATAGCATCTTATGGATTGAGCGCACTACTCAGTGTGGAAGATTTCATTAAGAAATCATGGGAGAAGGAGTTAGAAACTATAAAGATTGATTTTGTAGATTGTGTTGCAAGCCTACTAACTTTGAAATAATGAATTAAGGTATAATCTTTTTGTGATACAGTTTTGTAACCCTCCTTACCTTTATTTTGTCATTGTCATCAAAGGGGGAGAGAGATATAGAAGAAAATTGATAGTATATGATAAGGATTGATACTCTTAGGGGGAGTACTATATTAGAGATAAGATTTTTGAGGAGTTATAAGGATAGTATATATATTTTATACTATGGCCACAATTTTGAGATTTTGAAGTTGTACACTTACCAATTTTCTCATATGTTGCCACCAATGACAAAGGGGGAGATTGTTGGAAATTTGGCTGAGTTTATTACATAGATGTTGTCATTATGGAAATATATGATTCACATGAAGATCACACAGGTCAAAGAACTTGTATGACAGAGTGCATTACAAAATTGTCTAAGTATGAGACAATATTTTTACTAGTGAACCTGGACATAGTTTTTGTTTGTGATGTTGATTGGAGTAAGTTCAATGCTTGTGCACTTGAACATAGACTCTATGATGACTATTGAAGACCCATCTCAGAGTGAAATTTAGTATGGCATGTACGAAAGAAGTTATGATAGTTTTACCAAAGACAGTGTCAAGCCGACAGGACAGAATATGAAGACAAAATTATTAAAGAGTTAAGGGATTATTTTGTTTATCAAAATAATGACTTAACAATATAAAGGGATGACATCCTAGATGTTAACTCTTGGATAAATTTATTTGTATAAATGTAATTTCAAGTTGTAAAGAGTAGGAGTAATGAGATGTAATGAAGTCTTGACATGATGAGAAATATATGATGCATATGTAATAGCGATAGTGAAAGAGTAGCGAAGAGATATTGATGCAAGCAGCATAAGGTTATGTACATTAACCTTATTTTGTAATTAGTGTATATTGTACATTGCTTGTTTGGGCAGTGGGCTCATTTGGTAATCACATTTTGTACTACCAACTCCTAACGGGGTTGAGGCTTCTAACAAGGCCTATAGTCCCTTAATCAGGACTGATACACTATATGTTTGTAATAGACTCCTAATAGGGTCAACATCCTTAACATGATACTTTTGATTAGTGGATCTTTGTGGGTACCATCCCCACTGGGGTTTTCCCTTAGCTAGGGTTTCCTCGAGAACAAATAATGTGTTATGAGTTCTTTAGTTTTATTGCTATGCATGTTGTTTAGCTTCTTATGTTATGCATGTATAAAGATAATCTGTTATATCCATAATTGGGAAAAAGATAAATTTTTTAGAATAATGATTCACCCCCTCTTAGTATTCCCTATTTATAACAAGTTTTGATTGGTGATCTTGATTGGAGTAAGTTCAATGCTTGTGCACTTGAACATAGATACTATGATGACTATTGAAGACTCACTTGAGAGTGCAAGTCTGTACGACATGTACGGAAGAAGTTATGACAATTTTAATAGAGACAATGTTAAGCCAATAGGATAGAATATGATGACTGAATTGGTAAAGAGTTAAGGGATTATTTAGTTGATCAAAATAATCTCTTAATAATATAAAGGGATGAAATCCTAGATGTTAACCCTTGGGTAAATATGTATTTTGTAATAAGCTTATGTGAAACTAACTGTAAGAGTTATTAGTCTTAATAACTGATGAACTACAACTGATTTAGAACTTGATTGAAGAAACTATGATTTGAGATCACTGAGTAGATTGATTAGATATGTAATATGATTAAATCACTATTATGTTGTCATTGATTTCAACTAGTTTGACAGTACTTATCTTGTAAGTTACTATACCGAAACATCTGTAGTGAAAGAGTGAAAGAGATCAAGAACAAAAATATCTATATGAGGAAGATGGATATGATAGATGAGGATAAGGAATACATTGAGTAACTTGCTGATGAGTTTATGACTTCATGTTATTGACTTGATTATGTTTCATTCATCTATGATGAGGAAAAGAGTTGAAAGACACAAAGCAGTGTTGTTGGTTGATGAAGCAATTTAGTATACATCAACAAAGTGTAGTGTATACCAAGCACAATGTTAACTGAGCTTATGTTCACTAATGCATTTCTTTGTTAACTAAGAAGAATAGAATGAACTAAATTACTAGTTTAGCTGATAAGATTGATGAGCTGGCAAGTGTATGATTACGAGGTAACAGGTAAAGTTTGTTACATAGATTAATAGCTAACAAAATTCAAGAAAGATCTAAAGGATGAGAATCAAATGTGTTATTGACACAAGTGTTGAGGTTTGTTTAAGAGGCAAAATCAATGACAATGATTAAGTGGAAAAATCTAATGGAGCAAAAGAAAATAGTTTACATGTCTATATAAGAGATTGGAGATTTCACTACAAGGTGGTGATGCCGAAAGAGAAGGAAACTATAGAATCATCGCATGAACAATTTTTCATGCATTCTAATTATACTAGTTAAGGAGAACCCTACTATAGAGAATTACTGAGTGACAAAGAGTGATTACTGATAGACAGTAAGTTGAACAGTGTTTGAAATAGAATTTATTTACTGATCAGAAAGATTTGTATGAGCTGAACATTGATCTGTAATTTGCAATTGAAATTGTATTAAGTTAGATCACCTACTGTTACATATTTAACCATTGTACATTGTCAAATCTCTTAACCGAGTGGACTAAGAAAGTCTTATTATGTATCATTCATAGAATGAATGTTGTTATCATGTCAACCCCAGAGTGATTACTGGTTGGATGATAATGATTGGTCTTAAATCCTCTAACAAGGTCACACCTAACAGTGTGTTTGTAACCTTTAACGGGGTTGGGTCTTCACCGACCTCACTTCAGAAGAGTGAATATTTTTGGGTTGCCAATCCCAGGTGGTTTTTCCCTTCATAGGGTTTCCACGTTAAATCTCTTGTGTTATGTGTTGATTTTGATGTTTATTTTGATGTCATATTTACATGTTACATATTTGATTTGATCGATAACTATTATAAGTTTTAGACTGGTAATCAGTAAATGCACAAACAATAAAAGTATTTTAAGTTATCAAGCAGTAGTAATTGAAGTACTTGGTTTTGGATTATACATTTTGTGTTGGGATAGTGATTAACAGATTCACCCCCCTCTCAGTTATTCTAACAATTGGTATCAGAGCATTGGTTGCTTTGAATAGATTTTTAAGGACTTCAGTAAGAAGATCTCAAAATTTATAAGAGGGAATTGCCAAAGCTGAACAAAGAGAACTTCATAGTATGGTAGAGCTGGATGAAGTTGCACATATCCAGAATTGGGAATGTTGCACTAGAATTGATGGAGAATGCTTATATAGAACCTACACCAGGTCCCTTGACACTCGATCAACTAAAAGATAGGCATGGACATAATGTTACTATGGTGGAACTTGCTGCTTCCTGCACTGATGCCAAATTTGAAGATATCAAAAGTTACACTACTACAAAAGCCATGTGGGATAAACTTTCTCAAGTTTATAGTGGAGATGCAACTGTTAAAAGAGCTAGAGAAGAAAGCCTAAGAGGATGATTTGACGATATGAAGATGAAAGAAGGTGAGAATATTGTGCAATATAAAAATAGACTGAAAGAAGTAGTACATGCTATTAGAGAATCTAATGGAGTCATTAGTAAAGAAACAGTTGTTAGAAAAATACTCAAAACCTTATTTCTGGTTTACGCAATCAGAATATCTGCTATCCATGAGACAAGGTCTGCATCTGGTAATGTACTTACACTTGACAATCTGATTGGTAAACTTACAACCTTTGAATTAAATAATTTTGATAATAGTGTTGTACCATCTGTGGAATCCACTTTCATGTCTTCTCTGAAGATTAGTAAGTCTAGCAAGAATAATAAAATTGATAGTGACAGTAATACTGATGATGAGTTTGATGAACTTGAAGCTCTTTTGGCTAGAAGATTATCCAAAGATAAAGGAAGGTATAGAGGTAAGCTACCTATGGAATGCTTTAATTGTAAAGAGGTTGGCCACATTGCTGCTAGATGTCCATCTAAGAAAGATGATGATAGAACCAAAGACTGATCTGAAGGAAGCTATGGGAGAAGATTCAACAAAGGCTACCGACACAATAGAGATAACCGAGACAACAATGATGAAGGAAAAAAGGTACACTTCATAGCTAAAGATAATGAATCTAAATCTAATTCTGATGATGATGTAGAAGTTGTATTTGTTTCTATGAAAGATGACTTGGAGGAAGACAAAGAAAAATATGAAGAGACAACACTGATCTCTAAAGTCAACAAAAACAATACATGGATCATAGATAGTGGTTGTACAAATCACATGACTGGTGATGAAGAGAATTTTGATCTACTTGAAGAATACAATGGAGGTTCAGTTAAGATGGGTAATGACACACCCTATATGGTAAGAGATAAAGGAACCTTAATGATAAATGATATGATAAAATGTGATAATACTTATTGGGTAGATGGATTGAACTATAACTTGTTAAGTGTGGCACAGCTGAATAATTCAGGTCACTGAGTTTCTTTTGAGAGCAAGAAAGTGAAAATATTTGATGATGGAGGAAGACTAATTAGAACTAGAGCACAATCAAGAGGTAATCTATTTTATCTTGATACTGATGAGTCTTCTTGCTTGATGATGAAAAATGAAGATTCTTGGTTGTGGCATACAAGGTTATGCCATATGAACTTTGATAACATGATTAAGATCAGTAAAAGGAAAAGAGTTAGAGGGTTGCCTAACTTGTCAAAATTGGATCATGTTATGTGTCATGAATGCTAGAAAGGTAAGATGACTATATCTAGTTTCAAAAGTAAGGATTACTCAACAAAGAAGATACTTGAGTTGGTTCATACCGACCTATGTGGTCCTATGAGTACTTAGAGCTATTATGGTGATACTTTTTTTTTTATTTTTTTATGACTATACTAGATTGATGACAATTATGTTCTTAAATGAAAAATTTGAAGCATTTAAGATGTTTAAGTGGTATAAGGCTAAGGTAGAAAAAGAGACTAGTAAGGAATTGAAATGCCTAAGATCTGATAGAGGAGGTTAATTTATCTCTGATGAATTTACTAATTTCTGTAATGAGCATGGAATTAAAAGAAAAGTCTTAGCACTGAGGACACCTCAGAAGAATGGGATTACTAAAAGAAGGAATAGGTCAATAGTTGATTGTGCTAGGACATTGATGCTGCAAAAGAATTTTTCTTAGACATACTAGAGGGAAGTTGTTAGTACAATAGTTTATGTATTGAACCAAGTGAAATTAAAGGACACCAACAAGACACCCTATGAGTTGTGGTTTGGACACAAACCTACTATAAGTTACTTTAGAATCTTTGGAAGAAAATGTTTTATTTTGAAAGATGAGAGAAATGGTAAATTTGACTCAAAAGGTGATGAAGGAATATTCCTAGGATATTCTAGTAAAAGAAAAGCATATTAATGTCTGAATAAAACTACTAATAAAATGATTGAAAGAACTAACATCCATGTTGATGAGTTTGATGAAAAGAACACAGAGGAAAGTACAAAGGAATTGGAAGACTATGGTAGATTCACTTACATTGAAAAACCATAGTATCTACCAAAGCCACACCCTATGATAACCGGTCAATAGGAAAATAATACCGAACAGTAGGAAAGAGAAACTGACAAGCAGAATGGCCCTACCGAGCAAGAAAATGAATCTGCATAGGATGAATAGGAAAGGAGATATAGGATACTAGCGAGTTTTGTCAGAAGATACCATCCTAAATCACAAATCATTGGAGGCAAACAAGCTGGCATGTAGACAAGGAGCAAAGCAAGACAAGGTACATGTCTAGTTTGTGATTATGAGCTGAAAAATGTGAAAGTTGCATTAGAGAATAATGAATGGGTTAATGAAATGAAAGAAGAAATTGAATAGATAGAAAAGAAGGAAACCTAGACCTTAGTACCCCGACCTAAAGATAAAAATGTTATCGGTACTAAGTGGATATTTAGGAACAAGCAGAATGAGAATGGAGAAGTAACTAGAAATAAAGCTAGAATGGTATGCAAAGGATATCCACAAGAGGAAGGCATAGACTATGGTGAAACCTTTGCACCTGTTGTTAGATTGGAAGGAGTCAAAATTCTAATTGCATATGCTACACACAAGAAATTCAAAGTATATCAAATGGATGTCAAGTCAGCATTTCTAAATGGAATACTTGAAGAAGAAGTCTACATAGAACAGCCTGAAGGGTTTGTTGATCCAGAAAAGAAAGACATGGTATGTAGACTGCATAAAGTTTTATATGGTTTGAAGCAAGCACTAAGAGCCTAGTATGAGAGGCTGCATATTTATCTGTTAAGTATAGGATTTGTTAGAACAAATGAGAACAACAATATGTATATGAAAGGAGATACTGATAATACAATTCTTATTGCTGAGATATTTGTGGATGATATCATATTTGGAGGTCAAGATCAAATATGTAAAGCCTTTGCTGATGATATGAGGAATGATTTTGAAATGTCTATGTTTGGAGAGATTAAGTTCTTTCTTGGACTACAAGTGATCCAGCAGAGTGATGGTATATTCATCACATAGTCTAAATACATAAAAGAAGTATTGAAAACATTTGGCATGAAAGATGCTAAACTTATGGGAACACCGATGGCTACTGGTTGCAAATTGACTAAAGAAGATGAAACTACTGAGGTAAACTAGACACTGTACCGATCAATGATTGGTAAGCTAATGTATGTAGTTCACAGTAGACTAGACATAGCTCATGCTATGGGAATAGTTGCTAAAATTTTTGCTAATCCTAGAGAATCACACATGATTTATACTAAAAGAATCTTAAGATACCTAAAGAAAATAGAGGACTATGGATTATGGTATCCTAAGGAAGGAAAGTTTGAACTCAGAGTCTATACCGACACTGATTGGGCTGGAAATGTGGATGACAGAAAAAGCACCACCGAAGGAGTATTCTTCTTTGGTGAAAGACTTGTTACCTGGACAAGTAAGAAGCATGCTTGAATTTCTTAGTCTACAGCTGAAGCAGAGTATGTTGCTATTGCTACAAATTGTTCAAACATTGCATACATTAAACAAGTTCTTGAAGGTATGAATGAGATAATCACTGATCTGGTGATTATATACTATGATAACACCAGTGCAATTAATATTTCAAATAATCCAATGATGCATTCTAAGATGAAGCACATATCCATAAAGTATCACTACTTAAGAGAACAAGTACAGGAGAAGCAAGTTAAGTTAGAGTTTGTTACATCAAAAGAATAACTTGCAGATATATTTACAAAAGCTCTATCAAAGGACACATTTGAGTACTTGAGGACTAGACTTGGGGTCACTCCCTTGTCTACTGGTCACTAAGGTGATTTAGATGTTGCATCAGCCTAATCTTATCAGAAGATCATACATGTCTATGTAGCATAGTTCACAATTTGGATCATGTCTAAAGCTATGAAAGGTACTAGAACAGATTGGCATATCAGTATACAAAGATACAGAGTATGCACTGGACAACAGAGAGTAACTTGGCTACTGAAGAGCTATTTTGTTTATGTTTTTCTTTGGCATTGTTGTCAAAGGGAGAGATAAACAATATGAAACAAAGGGAGAGATAATCTAAATATGCACCGATGAGAACTATTTGAGGGAGAGGCAAATTGAAGAAAGGGAGAGCATTGAAGATCAGTTATTGAGAATAGAAGAAGGAATCTGAAAACTGAAAAGATCATATTTTTAGATTGACAAAGCTGTATTTTGTAATGTTGTTGAGTAATGTAGTGATTAAACATATTAAGCTAGGGAGAGATTGTACAACATTTGTTCATAGAGTTGTAGAATACATGTTTGATATGTGTATGGTATATTTCATATTACTTGAGTCACCATCAATGCCAAAGGGAGAGATTGATGAACTACAACTAATTTAGAACCTGATTGAAGAAACTATGATTTGAGATCACCAAGAAGATTGATTAGATATGTAATATGATTAAATTGGTATTATGTTGTCATTGATGTCAACTAGTTTGACATTACTTATCTTGTAAGTTACTATATCGAAACATCTGTAATGAAGGAGTGAAAGAGATGAAGAACAAAAATATCTACATGAGGAAGATGGATATGACAGATGAGGATAAGGAATACATTGAGTGACTTTTTGATGATTCTATGACTTCATGTTATTAACTTGATTATGTTTCATTCATCTATGATGAGGAAAAGAGATGAAAGTGTGAGGTCCTACCCAGACCCATTCTAGCTCGACTTTCATTTCAACATTTGATTTATTAGGATGATACCTTGAGTATAGACATTTGACCTATTTTGGATTACATATGC
This sequence comes from Chamaecyparis obtusa, assembly GCA_027943335.1. Lineage (NCBI taxonomy): Eukaryota > Viridiplantae > Streptophyta > Pinopsida > Cupressales > Cupressaceae > Chamaecyparis > Chamaecyparis obtusa. The sequence goes on from BSBK01001669.1 coordinate 603,261, forward strand.
TATCATTGGATCTTATGAGATATTTTTTATAGATTTTTATGATGATCATGTTATTCATACTTTTATATATGCTCATTTTGGTTCCGTGATTATCTATGATATATGAATTCTGCATTCTGCATTTGTTATGTCATCTTTCAGTATAATGAATATTGGTGGAATCATGGTTCTATGATAAGTTTAGGATTACATGGTTAAGTGGATTATGTAATGTTTCATGAAATGCAGTTATATATATTTGTCAAGTTTAGATGTTATTACTTCATTTTTTGAAATGATTATTAATGCAAAGATTTTATGGTGTACTGACATCAAAATTGAGTGTAGGAACATGGCCATGGTTGTAAGTGAAGAAAATAAGAAAGGATCTAAGTGCAATTAGTTTGAAACCAAGGTCGACTGTAAGAAGAGAACGGCCTCATCGTATTGCGATTTTATTCATAAAAGTGATGCTTGTGTGTATGTGGTTGACAATGCTCGTATATGAATGTTTGTAAGTAAATTTTTATTTTTTTGAAAATATATTAATGTATTTGTCCACAAAGCATGCCAAATGTGTTTGTGAAGTGTTCTTTAGTGAGGTGTCACTTGACACGATGTGGTTGATGTGGTGTGCTTGAGTGGAATAAGGACCCCACCCTCTCCTTAGTTGGTTTTGTGTATTCCTAAGCTAGGTAGGTGGTTTAAGGAACCAAGATTTATGAAACCAATACTCCATTTTCGGATGCATGATTAACTAGGATTTTTGAGGGGTTCTGTGGAGTCCTAAGGTGTGGTTTAGGTTAGATTTTGGTGCCCCAAGGCTAGTACTTGGGTTAGGAGGCTTATTTCTTCTATTTCCACCTTCCTAGGCCACATTTTTGCCTCTCTAAATGGGCCATTTTTTATATGTACGAAAATAGAAATGCTATCTAGGATGTCTCTCATTTTCATGTGTTGAAATTCATTCCAAACCTTAGGTAAGGGCAAGTGTCATTTTGTCTAAGATCTAGAAACCTAATTGTCTTGGGAAGTGAGATGAAAGAAGAATGTTTGAATGACTTTAGGGGAGAGAGACTTAGGAAAGACACACATGTTCATTTTGGTCTATGTTAGATTTTGGAGAGGGTGAGAGGAGATCTAGAGAGTTTTGGGGACTAAGTAGATTTGAGAAGGATAGAAAGCTTGGAGGAAAGGGGAGCTCATCTTCAAATTCTTCATTTTGCCTTGGTTTAGGAGAAGGTTGGTGGTCTCTATCTTGAGATTATTTTGTATATGCCTTGAAAGAAATGTACTATGTGTAATTTGTAAATTGTATTACCTTGTGTGAATCTTTCATTGTTGTTTTTTTTTGAGATTTTTCTTTCTTTCTTATTTGCCTTTCTTGATTTGCTTCATGTTTTGGGTGTGCAAGTTCACTCCTCATCCTCGGGAGGATTTGAGGAGAACTTGGGGTGAAGGGCCTAGTTGGGACTTCCTTGTGTATGAGAACATGGTTGTATGGGCACCATGAGAGCCTTCTTATGTTTGTTTGGGGGCCATAAGGGAATTGTTGATGCTCATGGATTTGAGCTATTTGGTTGGAAGGACCTTGTGAAGGCTTGTGATATATCTTTAGATATTGTTATGTTATAAGTTAGGTGTCTCCATAAGGGAAGATTCCACCTTCACCCATCTATGGATTCTATATTTAGAGTCCTTTGTGCAAGCTTTGGAAGGGAGTAAAATGTGAAAATCTATGTTCCAAATTGTGTTGAATGTTAATGCTTTGTTTTGTATGAGTGTATCCTATCCTTTCCTTGTTTCCCCAAGCTCGGGGGTGGCCATGTAATGGCCTAGGCTGGGAGGTGAGCCTCCATGGCCATGTGGAAGAAGTCTTTTATGTTGTAGGTTTGGAAACATGTTGAGGAAGAGGTCCAAGATTGAAGCTTAAAGCTCAAGTTGGAAATTTTAAAAGTCTACTCTAGGGTGTATCTAGCTGAGAGATCTTGCTCTATACATTGTCTTTCTATAACAAAGAAACTATAATAATTTAAGAGCTGGAATAAGACTGATTGATTTAGTAGTTTTTTGCATAGTCATAGTATATATATATTTGCTCTCATAAAATCCCTGTTTCTGCAACTATTAAAATAATTTTAAATTCAGTTCTCTGCTAAATTGCTTTGTGGACCTAGGGCAGTGGACTTTCATATAAATCTTGTTCCAAGAGAAGAGCTAGTTTCTAGAGTGCCCTATAGGATGACTACACATGAGCTCAGCAAGCTCAAGATTTAGTTAGAGGAGCTCTTGGAGAAAGGGCACATTCATCCTAGTGTATCTCCATGGGGTGCACCCATCATCTTTGTTAAGAAGAAGGAAAGATCTCTTAGGTTGTGCATGGATTACCGACAATTGAACAAGGTGACCATCAAGAATCAGTATCCCCTTCCTAGGATTGATGACTTATTTGATCAAATTTAGAGAGCCCGAGTGTTCTTGAAGATAGATTTGAAGTTAGGATATCACCAGCTAAGGATCATGGATAGTGACATCCACAAGACTACTTTCCACACATGATATGGACATTATGAGTTCACTATGGTACCTTTTGGACTCACAAATGCTCCAGCTATATTCATAAGCCTCATGAATGGAGTATTTCATTCATTTCTAGAAAGATTTGTAGTGATATTCTTGGATGACATATTGATATACTCTTGAGATGAGCATGAGCATGAGGAGCATTTGAGGCAGGTTTTGCAGTGCTTGAGAGATAATCAGTTGCACGATAGCATGTTGAAGTGTGCATTTTTTAGGACAGAGGTTCACTATTTAGGCCATGTGATATCAGGAGATGGGATCTCAATTGACCCATCTAAGATTAGGGCGATTGTGGATTGGCCAGCACCTACTAGTGTGATAGAGGTCAAGAGCTTCATGGGCATTGCAGGCTATTATAGACATTTGTTGAGGGTTTTTCTAGAGTGGCCCATCCCATCACTTCCCTTCAGAGGAAAGGGAAGAATTTTGAGTGGATAGAGAGGTGTGAGAGAGCTTTTCAGGAGCTCAAGAGAGCACTTACTAGTGCACCTATACTTTTAGTACCTGATCTTTCAGTAGATTTTGTGGTATGCATAGATGCATCTTTAGATGGGATTAGGGCAGTACTGATGTAGTGTGGTTGGGTTATTACCTATGAATCTAGAAAGCTCAAGACTCATGAGCTTAATTATCCTACCCATGACCTTGAGCTAGTAGTAGTGGTGCATGCTTTGATGAGATGGTGACATTTCTTACTAGGCCACAGATTTGAGCTTCATTCAGATCATTAGAGTCTCCAGTATATATTCACATAGACAAACCTCAATATTAGATAGAGGAGATGGATGGAGTTCCTATGTGAGTATGACTTTGATGTTCACTACATCAAGGGTAAGGAGAATGTAGTAGTAGATGCCTTGAGTAGGAGACATCATGAGCTCTCAGCTATGACTACTAGTACATATTTGAAAGGGCACATACTACAGCACTTACAGGAGAATGCCTTCTATTCAGAGGTTAGACAGATGGTTCAAGATCACAGACCCCTAGAGGGGAAGTTCATAGATTATAACCTAGATTTTGATGGCCTTCTTCATCATAGAGGATGCATTTATGTACCTTCTTTCAATGGGTTGCAAGATTTCATCATCCTTGAGGCTCATAGAGCTCCTTATGTAGTGCACCCCAGAGTTAAGAAGTTACATGCAAATTTGAGATAGCTTTATCACTGGCTTGGTTTGAGGACACACATTGCAAAGATAGTGTCTAGATGCTTAGAGTGCTAGTGGGTTAAGGAGGAGCACCGTCATCCAGGTGGACTTCTGTAGTCTCATGAGATACTGGAGTGGAAGTGGGACATTATATCCATGGATTTTATAGTTGGTCTTTCTATGTCATCTTGTCACCATGATTCCATTATGGTGATGGTGGATAGGTTGACTAAGGTAGCCCACTTCTCACCCATATGTACTACTTTTACAGCACCTGCAATGGCATAGGTATTTTTGTAAGATACTGTTAGACTTCATGGAATTCCATGAATGATCATATTAGATAGGGACTCACTCTTTACTTCATCTTTTTAGAGAGAGCTACAAACCACTTTGGGCACCAGGCTCAATTTTAGCACAACATATCACCCAGAGATGGTTGGTCAAACTGAAAGGGTTAATCAGGTATTAGAGGACATGCTATGCATGTATGTGATGGATCATCAGGTTAGGTGGGAGGAGTACCTACATTTAGTAGAGTTTTCCTATAATAATGGGAATCATTCATCCTTGGGTATGTCTCCATATCAAGCCTTGTATGGAAGATCTTGCAGGACATCGTTGAGCTGGGATAGGATAAAGGATAGAGTTTCCATTGGCCCAAAGTTGGTTAGATAGATGGAGTAGTAGGTAGATCTGATCAGGCAGTGTCTTAGAGAGGCCCAGGATCAATAGAAGAAGTATGTAGATGCTAGGAGGATTGATAGAGAGTATATGATAGGTGATAGAGTCTTTTGATGCAATCTAGGAGGAAGTTCATGCCTGGGGGGGAGGATGTGAGGTCCTACCCAGACCAATCCTAGCTCAACTTTCATTTTGACATTTGATTTATCAGGATGATACTTTGAGTATAGACATTTGACCTATTTTGGATTACATATGCTATCATTGGATCTTATGAGATGTTTGTTATAGATTTTTATAATGATCACATTAGTCATACTTTTATATATGCTCATTTTGGTTCCATGATTATCTATGATATACGAATTTTGCATTTTGCATTTGTTATGTCATCTTTCAGTATAATAAATATTGGTGGAATCATGGTTCTGTGATAATTTTAGGATTACATGCTTAAGTGGATTATGTAATATTTCATGAAATGTAGTTATATATATATATATATATATATATATATATATATATATATATATATATATATGTATATGTATATGTATATGTATATGTATATGTATATGTATATGTATATATATATGTATATATATATATATAAAGTTTAGATGTTATTACTTCATTTTTTGAAATGATTATTAATGCAAATATTTTATGGTGTACTGACATCAAAATTGAGTGCAGGAACATGGCCATGGTTGTAAGTCAGGGAAACAAGAAAGGATCTAAGTGCAATCAGTTTGAAAACAAGGTCAACTCTAAGAAGAGAACAACCTCATCGTATCATGATTTTATTTGTAAAAGTGATGCCTATGTGTATGTGGTTGACAATGTTTGTAAGTAAATTTTTATTTTTGTGAAAATATATTAACGTATTTGTTCACAAAGCATGCCAAATGTGTTTTTAAAGTGTGCTTTAGTGAGGTGTCACTTGACACCATGTGGTTGATGTGGCATGCTTGAGTGGAATAAGGACCCCGCCCTCTCTTTAGTTGGCTTTGTGTATTCCTAAGCTAGGTAGGTGGTTTAAGGAACCAAGATTTATGAAACCAATACTCCATTTTCGGATGCATGATTAACTAGGGTTTTTGAGGGGTTCTGTAGAGTCCCAAGGTGTGGTTTAGGTTAGATTTTGGGACCCCAAGGCTAGTACTTGGGTTAGGAGGCTTATTTATTCTATTTTCACCTTCCTAGGCCACCTTTTTGCCTCTCCAAATGGGCCATTTTTGATATGTACGAAAATGAAAATGCTATCTAGGATGTCTCTTATTTTCATGTGTTGAAATTCATTTCAAACCTAAGGTAAGGGCAAGTGTCATTTTGTCTAAGATCTAGAAACCTAATTGTCTTGGGAAGTGAGATGAGAGAAGAATGTTTGAATGACTTTAGGGGAGAGAGACTTAGGAAAGACACACATGTTCATTTTGGTCTATGTTAGATTTTGGAAAGGGTGGGAGGAGATCTAGAGAGTTTTGGGGACTAAGTAGATTTGAGAATGATAGAAAGCTTGGAGGAAAAGGGAGCTCATCTTCAAATTCTTCATTTTGCATTGGCTTAGGAGAAGGTTGGTGGTCTCTATCTTGAGATTATTTTGTATATGCCTTGAAAGAAATGTACTATGTGTAATTTGTAAATTGTATTACCTTGTGTGAATCTTTCATTGTTGTTTTCTTTTGAGATTTTGCTTTCTTTCTTGTTTGTCTTTCTTGATTTGCTTCATGTTTTGGGTGTGCAAGTTCACTCCTCATCCTTGGGAGGATTTGAGGAGAACTTGGGGTGAAGAGCCTAGTTGGGACTTGTGTATGAGAACATGGTTGTATGGGCACCATGAGAGCCTTCTTATTTTTTTGGGGGGGCCATAAGGGAATTGTTGATGCTCATGAATTTGAGTTTTTTGGTTAGAAGGGCCTTGTGAAGGCTTGTGATATATCTTTAGATATTGTTATGTAATAAGTTAGGTGTCTCCATAAGGGAAGATTCCACCTTCACCCATCTATGGATTCTATATTTAGAGTCCTTTGTGCAAGCTTGGGAATGGAGTAAAATGTGAAAATCTATGTTTCAAATTGTGTTGAATGTTTATGCTTTGTGTTGTATGAGTGTATCCTCTCCTATCATTGTTTCCCCAAGCTCGGGGGTATCTAGCTCTAGGGTGTATCTAGCTAAGAGATCTTGCTCTATACATTCTCTTTCTATAACAAAGAAACTGTAATAATTTAAGAGCAGTAATAAGACTGGTTGATTTAGTAGTTTTCTGCATAGTCATAGTATATATATATTTGCTCTCATAAAATCCTAGTTTCTGCAACTATTAAATGAATTTTAAATTCAGTTCTCTGCTAAATTGCTTTGTGGAATAGATATGATCTGGGACTGTCAAAATTATTTTATTTTTGCCCCGAAAATTATTGAATTTCCTGTATCTAAAAATTAAATGTTTAATCAGTTGTCTAGCATGATGTAATATGAATTACTTATGTATACGAAGTTTAGATTAGTTCATTTTATTAGCTCTTTACAAGCTAAAATTTTATGAATCTGTGATGAGCAATTAACTGTTGATAAAATTTATTTTCTGATGTTACTATGTTTCAAATTTTACAATGGCAAATGTCTTATGTTTAAGCAGTAATCTAGTAGGTAGATAGTTAATTGTATACATGAAATTATACTTTTGTACTTGTTAATATTGACTGGTAAAATTTTACTATACAGCTGAATTGTATTAAAAGGTTTACATATCTAGAAATTATATGTTCATCATCTTCTATCAAATTTGAAAATAAGAAAACCTGTAAGTTCAAATGCCCAAGTTGAATGCAATAGACAGAAACAATATTAAGGCTAGAAATTTGAATATCATTTTAGGATATGTATGAAATTTGACAAACTAAAACTTTAACTTAGGTAAGAAAATTAAATTCATAAGTGTATAAAGCTGATCTATATTTTATTTATTAAAGACTATTTAAAAACTCAATCTGTCCCTCTCCTAATACTGTTGCACATGTGAAATCTGTTTAAATTAAACCATAAAGCCAACTATTATAGAAATATATGTTAATACAGCATGGGACTATATAGACATACACATTCATATCAGTAAATAGTTTGATTAATAGAGACATAAGCCTTCATTTCCCTATGTTAACAAACTATAGATTTGTATTATAAGTTTTATATATAATATATTATACACAAATTGTGTATGATATAAAATATATAAACCTATAAAAAAAAGCTTATTAAAATAATGTCATTTATCTGAAAAATATCCTATGAATGATATTATAATACATAAAATATATTATACATTAAAAAAAATGTATAATATATATTTTATATATTATAATATTATACTAATAATATATATATTTTATGAAATAGAAATAACATATAATATAATATTATATATTATATACTATATAATAAATATTGTATAGTATATAATAAATAACATTATAATAATAAAAATCAAATTTAGGTTTTTTTTTTTTAAAATAAAATTAAATAAAATAAAACTTTGGGGGCTTGGCTTTGCTGAAACCTCCACCTCCGTTCCCTTACACGCGTAGCACTGCAGGGAGGAGGAACTATGTTCCTCACACCCGCGAGTGTGGGAGCACAACCCCTCCGTCACCCGCTAGTGGTGGTGGCAGGGGATCAAAGCCTATCGACCACCACTAATAGGTGGCGGAGGGGCTGGGCTCCCACACTCATAGGTGTGAGGAGCTTAGTCCCTCCATGATGGCTTTAGGGTGTAGATTTATTCCCCCCTATTAAAACAAAATTTTATTTGCTGCTAACAATACTAAAACGGCTATGTCATTTATAGAAAAAGAAATATTCATAAATTTATAAGATTTCCTTATTTTATTGTGGCAATGCAATAAATTTTCAGTTCTATCCAAGAATGGATATAACTATTAAATATGCCCTTCTACCATTCTAATTAACCAAAGAAAATAAAAAGTGATAACAGTGTAAGCTTATGGGACTGCTTATGAGCAAGCATATATTTCAACAAATGTTACCTAGATTGCAAAGCACATGGGTTGCTTTTGGATTTGGATAGGAGAGGATCTCTTATGAGTTAAGAGACCTCTTGCTGGTCCAATTCTCCAAGATCTCTTGAGAGCATCCTTGTTCTCTCAAAATGTAGAATCTCTCCTTGCATCCTCAATCCTTGTATAAGAAAATGAAATTATGAGGCTTTCAGGGTTTCTGGGAGTTTTTAATAAGGCCCCAAACCCTAATTTTGAATTAGGGTTTGGAGGGCCCATTTCTATAATAAATTATTTCATTTTAGTGATTATGTGCCACCTTATGAACTTAATTATTGACATAGTTGGTCTTCTATATTTTTATTGTGCAAGAGGGAAATAATTTTTGTTAGAACTTCTTATTTATGCTTTCTTTTATCATTATGTATTCTTTATTTATTAATGTTTATCAAAAGAAAGGTTTTAGCATTTTATTTTGTATCATATAATGTTTAGGATGAGACATTTATCGAATTAAAATTATTACTTCATTTGTTCATATAAAGTTAGTTGAAAATTGTTTTAGAGATATATTAATATTTAATAGTCGGTAAAATTTTAGTAAGTAGTATAATAAGATTTTTATAATCTGGTTTAATTTTCCTTTTTGAATGTGTTAACGAATGTCAATGATATTATATTTTGGCTTTTATTTTTAATTTGATGGATTTCTAAGTTGTTAAAAGAAAAGAATAATAGTAGGGAAGGGTGATAAGGAATTTTATTCTTTAATTAATATTTCTTTAAAATATATATTGAAAGAATAGTCCTTAACTAATGTAAATTAGTTATTTTGAGACTAAATTTCCTTAGTAAGCTTTATCTCTATTTTACACTATTTTATTATGGACAATTAAAGGCAATTAATTTCAAAGCTATAATTAACCTTAGTTTTCTTAAATTGGGTAATCTTGAAGATTAATTTATCACGAGAAAAATCTTAGTAAATATAAGTAACGACTCTAGGTTAAATATCTGGTTGTTCTATTTTAACACCTTTTCTTATTAGACTAAAACCATTCCTCTAGAATTCATTGAGTCATTCCCTTTTATGCTTGGATCCATCTGGATATATTAGGGAGTTGTTATCTCCTTATCATACCTATCCCTTTTTTGCCTAATGACTTTCGCCTTGTAAGGGACGGAGGCATGCCAACACTTGCCTTATGATCCCTTATATGTCATTGGGTGACTCACCCAAGAGAGCTTATGATCTCAAAGCTTTGCGTCGAAGGGCTTTTGTGTAACCTAGTTGTCCTAGGTGTATGTTAACGCTTGTTTAAAAAAAAAATTATTGTTGTGTTTTTGTCCGATATTTTTTGGGCATTACAGAAAGACACAAAGTAGTTTTGTCAGTTGATGAAGCAATTTAGTATACACTGACGGAGTGTAGTGTATACCAAGCATAGTGTTATCCGAGCTTGTGTTCACCGATGCATTTCTTTTTTAACTAAGAAGAATAGAATGAACTAAACGACTAGTTTAGCCAACAAGATTGATGAGTTGGCAAGTGTATGATTATGAGGTAATAGATAAAGTTTGTTACAAAGATCAATGACTAACAAAATTTAGGAAAGATCTAAAGGATGAGAATCAAACGTGTTATTTACACAAGTTCCAAGGTATGTTTAAGAGGCAAAATCAATGACAATGATTAAGCAAAAAAATTTGATGGAGCAGAAGAAAATGGTTTACATGTCTATATAAGAGACTGAAGATTTCACTATAAGGTGGTGATGCCGAAAGAGAAGGAAATTGCAGAATCATCACATGAACAATTTTTCATGCATTTTGATCATACTGGTTAAGGAGAACCCTACTGCAGAGCATTACTAAATGATAGAGAGTCATTACCGACAGACAGTAAGTTGAACAGTGTTTGAAAGAGAATTGATTTATTGATCAGAAAGATTTGTATGAGCTGAACATTGATCTGTAATTTGCAATTGAAGTCATATTAAGTCAGATCACCTACTATTACATATTTAACCATTGTACACAGTCAAATCTCTTAACCGAGTGGACTAAGAAAGTCTTATTATGTATCATTCATAGAATGAACATTGTTATCCTATGAACCCTAGAGTGACTGTTGGTTGGATGATAATGGTTGGTCTTAAATCCTCTAACAAGGTCACACCTAATAGTGTGTTTGTAACCTTTAATAGGGTTGGCTCTTCACTAACCTCCCTTTAGAAGAGTGAATATTTTTGGGTTGCCGGTCCCAGGTGGTTTTTCCTTTCATAGGGTTTCCATGTTAAATTTCTTGTGTTATGTGTTGACTGTGATGTTTGTTTTGATTTCATATTTACATGTTGCATATTTGATTTGATCGATAACTATTGTAAGTTTTATACTGGTAATCGGTAAATACATAGATAGTAAAAGTAGTTTAAGTTATCGAGTAATAGTAATTGAAGTATTTGGTTTTGGATTATACATTTTGTGTTGGGACAGTTATTAACTGATTCACACCCCTCTCAGTTATTCTAACAAATAACTTGTATAAATACAAAGATATTTAAATGTAATGAAGGAGATGATATAGAGAAAATATAAGCGAAGAGATATTGATGCAAAGTTGTGAAAGAAAAGCAAGCTGTATAAGGTTATGTATCTTGCCCTATTTAGTATTCAGTAATCATTGTATATTACTTGTTTGGGTAGTGGGCTCATCTTGTAATCATATTTTGTACTACCAACTCTTAGCAAGGTTGAGGCTTCTAACAAGGCCTAAAGTCCCTTAACTAGGATTGAGACACTATATGCATGTAACAGGCTCCTAACAAGGTCAACATCCTTAACAAGATATTTTTTATTAGTGGATCTTTGTGGGTACCATCCCCACTGGGGTTTTCCCTTGGCTAGGGTTTCCTCAAGAACAAATAATGTGTTATGAGTTCATTTGATTTATTTTTATGCATGTTTTTTAGTTTACTATGTTATGCATGTATTAAGATAATCTGTTATATCCATAATTGGGTGAAAGTAAAAGTTTGTAGAATACTGATTCACCCCCCTCTCAGTATTCCCTATTTCTAACATATGATGTGTAGTGGGATTTATATGATTCCCATGTATTTTATGTTTATGATGTTTATGATACTCTTTTATGTTATGGATGTATTCATTTTCAATATGATTTGATGCCATACTTATGTATTTCTTCTTCTTTTTTTGTATTTTTTATATTCACTTTTCTATGATATGACTAGATTTAATGCACTTATATGATGGATGGTTGTTCTATGATATCTACTTTAAATTAATGATTTATGCTATATGCACTAACATGTTTATGCATGATGCAATATTTTTTTTGTATCATGATACTCTTCCTTAAGGATGTGTTAGGACTGACAAAGAGGGTTGTTAGTAATGAAACTTTTTTAGAAAATGAGAGTTAAGGGATGAAATAATGAGAATGAATATTTGATTGAAAACCCTAAATTATAGTAAATAGATATCCTCAATTTTAATAACCATACTTGAATTCCAACTAAATTGATCTACTTATTTTCATCATTGAGCCACTTTATTATAGCAAAAATAGATACCATCCTACCAAGATATGAATGATCTAGGTATGATTATCCCCTTGTGTTCTAATAGGAACTCTGAATAGACAAGGAATGTGGTCCAATCCATCTAGGTTGAGCATTTAGAGTCAAGGTAGGTGTGTCATATCACAACCAAAGTATCCATTACAATTTTGCAGTTAGATATTGTATATGTATGTGAAGGCTCTTATCACAAACACCTAGATTGCTCTTTTAAGACTTCATAAAAAAATACTCCACAAACAAAAGACAAATAAAATAAGTCATGAACCATCATGACATCTTTAAATAACTTGTGGAAATATTTGAGATGCATAGGAACATGACTTGTGAAAATCAAGACATAATTATAAGACTAACTTGACTCAACAAGTTGCAGTTGTACCGCTTATGTGTTTGTACTTTTACAGTGGTTTGGACATTAAGTTTTGATGTTTTTTTTTATTCTATCTGGTTTTAGGAATAAGGTACCTTGTATAAGACTGACATGTCTAGTTTCAAGTGTTCATTCCCTTGTTTAAGATGACATAATTTTTTACTAAATACTTTTATGTGGGATTTGGTTCATAGATAAGACAATTTTGATTAGTGTAGATGAGGACCTTGTTAGTGCTAAAAATTGCAGATGATCAAAACTTAATCAGAAAACTCTGATTTGTAACTATAGTAGTGTAATACCCCAAAATTGGCACCTATTTAATTTCATCAATTTTGGTGCATTATCTCGATTTTACATCACCAAAGTCCTAGTTCCCTAGGCAATTTTCTCTCTCCTACCTGACTTAATTTGACTTGATGTTAATTGCAAAGACCATAAATTGCAATAATCAAATGCTAAAATAATTCCTAAGTCCTAGACTTTATTTGGCTAAATAATCTCTATGATAAGTTAATTTAATTATGAAGTCCTAAGTACTTTTAATTAAATTAAACTCCACCCCCTTTAGCTAAATACCCTTGAAAGGAATTAATAAATATTTAGTTAATTGAATGGACACCTCTTTATTTGAATTTAATAATTCAAATTACTCGAAAGGTCACTCCCCACATGTGGCAAATTTCATTCTTTTAATTAAATAAATCATGCTTTTTTGTCTCAATTAGGAATGAAGAGTCCACCGTTTCAAATCAAGAAACTCTTCATTCCTCTTCTGGCTTGGTCTATTTAATGAACCTCTTTTTCTCATTCAAGAGAGCAATTTTTGAGAGCATCCTTACTATAGAATTTTTTAGTCTCATATCTCATTATTTTCAAATCTCTTTTATTGCATTATCTAGTTTGATTTCTCATATTAGTGTAATTGCATTTTACATTTAGATTAAATTTGCTTACTTGTTCTTAGTCTAATATCATCTTTATTTCAAAATCAAATAAAAATCTGCATTTCATATTTCTTTCAAAGTTTTCTTAGATTAAGTTGCACTTCATCTTAGCTTAATTGCATTCTTGCTCATCTTTATTTGATTCTTGGAAATCCTCCATTGTTGAATTGGTCTCCTGGCTGTTGGCTCTCGTTCTGAGAGTATTCAAACACCCCATTCACATAGGAGGCAACAGGTCGCCTCACCATGGAATTTGGATTGAGTTCTTCATACTCTCTCCCAAATTCTATCAAGTGAATAATGACCATGTTGTGTTGTGCCTGATTTAGAGGTCACATTCAGTCACATACATTTTGGCGCCCACCGTGGGGCAGAAAAGATCAATTTTTGGCCTCATTCTTCATTGGTTTTTCAGCTTTAGTGTTGGTTTCATGCCTTGTACGGCCATTTACAGCTTGAAAAACTCTTAATATAGTAATGGATGGATAGAATGATGAATCCTCTTTCTCATTCTTTTGGTTTGGTTGAATTTTATTGAGAAATGAATAAGTTATGATCATTTTGGTGAAATTGGGTATTTGCAGATTTGAGATTCTCTAAATACAGTCAGATTGAAATGTCTGGTGCGGAAAAATTATGAACAATCAGGATCTATAATAATATTCATTGGAAAGATAAGTGAATTATCTTTCATTTCCTTTTGATTTGAGTCATTTTTATGCAGATTTGTGAAAGTTATGGGCATTTGAGTGAAAACTAGTTTTTAACAATCTGTATTGGAGTTGCAGGCAATGATTTATTCTTAGAAAATAATTTATGAATGGGAAAAATAAATGGCTTACATATTTGGAAACTAGATTCATGAATAGTTAATTTAAAATTTATTTGGTTTCATTTGGATTCATTTTGAGAAAGATATGTGATTCCCTAGACAGGGTTTGATGTTTTAAATCTGATTTATGACAGAAAAATTGCAGTCTGAAAAGGTTATTGGTTGAGGTACCAAATGAAATAATAAGACCTTGTAACTTTGGGAAATGGTAGTTCTTGATGTTAGCTAAAAACTTTATTCTTTCCAGAAATTTTAATATTGTGATTTTATGGGTCAAATAAATCAATCTTTAAAGACTGTCTTGAAGACAGCAATGTTACATATCTTACGGTTTGTCATTGATTTGTCTTGATTCTATACTTTCGAATGTGTGCTAAATGCTGGATTGCAGATCTTTGGACCTAAGGTGAGTTCTTAAAATCTCTATAACACTTGGTTTGGGCATAAAATTGAACCTCTCATGTGTTTGGCTTGAGTGTTTACATACTTTCATAGAACACATTTTTTATGCTCTTAATGGGAAATGAATGAACATAGATTTTCTTTCATACAAGTTTATGTAAGTGAATGTTTGTGTTTAAACCATAAGTAATTCTTGGTTTCAAATATCAAAACATCTCATTGAGTAATTGAGGGCATGGATTCATTCTTTGTTTACATGAAGAGTTAAATGCACCACTTTGTGGACTCACTTCATGTTTACTTGGAAAGTTAAATATTCCATGATTCAAACCCTCTTGCACTTATGAGTAGTATTGATTAGTAGTCTTAGATTACTTGTGATTGATCTAGATTGCTATCTTGGGTTATTGGACTCGCTCATCCGCCGGCCCCTCATTTCCGCCCTGTGGTTGCAATCCCAGCGCCACATTAAAGGGGAGGGGTCTATAGGAAAGAAGCGTTAATTGTTCCACTTGGCAACCCTTTTGTGCTTTTTGGAACTCACTTGTTTTCTAGGGTGTGGACTCACTTTGAGTTTGTGTGAGGAGTTAAATGCACCACTTTGTGGACTCACCTCACATTTACTTAAAGGGTTAAATGCACCACCTTTAGTGCTTTTCAATACTTTTTGATAGAGAATTACTTACTTTTCATTTTTTTTAGAAGGCCTGCTTGGGGATTTCATCACCTCAAGGGACGACCTTAACTCCCGTGTTTCGGCGGAGTATAAATATTGGGAGGTGAATCCAAAGACACCTCTCTTGGGAATGAGTTAGATTTCACTCTTAGCTAAGCCTCAAAGAACTTTATACCTTTGAGAAGTGAAGGAGGAGATTTGGGTTACCGTCTCCCCCCGGCTGTGTGATTTCTAATTCTTCTCATCTACGGATTTGTGCCCCACGTACCTTGCATATATCGAGGACTCCTTTTAGAAAAGCCATGTATATCCTTGTAGACAACTTGCTAGGATGTTGTTGTGTTTTAAGTGTCTGCTAAAACATTCTCAAGAACATACACAAGTAGAGTCCTTAGGGAGTAGAAATACTAAGTCACTATTCATGTTCATGTGCAAGGTTGCTTTGTCCCTTGCCCATTGCTTGAAGACTGTTTTCTTGAACTCCTTGATTGCTGTCTTATGTGCTTGATCAATGACATAAATCTAATTTGCCTTTTGTCCATGATTTTTTTTTCTATTTTCCTGTCGTTCACCGTCAGAAACTAGTTGTCTTGAGTTAGGAATCGATCGATCTTTGCTTTGACTCGTATTGTCTCTCATTAGTCTACCTTATCTCATTGTTCTCTTGTACCTTGTGTTGCGATTGTCTTATCTCGGCTGTTCTAGCCATCTCTTTTTGACAATTTGTACCAGGTTCATCTTGCATCTTGGCTGTTCTAGCCATTTATCTCCTTTCATTATCTTTGAGACAGAGTCTAGCTTTATCCCGAATCTTTGCTCGTTACATCTTTGTTTATGACTGTCACGACTCGAAGTGGCAAGACTTATCTCGTTCAGAACGCTGATCAAGATCAAAGTAAACCTTGTAATCAAGACATAGGTCATCCTAAATTTTTTATGAAATCTGAACTTCGTGAGGAATCCTCACATTCCTCCTCATTCCAAGAGCATTACAATCCATTGTTTCAGATACAGTCTGACTTATTATTTCAAGAATATTATAACCCATTGTTTCAAGACCAGCAAGACTCTGAAGGGTCACTTTCTAAAATTAAACCTATTCATCCTTTTGAACCTATCAACTCTTTCACGATCTCTCATAATACTACCAACAAGATGGGAGATCCAAAACCTTCAAAGTTGGTTTTCAATCTCAGCTCTAACATGCCAAAACCTTCAAAGTTGGTTTTCAATCTCAGCTCTAACATGCCAAAACCCTCAAAGTCTGTCTTTAATCTTAGCTCTAGCATGCAAACAGTTAAAGCCACTGAGAAGGCTACAACAGAAGCTCAACCGCCATCCAAATTTGCTAGAAACAAACCTTGGATCTCTCACTCTGACATGATCATTGCTCCAAGGAGCGAGGATACTCCTAAACCCAAAACTCCCTTTGTCTTGCGAGGCCCTGCGTCTCCCTCTTATAAATCCACACAATCTCCAGCTTGTGCAAACACTATCCCTCGATCTCATGCAAAGATTGTTCTCAAAGGTCCTGAACCTTCCACATCTAGACCAAATCTATCTATGGATAAAGCCCTCACTGAGGAAAATGTCCCCAAAGATCTTGATCTCAATCAGTTCCAATCTATGGTGGGTCATTTAACTTCACCTCACTATTTGTGCTTTTCCAAAGAAGATGATCATTCCTTAAGCCACCCGCATAATGCTCTCCTACACACTGAAGTTATGGAAGGTCCCAAGCATATCCCCCGTGTCTTCATTGACAATAGTGCTAGCCAAAATACTTGCTCTGCTAAGATGCTTACCCAAACGACAGACAGCTTTGTTCCTGCCAATAGAGAGTCCATTGAGTTCTATGATGCCAAGCTAAAAGAAATAGAAAAGACCCTGAAGATAAAAGATATTGGCATGGGGGAATATCAGATTGAGCCCATCTTGTCATTGACAACTCTCCCTCCATCTCCACATTCCTATGAGGAACCTTCTGAAGATAGATTTGGTATTGGATATCAGAGCTATGAGCTTGACCAACCTGGCTGCAGCTTTCACTCATGCAAGGATTCAGATAATGAAGAAACACAGATTCAGCCTATGACACATGAAAGATCTTTGAATGTTCAAAATTTTGATTCAGACTACCAGAAAGAGTCTTATCTACCTTCTCAAGTGCTTCAAGAACATGATCTTGGTCCTCACCAGGAGGATTTTATACACTCTACTGAAAAAATTTCTACTACTGCAGCTACTACTGAATATGTCAATGTCTCTAATGGTACACATACTGATTGGGAGCAACTGTTGGATGCTTCCCTTATCTTGGGTATGCCCTGGGGTATGCCTACTCTAGATTGTTCCACCACTTCTGCTATTGAACAGACTCCTACTATTGCCAACTCCAATGGCACACATACTGATTGGGAGCAACTGTTGGATGCTTCCCTTATCTTGGGTATGCCCTGGGGTATGCCTACTCTAGATTGTTCCACCACTTTTGCTATTGAACAGACTCCTACTATTGCCAACTCCAATGGCACACATACTGACTGGGAGAAACTATTGGATGCTTCTCTTCTCTTGGGTATGCCTCAAGGTATGCCTATTCCAGATTACTCTGCTGCTTCTACTACTGAACAAGATCCTACTGTTGAAGAAACATTTCCTTTGATAGATGATAGTGATGAAGAAAGTCTGCCTCTGACTATGTCTCTAGCTGAATGGGACTCTATATCAGATGCTACTACAGAAATACCAGTTGATGCTATGCACTTATATGCTAGTCTTAACAACTCAGAAAGAGGAGAAATTTATGATCCTCCAGATCAAGCTATTGATGATGATCCTTTCCACCCTCCTATGGAGATCATTCCTATGCCTCCTAGGCCATCTATTCCAAGTTATACTCCTACTACTCCTACAAATCATGGGTATCTAAGACCCCATTCTTTTACAGCTTCATGGAATATTGGAAGATCCAAAATTGAAATGGTTCCTATTCGTGCACTCTTACCACCTGAAAGGGGACCTGACTCTTGGAATAGACCATCTTGGTTAGGCTCACATAATATTCCTCCAAACTTATCTGACTCTTCTAAGATGACTCACAATCAACAACTCTCTATGGAAGATTACTTTCTTGATCTACCTGATGCATTCATGAATGATGAGGATGATACTGATATATTTGCACTTGAGCCCATCCCATTGAATTTTCTTCCCCCTTCATCTCCCATAAAAGTGGCTCATCCACTTCCATTTCCACCTCTCCACCTAAACCAGTCATATAAGCTTTTTTCATCCACAATTCCTGAGTCTTTTGGAAGTAACTTGGATGTGCAACATAAAAATAAAAATAATGAGAATCCACTTATATATCAAGGTCACCATGTCCCATCTAATCGACATGTGACTATGAAGAAAGGAAAGAAACAAAGGTGTTCAAAAGACCGCAAAGGTCCTCAAAAAGAAGAAGACAATCAAAAGCTAGAAAATAAAATAAAAAATGGATCTCGAAATCCATTCTATAGGCATTGTCATCAAAAGCACCTCAAAGTAAAGAAGAAAAAATTCAAAAGCTATGTGGATTCCAAAGAAAGAAAAAATCAAAGTTGTCATTCGAGCTTCCAAAATTCTCATGCTTCCCTCCATTCCATCACCCTTGCCTCTCATACTTTACCCTCTTCACTCCATCTTGCCTTGTCCCAAAGTGCATATCAGTATCTCCTTATTGCTAATGACATGACTAAGAGAAATCTAGAATGTACTCTCCCTAAGCATTTAGAGCGTGGGAAATCTGACAAAGAGTTAAGGTGTGTCCATGAGGATATTTGTGGGTCTCACTTAAGTGATCTTTCCTTGACTATGGATCTCTTGATAGTTGGACACTACTGGTTGGATCTCCTGTTACTACTACAACATCTGGTTTTGATTCTGCAACTTCTCAGCTGGCTATTGCTACAAAATACTGTGTTCTCAGAGATTCCTACTAAAGGAGAGAAACTCAAAGAGCCCATCAATGCTCTTCATCTAAGAAGTTCTACAGCTGACATTCTCAGTGTGCTCATGTACATACTTATTGATCCTGAAAAAATTCTAAAAATTGATATATTGCAAAAAATCCTAAAAATTGCAAAATGTCTTGAAAAAATGATCATCTTAGTGAAAACCTGGCAAACAGGCGCTTTGATGTATCTATTATCCTAGTGAAAACCTGGTAAACAGGTGCCTTGATAATACAAAAAAAATAGAAAAAGAGAAAAATACAAAAAAAATGAAAAGATCAAAAATACAAAAAAATGAGATATTCAAAAAATACAAAAAAAGCAAAAAAAGAGAAAAGTACAAAAAAATTGAAAAAGAAAAAAATGTGCCATTGATGAAAACCTGGTAAACAGGCGTCATGGTAGCAAAAATAGAATCTCTACCAAGATGGTGAAAACCTGGTAAACAGGCGCCTCTTGTTTTCCTGAAGTAACATCTCATCTCAGCGTCGCTTGGCTCTTAGTTTCCTGCTTTAGTTTCCTTCCTTTCCTGCTTTAGTTTATTTTCCCACTTTCCTGCTTTAGTTTGTTTCCTGCTTTGGTTTGCTAGCTCATGCGCTTATCTTTAAGTTTTCCTTGACTCTTCATAGATTGGAACTGGTTCACACTTGGGGGCACCTACCTGGTCTAGGGGGCATTGTCCTATCGCTTTCAGAAACTCTCTTTTGAGCATTGGTCGCCAGTGGTTCTCACTATGCCTGCCTTCGGATACCTAGCTTTTGTTCGATCTCTCTTCTTCGGGATTTCTCCCTTTTATCAATCACCAGTGATTCTCATTACATCTGCCTACTGTCATTATCTCATTGAGACTTTGAACGTTATCTTTCCGAATTGACTTCAATCCGCTTGAACATGAACTTAAACTGAAACTAAAACTAAATGTGTGTTCCTTTGAGGCATGTTGAGCTTTGTTTTCTTTGAGTGCTTGTTTGTTTGCTTTGCTTTTTTTCTTTTTGTTTGTTAGTTTAGTTCCAATGATCCAAAAAATCTACATAAGAGGGTTGTCCATCTGTAAGAGCCTTCATCTCGTATTGGATGGCCATGTGTACCTCGACTCCTTTTATATGGATGCTTTGGTGAGGTTGGTTCTTCTCCTTGTCTTTTGAGTGACTTCTTTATGCTACTGATGAAATTGAACGCTCGTCCTGTTAAGTGAATGTAAGGGTCACTGCGAGCAATCTTTGGCAAAAGAAAGAACTCCTGTGTGCTTGGTGTGTTTGTTCGCAAGAGACATTCAGGTCATTCTAGCAAATGTTCTTTGATGCTTATGTTAACTTGCTAAATTAAAAGGAATAGGTGTTCAGGTCATTCTAGCTTCTTGTGCCTTAATGCTTACACCTCATTCTGACAAATTTAAGACTTATGTCATATTCATATTCTCATGTTGGGGAGAATTGTATGGCATCTTGCGATTGTCCTGTGCTTACACGAACTCAATGATGATAATATGATGAGTCCAACAGCCGAGTTCGGAGGATTGCATTTGTTCATCCTAGGCCTGCATTTAGACTTGCATCTTTCATTCTAGGCTTGCATTTGGAGCGCTTTCTTGTTTCTCTCTTGATTGCTTTCTTCTGGATCTACTCATCAAAGGTTCTCATCTTTTGTCCTAGTCTCATCTTGGTTTCATCCTTTTTCGGGATCGAAAGTGAAATCTGACATCTCTAAGTAGCTCGAAATCGCATTTTAAATTTTGTGATCCTTTGGGATCGGATGCTTGTGCAGTCAACCTTCTGGTATCATCTTCCTGCCAGATCCTCATCTTTGCATCATGTTCTCAAATCTTTGCTCTTTTCATCAAAGTCAACCCTAGTCAAAATTTGGTCAACTATGGTCAAACTTGGTCAGCAGGACCTCTGCTTTGCTCTGTTTCACTTCTGTAGCTTCGCGAATCTAGTCTAATTGCTTTTGCTCTGCAATCTCTTGTTGTTTATCATCCTTCTGACATGTCATCTTTCCATTTCGCTCCCGAGGGGGCAGGATGATTACATCATTTGAATCTTGTCGAATCTATTCTTGAATCAGTCTGATTTGAATCACCAGTCCTCATTGCTAGGGGCATCTTCACGCCTCGCATCTTGTTATCTGGAAATCTATCTCTTAGGTATCTGAGCAATCTAACTCAGATCCTCGAGGATCATTCTTCATTCTGGAGATGGTTCTTGAAATCTTTTGGGTATTGGGGCAATCTAACCCTAATTCCTGGGAGTCAAGCTTCGTTCTGGAGATGACTCTCAAAATCTCTTTTAGACCGTTATCTGGGCAATCTAACCTGGGTCTCGGAGGACTAAGCTTCGTATTGGGGCAATCTAACCCTGATTCGGAGATAGTCCTAAATCTGCATCTTCATCAATTGGTATTGGGGAAATCTAACCCTGATTCTGGTTCTCTTCTAAGATTGTTGTCTTCGCAATCTAACTTAGACTTCGAAAAAATTCATGCTTTGATCTGCTTTCATCTGTCACTTCAGACTATTCTTTGAATCAACGCGCTGTTCGCACATCAATTCAAAGAGGGGCAAATGTAATACCCCAAAATTGGCACCTATTTAATTTCATCAATTTTGGTGCATTATCTCGATTTTACATCACCAAAGTCCTAGTTCCCTAGGCAATTTTCTCTCTCCTACCTGACTTAATTTGACTTGATGTTAATTGCAAAGACCATAAATTGCAATAATCAAATGCTAAAATAATTCCTAAGTCCTAGACTTTATTTGGCTAAATAATCTCTATGATAAGTTAATTTAATTATGAAGTCCTAAGTACTTTTAATTAAATTAAACTCCACCCCCTTTAGCTAAATACCCTTGAAAGGAATTAATAAATATTTAGTTAATTGAATGGACACCTCTTTATTTGAATTTAATAATTCAAATTACTCGAAAGGTCACTCCCCACATGTGGCAAATTTCATTCTTTTAATTAAATAAATCATGCTTTTTTGTCTCAATTAGGAATGAAGAGTCCACCGTTTCAAATCAAGAAACTCTTCATTCCTCTTCTGGCTTGGTCTATTTAATGAACCTCTTTTTCTCATTCAAGAGAGCAATTTTTGAGAGCATCCTTACTATAGAATTTTTAAGTCTCATATCTCATTATTTTCAAAGCTCTTTTATTGCATTATCTAGTTTGATTTCTCATATTAGTGTAATTGCATTTTACATTTAGATTAAATTTTCTTACTTGTTCTTAGTCTAATATCATCTTTATTTCAAAATCAAATAAAAATCTGCATTTCATATTTCTTTCAAAGTTTTCTTAGATTAAGTTGCACTTCATCTTAGCTTAATTGCATTCTTGCTCATCTTTATTTGATTCTTGGAAATCCTCCATTGTTGAATTGGTCTCCCGGCTGTTGGCTCTCGTTCTGAGAGTATTCAAACACCCCATTCACATAGGAGGCAACAGGTCGCCTCACCATGGAATTTGGATTGAGTTCTTCATACTCTCTCCCAAATTCTATCAAGTGAATAATGACCATGTTGTGTTGTGCCTGATTTAGAGGTCACATTCAGTCACATACAAGTAGTCCCAATAGACACATCAGCAATGATCAACACTAAGGTATTAAGGATTTAAAATACTTCTTCTCTTTGATCTTAAAGCTTCAGGTGGGTATTACCTCTTAAGATTGAATTCTTCAAATATCACAATTATGACCTGTATACTTGATATAGATCTAATCATATAACTCATACAATTTAAAGTAAATCATTTTAATTTGATTGATGATGAAAACAACTACAAAATAAGCATAGACCAGTGCTTGATCCTAGGACATCAGAGTCAATGAATGCACATCTACAGAAAATCTCTCAAGTCAAACACACCCAAACCCTAGATCAAATTCCTTACAAATTATATTCTTATACATAAATCATATCATCTAATTCATATATGAGTACTAAAATCTCAGAGACCTCACTCAAGATTTATGCCTCCCTTGAAGGGAACTCAAGCCTCAACCCAACTATCTACCTTGTAGAAAGATGTATCTAAAATGCCTTGCAAATTTACATACATAGAGAAATAAAAAACATACTTGAAAACAATAAGAAATATACATGGAAATTTAGCATATTTTATTGATAAACTTCCTGTGTCAATACATTTAGAAAAATTGGATTCCTGAGAATCAAAGACTAAATCTATAAGCTCCTATGACAATAAGTTTCTCACAACCCTTTGGTGTGAGTCAGAAATAACTATATATAGAGAGACCACCTTGGGATCCTTGAGAAAATGATACAACAAGCTACGGGTAGCTCTAATAGTGACTTGCACTAAATTACAAAAGAGTTAAAGCTTGTCATAGAAAGGATGGAAAGTAGCACCAGAAGTTGTTTTCTTGTAAGTTGAACCTTGACTTGAGCTACACCTTTGTCTGCAGGTATTCAAATGCAACTATTGAAATTTGTTGTGTGAATGATGACTGCCTAACCAGCTAACTTACATCATCCTCTATATGATTAGTTTATCTCCCTGTGCTTGTAGGTCAGGTACATTGCTGGAGCTCATTCATCATCAAAGTCATCAAGGTCATCTGATGAAGGCTTAGTCACCTTGGGATTTTTCATGTTGTCCCATGTTGTAACTTGTTCCTCTGTTGGCCATGGGAATTATTGAATGCTCTATATTTGTTTCTTCTATCTTTCCCATCTTACATTAAGAATCTACTTTATAACTATGATGAACTTGCTAAAGTCCATCTCTGCCTTGATAGCTTCTTCCAAAATTGTGTTGACGAGATCTAGATCAACCTCATTGTTATCTTTGAGGAAAGCATCTTTCTTAGGTAGTAAGAGATCAAAATCTGATCTCCATGCATCCAAAATTTTTACTTCTCATTCCTCAGTCCTAATCTGAGGAATGAACCTATTGAAACCAGGTCCAAACATTTCCATTTTTGCATCAATTTGATTGGCCTTACCTTTGAGAAAAGATGAGGCAACACCAATCTTTTCAATTTCAACTCCCACTTGCAAAACTATTTTTGGGATGTCATTCCTTAGAGACTGCACTACTACTAGTCTTTCAAACAATGATTCCTTTATTGACCAAGTTTAATGATACTTACTTAAAATAGAAACAAAATTATTCACCTCACTTTGTAAACTAGGCAACTTATTGTATGCAGTACAAACTACCTCTGCCTTATCCTTCAAAACTCCTATCCTATGTTGAAAAATTTTCAAAAAGGATTGCACTACAACCTTAGTCTTTTCTTTCTCCACTTTCTCTTTTGCAGCAACAACTTCCTCTTCAGTTACATTTTGAATTTCTGGTAGTGCAATCTGCTCTAGTGGTGTAGGGGAAACTATAGGCATGTTGAAAATTTGTAGTTGCAAGTGCTCTACACATTTCTATAATTCTTTCTCTTTCATTATTCATACTTCTCTATCCCTTACCAAAGCACTATAATCTTCAAAAAGTTTTTGGTGCCTATCAGATAGTTTCTTGGTTTTGTCTTCATTTAACCTAGCAAAATGAGTTAGCACCTGTGAGATCTCAAGATCTCTAGTGTTGTGGATTGACCACACAATTTTGTCACCATCCATCTTTTCTAGGATGTTTAATAGGGAAGGCTTTTGATCCTTTGGATAGAGGCTCTACATGGCCAATGCCTAACTCTTAAGGTTATATCCAAACCCTTTTATCAAATCCCCCACTTGGGTTTCTGAAATCAAGTTAACATTATCTTGCTTCCTGATCTAGTCAATCACAAAAGCTGATGCTAGGTCCCAACCTAGTACAAGCAACATTTTTCTGGCCTTTACTAGTTGCCTAGCTTCCTCGAGAGTTATGGTTTTAGACTCAAGATCATACTCTTTCAAAACCTAGACTGCCTCATCAGGTACATGCCCCTCCTCTATGATTTTCATAGTAGATGCAACCTGTTGTTGCTTGAGCCATACTAAGAAGTTCTTGAATTCTTGTGATTTGATGAAATTATCATCCTTTAATAAAGCTTCTTGTTCTAATATCCTCTCATATTTACCTAAGACCAAGGGCAACTCAACTTCTTCTATTACCATTCTCTATTTTCTCTTATCCTCTTTGATCTTTTTCTTAAATATATGATCATGGGCTCTATCTCCTAGAAATAGAGCCTTTATTATGTCTCCTTTCATCTCAAGCGCCCTTGCTTGTGAAGACTATCCTATTTGCAATTTCTACTTCTTAGGAGGAGGCTCATTAGTATCCTAAGAGCTAGGAAGCTCTATTAGATCCATTATTACATTTTCTTCTCCTTCTTTCCTAATAGGAGACCCTTGTTCCAAAGCAAGAGTACTGTACACTGGATAGCCTCCATCACTATCCTCATAATCTGATTCTAAGTGTTTCTCATTTTCCCTATCATTGTCATCTATTTGGTCCTCAATTGAGTTAACCAATGTGTGGAAATTGTTCATCATCATATCTAGCCTTTGCAAATAAGGCACTATAGGGATTAAAACCTGAAAGGATAGTCCCTTGGCTTTCATCATTTTTTCAAGTCTCAACAATTCATTGAATTGTTCTACTATCCTTCCTATCTCATCTGCATTAATGATGTTTCTGATGATGTCTTCCTCTAGAAACTCCTCATGTCTATTACTTATTGGAATGGAAGGAGTGTAATATTTCCTAGCCATTACAATAAAGTTCTTTGTATCAACATACCTTGGCACACTAGCATTCAGTTTATACTGACCTAACCAATCATTCAATTTAC
This sequence comes from Chamaecyparis obtusa, assembly GCA_027943335.1. Lineage (NCBI taxonomy): Eukaryota > Viridiplantae > Streptophyta > Pinopsida > Cupressales > Cupressaceae > Chamaecyparis > Chamaecyparis obtusa. Next base: position 629,260 of record BSBK01001669.1, read on the forward strand.
TAAATACATTCTTCCCAATGGTGAAGTTGCATACTCTGAAATGCCTTGGGGTAAATGTTACCTTCCTATGGGGGGCCAAGTGTTCTTTTTCAGTCAGCATGAGATGCCAAATAATTTCTAAGAAGGCAATTCTTGGTGGAACAAAAAATGGTAGAACATGGGGTGGTTGGGGGCATCCATAAACTCTTATTATTGTATAAGTCTTATCATAATAGAAGTCTCCCTAGTTGTGATCCTTAGGCCACTTATCAATAAATTTTCAAGGCCTTAGTAGTTGTAGAGCCTTGACTAGTAGCCTTGAAAAATTTAACCCTAGGCTGATCAATATAGGCTGCACCATCCAATTTTGAAAAGCATAGGAATCACAATTAGGGCAAGTAGTGCTCCAGGCTCCTATCAAAAATTATACTGGGTTGGGTTGACCATTCCACATCATCTGAGGCTATAGGTTATCCAAATCCATAATGTTGTAATTGTAGAACAAAATAAAATGCATTAATAATGAGTAATGCAAAAACCTAGGAGAGGCTTCCCTCTTTCTTATTGCCTCCAAACCCTCATCCATTCTATTAATGACATACCCAATGTAGTCATATCATTTTATTGTGGGCATTTTTTGTGAGTCTAACACCATCATTGGGATGTTAGATGTAATTCTTTCTAATCCACCATCTACTCCTAGCACTCTACATAAACCATAAGAAATATAATTCACATAGAAGAATAAGTCCTTGTAAAAGTAAGGGGTTGTCCTAGCCATTGGTGCAATGTAGTTCATGTTGGCTCATGGAACATGGCTTTGAATCTCCTTTGACACAAGGATAGATTCCTGAGTATATCTATTGGACTAGGCCTGTAAATTGATTTATGTGGCCATGGGAATATGGATACCAAAAGCCCTCATAAATTAATTTCTATCAAATGTGACTAGAGCCGAGCTATCCTCTCTCCTAATTGTCTTTGATAAAGGGTCATATTTGTTAGCCAAAGCAACGAGTAAGTCTACATTTATAAAAACATTAGGTACTATCAATCTGGCTAGTTCAGAGGTCCAAGGGTTCGACACAGGCACTAGACTATCAACATTCTTGTAAAAATAGCTAAAGAGGCAAATCCTAGACACATCCCTAGTCTTTGTATCTCTACAATAAGATAGGTCATTAGCAAAGAGTTCATCACTAACCTTTTTATTCTGTGATGACCCAGGCAGCAAAGTGAGAAACTCATCTAAGAAGCTTTCTTTCTCTTTTCCTTGGATCCTTTTATCATGGAAGCTCCACTAGTTGAAGGCTGAATCATTTTGATTACATATGTGAACTCTTCTAAAAATTCTAAAATTTGTTGAACTGCTTAATCACCAAAAGACTCACAAATTCTCATAGTTCTCTAGCTTTGGCTCTCCAGAAGGCTTGGTAATTTTTAGAATAAGTGACAGTTAGCCATATTTATTTCATAAAATTGAATATGAATGCCCTTTCAAGACTACAAACTCTGTATGTCACTTTCACCATTACTCAGCATTCCCTGAACTTCAATTCACTAGCCATAAGATGAGACAATGACAAGTAATCAAATTTGATTTTTTGGTGACCTGGTGACTGCACATCTAATCTTAGTCACTGAAAGGCTTGGCACTTTTTCATATTCTTCAGAGATTAAGTGACCAAAAGGAAATCTCTAAGTCACTAGATGTCTTTACCTTTTATGATTTCTTCTTGAGATTTAGTGACTACCATTAGATTTTAATTTGACGGTCCAGCTTAAGTCCTTTTACTTTTAATTTTTTGCAATTGGAGACTTAGTGACTATAGTTTCCTCGCAGTCACTGCAACATTCATTATTTATCAAATTTATCCTAAGATCTGGTGACAATAGTCTTTCCTAAGTCTCGTTTCCTTATTTCCTTATTGAGAGACTTAGCGACTACACAGTGAGTCTCCTAATCACCAAAACTTGTTGACTCTTCAAACTTTTTATGGAGATTTCCCAACTTCACCCATCTAGAGACTTGGCAACTACAAAGAAGTCTCTTAATTTCCAAAACTTATTCAAATATTCATTTCTTCTCACGACTTCATGACAACCATAGGATTTTAATCTGACGGTCCTCTCTTAATCTCTTCATCTTCATTCTAACTTTGACCTTTTTTAGAGGCCTGGAGACTAAACCTTTCTGGAGAACTGGCGATTGAAATCAGAAAATCTCTGATTTATTGCTTCTAGAGACTCAACGACTATAGTTCATTTCACAATCACTTAGCAATTATTATTTCTTTATTTCATTCTTTGACCAATCATGAGAAAACACGTCATCAAATCTAGCAAGCGAATTCATATCATTTTTCATTTTTTGATCTCAGTTGACACTTAACCTCTTTAGTCATCTTGCAATCATGCGACTAAGGTTAGTTTCTAGTTGCTTAATGATTTTATTAACTTGAGTTTATTTCAAAGATTGGGCAACAAAGAACTTCTCACAGTTGGCACAACTTTTCTTAACTCATGGTTCAATTGGGAGACAATGCGACCACTACCTAATTACAACTGTATCAACAACTCAGATTAAATCTTTGAAAACCTTCATCTTAACCCATCATCTTCTAGCAATCACATGACTAAAGATATCTTGTAGTCTCTTAATATTTCCCTTTACCCTGGTTAAATTTGGAGACTACACGAAACCTCTATTCACCAAGTCGCTAGATATCTTTCTTAACTTTGGTTAGACTGTGAGGTATAACGCTGATCGTTGATTCTTCCTCCATCTTACGGTTGTCACCAAGTCACTGAAAATATTATGACTTAACCGCTACATTGTGAGACTAGGAGATGACCATGTCGCTAGATTGCTAAATTTTTATAACATAACCATCAAGATTATGAGGATATGCGACTACCACAATCACTGGGTTGCTGGATAAAAACATTAACCACTAGAGCAATGGTAGACCTGGTGACTGAAAAGAACATAACTACCATCCTTCACTTGGAGACCTTGTGACTAAGTAGAAATCTCATAATCACTAAAATTTTGGTCACTTTATCATTCCATTAAGAGATTGCCCGACTGAAAGCCTTTTGCATACAGAGATTTAGCGACTATAGTTGCCTTTGAAATATTTACTAGCAGTAGTTGCTAGATCTCACAAAGATCATTTGGAGACTTAGCGACCAAGAACATCCACTGAATATCATGAAGATAAGGAATATTCTCCATCCTTAAGGAGATCACGTGACAAAGGCATTTTTGAATTGCTAGACTAAGAGGAATATTCTAAATACTTTCAGAGACTAGGCGACTAAGCGGTAGACATAGAGCACACATGCCTTTAGACTTACTTAAGTGATTTGAAAAGTAATGGAAAAATAGAACTTAGTTAGGTTTCTGTAGGGTTTTTGGACTTTTAGAAGTATTTTTGACCTAGCACCAAGGGTTTTTTTAGCATTAGGGACAATTTTAGCATCTGGGATAGGAAGATTGCAGGAAAATTAGCACAAGAACTAGGAAAACTGCCAAAGAAACAAGAAATAAAATGCAACTTTCAAAACTCTAAAAATACTACAAATAGTGGCTCTCTTTGAGGATGCTTAAACACTAATTTATAGCAAGAAACCAAAATATCTAGGTAGCAGACCAAACAAAACTTAACCTATTGTAGGAAAATGACACACGACTCAAAATAAAGCATAGCTATACACTAAGAGACTATTGTGCATGGAACAAAAGTTATTTTAATAGAAGAAAAATTTCAAGAATTATCCATGCACTGGAAATTCTTGTTCTTCACCATCCATATTTTTTAGGAAATAAGAATCTTTCCCATGAGCCTGGTGGATAATATAGGGACCCAACCATAATGATTCAAATTTTTTATGCTTCCCCTTATCCTCACTTCTTGCATTCCATTGAAGGACCAAATCTTTAGGCTGAAATTTCCTAACAGTTACCCTCTTATCAAATAAGTATTTCATCTTTTGTTGTAATCTGATGTTCTCTTTTTGGCCTTCTCTTCTTGTTTCATCCAATTCAACAAGCTAGAGCACTCTATCTTCCAAAGGATCAGAAATTTCCAAATCTTCTTCTTGTATAAATTTGTAAATGGGAAATAAATTATTCATAGGAAGCCTTGATTTAATACCATACACCATCTCAAAAGGAGACTTTCCTGTGGCTCTTTTTCTGTGATTCTATCTACCCATAAAGCTAATTTAAGCTTTGAGTGCCAAGTTCTCTTGTTCTTTTCTAAGGTCTTCTTCAAGATCTGCAAAATACTTTTATTACTTGATTCTGCTTGCCCATTTGCTTTTGGGTGGTATGGGGATGAGTATGAAATTATTATGCCCATTTATAAATAGAAATCCTTGAATTCTTATGACCTGAAACTCATTACATTATCCATCACTAGTTTGACAGGAACACCAAATTTTGTAACAATGTTATCCATCAAGAAATCAATAACAACTATGCTTATAGCTTTCTTTGTTGGGATTTCTTCAATCCACTTAGTAAAGTAATTAGTAGCTACAATTATCTAGCTATGACCTCCACTAGATTTCTCAGTCAACTCTCCAATGAAATCAATTCCCCACATAGCAAAAGGAGCTTCTACCACCATAGGATTTAACATTAATGCTCCTAAGAATTTCAAGTTGTTTGAGAACATCTGGCATGGTTCACACTTTCTAACAAATGCATGTGTATCGTTGAATAGTACAGGCCAATAATACCCAGCTCTTAGGATCTTATGAGTAGTTGCTCTAGCTAAATGGTGTCCTCCACACATTCTAGAGTGCATTTCTTTCAAAATTTTCTTAGACTACCCTTTGTCTAAACACAACAGAAAGATCCCATCATTGTCTTTCCAATACAAATCACCTTGCAATAACACATATCTCTGGGCTTGCAAGTTTAAACTTCTCCTTTGATTATCATTAAGGCCTTTTGGGAAAATAGCATTCTTGAGGAAAGATACTATATTGGTGTCCTAGGGCTGCATTTCAATGCTGGTGACATCTTTTCCATTTAGATCAGCATGGTTGACCTGAATCAGGTCCATATTTTCTTCAGTCATCAACTTTGCTAGACCTAGTCCTCTGACAAGTTTAGTGATGTGAAGTTCTAAATCAAACTCCTAGATTCTGTTAATCCATTTGCATCTTTTCCCCGTGACTTCACTTTGAACCAAAATGTCCTTCACTGCAGCATGTGGTACATATGCATTAATTTTAGCATAGAAAAGATAAGGTCTAAAATATTGTACTACCTTGACTAGTGCATATGCTTGTTTTTCCATTAGTTCATAATTTAATTCTACTGATTGCAAAGATTTTTTGAAAAAGGCAATAGGATGCTCAAATCCTTCATCATCTTTTTGTAACAAGACTGCTACAATGGTGTGAAAAGATGCAAAAAAGAATAGAGAAAAGGGCTTGGAATAATCAAGAGATGTTAGAATAGGGGCCTCCTGAATTGTTTTCTTTATCTTCTCAAAGGCTTCTTGTGCTTCTTGATCCCAAAGAAATTTTACATCTTTCTTTAGTAACTTGACAATGGATTTAACCAATTTAGCAAAATTTGCAATAAATCTTCTGACAAAATTTATTTGTCCCAAGAAAGATTGGACACCTTTGAGATTTTTGGGGGCAGGGACCTTGTTAATAGCCTCTACTCTTTTAGGATCAATTCTCACTCCCTCCTTTGATACTATGTGGCCTAGTAGATTTCCCTCAGTAACAACAAAGTGGCATTTCTTAGGATTCAAAGAGATACCATACTCTAGAGCCTTCATCAGAACCATTTCTAAGTGATTATAATGATCCTTAGGTTTCTTAGAATATGCAGTCAAATCATCTTGGTACACAACCATGAGGACATTAATGAGGTCTTTAAAAACTACATCCATCGCCCTTTGCAAGGTTGCTCCAGCATTTTTTAGACCAACTAGCATCCTGACATACACATATGTTCCCCAAGGGGTAGTAAATGTTGTCTTGAACTACTTTGATTCTTTGACCAGGACCTAGTTATATCCTAAGAATCCATCTATCATGGACAAAAAATCACAGCCAGTCACCTTATGAAGCATATCTTCCATATTAGGTAGTCCATAGTTGTCTTTGAGTGAAGCAACATTTAAATTTCTAAAATCCACACATAGTCTTATGTCACCACTCTTCTTTCTGAGTGGCACTAGGTTTGAGACCCAAGAAGAATGCGTAATGGGCTCAATTATGCATGTATCCCTTAGCTTGGTTAATTCTATTTGCATTTTAGAAGCTAATAAGGGATTAATGGGCCTCTACTTTTTCTTGAATGGTTTGGTGTCTTCTTTCAAAGGAATCTCATGTTGAAACAAGTCTTCCCTATAGGTTTTGAGGTCATCATATGACCAGGAAAAGACATGCTTATATCTTTTCAACAACCTTATTAGATTATTCCTTATATCCTTACTGAGACATTTCCCAATGTAGACAACTTGAGGGGAAGTCTCTGACCCTAAGTTTATTTCCTCTAGGTCATCCACTTTGGCATTGGAATTCTGAGACATGTGACTATCATTTATTTTGAACATTCCTTCCAACTCAACTAAACCCTTGGGGATATGGTTTGAAGGTAACTGAACAATCTCATTTTCCATGACACAGTCTTTCCCATTAACCACTTCTTAGTAATCATCAAAATCAACATGCTGACCATAATACTGATCCAAGCCCTAGATAAATCTTAAGATGTCATTATCATCTTCAAAGACTTTCCAATTGTAGATATTATCAGGGACAACAGGCCTACTTTTCACTTCCAATTCTGATACTCCATTAAGGGTTGCATCATTTCTTTTTAATGCAACATTTGCAAGGAAGTCTGCCATAATATTTTTTGACCTTTCTACCCACAAAATATTGAAAGCATCAAAAAATTCAATTCTATCCCAGAGATCATATTTGTATAACTTAAGTCTATCATCTTTTGCAGCATATTGTGTTCTAATCTGAGAAATGATTAATTGGGAATCTCCATAAACTTTTAAACATCTTATACCATGTTTGATTGCAATATCTAATCCCAAAATCAAAGCTTCATATTCAGTAGTGTTATTTGTGCATTGGAAAGTGAACAGAAAAGAGTATTTAAAGGTAATACTTGATGGGGATATCAGTAAAACACCAGCTCCTGAGCCCTCTTTAGAGCATCCACCATCAAAGTATAGCTTCCATAATCCATCTTGTTGCAAGAGTAACTCATCAACAATAGGGTCAGTATTTTTTAATTATGGCACTATCACAAAGTTATTCATGTCAATGTCTACACAAAAATTTAGATCCTCAGGGGCTACCATCTCAATCATTAATAATGAACAAGACTCTTAGTACAACTTTATCTCAGTACCATTCATAGTTATTGTAGCATAAGATAGATCTAATTTTAACTTTCCCCCTACTACTGCTGCCCACTGTCTAGATAGTATCATGCCATAATGAGGCTTGGTATCAACTATAACAACATCAATTTTATAAGTGGCCTTAGGAAATGTAGCAATTTTCACTTCTATTCCAACCAAGGTCCCTACCACCAGAAGTGCCCTATTGTCCATAGCATAACATCTTCCATTGGATGTATCAAATTTAAGTCCTAGCTCCTTCATTACATTACATAGTAAGGCATCACTATTGTTGCAGCACCAAAGTCTAACATATAATTCTTTAGTAATAAATTATTCACAATTAGAGTGACATAAAAAGGATCATTGGAGGAAGGCTCTTGAGTTACAATATTTCCAACATAAAAGTTGGAAACTCTTGTGGTTATCTCAGGTCCTACCATTGATATTATCTTTTCTGTCACAATGGGAAGGTCTTCTTGCTCATTGATCAGAGCCAAAGCTACTGCTTTATGCTCTTTTATTTTCAACATCTCCAATAAAGGGATTGATACCTTCATCTGAGACAGAGCATATCTCATGTCAAAAGTTGGGGCCTCGGTAGAAATTTTAGACAAATTTCTTTTCCCACCAACCCTCTTATTTCTTTTTTTTGTGGTATTTTCCTCATTCTTCATAGCATTTTGAACTACAATAGTTTGCTGCTTGCTATTGTTGTCCTTACTTTTAGAAACAACTAGTTTAGGAAAAACTTTACTCTGAGACTCATTCTTGACAAAGACTGACCTAGGAACTCCTTGTTCTGCATCAGCCTTTCTGTTTCTTAAGTTGTATGAGGACCTAGCCTAAGAAATAACTACTATAGTCAGATTCTTGATTTCTTCCTTACTAGGTTTTCTCCAATGATTATCCTCCACATCTAGTCTATTCATATTTGTTTGACCAGTCTCAGTATCAGATTCTTCATGATCAAAATGGGAAAATACTTATTGTTCATAAGAAGGGAGAGTTCTCATCTTATAGTCAACATCCTCTAATATCTCTTCATCTTCTAAAGATGCATATTCATCCACCCTTTGAGTGGTGAACATATTTACTACAAGTTTTTTAGAGCCTTCATGGTCTCCTACAGGTGAATCTTCTAGAGCTTGAGCAACAACACATTGAAAAGGTGAGTGAGGCATGTTGTAGGCCACACACTGTGGAATATTCTCCACATTGTGGGTAGTATTCTTCTTCAAAGGATCAGGTGTATCTCTTCCCTTTTGTGGCTCATACTTATCAAAAATAGGCTTCCCATCTTTCCAATTTGTCTTATATGGATGGTCATGTAGACTAGGGAATCTCTCCTACCTTTGATAAGGTGGTCTATTATCTTGGAAAATTTTCCCACCTTTATCAAATCTAGTTGACAGATCTTTGACATCACTGGCCAATTTGTCAACCTTCTCATCTTCCCTAATAGGTTTCACATTATGTGGCCTTATCTCTTTCCATAATCTATCTTCATCCCTTTTATACATTTGACCATATGCTTTCCTATTGCTCTCAATATTTATTGCTAATTTGAAAGCATCTCTCAAGGTACATGGACTTTTATCTCTTAAGAGGTAAGACATCTTTCCCTCTACAGCATTGAAGTAAGTAGTTAAAAAAACTTCATCATCCAATCTTAGAACTTGGAATAATTTGTACATGGCCTTTTGAAACCTATTATTGAGCTCTAACATACCTTCATTTGCATGCTTCTTGATATTATTGAATTCATTTAGCATGTAACTAGAGTTGACATGTTTAGCATATTTTTCTTTAAAACTCCTTACAAATTCATCCCATGAGGTAATACTATTCTTAGGTAAACCTCTGTACCAATCCCTAGCATCTTCTATTAAAGATTGAACAAAAATTTTCATGAAAACATCGTCACTCTCAATCTCATAATCATTTATTTTATTAGTAAAAGACTTGAGGTTCTCTTCACATGTAATAACATTATTGTCAGTAAACTTAGGGATCTTATCTCTTACCTCAGTTGGGATGACATTTGGTTGGCCAGGAATACCATCAAAGAACAATGGCCTGTATCTCTCTAGATGAATTGGCCTTCTTTGAATATTCTGTGAAGCTTGGGCTCCACCTCCTCTAATATTTTTCTGTACAACATTTCTAGCAAGATTACCAGTCAAAGGGACAGTATGACTTACACTTTGGAGTGGTCCTTGGACCATTTGATTGGAGACAGAGGTTTGGTTGGGTGTTAGGCAAAGGACCAACAGACTGATTATGTGGTATTTTCCCACTGACAACAAGGATTTAACTACTAGCATTTATATTCATATTTATATGAAGGAAATAAATTTTCTTCTTCATCTCATCTGCAATAGCTTCTAACTCTAGTTTTTCTAATTGAATGGCCAAATCCTCTTTGTCATTTCTAGCCTTTTCTAGATCTAAGCTAGCTTGAGATATTGCACCAGGATTAGCATCATTCCTTTTGGAATCATTTTTGCTAATCCCAACTACCTTTTTCTTTCCTTTGCTAGATGCACCCATCACCTTATTCTTAAGATCCTCATTTCTTTTGATTTTTGATGGATGCAACTGTCTCAAGACATGGCCCTCACCCTCAAACTCATTTTTCTCAGGGTTTGGCTTATTTTTATTTACTTGTTGTCTCAAGATTTGGACATCCCCAAATAACTCACTATTTACACCAGTGACCTTCTATTTCAGACTATTTTCCTGGATCTCATTGTTCTTTGTCTTTCTAAGGAGCTCTTTCTTCTCCATGAGTAATTCATAAATTTCTTGTTCCCACTCCTTTTGCCTTTTAGTAATTTCTAAGAATTGTTCCTAGTCCCTTCTTCTCAGAGCCAAAACTTCTTCCCTCAAATTCTCAAAATCATAAGATTCAGTGTCAGCAATAGAAGCATATTCTATCTTATCTAGGTTTTCTTGTGTAGGGAAGAAACCAATATCTATAAATTCATCCTCCTGGGGACTTATGGACTCAGGATCTATTCTTCTAAGAAATTCAAGATTCTTGGGAAAAAACAAAATCTCATTTTGGGTAGGAATTGGAATATATTCTTGAGATGGTCTAGGAGAATTACTAATACCTACCCCCCTTCTAGACCATTGCTTTCTACTAGGGGTATGTAGTTCTTCACCCATTTTGCTTTCCGGGTGATCCCTATAATAAGACCTATTATTCCTAGACTTACTCATATTTCTTTGGACAAGATAATCTTAAAAATTACAAAACCTTTACCAGCAACTAGTAATACAAAGCTTAGAGTCACCACCCACAAATTAATGGGAATATATTGATAAACTGGTCTTCCATATGCAACAATAAATTGTCAGAACTGTTAGAAAATTTATTCCAAATTTTTTTTAGAAAGTTCCCCAGCAGAGTCGCCAATTTTGTTAGTGCTCAAAATTGTAGATGATCAAAACTTAATCTGAAAACTCTAATTTATAACTCTAGCAGTCCCAATAGACACATCAACAATGATCAACACTAAGGTATTAATGATTTACAATCCTTCTTCTCTTTGAGCTTACAGCTTCAGGTGGGTATTACCTCTTAAGATGGAATTCTTCAAATATCACAATTATGACCTATATACTTAATATATATCTAATCATATAACTCATACAATTTAAAGTAAATCATTTTAATTTGATTGATGATGAAAACAACTATAAAATAAGCATAGACCAACACTTGATCCTAGGGCATCAGAGTCAATGAATGCACATCTACAGAAAATCTCTCAAGTCAAACACACCCAAACCCCAGATAAAATGCCTTACAAATTATCTTCTTATACATAAATTATATCATCTAATTCATATATGAATACTAAAATCTCAGAGACCTCACTCAAGATTTATCCCTCCCTTGAAGGGAACTCAAGCTTCAACCCCACTATCTACCTTGTAGAAAGATGTATCTAAAATGCCTTGCAAATTTAAATACATAGAGAAATAAAAAAAACATACATGAAGACAATAAGAAATATACATGGAAATTTAGCATATTTTATTGATAAACTTCCTATGTCAAATATACATTTAGAAAAATTGGATTCCTAAGAATCAAAGACTAAATCTATAAGCTCATATGACAATAAATTTCTCACCACCCTTTGGTGTGAGTCAGAAATAACTATATATAGAGAGACCACCTTGGGACCCTTGAGAAAAGGATGCAACAAGCTACGGCTGGCTCTAATTGTGAATTGCACTAAAGTACAAAAGAGTTAAAGCATGTAATAGAAAGGATGGAAAGTAGTGCCAGAAGTTGTTTCTTTTTAAGTTGAACCTCCACTTGAGTTGCACCTTTCTCTGTAGGTATTCAGATGCAACTATTGAAATTTGTTGTGTGAATGATGACCGCCTAACCGGATAACTTACATCATCCTCTGTATGATTATTTTCTCTCCCTGTGCTCATAGGTCAGGTGCATTGCTGGAGCTCATTCATCATCAAAATCATTAAGGTCATCCGATGAAGGCTTACTCACCTTGGGCTTTGTCATGTTGTCCCATGTTGTAACCTGTTCTTCTATTGGCCATGGGAACTGTTGAATGCTCTATATTTGTTTCTTTTTTCTTTCCCATCTTGCATTAGCAATCTACTATATAACTATGATGAACTTTCTAAAGTCCATCTCTACCTTGATAGCTTCATCCAGAACTATGTTGAAGTGATCTAGATCAACCTCATTGCTATCTTTGAGGAAATTCTCTTTCTTAGGCAGTAAGAGATCAAAATTTGATCTCCATGCATCCAAACTTTTTACTTCTCCTTCCTCTATCCTAATCTTAGGAATGAACCTATTGAAACCAGGTCCAAACATTTCCATTTTTGCATCAATTTGATTGGCCTTACCCTTGAAGAAAGATGAAGCAACACCAATCTTTGCAATTTCAACTCCTAGTTGCAAAACTATTTTTGGGATGTCACTCCTTAGAGACTACACTGCTGGTAGTCTTTCAAACAATAAATCCCTTATTGACCAAGTTGAATGATAGGTACTTAAAATAGAAACAAAATTGTTCACCTCACTTTGTAAACTAGGCAACTTATTGTATGTAGTACAAACTGCCTCTGCCTTATCCTTCAAAACTCCTATCCTATGTTGCAAATTTTTCAACAAGGATTTCACTACAACCTTAGTCTTTTCTTTGTGCACTTTCTCTTTCATAGCAACAACTTCATCTTTAGTTACATTTTGAATCTCTAGTAGTGCAATCTACTCTGGTGGTTTAGGGGCAACTGTATGCATGTTGAAAATCTATAGTTGCAAGCCCTCTACACATTTCTCTAATTCTTTCTCTTTCATTATTCATACTTCTCTATCCCTTACCAAAGCACTATAATCTTCAAAAAGTTTTTGGTGCCTATCAAATAGTTGCTTGGTTTTGTCTTCATTTAACCTAGCAAAATGAGTTAGCACCTGTGAGATCTCAAGATTGCCAGTGTTGTGGATTGACCACACAATTTTTTCACCATGCATCTTTTCTAGGATGTTTAATAGGGAAGGCTTTGATCCTTTGGATAGAGGATCCACATGGCCAACACTTAACTCTTAAGGTTATATCCAAACCCTTTTATCAAATCCCCCACTTGGGTTTCTGAAATCAAGTTAACATTATCTTGCTTCCAGATCTGGTCAATCACAAAATCTAATGCTAGGTCTCAACCTGGTACAAGTAACATTTTGCTAGCCTTTACTAGTTACCTAACTTCCTCAGGAGTTATGGTTTCAGACTCAGGATCATACTCTTTCAAAACCTAGACTGCCTCATCAGGTACTTTCCCCTCCTCTTTGATTTGCATAGTAGATGCAACCTGTTGTTTCTTGAGCCATACTAAAAAATTATTGAATTCTTGTGATTTGATGAAATTATCATCCTTTAAGAAAGATTCTTGTTCTAATATCCTCTAATATTTACCTAAGACCAAGGGCAACTCAACTTCTTCTTTTACCATTCTCTATTTTCTCTTATCCTCTCTGATCTTTTGCCTAAATCTATGATCATGGGCTCTATCTCTTGGAAAGAGAGCCTTTAATCTATCTCCTTTCATCGAAGGGGCCCTTTCTTGTGAAGACTCTCCTATTTTCAATTTCTACTTCTTAGGAGGAGGCTCATTAGTATCCTGAGAGCTAGGAAGCTCTGTTAGATCCATTATTACATTTTATTCTCCTTCTTGACTAATAGGAGACTCTTGTTCCAAAGCAAGAGGATTGTACATAGGATATCCTCCATCACTATCCTTGTAATCGGATCATTCTGAGTATTTCTCCTTTTCCCTATCTTTTTCATCTATTTGGTCCTCAATTAAGTTCACCAATGTTTGTAAATTGTTCATCATCATATCCATCCTTTCCAAATAAGGTACTATAGGGTAGAAACCCCCAAAGCATAGTCCCTTGGCTTTCATCCATTTTTCAAGTCTCAACAATTCATTGAATTGTTCTACTATCCTTCTTATCTCATCCTCATCAATGATGTTTATAATGATGTCTTCCTCTGGAAACTCCTCATGTCTATTACTTATTGGAATGGAAGGAGTGTTATATTTCCTAGCCATTACAATAAAGTTCTCTGTATCAACATACCTTGGCACACCAACATTCATTTTATACTGACCTAACCAATCATTCAATTTACTGACTTCATTCTTCCCAATGGTGAAGTTGCATACTCTGAAATGCCTTGGGGTAAATATTCCCTTCCTATGGGGGGCCAAGTGTTCTTTGTCAGTCAGCATGAGCTGCCAAATAATTTCTAAGAAGGCAATTCTTGGTGGAACAAAAAATGGTAGAACATGGGGTGGTTGGGGCCATCCATAAACTCTTATTATTGTATAAGTCTTCTCATAATAGAAGTTTCCTCATTTGTGATCCTTAGGCCACTTATCAACAAATTGTCAAGGCCTTAGTAGTTGTAGAGCCTTAATAGGTAGCATTGAAAAATTTAACCCTAGGTTGATCAAGATAGGTCGCACCATCTAATTTTAAAAAGCACTAAAATCACAATTAGGGCAAGTAGGGCTCCAGGCTCCTATCCAAAATTGTACTGGGTTGGGTCGACCATTCCACATCATCTGAGGCTGTAGGTTATCCAAATCCATAAATTTGTAATTGTAGAACAAAATAAAATGCATTAATAATGAGTAATGCAAAAACCTAGGAGAGGCTTCCCTCTTTCTTATTGCCTCCAAACCCTCATGCATTCTATTAATGACATACCCAATGTAGTCATATACTTTTGTGTGCATTTTCTGAGTCTAACACCATCATCAGGATGTCAGATGTAATTCTTTTTGATCCACCATCTACTTCTAGCCATTGGTGCAATGTAGTTCTTGTTGGCTCGTGGAACATGGCTTTGAATCTCATTTGACACAAGGATAGATTCTCGAGTATATCTATTGGCCTAGACCTATAAATTTATTTTTGTGGCCATGGGAATATGAATACGAAAAGCCCTCATAAATGAATTTTTGTCAAATGTGACCAGAGCCAAGCCATCCTCTCTCCTAATTATCTTTGATAAAGGATCATATTTTTTGGCCAAAGCAACGAGTAAGTCTACATCTATAAAAACATTAGGTACTATTAATCTAGCTAGTTTGGAGGTCCAAGGGTTCAACACAAGCACTAGACTATCAACATTATTGTAAAAATACCTAAAGAGGCACATCCTAGACACATCCCCAGTCTTAGCATCTCTACAATAAGATAGGTCATCATCAAAGAATTCATCACTAACCTTTTTATTTTGCGATGACCCAAGTAGCAGAGTGAGAAACTCATCTGAGAACCTTTCTTTCTTCTTTTCCTTGGATCCTTTGCTTGTGGAAGCTCCACTAGTTGAAGGCTGAATCCTTTTGATTACAATTGTGAACTCTTCTAAAAATTCTAAAATTTTCTGAACTGCTTATTCACCAAAAGACTCGTAAATTCTCATAGTTCTCTAGCTCTAGCTCTCTAGTAGGCTTGGTAATTTTTAGAATAAGTGACAGTTAGCCATATTTATTTTAGAAAAATGAATACGAATGCCCTTTCAAGACTAGAAATTTTTTATGTCACTTCTGCCATTACTCGACATGCCTTGAACTTCAATTCAGTAGCTGTAAGATGAGATAATGACAGGTAATCAAATTTGATTTTCTAGTGACCTAGAGATTGCACATCTAATCACAGTTGCTGAAAGGCTTGGCACTTTTTCATATTCTTCAAAGATTAAGTGACAAAAATTAAATCTCTAAGTCATCGGATGTCTTTACCTTTTATGATTTCTTCTTGAGATTCAGTGACTACCATTAGATTTTAATCTGATGATCCAACTTAAGTCCTTTTACTTTTAATTTCTTGCATTTGGAGACTTAGTGACTATAGTTTCCTCCCAGTCACTATAACATTCATTATTTATCAAATTTATCCCAAGATCTACTGACTATAGTCTTTCCTAAGTCTCGTTTCCTTATTTCCTTATTGGGAGACTTAGCGACTACACAGTGAGTCTCCTAATCGCCAAAACTTGTTGACTCTTTAAAATTCTTATGGAGATTGCCTAACTTCACCCATCTGGAGACTTGGTGACTATAGAGAAGTCTCTTAATTTCCAAAATTTATGCAAATATTCATTTCTTGTCATGACTTCACAGCAACCATAGAATTTTAATCTGACGGTCCTTGCTTAATCTCTACATCTTCATTCTGACTTTGATATTTTTTAGAGACCTAGAGACTAAACCTTTCTAGAGATCTGGTGACTGAAAGTAGAAAATATTTGATTTATTTCTTTTGGAGACTCAGCAACTATAGTTCATTTCACAATCACTGAGAAATTATTATTTCTTTATTTCATTCTTCAACCAATCAGGAGAAAACATGTCATCAAATCTGGCAAATGAATTCATATCCTTTTTCATTTTTTGATCTCAGCTGACACTTAACCTCTTTATTCATCTTGGAATCACATGACTACGGTTAGTTTCTAGTGACTCAATGATTTTCTTAACCTATTTTTATTTCAAAGATTGGGCGACAAAGCACTTCTCATGGTCACCACAACTTTTCTTAACTCATCATTCAATTGGGAGACAATACAACCACCGCCCAATTACAACTGTATCAATAGCTCAGATTAAGTCTTTGAAAACCTTCATCTTAACCCATCATCTTCTGGTGATCACACGAGTAAAGATATCTGACAGTCTCTTAATATTTCCCTTTACCTTGGTTAAATCTGGAGACTACATGAAACCTCTATTTTCCAAGTTGCTAGATATCTTTCTTAACTTTGGTTAGAATATGAGATATAATGTTGACCACTAATTCTTCCTCCATATTATGGTTGTCACCAAGTAGTTGAAAATATTATGACTTAACTGCTATATTGTGAGACTAGGAGATGACCGTATTGCCATATCGCTAAATGTTTATAACATAACTATCAAGATTATGAGGATATGTGACTACCATAATCATTGGGTCACTGGATAAAAACATTAACCGCCAGAGAAATGGGAGACTTGGTGACTAAAAAGAACATAATTGCCATCCTTCACTTTTAGACCTAGCGACTAAGTAGAAATCTCATAATCACTAAAATTTTGGTCACTTTATCATTCCATTAAGATATCACCTGACTGAAAGCCTTTTGCATACAGAGATTGAGCAACTATAGTTTCCTTCAAAATATTTACTAGTAGTAGTCGCTAGATCTTACAAAGATCATTTGGAGACCTAGTGACCAAGAACATCCACTGAGTCTCATGAAGATAAGGAATATTCTCCATCCTTAAGGAGATTGCACAACAAAGGCATTTTTGAATCACCAAACTAAGAGGAATATTCTGAATACTTTTGGAGACTGGGCAACTAAGCGGTAGACATATAGAACACATGCCTTTAGACTTACTTAAGTGATTTGAAAAGTAATAACAAAATAGAACTCAGTTAGGTTTCTATAGGGTTTTTGGACTTTTAGAAGCATTTTTGACCTAGCACCTAGGGTTTTTCAGCATTACAGACAATTTTAGCATCTGGGAAAGGAAGATTGTAGGAAAAATAGCACAAGAGCTAGGAAAATTGCCAAAGAAACAAGAAATAAAATACAACTTTCAAAACTCTAAAAATACTACCAACAGACCTATTGACTAGTTTGACAATTTTGAGTTGGTCCCATTGAAGCTCATACTTGTTTTATGACATTGTTTAATGCTTGTTTTGAAATTTGAAAGGATTGGTTTATGTACAAAGGTGATTTATTGCAAAATTTTATTGGTTTTCTTTGAATTTTTGGTTGTCTTGGATAATTTTTCAAGACCTTTTGCAACGTTTTGGGTCCACCATAGGGTTTGTATGTTTGGAGTTGTGGTATGTGTGGCATATCATAAAAATGAATTCCCTTATCACAAGCATCCTAAACATGGTCACCCTAGATGAATTTTTTATGTTTTTTTCTGATGTTTTTTTAACTTTCAAGGGTCTTTTTCAATCCTTTTTTTTTGGACTTTTCTCAATGTTTTGGGGATTTTTCATTAATTTTTGTCATGTTTTTAGATTTTTCAGGACTTGATAGATCATGACATTGGGGTGCCCTAAAGAAAAGGGGTGTGATATCATTCCTAAGCCCATACCCTAATTAGAAGGAGTCCAATCCATCAAACAAGTGAGATACAACTTCTCACATCAAACATCCATTCAAGGATTCACTATCTAGGCATTTCCCATGCACCTAGAGCCACCAACTTGTCAAATGATGTAGAAAGGCTTCACAACTTGTTCTAACACCTTAGAAAATCATAACATATCCTATGTACCATGTTCCACCATCCCTCCAAGTCTAGTCAAGATATCTACAATACAACTCCCTCCAAGAGTCATCCTTCCTTGCAGCCCTATCAAGCCACTAATCTTCCCTTTACTCACAAACTTCCCAAACAACTAGGGAAAATATTGACTATTTCAGATACCATTTTCAATTCTACAAAACATATGCAAACCCCAAGTTATGTTCCTTTGGACCAACACCTAGATCTAATACACTACTAACAACTAAATAGGCCTAATACACCCTCATTTACAAAGAAACACATAAGATAAATCACTCCATTGACTCCCAACCAAGGAATAGTGTTTAATAAGGGTTAGAAACAATAGATTATCAAGTTTTTAGGGCCTCACCTCTCACCTATTCTTCTAGGCACCAAACCCTCATTCCTAGGGTCATTAGGCTAGGGCTTGTTCGAAAGGACCTTTGAAAATCTCTCTAGATCCTCCCAATGGATCTAACCTATATGCACCCTAATAGAAATGATCCATCACAAAATAAACCCATTCTTAGGGTTCTTTGTCCTAAAAAATGACTGGTGCAAAATAGGGCACCCCTTAATTAGCATTTCACGACCCTTGTGTGGTCTCTCCAACTCAATACTTTATATCCCTACATTAAAACACTATCATACAAGGATATTATACATTATTTGACCACTCCCAAAAATCACCTTATCCACATGGTAGGAGATTCAATCCATTTAAGGACTCTTCAAATCCCAAAGTGTTGATCACAAATCCTCACACAAGAATAGTCAAACCCAACTTTGCATGCTGCCTTCAAATCTTAATGAAACATGAAGATAATTGTAAGGAAATGTAAGTAAACCAATCTAAAAACAATATTACATAATTTATAATCAAAGAGACATTAATTTAAAGAATTTGAATTCACTAGTTTCATGACTATACCCATGAGACAATCATGGATGACCTTATATGTCTTTAACCAATTCATTTGTCTTTGAATCAATAAATTGACCCCAAGGTTACTCTACTAACCCCTTATGCCAAGTATGGCTTACATAGCTTTATTGATGATCATATCACACCATGATCAAAATATCATTACAAACATGATTAAAACAATATGAAATGACCATTATGGTCATGTCCCATCTCCCTATGATCTATAGTGACCCTGGTGTGCCTTCATGGCCTTGGTGCTCCTGCATGATACTCCTCAACTTAAAAAAAGTTCCAAGTCCTCTTGGAAACCTATAAACACAAACATGTCAGCAAACAAAACCTATTTATCTTCACTTTTGGCTTAAAAAGATCAACATTAGTGATCCATGGAATCTTTGCATGATGATGCTCCAAAATGCACTCTAGCATCTTCACTCTATGTTTTCCTCTAATGGGAAAAATGTAGATCAATATATGATCACTTATCTTCACTCTATCTTTAGTCTCATGCCATGAAACCACTACTAAAATCTGAAACTCTTCATTATTCTTAGATTTGAAGTCTCTTCCCATTGAAACCATCTCATCTTGGATCACATTCTTTCCCTGTAGACATTCCAATCCTTCTTCAGCATGCATGGCTATCTTCTTAGCCCCACAAATGACCCCACAGTCAGGTTCTTCCTCACCTACTTCCATCTATTATTGATCTTCATCATGCCATTCTCCTAGGCATATCAACAACTCACTAGTTATCTTGGCTTCCTCTCTAGCCATGCTACCATGCTATTTGTCTTCTCTCATCACCAAAGGACATAGTGCTTCCCCTATCTAAATAATTTCTTCATTTTCAAACCCCTCATGACCTTATTCAATGTTGCAAACATCAACATCTTCAACTTTAATCTCTAATTCAGATTTTAGAACCTCTTTGTGTTAGGAATGAATGCAAAGTGTTTTGGCAGTCATTCTATAGCAGTTGTTGTTGCATTCATGACTTGGATTGTCATTGATGTCAACACAGTGATATTCTGGATATTAGCAGAAAAGTAGGTATAGTTTTGTTTTGTGCACATGTTGTATTGTAGATTGGATTTTGCATAGTTTATGGTATGTTCTTTGGTGTGTTATTCACCTATGGTTAATAGCGCAAAAAGAAATTCATTCATTTGTAAGAGTTATGAGCATTTTGGTGAAAGTAGTGTTTAGACAATGTTTCTGTGTAGCGATGTTTGGAAATCAGAGGATATCTCTTAGCTGGGATGGAATCTCATTTTGCACAGTTAAAGGGATTTTGGAGACTAATTAATGATGATGTGGTTCATAGCACAAACTTTGAGGATATGTTTGGAGAAAGTTACAGTAACTGGAAGCTGATAGTTTTATGTAAATTCTATGTGTAGCATGTAGAATTTATTATTTTGTAATTGAGGACTGACTCATTTGTAATTATTTGAGTTTGGTATATAAGAAGGATTTTTTTCCTTATTTTAATGTGTACTATGAAGATTGAGATGTGAATATATGCATGAAGTGAAGAAAAGAGCTAATTCAGTGATGAAGGAAGACTTGTGAGTACAGAGATCTGGAATTGTGATCTTGTGTAGCAAAGAGTGCAGTTTTGGTATAGTGTGAAGGAGGTAATATATTTCATATTATTCTATTGAATAATTCTAAGATCTTTTGGACAGTGGGTTCAGAGATCTTTCCTTGAAGTTGTTTGGGCAATGGGTCCTTCTGTCTTCCATAAACTCTTAACCGGGTTAGAATCTTTTAACAGGGATTCAAAATCTCCTAACAGGGATTTATATGTACTAAATGTATTTCATAAGACTCCTAATAGGGTCCATCCTCTAACAAGGAACTTTCATATTAGTGCATCATTTTGTGGGCATCATTCCCACCGAGGTTTACTCTTTTCAAGAGGTTCCCTAGTTAACATATCTTGTGTTATTGTGCAATTGTCTATGATTATCTTTCTATGGTTGATCAGTATACTGATTATATTATTTAAAGATATTGAATGGATAAATTATCTGATAACTAATTCACCCCCCCCCCCCTCTCAATTATCTTGGGGATCTTTACTTTCTAACAATTGGTATTATAGCAGCAGGTCCTTGAAAGAAAAGTTTAACAACTTAAGGAGATCCATGGTGAATTTCAGAAAAGAAAGCCCTAAGTTTGATGGAGTGAATTTTGATAGCTGGAAAGAAAAGATGAAGACACATCTATTGTGTTTAGGACCAAGTTATTGGTTGATTACAAAGAATGAGAAGACTATCATTGAGGAAGACAATCTAGAGGTAGGAACTAAAGATGAACTAGATCTATTCATGTGTAACATACTTGCAAGAGAAGCACTTTTATCAGCACTACCAGAGAATGAATATAGTCAGGTAAGATGTTTGAAAACATCTCATGCAATTTGGAAAGCTTTACATTCTACTTTTGAAGGTGATGAACATGCAAAGAAGGCTAGATTAAATAATTGGATTTGTGCATTTGAAGATATCAGAATGATGGAAGATGAATCTATTAGAAGTTATATTGGTAGGATGTCTGAGATTGTAACAAGAATAAAGTCTTGTGGACGTGATAAGACAGAGAATGAAGTGATATGGAAAATTCTGAGAACTTTGACACCAGTATTCAAGTAGAAAATGTAGATGATTGAACAAGTGATACCTTGTACATCAAACTTTTCAAGAGAGACTCTTCTTGGAAGATTAGAAACAACAGAGATGAACTTGAGATTATCAGGAGAGCTACCTAGAATGGAAACATCATTCAATGCTCTTAGCATTAGACCTACAAGAAGTACTAGTGTGAATGGAGATTATGCCAGCAGTAGCAAATCTGAGGAAGATAAGAAGATTGAAGAAGGTATTGCATTACTTGTAAAAAGAGAACTAGATGGTAAGAAAATCTTTAAATGTTGGACTTGTCAAGAATATGGTCATTTTGCATCTAAATGTCCTAAAAGAGTTAAGAAGTATAGAAGCAACTTTAAACCTAGGAGATCTAAAGAATTTTATTATGCAAATGATGAAGATTTTGAAGTAGGAATTGAAAAACATTTAAGTGACAGTGATAATGATAACTTTGAGGAAATAGGATTTGTAGCAATTAAAGAAGAAAGTTCTGAATTTGATAAAAGGGAAGAAAAAGCATTAGTTTCACAAGTTGAAAAGAAATCTAATTGGATTATAGACAGTGGTTGTTCACATCATATGACTAGAGATAAAAGAAAGTTTGTTAAGTTAGATAATTATGATGGAGGAATTGTTAGGGTTGGTAACAATGCACCTTGTTTGATTAAGGGTATAGGATCTATTACTCTTGATGGAAAGACTAACACTGATGATGTTTACTTTGTTGATGGACTAAGACATAATCTACTAAGCGTTGGACAATTGGCTGATAAGGGTTATCAAGTTTGGTTTTCTGAGAAAACTTGTGTGATAAAAGATAAAGATGGAAATCTGATTGGAAAAGGATCCAGAACCAGAGGTAATGTATTTCAGTTGAATCCTACTGAGATGACTTGTTTGATAACTAGGATTGATGACAGTTGGTTATGGCATAAAAGGTTTTGTCATATAAACTTTGATAATATTATCAAGGTGAGCACTACACATGCGGTAAGAGATTTACCTAGAATTATGAAACCTACTAACATGATTTGCAAAGAATGTATGATGGCAAAGCAGAAAAGGAGTTCATTTCCCAACAAGAAGTTCACATCAGTAGAGAAGTTGGAGATTGTTCATATAGACTTGAGTGGTCCTACTAGGACTAGAGGATTCTATGGTGAAAGGTATTTTATGATTCTTGTTGATGATTTTACAAGAATGATGTGGATTGCATTTTTGAAAGAAAAATATGAAGCATTTGATAAATTTAAGATCATGAAAAGCAAAATTGAGAATGAATCTAGAATGAAGATTAAGTGTCTAAGATCTGACAGAGGTGGTGAATTTACATCTAGAGAGTTTAACACTTTTTGTGAAATGAATGGTATTAAGAGACAACTTTCAGCCCCTAGAACACCAGAACAAAATGGTATTGCATAAAGAAGGAACAAGTCAATAACTAAAGTAGCAAGAGCTATGTTGTTTGAAAATGATTTGGCTAAAACTTTTTGGAGAGAAGCAGTGAACACAACAGTATACACTATGAAAAGAGTACAAATCATAGCAGATACAAACAAGACACCTTATGAATAATGGTTTGGACATACACCCTTATTTAAGTATTTTAGAATTTTTGGAAGTAAATGTTATATAAAGAGAGATGATGATATAGGAAATTTTGATCCTAGAAGTGATGAAGGAATGTTGGATATTCTTTAAAAAGCAAAGCATATAGATGTTATAACAAAAGAACTAAGACTATTGTTGAAAGTGCAAATGTAAAAGTTAATGAGAAGTTTAAAATTCAGGAAAGAATGCTTGATTATGAATCTGATGGAGAAGCACAACCTCAGCCTAACATTGAAAATGTAGAATTATTTTTTGAAACTAATAGTGATTTGCTAAATGAAAGTCATACTAAAGAAGATAGAGAAGAAAACAAAGAAGAAAATAGAGAAGAAAATAGAGAAGAAAGCAGAGAAGAATCTACAGTCAGAACAAGATTAGTAACTATGACACCTAATAGGTATACTTCAAGACATCACCCTGTTGAGCAAGTTATTGGAAGTTTAGATAGAGGATTTTTGACTCAAAATAAGGTACATTTATGTTTGACTTCTCAAATTGAACCTAAGACTACTAATGAAGCTTGTGAAGATAAACATTGGATCTATGCTATGAAAGAAGAACTAGAGCAGATTGAAAAAAACAAGACATGGGAATTGGTCCCTAGACCTAAAGACAAGAATGTGATTGGAACAAAGTGAGTATTCAGAAACAAGATGAATGAACAAGGAGAAGTGATAAGAAACAAAGCAAGATTGGTATGTAAAGGATATTCACAACAAGAAGGAATTGACTATGAAGAAAATTTTGCACCTATGGCAAGACTTGAAGTAGTGAGAATGTTTCTAGCATATGCAACTTACAAGAAATTCAAAGTATATCAGATGGATGTGAAGTCAGCATTTTTGAATGGTGAATTGGAAGAAGAAGTATACATTGAGCAGCCTAAAGGTTTTCCTTTGACACAAGAAGGAGATATGGTATGTAAGTTAAAGAAAGCTTTATATGGATTAAAACAAGCACCTAGAACCTGGTATGCAAGATTGGATAAGTATTTATTGAAATTGGGATTTATAAAAGGAACAAAAGATAGTAACTTATACACAAAAGAAATTGAGAATGGTTTTTTGGTTATAGTTATATTTGTTGATGATATTATCTTTAGAGGAGAAGATGAAGCTAGTGACAAATTTGCAGATGAAATGAAAACTAAATTTGAGATGAGCATGATTGGAGAAATGAAATATTTTTTGGGATTACAGATAACACAAAGCAAGGAAGGTATATTTGTAAGTCAGACTAAGTATTTAAATGAATTATTGAAAAGATTTGGAATGGAAGATTCTAAACCTATTGGAACACCTATGGTAACCAGACATAAGTTATCTAGCAAAGATGAGACACCAGCAGTTGAGCAGAAAAAGTATAGATCTATGATTGGAGGATTGTAGTACTTGACACATAAAAGACCTGATATAGCACATTCAATGGGGATTGTAGTAAGATTTCAAGTAGAACCTAGAGAATCACATTATGCAGCAGTAAAGAGGATACTGAGATATCTAAAAGGAATAATGGATTATGGATTATGGTATGAGAATTCTGATGATTTTACTTTATGTGCCTATACTGATGTAGATTGGGGAGGCAGTGTTGATGACAAAAAAAGCACCAGTGGTGGAGCCTTTTTTCTTGGAGGTAAATTGGTCTCTTGGCTAAGTAAGAAGTAGAATTTTACTTCACAAAGCACAGCAGAAGTAGAATATGTTGCAGCAGCAAATAATTGTAATCAGATTATTTGGATGAAGCAGATGTTGAAAGATATTGGAATAAAGTTTGATGAGCCTATTGTTATACATTGTGATAACACCAGTATAGTGAGTATGTCAAAAAATCTTATTTTACATTCTAAGACTAAACATATTGAGATCAAGTATCATGTTGTAAGAGAGAAAGTTGTAGAAAAAGAAGTAAAATTGGAGTACATAAGTACAAAGGAGCAGATAGCAGATATATTTACAAAGCCTTTACCTAAGGATACATTTGTGTATCTGAGAGGTATGCTTGGGGTTATGCCCCAACCTATTTTTGAGAATTGATGTAGATGATTGCATCCATCCAGTGGTATATGAGCCCTATCTTTCTTCTAGATTGGATGTTGGAACTTCCTCTATGGGGGAGTTTATGAGCTGAGTCATGAGGACTCTTGTTATTGTATTCTTCTGAAAAGTGTCTTTTGACATTAAGTTGTTGTTGACTTAGTGATAGAATTTTTTTCATTGATGTCAATGGGGGAGAGATATACATGACAAGCATTGTGGATTGTATGAGAGAGCTGAATAGGAAAACAAAGCAAGATTTGATTTGATATTTTGCAGTGATGTTGTAGTATTGGATTTTTGGAACATTGGATGTTTTTCATCTATGTTGCCATCAATGCCAATGGGGGAGATTGTTAGGAATGAATGCAAAGTGTTTTGGCAGTCATTCTATATTAGTTGTTGTTGCATTCATGACTTGGATTGTCATTGATGTCAACACAATGGTATTGTGGATATTAGCAAGAAAGCAGGTACAGTTTTGTTTTGCACACATGTTGTATTGTAGATTGGATTTTGCATAGTTGATGGTATGTTCTTTGGTGTGTTATTAACCTATGGTTAATAATGAAAAAAGAAATTCATTCATTTGTAAGAGTTATGAGCATTTTGGTGAAAGCAGTGTTTAGACAGTGTTTCTATGTAGCGATGTTCAGAAATAGGAGGATATCTCTTAGCTGGGATGGAATCTGATTTTGCACAGTTAAAGGGATGTTGGAGACTCATTAATGATGACATGGTTCATAGTGCAAACTTCAAGGATATGTTTGGAGAAAGTTACAGTAACTAGAAGTCGATAGTTTTATGTAAATTTTGCGTGTAGCGTGTAGAATTTATTATTTTGTAATTGAGGACCGACTCATTTGTAATGATTTGAGTTTGGTATATAAGAAGGATTTTTTTCCTTACTGTAATGTGTACTATGAAGAGTGAGATGTGAATATATGCATGAAGTGAAGAAAAGAGCTAATTCAGTGATGAAGACTTGTGAGTATAGAGATCTGGAATTGTGATCTTGTGTAGCAGAGAGTGCAATTTTGGCATAGTGTGAAGGAGGTAATATATTTCATATTATTCTATTGAATAATTCTAAGATCTTTTGGACAGTGGGTTCAGAGATCTTGCCTTGAAGCTATTTGGGCAGTGGGTCCTTTTGTCTTCCATAAACTCTTAACCGGGTTAGAATCTTTTAACAGGGATTCAAAATCTCCTAACAGGGATTTATTTGTACTGAATGTATTTCATAAGACTCCTAACAAGGTCCATCCTCTAACAAGGAACTTTCATATTAGTGCATCATTTTGTGGGCATCATTCCCACTGGGGTTTACTCTTTTCAAGAGGTTCCCTAGTTAACATATCTTGTGTTATTGTGCAATTGTCTATGATTATCTTTCTATGGTTGATCAATACATTGATTATATTGTTTAAAGCTATTGAATGGATAAATTATCTAATAACTGATTCACCCCCCCCCTTGTCTCAGTTATCTTGGGGATCTTTACTTTCTAACACTTTGCCACTAGGTTCATCTACTTTCTCATGGTCAATCTATTGCTCATCTTCTTCATCTTCATTTTCTACTTGTTCAAGAAGTGATGCTATCCATTCCCACTTCTACTGACTCTTATCCAAAGCTTTTTCAAGGCTTCTCAACCTTGCCTTTCTTCTCTCTTCTTTCCATCTCTTCTCTTCTCCCCGACCAAGTACTCTTTGAAAGTATTGTACATATCCTTATCTTTCTTTGTTAGGTACATCTTCACACTATCCAAGATTCTTCTAATATCTCAAATAAACTGATCAAATCTAGGACACACAAGGAGGAAATGGGAACTCCAAGGCTTAAACAAAGGACCAAGTATATGAAAGACCCCAAAAGACTTCTTATTTCTCTCAACCTATGATGCTCTTAGGCTCTAATACCACCTGATGAAAATGGGTTTGATATCATTCCTAATCCCATACTCTGATTTGAAGGATTCCAATCAATCATCAAGTGAGATACAACTTCTCACATCAAACATCCATTCAAGGATTCACTATCTAGGCCTTTCCCATGCACCTAGAGCCAACAACTTGCCAAATCATGTAGCAAGGATTCACCACTAGTTCTAATTCCTTAGAAAATCATAACATGGCTTGTGTACCATATTCAACCATGCCTCCAAGTCTAGTCAAGAGATCTTCAATACAACTCCCTCCAAGAGTCCTCATTCCTTGTATCCCTGTCCAACCACTAATCTACCCTTTACTCACAAACTTTCCAAACAACTAGGGAAAATATTGAATGTTTTAGATACCCATTTTGGTTCTAAAAAATATACCCAAAGCCCAAGGAAGATTCCTTTGGACCAACACCTAGATCTAATATACTAGTAGCAACCAAATAGGCCTAATAAGCCCCCATTTACAAAGCAACTCATAATAGAACTCACTCCCTTGAATCCCAACCAAGGAAAATTCTTTAATAAGTGTTAGAAATAATAGATTATCAATTTTTAGGGCCTCACCATTCACCTATACTTCTAGGCACCAAACCCTCATTCCTAGGGTCATTAGGCTAGGGCTTGTTCAAAAGGACCTTTGAAAATATCTCTAGATCCTCCCAATGGATATAAAACACCTAAATTGACCCCAATAGAAATTATTAGTCACAAAATACACCCATTCTTAAGGGTGTGTATCCTCAACAATGACTGGTGCAAAATATGGCACCCTTCAATCAGCATTACACCACCCTTGTGTGGTCTCTCGAAGTCAATACTCCATATCCCTACATTCAAACACTATCATAAAAGGATATTATACATTATTTGACCCCTCCCACCAATCACCTTAGCCATAGGGTAGTAGAGTAAATCCATTTAAGGATGCTTCAAATCCCAAAGTGCTAATTGTAAACCCTCACACAGGAATAGTCAAACCCAACTTTGTATGTTGCCATCAAATATTAATGAAACATGAAGACACTTGAAAGTAAATGTAATTAAACCAATCTAAAAACAATATTACACTATTTACAATCAAAGATTCATTAATTCTAAGCATTTGAATTCACTGGTTTTATGATTGTACCCATGGAACATTGATTTGTTGTTTGCAAGAATAATTTTGTTTATTGATTTTGAACCATTACATTGGTTCTCTATAACACCACACTCCACAAAAATTTAACACTCACATGTATCTCCTCTAAAATACCATCTACACTTGAAAACCAACTCTAATAACCAACTTTCAACTCCTACAACAGTCAAAATTGACTATTCCTTAACACTAACACACCAAAATTGATGATTTGTCATTGTCAAGTTGAAAATGAAGTTGTGAAATCAACAACATGAAATCCAATGACCCTTTTAGGACATTTCAAAGTTTCATAACCAACCTTTCAACTCACTCTTAGCCCCATATCCCCTTCCTGAGCCTTCTAGGCCATATTTGCATACAAATGCAAATTTACATGTTTTTGTACTTTGAGTACTTTTACATGTTTTAATGACTCCAAATGGACATATTAAAATCATGGATGACCTTATAGGTCTTTAACCAGTTCATTTATCCTTGGATCAATCAAGTGACCCCAAGGTTATTCTACTAACCCCTTATGCCAAGTATGAATTACATATCTTTATTGATGATCATATCACACCATGATCAAAACATCATTACAAACATGATCAAAACAATATGAAATGACCATCCATGGTCCATTAAAATTCAAAATGACCCTTTATGGTCATGTCCCATCTCTCTACAATCCATAGTGACTGTGGTGTGCCTTCATGACCTTGATGCTCCTGCACCATGCCCCCAGTCATGATAGAATGGGAACTTTATTGCAGAATGGCCATGATGGATTGACTTGGTGCAAAATGTGACAAGATGTGCTAAGAAAAATGTAACTAAAAAGTCTCAATCCATGCTAGTGATGACCATTGATTCTATTGCAGATAATGAGGTGTAATGACATGTGATATTAGGTTGGAGCAATGATAGATGATGGATCAAGGATCTCTACACATGGTGCTAGATTGCCCAATTTTTACCATGGTACTTTCCCAAGGTGCCACTGAAGTGGTTTTCACCATAGCACAAATTTATTTCTCTTGTATTTCTATTTTTGTGTTACCAAAGATGCTTGATTGCTAGATTTTTTCCAAGGTAGCCTTTTTTACTTTTGTTTTATATATTTTGATAATTTTGAAATTAGTGTACTCTAAGAGTCATTAACATTACTTGCACAAATGCCAACTATTGATGAGATGTGATAGAGGTTGGCCATTTGATGTAGATATCGTATACGCTCCAAATTTGTAGACTAATGTAATTATGTAGGGACCCAACTAGTTGTTAGATAACTGAGAGGGGAGGGGGGTGAATCAGTTAAGTCCAGCTATCCTATAGTCCCAAACACTCCCTAATGTATAAAACAAATCTTTCAAATAATTTAATCAACTCAATAATATATCAACTGTGCCTTTTTGTTCATCTAATGAATAGCAGTAAATTAACTAGTGTATTTACCGATCATCTTCATCTGATCATCTTTGAATTTTGTCTGTTGTTTGACCATCATAAAAAAAATTATTTGTTACCTCAAAATCATCATTAATTATCCAGCTCATCATCTTTAGTTGGCAGTCATTAGTTGTTAGAAATAGGAAATACTGAGAGGGGGGGGTGAATCAGTATTTCACAAACTTTTTCTTTTGCCGACTTATGGATATAACAGATTACTTTAGTGCATACAAAGATTATCAAGCTGATTAACAAACATAGCAGTAAATAGAAAGAACTCATAACACATCATATGTTCTCGAGGAAACCCTGGCCAAGGGAAAACCCTGGTGGGGATGGTACCCACAAAGATCACTAATCAAAAGTATCTTGTTAGGGATATTGGACCCTGTTAGGAGTTAATTTACAATATATAGTAGATCTGTTCTGGTTAAAGGACTTTAGGCCTTGTTAGAAGCCTTAACCCTATTAGGAGTTAGATTACAAAACCTGATCACCAGCTGAGCTCACTGCCCAAAAAGGTAATACAAAATGTTTCTGACTGTAATATAGTACTGCTTACAACTTCACATCAATAGCCTTTTCTGCTATCACACTAAACAACTATCGCAAGTTATCTTTTCTTTCTTTTTACATATCACACTTGTATGTTTCATTACATTTCAAGTATGCCTAATATATGAGTTATTAAAGATAATAAATTTACATGGTCAGCTTCCAAAATATTTATCCAAGAGTAAACATCTAGGACGTCATCCCTTCATAATGTTAAGTCATTATTTTGACAAGCAAAAATAATCCCTTAACTCTTTCGCTAATACTGTCTCCAAAATTGTTCTGTCTGCAAAAACTATCTTCGGTAAACTTCAAATAAATTTGTCCGTACTACTCCAAACTTTATGCACACTAATATGGGGTATCCTCATACTCTATAGAAGCTTTAGTTAACTGTACAAACAAAAATATTGCTCCAGTGGACGTCGCCAACTAAATCTTCATCGAGTGCTTTGTCAGGATCACTGTATCCAAACTTAGACAATTTCTTTCTTCAACTTGCCATACTTGCATTCTAGATTATGCGCTCTCAATAGAGATCATATGTTTCCATAATGACAACATCTATGCATCCACATTAGCCAAATTTCCAACAATCTCCCCCTTTGTCATTGGTGGCAACATATGGGAAAATTGGCTAAGTGTGCAAACAAAACTTTAAAAAAAAACACTTATACAAAATTGCGGCCAAAAGTTATACAATATGTATACAAGATCATACTCCATATAATAGCTCCCCCTATGAGTATCCTTCCTCAACATATATTCAATTTTCTACTATCTCTCCCCCTTTGACAACAATGACAAAGATAGGGCGTACAAAAATTTCAAAAACTTTATACCTTAATATCAGTTATTGCAAAGCCGGTAGGCTTGCAACACAACCACCAAACTCTAACTTCCAAGATTCAAAATATTTCTCCCATATCTTCCTGATGGATTCAACAACATTGAGTAGAGTACTCAATCCATATGCTGATGTCTGACAAGCTTGCAGTGAATTGAAGCTAAACTTCAGAAATGATGTCTTTGCTGAAAGACACTGCTCAATTTGATCTTCAACAATTGATATCTTGATTGAGACATGCTCTTTCAAGATGTTAACCCTGATCATCTTTCTATTCTTCTCCTCTGCTAACATTCTAATTTCATCTTTCAATTTCCTTATGCTCTTCTCTACAGAACTTATCTTGACATTAGGGCTTGTCAAGGTGTTTGTCTCAGCTGTAATAGCATCTAACTTCTCTCTGATCTTCTTATCCTCTTCAACTGTTAGAATTTCTAATTTAGTGCATTGTATGTACAAATTATTTCCTATCTCAAAATGTTTCCTCAAATTCTTTATGCATACATCTAAACTACCAATATCATTTCGAATATTTACACTTAAAGTTTGTTGCATTTCTACTTCAAAGTCTTCTTGAACTTTTATCTTAGCAATATCCTTCAAGTTAGAAAATTCAAAGTCAAAAGAATTCATTACTGATTGAGCTTTCTCAAGTGGATCTGATTCAGATACCTTAGTGTTGATCACACTCTCAAGTTTCTCTGTCAAAACTCTAACTTTGCCTTCAAGGTCTTTCACCTTCTTATTCTTTCCAATAATTTTATTCAGAGATGTGATGAACTCAAGTTGGTCATCATTTTCAACTTCTTTTCCAAGGTCTTCAAACATTGAGCCAATATGCCTCTTCTTACTGTCAGGTGCACTAATGTCTTCAACTAGTATAGAAGGTGCACTAGAGGTAGTGAACTCTGTCAAAAAAATTTTTCCTTTAATTGACTGCTCTGCTAGAATTGATTCTGATACAGTTGGTGCTTCCTTTGCCTCTGTATTCTTCTTTGATTCTGTGACCTTTTCTTGCTCTCCCAAAGCCAAATTGTCAACAATGTTTCCTAGATCATGAAATACTGCATCATTTGATTCTAGAGTCACTTTGGTGCCTTAAATATCCATTGATTCTTTGCCAATATTGATATGTGAAGAAGATGGAACTTCTTCAATACCAACTTCCTCTGCATGCGGTTCCTCTGATTGCTTCTACTGAGGGTCTAATTCAACATGCTTTTCTGCAACTATATTTGCAAGAACTTGCATTACTGCTTGCTCTGTCTCTTTCTGTACTTCCTCCTTTTTGCCTCCCATTATAAGGATTGTTCTTCTCTTAGTTCTCAATAAAGTTCCAAGAGACTTCAAGAATCTCTTCAAATGATCTTCATCCTTAACTTCACAGAACTGTCTGATTACATGTTCTCTCATCTTTATGTCCTCTTCTTGTGCTCTTTGTTTTCTATTCACAAGTTTGTTATACAAATCTTCTGGGATCTTACCATGAATAGTGCTAAGTTTCTTATCTGCCACAATCATGTGTGTAACCATTGCATTTTCAAAGTTCAATCTATCAAATGATCCATATAGATCATAGAATTTATTCAACTTAGTGAAGTCTCCATGCTTCAATAAATCTTCATTAACTCTTTCAATTCTTGGTTTCCAAGTTTTCTTCTTGATTGAAACTACATCATCATCTTTAATTACTGCTACATTTCTAGGTATAGGTGGTACAACCACTTTCTGTCTCTTGTTGGGTCCTGTTGCACTCACTTTTACTCTTTTGCTAGGAATAGGAGAAAAAGATTTATCTCCTTCATCTTTTTTAGGTACTTCAACTTTTACCTTTACTGCAATAGGATCAACAGGATCTGCACTTGATGTCTTAGGTGAAATTACAAGATTTTCACTTTGCTTCAAGGCTTCTACAGTCTTCTTAGCTATGTCAAACTCATGACTTGACATACCAGATTCTTTCAATATTTTCTTCATAGTAGATTCAACTCTCTTACTAGATTTCTTATTTTCTCTCAAACTTGTTGCAGAATTGAAATTCTCTTCATAGGTTCCAAACCTATTTGCATGACCATCCAACTCACACTTTAACAATCTATTCACATATCCTACTATTTCTGCTTCAGATATTTCATAGCCAAGAGGGTCTATGAATTCCATTCTAGGATCAACTACTTCAATGTAGGTGAAATCGGTGTCAACCATAAAACAAATGTCATCTTTATGCTTTTCAACTAAGGATTGAGGAATCTTTGATTTGTTCTTAACAATATTCTGAAAACTTTTCAATACAAGCTTCACACTGTCATTAACTTTATCAAAAAGGTGCTTCATGGAGACTGAGTTTATTCTTTCCATTGTTTTCACATTGTCACTCCAATCAACTGTGTAAGGAAATCTTCTCAAAATATGGAAAAACATATAGGTTATCAGAGATGAAAACCTAAACTGTGTGTACTTAGCCTTCTTAATCTTTTCTAAGTTCTCAAATAACTAAATTTTCAAAATTTCACATAGGTCTACTAGTTTCTTCTCAATACACATAAGATAAGCTACATGAATCATTCCTGCAACCATGTCATCTTCCCTTGAACTACCACAAAATTTAGTTGTTAGGATCTTGCAAAGGTACCTAACATCATCTTGCTTAATCTTACTTATCACAATTCCTCTACCATTATAACTAGATCCAGTGTTGTCTAAAACAATCTTCCTCATGTTCTTTTCATTTAATGGAATCTCTCCAACTTTTGATAATCTAGTAACTTCATGAATGAGGTCGGCAGTTATATCAATAACTCTATCCTCCATCCAGAATTTCCCATTGGGGATTCTACTTAAAATGATCTTGGTACATTCCTCATCATTGAATTCATACTTCATGGAATATTTGATAATTTCATTGTTCTCTAGGTGCCCATAAGCTAGTTTAACTGACATGTCTTGATTGTACAATTTCCTGTAATCATCACTAAAATTTGCATCTCCCAAAGTTTCAAACTTACAACCTAAATATCCTTTAACATTCTCAATGTGCAATACTCCATCTGGTACGGATGATAATGCTAGACTGTCATCAATTTCAGTTGGTTCTACTATTTCTTTCTTAATTTTTGGTCTATTCTTATCCTTAACATTATGAACCATAGAAATATCCATCTTATCAACTGATTAAAGATCAAAAAATACCTCAACTTTGCAAATCTAGGGTTTTAGTATGATCGTCGCTGCAAACTACTTCCAAACTTCTTCAAATCATCCTCAACTCACTTTTCTTCTTCCAAATCACTTTTCAATCACTATGTAATCATAATAACTTTGACTTCAACCTTATAAAACTTCACATTAACTCAATCTGACATCGCATTCATTCATTTTGCTGCTAAAACCTCAAAAAGCTAATTCTGCAAACCTTCAACCATAAAACTTTCTGTGACCTCACAAAACACAATATTTTCTTTTGCGCACTTAACCATAGCATTATTACAACATAATAAACCTATATCTAACTATGCAAAACTTAACTCATTCAAATTCCTAATCTACACTAATCCTAAGTCCTAAACTACAAAAACTTAGATAATTTAAGTACTTAAAGAAGGGTTAGGTAAAGATTCATCCTTACCATTGGTTACATTACCTTCCTGACTACTTTTAGTGCTAACTATACCTCCTTGATCTGTGCCTTTGTCAAATTTTACTTCATCTTTATTGCTACAGCAACCTTTCTCTTTGTTTCCTGCATTTTCATTCCTTCTTGCATTGTTCCTAGGGTTAGGGTTATGATGATAACCTCCATTGTTCATTCTGCAACATCTTTTTGAGTGTCCAAACTTGTTGTATATCTGACAAATGATTCCATTGTTTCCAAATCTCTGTCCTTGCTAGTTAATCTGTGACCTGCAATTTCTAGCAATATGTCCTACTTTGTTGCATCTAAAACATACTACCACTTTTCTTTGATTCATTTCTTCAATAGATTTCTTATCTGCATTGTTAGTATTCCCAATCATTCTATCATAATTATTCAAAATTACTTTAGGTCTTCTACATTTGTTATCTCTATGTCCAAAACTATGACAATTATAACAATGTCCATTAAAAGGTTTAAATTGCTTACCTTTGCAATCTCTCTTCATGTGCCCAATAGTATTACAAGCAAAACATCTACCTTTGAATTCTCTTTGCATACCTTTAGATGATTCATCCTATTTTGATTCTTCTTGCTTTGATTCTTCTTTCTCTCTAGGTGGTTCTTCTTTAGGTGGATCTTCCAATGTTTTCTCATCTAGCTTTATTTCCTCCACACTTTCAGATGTCTTCAGATCTGGCTTCTTACTTTCATGGTTTGTTCTAAACATACTATATCCAAATCCAGTCCTATCAAAAAATGGTTCTTCAAAAGAAATTTTTTTTTTAGTCTTATCACTTTTTGAATATAGCCTTTCAAGTTGTTGTTTAGATTGAGTTAATTCACCTTTCACAATTTTATTATACTTCTCAAGTTCCACATACTGCACTTTTACTTTTTCTTATTCAGATGTTTCCTTCTCAAGTCTTGACCTTAGATCTTCATTCTCAATTTTCAATTTTTCATTATCAGATCTCAAATTTCCATCTTTCATACTAAGCTTCAGATTTACTATCTTCAACTCATGCTTAATGATCTCATTTTCTTTTTCTAATTCATCACAATCTTCAACAAGCATATCCGATTTCTTTTCAGATTTTAGATCTTCAATCTTACCTTTTAATTTGTCAATAGCATTCTTTGCATCTTCATATTTTCTTTTAAGGAGTTTCTTTCATCAGTAAGCATATCAATCTGTTTAAGAGCATCTTCAAGATTCTTCTAAAGTTGATCCATATCCATAGAGATCTTACTCAAGCTGCTAAGATTTCCTTGAATGTTCCTTCTCTAAGTAACTGTGCTCTGATACCAATTGTTAGAAATAGGAAATACTGAGAGGGGGGGGTGAATCAGTATTTCACAAACTTTTTCTTTTTCCCACTTATGGATATAATAGATTACTTTAGTGCATACAAAGAT
Source organism: Chamaecyparis obtusa (assembly GCA_027943335.1). NCBI lineage: Eukaryota > Viridiplantae > Streptophyta > Pinopsida > Cupressales > Cupressaceae > Chamaecyparis > Chamaecyparis obtusa. Next base: position 665,685 of record BSBK01001669.1, read on the forward strand.
TATCAAGCTAATTAACAAACATAGTAGTAAATAGAAAGAACTCATAACACATCATATGTTCTTGAGGAAACCCTAGCCAAGGGAGAACCCCAGTGGGGATGGTACCCACAAAGATCTCTAATCAAAAGTATCTTGTTAGGGATATTGGACCTTGTTAGGAGTCAATTTACAATATATAGTAGATCTATCCTAGTTAAAGGACTTTAGGCCTTGTTAGAAGCCTTAACCCTGTTAGGAGTTAGATTACCAAACCTAATCACCAGCTGAGCTCACTGCCCAAACAAGTAATACAAAATGTTTCTGACTATAATATGGTACTACTTACAACCTTGCATCAATAGTCTTTGCTGCTATCACACTAAACAACTATCACAAGTTATATTTTCTTTCTTTTTACGTATCACACTTGTATGTTTCATTACATTTCAAGTATGCCTAATATATGAGTTATTAAAGCTAATAACTTTACATTGTCGGCTTCCAAAATATTTATCCAAGAGTAAACATCTAGGATGTCATCCCTTCATAATGTTAAGTCATTATTTTGACAAGCAAAAATAATCCCTTAACTCTTTCACTAATACTGTCTCCAAAACTATTCTGTCTACAAAAACTGTCTTCGATAAACTTCAAATAACTTTGTCCGTACTACTCCAAACTTTATACGCACTGAGATAGGGTATCCTCATACTCTATAGAAGCTTTATTTAATTGTGCAAACAAAAATATTTCTCCAGTGGACGTCACCAACTAAATCTTCATCGGGTGCTTTGTCAGGATCACTGTATCCAAACATAGACAATTTCTTTCTTCAACTTGCCATACTTGCATTCCAGATTCTGTGCTCTCAATAGAGATCATATGTTTCCATAATGACAACATCTATGCATCCACATTAGCCAAATTTCCAACATTAGTTCATTTATTTCTTTCACTCGGTCAATACCGCATTATGTCTTTCATGATAACTAGCTTGGTTAACATTGTACTCGATATACACTACACTTTCTCAGTGTACGTTGTTCCAACTCGGTGTATACTAAATTCTTTATTTATTGACCACATAAACTTTTTCAATCTTGATCTTCAATCCATAACAAAATCATGTAAATAAATCAAATCACTAACATAATGTCATAGACTCGTCAATAAGTTACCCAATGAATACCATATCCATATCTTTCTCATACATCTCATCTTCATGTAGATATCTCATTCCTTCACCATTATTTCCTTCTTAAGATGTTTGTAACCATCATGATAAGTACAATCAAAACTGGTTGACATCAATTGCAATACATTAACTAATTTAATGTCTTACATATACCTTAGTAGCTTGGTGATCATCAATCACTATCTTTTGAAGTCTTCAATCTCTCCTTTAAGATATTCAATCAGTTGTAGTCTATCAATCTCTCCCTTTGGCATTGATGGAAACACAATATGAAATATGCCATAAAATACCAAACATTTTTTCTACAACTTTTTATGCAAATAATGTAACTCGGTAAGCTCTCTCTAGATTATACATTTAATATGTTTAATCACTACACAACAACAATACTCTCTTTCTTCATGTAGTCTCTCTCCCTATAGATTTATCTTGAATATTTCATGCAATATCTCTCCCTTTGACAAGAATGCCAAAAATAAAATAATATGCTCTTCAATAACCAAAACAATATCTCTATTATTCGGTTTAGATCAAGTGCCTTGCATGTATTGATATGTAGTTTCAGTTTGTCTTCCATCTTTTAGTTTTCATAGCCTTGGGAAACACAAAGTGTAAACATTATGCATCAACATCATTTGATATTATGATAAATTATAGATTGATACAATCTCCTAATCACCTTAGTGATTGATAGATAGGGGATGCACCCCTATTCTACTCCTCAAGTAGTCAAATTTGTTGTTCGGTAATGGTTTGTTAGGATTAGGTAATAGTGAGAGGGGGTGAATTAGTATTACTAAACTTTGATTTAAACTTTAAACAATTATAAATAAAATAGAACACTGTTGAAATAAAAAGAACAATAAAACACCGCATAACTCATGACACCATGATTTATTCTTGAGGAAACCCTAGCTAAGGGAAAACCCCGGTGAGGATGGAACCCACAACTATGAACTAAAATATTGTATCCCTGTTAGGATATCTAGCCCTATTAGGAGTTGATGATTACATAGTACATTTCCTTGTTAAAGGATTAAAAAACCCTATTAGGGATATACAAAGCACCTAGTTAAAGGTGGTGAGAAGACTGCTCTTACAATCAAAACCTATTTACAAAAAGGTTCTCTAGAATGTGAACAATACAAGCACTTATCTTGCTTAGATAGTTCTATTTAAAGCTCTGATTCTTAATGATCTCGCATCTTATCTCTACTCTTAGGTTCACAATCTTTCTTCACACACATTATCACAACCATCATCACTTTCCTAAAATCACTCTATACTTATACCAAAACTTCTATTTAGTCGGCTTCACAAATACCATACTAAACATAATAATTATCTATGTAAAGGGTAAGTATGAAGTCGGTGATCATATATTGCCCAAGTGTCATCAATATACTCTATTCACCTAACTTAGCATGTTACCATACTGTATAAGGTAAAATATGGATGAGGTCCTAGAACAATGGTTTGCACATAAAAGAGACTCCAAAGCCAATATTTTACACTTACATGAAATTGTAATAATATGGAAAGTAAATATAGATGATTAATGTTGAAATGAAGAGATAAAGGTACTTACCTCTAAAAAAGAACCAATTGAAAACCCTATCAAATAGTCTCAAAAACTATTGATTTTCCTTAGACTAAACCAAAACTGTGAGATCTAAAAAACCCAAAAATCTTTTTTCGATCTGAGGTCAGGTCGTCTTTGACCCTCATAAAAGGTTAAAGAATACTTCAAGATTTTGAAGGTTGACTTTGACTTTGTTCATGAATCTCAGAAGTTCACCAAAAATAGTATCCAAATCTAAACTTTAATTCACCATCCCACACCTGTACCTACAATAAAAATGGTTTTGTTTGTTGGAGGGTAGGGGTTTGCCTCAGTCAAACCCCAATTTAGGAATTAACCCTAAAATTGAATTGAAATTGCAGTAGTAAACAAAGTAAATGGAATAATTCACCTTGCTTATGTTGAAACCCCTTGTGGAGGATTCAAATCCTTGAATTCACAAGCATGGATGAATGTAGAATCAAATGTAGGATGTCTCCAATCAATTGTCTTTAGATCTTCAACACAATTCTTGAATGGATCTTGAATTAGGAAGAGGCTTGAATGGAAATGGAGGAGTCTTCAACAAGAGGGCTCCATAGAGCTTGAATCCTTCAATGGATACTAATGGATATCCTTGATGAATTAGATCTTGAATGCTTGAAGGCTTGAATGCTTGAATGCTTGATCTTCTTGCTTGCTTGCACTTGAGAGCTTGATCATGAAAAATGGATGCAAACTTGATGGAGAAAATTGAGAGAGGAAGGCTCCCTTTTATAGTGATCTAGGGCACAAGAGGGGCCTCATAGAAAACAATAATTATGGACCCATGAAATGAAACTCTAGAAGGGGACCACCCTTAATATAGAAATAAAAATAATTATTTAAAAGCCTTGTCAAAAAATTCAAGGTAAGGCCAACCCCAAAGATAATTTGAGCATTAGGCACAAAACTTAAGAAAGGATAATCTCCAATAATAAATTAGGAATCCTATACAAATCTTGAGAAAGGTCCACCTCAAATATTAATTTGAGAATTCGATGCTTAATTCAAGAAATAGTGGCCCCGAAGAGGGAAAAGACAAGATTTTGATGAAATCCCAAAATCGGAAGCTTATAACCTCAAGGATCCTAGAACCTAGGGTCAAGGACAAGGTCAACCATGACCTAAGTCAAGGTTGAGGTCTTCCCTGACCTAGGTTAGGGTCAAGGTCAACCTTGACCTAAAATGTCAACCTTGAACCTGAGGTCAAGAATCCCAGATTCTCAATTTAGGATGGAAGAATTATGCCAGGAAGAAGTGGAAAGTGGGGCAGAACAGGGGAAAAATCTAGATCCAAGTTGAGTACCCATTCAAGGCATTCAACAGAACCCCAAATCACTTACTCAAAGGGCTAAACATTCTTCACATGGAAGTGCTTCCATTTTAAGACGATACATTGAGCCCCCACTTTAGCAAGAGTATGGACTCGATGAAAAATCTTGGTAAAGGAGATCATAAAGAAAAAGATAATCTTATTGAAATAAAAGGGACAAAGGAATCCTCAAGCCCCCAAAGACTTGATTCTTTGTCAAATCCAAGATTGCAATAAGAGAGAAATCACTAGAAAAAGATAGAAAATGGAAGAGAGGAGTGGCTAGCTCACCCAGTAAGATGTGTGTATCTCACTATGAACCACAAAAGGATAGGATGGCCCACCAAGAAAACACTTGATAGTCACCCTGTAATGTTGTGCGCCTTCTAGTGGTTTTTGCATTTATGTAGTGCATCTTCTGATGGCTTTTATAAAGTACCTATGGATCCACCTTCTTGTATCACCATGGAATATAAAATGTGTGTCTCCTCAAGATTTAGCAACTTATGTGCATTACCTTTGGAATATTTAGCATATTTTGATATTGAAAATGCATGTCCCTTTAAGATTTAGCAACTTATGTGCCTTACCTTAAGAGGATTTAGCATATTTGAAATGCGTTTCTCTTCAGGATTTAGCAACTTATGTGTGTTACCTTCTGAGATTTAGCATGTTGCAAAACAAAAGGTTAGAACAAAAATACATAATATAGAATGAGGGAGGCCGTATATATGCCCCCCTCCTTAAGATGGAAAAAACATGCTATTTTGACATGTTAAGGAAAGAAAAGAAGAAGGATAAAGCCTTCTTCAACATCAAGATAATATCCATAGACAACACCCAGTCCAAGCCAAGAAGGTCACAACTCCTATAAGGCCATGGAAGAGATGAATGCAAAGAGATATCATGTAAGAAGTGAAAAATTAACCCTTGTGAGGGATAGCACACTATTCAATTTCCAAGGTGAGAGATATATCAACCATGGAAACCCAATGTCAAACAATGAAATAGGTTGTGATCAAGGACAAAGATACTCAATGTAAACCAAAATTTTCATGTATGATTGGATATCACATAATAGATAGATACTGCTTAACCAAGGAAAGAGGTGAATCCCAAAAAGATAGAAAAGAAGGAGATGACATCCTTTCCCCCCAATCATAGGAACAAGGATGGAAAAGGACCTATTATATCTCTCACAACACTATGAAAGACAATGAGCCCCCAAGGATTATGCTAACATTATTTACATAATGTGGAGCTCCATAATAGGAACATAAATATTATTTAGAGAAAATGGGATTGAAATACAACTCATTACCACATGATATATAAATAACCTTACTATCAATGAGCTGCCTAATCTTATAATGTAAAGCTTGACATTCATTAGTAGAGTGATCATGAAATCTATGATAGAAACAAAATGGAAGAGTCTTCATGTGTGGACTACATTTCCTTTTGCGTTTAGGTCTAGTAATCATCTTAGCATGAAGGAGTTTAGGCAAAAGAACTTCTTGGTCAAATTCCTTCATAGGTTTATCCAATTTTAAAGTGTTATTCGAGATGTTGTTAACATTGATTTGTTGTTGAGGATTAAATCCCAATCCATAATAATGCTCATGCCCCCCAATGTGTAAGGGTATTTGAATTCCTTATTTATACTTACCACATCCTTGAGTATTAAATCCTTGTTTAAATAGGAAATGATAACCAGGACCATAACAAGAAGCCATATCGAAAGGAGTCAATGGAACTTTAGTAGTCACTATGTCATTATTAGTAGGTTTTATAGATTCATTGTTAGTAGAAGTAGTGACAAAGTTATTACAAAGGGCTTTATAAATAGAAGTCAAACATTTTTGTTCAAACTCTCTTTGTCACTTCATAAAATCAAGAACATTAACCTTATACTCTCCAATAAAGGTAGGATTAAAATCCATGGCTCCCCAATCATCTTCAGGAAGAGCATTAGTGGAAGAAGGATTACTATTAGGAGTAGGAGTAGTGTGGGTTTGAATATTCAGACAAGGATTAGGTTCACCATCCGCATGAAGTGAATACATCTTGTTATTATGTATAAACTTGACTTTATGATGAAGGGTGGAAGGAACAACATGCATGTCATGCAACCAAGGTCTACCCAAAAGAAGATTATAATTGAGAGGTCTAGGCATAACATGAATAGGTTTATTTAGGATGACTAGTCCTACTTTGATAGGTAAGGTAATGATTCCTAAAGTGATCTTAGCAATGTTATCAAAGCCACCTATTGGAACATTGTCAGGTTGAATAGTCGAAAGATTGACGTTAATCACTTTGAGCATGTCCATGCTACAAATATTAAGCCCGGATCCATTATCAATCAAGGTCCTAGGAATGATACTTTTATTGATAGAAACAACAACCATAAGAGCATCATACTTATTTTGAACTTCTTTAGAAGGTAAATCCTTTTGAGTAAATATAATGTCAAGAGGACCCGAGGTAGCATGTATGCATTGTAAGAAGTTATTGATGTTCTCTTGATTAGGAGGTGGAGTAGGAAGAGTTTCTAGAGCTTTTTGCAAGGCCTCATAGTAGGTAGGTGAAGTTTGAAGAAGCTCCCATAAAGAAATATTGGCAGGGGTATTTTGCAATTGGTTTATCAAATTATACTCCTTGCTAGGAAGATGAGGTGGAGGACAAAGAATAGGTTAGGTTGAGAAGGTGGTAAAGAAGTAGAAACCACTAGATTAGGTTGAGGGTTATTCCTTGTATGATAAGTGTGAGCTATCAAATCTTGATCATTGAAAGATTCCATAGGTTTACCTTTGATAGTAATGTGAGGACAACCTGTGATAGTCAAAAAGGGTTTGGGATAAACCATGGTAGTTGTCTCAACACTACAAATAGATTCACAAGAAGGAAGAATAGAGGACATCCTAGGAGGAGATGAGGTAAGATCTTGATTCTCCATAGGATCATCACTAAAAGGGAGAGTATTAAGGGAATTTATATCATTCTCCACTAATGCCTCATCACTAGAAGGAATCTCAAATGGAGGTAAAGCATCTATAATGTCATCTTCTTTCACTAAAATATCCACATAAGGGTATTGTGTTTTAGAAAAAGAGCTATCATCATGTATGAATATGTCATCCATTAATAAATCACCCTCTTGTATCAAAGCTTCTTCATGAGGAGGGGATAAATCAATGTCTTTATCCAAGGGATCATTCAAAATGGTTTCATGAGGAAGAGAAAAATCAACATCCCCATCCAAAGGTTCAATAAATCACTTGAAAAATACTTGAGATAACTTTTGCAACATGATAACCAATAAATAAATGCATAGAAAATAGATCTAGATAGATCCAAATGCATAAGCATGAAAAGGAAATTGAACACCACAAACACAATAGGGCATCTAATTCCACAAAAGAAAGGGGTAAGTGTGTCGAGTTCATCAAAATGTATGATGAAGGTGAATGATGCAGAGGTGGTAATGGTGGTCTTCTTTCTACATTTGATGAGGGACTTCACACAACTTTTCTCCACACATAGCAAGTATGGCTCCAAGGATCATTGCTCTTGATCCACTACACACCTTGACCTATCACAGTGCAAAAATCACTTGTGGTGCCACCAACCACTCCACATCATTGAAAAAAATGCATAGTCCCTCAAATACATCAGTTTATTCAACCAAGCAACTATCTCTTACTAAGTGCTCACTAGACCAATCACCAAAAATGTACCTCTTGCTATCTCTAGAAAGACCCGTACACATATAGGTATAAATTTTGTATAAGAATGAAACTTATTGATCTCTCTAGTGAGGATTGGAATAATTAGTTTCACTCAAACATATCCAAATCTTAGTAATATCCAATGGTGAAGTTGGGAGATACGTCCCTCGCACTAGGACTAGTTTATTCTAAGACAGTCTTTCATTCACACATGCTTGATTAGAGATCACTTTATCCTCAATCTAATCTTCCCTAAATGTAAAAATTCATTCAAAGAACTCAATGCATAAAATTTCTCCTCTCTACATCCCATATCCATCATGGAAGTGAGGAATCTAAACAAGACACCATTATATCAAAAACAATTGATTGTTATCCTAGATCACTCTTCAGGAACAGTCAACATAAAACAAGGTATAAACATTTCAAACCCTTCACAAATCAATCCAAATCATTATGTAAATGGATTAAAACATTTACATGCCCATTTCACTCCATTTTAGCAATTTAAAGAAGAGTTTTGGCATCCAACTAGTGGACTGTACCCTCATTGGCAGTGATGGGGGAGTTGCACAAAATTTACATTTTTATTGATTTCAAACGTATGATACATTGTTTTCTTTGGTCTAAAACCATTATCCAATCTTCCCTTGCTCCTCTCCCCCTAAAACTTAGGTACACACACCACTAATAGCCTTCCAAACTAGTTTAACCTCCTCATAACCATAAGCAGTCAGTTATATGACTGTTACCGATTAGTTTTTTATTATGTTTTATTGTGTAGTTGACAACTTGTTCTCAACTTGGACAACCACTTACCACTTAGGCATTTATATCTTTTCCTTAAGATTTTTAAAGGTTTTTCACACCCTCAAACACCTTAAACTACTCTTAGCCCTTATTTATCCTTTTAAGCCTTATTTTGCCACTTATAGACAAATTTTAGATTTTGGCACTTATAGTGCAATTACATCTTTTTAATGGCTTTATTGGTCATATTACATTCATTAGGACCTTTATAGGTCATTAAACATTTCATCAACACCTAGGATCCCTAAGTGATTCCTAGGTACACTCAAACTCCCAAAATGCCATTTATGGCTTACCTGTTTGATCCTTCACAAGGATTCATAATCATTAAAAAACATTATTAAATGACCATTATTGGTCTATTAAAATATCAAATGACCTCCCAAGGTCATTTTTTCTTTCAAATCCATCCAAGGCCTTCCAGTGGCCCTGATGTACTCCTAAGGTCTTGTGTCTGACCTTGGTGCTCTTGCACCAATGAACACACAAGGTAATACAAAGGGAGATCTAACACAATAGGGCATCTAAATCCACAAAAGATAGGGGGTAAGCATGTTCAGTTCACCAAAATGTATAAGGTAAAATATGGATGAGGTCCTAGAATAATGCTTTGCACATAAAAGAGACCCCAAAGCCAATATTTTACACTTACATGAAATTGTAATAATATGGGAAGTAAATGTAGATGATTAATGTTGAAATGAAGAGATAAAGGTACTTACCTCTAAAAAAGAATCGGCTAAAAATCCTATCAAACTATCTCAAAAACTATTGATTTTCACAATAATGAACTGAAACTACGAGATCTACAAAACCTAGAAATCTTTTTCCGATATGAGGTCAGGTCATTTTTGACCCTCATAAAAGGTCAAAGACTACCTTGAGATTTTGAAGGTCAACTTTGACTTTGTTTACGGATCTCAGAAGTTTTCCAAAAATGCTGGTATCTAGATCTACACTTTAATTCATTGTCCGACACTTGTACTTGCAAGAAAAATGGGTTTATTTGTTGGGGGGTAGGGGTTTGCCTCAGTCAAACACCAATTTAGTAATTAACCTTGAAATTGAAATGAAATTGTAGTAGTAAACAAAGTAAATGGAATAATTCACCTTGCTTATGTTGAAACCCCTTGTGGAGGATTCAAATCCTTGAATCCACAAGCATGGATGAATGTAGAATCAAATATAGGAAGTCTCCAATAAATTTTCTTTAGATCTTCAACACCAATCTTGAATGGATCTTGAATTAGGAAGAGGCTTGAATGGAAATGGAGGAGTCTTCAACAAGAGGGCTCCATAGAGCTTGAATCCTTCAATGGCTAGTAATGGATCTCCTTGATGAATTGGATCTTGAATTCTTGAAGGCTTGAATGCTTGAATGCTTGATCTTCTTGCTTGCTTGCACTTGAGAGCTTGATCATAAAAAATGGATGGAAACTTGATGGAGAAAATGAGAGAGGAAGGATCCCTTTTATTTTGATCTAGGGCACAAGAGGGGCCTCATAGAAAACAATAATTAATGGCCCATGACACAAAAATCTAGACGGGGACCACCCTTAATATAGAAATAAAAATAATTCTTTAAGATCCTTGTCACAAAATTTGAGGTAAGGCCAACCCCAAAGTTAATTTGAGCATTAGGCACAAAACTTGAGAAAGGCTAATCTCCAATAATAAATTAGGAATCCTATACAAATATTGAGAAAGGTCCACCTCAAATATTAATTTGTGAATTCGACACTTAATCTGAGAAATAGTGGCCCCGAAGAGGGAAAAGACAAGATTTTGATGAAATCCTGAAACCAAAAGCTAACCCCAAGGATCTCGGACCCTAGGGTCAAGGATGAGGTCGACCTTGACCTAGGTCATGTTTGAGGTTGTCCCTAACCTAGGTCAAGGTTGAGATCGACCTTGACCTAAAAGGTTGACCTTAGGGTACCTTTCTTTTTCTTCTTCTTAATATTTTTCTTCTCTCCCTCTCTTTTACTTTTCTTCTATATACTGCTCTCCTCATTTTTCTTTCTCTTCCTCTCCCTTTGTCATCAATGGAAAATGTACATCCAAAATTGCAAAATTTACTAAGCATAGAGAGACTTAGTTCTTACTCACTAGTTTTAAGACATCTTGGAAGGAGTCTTCCAAGGTCTTTACTTCCTCAACCCATGATTTTATCAGTAACTCACTGACATGGATTAATCCATTCAGTGAAAATGATGTTGTCTCTGTTGCCTTGAGCTCAGTAGGTGTAGACACAATCATTGATCCTTCAAATTTTTCCATCTTTGAAAGATCAGTCTCAAGAATTGAAAGCTTTGGGGTAAATAGGATTCTTAATAAGCCGAATCTATCTACCACTCTCCCTTTCTCTATTTTGAGTACACTCATCTTGTCCAATATCCTGTATGTCTCCTTATCCATTTCCCCCACAATTAGTGAAGATGATTCATAACTATCCATTAGAATCTCAAGGGTAGCCCTATCCTTGCCTATAATCTCCTCAATGTTACTTACACACATACAATAATTTATGTAGTGGCTGTAAATCTTCTTGCCTTTTGCTACACAGTCCTTGGCTTTAAGAATGGTAGCCTTGAGAATTTCTAAGTCCCATGAAATGGACTGATGGACTTCTCTCAACTTCTTCTCCAAAAAGTTCTTGTATGCCTTATCTTCTACAATTTTTAACAATGAGTCAAAGTGACTCTCAAAAATATCTTGTATTGTACCAAGGTTCTTAGCTTCATCCTTTTCATGAAAGATAATCAATGAGGGAAGTAGCGTGTTCATTGTTTCTAGAGCCTTGGCCATTATCTTCATTCTTTTGTCCCCTATCTATTTTGACCTTTCTTTAGCCTTGGCAAAGGCCATGAAGGATAGCCTCATAAGCTCATCCTCATCCATACTATCTACATCTGAGCTTACCAGTTTGGCCATACTTTCCAATAGTAAAGAGGTTTCTATTTTAACCTCAATAACTTTTTCTATTCTGATTTCTTCTAACTTCTTTTTTTCCCTCTCCTATACTTTATCTTCTTGTTTCTCCTTTGTTTTCTCTTCCTCTATCTATTTATGTTCTCCAACTTCCATCCCACTATCCATATTATCCAAAAATAGATCATTAACATCATGCGAAGTGTCAAGGGTCACAGGCACACTAGAGACAAAGAAGTTTGGTTGCATGCTAGCTTGCACACTTTCCTCCACTGCCTTGGAGCTTTCTCCCAATCCTAGAGATGTGGGTTTGGTAACCTTGGGAGGTGAGGTCTTCTTAGAAATATCACTCATTAGGATTTGGTCTAATTCCTTTTGAGTTTCCTCAATCACCTCATCATACTTTCTAGCCATAATTTTGACTAGTCTGGCCTTTGTCCTTAACAGAGGTTTTAGTGAATTTATTATTCTGTCTCTTTCCTATATTGAAATAATAGGTAGCATGTCCTCAATAGCCTTATTCCTTATATTTTTATCCTTTGACTATGCCAATTGTTTTTTGATCACTAATTTATTGTAAAGCTCCTTAGGAATGCTTCCTTCAATCTCCAATATATTTTTCTTGAAGGCTAAGAGATACTCAATGATAGTATCTTCAATAATAGTTTGATTCTTAGAATCATATCTTTCATAGTATGTGTTAATTGTCTTCAAGTTACCATCTTTTATCACTCTTTTCTATAGTGACTTAAGGTTGGGTTTCCACAAGGTTTGTGGATCCTTTGGTGCTGCTTTTTCTTCTTCTTTCTTAGGAACCTTTTCCTCTTTCTTCTTCCTCTTTTCTTTTTCTTATTTCTCCTTAGGATTGTCCTGCTTGCTAGATCTTGTAGATCTTCTAGGAATGATTGTAGGTACAATTTCTTGTACTTCCTCCTCTTGCAAAGTTGATAAGTCAACAATATCAAGAGTAGGATTTTATGTCTTCTTTGTTTCCAAAGGAATAGAAGCATCAATAAGTGTGCTTGAGTATACTTCCATCTTATTTTTCATGTCTATCAACTATCTTTTAGTTATTCCTACCTTCATAGTTATATCTTAAACATTTTTTCTTATCTTTCTCTTCCCTGTAACTTTGTCTTGCTCTTCTTTGACTTTTCCATATTTCTCTCTATATGTTCCCCATCTTTCCTAAGTGGGGTCTACCTCAGCTACTAGTACATTCTCTACTTTCATGGTCAAAAATTTAGAGCTAACCTCATACCCCATAGGGTAACACCATTTCTTCCTTCATTCTACTACCTCAAAACACACACAATCAGTTTCAACCATGAAACAAATGGTGTCCTTATATTTTTCAACCAACTCCTCTGATATTATGTACCTCTCTTTCATCCATCTTTGTAGGATTTTGATCATGCCAAATAATTCCCCATCTACCCAGTCCTTATTTTATCTTCGATAGCTCTCTGAGATCTGAATTCCAGTAGGTTCACTATCTTTCCATGCCCTAGGGTGCATGCTAGGAAAGTTGTGTACGATATGGATATACATGTGTATCAACAAGGACCCAAACCTAAATGTTTTAGTCCTATCTTTCTTTATCAATTTTAAATTTTCAAGAAACTATTGTGCAAGTACTTCAGAAAGGTTGTACTTTTTTTCTTTGACCATCCTATAGGCCATCATTACAACTCTAGAAAATACAAAATTTAGTTTGCTCCTACAAAATAGTTTGTATCCCAACAAAATTTCTACCAACCTAACATCTTTTTGAAAGATGTCATTGACTGTCATCGCCCTCTTATCCCAATTGAAATGGGTTAGGGTTTCTTCCTATTTCCTCAAATTATTTTCTGATATGGGTAGGGCTCCTTCATTTTCAAGGCATGTAATCTCATGGATCATTTGTGCATAGATCTTAACTGGTTGTTCTCTAATCCAAATAAACTGATCATGAACTCTGTTAAGAATTATCTTAAACCATTCAACTTATGTGAACTCTATGAGCAGGGTTAGCTTAATGATGGATTGATCAGATAAGTGTTTGAATTCATCTATCTTAAATCCATTTTCTTCTATCATGTCATCAAACTCACTATAGATGTTTACAGCCCCAATGGTCTCATAGTTGTAGTGTATGCATGACCTAATATCTTCTACGTGCAAAACACCTATGGGAGTTTGTGAAAATGCCCCTTCTAGATTATCCTCATAGGACTTGAATGGATGCCTCTTGAATTTATACCTAGGTCTATCCACAACATTATAAACCACTGGTGCACCCATAAATTCTCTATGATTATAGTTCTAAATACCTTAAACACGCTTGAATCTGACACTTTTCTTCACGTGATCATGAAATATTTTCGCTAGATGACTATAATCCTTCACAACTCTACTCTCCTTAGTCTCTGATAATCAAATGGTGTAGAAATGTTATCTTTCAAGTTGTTTTATCCTTCACAAGTTGAGTGAGTGCATTAAACATAAGAAGCTCAACTTTGCATCCTGTCTAGTCAACCTAAAACTCGTGAACACGCAAAATTATTTTCCAAGTGTTGCGCTCTCATCCATAGACTCCCAAATGTCTATAAAAACCATACCTAATCTTGCATGATCTTAATCCACATATACATGAGCTTGATATATTTTGTTCTCTGTATCCAATGCTCCCCTTAAGGCCATGCGACCTTTTAGGTCGATGCCTCAAAGAACTCATCATGCAAAGACAAATTATCATCAACTGTCTCTCCCTGAAATGATGCTTTGTTTAACACTTTTACCTTCCATATCTTTTCATCATCTTTTCTCTTTGATTTCTTAATTTGATTCTCAAATTTACTCATGTATTCATTAAGACTCTTACCACTATCACCAACATTCTTCCTCATAACCACATGAGATGGTCCTCTTGGTTCTCTTGGTCTTCTTGGTTCTCTTTTGTTGTCCTCTCCATTGTATCTACATAACTTCAAAATGTGTCCAAGATTGTTGCATTTGTAACATGTAAGAGGTATCCTTCTATCATGATTCACTTGCAATTTACAATATCTTGCAATGTGCCCAAAGTTATTTCATTTAAGACATGTAACCTTGACTACTGATTCTTCTCTAAAATAATCTTGTTTATACTTTTGATTGATTTGGTTTTCTACAATATGATTTATTGTGTCCATACTCATAATAGTTATAACAGTAATTGGAAAAAGGTTTAGAGGTACCTTTACTTCTGCAATCTCTTTTCATGTGTCCAACTTTGTTGCATCCAAAGCCAAAGCATCTACCTCTGAAAGTTCTGATCTATTATTTAGGTTCTTCATTAGTAGGTCTTTCTTCATTCTTTGCTCCATTTTCTTCTTCATTGGCTTTAAAAATTTTTGCTTCATTGAATCCAAATATAGTCATGTCTCCTTTAGGTTTCTATCTTTCTCTTTCCTCATAAATGTTGTCAGTGTTCATGTGTAACTTCTTAATGTGTAATTTGGCTTGAGTGAGTTATCCTTTAATGATCTGATTATACTTCTCCAATTCCTGATATTTATATTTGCAATGGTCAAGTTTAGTCTTCATTAGTCCTATCTGCTCATTTTCTACTTTCAATGATTCTTCAACTTTGTTCCTAGCATCCTTTTCATACTGAATTTCCTTTATCATCAAAAGATTGATCTCCTCTTTTTATTGCTCCAGCTTCTTCACTTGATCTATAGTATCATTGTCTGAATCTTCTTGGATCTTGTCCATAAGGTTTTGTTTTTTGATTTCTTGAAGCTTCCAGTTGTTCTTTTAGTTTCCTGATGAAACCTTCTACTCTTCTCAATTTGAATCTCAGTGTACAATTGTCAGCCTTGTCTTTGTCCAAGTCTTCAAGTGTTGCATCAAATTTCTCTTGCAAACTTTCTAAATCCATTATGATCTCCCTTAAGCTGTTAGGCTTTCTCTTCAAGGGCTAATAGCTCTAATACCAATTGTTAGGATTAGGTAATACTAAGAGTGGGGGTGAATCAATATTTCTGAACTTTGATTTAAACTTTGAATAATTATAAATAAACCATAACATTACTAAAATGAAAATAACAATAAAACACAACACATACCTCATGAAACCATGATTTTTTCTCGAGGGAACCCTGGCTAAGGGAAAACCCAAGTGGGGATGGAACCCACAACTATGCAATGAAATATTTTATCCATATTAGGAGATATAGCCATGTTAGGAACTGATGATTACATAGTATATTTCCTTGTTAAAGGATTAAAAAACCCTATTGGGGGTATACAAAACACCTAGTTAAAGGTGGTGAGAAAACTACTCTTACAATAAAAAATTATTTACAAAAATGTTCTCCAAAATGTGAACAATACAAGCACTTATCTTGCTTAGATAGTTCCAGTTATAGATCTGGTTCTTAATGATCTTGCATTTGATCTCTACTCTCAAGTTTTCAATCTATCTTCACACACATTATCACAACCATCATCGCTTTCTTAAAAGAACTCTATACTTATACCAAAACTTCTATCTAGTTAGCTTCACAAATACCATACTAAACATAATAATTATTTATGTAAAGGGTAAGTATGAAGTTAGTGATCATATATTACCCAAAATTCAGCAATATACTCCATTCACCTGACTTAGCATGTTACCATACCAAGTAATCTTACCATGATCATTACAACTGCTCATATGCCCTGTTATACTAATTTTATTATCTTCACATACCTTCTAAACATTGTATCTCAATTATCTGATCACAAAAACTTATGTGCTCTTAACTGAAGAATATAAATATACCAAAAATCCTTTTATTAACTTTGCAAGCCATAATACCTTACATATCTTCATCGCTGATCAAAACTATAACACTATACCCTGTTACCCTGATTCTGGACTTAGTCATTTTCATGACTATGACTCTAGTACTGATCTTCTCATCCTACAATCACTCCAGCATAAGTGTTTCCATGAATGATAACCCTTAAGTGATTCCTAGTGTTCCATAAAATCACTATCCAACATGGTTTACTAAATATATCAACAAGTTGCTCTTGTGATTTCACACACTCCAATCTTACTTTCATTTCCTAAACTTCTTCCCTCAAGTAGTGATACTTTATAGATATATGATTTGTCTTTGCATTGATGACTAGGTTTTTAGAAATATTAATTGCACTTGTGTTATCACAATATATTTGTTAGAAAGTAAAGTCCACCAAAATAATTGAGAGGGGGGGCTGAATCAGTTATCAGATAATTATAACTTTTATCATCTTCAACAACATTAAACCATATAAGCAATATAATTACCAACCATAGGAAGATATTCATACACAATAACACAATGACACAAGATATGTTAACTAGGGAACTCTTGATCAAAGAGTAAACCCCAGTGGGAATGATGCCCACAAAAGATGCACTAATATGAATATTCCTTGTGAGAGGATGGAATTTGTTAGGAGTCTTATGAAATACATTCAGTACATATGAATCCTTGTTAGGAGATTTTGAATCCCTGTTAAAAGATTCTAACCCGGTTAAGAGTTATGGAAGACAGAAGGACCCACTGCCCAAACAGCTTTAGGGTAAGATCACTAAACACACTATCTAAATAATCTTTTCATTACTCAATAGAATAATATGTTACCTCTTATCTGACTATGCCAAACTGCACTCACTATTACATCAGATCTCAATTCCAAATCTTTGTACTTCGCATGCCTTCCTTCACACATTCGCTTTCATACTTAGCTCTTTTCTTCACTTCATGCATACCTCATCACACATCATCACTAAAACTACATTAAAACAAGGAAATACATTCCTTCCTTTATGCCACACTCAAATAATTACAAATGAGTTGCCATACAATTACAAAATAAAATTTTCCACAGGCTACACCAAAATTACATAAAACTGTCAGCTTCCAAATACAATAAATCTTCACTCGTGTGACCTCGAAGTCTACACTATCATCCACATCACTATCAATGTGTCTCCAACTTCCCTTTAACTGCACAAAACTAGATTCCATCCTGATTAGGAGATATCATCTGATTTCCACAAATCACTACTCAGGAACACTTATTCCACCAAAATGATCATAACTTCCATGAATCAATGAATTACTATCTGTGCTCTTAACCATAGACACATGACATATCAAAGAGTATATCCTCAATTTTTCATAGCTCCAACTACAATAACCCATGTGTGCTAATCCAAACTCTATCTGCTTCTCTGCAAGTCTTCGATAAATCATTGTGTTGACATCAATGACAATCATAGTCATGAATGCAACAACAACTACTACAAAATGGCTGCCAAACACTTTAGCATTCATTCCTAACAATATCCCCCATTGGTATTGATGACAACATAGATGAAAAACATCGAATGTTCCAAAAATCCAATACTACAACACTGCTTCTTCATATCCTCTTCATCAATCAAATCTTGTTTCGTTATCCTGTTCAATTCTCTCCAACAAATGTCTCATATTGTTTTTCATGCATACTTCTCCCCCATTGACATCAATGATAGAAGTTCCATCACTAAGTCAACAACAACTCAATGTCAAAAGACACTTTTCAAAAAATACATTTACTAGAGTCCTCATGACTCAGCTCAGATACACATACTCCCCCATAGAGGAAGTACCAACATCCAATCCAGAAGAAAGATAAGGCTCATATACCACTGGAGGGATGCAACCAACTAAATCACTTCTCAAAATTAGGTTGGGGTATAATCCCAAGCATACCTCTCAGATACTAAAATGTATCCTTAGGTAAAGGCTTTGTGAATATATCTACTATCTGCTGCTTTGTACTTATGTACTCAAGTTTGACTTCTTTTTCAGCAACTTTCTCTCTTACAACATGATACTTAATCTCTATATGCTTTGTCTTAGAATGTAATACAAGATTCTTAGACATACTAACTATACTAGTGTTATCACAATGTAAAACAATAGGTTCAACAAATTTTATACCAATATCCTTCAGCATTTGCTTCATCCAAATTATCTGGTTACAATTGTTTGCTGCTGCTACATATTTTGCTTCTGTTGTGCTTTGTGAGATACAATTCTACTTCTTTCTTGGCCAAGAAACTAATCTTCCTCCAAGGAAAAATGCTCCTCCACTGGTGCTTTTTTTATCATCAACACTACCTCCCAAATCAGCATATGTATATGCACATAGGGTAAAATCATTAAATTTTTCATACCATAATCCATAGTCCATTGTGCCTCTTAAATATCTTAGTATCCTCTTTACTACTGCATAATGTGATTCTCTAGGTTCAGCTTGAAATCTTACTACAATTCCAACTAAATGTGCAATATTAGGTCTTGTATGAGTTAAATACTACAATCCTCCAATCATAGATCTGTATTTCTTCTGTTCTACTCCAGGAGTCTCATCTGTGCTAGATAACTTATGTCCAGTCACCATAGGTGTTCCAACTAGTTTACAATCCTCCATTCCAAATATTTTCAACAAATCATTCAAGTACTTTGTCTGACTTACAAAGATACCATCATTGTTTTGTGTTATCTGTAATCCCAAAAAGTATTTAATTTCACCAATCATACTCATTTCAAATTCAGTCTTCATTTCATTAGAAAATTTGTCACTAGCTTCATCTTCTCCTCCGAAGATAATGTCATCAACAAAAATAACTATAACTAACAAACCATTTTCAACTTCTTTTGTGTATAGATTGCTATCAGTTGTACCTTTTATAAATCCCAATTTTAACAAATACTTATCCAGTCTTGCATACCAAGTTCTAGGTGCTTGTTTAAGTCCATATAAAGTTTTCTTTAATTTACATACCATTTCTCCTTCTTGAGTTAAAGGAAAACCTTCAGGCTACTCAATATAGACTTCTTCTTCTAATTCTCCATTTAGAAATGTTGACTTCACATCCATCTGATACACTTTGAATTTCTTGTAAGTTGCATATGCCAAAAAAATTCTTACTACTTCAATTCTTGCAATAGGTGCAAAGGTTTCTTCATAGTCAATTCCTTCTTGTTATGAGTAACCCTTACATACCAATCTTGCTTTGTTTCTTACTACTTCTCCTTGTTCATTCATCTTGTTTCTAAATACCCATTTAGTTCCAATAACATTCTTGTCTTTAGGTCTAGGAACCAATTCCCATGTTTTGTTCTTTTCAATCTAATCTAGTTCTTCTTTCATACCATTAGTCCAACTTTCATCTTCACAAGCTTCATCAATAGTCTTAGGTTCAATTTGAGAAATCAAACATAACTATTCTTGTGCATTATTCCAAGTCAAAATTCCTCTTTTGATGCTCCCAATAATCTATTCAAAAGGATGATTCTTTAACAAACTCTTGCTAGGTGTCACCATCTCAGATCTCTCTTCAGATGTAGGTTCTTCAGTAACTTCACTGTGGCTTTCATTCAACAAATCACTATGATTTTCATAAAATAATTTAATAGTTCCAATATTAGGCTTAGGATGAGTTTCTTCATCAGATTCACAATCAAGCATTCTTTCCTGAATTTTGAACTTTTCATCAACTTTAACATTTGCACTCTCAACAATAGTCTTAGTTCTTTTATTGAAACATCTATATGCTTTTCTTTTCAAAGAATATCCAAGAAATATTCCTTAATCACTTCTAGGATCAAACTTTCCTATATCATCATCTCTCTTTATATAACATTTTTTTCAAAAAATTCTAAAATACTTAACTGAGGGTGCATGTCCAAACCATAATTCATAAGGTATCTTGTCTGTGTCTACTCTGATTTGTACTCTATTCATTGTGTCTACTATTGTGTTCACTGCTTCTCTCCACAATATAGCTCTTGCTGCTTTAGTCACTGATCTATTCCTTCTTTCTACAATGCCATTTTGTTCAGGTGTTCTAGGGGCTGAATATTGTCTTTTAATGCCATTTTCTTCACAAAAGTTGTTAAACTCTCTAGAAGTAAATTCTCCACCTCTATCAAATCTTAAACATTTAATCTTCATTCCAGATTCATTCTCAACTTTATTCTTAACAATCTTAAACTTATCAAATGCTTCAAATTTTTCTTTAAGAAATGCAATCCACATCATTCTTGTAAAATCATCAACAAGAATCATAAAATACCTTTCTCCATAGAATCCTCTAGTCCTAGTAGGACCACTCAAATTTGTATGAACAATCTCTAGCTTCTTTATAGATGTAAACTTCTTACTAGGAAAAGAACTTCTTTTCTGTTTAGCCATTACACATTCTTTGCAAATCATATTAGTAGGCTTGATAATTCTAGGTAAATCTCTTACTACAAGTGTAGTACTTACTTTCACAATGTTATCAAAGTTTATATGACAAAACCTTCTATGCCATAACCAACTATCATCAATTTTAGTAATCAAACATGTCATCTTAGTAGGATTCAACTGAAATACATTACCTCTGGTTCTAGATCCAGTTCCAATCAGATTTCCATATTTATCCTTTATCACACAAGTTTTCTCAGTAAACCAAACTTTATATCCCTTATCAACTAACTATCCAACACTCAAAAGATTATGTTTCAATCCATCCACAAAATAAACATCATCAATATTAGTCTTTACATCAAGAGTAATAGATCCTATACCTTTAATCAAACAAGGTGCATTGTTTCCAACTCTAACTACTCCACCATCATATTCATTCAACTTTATGAACTTTTTCATGTCTCCAGTCATATGATGTGAACAACCACTTTCTATAATCCAATCAGATTTCTTTTCAACTTGATAAACTAAGGCTTTTTCTTCTTTAACATCAGATTCAGGATTTTCTTCTTTAATTGCTACAAATCCTATGTCATCATTATTTTCAGTATCACTTTCACTTAAAGTTCTTTCTATACTAGCTTCAAGATCTTCATCATTAGCATAATAACATTCCTTAGATCTTTTAGGTTTGAAATTGCTTCTGTACTTTTTAACTCTCTTAGGACATTTAGATGCAAAATGACCATATTCTTGACAAGTCCAACATTTAAAAAATTTCTTACCGTCTAGTTCTCTTTTCACAAGCAAGGCAATACCTTCTTCAATCTTCTTGTCTTCTTCATTTCTAGATCTTTTTTTGCCAGCATAATCTCCTCTCACACTGATGCTTCTTGACAAAGTAGGGTGAACACTAAGAGCACTAAATGTTGTCTCCATTCTAGGTAAGTCTCCTGATAATCTTAGGTTCATTTATATTGCTTCCAATCTTCCAAGAAGAGTCTCTCTTGTAAATTTTGTTGCATAAGGTATCACTTATTCAATCATCTATATTGTTTGCTTAAATACAGGAGTCAATGTCCTCAGAATTTTCCATATCACTTCATTCTCTATCTTTGTTCCTCCATAATATTTTATACCTGAAATGATCTTTGACATTCTACCAATATCACTTCTAACAGATTCATCTTCCAACATTCTTATATCTTCAAATGCACATATCCAATTATGCAATCTAACTCTTTTTGCATCTTCATAACCTTCAAAAGTAGGGTGTAAAGCATTCCAAATTTCATGAGATTTTTTCAAATATTTTACCTGACTGTACTCATTCTTTGGTAGTGTTGTCAAAAGTGCTTCTCTTGCAAGTATGTTACACATGAATAGATCTCTTTCTTCCATAGTACATGTTTCAAGATTGTCCTCTTCAATGATATTCTTATTATTCTTTGTAATCAACCAATAACCTGGTCCTAAACATAGTAGGTATGTCTTCATCTTTTCTTTCCAACTATCAAAATTCACTCCATCAAACTTAGGGCTTTCTTTCCTAAAATTTGTCATGGATCTCCTTAAGCTGTTAAACTTCTTTTTCAAGGACCTATTGCTCTGATACCAATTGTTAGAAAGTAAAGTCCACCAAGATAACTGAGAGGGGGGGGGGGTGAATCAATTATCAAATAATTATAACTTTTATCATCTTCAATAGCATTAAACCATATAAGCAATATAATTACCAACCATAGAAAGATATTCATACACAATAACACAATGACACAAGATATGTTGACTAGGGAACCTCTTGATCAAAGAGTAAACCCTAGTGGGAATGATGCCCACAAAAGATGCACTAATATGAATATTCCTTATGAGAGGATGGACTCTGTTAGGAGTCTTATGAAATACATTTAGTACATATGAATCCTTGTTAAGAGATTTTGAATCCCTATTAAAAGATTCTAACCCGGTTAAGAGTTATGGAAGACAGAAGGACCCACTACCCAAATAGCTTCAGGGTAAGATCATTGAACACACTATCCAAATAATCTTTGCATTACTCAATAGAATAATATGTTACCTCTTCTCTGACTATGCCAAACCGCACTCACTATTACATCAGATCTCAATTCCAGATCTTTGTACTTCACATGTCTTCCTTCACACATTCACTTTCATACTTATCTCATTTCTTCACTTCATGCATACCTCATCACACATCATCACTAAAACTACATTACAACAAGGAAATACATTCCTTCCTTTATACCACACTCAAATAATTACAAATGAGTTGGCATACAATTACAAAATAAAAGTTTCCACATGCTACACCCAAATTACATAAAATTGTCAGCTTCCAAATACAATAAATCTTCACTCACGTGACCTCAAAGTCTATGCTATCATCCATGTCACTATCAATGTGTCTCCAACATCCCTTTAACTATGAAAAACTAGATTCCATCCCAATTAGGAGATATCATCTAATTTCCACAAATCACTACTCAGGAACACTGCTTCCACCAAAATGATCATAACTTCCATGAATCAATGAATTACTATCTACGCTATTAACCATAGACATATGACATATGAAAGAGTATATCCTCAATGTTGCATAGCTCCAACTACAATAACCCATGTGTGGTAATCCAAACTCTATCTGATTCTCTACAAGTCTTCAGTAAATCACTATGTTGACATCAATGACAATCATAGTCATGAATGCAACAACAACTACTACAAAATGGTTGCCAAACACTTTAGCATTCATTCCTAACAATATTATCACTGAATCAGTGATCTCCTGATTCATACCTTCCAAAAGTTGTTTAATCCATGCAATATTCAAATAATTAGTAGAAACAACAACATATTCTGCTTCTATAGTGGACTAAGAAATGTATCCTTATTTCTTACTTATCCAAGTAACCAATCTTTCTCCCAAAAAGAATTCTCCACTAGTAGTGCTCTTTCTATCATCAATATTTTTAGCCCAATCCACATTTGTGTAAACTTTCAGCTCAAAATTTCCTTCTTTCTTGTACCATAAACTATAGTTCTTAGCGTTCTTCAAGTATCTCAAAATTCTTTTCACAACAGTCATGTGTGATTCTTTGGGATTAGCATAAAATATTACTACAATTCCAATTGCATGTGTAATATCTGGTCGATTATGCACAACATACATCAATTTACCAATCATAGATCTATACAAGATCTGATTTACCCCGGTTGTCTTGTCATCCTTTATCAATTTGCATTCAATGACCACAAGTGTACTGACTATTTTAGAGTCCTCCATACTGAATGTGTTCAATACTTCTTTGATATATTTCAATTATGTGATGTATATGCCTTCATTCTATTGTAAAATTTGCAAACCAAGAAAAAATTTAATCTCACTGAACATTGACATTTCAAATTCTTTCCTCATTTTATCATAAAATGATTTTCATAAGTTATCATGTCCTCCAAATATGATATCATCAACAAAAATTGCAGCAATAATAATATTGTCATTAGTTTCACCTTTCAAATACAAATTGTTGTTGTCACTTGTTCTAAAAAATCTAATATTGATTACATAGGAATGCAGTCTTTCATAACATGCTCTCAGTGCTTTTTTCAGTCCACATAAATCTTTTTTCAATTTACATACCATATTCCTCTGATTAGGATCAAAAAAACCTTTAGGTTGTTCAATGTATACCTCTTCTTCAAATATCCCATTCAGAAATGTAGATTTAACATCCATCGATAAAATTTAAATTATTTGTAAGAAGCATAAAAAAGTAATATTTTTACTCCTTTAAGTCTAGAAACTGGTGCAAAATTCTCACCATAATCAATACCTTCTTCTTGTGCATAACCTTTGCATACTAGTATTTCTTTATTCCTAGTGACATTCCCATTCTCATTCAATTTGTTTCTAAATATCTATTTGGTTCCAATTACATTCTTATCTTTCAGTCTCGGTACCAATGTCCATGTCTAATTTTTTCATATCTGCTCAATCTCTTCATTGATTGACTTGATCCATTCATCATTTTCCAATGCATCTCTAATAGATTTAGGCTCAAATTTGCAAACTACGAAAGTGTTATCTCTCAACTTACTTCATGTCATCATTCCAACTCTTTTATCTCAAATTATCTAATCTTTTGGATGATGTCTCCTTACATATCTTGCAAGTACGGGCTTAGTTCTCAATTCTTCAATGTGTTCTCCACTCGGTGCATGATTATGATCTTCATCGGTAACAATTTTTTGATTCTTAGTTTGTAAAGACTGATGCTCATTAGCATTACCCTATTGCTCAATGATGCCAGACTATTTCTCAGGTAGAGTGTCTGGAACCTCAATGTAAACAAATCTACAATAGTATTTCAGTTCCTTTTTACTTTCTTCATCATTCTTCTCATAAAATTCATCAACTCTCACATTTTCACTTTCAATCATCTTGTTAGTAGCCTTATTAAAACATTTATAAGATTTTCTTTTAGTAGAATATCCAAGAAATATTCCTTCATCACCTTTTGAATCAAATTTTCCATTTCTATCATCTTTTAGAATGTAACATCTACTTCCAAATATTTTGAAATAACTCACATTAGGTGTGTAACCATACCATAATTCATAAAGTGTCTTGTTTGATTCTTTCTTTAGTTGAACTCAGTTCAACGTGTAAATAGTAGTACTAACAACTTCTCTCCAGTACATTTGTGCAACATATTTTTCAATCATTAATGTTCTAGCACAATCAACAATTGATCTATTTCTCCTTTTAGCAATCCCATTTTGTTGGGGTGTCCTTGGTCCAGAAACCTATCACTTAATTCCATGCTCATTACAAAATTTAGTGAGCTTGTCAGAAATAAATTCACCACCTCTATCTGATCTTAAGCATTTCAGTTCTTTATGAGTTTCTTTTTCCAATTTAGCTTTATACCACTTGAACATTTTGAAAGCTTCATATTTTTCTTTCAAGAACATTACAGACATCATTCTAGAGAAGTCATCAATAAACAAGATAAAATATTTGTCTCCATGATAGCTCTGATTTCTCATAGAACCACACAAGTCAGTATGAACTAACTCCAAAATAGCATTAGATGAAAAATGTTTTCTCTTAAAACTAGATTTTGACATTTTCCCCATCTGACATTGTTTGCACACAACATGGTTAGGTTTCTATATATGCTTGTTAAACCTCTAAATTTTCTTTTCGTACTGATCTTAACCATGTTGTCAAAATTCACATGACATAACATTTTGTACCATAACCATACATCTTCATTTTTAGCCAACAAACAAATTTTTTTAGCATTGTAAAGATAGAATAGATTATCTTTAGATTGTTCACTAGTACCGACCAACTTTCCAGTATCATCATATATTTTCACCTTTCTTTTCTCAAATGCAACTCAGTGACCTGTATTATTCAGTTGTGTTGCACTCAAAATTATAATTAAGTCATTTCACCCAATATGCATTCTCACACCTGATCTTATTGTTCAGCAATATAGACCCTTTTCCTTTCACTAGACAAGGTGTATTATTTCCCATTTTAACAAATCCACCATTATAATGTTCAAGGTATTCAAATTTGTCTTCATCACCAGTCATATGATGTGTACAACCACTATCAATAATCCAAGTATCATTCTCGCTAACTTTATAAATAAATGTTGTTTCAACATACCTATCTTCTTCTTCAAAATATTCTTTTAAAGCCACAAATACCACCTCAATGTCTTCATCAGTGTTAGTGTTAGTGTCATCATCATCATCCTCAATATGGTAACATGCCTTCTTTCCTTTATCTTTGTAATCTTGGTTGTCTCTCTTACTATACTCTTAGTTTCCTTTGTGATCTCGGGTATCTCTTTTGTCATGCTTCCTTTCATTATATATTTCATTTTTTTTCTCATCTTCTTTCTTGTCAAGACATCTAACAATAATATGGCCAATCTCTTTACATTTAAAGCATACCAAAGGTAGTTTTCCTCTATATCTTCCTTTACCTTTTTGCAATCATCTAACCAATAATGCTTCAAGTTCATCAAGTTCATCCTCTTCACTTTCACTATCACTTTCATTTCTTATCATGTGTTTGCTTCTTGATTTACCAATTTTCAAAGATGACATAAATGCAGATTCAACAGTAGGAACAATACTATTGTCAAAGTTATTCAACTCAAATGCAGTCAGTCTACGGATTAGACTATCAAGTGTAACATTATTACCAAGAGCTACTCTCATTTCATGAATTGCAAAAACTCTTATAGCAAAGGTTGGTAACAATGTTCAAATAATTTTAATTACCACAGTGGCTTCATCAATAATTCCACCCACTCCTCGAATAACATTCACAACCTCCTCGACTTGGCTACTGTATTGAGATATGTTTTCACCTTCTTTCATTTTCATGTCATCAAACTTTCCTTTAAGACTTTCAACTTTATCCCTTAGCACATTCACATCTCCTCTGTGAACTAGTGTAAGCTTGTCCCACATCTATTTAGAATTTGTACATATCTTAACATCAAATTTGACATCTAATAAGGAAGAAGCAATCTCTATCATCGTAGCATTGTTTTCATGTCTTTATCTCATTTGATCAATATTCAAAGGTCGAGTGGGTAAGATAAACTCATTTTCCAAGTATTATATTGTAGACTCACCAATTCGTGATAGATACAATTTCATTCTTCTTTTCTATGTTGAGAAGTTGTCTTTGTTCAACTTTGGCACATCTCTCTTATACATCTTGTGATCTTTAGCTTAAGTCCTTCAAAATTTTCTTCAAGCACTCTATGGTCTAATACCAATTGTTAGATAAATGAGAGGGGGTGGGGATGAACCAGTTAATTCTAGTTATCCTATAGTCTCAAACACTCCCTGATGTATAAAACAAATCTTTCAAATAATTTAATTAGCTCGATAATATATCAACTATTCCTTTTTGATCATCTACTGAATAGCAGTAAATTAACTAGTATATTTACTGATCAATGTAGTTATAGTAATGTGTAAAATAAAATAAAAATTCAACACATCCATACACATTTAACACTTTTATTTTTAACCTGGAAACCCTGTTAGGGGAAAAATCACTTGGGACGGGTAACCCAAAATATTTTTCTTCTAAAGTGAGCTTAGTTAAGAGCCAACCCTCTTAAAGGTTACAAAACACACTGTAAGGTGTGACATGGTTAGATTGTTTATCAATAACAGTTCTCCCTTGACCAAACATTCACTATGGGGTCAACAAGAAAACAATCAACATTCATTGAATGTCATATTGAAATATAAAGACAGATAAATCTCACTCGGTCAAGAGATTTATCTGTAGCAATGGTTAGAATATTATAGTAATGATTTAATTCAAATACAACTTGATTTGAAAATTTTCAAATCTACACTAAGCTCAAAATACCTCTGGCCAATAATCTCAATTCAATCTCTTTGTTTCCTCCAAATCTTTTTTGCTCAGTAATTCCTTCTCTGATGCTCTGTGTTTGGTGCAAAATTTCTCGGTTCTATCTTCAACCTATTTGACCAGCTTCACATGAATATAATCTCCCACATGCCTTCTAGTAGACTCAATAATGAATCTCTTATCTCCTTTTATCATCATAAACCATTTTATTTCCATCCATAGATTTTTCCTCTTAATCTTCACCATTGATTTTTTTGCTTTAACCTTCCTTGGTAGTTGTATTAGTAACACATTTCAATCTCCTTCATATGATCATCTTTGAATTTTGTCTGTCATTTGATCATCATAAAAAACATTATCTTTTACCTCAGAATCATCGTTAATTTTCCATCTCATCATCTTTAGTCAGTAGTCATTAGTTCCATTTATTTCTTTCACTTAATCAATACCACATTGCATCAATGATAACTAGCTCGGTTAACACTGTACTCGGTATACACTTCACTTGCTCATTGTACATTGTTCCAACTTGGTGTATACTGAATTCTTCATTTACCAACCAGATAAACTTATTTAACCTTGATCTTTAATCCATAAAAAACTCATGTAAAGGAATCAAATCACTAACATAATGTCATAGAATCATTAATAAGTTACACAATGAATACCATATCCATATCTTTCTCATACATCTCATCTTCATGTAGATATCTCATTCCTTCAACATTATTTCCTTCTTAAGTTTTTGTAACCATAATGATAAGTACATTCAAAACTAGTTCACATCAATGACAATACATTAACTAGTTTAATGTCTTACATATACCTTAGTAGTTCAGAGATCATCAATCACTATCTTTTGAATTCTTCACTAGTTTGGTTCAAAGTTTTTTTTTTCTCTTTCCATTTGAGTACCAAGTCACCACCTTTAAAAGAACATAGTATGATCTTTTTTTATAACTTCTCCTAAGACAATGTTGATATTCTTTCAATTGTGTTAGTTCATTTTGTATATTTTCATCTAGTTCCTATAGTCGAGATACTCAGTATTCCTCATCTGAAATGATGTGTTTAAGGGATTCTTGTAGTGATAGGAGCTTGACCTCTATTGGAAAGATAGCTTCAGTACTGTATACTAGTGAATATGGAGTGTCTCCTATGGGGGTACAAAATTGGTGCAGTATGCCCATAAGGTGAGGTTGATTTGGAGGTGCCAATCCCAACCAGCTTTATTGACCATCTTTTTCAATATTTTTATGATGGTTTTATTTTTAGCCTCATCCTAAATATTTCCTTAGGGGAAGCAACGTGAAGAAAATTTATGATGGATGTGAAATTTTGCACAAAAATCTTCAGTGGTTTTGATGATGTGCTTATGACCATTGGAGGATAATAGATGGATATTTCCAATAAGATCAAATCTTGATTGCAAGAATGGCCATGGAAAAGTAAGTGGTTGTAGTTCCTTAGCTGGTGCATGGATGAGGTTCCCATGAATCTGGTATTTTCTATATTTCTAGATAAATAAGCAATTATTTGTTTCCATGGTGGGACAATAATACCAATTCTTAGAAGCTTCTTGGCTAAGGTCATGCCACTAGAGTGGGCACCTCAAATAACTCCATGTACTTCTAATATCATCATTTGTGCTTCCTCCAAGTTGGGACATCTTAAGAGTGTACCATCCAGACTTTGTTTGTAGAGTGTATCAGAAATGATAGTGTAATTAGAGTATTTCCTTATTAAGAACTTCTTTTAGATGCGAGAGAGTTATTGGGGGATGATTTAGCTAGTAAGGTAGGAATATATTTCTTGGTACCAAGGGGAATTAAGACAAAAAAATATCATGCACATCCTCAAACTTTGGGACTTCAAAAGAAAAGACCATGAGTTTCTTGACCATGAACTCGTAGTGTGTCACATATGGAAGCATGTCCAAAAAAGATCCTATATTAGCCATGGCATTTGTTGATTTGTTCTTGATCCTAGGGATTTGTTCAAATTATATATGCTCAAAGTGTATCTTAATATATTCTTCCATGACTTTATATAGAACCAGTTTTTCATCTTTGATGTTGTTGTTGTCGTTAACTTGGTTGATAATCAATTGAGAATTGCCATATACTTGTAACTATTGGATATTCCACTGGAAAACTTTTTTGAGACCTATGAGCAGTGCTTCATACTCAGATATTTTGTTGGTGCAATCAAGCTTTAGTCTATAAGATCTAGGAAAGGAATCTCCTTATGGAGTGATGAAGACTATGTTGTTGCCTTATCCTTTTTGCGTGTGAGAGCCATTAAAGTATAGTTTCTACTATTTCATCTCTTCTATATAAAAGATTCCTTCATTAGGAAATTCTATCAGCGTTGGATTACTAGAAGGTGAGTGTGCATCTACCAATTGGTCAATGATTTCTTGACCTTTTATTGATTTTATTTCCATGTAGTCTATGTCAAACTCACCTAGTATCATGACCCATTTGGCTAGGTTTGTTAGAAATAGGGAATACTGAGAGGGGGGGGAGTGAATCAGTATTCTAAAAACTTTTACTTTTTCCCAATTATGGATATAATAGATTATCTTGATACATGCATGACAGAGTAAACTAAATAACATGCATAGCAATAAAACAAAAGAACTCATAATACATTATTTTTTCTCAAGGAAAACTTGGCCAAGGGAAAACCCCAGTGGGGATGGTACCCACAAAGATCCACTAATCAAAAGTATCTTGTTAAGGATGTTGACCCTGTTAGGAGCTTGTTACATGCACATAGTGTCTCAGTCCTAATTAAGGGACTTTAGGCCTTATTAGAAGCCTCAACCCTGCTAAGAGTTGGTAGTAATGATTATAAATGATTACAAGATGAGCCCACTACCCAAACAAGTAATGTACAATGATTACTGATTACAAAATAGGGTAAGGTAGATAACCTTATACTCAATTTCTTTTCTTTCACAACTTCACATCAATACCTTTCTCATATTTATATCATTACACTTTCATATCATCTCTTACTTCGCATTCCATATGCCTTACATTTATACAAGTCATTAGGAATAATAAATTTTACAGTTGGCTTTACAAACCATAAAGCTTTACACAAAATACATATTTAACCAAGGTTTAATATATAGGATGTCATCCCTTTATATTATTAAGACATTATTTTTATAAACAAAATAATCCCTTAACTCTTTACCAATTCTGTCTTCTTCTCTGTCCTGTCGGCTTTAACACTGTCTCTAGTAAAACTTCCATAACTTCTTTCGTACATTCTGTACAGACTTTCACTCTTAGGTGATTCTTCAATAGTCATCATAGTATCTATGTTTAAGTGTGCAAGCACTAGACTTACTCCAATCGACATCGCCAATCAAAACTATCTCGGGTTACACTGGGAAAATATTGCTCACACTTAGACAATTTTTCTTTGTGCTCTGTCATATGTGGTCTTCATGTACATTATATGTTTCCATAATGACAACATCTAGATATCAAACTTAGCCAAATTTCCAACAATCTCCCCCTTTCTCATTGGTGGCAACATATGAGAAAATTGGCTAAGTCTCAAAAACTTCAAAACTCAAAATTGTGGCCATAACAAACAAAATATACCTTCTCTTTCCTTATAGCTCCATATATATTATATATATGCTATAATAGCCCTAGGAATATACTTCCTTAACATATATCAATTTTTTGCTATATATATATCCTCCTTTGACAACAATGACAAAAAAAGTGCCAAAACACTATGTTCAAAAAATGTTGTATACCTTGATTCAGAATTGCAGAGCCGGTAGGCTTGCAACACAATCTGAGAAATTTACTTTAATTCTCTCTATCTTCTTCTCCCATGCCTTCTTAATGGAATCTGCAACACTAAGTAGTGCACACAATCCATAAGATGTGATCTCACATGCTTGAAGGTTTGCAAAACTAAACTTCTCAAAAGATGTCTTTGATGAAAGACATTCTTCCAACTATCCTTCAACAATGCTTATCTTTATTGAAATGTGCTCTCTTAGAAGAGTGAATTTTTTCAATTTCCTATCCTTTTCATCATTGAGAATCCTTATTTCATCATTTATTTTGCTGATTCTTTTCTCAATATCCAATATCTTCACATTAGGGCTAGCTAAAAGATTTATCTCTGATTGAATTTCTTCTTCTTTAGCCTTAACCTTCTCAACTACTTTAGATACATGGTTTTTAGATTTTGTACACTAAATATACAAAGTTTTACCTCTGTCCAAATTCCTTCTCAAGTCTTTTATACAAACATCAAGATTGTTAATATCATTTCTTATATTCTAACTTATATCATGAAATATTTTGGCCTCATAGGCTACCTAAACCTTCACTTTAGCTACATCTGATAGGTTAGTGAACTCATTATCAAATGCATTTATAGCTTTCTTAGCTCTTTCTAGTGGATTTTCCTGTACTATCTGGTTAGTCACAACACTTTGTAACTTCTCTATTATTTCCAACAATGATCCTTTAAGGATTTTCATGTTCTTGTTCTTTCCAATTATTTTGTTTAGGGATGTGATCAATTCCATTTGATCATCAATTTCAACCGCTTTCCCAAAGCTCTCAAATATAGATCCAATCTATGATTTCTTTGCAATCTCAGGTGTAAGACTGATTTCCTCTTTGTTAGGGACTTCTTTTTGTCCTTTAATTTCTATACTCTCTTGATTCTCTATTTTATTTTCTTCCTCTATCCTTGTTTCTTTCTTTCCTTCTTCACTAAATCTGTCATGTTCTTCTAGAGCCAAATTGTCAAAAATGTTTCCAAGATTTTTAAAAGGATTATCATCACTATCCAATGTGATCTTAGTTCCTTCCACATGCATTGATTCATCTTCAATGTTAATTGATGGTGGAGAGGGACTCCTTTGATGCTCAACTTCCTTTGCCTGTTCTACTAGCTCTGCTACACTAGAGTGTTTTCCAACACTAGATGTCATTACCTTTACTATTGCTTTCTCTATTTCTTTTTTTATCTCTTCATAGTTTCCTCCCATTATCTGAATGGTTCTTCTCTTTCTTCTCATATGGGTATTAAGTTATTTCATTATCTCTTTAAAATGATCTTCATCTCTGACATCACATAGTTTCCTCACAAGATTTTCTCTTATTCTATTGTCTTCTTCTATTTCTCTCTTTTTCCTGTTAACTATCTTCTCAAATAAATCATCAGGTATCTTACCTTGAATTGTGTCAAACTTCTTATCTGCTAGGATCATATGTCTCACAACTGCATTCTCCAAATTCAATCTTTCTGAATAGTTATAGAGGTCATAGTACTTGTTCATCTTTAAAAAATCTCCATCATGAATAATCTGTTCATTTACCTTTTCAATCTTTGGTTTCCATGTCTTCTTTTTCACTTGAATATCTTCATCATCTTTTATCTCTATTATTTTCCTTTGTACTGGTGGAATTATTGTCTTCGATATCTTCCCTAGTGGAGTTGAGGATGATCTTGTAGACTTCCTTATTTCTTGTTCTTCTTGCTCTACTTTCACCTTATGCTACAAATTTCCAGTTTCAACCACTGATAAGGGTGGAACAGACAAAAATTCCTTTTGTCCAATGTCTCTAATAGTTGTTTTCTTCTTTGCAATCATAAACTCTTATTTTGTCATTCCTGTGTCCTTCAAAATTTTCTCAATTGTACTTTCTACTCTTTTCTTCGACTATTTCTCTTCCTGAATAGACTTTGCAAAGTTGAAGTTCTCCTCAAAAGTCCCAAATCTATTGCTATGTATATCCAACTTGCTCTTAAGAAATCTACTCACATATTCTTCTGCTTCAATTTCAAAAATTTCATAGCCAAGAGGGTCTATGAACTCTACTCTAGGTTCAACTGCTTCAATGAATATAAAGTCAGTGTCAACCATAAAACATATCTCATTCTTATATTTTTCAATAATTGACTAAGGGATCCTTGATCTATTCTTCATCAAGTTCTGAAATGTCTTTATTACCAACACTGCACTCTCATTGACCTTGTCAATTAGATGTCTCATATACACTTTGTTTATCATTTCCATTGTGGTCTTACCATCATTCCAATCATCACCAATAGTGTAAGGGAATCTTCTTAACAAATGGAAAAACATATAAGTGATCAATGATGAGAATCTAAACTGGGAGTTCTTAGTCTTATTTATCTTCTCCAAGTTCTCAAATAACTAAATTCTCAATATTTCACACATATTTACTTGTACTTTATCAACACACATCAAATAGGCTGCATGAATCATTCCAGTTGCCATGTCATCCTCTCTTGAATTAGCACAAAATTTAGCTGTAAGGATCTTGCACAAATACCTAACATCATCTTGATGTATCTTGCTAATCACTATACCTCTACCATTGTAAGATGATTTAGTGTTTTCCAATATAGTTTTCTTCACATTATTTTCATTAAACAATATGACTCCAGATTTAGACAAACGTGTTACTTCATGAATTAGGTCTACTATAATGTTTATCAATATGTCATCTAACCAAAACTTTACATTATGTATTCTGCTCAGAATTATCTAAGTGCATTCTTCATCATCAAATTCATACTGTAAAGAATACTTTATGATTTCACTATCCTTCAAATGTTCAAATCCTACTTTCAATGACATATCTAATTGTAGAGGTATCGATGTATGCCTAATTTCAAACTTTGAACTATTTAATTCTTTATGTCGCACAACTGCGTACATAACAAACAAAGTTCCTCCAAAGGTGGTGAATGATCCTTTGAGGAAAGAAACTAATCTCCTAAAAATCTCTATTCTGTAATACTTGACTAAATGGATTATACTAAATAATTAAAAGTAATGCTTTTGAAATAATGATATAATAATCTACAAACCACAAAGTATGAACCAAATGACAATTTCCAAATTATAATTAGATCAGTGCCTTCTAAATACTTGGGCTATAGAGTCACAAAAATTTCAATCTTACATACAATCAGAGATGGTTTTAAGGTAACTCACTCCTTTAAAGCGAGACCATCACCCTACAAGCTTCTATTGAAACAAAATTTAAAACAACTTATACAATAGGTCCTATGGTTTTTAACTCAACTTAAGAGCCCGAAAGGAAACAATAACAGGTTCTCAGACCATGCTACCATTATTCAAATTATACAAATTAGTCATAAATGAATGCATCAAATAGAAAAACATAGTAGGATACCCTAGTTCATAGAGTAATCTGAAAGACTAATTGAAAACATATAACTTATAACCACAAATAAAAAAGAAGAGCACTTATCTTTATTAATGTTGAAAAAATAGTACATTAGAGTTCATATTGTAGTTTTGATCAAATTATATCCTATGAAAATATATCTTGTATTGTATTCCCTCTCTTTACATTTTACATTATGTATATATACATGTTTGAGTGGTTTTCACACCTCTTTAGGGTGAAAAGACACACCCTTATTACAAATTGTTTTGAAAAAATGATAAACTAACTAAAAAATAACTACCTAACTTTCGGATTTGGGCTTGGTTGAAAAACCAAAACACCTTGTGGAAAGCTAATATTTTTAAGGGAGATAGGAAATTTGATTTCCCGAACTGGGTTTTTTTGAGATTTTTAAAATTTGACCATCTTCTACCTCTGTCAACATTATCTTTGCAGCAGGTCGAAATTCTAGCATTTTCTGAAGGCTTTGATCATAGAATTTTGATTGTTCTTGTCACAGAGCTTCCTTCCATAATATCTCAACATTTTAATTGAAAATTAATGTAATATTTTATCCCATTTCATGTACTCCATCATTAATTATTGGGCATGGAGTTTAAGAGGCTATTTTTTAGGGTTTTATCACTATATAGGACTCCAAATTTTGCCCAAAATTTAGAGCTTCAACAGTTAGTATCCCTAAACATTCTACTACTGTTATTATTATCATTAAATTAAGTCTTCCTACATTCAATAGCTCTATGTCCAAAACCATGACAATTATAACAATATCTATTAAGAGGTTTAAATTGCTTACCTGTACAATCTTTCTTCATATGACCAAAAGTATTACATGCAAAACATCTACCTTTAAATTCTCTTTGCATACCTTTAGGTGATTCTTCTTGTTTAAGTGTTTCTTCTTCTTTAGGCATATCCTTAGATTTGTTAACTTTATCAGATTTATTTTCATCTATATCTTTAGAAACTTTCAAATTTGGTTCCTTGCTTTCTTCACTTGCCTTAGATGAGTTAAATCCAAGACCATTTTTATCATAGAATGGCTTTTGATAAGACATGCATTCATCAATCTTCTCACTAGTGGAATATAATCTCTCAAGTTGTTGCTTAGATTGAGTCAGTTCACCTTTCTCAATTGTATTGTACTTTTCAATTTTAGCATACTGCAATTTGGTTTTCTCAACTTCAAATGTCACTTTACAAAGTTTAGATTTCAGATCTTCATTCTCAAATTTTAGGCTTTCATTCTTAGATTTCAGATTTGCTTCATTCTTGTTATTTCCATCTTTCAAACTTAACTTCAGATTTTCTATCTTTAATTCATGTTTAAGGATATCATTTTCTTTTTCTAGATTATCATCACAATATTCAATTTGAATTGTAGATTCCTTTTCTGATTTCAATTCTTCCAGCTTATTCTTCAGTTTCTCAATGAGGTTCTTTACATCATCATATTTCCCTTTTAGAGTATCTCTTTCATCAGTAAGCATATCAATCTATTCAAGAGCTTCTTCAAGATTCTTCTATAGCTGATCCATATCAATAGAGATCTTACTCAAGTTTCTAGGCTTTCTCTAAATGATTCTTTTCCGAGTAACTAAGCTCTAATACCAATTGTTAGAAATAGGGAATACTGAGAGGGGGGGTGAATTAGTATTCTAAAAACTTTTACTTTTGCCCAATTATGGATATAATAGATTATCTTGATACATGCATAAAAAAGTAAACTAAATAACATGCATAGCAATAAAGCAAAAGAACTCATAACACATTATTTGTTCTTGAGGAAACCCTGGCCAAGGGAAAACCCTGGTGGGGATGGTACCCACAAAGATCCACTAATCAAAAGTATCTTGTTAAGGATGTTGACCTTGTTAGGAGCTTGTTACATGCATATAGTGTCTCAGTCCTGATTAAGGGACTTTAGGCCTTGTTAGAAGCCTCAACCCTTCTAAGAGTTGGTAGTACTGATTACAAATGATTACAAGATGAGCCCACTGTCCAAACAAGTAATGTACAATGATTACTAATTATAAAATAGGGTAAGGTACATAACCTTATACTTTCTTGCTTTCCTTTCACAACTTCAGATCAATACCTTTCACATATCTATATCATTACACTTTGTTATCATCTCTTACTTCGCATTCCATATGCCTTACATTTATACAAGTTATTAGGAATAATAACTTTTACAATCGGCTTTACAGAACATAAAGATTTACACAAAATACATATTTACCTAAGGGTTAACATCTAGGATGTCATCCCTTTATATTATTAAGACATTATTTTGATAAACAAAATAATCCCTTAACTCTTTACCAATTCTATCTTCTTCTCTGTCCTGTTGACTTTAACACTGTCTTTGGTAAAACTACCATAACTTCTTCCGTACATGTTGTACAGACTTGCACTCTTAGGTGATTCTTCAATAGTCATCATAGTATCTATGTTCAAGTGTGCAAGCACTAAACGTACTCCAATCGACATCGCGAATAAAAAATGTCTCGGGTTACACTGGGAAAAAACTATTCACACTTAGACAATTTTGCTTTGCGCTCTGTCATACTTGTTCTCTATCATATGTAGTCTTAATGTAGATTATATGTTTCCATAATGACAACATCTAGATATCAAACTTAGCCAAATTTCCAACAAGGTTCCCTATCAATGTTTCTTTAGTCAATAGATATTTCAAGAGGTCTATTTTATCAATTAGGATCATCTTGTGGCTCAACATGTAGTGTCTAAGTTTTTGTGAAGAAAAAATACAACGAAAAATTCCCTTTCAATGATAATATAATTTAGTTCATAGGCCACAAGTGTCTGAATGATGTAGTATATGACCCT
This sequence comes from Chamaecyparis obtusa, assembly GCA_027943335.1. Classification (NCBI taxonomy): domain Eukaryota; kingdom Viridiplantae; phylum Streptophyta; class Pinopsida; order Cupressales; family Cupressaceae; genus Chamaecyparis; species Chamaecyparis obtusa. Next base: position 704,036 of record BSBK01001669.1, read on the forward strand.
TTCCTTTCCTTCTAAGCCACTTTGTGTTAGTAATGCCTCCAAATGAGTGTTCTATAACCAAGATGTATAATAGTAAGGGCTGATCTAGAATGGGTACTACTAAGACTGATGCTGACATCAAATAGTCATTTAGTATTTGGAAGGCCTTTTGACAATTCTCTATCCATTCAAACTTTATATTTCTATGCAATAGGTACTAAAATGGGTGGCACTTATCTGAAAACTATGAGATGGATCTACATATTGACTATAATCTAACATGTAAGAATCTTAAGTTCTTCAAAGTTATTAGAGGAGGAATTGTAATTATTGCTTAGATCTTTTTGAGGTTGATCTCTATTCCTTTTTGGGAGATAATAAATCCCAAAAAAATTCCTAATGTGACCTTAAAGACACACATCTTTGGGATTAACTAGACCTTGTATCCCTGAAGCCTATCAAATACTAGCTCTAATATTGATAAATGCAAATTTCTTTCTATGGACTTTCCCAATATATCATCAACATGATCTTCCATGGTGATATGAAGTTGTAATCACCTAAATTTGGACAAGATTAATCATGTGAGAAATCAAGGCAAAATCAAGGCAATTGAATCAAATCAAGCATTTATCAAATCGAAATTCAAATCAAGCCTTAATCAAATTTAATTAAAAATCAAAAGTTAGAAATTTAATTTAAATCGATTAAATCATGATAAATCACTTAATTATGAAATTAATCTAATTAATTGCATAGTTCAAATTAAATCAAATCAGCCCATTCAAGGGGTACACATGGCTAAAGATATTAATTAAATTCAATTAATTAAATCCTATTTTCCCTCAACCACCAAATGGGAGGAAAATTCATCAACCAATAGGATTTATGGATTGAGCTCACATGGATCAAGCTCAAATCGAATCTCAATCACTCACTTGGAAGATGCATCTTGTCCACTCATTTTGTCCTCTTGTCCCAAGCTTTGAGGACAAAATATTTAAATGGTCTCCAAAGGTGGAACCATGGACTTAACACAAACTCAACCTTTCTCGACTCAACAACACCCCCTACCCTTGCCAAAATCTATAAAAGAAAGACATAATTAAATCAATAATCATCCACAAATATGAGAATAGCATCAAACCTCTTGCAATTTATAGCTATAAAGGAAAATTTAGAGCTAAATAGGAGTAATTTCTTTTGGAATTGAATATTTAGCTTTGTTTATCATATCATTCTTATTTTAGGACTGTTGCTAATGGAAGCTTGCAAAGAGATTTGCATTAGCATCCCTAAATAGAGATCCATAGAGTGCATAATTATCAATTCTTTACTTAATTAGATTTCTATTTGTGGTAATTTAGTTTTTATTTGAGTTATTTATGATACTAACCCTATGAAGGTACTTTTTCTAGTACACAAAATAGCTCCCACCACATTTATATATTGAGACACCAAATTATCATTCAAAAATGTAGGGAGGATGGTAGGTTCAATGGAATCCCATTGAATTAATTCCAAATAGATAAGGGTCAAAGGTTCAATGCTTTGGTTTAGTCCAATGGGGTTTAGGGACATGACTTCATTTGAAGGTTCAAACATTGTATTGCTTAAATCTATAATATGTGCTTCTTCAAGATGTTCTAGAGAGCTAGGGTCAAAATCCTCCTCACTAGAATCCTCTAAGGTTTCTATTGGATAAAAATCTCATGGATTAAACCTAATGTTAGATTCTTCCATAGTAGGTCTCCATGATGGTATGTAAGGTTCTCCTACCCATTGATTTATTTCAATATCTTGAATTGGTACATTATCTAGGACCACTTGACTCAAACTTGAGGCTTGATTCTGATTTGATTCTGAGGCTTGTTCTTTTCCTTTTCTAGGGATATAGGTGTGGATGATATCCACTTCTTTATCTTGGCATGACTCAATTGATAATGAGTCCCATTCCCAATTATTGGAATCCTCATCACTTTGAGAACCTAATTGTAAAATTCAGTCATATACTAAGGGGTATTTCTTTTGAGTGTACCCTTGTTCTAGCTACCCTAATCTAGTATTTTCATTTCTATCTCTCCATGTCATTTCAATGGGTTTAAGGAGTCCTTCGTTTCTTGTTCCGAAAGGTCCTTTTCCTTTGTATCCCATCGTTTGCATTATTTGAAATCATTTCCCATATTTATGTGTGGGAATGCTTATATTTTGGATGCGCTTTTCATGTGCACTTGATTCCTCATCCTTATATAGCCAATTTAGAATTTCATTGTCTTCTTCCTCCATGAATGAAGATGTATTTTCTCTCACAAAGTGATCATTATACTTATGAGGTAGATTAGATGGCATTCCATATGATTTGGGAGATAAAAGTAGGTCCATCATAGATAAGGAGTATTCACCTACACCCTTTTGTTTGATCTTTCTTTTCTTTTCAAAGTTTTTCTTAATATGATCCATTTTTTAGTAATGAGCATCTTTGGTGTAGATTTGAATGGATCTAGCTTGGTCTTCTTTCTATTTCTCATGAGTACTATCTTTCTATTTTGTGTACTAGAAAAGTGCCTTCATAGGTTTAGTATCATCAATAATTTAAATAATAACTAAATTACCACAAATAGAAATCTAATTAAGCAAAGAATTGATATTTAAGAACTCTATGGATCTCTATTTAGGGATGCTAATGCAAAGCTCTTAGCAAGCTTCCATTAGTGACAGTCCTAAAATGAGAATGATATGATAAACAAAGCTAAATGTTTAATTCCAAAAGAAATTACTCCTATTTAGCTCTAAATTTGCCTTTCTAGCTATAAACTGCAAGAGGTTTGATGCTATTCTCATATTTGTGTATGATTATTGATTGAATAATGCCTTTCTTTTATAGATTTTGGCAAGGGTAGGTGGTGTAGTTGAGTTGATCAAGGTTGAGTTTGAGTTAAGTCCATGGTACCACCTTTGGAGACCATTTAAATATTTTGTCCTCAAAGCTTGGGACAAGAGGACAAAATGAGTGGACAAGATGCATTTTCCAAGTGAGTGATTGAGATTCAATTTGGACTTGATCCATATGAGCTCAATCCTTAAATCCTATTGGTTGATAAATTTTCCTCCCATTTGGTGGTTGAGGGAAAATAGGATTTAATTAATTGAATTTAATTAATATCTTTTGCCATGTGTACCCCTTGAATGGGTTGATTTTATTTAATTTGAACTATGCAATTAATTAGATTAATTGCATAATTAATTGATTTATCATGATTTAATAATTTTAAATTGAATTTATGACTTTTGATTTTTAATTAAATTTGATTAAGGCTTGATTTGAATTTCAATTTGATAAATGCTTGACTTGATTCAATTGCCTTAATTTTGCCTTGATTTTGCCTTGATTGCTCACATGATTAATCTTGTCCAAATTTAGGTGATTACAAATGCCCCTCTTTGAGTCGACATGCGAAGCATGTCGATTCAAAGAATGTCCCAATTCCATTGATGTGAAGTCCTAATCTCGTTGAGGTAAAGTCCTGATTTAGTTGATGGTTGATTTTGATGTTGATAGAAGATGCAAATATTGATGGAGCTCGATTGATTTGATGTCCCGATGGTCGATTTTATGATGAATTATCCAATATGGTACCTGGTTTGATCTGATTTGATGTTTGATGCCCCTTTCGATTGATAAGAGAAAAAATTTTGAAAGAAGATTACGCTTTGATTTGATGGTCATGCCCCTGATTTGATGATACTGATGTCATTCCTGATTATCCGAGTGTATACCCACTCAAAAATGAAATGAAATTTGATAGTTGTTTGAAAAAGTTGATGGTTTTAGGTTATTTTGCATTAATTTGGTCAATTTATACTGAATTTCAATTTTATTTCCGATAATGAATTTGTGTTCATTTGATGAAAAATACCCCTAATTTGGTAGAATTAGTGATAAATTTGGGTCCTTGGTCAATTTTTGGTCAAAGATGCCCTTTTAAGGTCAAAATGGCCTATATAAAGGGGTAAATAGTCAATTTTACTATTCATTTTCACTTTGCTATTTGACTTTTCTCTTTAACTTCTCTGAGTTGATTCATCATGTTTATCCTGATTTGCGAGCACCGATTTGAGTGAGGGCATCAGTATCTTTGACCACCAACCTATGGACCTCCAGTATGTACCCGATCAACTTGCTTTATGAATTTACTGCATTTAATTTGAAAAAAAATTGAATTTTTTTAGGAAACCCCCCCCTTTTTTTTCTTCTTTTTTTGCAAATTAAATAGTGCTTTTAATCCTCTTAATAGAGTGTACACATTTCTTTCTGCACTTTCGTGATTTCTAATAGCGCGTACACATTTCTTTTTGTGCTTCCATGATTTCTAATAGTGTGTTTACATGTTGAAATTAGGACTCTTTTTTCACTCCAAATTTTCTCTAGCACGTATAAATTCATTTGCACATTTGATGTTTTAAATAGCGTGTTCATGCATATCTTTTAGCATTTTAAATTTTTTTTAACATTTTCACCATAGAACGGTGATTTTACCAATTTGTCTTGCGCTTTTAATATTTTTAGCTGCACTTTTTCCTTTTAGCACTTTTAATCATTAAATTAGCACTTTTACCCTGTTAGGAAAAAATACAAATGACTTAGTCAGTTTTCTAAACCATCCAATGTCATCAATCAATTGATTGGCTTAGGTAATAAACCTGATTTAGTAACAAGTTGTAGGATGTCAGTTTGAATCAATTTAGTTTGAATTTATGAGTGTCAATCTCGATTTAGATGATGGATGATGATAAATTTTCCATCCTCTCTGAATAGAATCTAGAAAATTGATTGTGGTTTGATAATTTTTTCAATGTTTGATTGGCTTAGAATGATTCAAAAGATATTGTTTTCAAATACCAATGTGATTTAACTTGTTTTTTGTAGGCCGTGCTTAAGTCACTGGCCATTCGAGCTTTTTATCCTCTACCATTCAACATGGTAGATGATTTGAGCACTCTAGATCACCGACATATTGGTAGATGTAATTTGTCCTTCTTGCTTGTCCTACCTTGATTCTGAGTGAATCAAGGAATGATTACAGCTACGATAGAGAGGTGGCAATCTAACCATAATACCTTTCACTTTCTCATGGGAGAGATGACCATCACTCCCGAGGATGTGCACCACATCCTACACATCCCTACATGTAGAGATTTGGTATACTATGATCAAGTCTATGATGGTAAAGCTTGTCGACAGGTGTTTTAAGTCCCTACGATTGGTGATGTCCATATTGAGTGGGCTTAGTTCCCATCTTTCTCGGTTCTTCCTACAGTTTTGGGTACTTTGATTGGAAATTTCCTCATGCCTGATCATCAAGGGCATGGATTTGTATTCGGTTGGGAACACATCCTAGAGGATTTGATGGATTAGCCTCAATGGTTTGATTGGGGTTCTTGTGCTTTGGTGTAGCTGTACCATGAGCTACATTTAGTTGTTTATCAGTGTTCTACGACTCTATCTACCAGAGTCATTTTGCTGCCGATATGGACATGGGAGCACATCCCAGTTACTAGGTTGATCGATGTGCATCATTGTGATCCTAGGTGGCCATTTGCCTAAATGTATGAGGGCATGGTAGTGCAGGCCCATCTGGGCAAGTTGGATTACTAGCACCAGATGATTGATAATGTTGATCAGGTCACATGGAGACCATATATTGGATATGAGGCATGGCCCAAAGATTCTTCAGAGCTTCCTTTCATGTGTTGTCCTCGATGGATGTTAGGGCCAACTCCACATATCATCGAGAGATTTTGTTTCCTTTGAGTGTTATGACAGTATGGGTGGACATAGGGCATGCTTCAGGGTTTACCTATGTATGCCCAAGTACAGGTGGAGTGATCATTATGGGGGCCTCAAATTGATTATAAGATAGCTCAAAAGGAGGTAGAGTAGCTAAGTCACCTGCCATGGGATATGAGAGACCATATTATAGATGCTAGGATGATTGAGGAGTATGTAGTCTAGTTCTCTCAGAACCCTCTTTCGAGGTTCACAGATCCATCAGAGTGGATACCTAGGATCGAGGAGGAGTCAAAGGATGATAGAGGGGATGGAGATGATGGTGGGGATGGGGATGGAGGTAGGGGTCATCGTAGATGAGGTGGGAGGGGATGATGGGGTAGGAAAGAAGTTGCAAGAGGTAGATTTGTTATTCCAGTGATTGTTTCCATGCCTTTTCCTCCTAGGGGTGGTGGTTAGATGAGGGGTGCTAGTGTGGATAGAGTTTTTCATTGGGTTGCCATAGATCCTACAGCCAGATAGGGTTTTCATAGGGTCTGACATCAAAGACAGGTGGATGCTCAAGTAGTTTCCTATATTGATGCTCAGGCCACACAAATTTTGTTAGATCAGGCATAGGGTAGACCATCGGAAGATCCTCTTCCACAAGCTCCCCCAGTATAGGCTTTTGCTTCTTCTACTATGCCATCTTCTTCATCTTGTCCATCTTCTTCCATGCCATCTTCTTCTATTCCATCTTCTTCCACTACTCTTCCACCAACTCCTCCTACACAGGTTCCTAGTTCAGAGGCTCCAGTAGCTGCATTAGATGTTCAAGCTTTACAGTAGGATGTGTCTCAGATTAGACAAAAGGTTATCAAACTTAGTAGTATGATGCAAGCTTTTATGGTTGTTATGAGTCAGCATGGGCTACAGGCTAGTTCAAGTAAACCTCCTGATACTAATCTTGGTCACGATGGTGCTGATGCTGTCGATGGTTCTGGGAGTTGATTTATATTTTTGAGCTGACACATATTCTTTTATTCATTAATGTACATGATGATCTCATTTTCTTATATCAAGACATTGGACTCTGTTGTATCTTCTAATTAGTTGATGTTCTTTATATTATGTGTTGATACTTGTTGATACTTTGGTGGACTTTGATTTCTTGATGTTTCATGATGATGACACCATGGACTTTGATACTTAGTTGGTAGATTTACTTTATGTGATGTCATTATTTGTTGGACCTCATTTTTTAGGTGTTTTTCTATGATATGTCAATCTATATGATCCTATCTCCTACATGCTTTGTTTTATGCTTTTCAGAATGCAGTTTATGATATGGATGAAAATGTTCTATTGATGCGTAAATGGTTGTCTTATGTATGACATAAAATAGGTGAATGGATGTGATATGAGTTTAATGATTCTTGTAATGATTAATGCTTTATGGATGCAAAAAGATATATAAATGTGTTAGATGATGATTTAATGAATAATGCTATGTAGTGACGTATATGGATATATTTAGTTTTGATAATATGGATATATGTAATGGATATAATTGAAATGGATTTATGGTACGCAAATGTGATGGTCCTATATGATGTAATGAATGCATATGGATATTTAATGATTAATGATTTACATGACCCTAAATGTTATATGTTATATAGATGAATGATGTTGATGAATGTAGATGCAATGATATTTAATGTAGGATAAAAATAAATGCCCTAAGATTTTAATGAATGAATGTAGATGAATGATGTAATGTGCAATACTTTTGAATGAATTAAATGATATGCACCTAATGATGAATTTATGTCTATTTGGATGAAATGATGCAATGAACATTAACTAATGAATGCAATCAAAAATGATCTCAGTGATTTAATATGAATGATCTCTTAAAAGGAATGCACACTAAATGAGATGGATCTTTAAAATGAATGCAACCTAATGCAATGTTATCTAATGAAATTTAATTTAAATGATGCAAACTAATGTAATTAACCTTAGTAAAATTGATGCAAGCTAAATGTGGTGAACTTAATTGAACTCTAGGGAAAAATCCTAAATGAATGCAAGATTTTTAGAATCTAACAAATGCAAGTGAACTAATGTAATGCACTGTTGATTTTATTTTTGATTTCCAACACACTCGATCACATACATTTTTTTTGAGATGCCTTTGATTTTTTATTTGACCACACCCCGTTTTTATTTTCCTCTTGTAATTTAGTTTTTATGCTAAGAAAGGCAAATAATTTAAATGCATTTAATCTAAGATGTATGGAACTAACTGTCACTTATCAAAAATTTGGAGCTTATCTTCATCATTGAGCAATTTTTGGAATCTTGAATTCAGTACAACCATCACTAGTTCAACCATGATGATATGAATACCTTTTTCACCTCTTGCATTGCTTTCCCATCCTTTTTGGTATGACTATCACTGATTGGAGTCAATCATGAGAGTACGAATACAAATTTTGTCAGATTCTATGTTGCAAGTGGATTTTGGTATTATGATATTGAACATCAAAATATCCAAGGTATCCTTTTGCGTAAACAAACAAAAATCTTAGTTTCATCATATGTACAAGTCCTCGATGATTCTTTGATGATCACGTCCTTAGACAAATAATACATTCTTTAAAACTATGATCTTAAAAAAGTCACTTAGAAATTAACAAAATATCATGCTTTCATCATAGCTTGTCTAGTTTAAAAACTTTCATCGATTCGCTAGAAAGACATGATTTCACCAATCAAGTCAACACTTTAGAAAATTTTGCAATTATGTTCAAATCCATATTTCAAGTATAGTTCCATCCATTTCATACTTCTAATCCTAATAAAGATATGGTCGTGTAAGATTTTGGATCAAATTTGGCATTTGGTTTAAATTGGATTAGAATTAGGATTTGATTGAGTGTTTCACTTGTACTTTGATGAATTGATTCGATGTTTGATTAAAGTTTTCTTTTGATGAATTTGTTGGCAATTTGGTTGAGGCATGTACATGGATGTTCTCATTATGGAAACATATGTTCCCTATGAAGATCGCATAAGCTGGAAAGTAAGTATGGAAGATCGCAGACTAAAATTGTCTAAGTATGAAACAGTGTTTTTGACAGAGCACCTGATACAGTTTGTTTTGGCGTTCACTGGAGCATGATCAAAGTTTGCATAGTTGAACATAAACTCTATGGTGTCTAAGGATACCCCATCTCAATGTGCAAAAGAGTATGGATAGTACGGACAAAGTTATGATTGTTTTACTGATGACAAAGTACAGCCGACAGAGTAGTTTTGAAGGTAGAACTAGTAAATGAATTAAGGGATTATTTTGCTTGTCAAAATAATGATTTAATATTATAAAGAGATGACATCCTAGATGTTTACTCTTGGATAAAGATATGCAAGCTGATAGGAGAAAGATATTATGTTTGTATCTTGTATAAATAAAGATGTACTGAACATACTTGAAATGTAACTTGTAACTTGTGATAGTTGTATATTGTGATAGTAGAAAAAGTTGTTGATGTGAAGTTGTAAGCAGTACCATATTATAATCAGTAAACATTTGTATTACTTGTTTGGGCAGTGAGCTCATCTAGTAATCAGGTTTTGTATCAACAACTCCTAACAAGGTTGAGGCTTCTAACAAGGCCTATAGTCCCTTAACTAGGACTGATACACTATATGATTGTAACAAGCTCCTAACAGGGTCAACATCCTTAACAAGATATCTTTTGATTAGTGGATCTTTGTGGGTACCATCCCCATTGGGGTTTTCCCTTGGCTAGTGTTTCCTTGAGAACATATCATGTGTTATGAGTTCTTTACATTTACTGTTATGTATGCTATTTAGTTTCTTATGCTTTAAAGTAATCCGTTATATCCATAAGTGGGCAAAAGTAAAAGTTTGTGAAATACTGATTCACCCCCCCCTCTCAGTATTTCCTATTTCTAACAGAATCCTTCCTCCTTTAGAGTAGATTTCCCCCAGTTTGATATGATTACATTTGTGGGACTTGGGACTATTTACAGATTAGGTGACCAAAATCTTTAGGTACTTGTAAATGCAACTATGGGGTTTTATTATGCAATATATACAAATGTTGGTGAATGCAATATTTACAAGGATGACTACTAGACATGTGACTGACTTGGAATTTCAATGGCACCTATTTACTAGGTTTTCACCGATTGAATGGATTTTTCTTTCTTTTTCTATTTTTAAAGTTTTTTTCCTTTTTTTGCTACCAAGGCGCCTATTTGCTAGGTTTTCACCAAGGTACTTTTTCTCTTTTTCTGATTTTTTTGTATTTTCTCTTTTTTCAAAAAAAAAATTTCATATTACAAAGGCACCTATTTGCTAGGTTTTCACCAAGACAACATATTTTTGAGGATAATTTCTGAATTTTTTTGGCTTTCTTCATGTTCAAATTTTCACTATTTTTTTATCTTTTTTGTATTTCTGATTTATTTTCTCTTTTCTACTTTTCAATGTTGTTGGTATTTTTCAGGATCTCTTTTAACTATATACAATAAATAGGATGCTTTCCATCTGATTTTCTGATACTCTTTTTCTTTATACCCTTTCCTCTTCTTTATGTGTACAACATTTTTAGGTTAATGATATTAATAGGTTCTTGTAATTCTTCTCCATCACAATCAGTTAATTTATAGGTGCTTGTCCCAAAAGATGAAGTGATCACAAAAGGTCCTTTCTAGTTTGCTTCCCATTTTCCTTTCTTTTCTCTTTTTTCTTGATTCTTGGGATTTTATCGCAAAAACTAGGTCACTTATTTGGAATATCCTTGACTTGACATGCTTGTTATAGGTCCTTGATATTCTGTAGTGATACACTTTCAAGTGATCATAGGATTTTTATTTTTTCTCATCTAGCAGTTCTAGTTCATGCAACCTAGCAACTCTATAGTCCTCTTCACTAATCAAACCATGTAGAGATATTCTTAAAGATGGAAGTTCTACCTCCAAAGGTAAAATTGCTTCTATTCCAAAGACTAAGGAGAATGGTGTAGCTCTCGTTGGCATTCTAATGCTTGTCCTATAAGCCCATAAGGTTGGGTTTATTTTTATATTCCAATCTCTGTCTGAATTATCCACGGTTCTCTTCAATATCTTTAAGATGTTCTTATTTGTTTCTTTTGCTTGTCCATTACCTTGGGGGTAATTGTACACTAGGGAAAGTGCCTTCATAGAATTAAGGTTAGTCAATAAATGATAATAGTAATTAAATACAACCACAAAGTAATAGAGCAACTATTTAGCAAAATAATGACTAATTGAGCATCCTATGGATCTCTAACTAAGAATGTTAATGAATAGCTCTCAGCAAGCTTCCATTAATGACAGTCCTAAAATGAGAATGATAAAGATAACAATGCTATTGCTAACAATTAGATCAAAAGAAATGTTAAAATGCTTCTCAAATGCCTTTCTAAGCTCAAATTGCAAGAGGTTCAATGCAATTCTCAGATGTGTGGATGATCAATATGAAGGAATTAGGCCTTCCTTTTATAGATTTTCCAATGGTAGGGGGTGTAGTTGTATTTGATCATGGTTAAACCTTGGTTGAGTCCTTGGTTCCACCCTTTGAAGACAAAGCAAAGTTTGTGTCCTCAAAGCTTGGGACAAGTAGACAAGATCAATGGTCAAGATTCCTTTTCACTTTGAGTGAATGAGATTGAATTTGGCTTGATCCATGTGAATGCCTTCCCTTTATTCTCATTGGTTGATTGATTTTCCTCTTTTTGTGGTTGTTGAGAGTAATTGAGATTTATTAATTAATTTAAATGAATTTGTTCAGCCATGTACCCCTTGAATGGGTTGAATTTGATTTAATCCAAGACTATACAATTAATTGAATTACTTGTATTTTGATTTGATTTCACTTGATTAAAGTGCTCTCAATTTTGATTTTGATTGAATTAAGATTTGATTTTCATTTTGATTGGCTAATTATGCATTGTGATTCAATTGATTCAATTATGTCCTTGATTTGCCTTGATTTGACTTGATTTTCATTGATTTGATCTTTGTCCATTTTCAAGTGATTACAAATGCCCCTCTTTGAGTTGACGTGTGAAGCATGTCGATTCAAAGAATACTATGATTTTTCTTGATAATAGGTCTTGATTCGTTGATGGTTGATCCTTGATGTTCATTTGGTGTCTTTCAATGGTTGATCTTGATTTTTGATATGAGATAGATGTAAATATGATTGATATGAAACTCTCTTGATATGGTTCTTTGATGATCGTCCTGATATGATGTTTAAACTGATGATGAATCTCGATATGATGTTTTATTTGATATGATGATTCTGATATGATACCTACTGTGATGATTGATTTCGATGTGATGCCCCATTCGTTTGATTATGAAAAAATTTTTGATAAAAGTGTTCGCTTTGACTTGTTGATCGGTCCCTCAATTTTTTTTGATGATGTTACTACTAATGTAGATCTGATTATCCAATGGAATGCCCCCTCAGAAATGAAATAAAATTCATACTTGATTTGATCATTGATTGATTCAAGATGATGTTGATCGTTTGGTTTTAATAAAGTTTAGGTTTTTTTAATGAATTTTATTTGTATTTCTGATATCGATGTTGAATTCAGTTAATTTTGAATGTCCCTGTGTTGATTATTATGATGATCGCCTCATTTTATTAGATCAAATGGGGTAACAATGTACTTGCATAGGTAAAATTTACCTCCTTTTAGGTCAAAAACCTATATGAAGGGGTCAAAATCCCTTTTTACTATTCATTTACCATTGACTTTTTCCTTTGACTACCTTTTGCCTTTTCCACCTTCCACGATGTGTGTCCCTATCCACAAGCATCGCTTTGAGAAATGTCAGCGATATCATTGGCTACCTGACTCAGGCCTCCAGTGAGTACTTGTACCTTTCCATTTTTCCATTTTTAGCTATAATTTCAATTTTTTCAATTTTTTCCTGTCTAGGTTTTCAGTTTTTCTCGATAAAGGGGCACTTTTGCCACTTTTAAGGCCATTTTTGCCTTCCAATGTGTGCTTTCCCACTTTTAAGGAGCGCTTCCGTGAATCTCTTTGGCGCTTTCGCTTGCCAAATTTAAGCCCTTCCGTGCTTTTACAATTTCTTTTCGCACTTTTGCCTAGGTGTAGCACTTTTGCAACTTTTACATGTGCTTTCATTGAATTTTTGTGCTTTGAGATTTTTTAAGAGCGCTTTTGATGTGCATTTGGGTGCTTTTGAATTTTTCACCACTTTTGCAATATTTATGTGTGCTTTCACACCTTTAAACAACACTTTCAATGTTTGCCTCTTTTTCTTAATAAACTAGCGCTTCTGCTCTGCAAAATTTCAAGTTTTTGGATTTTTGACCAAGTTGCAATTTTGTCAACGTCGTTAATCAATTGTCAGGTTTATGTTCCCAATTTTTGAGATTTTGTAACAAGTTGTAAGGTGTCAGTTAGGGTTCAGTTATAGTTAGGATATATGTCATCTATCTAGGTTCAGATGATGGATGAAGATAAAATTTATGTTCTATCTGTGTAGAAACATGAAATCTGATTGTGGTTTTGATAAGTGTTGATGAATTTTTTATCGACTTAGAATAATCCTTATAATTTCTAATTTCCTTTTTGATGTGTTTAATCTTTCTTTTTGTAGTTGGATCTCAATTCTTTATGTATTCATGAATCTTATCCACTGTCTTGGGATATGATTCCTACTCTGAGTGTTGCCAACCATCGACACATTGCCCGGTGTGGTCTATCATTCCTTCTATATCTTCCTTGATTCCATGTGAATCAGGGCCTTATTACTACTATGGCTGAGCATTGGCACTCAGACCATAACACATTCCATCTTCCTATGGGTGAGATGACCATCACCCCTAAGGATGTGTATCATATTCTCTGATTGCCTACCCGAGGAGAGCTTGTATACTATGATACAATGTATGATGGTTCAGCCTGTCGCCTAGTATTTGGTGATGCTTCCATTGGTGATCAGCATATTCAATGGGCCCAGTTCATTTCATTCCCTGTGTTACCTACTATTCTTGGTACTCTTATTGGTGGCTTCCTACTTCCGAACCGGCGTGGACATGGATTTTCTATTGGTTGGGGTCTGATTTTAGAGGATTTGATAGTAGATCCTAGTTGTTTCAATTGGGGTTCCTATTTATTAGCATAGTTATATCATGAGCTGCACACTATCGTGTATAGACATTCCACTACTTTGACTGCTGGAACCATTTTATTACAGCTATGGACTTGGGAGCACCTCCCAGTGATATGTCCTGTGACTGCTCAAGATTGTCTGGCTGGTTGGCCATTTGCATGGATGTACAGTGGTATTATCAGGAAAACCCATATGGGTAAGCTTGATTACAGGTGACGTCAGATAGATGACATGGATACTATCATTTGGAGGCCCTATCTTGGATGTGAGGATTTGCCAGAGGATGATAGTGAGCTTTCATATATGTTTTATCCTCGTTGGATGATTGGTCAGTCCACTTTTGTGATCGAGAGATTCTACTTCCACCATGTGTTTCATCAGTATGGGCACATTCAGGATATGCCTCAAGGTGTAGCGATGTATGCTCGTCTTTAGGCTGAGAGATCATTATGGGGCCCTTGTGTTGATTATGGCACAATTGTTCAAGATATTTAGGATCTGGGGTATCATCCCTGGAACCCTAGGTCATAGGTGATGGATGCTAGCATTACAAATGAGTATGGTGCCTTGCTACATAGGTATCCTTTTCCTAGATTTACTGATCCTACTAAGATGATTCCTAGCATTAAGGAGTTATCTGATGGAGATGATGGAGCTGATGGGGATGGGGGTGATGATGATGATGATGGAGATGATGATGGAGGTGCTGGTCATGGGAGGATTAGGGGTCGACATGGATGACAAGCTCGTCATGGAGAGAGAGCGGGTCATGTACTGATACTAGTGTTAGTTGCTGCTCATATTCCTCCTAGAGCTAGTGATCAGGGTGGAGGTGGATGGGTTGACATGCTTTTACATCAGGTGGCTAGAGTTGCTATATAAAGGCCTCATGTTAGATGATAGAGAGATTTTGATGTAGAGATTGCACAGGTGTTGCTTGATCAGGCACAGGGTCATCTTGCTCAGCAAGTCATTCCTTCTTTGGTTCCTCCTATTATTCCTTATGTTGTTCCTACCATTCAAGCACATGGTACTACTTCGATGCCTTCATCTTCATCACATCCTTCTTCTTCTCAATTTGTTCCTATGTTGGGTGATCCATCTTCATCCACTCCATCTTTGTATACTCCACTTTCACAGTCTGCTACTGTAATGCCCAAAATAAATCAGACAAAAAAACAACTACAAATTTTTTTTGAAACAAACTATAACATACACCTAGGTCAACTAGGTTACTTAAAAGCCCTTTGATGCAAAGCTTGGGATCATAAGCTCATGTGGGTGAGTCACCTAATGACTTATAAGGGAACATAAGGCAAGCGTTGGCATGCCTCTGACCCCTACATGGCGGAAGTCATTAGGTGACAAGAGAAATAATCAGGAATAAAATGGGGCAACCTTATTCTATATTTTCATGTTGTTCTTAGGATAATACGGTCTACCCCTATAAATCTATGAAGTAAGAAAGTAAATGTTTGGGTTGAAAGGATTAAGTTGTATTCTAGAAAGATAAATAAATTCTTGGCAAAGCATTGAAACTATATTCCCTAATAATTTATAGACATATAATAGGTATAAAATTTAAGAAATTCATTATTAAAATAAATATTCAATAATCGTAATATGACAGTTTTATTTCCAATAAACAATTTTTAATAACTTATTGGTCGTAACTATTAATAAACAACCTAGCATTGCCTAATCAAATTGGTTAGACATTTATATATAAAAAAAAAAAAAAGAACAAATAAATGTTTAAAAGAAATTTATTTAACTAGTACATCTAGGCACAAGAAAATAAATTTCTCCAATCGATTAATTACATAACTCAATATATATTTAATTAAAATAAAACCTATAAGATAAAGCCACATCATAAACTTAACTATTATAATACTTAGGGGATTAATAAAATTTAGGACATAGACTAAAAGAAAGGGATTTTCCTTTTAACCAATTAATGATTTACTGTCTATGCTAGGAACATAAAGCCCTCAACTATTTAAATAAAATTAAGTTTCTCAATAGGGTAATTAAACTTACCCAAAAGTATAGCATGAATGAAAAGACTCTTATAATACTTTATTTCTATCCCAAACCCTAATTCGAAATTAGGGCTTGGAGTCTATTATAGTACTATGAAACCCTAATATCCTCATTATTGTTTGTTTTTTTCTTTGTTGTGTAGGTCAAAAAAAAAATTGAAGAAGTTGGATTGCTAAAGCTGTGAATCCCACATTTGTGAGAAGGTGTTGCACATATATAGATCTCTTTATGCCATAAGAGAATCTCTCATTTATTTCAAATAAACACCCATCTTCAACATACGAAAGTGGGTAACAAATGTATTAGGGTTTAGCATATGTGCTAGTTGAAAATGTAGCAGATTTGTTCCCAGTTCGTATACATCTACCTATATACTTTAATACTGTCATCTTTCATAGCAAATGTTATTGATCTTTGTATACATTTAATGGCACACCTCTAAAAATGTATTTAAGTTTTTTTTTTTTGTTTATTATACTGGGTGTTGCCTTATTTATCTACTGTCACATTGTATATTATAATTTATTTTTTTTATTGCTGCAAAAATTTTATTGGGTTTAAAACCCCATGGCTGCGCGCAGCTGTGATCTAGGCAGCACTCATGGTCACTGCTGTGACCAGCAGTCATGACAGCGACCGAAGTCACTGCCGTGACTGCAGTCACGACAGTGCATAGTGTCGTCGCTGGAGATAACGAAGGGCTTCGGCCCTAATATTTTATGCAATCAATTTTTTTTATTAAAAAAAACATGTTTAATATATTAGTAAATAATGCATATTATACATTTTTTAATGTATAATATATATTATTTAATACTATATTACATAGTATTTCTACATAATTTTTATATATAGTATTATATACTATATATTATACATTATCAAATGTATAATATGTATTATATATTATAATATTATATATAATCTTTTAATATTTAATATATAATAATATGTGCTATTTATTATACATTATTTAATGTATAATAAATAATATGTATTATTATATTTTATAATATTTCAGTTGAATGGCTTAGTTGATCTTAGCATATCTTTTTTTTTTTATAAAGAAATATGATTAATATATGATTATATATTATGCATACTTAATGTATGATAAATTATATATAGAGTAAATCTATAGATACTTACACAAATAAAATTTTACAAGGTTTTTTTTTTTTTTAACATAGGAATATGATAGTAATCATAAGACATTGCTTGCAATTTGTATCTTCTATTTTAAATATTAACTAGTAAGAAAATTATAGACTAGATTTACATAAACAGTTTCACAAAACTCTGATCTACAATGCTGGACATACTAATTTTCTCACATAAATTTTAAGATTCAAATTTGTCCTCTACTCATAACAATTTAAAACTGAAATGCATTCTTTAGTCTAATATTAAATTCTGTAGCAACAGTCATTTTATCATATATTCTAATACAAAGATTGGTTTTACAATACTGTAATCAAAGACTAAATCATTTAAAACAGCCAGGTTCTTGTCTTACAACTTCAATGAATATTTCTACTGTGAGGCCTCACCCCGTGACATCAGTTCATAGCAGATCATTTTCCATCTTTAGACTCATGATGACACTATATTTTTATTATGTTGGACTATTGAGACAGAGACATTATATTTTGATACTATGTGATGATTTATATTTATGTGATGGTGATATAGGACTTTCACTTTGATGCCATTTAGTAGGTTATGAGCATAGCAATTGATACATCTTTGATTTATATATGATATCTTGATGTTACATTTATGTTAGGAAAATTTATGGGAAATAATCATGGCTATTATGTTAGATGGATTATCATGTATCATTTTAATCTTGACTTTATGTGCTTTAGAAATGCAATGTTGATATGATGGGAATTATTATGAAATACAGTTAGAAATTATGATGTTAAGAATGTGATTGTTAGATGTATTGTATTTACATATATATTTGACATTTCATGAGCTATTGATGCTTTGTTAAGTGTGCAGGTAAGACCATGGAAATTTTGGAGGAAATCAAAGATGGATATTTGTAAAATCATGTTTAAGCCAAGGTTATCTCCAAGGGGAGAAATTAACCTTGTTGTAAAGTGTAAATTTTGTAAAGTGGTGCATGAATGTTATTGTTGTATTATGTTCATTTGATTTTATTATTTAGTCTACTTGGCATGCCATGTGTATTATATGTAATGTGATTTATTTGTGGTGTCAATTGACACATGTCTTGTGAGTTGGCATGCTCAAGTGTTTAATGTGTGTAAGTGGTCTCTATTTTTAGGGGCCATGAGTGAGATTCCTTTTCATTTTCGGATTCATTCTTGGAGTGGCCTTTTGAGTGGCTTTTAATGACCATTTATGTTAGTGGAGGTTAAAAATAGGCTACCCCATAGTGGTGCCATATGTTGGGGGTCAAATTTTGACTATTGTGATGGTTTTTGACTATTTTTGCCCTTCCAAAAGATGCCCTTTTGAAAAGTGACGAAATTGGAAGAGCCACTCTTCATTTTGAATTTTGATTTTTAATTTTCTCTCTTTTATTTTGAATGGTTGAGAGTTTGTCTTTTTAAGGAGATGGAGCAAAAATTGTAGGCTAATGCCCACTCTCCAATTTTTTGGAGACTAGAGAGTTGTGAGGAATTTTGGTGTGGTTGTGCTTGAAAGATTTTGGTGTTGCATTGCAAAAGGAGGATACTAGTTGGAAAGCTCAAGTCAACCTTCTTGCCATTAGCTTGGATCAAGGTTGGATTCTTGTATTCTCTTGTTATTATTGTTATGTATAATTTTTACTCTTTTTATGTGGTATGGATGTTAGATCTTTATGTAGATTCATGGCTACTTGTCCTTACTTGTATGTGTATTTTATTTTATGCATTTTTTCTTGGGGTTGTGCAAGGCCAAGCTCACCCTTGGGAGGGAAGAGAGCCTTGATGGGTGAAGGGCATGAGTTGGGATTACTTTTCTAGTGTAGAGTCCTTCCTCTGGGAGGAAGGGGATAAAGCATGGATGTATGGGCATCCATGTGCCTTTTTTTTTGTGTGTGTGTATATTTTTGGGAGTCATAAGGGTGTGGATATGGTGAAGAGTATGAGAAGGGTGATTGTTTCTATGGCCTTGTGAAGGTATATTGTGCAGATTGTGGTGCCTTGTTGAAGGCTGGTTCTCTATTGTACTTTGGCATTCTCCTAGTTGAGTATCTTCCACCTTCACCCCTACCATAGGTCCAAAGTGACTTAGGTTGTGCTAAGACTTGGGAAAGGGAATTTGTTATTTATGTTGTTGTTGGTTTATGTGTGTTTATGTTTTTGTTGAATGCTTGTAAACCCTATCCATCTTTATTTTCCCCTAGCTCGGGGGTGGCCATGAAATGGCCTAGGTTGGGAGGTGAGCCTCCATGGTCTGTTGTTTGTTTTGCAGATTTCCAAAAAGGTTTAGCTTGCTGGTTTTCAAGAAGATGAAGAGATATTGGAAAGTTGATTCTACTTCAAATTATTTAGTTATTTGGCTTTGAGCCTTTGTGTAAATGGATTTAAATTTGGCTATGTGAAAAGCCTAGCATTGTGATGCTTGTGAAAATGTAATAAATTAACTTTTTTTTTTTTCTTCAGCTATTGAATGAAAATGTTATGAGAACGTTGTATTGATTCCCCTTATTTTGGAGTAATATATTAGTGTTGATGTTTAAGATAGATGAAATAAATGTGAATGAGGAAAGATATCTCTTCTCTATGTTTATGTTTTCAAAAAGATTATTTCCATAGTTCATTTAAGCTTTCACTTGAAAGAAAAGGTTTATCATCATTATTGAAGATCTTCTTATAAAATATATGCTCATTAACCTTGTTGCTTGAAAAAAAAAAAGGTTCTTCAATTTTGTATAGGATATCATTAAATCATTAAATATATACGTGTGTGTGTGTGTGTGTGTGTGTGTGTGTGTCTAAGTTTCTTCACTGTTCTGTTATATGTTTTACTGCAACAAGATATGATTTAATATAATTGGTTTTAAAATTAAGAAAGTCACTCTTAGGGAATGTAAAACTTCATTTTGTTCATACTTATATATATATATATATATATATATATATATATATATATATATATATATATATATATATATATATATATATATATATATATATATATATATATATATATATATATATATATATATATATATATATATATATATATATATCATATGTATATATAATAATAAGAAAATCCTTATTACTTTGTAATTTATGAAACCCAGATATTTTGACATCATTCTTGTAAATCATTTATTTTATTTTTTTCTTAATGCATTGTTCACTGATGAATATATTATTATATATTATTATATATTATTATATATATAATAATAATAATAATAAATAAGCATTTTAAAGCATACCCCTTTTAATTTCTTTATACCCAACAAGTATGAATTAAAATATTCATATCAAAACTTTAAAAAAAATTTAAAACTATTTTTTTTTAGGGTATCAAAATGTTTTCGGGCGCTGTTGAAAATGGCCCCTGCCGCACTCCTATTAGGGCAGCACTGCTGGCATGGTTTCCTAGCGGGGGGGATCTACGGTGGTAGCACCACCATAACAGTCCCCTCGTGGGGGCTACTATGGTGGCGCTGCCTATAATGCCCCGCCAGGGAACCCAAAAGAACTTAACTTAAACATGCGACTAAGTTTGAAGAATTTTTTTTTTTAAAGTTAACAATCAATAACATCAAAGTTTACAATGCGGAAGCAAAGTAATACACAACCAACATAGGTTACAACTCTCAAGGGTTCCTTGACGTAGATTATGAAAGAGTTAATTAATTAATATAAGATAAAGATATGAATCCCAAGATTACATCTGAAAGATTAATACAACATCATAAGCATAAAAACATAAATACAATTGGTACCTTAAGGTAACCATAATAATAAGCATCCACTACACATGTCGCAGGGTATGTCAATACAATAACTGAAAAGAAATACATGATAACTTTGAATATCTGAAATAATGATACAAGATCATAAGAGAAAGAAGAACAAGAAAGAACAACTGCAACATGGATCATCCAGCCTCGATGCATGAATGTCAAAATCTCAAATGGTAAAAGAATCACTACCACCTGACCTCATGAAACCTAAATGGTCCACTCTCATTGTGCTGAAGAGATAAGGAGATAACATCAGAACCCACTTGGATAATGAACAACAACAATCCAAGGAAGAGGTCCCGAAAGCTTCTAACTCAAAGATACCAAAAGTACAACAAGGTATAACATACTCTACCAGAGGCAAATAGAACACATAGGAAACCTAAGATGCATACAAGAAGTGTCATCACATAAGTCAAATCTAGGGTTATCCTAGTAGTCCCTTCAGACCCTGGGGCCCTAGTGACTCTATGTGGTTATAGTAACCTCTCGTGTAGACAAGGTACTACCTATGCCATCTCTAGTCCATATAGGTGGCAAGCATCATCTCAACTCCCATCCTAGCCAAACTCAATCAGGGGTCTCAAGCATGGGCGAGGCACAAATATCTTATTAGGTTCATTTTAGATTCCCGATGTTTATTAATTATCACTTATTAAACCACTTGTAATGGGATCTCCTCGTACCCACTTCTGGGCTCCGACACCAATTCACAAGCCACTTCCTGATATACACTTAGAAGACCTACTCTAGGTTTTCACATGAACATTATGATCACGAAGTTAACACAACTCTTGAATCTCTACAACTAGATTCAACATGCAAAACTAGAAACATGCAAAACCAGATATATCATAAAACAAGTTCACCATCACAACATAATATGCATGGCAACCAAACATGATAGAAGAACATCCAAAACCCGCCTCTGGATTTTACCCCCAAAAGATAACTACAACCCCTAAAAATCATTCCAAAACAAAATGTCTAAAAGCAACTAAGGTCCCAAAAGACGATTCATGCAAGCTAAGGAATAAACATGCAGAATTAACCAACTTAAATAGAAACAACCAGTTGATTAAACATACAAACTTTATAACAAAATCTCTATATGATACTTGCCTAATTATACCATAAAAAAATTAATTTTATCTTAGAAACAACATCTAAGTATAGAAATATTCAATAATAAATTGCATCTATAATTTATAAGCACTACTATTTCCCTTTAATTTAAATCATTATTCCCAAATAATTCTCAAAGAATAAATCAATTTATCATAAATTAAAAAGAATATCATAACTTAAACATTCATCCTAACCAAAGGTTAACTCAAAGAAATCCCTTTCAAAATTTATTTAAGAATTTATTAACAAATATTAAAATTTAAACATAAATATCAAAATTTAACATTTAACAATAAAACAAATCTATTAAAAAACTTCTAACATATAATAACAATAACATAAATTAAATTAACTAATAAAAACATGTTTAAAAATAATAATAATAATTTAAAGAAAATTGAAAAAGGTTTATTGGTGTATGCACCCTAAAATGGTCGCCTAGACTTTGGGCCCCATTTCTGCAATTTATCAAATCCTTGAATCAATATTTTCAAAAATCAACATTTTTCAAATATATCAATTTTTTTGATCAAATCATAATCAATTTAATATTTCCTAAAGTTTGAGCCTTATTTAATTTAAAAGAGAAATAAAAAATAAAAATCTTATTTAATTAAGAGAACATGCTCCCTTTTAATTAATTAAAAATCTCTTTTAATTAAATAATAAAATCATTTTATCCTAAGCCTTTATTTAATTAAAAGAAATTTTTTCCCTTTTTATTTAAATAAAAAATTTCCACTTTTCTTCTTATCCTTGTTGCACAAATAAAGCATTTAATTCTTATTTATATAGAAAAATAAAATAAAAAATAAAAGAAAAGTACTTTTGCCTCACATGGACATAAAGTAAATGCTCAACATAAAGTAAATGCTTCTAATTTTCTTATTGGAGGATATTGGTGCACAAGGATCAAGCTTCTTTTTTTCTCCATCGTTGATTAAATTTTTTGCCTCTTAATCTCCATGGTCCATTGTTTTTCACTTCCTATAAAAGAAGAGCTCTCTTCCTCATTTGCACACACCATACATACTTGAATTATTATGCTACATGTTTTCTAAGTCATCTTGAAGCTTTTGGAGACATTCTTGCATCAAGTTTTAAAGATTTTGAGCATCATTGGCATTCATCTTGCATCTACATCATATCCTAGCTTGCATCATAGTTGCATTATCATGGTATCATTTCCTTTCATGCTTTAGATTAATCTCACATAGTTTAATTAGAGGGTTTGTAACTCTTTTATTTCCATTTTCATAGCTTAATTGCATCTTTATTCTCATAAGATTAATTTGCATTCTCATATAGATTTTCATAGCATTGCATTCATTTGGAATCTCTCATTGTGTGGTTGACTAGCAAGGCTATGAGTTTATAGCTCTAGCTGAGAGCAATTTTACAAATCTTGCAACTCCATGCATAAAGAGCTATGGATCGATTTGTGAGGGCTCATTATTGAGTTTTCTTGCATGTAAGGATTCATAGAAGTGTGACAACATTTTAGCACATATTTTTGGTGCCCACTGTGGGGCAACCCACTTTTTACATGCTGGTTTTGATTATTTTGGGGCTAACCCTTGTGCAGATTTGTTTGGAGATGAAAAACCTTAGATTTGAAAGATTTGATCATATCTCCCAAACGGCTTGGTGTTCTAGTTTGAAAATTTTTTTGTGGGTTAGTGACATATCAAAAAAGCTCCAAATAAAATTTTAGAATTTTCGAAGGTGATTTATATTTTTTATGATTTTTTCTTGATTTTTCATAAAAAAATGATTTTTGGTGCAAATCAGCATATTTTTCAAAAAAACTTATATTTCTGGAAAGGTCTTGGAATTATATAGGGGGTCTATTCATTGTGTTTTTAATTTATAAATCATATCATAGCTCATTTGGTTAATTTATAAAAACTGGTTTGTTTTGATAAAATGGGTCTCTAGGGCACAAATGAAAAGATTTTTTTGAAATTTTTACATTTTTGGAAAGCTCTCTATTTTTTGATAGAGGTCTCTTTTCTGTATTTTGGGTTTGGGGTCTGAATTCATGTGGTAAAAATCAAATCTTGTTGACTAGGTCAAATGCAAAAAAAATAAAATTTTGTGATGGGTATGCACTTATTTTTCATTGTTCATTGCATGATATGAGTTATCATTTGGATTATTTGCTGGTTATCATTACTCCTAATAATTGATTTTTAGATCTAACCCTAGGGTTTGCATAAGTTGGATATACATTACATATCTTGTTTGCTTGTTTTCTTGTCTTGTTCATTTGAAGGTGCTCTTGCTTTCATGAAAAATATTTAAAACAAAGCGTTGAACTTGAGGTATTTTGTTACAACTCTACAACATTTGGATCTTGGGAATAAAATTGAACCTCTCATGTGTTTGGCTTGAGTGTTTACATGCTTTCATAGAACATATTTCAATTGATGCTCTTAATGAGAAATGAATGAACATAGATTTGTTTTCATATAAGTTTGTGTAAGTGAATGCTTGTGTTTAAACCTTAAGTAATTCTTGGTTCCAATATCAAATATCTCATTGAGTGATTGAGGGCATAGATTTATTTCTTGTTTATATAGGGAGTTAAATGCACCACTTTATGGACTCACTTTATGTTTGCTTGGAAAGTTAAATATTTCATTGATTCGACCCTTTGTCATTTGTGAGTAGTATTGATAAGCAACTTTAGATTACTTGTGATTGATCTACATTGCTATCTTGGGTTATTGGACTCGCTAATCCGCCAGCCCCTTATTTTTGCCCCGTGGTTGTAAGATCAGCGCCACATTAAAGAGGAAGGGTCTATAGGAAAGAAGCGTTAATTGCTCCACTAGGCAACCCTTTTGTGCTTTTTGAAACTCACTTGTTTTCTAAAGTGTGGACTCACTTTGAGTTGATGTGAGGAGTTAAATGTTCCACTTTTGGACTCACTTTGAGTTGGTGTGAAGAGTTAAATGTTCCACTTTTGGACTCACTTTGAGTTTGTGTGAAGGGTTAAGTGTTCCACTTTTTTGGACTCACTTCACATTCTCTTAAAGGGTTAAATGTTCCACTTTTGGACTCGCTTCACATTATCTTAAAGGGTTAAATGTTCCACTTTTGGACTCACTTCACATTTACTTGAAGAGTTAAGTGTTCCACCTTTAGTGCTCTAAATACTTTTGATAGTGAATTACTTAATTTTTATTTCTAGAAGGCCTGCTTGGGGACACACCACCTCAAGGGATGACCTTAACTCCTGTGTTCCGACGGAGTATAAATATCGGGAGGTGAATCCAAAGACACCTCTCTTGGAAATTGAGTTTGATATCACTCTTGGCTAAGCCTCAAAGAACTTTATACTTTTGAGAAGTGAAGGAGGAAATTTGGGTTACCATCTCCCCCCCGCTGTGTGATTTTGGATTCTTCTCATCTACAGATTTGGGCCTCACGTACTTTGCGTCTATTGAGGACTCCTTAGAAAAGCCATGTATATCCTTGTAGATAGCTTGATAAGGTGTTGTTGTGTTCTAAGTGCCTGCTAAAAAATTGTCAAGAACATACACAAGTAGAACCTTTAAGGAGTAGAAATACTAAGTCACTATACTTGTTCATGCGCAAGGTTGCTTTGCCCCTTGCTCATTGTTTGAAGACTATTTTCTTGAACTCCCTGGTTGTTGTTCTATGTGCTTGATCATCATTGTGAAATCTTTTGAAAGATCTATTTGGAATATTGAAACTGAGTTTCATCCTACTGTAGTGAGTTCTCCTTAGAAGCTTGGTCTTCCTTGGTCAGTCCAGGTCAGATCCTAAGTGTTGTCATGTTGCTCAACATCTCAATGAACGTTATGGTATCAATTGAACAAGATGACTCTTAGTCTTCTTCTTTCTTCTCCATTTCCTATGTTCTTCTAAAGTTTTCTATTCCCATGAGAAATTCTTCTTCTTCTTCTTGATTCTTTTCCTCTTACTATCTAGTCTAGCTTCTTCTATTCATCTATTCATTTCTTCCATGCTTGATTCCTCCTCTTTTATAACCATGAATCTTGACTATCTAGTTTTGGAACCTTTATTAAGAATAGATGATCTTGAGCTCATTGACATATTCAAAAAGTGTTGTTCCTCCAAAATTCTCGTGAGTGATGAATTTATAGCAAAAATAAAAGAAAAGATGATTAAATCAGATGCCTTTGCTAGAATCATAAACATGATCATATCACGATCTTCTTTTTCCAAACATTCTTCATCATCTAAATCTTCTCATTCTTCTTCACCTTCCAAGTCTTATCATGACTCTTCCAGACATCATTCTCATTCTTCATCTTCTAAGTCTTATCATGATTCTTCTAAACACTATTCACATTCTTCATCTTCCAAATCTTATCATGACTCTTCTAAACGTTATTCGAATTCCTCATTATCCAAGTCTTCTTCTTCCACTAAGTCTTCAATTTCCTCTTCTTCACGATCTCGTTCTTCTTCTACTTCTCCCAAGAGTCTTACTTCTCTTCAGAAGACATACCATAATGAGAAACGTGATAGTCCTTATGATACCTCTTCCATGAAGAGTGACACACCCACCTATGATGACTATGATGACTATGATGATGGACAATATAGTGATACCTATGACACCTCTATTCCTAAGAGTCCTCCTAGTTGTGTCCTTGTGCTTACTGGAAATGGGTCCTCATATTGGAAAGATCATGATGGTGATCCGTATGATTTAGATTTTGAAAGAAACTTTGATGAGTTTTGTGAACAATACCTTGATT
The DNA here is from genome assembly GCA_027943335.1 of Chamaecyparis obtusa. Taxonomy (NCBI): domain Eukaryota; kingdom Viridiplantae; phylum Streptophyta; class Pinopsida; order Cupressales; family Cupressaceae; genus Chamaecyparis; species Chamaecyparis obtusa. Next base: position 730,881 of record BSBK01001669.1, read on the forward strand.
ATAATCCAGCTACTACTGTTGAGGAATATAAAATGCACTATGCTGATTTGAAATGTAAATATTATAAGAATCCTTCCTCTAAGAACATTCATGCTGAAAATAAAGATGACACTCTCAAGAAAGATCATGTTAATGTTGAACCTTTTTCTTGTGATGGTTCCCTTCCATCCCCTACTTCCTCCAATACTCATACATTTCTTAAAGCTTCCGAGTCTTCCAAATCTGTCACAAATCCTTCATCTAACAAAGATCCTAAGACTTTTTATGTGATTCCCTATAGTTATCCTCAAGGGCTACCTCTTAAAGAAACTCAAGCTAACCTTCACTTTGCTACAAATACTTCTAATGATGCTAAACTAAAAGATCTTAAGCCTTCATTTGCTATACTACCTACTTCAGCTAATTCTTCACTATCTCTTCCAAAGTCTTCCATACAATTCCAACATGCTTCCTTGTCCTTAAAAGTGGCTCCATGTCAAGAGGACCCTAAAAATGATAAAGAAAAAAATATAAATAAATATCAAGATTAGGAACCTTCCATATCATCCAATTCTCTTCATGATGTATCTTCTCCATTGCATGCTTCTTTTGATCCTCTACACTCTTCTGCATTCATTCCACCATCTCCTAAGCAAGATCAAGCTACTACTTACACTATTGAGCTTATTGATAATCAAAATAACCTTACCACACTTGCGCTTTCCAAAGATGATACTTCCATTAAGGTTATTAAAAATGGTGTTGTTACTTCCGATGTTAATCCTATTGAAAATCAAGAAAAAAATGATATGCTTATGCTATCCAAAGATCCTTGTCAAGATCAAAGTCTTCCATCTTCTTGTTCTACCACTCCATGTTCACTTCCACTTTCTACTCTTCCTAAATCTTTGCAAGCTACGAACAATCCTGTCAAAGAAGGTGCTCCTATTCAAGATGTGCATGATTCTGTTGAAAATTCTAATGCTCACTCTAAAGATGCTAATGTCCTTGGTTGTCATATAGATGCTGATGAACTTGATGATTATCCTTTTGCATCTTCCACATCCATCCTTGGACCTCCTCCACCAATACTAAGGGTTTCATGTCTTCCTTCCATCTTGGGTCCTTATCTCCCTTCACTTTCCCCTCCTAACTCTCCTAATTCATCATCCATCTTGGGTCCTTACGTCCCTCCATCTTCTATCTTTCCTCAAGATCAACATAGATGCATACCCTTGAATCCTTTTCATTCACCCACTCATCTAAACCAATCATATCCTTCTTCTTCCACAAGTCCCAAGTCTTTTGGAAGTAACTTGAATGTTCAATACAAGAAAAAGAAGCAATACAAGAATCCATCAAAAAAAAAAGATCACCATGTCCACTCTAATCGACATGGAATTATAAAGTCAAAAGAGATATCTAAGAAGAAAACTACAAGACAAGTATGGGTTCCAAAATTCATCATTGAAGATATTCTCTCTAACACATCAAAAGAAAATAAAAAGCCTAAAGCTATATGGATTCCAAAGTCTCTCTTGAAAGAGTCTCATGTTGAACAAAAAGTAAAGTTGACATTCAAGCTTCCAAAGGCTTCCACTTCATTTTCTTCCAAAAATATTCTTCAATTCCATGTGCCTGAACTGCAACCTCTGCTAAACATTCACCATATTCCTTCTCGTATTTCTTCGTTCACATTTCCTCCATCCTCTCACCACCCTTCAAGGTGTGTGTTGATGTTGATCTTGCCTTCCTTTTCATCTACCCTTTCACAATCCCTCCATTAATTATCCTTCTACCTTCTATCATTTTTCCTCATTTGCCTATTCCTCTTATCTTCCAGCCTCACTTGCTTTATATAAAACCTTATCCTCCATTTTTCTCTTTCGTCTTCCTTTCCCTATCAGTATCTCTGAGCATATCATTTTGAATCCTTGGTATATCAATGATTTATCCTTTCAAGGAGCATTATCTGAAAAGCTTGCCTTCTTCCAAAAAAAATAAAATTAAAAAAAAATAGAAAATTTTTTAAAAAAAGAAAAAATTCAAAAATGAAAATAAAAAATGAAAAAATGAAAAAATTGAAAATGTGCCATGGTGAAAACCTGGAAATAGGAACCTTGGTAGCAAAAGTAAAGAGAAATAAATTCATCTTATGGTGAAAACCACTCCCTTGTGGCGCCTTGGATAAGTACCGTGATGAAAACCTGGTAATCAGGCATCATGCGTAGTTCTTCTAAATATTTTATTCATTCCATTCCATCTATGATCTTGACAATGTTGAACTATGCACGAACATTTGGCTATTTTGTGAGCTATCTTATGATGGTCTGACTTTCATTCCATTCCTTTTTAGCCTTCATATTTATTTTCCTCCATTCATTCTAGTCTTTCGCTATCTTTTTCCCCCTTGGTCTTGATCTAAAAAAAAAGAGTAAACACGATGCTATGAAGCCTCTTGACATGTCTACTCCTTTGGACTGCATCCCTTCCTTATTTTGCAGTGCACTTTTGAGACTTATCCTATGCTATCCTTTCATTGCTTATCCAAATGTGCTTTGCATGATAATTTTTCCCTAGCTTGGGTACTCTTGAGGAGTTTGACCTTGAGGATTTCTTCCTTCTATTTGCCTTCATTCTCCTTTTCTCCATCTCAGCCACCAGCTTGCTAATCCCTCTTGTCCTCCACCTTCCTAGACATTGGGACTACACGATGTGATCTTTCTTGGGAGTTTGATGCCCATTCTGTCTGGGGGCATCTTTTGTACATATTTTATGATCCTGAAAAATACTAAAAAAATTTATATATGATGCTGAAAAAATTCTAAAAAGCATATACAGTCCTGAAAAAATATAAAAAAATTTAAAAAATTTAAAAATTCAAAAAAATAGAAAAAGTGCCTTGGTGAAAACCTGGAAACAGGCGCCTTGGTAGAAAAAATACAAAAAAATAAGAAAAGAAAAAAAAAATTTGCAATAAATCCAAGTGGTGAAAACCTGGAAATAGGCGCTACTTGAGGCCTTTGCACCCCTATTTGTTAGCATGTGTCCTCGACACTAAGCCTTTCTCCATCATGACTTGACCTTATTTGACTTGGTCTGGAATTGTTCTTTATTTTTGTCTAGGGGGCATACCTATTTGCATAGGTCCTTTAAGTGCGTTTGTCTCTTGGGGCATTTCACAACAGGTGTTTTTCAACACCACCCCAGACAGTGTTTTTCAACACTACCCTTGCGTCGAGTGTTTCTTAACACTTATCAGATGTCTTACCCAATAGTCTAAGTATGATGCAATATTGCTCATTTGTAGATGTGATAACTAGAGTCTGACTCTATGACCAACACACACGAACTTAAACAATCAATTCGCTTGAGATATGTTGACTTTATTTTTCTTTGTGTGCTGTCTATGAAGATTTCTTTGATGAGTGGTCTCTCCCTGAAAATTTTTCGATGATGCATAGCTAGAAGATTGAGGGAATGAGAACATGTTTTATTTCTTTATCTACTTGTGGGTATATTTTGTTGGTCCTACCTGTCATGAGTATTTATGCTAGTCTTACTTGACACTATGGATTGACAAGGTATTATCCTTGACTATTTGCAAGTGCATGCTTCTAGCTATCCTAACTTTCATGTGTCTTGATACAAGCATAATCTTGCCATATCAAACTTAGGTAATCTCACTGCATTAGTCATCTTGACCTCCATGTCTTTGATGCCTAGGTGGGATTTCCACATTTCTATCTGATAAAGATCATATTCATATCCACATAGTTATGCTAGTGTGCATTGTATGATCTTGCGACGCTACCAATAACGCTCGATGATGATAATTAGATGTCTATAGGCGTTGTGACCTTGCAAGTCAACCACTTTCATAGTAGCTTGCATTCTTAGGTTCATCATAGTTTAGTTTTTGCATCTTACATATGGAGAGAGCTCTTCTTTTTATCATCTACAGACTAGTTGGTCAACTATGCTCATTTTTTTATTCTTCTTGATCATATCTTTCATTTTTGGTCTTTCATATTACATCATTTTCTATCCATTTCAGACTCGAAACTGAAATCTGAGTCACGTTGACTGACCATTTGAGGCACAATTCTTTGATTTTTGATGAAATTTTTTCCTTTTCATGTCTTCCAAACTTCTAGTCTTTCATTCACCCCTTTCGCTTCCTCTCTCTGAAGTTTGACTTAATCTTTATCCTATATCTTTCCCAGTCGAACCTAGTCAACTTGGGGCATATCTTCATTGTTTGATGGTTATCTTACCATGCTCCCTTATCTTTAGTTGTGATTTCATTCTGATTTGATCAATCTTTATCAATCTACTATTCCTCTCTACCTGATTTTGGTTTTGACTCCGAGGGGGCAGTATTTATGGGATTCTCATCCCTGATTTCCTTGATTTTCTTGATTCAGACATCTTTTTATGAGTTTTTTCTCAAGCTTGAGATTCTTATCTCTTATTTTGGATATGATCCCGAATTGACCTCATGTCCAGAATCTTTTGTTTATGTTTGTCCAGATGTGATCCCGAATCGACCTCACATCTGAGTTATTTTGTGATCCCAAATCGATCTCACATTTCAATTCTTCTTTGATTGCACGTGTTCTCAGAATGATCACATATTAGTCAAAAAGGGGCAAATGTATGCACCCTAAAATGCTCGCCTAGACTTTGGGCCCCATTTCTGCAATTTATCAAATCCCTGAATCAATATTTTCAAAAATCAACATTTTTCAAATATATCAATTTTCTTGATCAAATCATAATCAATTTAATATTTCCTAAAGTTTGAGCCTTATTTAATTTAAAAGAGAAATAAAAAATAAAAATCTTATTTAATTAAGAGAACATGCTCCCTTTTAATTAATTAAAAATCTCTTTTAATTAAATAATAAAATCATTTTATCCTAAGTCTTTATTTAATTAAAAGGAATTTTCTCCCTTTTTATTTAAATAAAAAATCTCCACTTTTCTTCTTATCCTTGTTGCACAAATAAAGCATTTAATTCTTATTTATAAAGAAAAATAAAATAAAAAATAAAAGAAAAGTATTTTTGCCTCACATGGACATAGAGTAAATACTCAACATAAAGTAAATGCTTCTAATTTTCTTATTGGAGGATATTTGTGCACAAGGATCAAGCTTCTTTTTTTCTCCATCGTTGATTAAATTTTTTGCCTCTTAATCTCCATGGTCCATTATTTTTCACTTCCTATAAAAGAAGAGCTCTCTTCCTTATTTGCACACACCATACATACTTGAATTATTATGCTACATGTTTTCTAAGTCATCTTGAAGCTTTTGGAGACATTCTTGCATCAAGTTTTGAAGATTTTGACCATCATTGGTATTCATCTTGCATCTACATCACATCCTAGCTTGCATCATAGTTGCATTATCATGGTATCATTTCCTTTCATGTTTTAGATTAATCTCACATAGTTTAATTAGAGGGTTTGTAACTCTTTTATTTCTATTTTCATAGCTTAATTGCATCTTCATTTTCATAAGATTAATTTGCATTCTCATATAGATTTGCATAGCATTGCATTCATTTGGAATCTCTCATTGTGTGGTTGACTAGTAAGGTCATGAGTTTATAGCTCTAGCTGAGAGCAATTTTACAAATCTTGCAACTCCATGCATAGAGAGCTATGGATCGATTTGTGAGGGCTCATTCTTGAGTTTTCTTGCATGTAAGGATTCATAGAAGTGTGACAACATTTTAGCACACAATTGGAACCCGCAGGTCCCACCCACTATGCATGGTAGCGTGGGGTCTGCCGCAGCAGTCCCTAGGGGCTGTCATCGATAGCCAAAGGACTACCGATGACAGTCCTTAAGGACTATCGTCGATAGCTCCTTTGAGCTGCATGGAAAAGTACAATAGGTACCGGCAAGGGGACAGGGTATAGGGTGCAGTACCCTTCCCAATTAAAACATTTTAATTTTATTTTTAAACAAAACCTTTTAATATATATGATATCAATTGCTTAAATTTGATATATATATATATAGATTATTTTTTTTAAAAACAAAAAACCAATGCAATATTTAAACTAAAACAATATTAATTTAATTCCCACAAAATAAATCAGTATATAAATTTGTATACACACACACACACACACACATATATATATATAACACCACATTGGCCTATAAATATATATATTTAACCCAAAAACACAAAAATTCTCTTAACATAAATATTAACTCCATTGATATTCAACAAAGACCAAAACCTTAGTCTAATTGCGCTTTCTAATACTCTTTTAACAGATTTCTCAAAACCATTAAATTGCAAAATAGATTGGCGAAACTATTTAAATCACATTGCAAAATACAAAACTTTTCAACATTCAAAATCCAACAGGCACAATGAAGACACTTTTCTTTTCTATAGAGATCTGAAAAGGAATAACCATAATAGATTAAAAAACCTACCTCAATTCAATTGCATAGAATTGACGATGTCCAGAACAAAGAAATAAAACCCAAGCTTTTTGAAGAACTCTTCAAATCTGTCCCAAAACTGTCTCCAAAATTCCTCCTCCAAAACCTGTGTACCCCAATAATGGCCAAAACCCCTAATATTTAAAGGAATTCCCCGTACACATGCAAAAATATAAACTCAACATCAAAAAGGGTTTACATGAAGATGAACTTCAGTTCACAGTTCAGTCTCAGTTGAACTGGAGTCTCCTTTCCTCTTTGACTTGAGTTGAAAATACATAACCAAACTTCAACTTGAATTACTAATTCAATTTCATGCAATTATGAATGTGCAACATAATGCATTCAATTAAATAATAATTAAAACATTTAATTAACATAATAAACACATGCCAAAATAACCCTCAATTTAATAAATATATTTTAATTAAACAAAGGTTAAATTTCATGATTTAAATATTTCAAAAGTCAAGATATTTAATTAATTCACATTAATTAAATAATTCAACCACACTCAAATTAGCATAAAATTAATTTCCAATTAATTAATGCATCATCTATATAATAAAATAATAATTAAACTAAATAAATATATTTATTTAATTACCATTTAAATACCATGCCACAGCTAAAAATAGCATGATCTAAAAATAGAAATCACATCAAAGGCCACAATCAAAGAATTAGAAAGACCTGAAGACCCACATTCAAACTCAAGACTTAGGTGTAAACTCTTGCCAATTGGATGATTTTAGAAGGGTGGAAACACAGAATCTTGTCCCCTACTTTAGGACAATAATTGGCTTAGGTTAAGATTTGGAACTAAATATTATCTCCCCTCTTTTACCATTGAGATTAGCGATAGGGCACGCTCATCCTGACAATTCAAAGAAGTCGATGCCCGGTACCTGGGAACCTACATAAGAGACAAGCATTTGCATATATATAGAGATATAATAGACAATGGTGGGGATCGACCGATCGTGTGGATCTCGCAAGCAAGTAACTATGACTCCGTCCCTCAACCACATCAGGCACGTCAAATAAAAATGTAAAATAAACACATCAACCATACACATGCAAGTATGGGGTTAGTAAAATCATAAGTTTTAATAATTTCCTAACATATATTCTATCATTCTAAAGTAATCATAACATTTATAAAATCAGATGAAGGGTGAGGTACTTACAAACATATATTTCAAACATAGTTAACCATATACACACAGTCATCATATTTATGAAAGAAATCATGATACGACAAGGTCATACTCTTCTAGAGTTGACCTTGGCTTTCAACTAATTGCACTTAGATCCTATCTTGTTTCCCCGACTTATAACCATGGCCATGTCCCTGCATGCTCAAACTCGATGTCAGTACATTATAAAATCTTGCATCAATAATTATTTCAAAAATAAAGTAATAACATCTAAACTAGACGAATACATATATATCTGCATCATAAAACATTACATATTCCACATAAGCATGAAATCCTAAACTTATCATAGAACCATGATTCCATCAATGATCATAATATTGAAAGATAACATAACTAGTGCAGAATTCTTATATCATAGATAATCATGGTATCAAAATAAGCATAAATAAAGAGTACAACTACCGTGATCATCATAAAAATCTATAATAACCAACTCATAAGGTCCAAATTATAGCATCTATAAACCAAAATAGATCAAATGTCTATACTCAAGGTATCATCCTGATGAATCAAATGTCAAAATGAGTGTCAAAATAGGATGGGTCAAGATAGGACCTCATAGCTACAGCTCAAGGTTTTGCCCCCGCTTCAGCATCGAATGTTGCTTCCTTGCAGACTCAGATATCTTCTATTCAGCAGCAGGTTTCACAAATGAGTTCTATAATGCAATCGTTTATGGTAGCTATGAGTCAGCATGGTTTACAGGCTAGTTTGAGTCATCCACCAAATAGTGCACCTGGGCCTGAGAATGCTGATGATGGTGGTGATTCCATTGCTTGAGAAATTCTCTATATTCATGGGCATTCTTTTCCTTGTTATCATCGAGACATTGGATTCATGTTGTATCATGGTTGATCGGTTGATGTTTATTTGTTTGTTAATACTTTGATATGTGATTGGACACTGATCTCTAGATATTGCTTTCTTGATGATCATGTTATAGACTTTGATTTCTTGTTCATTTATGATGATGGTACCATGGACTTTAATACTTTGATTGATTTGACTATATATGACATCATCATGTGTTAGATTTCTTCCAAATGTTTCGTATGATATGTAGCTATATGATTCTATATGATTTTTTTTTATTTTTGCAGAATGGAATTTTCTCATGTATGCATATGTTCCAATGATGGTGAAATGGTTGTCTTATATATGACATAGAATAGATAAATGCTATGTATACTGTTTATTTACTTTATGTTATTGATGGATATTAGATGGATAATGAATCTATTACTTTTGATATGTAGATGTGATGCAATGATGGTCTTTCAATGATATATGTATGAATGGTACTATTATGAATGAGATGTTTGTAATGAATGATTTTAATGAATGTAATGATTTTTCCTTAATGCCATGTTATGGATGCAGTTTGATGTTGCTAATGACCTTTATCATGCATGAACTTTAATGATAATGATGAACTTAATAATGTATGATCCTAATAATTCAAATGTTGGACACATCTAAATTAATGCAAGACTTAAATGATAATGATTTAATTAATGAAAGTAACCTAATGCAATGCGCTTTGTTTTTTATTTCCAACACACTCAATCCTATATAATTGGTTTTTGATGATCTTTTGATTGTTTGATTTGCATACACCCCCTTTTTGATTTAATTTCCCCTCTTTAAAATTAAGCTAAGTAAGGAAAAACAATATATATACAATGCACTTAATCTAAAATGAATGTAGCTAACTGTCATTATTCAAAATTTGGAGCTTATAATCATCATTGAGCGCTTTTGGAATCCCATTTTAGTACAACCATCACTATTTTAACTGTGATTATATGAATACTTTTTACCTCTTTATTTTCTTTCCCATCGGTCTCTTCGGTATGACTATCACTGATTGAAGCCAGTCATGAGAGTGTGAATATCAATTTTGTCAGATTCTATGTTGCAAGTGGATTTTGGTTTATGATATTGAAGATTAGAATAGCCAAGGTATCTGTTTGCGTAAACAAGTAGAAATCTCAGTTTTATTGTATATACAAGTCCTCGATGATTCTTTGATGATCACGTCCTTAGACAAATAATACATGATTTGAAACTTTGATTTTAAGACAGTCATTCAAAAATCAAGAAAAAATATCATTCTTTCCTCATAGCTTGTCTAGTCTAAAAATTTCATCGACTTGCTAGAAAGACATGATTTCATCAATTGATTCAACACTTAGAAAATTTTGTCATATTTTTCAAATCCATAGTTCAAGTGTAGTTCCATCCATTTCATACTTTTAATCCTGATAAAGATAAGGTCATTTAAGTTCTTGGATCAATTTTTCATTTTAGGCTCAAGTTGGATTGGGATGTAGATTTGATTAAGTGTTCCTCTTTCGAGTGTGATGAATTGATTCTCTGATTTAATAAATCTTTCTTTAATGAATCCTTTCTCCTTTGGAGTAGATTGCCCCCAGTTTGATATTGATTTCATTTGTGGGACTTAGGACAATTTTTCGATTAGGTGACCAAAATCTTGAGGTATTTGCAAATGCAACTGTGGGGTTTTATTATGCAATATGTACAAATACTAGCGAATGCAATAATTACAAGGTGACCTTCTAGGTATGCGACTGAATTGAACTTTCAATGGTGCATGTTTACCAGGTTTCCACTGATTGAATGGATCTAGCTCTTTTTTCTATTTTTAAAGCTTTTTCTCTCTCTTTTTTTTTTTGGCTACCAAGGTGCCTATTTGCTAGGTTTTCACCAAGGCACTTTTCTTCTTTTTGATTTTTTTGTATTTTTCTCTTTTTCAATTTTTTTCTTTTCATTTTTTTTTTTAGGATCATATATGAATTTTTTGCTTTCTTCATGCTCAATTTTTCTACTATTTTTTTTTGGTCTTTTTTTCTTTTCAAATATTTTTGGTATTTTGCAGGATCTCTTTTGAACTATGTATAATAAATATGATGTGCCTCATCTGATACTCTTTATACTCTTTCATCTACCTTATATATAGAACTTCTTGAGATGTATGCTATTTATTGGTTCTTGTAGCTCCTCTCCATCATAATCTGCTAGCTTGTATGTACCGGTCCCAAAATCTTCAACAATGAGAAATGGTCCTAACCAGTTTGCTTCCCATTTTCTTTTCTTTTCTCATTCTGCTTGGTTCTTGGGATTTTCTCTCAAAACTAGGGCCCCTATTTGGAATGTTCTTAGCTTGATATGTTTATTGTATGCCTTAGACATCCTATTCTAGTACACCTTCAAATGATCAAATGATTGCTTCTATTTTTCATCCAAGAGTTCTAGTTCATGTAACCTTGCAACCCTATAGTCTTCTTCATCTATCAAACCATGCATAGATATCCTTAAAGATGGAATTTCAACCTCTAAAGGCAAAACCACTCCTGTGCCAAGACTAATGAGAAAGGTGTAGCCCCTGTTGGCATTCTAATACTCATTCTATAAGCCCATAAGGTTGGATTAATCTTGATGTGCCAATCTCTCCTTGAGCTGTCCATCGTTCTCTTCAAAATCTTCAAGATGTTTTTGTTTGTTGCTTCGGCTTGCCCATTACCTTGAGGGTAATAGATTGAAGATGAATGATGGATCATGTGAAACTTGGTGCATAATTCTATTATGTCTTTGTTCTTAAAATGTTTTGTGTTATCCGTTATGATGGCGTGAGGTATGCCATATCTACAAATAATATCATTTAGGATAAACAAGGATATCTGTTTGCCTGTTAATGTTGATAGGGGTATAGCTTCCACCCACTTAGTAAAATATTTCGTTGCCATGATGATGAATTTATGGCCATTGGAGGATGGTGGATAAATCATTCCTATTAGGTCTAAACCCCATTGGTAGAATGGCCAAGGTGTTGTCATCAGATGAAGCTCTTGTGCAGGTGCATGTATCAAATTCCTATGGAATTGACATTTCTTATAAGTTTTTGCAAAGTTACATGAATCTTTTTCCATGGTAGGCCAAAAATATCCTATCCTTAGAAGTTTCTTGGCTAGGGATAATCCATTTGAGTGTGATCCATAAATTTCTTCATGGATATCTCATAAGGCTAAATTTGATTCGTCATCTTCTAAACACCTAAGGAGCATTCTGTCAAGACTTTTTCGATACAATGTTTGAGAAACTATAGTGTATTTGGCAGCTTGACGAATGAATCTTTTCTTTTGGTTTCTGGTTTGATTGATAGGAAGGGTTTGATCTTTTAAGTAGGTGTAAATTGGTCCATACCAAGGTGATTCAGTTGTAGTTAGTAGACAAATGGTATAAGGGTGGTTTGGGTCAAACATGGGTTGAATCACTTCTTCTACCAAGAACTCATATCTAGCAATCTGATCCGACATCTGCAAGAGTGAGGCCAAAGTTCAAATGTGATGAGTATGAAATATTTCTTAAGATTTTGCACCATGTTTTTGTAAGGTATAAATTTATCATCCTTCATTTGGTATTCTTCATTCACTTGATTTATGACCAATTGTGAATCTCCATAAACTTTTAATTCTGTCACTTTCCACTCTAATGCCAGCTTTATTCCAATAACCAATGCTTTATATTCTTCTATATTGTTTGTGCATTGAAATAAAAATTTGTAGGATTTTGGGATAGTAGAGCCCTGAGGAGTGATGAGAAGTATGCCCACTCTTGACCCATGATGGGTGTAGGAACCATCAAAATAAAGTTTCCATGTTTTTGCCTTAACATTCACAATCTCTGAATCTGGGAATTCAATTTGTATAGGATGATCATCATGAAGTGGTGCTTTTGATAATTGGTCCACAATGACTTGTACTTTGATTTATTTTATATCAACATATTCTATGTCGAATTCACTTAGTATCATCACCCACTTTTCTAGTCTTCCATTCAATGTTGTTTTGCTAAGTAAATACTTTAAGGGGTCAATTTTGGCAATGAGTCTTATCTTGTGGGCTAGCATATAATGGTGTAATTTTTGGGAAGAAAAAACTACAGCCAAGCATGCCCTTTCCATAAATGTATAGTTCAACTCATATTTGACTAAGGTTCTACTAATGTAGTAAATTGCCTTCTCTTTTCTTGTTTCATCCTCTTGTGCTAAAAGTGCCCCCAATGAATTCTCCGTTGCTGAAATGTATAGGATCAAGGGCTTACCTCTGATAGGTGGCATCAAGATTGGTGGATTCATAAGATATTTCTTCAATAGATTAAAGGCTTCTTCACACTTGTCATCCCACTTAAAGATTGTATCCTTATGCAAGAGTTGGGTGAAATTATGGCATTTTTCCACTAATTGGGAGATAAATCTCCTAATGGATTGGATCCTTCCTTGTAAAGATCACATCTAACTAATGTTCTTGGGTGCTTCCATTTCCATTATAGCCTTTACTTTAGCGGGATCAACCTCTATCCCTCTTGCAGATACAATGTAACCTAGAAGCTTGCCGAATTGTACTCCAAAAGCACATTTCTTTGGGTTAAGTCTTACTTTGAATTCCTCTAGCCTTTCAAAAAAAAATTCTAAGATTGGTAGGTGTTCTTTCCTTGAATTTGATTTGGCTAGTATGTCATCCACATAATCCTCCATGAACTTATGCATCATATCATGGAATATTGTAGTCATTGCTCTTTGATAGGTTGCGCCTACATTCTTCAAGCCAAAAGGCATGACATTCCAACAAAAGGTACCCCATGCACATGTAAAGGCAGTTTTATCTTGGTCTTCTGGTGCTATCTTGATTTGATTATACCCACTAAATCCATCCATGAGTGAGAACATAGAGTGCCCCGTTGTTAAATCTACAATGGCATCAATTCTTGGAAGTGGGAAATCGTCCTTAGGACATGCCAAGTTTAAGTCCCTAAAGTCCATGTAGATTTTGATGGATTTGTTTGCTTTTGACATTGGTACTATATTTGAGATCCATTATGCATAATCAATGGCCCTTATAAACCCCACCTTCAATAGTTTTTCTAACTCCACTTTGACAAGTAATGCTATATGAGGGTGCATCTTCCTTAGCTTTTTCTTAATAGGTTTCGCTCCTTCCTTGATATTTAGATGATGCATTATCAAATTTGGGTCTAAACCCGGCATATCATCATAAGGCCATGCAAAGTGAACTTTCTTTTCCTTAAAGAACTTGATGAATTCTATTCTTTCTTCGCTAGATAGAGATGTTTCTAAGTGAATGATCTTTGGCTCTATTTTTGATCCAATGTTTATCTTTTATGTTGGCTCAATTAAGATTGGAGATCTTTCTTCATAGTTTTCTAGAAGAACATCCAAACTCCCTTCCATAGGTTCCTCAGTTGGGTATTCATCTTTGGAAACATCCTTTATTTCTTTTTTTCTTTCTTTTGGATCTAATGTTGCCACAACGTGGTTTTCAACACTCGATTCTTGTCCTTTTCTATTTATTTTTATTTTTTCATTTTTTCTTAGATAAGAAGTTTGGATGCTCCCTTTGATCATTTCTTCCTAATATTCTCTGATAGAAGAAGGTTCAACCGCGTTGAGGTATTGGGACACCATGTTGTCATTCAAGAAAATTGGCAAGGTAGTTGATTCAATGGCATTCCATTCAATTAGGTTTGCATGAATGAGAGTTAACGGGTCAACACTTGGGTTTGTCTCGATTGGATTTAGAGTGTATATCTCATTATTGGAGGGTTCATACATTATATCTTGAAAATCTCAAACATGGGCTTCCTCTAAATGTTCTAAAGAAGAAGGATCAAATTCATCCTCACTAGACTCCACTAGGGTTTCTATGGGATAGAAATCATGGGGATTAAACCTAGCATTTGATTCTTCCATAGGAGGTCTCCATGAAGGAACATATGGTTCACCTACCCACTGATTGATTTCTATCTCTATACTTGGTACATCATTTAGAATCACTTGGCTAGAACTAGATGCTTGATTTGAAGTTGATTCTATCATGGGTCCTTTATTTTTGGTAGAAGCATAGGTATGAATAACATCAATACCCTTATCTTGGCATGATTCATCTAATAGGGTCTCCCATTCCCATTCATTAGAATCCTCATCACTATGAGACTCTAATTGTAATATTTGGCTATAAAGTTTGGGATGATTTTTTTGAGTGTATCCTTCCTCAAGATACCCTATTCCTTCTTTCTCCTTAGAATCTCTCCATGTACTTTCTAAGGGTTCAATGATTCCCTCATTCTTTATGCCTAAAGGTCCTTGACCTTTGTATCCCATCTTTTGCATGATTGCAAATCCTTTCCCATATTGATGTGTGGGAATGGTTATATTTTGGATATGTTTGACATGGGCACTTGATTCTTCATCCTTGTATAACTAGTTCAAAATTTCATTGTCCTCTCCATGGTGGATGATGTACTTGCCCTCACAAATTTATCATTATATCTATGAGGCAGATTTGGGGGTTTTCCAAAGGACTTAGGTGATAAAGGTAGGTCCACCATAGATAAGGAGTATTCACCTACTCCTTGTTGTTTGATCTTGCATTGCTTGTCAAAGTTTATCATCATTTGGTCCATCTTTTGATAATGGGCTTCTTTAGTGTATACTTGAATAGATTTTTTAGGGTATTCTTTTGGTTCTTCAATAATATTATCCTCGTTAACCTTCTCTTTTCCTTTAGTCGATGTAGCTAGGTTAATAAGTTTTGGTGTGTCTTTAACAACTTCTTCTTCCATCTTTTCTTTCCCTTTCAACAAAGGAATGTCATTAGAACTTTGAAAACATCTTATTTCTCTCTAGTTAGTGTGAGTATGAAATAGGGGTTAGTTGCTCTCAGATTTGACCCTTAAAACAGTGACAATCTACACTAAAATGAGAGATTCAAGAGTGCATGTAAACAACTAAAAATGAAAGCATGAAATCTTAATTCCTTCCATTATAACCCAAATTGAAGTGTTTTCTACTTAATAAAAGCTTGAAAAGCATGGAAAACAACTATCAATCTAAGCATTAGCAATCAAATTCTCCAAAGCATGAGAATTCATAATCATGGATTATGAAGCCTCAAATTCATGAGCATGTATGTGGAAGCATTAAAATCTTAGAAGCAATTAGCAATGTGTGAAGAAGAAGAAAGCCTTTGAAAATTCTATTTTATAGGATTTGGAAGAGAATCAATGGTTGAGATGCATCTATGAGGAGTGGTTGAGATGTATCTTGGCTTGATCCTTTATCCATGTGCAAGCCTCCTAATCATAAAGTGTGTTTTTTGTGTTTGTTTGATTTATGAGGTATTTATGCATTTTTTTAATTTAATAACTCTATACTTTGCATTTTAGTGGGATTGTATTAATTAAATAGGCCTAGAGTTAATAACTTTGATTTTTGCTTGGACATTAGTAATGAATGCTTGATCTAGGATTTTCATGGGGTTTATTGAATTTTTGAGAGTTCATGCTAATAATCAAAGATCAAATTAACACAATTAAGGTTATATGCCAAATTAAGGGCAAATAGGGCCTTAGGTCCTATTAGCCCAATTTTAGATGATTACACCCCCCTATTTTGCTTCTCTCCCCCTGTTTCCAGCCTCTTTCTGACAACTTTCTTTGAGAAACTAAAGACTTTGACTTTTTGGGTCAATGATAACCTGATGTGTCAAGGTCAACCTCAACCCTGACCTAGGTCAAATTCAACCTCTACTTTGACCTAGGGAAGAGTCAACCTCAACCCTGACCCCAAGTCTAATTTTCAAGTTCCAAGAGTTTTAGGATGTCGGGCTTCGAAAAGTTTTATTTTCCCACTTTTGGGTCAGGTATTTTGGGTTTCAAAATGATAAACTCTTAAATTTCATTTAATATAGGTCCATTTATATGGGCTAAGGTTAATTGGGATTTAATTCTCCAATGTTGGCCTTCTCTAGGAGTTTGTGCTCTAGAACACTATAAAAGGAAGCCTTCCTCTCTCATTTTCTCCATCCATCAATCAATAATTCTTGAGCATTCATCAAGTTTTGGCATCAAGTTTTGAGATCAAGTATTCTCCCAAGAAAATGAAGTGATCATACATTCAAGAAATCATCCATTCAAGCATTCAAGTTCTCCATTGAAGATCAAGGATTCAAGCATTCAAGCCTTTGCAGGGATTTGGTTCAAGAATTCAAGATTCATCATTCAAACCCTAGATCTATCCATCATGGTAGTGTGATCTTCCTTCAAGATCCTTTGTTCATTTTCAAGATCTATTCATTCTTCCCTCAAGGTGGATTCCAAGCATAAAATCATGGAGGTTTTGATTTACATTTGTTAATGTTATGTTCAAGATTTCATATCAATGTACTTGTTTACATTTAAAATACAATTTCATATCTATTGAATAGCATAGCTTCATTGCTAGATCTACTTCTACTACTTGCTAGCATTCTCCATTTCAATTCTATTATTAAGGTTGATTCCAAATCGGGGTTTTACTAAGGCAAACCCCTCATCCAAAAAACAAAACCATTTTTATTACAAGTATAGGTACAAGTATAGGACAATGAATTAGAGTTCAGATCTGGATACCCTTTTCAGTGAACTTCTGAGATCCAGGAATAGAATTTTTGTCAGAGTTGTTTCAGGTCAGGGATGACCTTCAATGAGGGGTACAATTATGTCCTGGGGTAAGATTATGCCCCACTATCTGGGTCAAAGTCTACCTAACCTTAGAAAGACAAAATTTCTAGGTTTTCTCTATCTCGACATTTCCAGTCCGGAGCAGGTTGCAGAATCTCCTGAAATAGTACACAAACATTAGAAAATAGAGATTTCTACGTCATCCTTCTTTCGAGATAAGTATTTCTATTTTATTTAGTTTGTATGTCCATAAAATTTTCCATCACACACATATTTCACACTCTATCTATTCACATACCACCTCTATCCACATTTAATTATATTCAGTGATGAAAACAAGTTTGAATATCTTGAGAATTATAATGGTGGATATGTGAAAATGAGAAATGATACACCCTGTCAAGTGAAAGGTAAAGGATCAATATTGTTGAATAAAAAGATCATATGTGAAAATTCTTATTGGGTGAAAGGGATTAACTATAATCTATTAAATGTAGCACAGCTAAATAATACAAGTCTCCAAGTTGCATTTGAGAAAATAAAAGTAAAGATCTATGATGAGGATGGGAAATTGATCGCTATTGGTGAACAATTGAAAGTTAACTTATTCTATTTAGATAATGCTAAAACTTATTTTTTATTGGCTAAGAATGATGATGCTTGGTAGCACATGAGGTTATGTCATGTGAACTTTGACAACATGGTTAAGATCAGTAAGAAAAGGAAATTAGAGGTTTACTGAGTTTGTCTAAGCCTAATAATGTAATGTACAACAGGGATAACTTTAGTGGTGATTTTCCAATTGGCGAATTTCACTCATCAGGGACCCAAAATTTGGTGAAAAAAATCAAACTTTTGGGGTGGCCATGTCGCCCGCGCTTTATAAAAATTGGGTCCCATGCATAGGAAAATCGCCAATAGTGACATGGAATTATTTTTATTTCAGTAATGACTTCGCCAATCGAATTAATTTTTCCACACAATAAATTGAATATTTTCACCTACAATTTCCTAATCTTGTCTTAATCGATGGTCATATTTGCCAATATTCAGTCAAAATTTAAGTTAGAGTATGGTTAATTACATAGATTTGACAGGTGTCTCTATTTTGGAGACTTTCAATGAAACTTTATGGCTTTTAAAACTTTGGCCTGAAATAGATTTGACACATGTCTCTATTCCAGAGACTTTCAGGGGAATCTTTATGTCATTTAAAACCTTGGCCCGAAATAGAATTCATGCCATTGATCTCAGATCATCAAATGGTTTCTATCAAATAATGATGATTTCTAGGTATAGGTTCTTGTCATTGTGATTTTCTTCAATAATGAAAGATTCACCAATATTTTATAGAATTTTCATATAATTGAAAAAAAATCCCTAGTACAAATAATATTTTTTCCTTTCAAATTAAAAAAATTCACCAACAATATTATTTTTTTTTACCCAAAATAATGTAGGATTCACCAAGATTTTACACTTTTTCTAGGGAGGGGGTTTCTTAAAGTTTTCCCTGATGTACAAATAATGTCAAATGGGTAAAATGTCAAAGTCTAGTTTCAAGAGAAAACAATATTCATCTAATGCTATTCTGGATTTAGTTCATAATGACTTGTGTGGTCCAATGAGAAATTAGATATATTATGGAGATAGATATTTTATCTTATTGTTGATGATTTCTCTAGGATGATTTATGTCATGTTCTTAAAAGAAAAAATAGAAGCTTTTCAAATGTTTAAGTGGTACAAAGAAAAAGTAGAGAAAGAAACTGGTAAGCAACTAAAATGCTTGAGGTTAGATAGAGGTGGTGAATTCATTTCTGATGAATTTACTAACTTTTGTAAAGAACATGGAATAAAGAGAGGTATCTACAGTAAGGACACCTTAGCTAAATGGGATTGCTAAAATAAGAAATAGATGAATTGTTTATTGTGCTAGAACATTGCTAATTGAAAAAGATGTTGCACAAATTTACTAGAGAGAAGTTGTTAGTACTGTTGTTTATACACTGGACCGAGTACAATTGAAGAAAGAATCAAACAAGACACCTTATGAGCTATGGTATGGTTATACACCTAATGTGAGTTATTTCATAATATTTGGAAGTAGATGTTACATTCTGAAAGATGATAGAAATGGAAAATTTGATTCTAAATGTGATGAAGGCATATTTATAGGTTACTCTACTAGAAGTAAGGCATATAAATGTTTGAACAAGACTACTAACAAGATGATTGAAGGTAAAAATGTGAGAGTTGATGAGTTTTCTAAGAAAAATGATGAAGAAAGAAAGAAGAAACCAGAAGATTACGGTAGATTTGTTTACATAGAAGACACTAATAATCTACTTGAGCAACAACTTGGTTTCAATGAGAAACTAAATAATGCTACCAAGAAAAAATCCTTATAGACCGAGAAACAACAAACAGTTACTGAGGAAAATGATGATCATACACCGAGTGGAGAAAACATTGATGAACAAAGATCTGAGCATGTACTAGAAAAATATGTGAGAAGAAACCATCCACAAGATCAAATAATTGGAGACAAAGGATCAAGAATGATGATAAGAAGTAAGTTAAGAAACAATACATATTTGGTTTGTGAATTTGAACCTAAAATTGTTAAAGATGCATTAGAAAATGATGATTGGATTAAAGAAATGAATGAAGATATTGAGAAAATACTAAAAAACAAGACATGGTCATTAGTACTAAGACCTAAAGACAAAAATGTGATTGGCACCAAATCAATTTCTAGAAACAAATTGAATGAGAATGGAGATGTTACAAGGAATTAAGCAAGATTAGTCTATAAAGGGTATACACAAGAAGCAATTGACTATGGAGAAACTTTTGCACTTGTTGCTAGACTTGAATGAGTGAGAATATTGCTTGGATATGCTACTTAAAAAGGTTTTAAGGTATATTAGATGGATGTGAAGTCTACATTTCTGAATGGAATACTTGAAGAAGAGGTATACATTAAACAACCTAAAGGTTTTGTAGATCCTAATCAGAAGAACACGGTTTGTAAGTTCCACAAGGCACTATATGGATTGAAGCAAGCATCGAGAGAATAATATGAAATATTTCACTCTTATTTGATAAGAATTGAATTTTTTAGAACAAGCGACAACAACAATTTATATTTAAAATGTGAAACTAGTGATAAGATTCTTATTGCTGAAATTTTTGTTGATGATATAATATTTGGAGGTGATGATACTTTATGTAAGTCTTTTTCTAATGAAATGAGAAAAGAGTTTGAAATGTTGATGTTTGAAGAAATCAAATTCTTTCTTGGTCTGCAAATACAACAACAAAAGGAATGCATATGTATCACATAGACAAAGTACATTAAATAAGTATTGAAGACATTCAGTATGGAAGACTCAAAACTAGTTGGTAGACCTATAGTAACCAGATGCAAGCTAACCAAGGATGAAAAATCAACAGAGGTAAATCAAACCTTATACAGATCTATGATTGGAAAATTGATGTATGTTGTACACAATAGACCAGATATTGCACACGTTGGAATTGTAGCTAGATTTTCTACTAATCCTAAAGAGTCACACATGATTGTTGTGAAAAGACTTTTGAGATATCTGAAGAACACTGAAAACTATGGATTGTGGTATAAGAAAGAAGGAAATCTTGAACTTAAATTTTATACAGATGTTGATTGGGCTGGAAATATTGATGATAGAAAAATCACTATTGGTGGAGCATTATTGTTGGGAGTAAGATTAGTAACTTGGATAAGTAAGAAACAAGGATGCATTTCTCAATCCACTGTTGAAGCTGAATATGTAGTTGTTGCTTCTAATTTTTCAAATATTGCATGGATTAAATAATTGTTGGAAGGAATGAATGAATAAATAATTGATCTGATAATATACTATGACAATACAAGTGCTATTAACATCTTAAAGAATCCAGTGACACATGCAAAGACAAAGAACATATCTATTAACTATCACTACTTAAGGGAGAAATTTCAAGAAAATAGGTCGAATTAGAATATGTGAAGTCACAGGATCAACTTGTTGATATATTCACAAACCCTTATTGAAGGATACATTTGAATACTTGATAATTAGACTAGGGGTCCATCCCATGTCTAACAATCACTAATGTGATATGGGGTTGCATAAACTTGTACTTTATCAGAAGATCTATTTATGTTGATGCATAATGTTCACACTTTGGGACTCCTAAGGTTGTGAAGAAAGATGGAAGACAAGCTAAAATGAGGAATATCTGTGCATGCAAGGTACACGAATTTGAAAGGAACAACAAAGATACTTATTTGGCTACTGAAGAGATGATTATCTTTGGCATTTTTGTCAAAGGGAGATAAGTTGGCATGAAATATTAGTTAGGAAGGAAGCTAACTGAAAGGGAGATTATGTGTAGTGATTAAATATATTAAATGCATAAGCTAAGAGAGAGCATAAAGACCAAGTTGTAGACACTTAATATGTTTGGTATTCTATGGCATATTTCATATTGTGTTATCATCAATACCAAAGGGAGATATTGTTAGACTACAATTGATGGACTACTTGGAGATCAAAATGGAGAATGTGAAGATGATCACCGAGCTACAAAGGTACATGTGAGACATTAGATCAATTGTTATATTGTCATTGATGTCAAATAGTTTTGATTGTACTTATCAAGATAGTTGCAAACATCTAAAAAAGGTAATGTTGGTGAAGGAAAGAGATATTAGCATAAAGATGAGATGTACATGTGTTAGTTATGAATGTGGTATTCATTGGGTAACTTATTGATGAGTCTATGACATTATGATAGTGATTTGATTGTATTACATGATTCTTTTAAAGTGTTGAAGATAAAGAATGTACTAGTTAATTTGGTTGATACATGAATAAATTAGTATACACCGAGAAGATGTAGTGTATACCGAGTACAGTATTAACTGAGTAGGAAGAAACCAACATATCACAGTATTAACCAAGCATGAGAAATAAAATGGAACATGTGATTATTGACATGAGATGATGAGCTAGATGAATCTAGATGATTCTGAGGTTAAAGATAAAGTTTGTTATGAAGTTCTATGACTGAAAAAATTTAAGAAAGATCGGATGATGAAGATTGAAAATGTTTTAAGGCATAGGTTCTGAGGAAGGTTAAAGAGGAAAAATCAATGATGGAGATTAAGAGGAAAAATATATGGCTAAAAAGAAAAAGGTTTATCATGTCTATATAAGGAGACAAGAAATTCAAGATTAAATTGCATGTGAATGAAAAGTTTTTATACATGTGAGGCTAGTTAGATAGGTTGAAGTAAGAACCGAGCAATGTTTTAGACAACACTAAGCGTCAGAAGGAAAAAACTAAGCAGAACATAGTTAGAGAAAGAAGGATATTGAAGAGATTATGATGACCAAAGTTATATTGAGCTTAGAATAGATCTGAACATCTGTAAAGGAAGTTGCATTTGAATCGGGTCATTTACTATTTCTTTCTAACCATTGCTATAGACAAAATCTCTTAACCGAGTGAGACTTAACAGTCTTTTTCTATTTCTTTATGAAATTCAATGAATGTCGATTGTTTTCTTGTTGACCCTAGTGAATGTATGGTCACAGATAATTGTTAGTGATAAATCCTCTAACAAGGTCACACCTTACAGTGTGTTTTTTAACCTTTAACAGGGTTGGCTCTTAACTAAGCTCACTTTAGAAGAGTGAAAATATTTCGGGTACCAATCCCAAGTGGTTTTTCCCTTAACAAGGTTTCCACATTAAAAATGAAGTGTCAAATTTGTATGCATGTGATGCTTTTTTTATTTTACTTTACATATTACAATTACTATTTTGATCGATATATACTAGATAATTTATCTAATAGTCGGTTAATGAATCAGAAAGGTAAAGTTAAGTTTTTACTGAGCTATTTAGTTTATTTATTGAAATTAGTTTTATACATCTAAGAGTGAATTAGATTGTAGGATAACTAGACTTAACTGATTCACCCCCCTCTCAATTATCTAACAATTAGGATTAATTTAACATATTTTCCATACTTTGGAGTCTTTTAGGACTTTAGACTCTTTTCCACCTATCTAGGTTCCATAATCAATTCAGGACACCCCAAGATGGCCTAAGGTTCATCCTTCCAATCTAAACTACCTATCTTAATGACTCAAATACATCACACTGACTCTCTAGAAGTCCTTGTTCTTTCACTGACTTGGCTAGAGTCAGTTCAAGGCAAAATATTTTAAGGCACTTGAATAGTACCTTAGGTGCTCCTGCACCAAAGACAAGGAAATTAGATAAAGTTGTGGATCAAAATTTCAACAAAGTCAAGATAATACACAAGACCACTATAGGAATTTCCTAAGAAAATGCACCCTATAATTTGGCAAATGACTTCCAATACTTTAACCTTAAGATAAAAAAGCTATATTTTTGAGGTTTTTTTGGATTTTGGGCTAATATGATTACTATGCAAGAAAGGAAGATTCTAAGGGTGATAATAAAATTCAAGATATGGAATAATATACAAGGTTATTTCATTCATCAAATATGAAGATAAAGGACTAGTAGTATGTTGTAGGACCCATTTGTGACTTTATTTTCTAGAATAATGTTTGTAAAACATGTTTTGATTTAATTTTCTCTGTTGTAGGACCAATTTTGGATAGGTGTACAAACTCAACAATCAAACACTCAGTATATGGTTGCATGACTAACTCAAAAAATAAACTATCATTGTATGTTCAACAAAATTTTCAAGTTGCAAGTTTTCACAAGGTTTGTCACAATGAAAGTAATATACAAGAGGTCTAATCTTAGGTCAAATTGGATTCAATTGTAATTTTTTTATTTTTTTTTGGCAAAAGTGGTAGAACCACTATATATATTATTTATTTTTTAATAAAATCTAATTCAAAAAGAGTTCAACCGGGAAAGAACCAGTAAGAAAACCTGACATCATTACTCATAAAAGATCATCAATATTTACAACTTTTTATATCAATAATTACATGTGCAAATTACAATTTGAGGAATAATATCCTCTCTATTTTCCAATATGTCGAATAATCTGCTTATCACAACTTTTACTTACATTTTGACAACTTGATCTAGTAGTTATAACTCCTTTCAAAATTCAAAAATTTCAAAAAATTTCTAAATTTTAACTATTCCTCCATCTCTACGCATTCATCCACCTGGGAATCTCCCCTTTGTATCGACACATCTTCCCATCCAATTTCCCCACAACCCACCAGAGAATCATCTTTCCAACCTTGCACACCCAAAACATCCTCGACCCTTTCAACTGAAGTTGAGGCCTTATTGGCATTAATTTGAACTATTTTCACCATACCCTACACTGGCATTTGTACTCGAATGTTCACACCAGTCAAATTTTTCTCAAGGGCTTTCCCTGTATAACCTTTGTTCGATAGACTCATCATGTCAAGAATCACATAGCCTGTGTGTTTCACCTTCTCTTCAAGTTGATAGCCTAACACCCTTGCAGTGGTTTGGAGAGCTGACTTCATGATTCGAGGGCTCTGCATCTTGAAGGATCGCTGGAGGGCTTCATATATCACCAAAAATTCATGTTTCCTGAGCAGCTGAGATCTTGGAAAAAAATTGCCAACTAAAGAATTCGCACTCCAGAGGTCATACTGTTGCATTTCCCTTCTTAACTTGTTTTCATTCCAAAATACTGGCAAAACTACCTTCCTTGCTAAAATTTCAAGTAACAAAACTGACTGAACCAAATCCATGACATTGGAGAAAAATATTGAAACCACATTTGAAGGGAATAAAAAATGCTTGGAAGAAGGGGATAAGATTTCTTCCCCTATTACCTATTGAATTACCCTATGAATGGTAGGTGAGTTCACTGAGAACATTGCATCCATCACCCGATCATCTATTTGCAGAGGTAGGGCAATCTCATCAACATGCGGGGGTATCCAGATGTGGTAGTTCTTCGGAAGTAGATGCCTGTGGAATTGGTTGCAATTTTTGCACTTGACAAAATTCTCCGTCGGCATTGACATTTTTTTTGCAGTTGTAGAGATGAAACCAAGCAATTTGTATGGAGGGTATGTCCAGCAGTATGTCAAATCACTTGAAATGGGGGCATAAGTATTGATGCTTTCATAGTTCCATGTAAGATCATAATGCCGATACATGTGAAGGATGCAGAGTACAAAGTTTAAACCCATGTGATAAAAGATCATCTTCTTGCTTAAGTGATTTCACAGCATGTAAAAATACCATTCGGCCTGTTGTAAGGGATGTCGTATGAAAATGGTGTACTTAATATTGGCAATTTGGCTTCCACATTAACTATTGTCTAGAAAAGAAGTCACATCTCCTTATTCAATGTTAGTGAAAACATTCGGTAGGAGCTCTAAGCAATGATTATATCTGATGCTCCACTATCTCATTTAAAATCACTCTTTGGAGATCTATGTGTTGTTCAATAATTGCTGTTGTTTAGAAAGTAACTATATTAATACCGTCGCATCCAGGATTAGATAGGCAGTCTGCAACCTTATTCCCTTCTCTAAGGGTGTGTGAAATAACCACTTCTAGAATCTGATCGATTAAGCTCCAAATTTGGTTGAGAATATATTGAAGTTGCCAAGAGGATGTATGTCTCTTGATACATGCATTTATAATAACAAGAGAGTCACCTTCGATGTGAACCCATTTGAAATTCCCTTGCTTAATTAGACTTAAACCTGATAATAATGCTTGAGCCTCTACAATGTTATTTGTTCATGCTGGTAAAGGGGCCATTACAATTGCGCACACATATTGTAATTGTAATTTTATGAACCCATTTCTTGGATATTCGTCAGCTCACACAACTATATTTTCATGCAACTAGAACATGAAAGTTCTCTTGAAGATGCCCGTGTTTTTTCCCTTTCCAGGTATTTTTGTTGTGTTAATGAATATATCTTTCATAACACAATATCTATGGGACACATATGATGATAATCTTGGGGGAGATTCTTCCCTCCCCTTTCACTATAATAAGACAATGATTCGAAGGTGACCCAGGTGGCATCTAATTATCAAGGTTTTAGTCATATTTGTGGAGTCTCCCCAATCAGTTTGTATGTATGTGAGACACTTAAGTCTCTAGTTGACCATGTTGGTTTCTTAGGGATATTCACCTGATCTAGACTATCATTAACACACCTTTACCAAGCTTGCGGAGATAAGACCAAAGTTTTCTCAAAGTTTTGTTTCTATACTGACTATCTAGGGATTTTTTGATTTGAGGTCATCCCCTATTGGGTTAAGCGCATCCTCCAAAAAGGCCTCTCTAAAAAAAGAAAAGAAATGATTTTTATTCTGTAATACCCCTCCCATAGTTTTCTTTTACGTTTAATTGGCTAGACTCTTTAAGGATACTTTTCATGTGTGTATAAATCCTCAGATAGATTTTATGTTATGTATATTTATGTTTATGGTTTTATTGGCCTCATACTTGCATGTGTATGATTTTTTTGTGTGTTTTATATTTATGTTTGATGTGCCTGATATGGTTGAGGGATGGAGTCATAGTTACTTTCTTGTGAGATCCACACAATTTTTTAATCCCCATCATTTTTTGTTATATATTTATACATGTATGTACATGCTCGTGTTTTATGTAGGATTTTAGGTACCAGGCATCGAATTCCCTGCATTGCTAGGATGAGTGTACCCTATCATAATATCTCAATGGTAAGAGAGGGGAGATAACATACAAGTCCAATCCCAACCCAAGCCATTGATTGTCCTAGAATAATGGACAAGTATATCTTTTTCTACCTATCATAATGGACATTAATTATAAAATTAAAATAATTATATCTTATGAAAATTAGAATATTAATATAAGGATATTTAATTATTAAGAGTTAATTAAATACCTTTATTTAATTAAAATACTTAATTAAAAATCTAATTATGGAAATTGGAGATGTAATTAAATATTAAATTTAAATTAGAATTTAAATGCAGAGATAATATCAATTGATAATTATTTATCAAGTTGCATATTATTAAGATGTCATAAATATTAAATTAGTAAATACAATTTAATCTACACATTTAATTAATAAAGTGAAATATGAATTTAAGTTAAAGTTAAGTTAGGAGTTATAATTGGAAAAGTGCATATTTTATTATTAAAATTAGAATTAATCATGCCAAGAGGGTTTGATAAAAATGAGGTTGTAGTTAAGTTCGTATTTTGGTGATTCTGAGTTAAGTAATTCTTTTATTATTTTCAAGTGGAAGTCGTCTTGTTTTTGGAGTTGTGTGTTTTGAATATCTAGCTTGCCAAGTTTTCTATGTTTGGGGGTTTGGGGTTTTGGGTTTTTTTTTTTTTTTAAAGTTATATCAAGTTTTGGAGGACGTCTATTAGGTTTTGGACAATCGTGGTGCTTGGAAGTTAAAGAATTATTTTTAAAGCTTGGATTTTGGGAGTCTTCGATTTGGCTATAATTTTTATTCAGATCGGCTTGTGAATTCCAGGTAGGGTTTTCATCTCTTTTTGCAAATCTTATTTTTAGAAAAGATTGTTTTCTGTGTCCTCCATATGGTTGATGTTTCTTTTCAGATTGGTTGAAATACATGTCTTTCTATAGTGTGAATATTTAATGGAATCCATTAAAGTTGTTTTGTGAGCAAGAAATTCATATCTATGTTAGAATATATTGAAATATAGATTTTGTGTGAGAATATTAGGTAATCATGTAATTAAATCAATTAGGGTTTTAAAGTATCAAGGTAGAAATTTTCACAAGTTGATACAGATAATTGGGTTTCAAAAACCTATAAGAGATTATTTATATAAGTTTGTTTATGTTCATACATTTCTAAAGAAAATTTTAATTGAGAAATTATACGTATATGAATATTAAAACACATTTAGGAAAACTATATGTATATGCATGTTTAAATCAATAGGGTTATAGAAAAGCTATTTAGGATATTATAAAAAAAAAAAAAGGGGGCAGCTTGTTGTTTGTATATTTTCTGGTAAAAATATAATATAATAGGTTTTCTATCCTAAATCAGCACGACAGAGTACTATCGGCATAGTAGAGTACTGTCGATGATAGTACCATTGTTGTGCGGTAATGATTGTTGTCGATCTCCCTTAAAAAGGGGGGCGTAGAATTGGGAGATGGGGGCGGGACACAACCTCCACCCCCCAATAAGATATGCTTGTTTTTAAATTAATTTAAATTTATTAAATTTTTTAATTATGATTTATATTTAATATTAAATAATAATAATAATCATTAATTAATATTTATTAAATTAAAAAATTGTAAATTTAGTTTAATTAATAAATATTAAACATTGTTTAATATTTATAAGGGTTATTTTTTATATTTGTTAAAATATTAAATTAATATTTATCAGTATTTTGTTTAGTAAATACTAATAGAAGTAATATTTATTTAAACATTGAAATCTTTACATTAAATGTTAACTTGTTCAATAAATTGTATAAATAGGAATGATATCTATATTTGGGGAAAATTTCATATTTTTATTAAAAATTTAGACTTTTATCATGCTTAGAGTTGTTGTTGTTTTATGAATGTATGTATATCCAAAACTACACCTTGTAATCAAGTTGAATGTCGTATACATTTGAGTCTTATATTGGGATTTGTCTGTGGAGTATTGTCGATACTTTATTTGGTAATGTTCATTTGGTAAATACATTGGCTTTACGAGTGGTACACAAGAGGTTTTGGGGTTGTTGTCTTTCTAACATGTGTATTTTTCATTATTTTTATGATGTTGACTTGGTCATGATCATCTATCCAACCAGTCTTCTAAGCTCATTACTTGGTGAACTCTTGAGAGAGAGTGTTTTTTGATTTATGGGTTGAAGGACCATTATGGACTTGCGATGTTATGGTTTGAGGACTAGTATGTATTTATGAGATTTTGGTTTAAGGACTAGTGTGAGTTCCAGTTGTCTCATTATGAAATGAAAATTTTATTATCATGCTTTATGTGATTTATGAGATCTATTTATGACTTGTGAGCCTAGGGGAGGTTAAATAGGTGCATCTTAGGGGAGTGGCTTACAATAGGGGTTTGGGGCCCAAAGAGGCCAGTTCTAGAATAACCTATTGTAAGTTGTATAATAAGTGATAACTTAATAAATTTGTTACACAAATATTAATAAGATAATTGTATGCCTCACCCATGCCCTGAGCATTTTTATAGGATAAGGATGGGAATGAGATGATACCTAGAGAGTATGTATGATTATAATTCCTCATCTTCATGAGAGGGTATTTTGGTTTTGTATGGGTCATGTTGAGGGTCTAGGGTCTAGAGTGGCTAGGCCAAGGTAACTCAACCTGATAAATGCTTGAGGGTTCCAGGTCTATAAAGACCAGTCTAGGGTAACTCAAGTAGTTGGACATGTGATGACACTATTATAGTATATAGCCTAAGTCTCCTTTGTAGTTTCTAAATTTTCCTCTGGTGGTGTGTCTTTGGTTTTTCAATATTATCTGGTGGTTGGTAATTGTTGATGTTTGGTTTTTGGTATCTGGTGGTTGGTTCTGGTATGTGGTGTTGGTGTTGGTACTTGTTGGTATTTTGATATTTATTATCTTTTCTTTATCATTAGTTGGTGGTACCTTTTGAGATAGAGAGCTTTCAGAATCTATTTCTTAGGTGTTATGTTGTGTTGGTTTTTGTGATTGTTATATGAGTGGGGTATGTTTTTATTTCTTCAACACGGTGGGAGTGGACCTTTGGTCCACAAGGTTGGGTGGTAGTGGTTCTTTAACCATTTGAGATTCCAATGTTCCTATACCAGTATTGGATGATGCTTGTTGTTGTTACCTTATTCTTGTTCTTCATTGGATACTTGTTCATATCTATCTTATGAAGTTTATATTTGTACCATGTATCAGTGCTTCAAATGCAATTCTTTTGGGATATTGTACTATATTTTGTACTTGGTTATTATTACATACCCTACAACTTATGAAGATGATGTTATTTCATTGTGTATACCTTATGGTATTGGTTGTACTTATGTTTCTTTTATATGAGGTGAACTTGTTATTCATTTGTATATGTGAGATTTAAAATTATTTAATCTTAATTAATTAATGTATACGTAACTCTATGTCATGGAACCCTAGAGAGTCATTAATTATAATTGAGTTGTACGTATGTACTTGTTTGTATCGTATTTTGTATTTATTCTACGTTGTTATCATTATTGTTTTGTAAGAAAAAATATTTTATAAACTTACTAGTATGTTTTAGGTTAAATTATCCTCAGTTCCCTAGCGGGGCATTACATAATCTAACAAAATGTGCAAGTGCACCAAGGACACAAGACACCAAGTTAATCAAATTAAGTACCAAAAAATTTAAATGTTAGCTAATCTAAATCATCTATACAAGTATGTAGGCTCATTTTTAAGCACCAAATGAGATGAGATTTGTCTTGTTCAATTTTAGATGCACCAATCTCAAATATATTTTTCCTTGATAAGTAGGATATATTTCCACAAGTCAAATTGTGATATTGCTATCAGGATTTAACTGTGTAGTTTTTTGAGTCAAAATCATTGACCCATGTTTCATGAGTAGTGGTTCACAAGAACCCATCTCTCATGATAATTAATGCAACACTTAGCACTTATTCGATCTAGGTGATGCTCACAAGGGTGAAGTACCAAAATGAAGTATGAATTATGATGTTTGAGAATGCATTGTTTGTTTTAAAGCACCGAAGGAAACATGAATTAATTTTAGATTAAAGATTAACCCTGCCTGGAAGCCACAAGCTAGGAAGAAAAATTTAGTACAAAAAACCTAGCAATTAGTTTTGGAGTTTTCTAAGTGAACTAAGGTTAATATCACGTGTAAAAATTAAATTTTTTTAGAAATTTTAAATACCTTCTCCAAATATGTATCAATAACTCCTCTGATTTCTACCTCCAAAGCATTGATTCATTGTATGCTATCTAGTGCCTTGTTTTTCTTTATCTGTCACTCCCTTCTTCATTGTTCAACGAGCTCTTGAATTTTAATTGTTTTTGTTTTGGTGGCCTGCTACATTTTTCATTACATCAAGTGTGTAGTTTCATTATAGTGAGTGTGTAGTTTACATATAATAAGTGCATTAGAGTGCAACAAAGATCCAGAATTAAGACATGAGGGAATTTGTTTTGACAGTCATGTTTGATGTTCTATCTTTGCAAGTGTGGCAACCCTATCTAGTGGGTGCACTGATTTAGTTATGCATTTGCAGTGATTTTGATATACATCTACGATGATTGTGATGTGCATATGTATCAACTCCTATAAAATATTGTCAAAATAGAGACTAGAAAACTAGAAACAATAAGATTTGTATTATGAAAATTAGTATGTCAATGGTCATAAATCTGATCTAAAAGTGGTTAATCAGAATAAAAACTTAAATAACCCTGATGATAATGCAAAATAATATCAACAAAATAATCAAAGATAGAGATAAAGAAAACAAAAGTAAAAGGTTTACGTTTATGCATTCGATGAGTGCATTGTTCTAGTTGATCATTTGTGTCATCATAATGTAGCATATGTGTCTTTGGAATATGTCAAGTGTGATGATTCCAAACAACATGTGCATTGATTTTTTCTAGCTTCTACAATAATTTGAGGATACAAGTGTGTCGATTGAAGATAACATGTGCATTGATGCAACCTGTATCTGCATTAGAAGAAAACTATATATACACTGACATAGAGAAATGGTCAAATTTTAAAAGGCTAGTGTTTCATGTCGGATTCACCATTTGCAATCAAGGTAATAAGACAATTGTAGGCCTACGATAATGATAAGACTCAACCACCAGAAGATCATTAATAGAAGCTAGTATCCCAATACCAAAAGAGGAAAGGAAACAAGAGAAAAGCATACACAAATCAAGATATTGAAATCAAATAATAAAAAAGAACATGTAAACCCATAATTCCTCCTTTTTTGTTCTCCTTCAACTACAATATTGGGCTATCATAATTAAGCTCAAGATTATGACAACATAAGAATTTGAACCATGTGGTCCTTTGAATAAGACAATTGACTCTCTATTTATAAGAATTTTGGGGGTTTCAATCAGGATTCCTTGATTAATGGGTTGATTGATTGTGATTGAGGAGTTGAAATCAGAGTGAGTGAGAGTTCAACTCAATTGATTGCTTTGTTTAACAAGATTGATTGATCTGTCAACAAAATAGATTAAGAATTAATTGATTTGATTAAAGACTTAACTGATGCGATGGAATAGAATATTGAATAGATTGATTAGTTAGGAAAGATATTGGTTGAATTAGAAGATGTGATTGACTAGTCAAGGGAGAGATTGGTGGAGTTACAAGATGTGATTGATTAGTCAGGAGAGAGATTTTTGTAATTAGATGTGATTGAAAAGTTAACTCAAATTGAGTATGAGTTAGAATTTAGGAGGATAAATATGATTTAAATTAATAAAATTAATTATTTACTTGCACATGTGGAGATATAGAAAATGAATAAATAATTGTTTGTTTGTTTATGAGAGGGGAAGAATTAGTTTAATTAAATAAATATCATTTATTTAATTATGAGAGGGAAATTGATTTAATTATTACATAAATGTAATAATAGTGATAAAAAATGAATATTAATTAAATATGATTATTTATTTAATTATAATGAGATAGGGAATAATCAAATAATGTTTAATTATTTAATTACTTGATAGATGAATAATTGATGAAATAACTAGGTAATTAATTAAAATTACTTAAGTATGGAATTATAGAGAAATGATGATTTTGAATTCAGAATATAGTAGGACATAAATTGATTAAATAAATAAGATTATTTAATAATTTAAGATGAATGCTAGTAAAATTATTGTGTTTAAACAAAATAGTCATTTTTAAGTGTCTACAAGCACATGATTTCCAACCTCTCAGGGCGTCCCTTATTCTTTTGACTGCTTCTAGAGAGAAATGAGGAAGGGAACCTATAATTGAATCTATATTGTTGCAGGGTGTTTTCCCTTGGTCTCCTTGTGTTGTTTATCACAGTTCTTAGGTTTGCAATATGGCTTAACTACCTTCCATGTTCTATAAATCAATTGGTTGTATTAGGCATTAACATGTCAATATTTTGGTGTAATGAGAACCAACACTTGGTATTAGAGCCTAGGCCACAGGTTTGAACTCCACACTTGAACTGAGAGGATTTTTCAACATACACACCCTTGGTCTCCTTCTTTTGTGAAACCTAATGCTTGGGTTCCCAACATGGCTTAATTGCATCTCATATTCTATAGGTCAAGTGGTTGATTCAATCATTAACAAGTCAATATTTTGGTGCAATGACAACATTGATATAGTTGGCCTATTGATAGAACCTCCTACTTCATCAATAGGATCCTATTTTCTTCGACACACAACATTGATAACCTACCCAATAGAGTAGGATGCTATCAAGGCTCCACACACTTCTCATCCTAGTTTGCACCTTCATTGGTACCGGCATGCACATGAGTGTAAATTTCATTAGTGGACTGTCTTGGAGTGTGAGGCTACCATAAACACAAAAATAATTGCATTGGCCTCTATGTACATACTGCTTGCTCTTTCACCTACTGGATCCATTTCCTATCCAAATACATTTTAAATTTTTCTTCCTATTGTTTTGGGTGAATAGAGCACATAACACTAAGTGAGTCTACCACACTTTTTGATATCCCTCCATTTTCTAAATGCATCAACATATTGCTTATATAGCTAGTATATATTACAATCATGTGAACACAGTCTGTGATATCTTTTAATCATCATCCTAGATTTCTTGGGGTTCCTAAGCATGCTATAATGGATCAAAGTGTATCTTCTGTATTCTTCAAAATAAATTTTGAGAAATTCCTCATGCCCGAGTTTTTGAATCATTTTTTCTCTAAAAACCCCTCTACCTATTTTTCTTGGAAATACTATATTCACTTGGATTTTTGTCATTACCAAGAGATGTGATGGCTTCTCTGATTTCCTCTACATAAATTTTATCCTTTAGGAATAAGAAATGTAATTCATCAATCTTATTGAAAATTATGTTTTTTATTTCATTTATGTCTCTAACATTAACCTCAAGTTTTCCTTCAAAGGTGAATAGAGCTTTGTAGAATATAAAAAATTCATTCTAATTTCCTCTTAATTAGTAAAAATATGTCTTTCAGAGTTAATAGACTCAATATTTTCTCTCAAGTTCTTCTCCCTTAAGAACTTAAAGAAACATTTTGTCCCTTTATCACCATTATTGATCCAATTTAGTTTGGATCTAATCTTCTATCCCTAAATCTTAATTTGTTAAAGTTTCTTGAGCCCATTTGGATATTCTCTAGATCTTCTTGAATTTGTTTCTTCACTTTGAGAAACTACTATTAAATCTTATTCTCCTTCATTGTCCTGTTTGTTTCTTGTCAAAAAGGTTTCCCATGTAAAATTTTCTAAGTGGAATTTATTTTATCAAGTGCATATTGAATCATGAATCTTGAACCTCGCAGTTCAAGGTTCAAGGTTCAAATTGCATTTCCCTGATGTTATTATGTGTGTGCCTTTCTTTTAATTGGCAAAAGTTTTTGTAAATAAAACATGTTTTTGTCTTTGCAATATAGAATCGTGAACCTTGAACCATCCTTTCAGTGGTTCAAAGTTCAAATTTCAAAATGTGCTTGCTTCCCCGTGATCTCATGCCTCATGTCTTCATTTGCTCTGGCATCATCGACTTTAATCATCTTGAATATTGAACTTCTCCTTTTTGGTTCATAATTTAATATTCTTCATGTGTTGTGCATTAGTCATGTCTCAGCTATGTGTTTTTCAAGTGACCAAAGCATTGTGGATTATGAACATTGAACTTCACTCTAGATAGTTCAAGGTTTAGAATTCAAAATGCAATAATGACCAAAATATTTATGACTCATGCCAAATCTCGCCTTTACTATGAGAAGATATTGAAAAGACATTGGAGTAAAGTCCAACTCACTAAAAAGTATAGGTTATGTAGAGATTAAATTAATAAATGTGATTGGACGTGCTCAGCAAATAACGGTGGGAATAATTAATTCATGGTAGCTTGTCATGATTACCAAAAAGATAACTCAAATGTATGTGTTAAATTCTCTCCTTTCTTTCCATTTCTGTTTGCAAGAAACTATTGGTTGTATAACCAGAAGCAAAGCATAGCGAAGCATAGTGAAGGTAATCACACAAAGGTAAAACAGAGCATCGATGAGTTTCAAGAAATCTCCTTCATTTTTGGTTTTGGTTTGAGATTTATCTATTATAAGAAAGGAAATTTAGACCTTTCCCGTTGCATTTTCTTGAGTTTATTTGTTAAGTATCTCTATGTCCAGTCCTAGTGTGTTGGCCTCAAAGGTCAAGTTTGTTAAAGAAAACAAGTTTTCTCCTATAAGTAGTTTTCTTCTTGAAATGCAAGACACAACCCTTGTAGATGAAGACATAGAGAAAATTTCTCATAGGTTAAAAAGTGCAGAAAATGGAACCATTGCCACAAAAATTATAGAGAGAAGATTGTTGGAAGCAGTCAGCTTTCCTGAAGTGACTCCATGCCTAGAATTGGTGATGGAGTGCAGGAATAGATATGACAGGAGTGATAGGTGCATTCATGTTTCTTGTGGAGAAGTGCCAATCTCTATTAATAGGTAGATAATCATGGCAACTCTGAGGATTCCTCCGGTGGAAACCTATGGTGATTGGAGGATTGAGAAGGCCCAACAAGAATTTGACCATAATTGGAAAGATTATAGAAATAACATTGCTAGACACTAGTTGTTAAAACCTGAAAAGGGTGGTTTTAGGTTACCTAAGCCATTGAAAAAGGATCATTTGATCAAAGAGGTCTATGACATAGTTGTCATGTTAAGAAGACTGAAAGGTAAACCTAATGATATCCTCTAGAAGGATTAGATGTGCATTTCCATCCAATTTGTTCTAGATGAAGGATAGTGTGTCGATTGGGTAGAGATAATAGTGGAAAAGCTTCATGAAGAATTATCTCAGTTTGCAGAGGCATTAAGTTTATATTTGTCTTCGTACCTATTTTATGTCATTATGATTTGAAAAATTTGGGATGGTTTTCCACATGAACCATGGAAGGAGGATATGAAAATTTATGAATACCACCCTTTACTTCAATGAAAGAGAAATTCAGAGGATTTATGAAGAGTTCAAGACACATTCTTGGCCAAGCTCATTTTCGAGCTAAGAGGAAAAATTAATTGTAGAATATCCAAGGAAGCTATGGAATTGGTTAAAATTTATGGTAGCTTTTATTTCCAATTCCTGACCTTCAGCTATCTAAGATTGGGAGGTTTCAGCGGTGAACTATTTAAGCTTCCAAGGTACTTGTTGTGGTTCCACAACACACGCCCCATTTTGGCCACTTGGCCTAATGGGGACCCCCTTTTTTAGGGTTCTTTTTTGTTGTCTTTAGGGTTTCAGTTTGTTTTCCTTGTGTAATTAATTTAGATAGTTAGAATTTTTGTCATGCTTTCAATAAGACATTACTGACAACTATTTTCACATGCAGAAGTTTGATGCCCACCTTTTGAGATTTACAAAGAAACAACTTGGGAAGCTGACATCCATGGGAGTATGAATATTTTTGGAGATCCAAGAAGTGACAAAGAAGTTTTAAAGAGATGACCCCAACATTCTTCCAGAACATTGAGTCTTCAATTTTGATAACAAAGAAATATCAACACTTAGCCACTTTTTAGTGCTAGTAGATTTCAGAATTTCAAAGCTGGTGGAGTTACGTTGTCTGAAAATCTGAAATGCTGAAAGTGCTAGTGGACTTTCAGAGTTTCAGGGTTGCTGGAAGTTTCGATGGCTGAAAGTCTGATATGCCAAAAGTGCTCATGGATTTTTGGAGTTTTGGAGTTGCTGGTCGAAGATTTTTAGACTTTCAGAGAAATGATGGTGTATTTTTGGAGTTTCAGAGTTTCTAGTGGAAGATTTTCAGAGTTTCAAAGATGGCAGAGTTTCACAGTCTAAAATTCTAAAATGTTGAAAGTGCTGGTGGATTTTTGGAGTTGCTAGGAGTTTCAGTGTTCGAAAGCCCAAAATTTCACCTAGCATGGAGTTTTGGACTAGCCAATTTTTGCATAAAGACCCTATTTTTCAGCCTTTCGGCCATAGAGATTTTTTCAGCCACCGACAAGTCCAAAGTCAAAAATTTGGGAGTAGAGGATTTGACACTTAGTCATTTTTGGAGCTTCACTTTTTTGGACCAACTGTCAGGATTTGGGCATTTTTTATCGCGTCTGAAGTTTAACTTTAGTTATCTCAGAGATCACTTTCCAGTCATCTGGGATTCCTTTTTGGGATCATTTGTGCATGATGTTGGGGTCTCTTTTAGTTAGGTCCACATGAAGAAGCTAGAGCCAAGGATCAAGGGAAGAATCGTGAAGATCACCAAGAGCATGCACGAGTTCCAGCTCCATTTTTTAGATGTTTAATGCATGATTTGATAAAAATTTTGTAATACACAAGGTTTAATTCCATGCTAGGATAGCTTAGCTAAGCTTTAGAGGTATTTTCTTTAATGCAAGCTTTAGTTTAGATTTACTTTCAATTTTTAGTTGCAGTGAAACCCTAGCGCAAAAATAAGAGCAGAGCTCTATAAATTGTAATAAAATGATGTAATGAGGGTGGACCTGATGATTAATACAATAAATACAATTGGTACTTCATTCATGGTGTGATTTATCTTCTATCTATGTGAAATTTGTGAATGTGTGATTTGCTCATTCTTCATTTCAAAGAGCCAATTGGTTGTTTAATGATTTTAAGTTTGCAATCTTTTAGTTTGGTATTTGCTGGTATTGCATTATTGTGTTGTGATGAATTTTTGAGAAGATTATTCTTTGGTGCTTGAAGATTAACTTGTCTCACATGTGGGCACGTCCAAGGCGGCTTCATGATCTGATGAGTTTTGGCTTATCATACGTTTGCATTTGTTCAAATCTGTTGATGATTACATCCATTCAATTGAAGATTGTGACATGATATGATCTCTATTTTGTGGGTTTCCTCATCTTCCTGGTTATTTAATTCACATGGTGGTGTGATGCTAGCATATGTCCAATAGGTTTCTTTTCAGCAATTTCTTTCAAATCTCTTGTTACCCTACATCTTCTAACCCTCCTTGCAAGTTATTTTTATTAGATTAATTAAATTAGCATTGCTTTCATTCTTAAATCTGAAAATCGTATCAAAAAAGAGATATCTTGGTTTCCTAAAGTTTGTTTTATAGTTTCCCTTGAGAGAAGAACTAGCAAAGGCCTCCTTGTTAAATAGATTCATATTTGTCTTCCGTTGAGCTATCCAAGTAGTTGAGACCCAACCAGAAGGAACCTTGAGATTGATTTCGTCAATCTTCCAAGAGTGGAATTTTCTCATGCAAATTCCTAGCCATTGTCCTCATGTAAAAATGAGGCTCAACAATACTATCTAGACAAGTTTGTCCTATTAGAGGTTTGTAGACAACTACTCCAAGTAGATGTGAAACTTAAGATCAAGAGAGGTGTGGTCTCTTTGTTCCCTATTGACTTAGGTCATTGCCATTTTAGGTTGATGCATGCTATATCAACCCTGGATGAAGAATGAAAATTAATTAATCTCCCTTCATTCTATAAAATAAGTTACTTTGACAGTAGGCAATTCGTAGCAAATCACTTCAAGATTGATGCTACTTTTCTTCATCAACCAAAATTGGAAGACTATTGGGTTGACTGTATTGATGAGATAGAATTTGAAAGGAGACTTCACTCTAGGTTTATCTTGAGACAAATTGTAATACTATATCCGCCTTTTAAAATTTAGAGGGTTCCAAGTTGAAGATGATGAGAATGTGCTAGAATCTGGATATGTAGAACTAAATGATGATGCAGTGACCAGGAAAATAGACTGGAAGAGAAAAGTAGAGGAAGATATGAATGCTTTGTCCTAGGATGTATTCAAGAGAAAAAATGAATGGTGAAAAGGGATGAGTAAAAAGAAGAAGCAAGAGACCTCTAGTTCAATAATCAGAAAGAGTTTGAGTATTTCAAAAATCATAGCTTCCTCTATCCTTACTAAAAAAATTTAAAAATTACTTCTTGCAAGTGAACTAAAATATAGAGCAAAAACCCATCCAGAGGAGAAAAAGCCAATCACTGAACAACATATGAGAATCATGAGAACTAGGAGTAGAAGGAAGGAAAAGACAAATAAGATCCCTTGCATTGTGATAGATCTAAACATAGGAAGGTGATTCACAACCTTAAAGGAAATCCAGAATGGATAAAACACTAGATAGGTAATCAGGAGCTAAACTAGTAGAGGCAGGTTAGCAAGACCTAATGATATTGAATAGTCCTATAACATAAACCCCTATAGAAGCTTCCACACCAAAGACCCCAAAATGGATGGAGTTATCAGTAAGTAAGAAGAGGAGCATTGTACCTATCTCAACTCTCATTGGGGATTTAGTCAGTAAATACCTGGAAAAAACACCTAGAGAAAAGAAGCCAAAGGTGGAGGCTATGTTGGATGTGGATTGTAAAATAGGCCAATGGATCGTAGAGATTTTAAAGATGAATTTTGACAAAACTAGTGATGAAGTGACAAAGCAAGATTTTAGTGTGGAAAAAGTGGACTTGGGCATGGTTACTAGAGTTGCCAACTTGAAGATCTTGAACTTGGAAAATAAGAAAATCAATCACCGAGTGTGGAAAGATGTCGAAGACAAAATGAAACTAAAGTAGGCCCTTTATGAAATGGAGAAATACATCCAACAACTTCAAGGCCTTTTTCCTCAACTCCTATCAATGGTGCCAATTGATTTGGATGTCAAGTCTCCTAAAAATCAAAATTTCTTGGACCAGGTTCAAAAAGATAGGTCAATGTCAAAGAATTTATTTAGCTAGATAGATAAGATTGTCAAAGAGATCATTGGGTTTACTCATGATTTTGGGGATCTAATTAAGAAAGTTGATGAATTGGTTGAAATAGTAGAAGAAGATGTGGAAGCCTAGAAAAAGGAAAAGGACCCGCTGGAGATAGAGATCATGAACATGGAGGATGTCCACACCTATGGTATAAATAAGTTTCATGTGGAAAAGGTAGTACCTAGAATGGAAGAGAACTTGCTTTTTGTAGCCAAGGTGAATTTAGAAAGAAACTTTATGAACAAGTTGTTGATGAGTCTTCCCAAATCATGCAAACAATGAATGATGTTAAAGAAGTCATGAATACCCATAATGAGTGCTTAGGAAATTTGATCGAGCTTGAGGGTGGAACTAGAATCAACATGGCTAAGATACTCACCTGCTTTGAGGAAAAGGTAAACAACTTGAAACCAGCCAAAGTTATACAAATTAATGACTTTTCAACCTTTTCTCAAGTGGAATCATTGGTAGTCTATGGATGTGAAGAGATGAAATCACAGAGATAAAAACTCAAACAAGTGCAAAACTTCGGAAGAATCTGGGAATAGAGATTCAAATCCATTGCAATACCAAATTGTGAGTTACTCATGATATTTTCAGTAGCTTTCAAGGAGTGGAATGCAATACGAGAGGCTACCAAAGCTGCTGGAGATGATGGAGCTAGGAATGACCTATTGGTCAATTAGTTCTTCTAGAGGACAGTTCTATTTTCACAAGTTTTCCCTAAATTTTTTGCTATTTCCATGGATAATTAGGTTTTAGAACTCAATTAGGCCTTTGTGGCTATATATTTGATTTTTGATGACCAAGTGAGGTTTGATTCTCTGGTAAAAAAACTTTACAATACTATCTATTTGTTTTAGTTATTTTTGTTGTGGTTATACTGTGGAACTCTAGATATATAGATATATTACAAGCTAGTTTTATAGCAGATTCTAGCATTTTCATTGATCAGTTGGTCTGGTGAATGTATGATTTTGATTTCAATTAGAGTTGAATGATTATACTACTTTAATCTGTATGTATATCTTGATGTTTAATCAGTTATCTTTTTCAAGATTCAGTATCATTTGAATCGGCCATTCTTAAATAGTTTTTCTTTCATAATCTGAGTCAATTGGCTCAAAGTATCTGAAAATTTTCTAAAAATTTAAATCATTTCATTATTGATTCATGTGATGGAATGTTGATAAAGCCTTTCATGCTTTCTAGTTAAAAGCATTTCCTGGATTAGATTATTTCATAATAAAAGTTAATAAAGATAAATCTTTGTAGAAGGTAGTTTCTCCTTTGAAGTAGAGAGTATAGTCATCGGAGACCAACTCAACTATTAGTGTGATTTTTATTTCTTCTTTGGGCTATAAGATTCATTTGTTAATTTATTGCCATAGAAGGAAAATCTATTCACTAACAAATTTTTAGCGACTCCATTGGGAATTCATTATTGAGAAGACCATTATGCAATTTTATTTTTCTAAATGAATAAGTCATGGTGTTTCATGTTGTTGTAATATCTGGACATGAAGAAGTTCCTCCAGTTCTACAACCAGACCTTCATTTCTTAGATACTTAGGAGGATATCATTGTTGATCTTAATGCTTTGGCCTGGAAGTCAAGAACAAATAGCCAACAGTACCAGTGGGTCTATCTAGTTATAGAAGAAGAAGAGAAAATTGGAAAGTGGCTAAGGGGACTCCCTATTGATCAAGACATTGTTGTTGTAGATAGGGAATCTCAAGCCCCTTAAAAGAAGAAACACTGGATTCATGTCCCGATACCAGATTCTAGATAAGGGAAGGAATTTTTGACACCTTTTATGAAGAATTGCAGAACCTTAGATTCCCTACCTCTTATACCCCTAAAAAAAACATGAAGAGAAGGCCTCCTTTTCCATGGAAAAACCCTTCAAATACTTCCTCTTCATCCCATACTTGGAAAGCCCTTACCTTGTTTGGAATTCAAGCTCTCTCACTTATAGTAATTTTCCCAAGACCATTCATCTCTCAGTTACAACCATGGGGCGTAGCGGTAGGTCCTCAAAACCTAGAAAGGCACAATGACTTGCCTAAAGGGACCAAAGAAATCTTACCAAGATTCATCAGGGATGGGAAGACATCAGTAGGAGAGAATTTGACTTCTTTCAATGTGGCATCTTGCATACTAGCAGTGCAACATGAGGATGTTGTAGTTTGAATTTTTGTACAGACTTTAACAGACAATGCAACCACTTGGTTTTCCCACCTCCCAACAAGGATCATTCACCAATTGGGAAAAAATGAGAAATTCCATTGAGAACATATTCAATAACGTAGAAGATGAGCACACCCTACTTGTGCAACTGACCCAATTAAAAAAGGAAATTCATGAACCTATGAGGGAATTTGTTGTAAGGTTCAACAAACTTGTTCACAAAATCCTGAATGCATCTAGACCAGCACCTGAAAACTAGAAGGGTTTATTTTTTAGTAAAATGCCACAAGATATTAGTTTTCACCTTAGAAGAAATAGGCCTATGGATTTGGGCATTTCTCATAAACAAGCTATCAGATTAGAAGATGATTTGATAACAGTAGGAAAATAGCGCAAAGAAGTCCAAGTTCCTAATTCTTAGCCCTCTACATCTACACCTTCAGATCCAGTTGTCCAAAGATTGGTTAATGACATGATAGCACTTAAGAGACAATTTCCAAAGACATTAGTTTCACCTTATCAAGATATTCCTTGGAGATATCCAAATTAGGGACTAGGAAATTATGGGAAGCAGTCCAATGCATTACCTACTCAACATAAGCTCTTGATTGAACCCTCCCCTACAAATAAACATAATATGTGCACCTTTCACCTTACAGATGAACATGATGGCACAACCTTCCATGAAATGGTGTGCTATGGACAGATGGAGGCCAATAAGGAAAAAATTGTGTAAGTTCCTATTAATGAAGAACCTTCCAGATGACCTGGTGACTTCGTAAGCTACTACCTTGAGTATGATTATGATACTGATAGGGGTGGTGATATTCTTTATACTCAGGAAGATCCTTCTTTCTCTACTCTTACTAGGAATCAACATGC
Source organism: Chamaecyparis obtusa (assembly GCA_027943335.1). NCBI lineage: Eukaryota > Viridiplantae > Streptophyta > Pinopsida > Cupressales > Cupressaceae > Chamaecyparis > Chamaecyparis obtusa. The sequence continues at coordinate 774,225 of BSBK01001669.1, forward strand.
AACCAGAACTCCTGGCCAAACATCTACTTGAATTATAGGAAGGAAAGATAAGGAACCAGCTAATCAAGGTGATGGATGTCTAAAGAACCCAGGCACTTCAACATCACAAGTACAAGAGTCTAAATGGTCTGAACCTAAACCCATTTTTTATATTGTTGATTTATGCAAGTCTTCTAAGATTTAGATTTCTCTTGCAGACTATTTGAAACTTTATCCTTCAGAATTGAACAAATTAGTGGATTTTGTAAAAGGCTCTTCCCCTCAGGTTGAAATAAATCAAAAAAAATTTGTATCCACTTTTGAAGTTCCTAAGGTAAACCAATTTTAAATTAATGAGCCTATCATCAGTACTCCAGAACCTGCCCCTATGATAGGAAAACTGTAACCTTTTATGTATCTTTGTTTATTCATGGACATAAACTTAGCCATTGCATCATAGACTCTAGTGCATCAGATAATATCATGCATTCCCCCCTCAGTAGAGAAGGCCTTAGACTTACCTTTAACTAAAATTTTTGGTAAGTGTTATTCAATGGATTCAAAGCAAGTTCCTTTAATTAGAAAAATTAAGGATGCACAGGTTTCTCTAGTTTCTTTCCCAAAACAAAGGTGTAAATTAACCATCCTGATCGTAGACATACCTGCCAGTTATGGTCTATTATTAAGTAGAATATTTTGCAGAGACTTAGGTGGTGAGATAAAACTAGATTGGTCTTAGGCTATTGTTCCCATTGGTAATAAAAAAATTCATTTTGCAACCTGAAACTAAATCAAAGTATATAGTTTTTCCTTCCAAGGACCCTAGGTCTCAAATTTTGTATAAAGAAATTGATTTTGCTAATTATTTAATTTTGCCTGAAGCTAATGTTATAGAACCAAAACCTCTAGATGATGAAGGATTATGGACATTGGAATTTGATGGGAGTTGTTCCTCAACCGGTTGTCACACATGGGTAGTTCTTATATCTCCATCTGGTTAAAAGTTGGCCTATCCTTTCAAACTTAAGTTGGAGAACACAAACAATACCATTGAGTATGAGCCATTGTTACTCAGCATAGAAGAAGCCAAAATAATGAACATCAATCTATTGAAAGAGAAAGCAGATGTAGAACTAATAGTGAAACAAGTTAGAGGCCTTTTCTCTATAAAAAATGAAAGGCTAAGACATTATAGGAATAGGGTTTGGAATGAGATTGAGGGCTTTGAGGCCTTCTCAATAGAAGCCATGCCTAGAGAGTTTAATTCTAGATAAGATGCATTATAATGCTAGTTCAACGAACTTGTTAATTCCTCACCCTGATTTCATAAATGACCTTTACACCATAGAGATTGTTCACTATCCCAGTCTACCTGATAACTCTAGCTCCTGGCAGGTATTCAATGATCATGCACATGTTCTCACATTCTTAAAAGGTATTGAGAAGTTTACTTCTATGTTCTTTGAGGGTTCAAAATTTAAACTCCAAGAGCTTTGTACCGACCCCAAAACTAAAAAATGAAGATGGTGTTATTCAACTAAAAGGGAATCATATTCCCAAAGGTCTAGTGACAATGGAAGGCATGTTTGATCAAAGAGATTGTTTTGTGGGTCATACAAGAAAGAAAGGAAATGGGCAGTCGAGTAACTTTGAAAAAGTAAACATTGAAGATGAGGGAAATCCAAAATTTGTGAACTTGGGTATGTGTTGTGATCCTTGAGGAGAAAATCATATTTACAAAAATATTAAAGGAATTTAAATATGTATTCACCTGGTCTTATGAGGATTTGAAGGATTTTAGACAAGTTCAGTTCCAGCATCACATTCCTTTAAAACTTGGGGCACCTCCTTTCAGACAAAAATTGAAGAATTATAACTTGAAGGTAGCTGATGTTATTTTCCAAGAGGTGGAGAAAATTCTTAAGGCCAGAATAATCTACCCCATACATCATTCCACTTGGGTATCTAACATTGTGCCTATGCACAAGAAAAATGGTGAAATTAGAATTTGTGTTGATTTTAGGAATCTGAATCAATCCAGTTTGAAAGATAATTTCATGCTGCCCAACATGGACCATATCCTTTAGATAGTTGTTGGATCTGAGATGATTTCTTTTCTTGATGGATTTTAGGGTACAATCAAATTAGTGTCTCACCTAAAGATCAACATTAAACTAATTTCACTACTCCCTAGGGTACCTTTCTATATAATTAGATGCCTTTTAGTTTAATAAATGGGGGTGCCACTTTCCAACGTTCAATGAATTTTTCCTTTGGCCACCTAATCAATAAGATAATTATAGTCTATCTTGATGATATGATAGTTTTCTCATGGCGAAGGGAGAAGCATCTAAAACAATTGAGGTTAATGCTACAGAAATGCAGATATCAAGGAATTTTCCTTAACCCCAAGAAGTCAGTGTTTTGTGTCACCAAAGGGAAATTGTTTGGCTATATTGTGTCGAAGGAGGGAATAAGGATCGACCCAAAAAAAGTATGGGCTATCCAACAATTATGTTTGTCCTCAAACAGAAATGGAATTCATTCTTTCTTCAGGCAGATCAATTTCTTGTGAAGATTTGTTCCAAATTTTTTTGAAATAACTAGACTAATGGTAAGTTTGCTAAGTGAAAAGTAGATTTTCAAATGGAATGATGAGGCTAGGAAGTCATTTGACAAATTTAAAAGAATGATAACTCGTGCCCCTATCCTTGTTCATCCATATTTCAAGAAAGATTTCATGATTCACTGTTATGCTTCTAAGCATACCATGTCAGGCGTGTTGTTACAAAAGAATAAAAATGATGAGGAGACTCCTATCTCATTTATGAGTATACCCATGAAGAAACACGAGCTGAAATATTCCATCACAGAAAAGTATGCATTTGCAGTTGTGAAGGCCATTAAATAGTTTTGGTATTATATATTACATTCTCACTCAATTGTTTATGTACCTCAGTATGTTGTTAAGAGAACCTTAACCCAAAAAGAAGTGATCATCCTATGTCATTATTAGTAGGACTGAAAGATTCCTAGTTTTCAAATGTTGCTTACTTTCTAACATATGAAGAATGCCCTGACCACATGAATGCCAAGGAAAAAAGGAATCCCGAGCTTAAGTCTACAAAATATGTGATAGTAGATAATTTTATGTACAAAAAAGGTATAGATGGGATGTTTTTTAGGTGTGTGGATGAAGACCAGTAGAAAAGATTACTCCAGTATTTTCATAATGAGGCCTGTGGAGGGAATTATTCATCCACTATCAGTGCATTCAAGATTTTAAGAAACTTCTATTACTAGCCTAACATGTTTAAAGATGCTTATAGATGGTTGGTGCAGTGTGAAAAATGTAAACTATTTTCAGGAAAGCCACACCTAGCCACTCTTCCTCTAAGGCTCATTATCATAGAAGATCTAGTCAAATAGTGGGGCCTAGATTTTATAGGCCCACTAGATCCTCTGTCAAGTGTTGGACATTCCCACATTCTAACTACCATGGATTACTTTACAAAGTGGGTAGAAGCAATACATGTCAAAAGAACTACTTTAGAAGTAGTATGCTCATTCCTCAAAGATTATATCCTGGTAAGGTTTAGGGTTCCCACAAAGATAGTGGTTGATAACACACAAAATTTCTCCTCTTGGGAGATGCAGATATTTTGTTAAAATAATGGGATTCAACTATCATACTCTTCTGACCATTTCCCACAAGGCAACAGACAGACCGAGTCCACCAACAAAAATCTGATCACTATAATTAAGAAGCTGGTGAATGGGAATGTCATGGATAGGCATAAAAGGTTATATTAGACTTTGTGGGCTAATTGTACATCTCCAAAATGTGCTATTGGAATGTCCCCTTTCACATTGGTTTATGGCATAGAGGCACAACTTTCTCTTCCATTGGAGTTGGCATCGGCTAAATTGTAGAAGGTAATTGAAGACCAACAATTTTAGAATGCCTTGGAGAACATAATAATGTATCTCTCTAAAATTGAGGAAGAAAGGGAGCATATTTTTTACCATATTACCTGCCATCAGGCTAAGGTCAAGCATATTTTTGACAAGAGAGCTAGGCCTCACAAATTTATGAAAGGTGACAAAGTACTTTTATGGGACAAAAGGAGGGAGCCCCGTGGAGCTCATGGTAAGTTAGATTCACGGTCGAAAGGGCCATTCAAAATAAGTTAGGAGCTTGGACTGAATTCTTTTAGATTCAAATATGCAGATGGAATCGAAATGCCCTTGCCCTTCAATGGGAAAGATTTGAATATATTTGAATTATAAGGATTTAATTTTCTGCTATGTACATAAGGCTTTGTTTTGTCTAGGTTTTTTTTTGTTTAGTTAGTTTGTTGTGCGAAACCAGAGATCCTTGGTCCTATCCCCATTCAAAGCCACCTATTGCTGATCAAAAAGGTTTCCCTTGTAAAATTTTCTAAGTGGCAAGTATTTTTTCAAGTGCATATTGATTCATGAATCTTGAACCACGTGGTTCAAGGTTCAAATCATAGATCCCCAATGTTATTACATGTGTTCCTTTCTTTCAGTTGGAAATTTTATTTGTAAACAATGTGTGTTTTTGTCTTCGCAATATTGAATTGTTAACCTTGAACTATCCTTTTGGTGGTTCAAAGTTAAAATTTAAACATGTGCTCGCTACCCTGTGGTCTCATACCCCATGTCTTAATTTTCTTTGGTGTCATCAAATTTTATCATCTTGAATATTGAACTTATCCTTTTTGTTTCATAATTCAATATTCTTCATGTGTCATGCATTAGTCCTCTCTCAGGTGTGTTTTTGTCAAGTGACCAAAGCATTGTGGATTATGAACTTTGAACTTCACTCCAAATAGTTCAAGGTTCAGAATTTGAAATGCAATAATGACCAAATATTTATGACTCATGCCAAATCTTGCATTTATTGTGAGAAGAGATTCAAAACCATTGGAGTAAAGCCCATCTTAGCAAAAAGTACAGGTTATGTGGAGATGAAATAAATGTGATTGGATGTGCTTAGCGAATAATGGTGAGAATAATCAATTCATGGCAGGATATCATGATTACCCAAAAGGCAACTCAAACATGTGTTAAATTCTCTCCTTTCTTTCCATTTCTATTTAAAAGAAACTGTTGGTAGAGGAACCAGAAGTGAAGTGCAACAAAGTTAATCACACAAAGGAAAGAATAGAGCATCGGTGAGTTTCAATAAATCTCCTTCATTTTTGTTTCTAGTTTGAGATTTATCTATTGTAATAAAGGAAAATTAGACCTTTCCCATTGCATTTTCTTGAGTTTATTTGTTAAGTATCGCTATGTCCAGTCCTAGCGTGTTGGCCTCAAAGGTCAAGTTTGATAAAGAAAACAATTTTTCTCTTGTAAGTAGTTGTCTTCTTGAAATGTGAGACACAACCCTTGTAGATGAAGATATAGAGAAAAAAATGTATATATTAAAAAGTGCAGAAAATGAAACCATTTCTGCCAAAATTACAGAGAGTGGATTTTGGAAGTATTCAACTTTCCTAAAGTGACTATGTGCCCAGAATTGGTGATGGGGTGTAGGAATAGATATGACAGGAAGGATAGGTGCATTTGTGTTTCTTCTAGAGAAGTGTTAATATCTATTAACAGGAAAATAATCATAGCAACTTTGAGGATTCCTTTGGCAAAAACCTATGGTGATTGGAGTATTGAGAAGGTCCAATAGGAATTTTACCAGAACAGGAAATATTATAGCAATAACATCGCTAGATACTAGTTGTTAAAACCCCAAAAGGGTGGTTCTAGGTTACCTAAACCATTGAAAAAGGATCATTTGATCATAGAGGTCTATGACATAATTGTCATGTTAAGCAAACTAAAAGGTAAACCTAATGATATCCTCTAGGAGGACTATATGTACATTTTCATCCAAGTTGTTCTAGGTGAGGGACAGTATGTCAATTAGGTGGAGATAATAGTGGAAAAACTTCATAAAGAATTATCTCAGTCTGCAGAGGCATCAAGTTTCTTTTTGTCTTCATACCTGGTTTATGTCCTTTCCATTTTCATAATTTGGGATGGTTTTCCACATGGACCATAGAAGGAGGATATGACAATTTATGAATACCACCCTTTACTTCAAAGAAAGAGAAATTCAGAGGATTTCTGAAGAGTTCAAGACACATTCTTGGCCAAGCTCATTTTCAAGCTAAGAGGAAAAATTAACAATAGAATGTCCGAGGAAGGTATGGAATTGGTCAAAATTTATGGCAACTTTTATTTCCAATTCCCAACCTTCAGCTATTTAAGAGTGGGAGATTTTAGTGGAGAACCCTTGAAGCTTCAAATGTATTGTCTAGACAAGTTTGTCCTATTAGAGGTTTGTAGACAACTGCACCATGTAAAGGATAAATTTAAGATTAAGAGAGGTCTGGGCTCTTTGTTCTCTATTGACTTAGCTCATTACTATTTTAGGTTGATGCATGCTATATCAACCCTAGATGTAGAACTAAAAATAATGAATCTCCCTTCTTTCCACAAAAGCAGTTACTTTGACAGTAAGCAGTTTCTAACAAATCACTTCAAGATTGATGCTACTTTTCTTCATCAACCATAACTAGAAGACTATTGGGATGATTGTATTGATGAGATAGAAGTTGAAAGGATACTTCACTCCAAGTTCACCTTGAGACAAATTGTATTACTATTTCTTCCTTTTAAAATCAAGGGGTTCGAAGTTGAAGATGATGAGAATGTGCTAGAATCTAGATATGTAGAACTAAATGATGATTTAGTGGCCAGGAAAATAGATTAGAAGAGAAGAGAAGAGGAAGATGTGAATGCTTTTTCCCAAGATGTGTTCAAGATAACCAATGAATGGTTAAAAGGGATGAGTTAAAAGAAGAAGCAAGAGACCTCTGGTTCAATAATTAGAAAGAGTTCAAGGATTTCAAAACTCACAACTTCCCCTTTCCTTACTAAAAAAATTGAAAACTTGCTTCCTACAAGTAAACTAAAATCTATAGCAGAAACCCATCTAGAGGAGAAAAATCCAATCAGTAAACAACCTGTGAGAGTCACAAGAACCAAGAGCAGAAGGAAGGTAAAGATAGATAATATCCCTGGCATTGTGATAGATCTAGACATAGAGGAAGGTGATTCACAACCTCAAAGGAAATCTAGGATGGATAAAACACTTGTTAGCTCATCAGGAGCTAAACTAGCAAGGGCGGGTCAACAAGACCTAATGATATTGAATAGTCCTATAACACAAACCCCTACAGATGCTTTCACACCAAACACCTCAAATTGGTTGGAGTTATCAGTAAGTAAGAAGAGGAGAATTATACTTGTCTCATTTCTCATTGGGGATTTAGTCAGTAAATACAGGGGAAAAACACCTAGAGAAAATAAGCCAAAGGTGGAGGCTATGTTGGATGTGGATTCTAAAATAGGCCACTAGATCGCAGATATTTTAAAGCCAAATTCTAAAAAAACTAGTGATGAAGTGACAGAGAAATATTTTAGTGTGTAAAAAGTGGACTTGGGCATGGCTACTAGAGCTACCAACTTCAAGATCCTGAACTTACCAAACAAGAAAATCAATCAGTAGGTGTGGAAAGATGTCAAAGATAAAATTAAATTAAATTCCCTCTTTGAAATGGAGAAATACATCCAACAACTTCAAGGCCATGTTCCTCAAACCTTGTCAATGGTTCCAATTGATTTGGATGTCAAGTCTCTTGAAAATCAAAATTTCTTGGACTAGGTTCATAAAGATAGGTCAATGTCAAAGAATTTATTTAGCTGGATAGATAAGATTGTCAAAGAGATCATTGGGTTTACTCATGATTTTGGGGATCTAATTAAGAAAGCTAATGAATTTGTTGAAATGGTAGAAGTAGATGTGGATGCCTGGAAAAAGGAAATGGACTAGCTAGAGACAAAGATCATGAACATGGAGGATGTCCATGCCTATGGTATAAACAAGTTCCTCACGAAAAAGGAAGTACTTGGGGTGGAAGAGAAATATCTTTTTGTAGCCAAGGTGAATTTAGAATGTAAAAATCCACTTTATGACCAAGATGCTAATGAGTCTTCCCAAATCATGGAAAGACTAAATGACGTTAAAGAAGTCATGAATACCCATAATGAGTTCTTGGGAAATTTGATTGAGCCTGAGGGTGGAACTGGAATCAACATGGCTAAGATACTCACATGTTTTGAGAAAAAGGTAAAGAAATTTAAAATAGAAAAAGTTATATAAATTAATAACTTTTCAACCTTTTCTCAAGTGGAATCATTGGTAGTCTATGGATGTGATCAAATGAAATCACAGAGAGAAAAACTCCAACAAGTGCAAAACTTCAGAAGCATCTGGGAATAGAGATTCAAAGCCATTGCAATACCGAGTTGTGAGTTACTCATGAGACTTTTCAATATCTTTTGAAGAGTGGAACGTAGCATGAGAGGCCACCAAAGCTGCTGGAGATGATGGAGCTGGGAATGACCAATCAGTAAATTAGTTCTTCTAGAGGACAGTTCTATTTTTACAAGTTTTTCCTAAATTTTATGCTATTTCCATGGACAATTAGTTTATAGAATTGAATTAGCCCTATGTGGCTATATATTTGATTTTTGACAACCAAGTGAGGGTCGGATCTTTGGTAAAAAAAAACTTTATAATACTATCTATTTGTTTTAGTTATTTTTGTTGTGTTTATACTATGGAACTCTGGATATATGAATATATTATCAATTGGTTTTATAGTAGATTCTGGCATTTTCATTGATCAGTTAGTTTGGTGAATGTATGATTTTGATTTTAGTTGAATTTGAAGGATTATAATCCTTTAATCTGTACGTATATCTTGATGTTTAATCAGTTATCTTTTTCAAGATTCAGTATCATTTGAATCGGCTATTCTTAAATAGTTTTTCTTTCATAATCTAAGTCAGTTGCCTCGAAGTATTTGAAATTTTTTTGAAAATTTAAAACATTTTGTTATTGATTCATGATGGAATGTTGATAAATCCTTTCATGCTTTCTGGTTAAAAGCATTTTATGGATTATATTATTTCATAATAAAAGTTATTAAAGATAGATCTTGTAGAAGGTAGCTTCTCCTTTGAAGAAGAGAGTATAGTCATGAGAGACTAACTCAACTGTTAGTGTGGTTTTTCTTTTTGCTTTGGGCTATAGGAGTCATTTGTTAATTTATTGCCATAGAAGGAGAACCATTATTGAGAAGACCAATATGCAATTTTATTTTTCTGAATGAATAAGTCATGGTGTTTCTTGATGTTGTAATACCCAACCAAGGAGAATTTCCTCTAGTTCTACAACTAGAACTACATTTCTTAGATACTCAAAAGGATATCATTTCTTATCTTAATGCTTTGGCCTGGAAGTCAAGAACAAATAACCAGTAGTACCAACAGGTTCGTCTAGTTATAGAAGAAGAAGAGGAAATTGGAGAGTTTCTAAGAGGACTCCCTATTGCTCAAGAGGTTGATGTAGATAGGGAAGCTCAATGCCCTTAAAAGAAGAATGACTGGATTGACATCCCTACAACAAATTCTAGATAAGGGAAGGGATTTTTTATACCTTTTATGAAGAATTGTAGAACCTTAGATTCCCTACCTCTTATACCCCTAAGAAAAAGGCAAAGAGTAGTCCTCCTTCTCCACTAAAAACCCCTTCAAATATTGCCTCTTCATCCTAAAATTGGCAAGCCCTTAACTTATCTAGAATGTAATCTTCCCCACTTATAGAAATTTTTCCAACACCAGTCATGGCTGAGTTACAACCATGGAGCATGGTGGTAGGTCCTCTAAACCTAGCAAGGCACAATGACTTACCTAAAGGGACAAAATAAATCTTACCAAGATTCATTGGGGATGGGAAGACATTAGTAGGAGAGAATTTGATTTCTCTCAATGTGGCATCTAGCATACTAGAAGTGCACCATTAGGATGTTGCAGGTTGACTTTTTATGGAGACTTTAATAGACAATGCAACCACTTGGTTTTCCCACCTTGCAACTAGATCTATCACTAGTTGGGCAATGATGAGAAATGCATTTGAGAATATATTCAAGAGTGCAAAAGATGAGCACGCCCTACTTGTACAACTGACCCGATTGAAAAAGAAAATTTATGAACCTATGAGGGATTCATAGCAAGGTTCAACAAAATTGTTCACAAAATGTCAAATGCATCTAGACCCATTCCTGAAAACTAGAAGGGTTACTTTTTTAGTGCAATGCCACCAGATATTAGTTTTCACCTCAAAATAAATAGGCCTACAAATTTAGATGTTTCTCAAACACAAGCTAGAGGATTAGAAGATGATCTGATAATAACAGGAAAATGGTGCAAAGAAGTCCAAGTTCCAAATTCTCATCCGTCTACATCTACACCTTTAGATCTAGTTGTCCAAATATTGGTTAATGACATGATAGAACTTAAGAGACAACTTCCAAAGATAGCAGTTAAACCTTATAAAGATATTCCTTGGAGATACCCCAATTAGGGACTAGGAAATTATGGGAAGCGATCCAATGCATTACCTGCTCAACAGAAGCTCTTGATTGAACCCTCCCCTAAAAATAAACATAATATATGCACCTTTCTCCTACAGATGAACATGATGACACAACCTTCCATGAAATGGTGTGCTATAGGCAGATGGAGGCCAATAAGGAAATAATTTTGGAAGTTCCTACTAATGAAGAACCTTCCAAAGGACCTGGTGACTCTGTAAGCCACTACCTTGAGTATGATTCTAATATTGACAAGGGAGGTGATATTCTTTATACTCTGGAAGATCCTTCTTGCTTTGTTCTTACTAGGAATTAGTGCACAACAAAAACTACTAGACAAACATCTACTCCAATCATAGGAAGGAAAGAAGAGGAACCATTTAAACAAGATGATGGAGGTCTAAAGAGCCCAGGCACTTCAACATCACAAGTACAAGTGTCTAAAAGGTCTGAACTAGAACCCATTTTTTATATTGTTGATTTCTACAAGTCTTGTAAGATTTAGATTTCTCTTGTAGACTATTTGAAACTTTATCCTTCAGAATTGAAGAAATGAGGGGATTTTGTAAAACTCTCTTCCCCTCAGGTTGAAATACATCAAAAAAATGTTGTTTCCACTTCTAAAGTTCCCAAGGTAAACCAATCTAAAATTAATGAACCTACTGTCATTACTCCATAACCTTCCCCTATGATAGGTGTGTGCTATGGAAAGCACCTTCATAGGATTAGTATTGAAAATAAATGAATAAGTCAACTAAATTAACACAAAGAGTAAGCTATTCCAACAAATAAATGATAATTAAGAACACTATGGATCTCTATTTAGGGATGCTAATGTAAAGCTCTTAGCAAGCTTCCATTAGTGACAGTCCTAAAATGAGAATGAATGATAAAGCAACTAAGAAGTTCAATTCCAAATGAAATTAGCCTTAATTAGTCCTAGATTTTCCTTTCTAACTATAAATTGCAAGAGGTTTGATGCTATTCTCAGATTTGTGGATGATTAATGCTTCAATTATGCCTTGATTTTATAGATTTTGGCAAGGGTAGGGGGTGTGGTTGATTTGATCATGATTAGGTGAGGGTTAAGTCCATGGTTCCACGTTTTGAGACCATTTAAATATTTTTTCCTCAAAGCTTGGGACTATAGGAAAAAATGAGTGGACAAGATGCATTCTCCAAGTGAGTGATTGAGATTAGATTTAGGCTTGATCCATGTGAACTCAATCCTTAAATCCTATTGGTTGATGAATTTTCCTCCCATTTCATGGTTGAGGGAAAATAGGATTTAATTAATTGAATTTAACTGATATCTTTAGCCATGTGTACCCCTTGAATGGGTTGATTTGATTTAAATGAACTATGTAATTAATTAGATTAATTACATAATTGATTGATTTATCATGCTTTATTTGATTTAAATTGAATTTATAACTTTTGATTTTTAATTAAATTGAATTATGGCTTGATTTGAATTTTGATTTGATAAATGCTTGATTTGATTCAATTGCTTTGATTTTTTCCTTGATTGTTGACTTGATTGATCTTGTCCAATTTTAGGTGATTACAAATTCCCCTCTTTGAGTTGACATGCGAAGCGTGATGATTCAAAGAATGTCCTGATCATCCTTGATATGAAGTCCTAATTTCATTGATGGTTGATTTTGATGTTTGGTATAAGATGCAGATTCTGATAAATTTTGATTGGATTTGATGTCCTGATGGTCGATTCGATGATGAATTATCTGATATGGTACCTATTTCAATCTAATTTGATGTTTGATGCCCCTTTCGATTGATAAGTGAAAAAATTTATGATAAAATATTATGCTTTGATTTGATGGTCGTCCCCCTGATTTGATGATACTGATGCCATTCCTGATTATCCAAGTGTACACCCCCTCATAAATGAAATGAAATTCGATAGTTGTTTTTAAAAATATGATGATTTAGGTTAGTTTTACTTTAATTAGGTCAATTTATAATGAATTTTGATTTCATTTCCAATAATGTATTTTTATTTGTTTGATGAAAAATGCCCCTAATTTGGTAGAATTAGTGAGCAATTTGGGTCCCTGATCATTTTCTGGTCAAAGATGCCCTTTTTAGGTCAAAATGGCCTATATATAGGGGTAAAAAGTCATTTTTACTATTCATTTTCACTCTGACCTCTATGAGCTTTGTCGCCATGGTTATCCTAATTTGCAAGCACCAATTTGAATGAGGGCACTGATACCTGCAGCCACCGACCTATGGTCCTCTGGTATGTTCTCCCTTAACTTACCTTGTCAATTTAATGCATTTTAATTGAAAAAATTATATTTTTATGATAAAAACCCTATTTTTTCTTTTTGCAAATTAAATAGCGCATTCAATCATTTTAATAGCACATACACCCATGTTTTAGCACTTTCATGGATTTTCACAGTGCATCCACAACTTTAAGTTATGTATACACACATAGCTAGGTCAACTTTCGCATTTAAATTTTTCTTTGGCACGTAAAAATTAAGTGCATTTTTTTTTTTTTGAAGTAGCACTTACAGGTAAATCTTTTAGTGCGTACACCTTAAAATAGTGCATTCACAATTTTGTCCCCTGCATTCACCATTTAAAATTGCACTTTTTCCTTTCAGCACTTTTAATCATTAAAATAGCACTTTTACCCTATTTGGTAAAAAAATGCAAATTACTTAGTCAGTTTTCTGAACCGTCTAGTGTCGTCAATTAGTCAATTGGCTTAGATAATAAGCTTGATTTGGTAGCAAATCGTAGGATGTCAATTTGAGTCAATTTATTTCGGATTTTTTATTGTCAATCTCAATTTAGATGATGGGTGATGATAAATTTTCTATCCTCTCTAAATAGAATCAGGAAAATTGATTGTGGTTTGATAATTTTTAAATATTTGATTGACTTAAGAAGATTCAAAAGATAATGATTTCAAATACTACTGTGTTTAAACTTTCTTTTTGTAGTCTGAGCTTAAGTCACTTGTCGTTAGAGGTTTATATCCATTTCCTTTCTAGATGATTGATGACCTGAATGGTCTAGATCATCAGGTTATTGGTAGATGCAGTCTCTCCTTTTTACTTGTTCTACCTTGATTCGGAGTGAATCAAGGACTTATCATAGCCATGGCAGAGAGGTAGCACTCTAACCATAACATGTTTCATTTTCCCATGGGAGAGATGAAAATCACTCCTGAGGATGTTTATCGCATCCTCTACATCCTGACCCATAGAGAGTTGGTCTACTATGATCAAGTGTATGATGGCACAGCCTGTAGGAGGGTATTTCATGATGATGCTATCAGAGATGATAGTATTCAGTGGGCTTAGTTCCCTTCCTTTCCAGTTCTTCTAGTGGTGTTGGGCACTCTGATTGGTGGCTTCCTCATTCCAGATCACCGAGGGCATGGTTTCATAGCTAGATGGGGGTACATTCTTAAGGATCTAATCACCCAACCTCACCGATTTGATTGGGGCACTTATGTTCTTGCCTAGTTATAACATGGGCTTCACCATGTAGTATATCATCATAGGGTGATTCTATCTATAGGAGTTATTTTGTTACAGTTGTGGACCTGGGAGCACATCCTAGTGACTAGACCTATCTCTTCCAGGCACCATGATCTAGGGTGTCTGCTTGCATGGATGTATGAGGGGATGGTTGTTTAGGTCCACTTGGGAAAGCTGGATTACTAGCAACGTATCATTGATGATGTAGATCAGGTCATATGGCGACTATATATTGGTTGTGAGGCCTGGCCAGAGGATGCATCTAAGGTTTCATTCATGTGTATGCCTAGGTAGATGATAGGATGTACTCCCCTTATTATAGAGAGTTTCTAGTTCCTTAGGGTTCTATGACAGTATGGTCATACATAGAGCATGCCACAGGGATTGGTACTATATGCCCAAGTACAAGTGGAGAGGTCACTTTGGGGGCCATAGATTGACTAAAAGATGGCTCATCAGTAGGTCTTATAACTGGGTCACCTACCTTGGGATATGTGATATCATGTGATAGATGTTAGGATGATCGATGATTATGTTGATTGGTTCACTCAGAACCTATCTCTGAGATTCACATATCCAAAAGAGCAAGTGCCAAGGATAGAGGAGGAGTCTGATGATGATGGTGGTGATGGGGATGGATGTGGGGCTGGTCAGAGATGAGCTTGTTAGGGATGACCAAGTCATCAAGCAATTAGAGGAGGTAGAGTCATGATCCCCATGATTATTTTTGCACCCATTCATCCTAGGGGTGGTAGAGTACAAATGAGGGGTGGTCATCCCAGAGTTCAAGGTGTTGGTGTAGATAGGGCTTTACATTGGGTTGTTGTGGATCTAGTAGCCATATGGGGCCAACACAGGGTCTAATATCAGAGGAAGGTGGATGCTCAGGTAGTGGATGATGTTGATGCTCAAGCTGATCAAATTTTATTAGATCAGGCACAGGTCATTCCACAGGCTCCGGCCCCGGTACAGGCTCCTACTTCTTCTACTATTCCATCTTCTTTAGTTCTTCCATCTTCTTCTTCTTTCATTCCATCTTTGTCCATTCCATCTTCTTCCATGGCTCCACCATAGGCTACTCCTCCCTAGGATCCTTCATCATAGGCTCCCACTTCAAAGGCTCCAACGTCTGCATCAGATGTTCAAGCTTTACAATCAAATGTATCCCAAATCAGACAGAAAGTCGGTCATCTTAGTAGCATGATGCAAGCATTTATGGCTGCCATGAGTTAGCAGGGGCTACATGCTAGTTCTAGCAGACCTCTAGATAGTGATCGGGGTCCTGATGGTGCTAGTGGTTCAGCTAGTTGAGTGTTCTTTTTGAGATGATATATATTCTTTATTCATTGATGTATATGATGATCCATTTTTTATCTCGAGACATTGGACTCTATTTCTATCTTTTGATTAGTTGACGTTCTTTATGATTTGTTGATATTTTGTGGATATTCTGATGGAATTTGATTTCCCGATGTTTTTTTTTTTTTTCTTTGATGATGATACCATGGACTTTGATACTTAGTTGACAGATTTACTTTATATCACATCATCATGTGTTGGACTTCATTTTTTAGGTGTTTTGTTATGATATGCAGATCTATATGATTGTATCTCCTATATGCTTTATTTTATGCTTTTTCAAATACAGTGTGAATGATATGAATGCACATGTTCTATTTATGCTTAAATGGTTGTCTTATGTATGACATAGAACAGGTGAATGTATGTGATATGGGTTTAACTGATTTATAATGATTTATGATATATGATGTTTTATGGATGAAAATCAAACATAAATGTGTTATATGATGATGTAATGATTTAATGACTAATGAGATATAAATGGTAATTATGGATATATGACTGTATCTATTTTAAGGATATGGGTATATGTAATGAATGTGTAAATGTAATGGATTTATGCAAAATGTGATGTAACTAGATGATGTAATGATTGAATATTAATAATTAATGATTTATTTGATGCTAAATATTATATGTTATATGGATGAATGATGTTGATGAATTTAGATGCAATGATATATCATGAAAATAAATGCCATGAGCTTTAGGTGAATGATGCAATGTGCAATGTTTTTGAATGAACTTAATGACATGCAACTAATGATGAACTTATGTCTATTTGAATGAAATGATTTAATGGATGCAATGAATGTTATCTAATGAATTGTAATCATAAATGAACTTAATGGTTTAATATGAATGATTTCTTAAAAAGAAAGAATACTAAATGAGACGGATCTTTAAAAATGAATGCAAACTAATGCAATGCCACCTAATGAATTTTAAATTAAATGATGTAAAAAAATGCAATTGACTTTAGTAAAATCGTTGCAAGATAAATGTGATGAACTTAATTGAATTTAGGGAGAAGTCCTAAATGAATGCAAGATTACCTGAATCTAACAAATGCAAGTGAACTAATGCAATGCACCCTTGTTTTTTATTTTTTATTTCCAACACACTTGATCACATATAGTTTTTGATGTTCATTTGATTTTTGATTTAACTCCACCCCCTTTCTATTTTCCTCTTGCAATTTTGTTTTTATGCTAAGAAAGACAAATACTTTAAATGCATTTAATCTAGGATGTATGAAAATAACTGTCACTATTCAAAAATTTGGAGCTTATATTCATCATTGAGCAGTTTTTGGAATCCTGAATTTAGTACAACCATCACTAGTTTAACCATGATGATATGAATACATTTTTCACCTCTTACATTTCTTTCCCATCCTTTGGTATGACCATCACTAATTGAAGTCAATCTTGAGAGTAAAAATACCAATTTTATCAAATTCTATGTTGCAAGTGGATTTTGGTATTATGATATTTAACATCAAAATATTTAAGGTATCCTTTTGCGTAAACAAACAAAGATCTTAATTTCATCATATGTACAAGTCCTCAACAATTCTTTGATGATCATGTCCTTAGACAAATAATACATGCTTTAAAACTTTGATCTTAAAATAGTCATTCAGAAATTAATAAAATACCATGCTTTTATCATTGCTTATCTAGTTTAAAAACTTTCATTGATTCACTAGAAAGACATAATTTTATTAATCACGTCAACACTTTAGAAAAAATTTGCAATGTTTCTCAAATCCATATTTCAAGTAAAGTTCCATCCATTTCATATTTTTAATCTTGATAAAGATAAGGTCTTTGTGAGATCTTGGATCAAATTTTGCATTTGGTTCAAATTGGATTAGGATTAGGATTTGATTTAGTTTTTCACTTGTGCTTTGATGAATTGATTTGGTGTCTGATTGAAGTTTTCTTTTGATGAATCCTTCCTCCTTTAGAATAGATTGCCCCCAGTTTGATATGATTATGTTTTTGGGACTTAGGACAATTTGCAGATTAGGTTAGTGACAACACCTTTAGGTACTCGCAAATGCAACTGTGGGGTTTTATTATGCAATATATTCAAATGCTGGTGAATGTAATATCTTCAAGGATGACCACTAGGTATGTGACTGACTTGGACTTTCAATGGTTCCTGTTTACCATATTTTCTCTGATTGAATGGATTTTTGCTTCCTTTTTATGTTTTTAATGCTTTTTCCTTTTTTTGCTACCAAGGCACCTATTTGCTAGGTTTTCACCAAGGCACTTTTTTCTTTTCTGATTTTTTTGTATTTTCTCTTTTTTCATTTTTTTTCTTTCATATCCTCAAGGAACCTATTTTCTAGGCTTTCACCAAGACAGTATCTTTTTGAGGATCATTTATGAATGTTTTTGGATTTCTTCATGCTCAATTTTCTATGGTTTTTGATCTTTTCTGCATTTCTGATTTGTTTTCTCTTTCTATTTTTCAATGTTTTTGGTATTTTTACGATCTCTTTTGACTATATACAATAAATAGGACTCTCTCCATCTGATATTTATGATACTCTTTTTCTTTATACCCTTTCCTCTACTTTATGTGTAGAACCTTTTTAGATTAATGCTATTGATAGGTTCTTGTAATTCTTCTCCATCACAATCAAATAATTTATAGGTGTCTGTCCCAAAAGACAAAGTGATCATAAAAGGTCCTAACCATTTTGCTTCACATTTTCCTTTCTTTTCTCTCTCTTCTTGATTCTTGGGGTTTTTTCGCAAAACTAAATCACCTATTTGGAATGTCCTTGATTTGATATGCTTGTTATAGGCCCTTCACATTCGGTTCTAATACACTTTCAAATGATTGAAGGCTTGTTGTTGTTTTTCATCTAGCAGTTCTAGTTCATGTAATCTAGCAACCCTATAATCTTCCTCACTTATCAAACCATGTAGGGATACTCTTAAAGATGGAATTTCTACCTCCAAAGGTAAAATTTCTTCTGCTCCAAAGAATAAGGAAAATGGTGTAGCTCCTTTTTGTGTTTTAATACTTGTTCTATAAGCCCACAAGGTTGGGTTTATTTGTATGTACCAATCTCTACCTGAATTATCCACAATTCTCTTCAATATCTTTAAGATGTTCTTATTCATTTCTTTTGCTTGTCCATTACCTTGGGGTTAATATATTAAAGATGAGTGATGTATCATGTGGAATTTTGCACATAGCTCTTTAAAATCCTTGTTTTTGAAATGTTTTGCATTGTATGTTATAATGGAATGAGGTACACCATATCTACAAATTATGTCATTTAGAATGAACAAGGATATTTTCTTTCCTGTAGCAGTTGGCAAGGGTATAGCTTCCACCCATTTGGTGAAGTATTCTATTGTAGTAATAATGAATTTATGACCATTTGAAGATGGTGGATAAATCATCCCTATTAAGTCCAAACCCCATTGATAAAAGGGCCAATGTGTTTTCATAGGATGAAGCTCTTGTGCTAGTATGTGGATCAAGTTCCCATGATATTGACACTTATGACAAGTTTCTGCAAAGTGACAAGCATATTTTTCCATTGAAGGCCAAAAATATCCTATCCTAAGAAGTTTCTTAGCTAGGGTTAAACCATTCAAATGTGACCCACAAATCCCCTTGTGAATTTCTTGTAAGACTATGTTAGATTCCTCTTTTTTCTAGACATCTTAGAAACTTTCCATCTAGACTCTTAAGATACAATGTGTCAGATAGTAAAGTATAACTAGAGGCTTGGCATATAAAGCTTTTCTTTTGATTTTTAGTTTGGTCCATAGGTAGGATTTTGTCTTCTAAGTAGGTGTAAATGGATCCATACCAAGGTGATTCATGTCCTGTTAGTAAACAAATGGTGTGAGGATGGGCAGGGTCAAATATAGGTTTCTCAACTTCTTCTACCAGGAATTCATATCTAGCACTTTGATCTAGTATTTGGAGAAGTGATGCCAAAGTAGCCATTATATCCACTGCTTTATTCTTATCTCTTGGTACTTGCTCAAAAGTGATGAGAGTGAAATATTTCTTGAGATTCTCAATCATATTCTTGTAAGGTATCAACTTGTCATCTTTAGTTTGATATTCATCATTAATCTAATTAATAACTAGTTGTGAATCTCAATAAATTTGTAGCTCTATTACTTTCCATTGTAATGCCAATTTTATACCAATGACCAATGCTTCATACTCATCTATATTATTTTTGTGTGGGAATAGCAATTTTTATGATTTTAGAATTATAGACCCTTGAGGATTAATCAAAAGTATGCCTACTCCTGATCCATGTTGTGTGTAAGAACCATCAAAATATAATTACCATGTTTTTTCTTTGACATTAACAATTTTAGAATCTAGGAATTCCACTTGAATTGGATGTTCATCTTGTAATGGTGACTCTACAAATTGATCAGTTATGACTTGTGTTGGTGTCCAAAATGACGCTTATGCTCTAATAGGCTACTAATGTACCTTGAGACTGATATTAGGAATGGTTAGTTCCAAGTGTGGGAGCTTTGCAAGGTAATTGGACCAACTATAGGGACTTAATATGCCCTCTTCTACTTTTGGCTCTGCAAAACCAAGGTGGGTGCACCTAACCTAGTATAAAATATACTTCATACACCAAGAACTAGGTTTTAATAATAGATAATAGGATAGTAAGAAAGTACTAAGTGTTAACCACACACTCATTGACTCTCCATTACTATGGGTAGAACCACATACAACCAAATACTCAAAACTTAAAAGGAATGTTCTTAACTTATGCTTTTGGGATCATAACAACAACAATCAGTATTTGTTGATAAAGAGATAATCATTTAGGCCAGTGCCTCATCGATTGGGCAAGATCTCCTAGAACATGAATGCTACACACACTAGACAATAGCTGAGATTCCAAGCCATAAACACACCTACAATCCCCTTTACTACTTATGAGATATCCTTACATAGACAATAAGATAGATCTATGTCGCATCTAAAGCATCATTTCATCTAATCCTAGATTAGAACTCAAGAATGGATACATATACATAAAACAATATGCAGAGGACTAGAAAGTTTAGAATCTATCTAAGTTGACACAAAGGAGAGATAAGAGTCATGTACTTGTATTAAGTATGAAGAATCCTTAAGTGTAAACAATCAATCTAGAGGAGTCAAGCCTACAAATTACAACTTAAGCTACAACTTTTTCTCTATCATCAATAGAATACCGAATGCAAAAGTGTTACAATCTTGGATCTAGGACTAGGAACACTTTAGAAATTTGAAGCTGGAACCCTTACAAAGTCAAAATTTCAACTATTTATACCACTGGCTATCTTGGAATCCTAAAATAGGTTGCAACAAGCTATGGATAGCTAGGGCTAAAGTTTCACCCTCCTCAACCAACCAGAAAAACATCAAAATTTACTGCAGGGGTAGGAAACACAGGCAACCTGAATAATTAGATCCAAGAATGATCTATAATCATGAGAAATTGGGAACTCAGTACAAAACACTAGGGATAGCCATGAGAAACAGTCCAATCAACCATCTGCAAACACACCTTGAGCAACAAAATAGTCCTTCTCATCAACTTCGCAACTGCTACTATCCTGCAAAAATTAATTCCAAGCAACCCCCATCATCACACACAGCCTACTGCCAAAAACTAGTAAGAAACCCTGCAATCATATTTCAAATCGAGCATCAATGGCTAGCTGATCAACCTTTAAATCACAGTCGCTAGTACTACATTTTCTTGGCAAATTAGGTAGTCCACAACAGTCAACAAACCCATGAAAAATCCAAGTCTGCACCACCGCTTCAGCAACCAATCAAGATCTAACACCTCAGGAGCACTAGCACCATGGACCCACCTTTAATTTCATAATGGCGACATTCATAATAGTTCTCACATGATCACATAGCTAGGAAATGGGCTATGCAAACATGTGACAACCCACAGACCTTTACCTTGATGCATAACTGCCACTGCTACCACTACCACAAAAGGGTTTTTTGCATGTTCGCATAGCTAAAAAACTAGCTCATGCAAACATGCCACAAGCTGCTAACATGCATCCTGTCGATTGGCACATCACCACCTAAAATCTAACAATGCATCGGTGATCCACAAGTTGAACTGAGACCAACATTAGGTCCCCGCCGTAGATCCTCTCCATCTCACGGGCTTAAAAATGTGACGTCAGTAGGGAGATATCAATGGTCAGTCGCATGATTGCATGGACCAGCAAGATTCCATGCAATCACATGACAACCATTGATCATGGAATCCTCCCACTACCGAGATACCCTAACCTAGGCCCATGTTTAAATCTATCATCCTGCTAGCTCAGACCAACCAGAGATTACCACAACACCACCACCAAACAACTACAAATGGGCCCCAGTACACATGGCACCCTTGTTGCATGATCACATAGCACAGAGATGGGCTACATGAACATGTGACAACCTGTGAACCTTAATCACCAGCATAACTACCACCGCTACCTGCCGATCGACCAATCAGGAATTGCCACATCATGGAGACCGAACAACTGGGCCCTCCCTTCAAACATTGCAACCCTCACCCCCACTGGTAATCCACCAAGTCACCCTTCTCTCTAGATCTCCCAGGCCCACCAATGAAATGCCACCTCACTACCATGGACACATGTCAACCAATCGCATGATCGCATAGCCAGAAACTAGGCTATGTGATCATGCGATAGCCAACTAAAGGCTACCACATGACCACCAGCGGGACCACTGCCATCCCACCAATGGGCCCCATGTGCAAGGAAGGAACCGGTCTCATGGTCGCATGTCAAAAAATTTTCACATGCGATCATGCGACAACCAATCAATTTAAAGCCCTTGAAGACCCAGGCCCACCATCTGATCGTAGCTGTGTAGATAGGAAATGCCATCAAACAGGGCAGAAGTGTGAGGTCAAAAACACACAAGGTTTTTAGTGAAAGATCAAAAACACATAGGGTTTTTGACATTAACACAAAGGTAAACAAGGATGTGAAAACATCGAGGGTTTTCGTGTAGGACAAAAAGGTCGAAAACATCATGGATTTTCAAAAACACTGTGGGTTTTTGACACTATGGTAGATTCTAAAATTGTTTCTTGCAGACCTTAAAGCTTGAATAACTTTTTGGATTTGCGTTTCAGCACGTGCAATTTGAACTGGAGCATGGTGACACAATGAAGAACATAGGGCAGGACACTTCAAGAAAACTTGCAAGGAAATGGGCCATTTTCAAAAGATTTTGCATTGACAGGAAAATGGACCAACAACTTGGCCCTTGATAGATTTTCAATCCACATATTCTATGTTGAATTCACTTAGCACCATGACCCATTTGACTAGTCTCCCATTCAATGTTGTTTTGCTGAGAAGGTATTTCAAGGGATCAATCTTTGTAATGAGTCGAATCTTGTGGGATAACATATAGTGGCGTAATTTTTGGCAAGCCAAAACTATGGCCAAACATTCTCTTTCAATGAAGGTGTAATTCAATTCATACTTCACCAAAGTTTTGCTTATGTAGTATATGGCCTTTTCTTTTCCTGATTCATCTTCTTGAGCTAGGATTTCCCCTAATGAATGTTCAATCATTGAAATGTATAGAATTAAGGGCTTTCCTCTTATGGGTGGCATCAAAGTTGGAGGATTCATTAGATATCTCTTCAATAAGGTGAAGGATTCTTCACATTTGTCATCCCATTTGAAAACTATATCCATATGAAGGAGTTGAGTGAAATTGTGGCATTTTTCTACTAATTGAGAGATGAACCTTCAAATGGATTGAATCTTGCCTTGAAGAGATATCATCAAACTTATGTTTCTAGGTTCCCCCATTTCCATGATGGCTTTGACTTTTGTGGGGTCTACCTCTATTCCTTTACCTGAAACAATGTACCCTAGTAGCTTTCCTAATTGAACACCAAATGTGCACTTCTTCGGATTTAACCTTACTTTAAATTGCTCCAATCTTACAAATATTTTCTTAAGATGGGTAGATGTTCTTCCCTTGAGTGGGATTTAGCAAGTATATCATCTACATAATCCTCCATGAACTTGTGCATCATGTCATGGAATATGGTCATCATGGCCCTTTGATAGGTTGCTCTGGCATTCTTTAGACTAAAAGGCATAACATTCCAACAAAATGTCCCCCATGAGTATATGAAGGTTGTCTTGTCTTGATCTTCGGGTGCTATCTTTATTTGATTATAACCACTAAACCCATCTATAAGTGAGAACATTGAATGTCTTGCTATCATATCTATGATGACATCTATGCTTGGTAACAGAAAGTCATCTTTAGGACATGCAAGATTAAGATCCCTAAAGTCCATGCAAATTTTGATAGATTTGTCTGCTTTGGAAATAGGCACAATTTTTTAGATCCACTCGGTATAATCAATGGCTCTTATAAACCCTACTTTTAGCAATTTTTCCAACTCTACTTTTACAAGAAAAGCTATGTGGGGATGCATATTTCTTAGTTTATGCTTCACTAGTCTTACACCTTTTATATTCAAACGATGCATGATTAAATTGGAATATAATCCTGGCATATCATCATATGACCATGCAAAATTGATTTTCTTTTCTTTGAAAAAATTGATGAAATCCTTTCTTTCTTTACTAGATAAAGATGATGCTAGGTGTATGATTCTTGGCTCTGATTCTGACCCAATATTCACTTTCTCCATTGGTTCAATTAATATAGGTGATCTTTCTTCATAGTGCTCGGGAAAAGTATCCAACCCTTCTTCTTTGGTGCCTCTGTTGGATTTTCACCATCGGAAATGTTCTTTATTTCTTTTTCTTTTTCCTTTAATGTTTCCATAATGTAGTTTTCAACATTAAATTCTTTTCATTTATTTATTTATTTTTTTTTTTCAAATTTTTCCAAACTGAAAGTTTAAATACTCCCCTTTGTCACTCCTTGATATTTTGTGGTAGAAGAAGGCTCAACTGCATTTATGTATTGGGACACCAAGTTATGATTCAAAAATGTAGGAAGGATGGTAGGTTCAATGGAATCACATTCAATTAATTCCGGATAGATAAGGGTCAAAGGATCAATGCTTTAGTTTAGTCCAATGGCGTTTAGGGACATGACTTCATTTGAAGTTTCAAACATTGTATCGCTTAAATCTATAATATGTGTTTCTTCAAGATGTTCTAGAGAACCACGGTCAAAATCTTCCTCACTAGAATCCTCTAAGGTTTCTATTGGATAAAAATCTCGTGGATTAAACCTAGGGTTAGATTCTTCCATAGTAGGTCTCCATGAGGGTACATAAGGTTCTCCTACCCATTGATTTCTGTCAATCTCTTGAATTGGTAGATTATCTAAGACCACTTGATTAGAACTTGAAGCTTGATTCTAATTTGATTTTGAGTCTTGTTATTTTCTCTTGCTAGGAGTGTAGGTGTGGATGACATCAATTTATTTATCTTGGCATGACTCACTTGACAATGAGTCCCATTCCCAATTGTTTGAGTCTTCATCACTTTGGGAAAATAATTATAAGATTTGGTCATAAACCAAGGGATACTTCTTTGAGTGTACCTTGTGTTAGAATAATTGACAGGGGGGTGAATCAATTATCCAGTGTCCCAAAACAAATGTATAATTCAAAACAATTTCTTCTATTTCTGCTTGTCAGTAAGCAATAATAACTCTTACTGTCTATGCTTTTACTGATTACCAGTCTAAAACTAAATTGTTTACCGATCAAATCTACCATGTAACATGCAAAGTATGATAACAAACAAATATCACAATCAACACATAACATAAGAGATTTAACGTGGAAACCCTATAAAGGGAAAACCCACCTGGGACCGACAATCAAAAATTGTTCACTCTTCTGAAGTGAGGTTGGTTAAGACCCAACCCTGTTAAAGGTTACAAACACATTGTCAAGTGTGACCTTGTTAGAGGATTTTAGACTAGAAGTTATCATCCAACCAGCATTCACTATGAGGTTGACAAGATAACAATGTTCATTCTATGAATGATACATCATAAGACTTTTAGAGTCCACTTAGCTAAGAGATTTAGTCTCTATACAATGGTTAAATATGTAATAGTAAAATGACCTGCCTTAATACAACTTCAATTGCAGATTACAGATCAATATTTAGTCCATACAAATCCTTCTGATCACTATTTCACTTTAGTTTCAATACTGTATCAACTTACTGTCCGTCGGTAATAGCTCTTTGTAGCTCAGTAATTGCTTTGCAGCTCGATTCTCACTAACTAGTATGATTAGAATGCATGAAACCTTATTCACGTGATAATCCTACAGCTTCTTCTTCTTCACAATGTTTTCATAAAGAGATCATGTTCTCTTATATAAATGAGTAAATCATTTTCTTCTCCACCATCAGATTCTATCGCTTAATCACATTCATAGATTTTTCCACTTAAACTTTCTTGGTACTTGTGTCAATAACATGTTTCAATCTTCTTCATTAGATCTTCTTTGAATTTTGTCAGCCATTGATCTGTGTAACAAACATTATCTGTTACCTCGATGTTATACTCTTGCCATCTCATCAATCTTATCAGCTAAACTAAACATTTAATTCATTCTGTTCCACTCAGTTAACAAAGAAATCCATCAGTGAACACTACTTGGTTAATAGTATGGTCGGTATACAACACTCCGTCGGTGTATACTAGAAATGCATCATTTACTGACAACACTGCTTTGTGTCTTTTAGCTCTATACTCCAATATAGATGAATGCAACATAATGAAGTCAATATCATCAAGTCATAGACTCATAAAAAAGTTACTCAATGTGTTCCTTATCCTCATCTGTCATGTACATCTTTCCTCATGTAGATTTCTCTATTGTTCATCTCTTTTCCACTTTTCTCCAGATGTCTCGGTGTAGTAACTTACAAGATAAGTGTTGTCAAACTAGTTGACATCAATGACAACATAATACTAATTTAATCATATTGCATATCTAATCAGAAACTTCTCAGTGATCTTGTAATCACAGATCCTTCAATCAGATTCCAAATCAATTGTAGTCCAACAATCTCTCCCTTTGGCATTGATGGCAACTTCAAATAATATGAAATGTACCATACACATACCAAACATACATTCTACAACTTTATAAACAAATGTTGTAAATCAAATAGAATTGATATGTTTAATCACTACGTTACTAAACTAGCATTAAGTAATATAGCTTTACCTTTTTGTAGTTGTGATCTTTTTAGTTCTCCTGTTCCTGCTTCTATTCTCTGTAACTGATCTCCAGTACTCTGTCTCATTTAGATTGTCTCTCCCTTAGATAATTGTCATCAGTGCTTATTCCTTTTCATATTTGGTTTAATCTCTCCCCTTTTCAATTTATCTCTCCCTTTTTCATTTCATATTATTTATCTCCCTTTGACAGCAATGCCAAAGAAACAAATAAACAATCAGCTCTGTAGTAGCCAAGTAACTCTCTATGGTGTTCAGTACTTCCTATGTATCTTTGTATACTGATATCTCATCGATTCAAGTTCTCAACTTTAATCACAACCTTGAACAAGATTCAAAGTGTGAGTTATGCTGCATCAACACGAATGATCTTCTAATAATAATTGGTTGATGCAACAACCAGATCACCTTAGTGACTGATAGACAGGGGATGAACCCCAAGTCTAGTCCTCAAGTATTCAAATGTGTCCTTTGGTAGGGGCTTTGTAAAAATATCTACAAGTTGTTCTTTGGATGTAACAAATTCTAACTTAACTTGCTTCTCTTGCACTTGTTCTCTTAAGTAATGATACTTAATAGATATATGGTTTGTCTTAGAGTGCATCACAGGATTGTTTAAAATATTAATTGCACTAGTTTTGTCACAATATATAATCACTGGGTCAGTGATTACCTCATTAATTCCTTCCAACACTTGTTTGATATATGTAATGTTTGAATAATTAGTAGCAGTGACAACATAATCTTCTTCAGCTATAGACTGAGAAATACAAGCCTACTTTTTACTTGTCTAGGTTACATGTCTTTCACCAAATAAAAATTCTCCTCTGGTGGTGCTTTTTCTATCATCCACATTTCTAGCCCAATCAGCATTGGTGTAAACTTTCAGTTCAAACATTCCTTCCTTAGGATACCATAATCCATAATTCTCTATTTTGTTCAAGTAGCTTAAGATCCTTTTTCTAGCTATCATGTGTGATTCTCTAGGATTAGCAAAAAATCTTGCAACAATTCCTACAACATGTGCTATATCTGGCCTACTATGAACTACGTAAATTAACTTACCAATCATGGATCGGTAAAGTGTCTAGTTTACCTCAGTACTTTTATCCTCCTTTGTCAATTTGCATCCAGTAGCCATCAGTGTTCCCATAGGTTTAGCATCTTCCATGCCAAATGTCTTCAGTACTTCCTTTATGTATTTAGATTGTGTGATGAATATGCCATCACTCTGCTAAATCACTTGAAGTCCAAGAAAGAACTTAATCTCTCCAAACATAGACATTTCAAATTCCTTTTGCATTTCATCAGAAAATTCCTTGTAGACAAGATCTGAGCCTCCAAAGATAATGTCATCAACAAATATTTTAGCAATGATAATGGTGTCATCGGTATCACCTTTCACATAAAAATTGTTGTTTTCAATTGTTCTAACAAATCCAATGCTTAACAAGTAAGTATGTAGTCTTTCATACCATGCTCTCAGTGCTTGCTTTAGTCCATATAAAGCTTTATGTAATCTAAATACCATGTCTTTATTGTCGGGATCAACAAATCCTTTAGGTTGTTCAATGTAGACTTCTTCAAGTATACCATTTAAAAATGCTGACTTCACATCCATTTGATAGACTTTGAATTTCTTATGTGTAGCATATGCAAGTAGCATTCTAACTCCTTCTAATCTAGAAACAGGTGCAAATGTCTCACCATAGTCAATGCCTTCTTCCTATGCATATCCCTTGCATACTAATCTAGCTTTATTTCTTGTGACTTCATTTTTATTCAATTTATTCTTGTATATCCACTTAGTACCGATAACATTCTTATCTTTTGGTCGGGGTACTAAGGACCAAGTTTTGTTCTTTTCTATTTTCTCTATTTCCTCCTTCATTGCAAAAACCCATTCTTCATTCTCTAATGCAACTTTCATAGTTTTAGGTTCAAATTCACAAATTAGACATGTACCTTGTCTTGTTTTGCTTTTGGTTTGCATTCCAGCATGTCTATCTCTAATGATTTGTGTTTCAGGATGATGTCTCCTGACAAAACTAGCCAAGACTTGATTTCTCCTTTCTTGTTCATCCTGCTCAGGGTCATTTCCTTGCTTGGTAGCTTCTTCATGTTCATCAGTTTGTGGTGTCTATTGTACTACATTATTTCCCTACTGACCGGTTGACACTGTCTGCAGTGTCCGTAAATACTCTGGATATTCAATGTAAGTGAATCTACCATAGTCTTCTGGTTCTTTTGTATTTTCCTTTGTGTACTTGTCATCAAATTCATCAACACGAACATTAGTACTTTCAACAATTTTATTTGTAGCCTTATTCAAACATTTGTATGCTTTACTTGTAGTAGAATATCCCAGAAATATTCCTTCATCTCCTTTAGAGTCAAATTTTCCATTTCTCTCATCTTTCAAGATAAAGCATTTACTTCCCAAAATTTTGAAATAACTTACAGTAGTTTTGTGTCTAAACCATAGTTCATAAGGTGTTCAGTTTGAGTCCTTTAGTTGTACTTGGTTAAGAACATATACAGCTATGTTGACAACTTCCCTCCAATATGTCTGAGAAACATTCTTCTATATCATCAATGTTCTAGCACAGTCAATTATAGACCTATTCCTTCTTTCAGTGATGCCATTTTGCTGAGGTGTCCTCGGTGCAGATACCTACCTCTTCATTCCATGCTCATTGAAAAATTTAGTAAATTCATCAGAGATGAATTCACCTCCTCCATCAGATATTAAACATTTTATTTCTTTTCCAGTTTCTTTCTCTACCTTAGCTTTATACCATTTAAACATTTTGAAAGCTTTAGATTTCTCTTTCCATAACATAACAGTCATCAGTCTGGTATAATCATCAACAAAAAGAATAAAACATCTATCACCAAAACAACTCTGAGTTCTCATAGGACCACATAGGTCAGTATGAACCAACTCAAGTATCTTCTTTGTTGAATAGTCTTTTCTTTTAAAAATAAACTTAGTCATCTTACCTTTCTAACATTCATGGCACATGGCATGATCAGGCTTTGTCAAGTTAGGCAATCCTCTAACTCTTTTCTTTCTACTAATCTTGATCATGTTGTCAAAGTTCACATGGCATAACCTTCGGTGCCACAACCAAGCATCTTCATCCTTTATTAACAAACAAGAAGAATGATCTATATCAAGATAAAATAGATTACCTCTGGATTGTGTACCAGTTCTGACCAATCTTCCTCCATCATCATAAATCTTCACCTTTTTTCTCTCAAAAGCTAGTCGATGGCCTAAATTATTCAACTGTACCACACTTATCAGATTATAGTTTAGTCCATCTACCCAATATGCATTTTCACATTGTAATCTATCATTGATCATCAGTGAGCCTTTACCTCTTACCATACAAGGTGCATCATTTCCCATTCTCACAAATCCTCCATTATATTCAACAAGATGATCAAACTTCTCTACATCACTGGTCATATGATGTGTGTAGCCACTATCTATGATCCATGTATCATTTCTACTTATTTTAGAGATTAGTGTTGTCTCTTCATGTTTCTCTTCCTCTTCTGAGTCATATTTCATAGAAAAAAATACAACTTCTATATCATCATTAGAATCAGATTCAATTTCAATATCTTCAGCTATGTAACTTACCTTTTTGCCTTTTTCATCTTGGTTGTCTCTGTTGTTGTGTTGATAACCTCTATTGACTCTTCTTCCATAGCTTCCTTTAGATCGGTCCTTGGATCTATCATCATCTTTCTTCTAAGGAAATCTAGTAGCAATGTGACCAAATTCTTTATAGTTAAAGCATGCTAAAGGTAGCTTACCTCTATACCTTCCTTTTCCTTTGGGCAATCTTCTGGCCATAAGTGCTTCAAGCTCATCAAGTTCATCATCGGTATTGTCATCACTATCATAATTCTTACTATTCCTGCTAGACTTTCCAATCTTCAGAGAAGACATGAAAGCGGATTCAACAAAAGGAAAAACATTGTTATCAAAAATTTTAATTCAAAGGTTTTAAGTTTACCAATCAGAGTGTCAAGAGTGAGGTTGGATGTAGCTCTTGTTTCATGAATTGCAGAAATCCTGATTGTATAAACTGGTAGCAAAGTTCTGAGAATCTTGCTGATCAATGTTTCATCACCAATTACTCCATCAGATGCTCTAATAGCATGTAGCACCTCTTTGAGTCTATTTGAATATTGGACAATATTTTCACCTTCTTTCATTCTCATATCATCAAATCTGCCTCGCAGACTTTCAGCTCCAGATCTTTTGACATTTAGATCTCCACTGTAGATTTGTGCTAGCTTATCCCACATACCTTTGGTAGTTGTACATGTTTTGATATCTTCAAATTCAGCATCGGTACAGGTAGTAGCAAGTTCCATCATAGTAACATTATGTTCATGCTTATCCTTCAATTTATTAACAGTTAGGGGACCAGTGGGCGGTTGCATGTAGCCATTTTGCATCAGATCTAGTGCTGAGTTCCTAATTCTAGATATGTGTAGCTTCATTTTGCTTTGCCATATTGTGAAGTTCTCCTTCTTTAGTTTTGGTACTTCCCTCTTATACATCTTGAGACCTTTATGCTTAAGTCTTTAAAACTCTGTTCTAAGCAACTGCGCTCTGATACCAATTGTTAGAATAACTAAGAGGGGGGTGAATCAGTTATCCAATGTCCCAAAACAAAATGTATAATTCAAAACAATTTCTTCTATTTCTGCTCATCAGCAAGGAATAATAACTGTTACTGTCTGTGCTTTTACCGATTACCGGTCTAAAACTAAATTGTTTACCGATCAAATCTACCATGTAACATGCAAAGTATGATAACAAACAAATATCACAATCAACACATAACACAAGAGATTTAACATGGAAACCTTGTAAAGGGAAAAACCACCTGGGATTGGCAACCCAAAATTGTTCACTCTTCTGAAGTGAGGTCGGTTAAGACCCAACCCTGTTAAAGGTTACAAACACACTGTCAAGTGTGACCTTGTTAGAGGATTTTAGACTAGAAGTTATCATCCAACCAGCATTCACTATGGGGTTGACAAGATAACAATGTTCATTCTATGAATGATACATCAATATTTAGTCCATACAAATCCTTCTGATCACTATTTCACTTCAGTTTCAATACTATATCAACTTACTGTCCATCGGTAATAGCTCTTTGTAGCTCGATAATTGCTCTGCAGCTTGGTTCTCACTAACCAGTATGATCAGAATGCATGAAACCTTATTCACATGATAATCCTACAGCTTCTTCTTCTTCACGACATTTTCATAAAGAGATCTTGTTCTCTTATATAGACGAGTAAATCATTTTCTTCTCCACCATCAAATTTTGCCACTTAATCACATTCATAGATTTTGCCACTTAAACTTTCTCGGTACTTGTGTCAATAACATGTTTCAATCTTCTTCATTAGATCTTATTTGAATTTTGTTAGCCATTGATCTGCGTAACAAACATTATCTGTTACCTCAATGTTATACTCTTGCCAGCTCATCAATCTTATCAGCTAAACTAAACATTTAATTCATTCTGTTCCACTTGGTTAACAAAGAAATGCATCGGTGAACACTACTCAGTTAATACTACGGTTGGTATACAACACTCCATCGGTGTATACTAGAAATACATCATTTACCGATAACACTGCTTTGTGTCTTTCAGCTCTATACTCCAATATAGATGATTGCAACATAATGAAGTTCATATCATCAAGTCATAGACTCATAAAAAAGTTACTCAATGTGTTCCTTATCCTCATCTGTCATGTACATCTTTCCTCATGTAGATTTCTCTGTTCTTCACCTCTTTTCCACTTTTCTCCAGATGTCTCGGTGTAGTAACTTACAAGATAAGTGTTGTCAAACTAGTTGACATCAATGACAACATAATACTAATTTAATCATATTGCATATCTAATCAGAAACTTCTCAGTGATCTTGTAATCACAAATCCTTCAATTAGATTCCAAATCAGTTGTAGTCCAACACCTTGTTCTAGGTACCCTAACCCGGTTTTCTCCTTACTATCTCTCCATGTCATTTCAATGGGTTCAACAAGTCCTTCATTTCTTATTCCTAAAGGCCCTTGTCCCTTGTATTCCATTTGCTACATTATTTGAAATCCTTTCCCATATTGATCTGTGGGAATGCTTATATTTTGGATGTGCTTTTCATGTGCACTTGATTCCTCATCCTTATATAGCCAATTCAGGATTTCATTATCTTCTTCATCCATGGATGAAGATGTATTTCCCTCACAAAGTGATCATTATATTTATGAGATAGGTTGGATGGATTTCCATATGATTTTGGAGATAGGGATAGATCCATCATGGATAAGGAGTATTCACCTAGACCCTTTTGTTTGATTTGACATTGCTTTTCAATGTTTTTCATCATATGATCCATTTTTTGATAATGAGCCTCTTTGGTGTATATTTAAATGGATCTAGCTTGGTCTTCTTTCTATTTCTCAGGAGCACTCTCCTCACTAACCTTCTCTTTTCCTTTTTTCAATGTAGTTAGGTTAGTAGGACTTTGATTATTTTCAACAACAATTTCTTTTTCTTCTTTTTCTTTTTCCTTCACAGATGGAAGATCTTTTGAACTTTGTCCTTTCTCTATTCTTTGGGAAATGGACCCTTTTGCATTATGTGGGACTAAGGATTCCTTAATAGGCTTCATGTTATTACAATATTGAAAGGGTTTTGAGTCCCCTCTTACCATGACTTCTTCTCCTAGATAGGGGAATTTGAGACATTGATGGTAGGTTGAGGGTACAGCCTACATTTAATGGATCCATGGCCTCCCTAATAGGATATTATAAGTCAACTTTAGGTCAAGGACTTGGAAAATGGTCTCTTTTTGCATTGGACTAGCTCTAATAGGAAGTCCTATGACCCCTTTGGAAGCTCTTTCTTCGTCATCGTAGGCTTTTATGGTTATCATTTTCTTTGGATCAATATCCTCCTCAAAAAATCCTAAGGCCTTTACCAAGTTTAGAGTACAAATGTTCAAGCTGGCTCCTCCATCAATGAGGACTCTTTTCACTCTATGCTTGTGGATTAGGACCTCTATATGCAAGGGTAAATTTTGTGGGTTGTTTGGAGACATATCATCTTGTTCTAAAAAGGATAGATAATAAGGTGCAACAAGATGTCCTACCATATTTTGAAATTTATCTGCATCTAAATTTAGAGGTACATTAGTTTCTACTAAGGCTTTCTCTAGAAAATCCTTATGATTTGGTGAGAGCTTGAGTAACTCTAGAATAGAGATCTGAGCAGGGGTTCTTTGCAATTGGTCTACCAAATTATATTGTTTTAAAGATTAAGATGAAGTTTGATTTGGTAGGACAATCCTAAAGGCATTTCCTGGCAGAGTAATTTTTTATGCTTTCCCCCTAGTTACAACATTAGATGTTGCTTCCCTTGGCTTCTCTTTCACCACAATCACATTTATAGTGTTTTCATCACTACCTAAAGCATTAATGGTGTTAACATAAGTATGAAAAAAATTGACCTTCTCAGTACCTCTTTTATTGTTAGGGTTGGTGTTTGATGACTCACCATTTTCATGATTTAGGAAATGGTTTTTGAAGGTCGTATGATCTTCATTATTTTGAGGTCCTTCCACTTTTATTGGTCCATCATCAATTAGGTCTTGGACAAGATGTTTCAATTTCATGCAATCATTAGTTTTATGTCCCTTATTACGATGGTATTCACAATGGTGAGAATCATTCCACCAATTTGTCTTAATGTGGGGTTCATATGGCCTCAATTTGGGGGTAAGGTAATGATTTTTTTAGCAACCAAAGTCCTTAATTCATTTTCCAATGGTTCACCTAAAAAGGTGAATTTTCTCTTTTGACATGTAGAAAAGAAAGGCTTATGCTTGTTCATATTAGAATTATTAAAGGGACTTTTGTTGGCATTGTTGTTGTTTTTATTGTTAGGATTGTGTTGGAAAGTTGTCTATACTTAGATATGTGACTAGATATAGTGTTTTCATTATGGCAAAAAAGTCATATAGGAGTTTGGAGTCAGCACACTAAGTGTAAAGATCATAATTCAGTTAAGTGTTGAAGACTAGACAACATACAAAGCACCAGAGACTCAAATCATCAGCACATGTGTGTACGAATGAATTACGGTATGTGTTGGGAGTTCCCTTTGATCTTCAACTTGTAGATTTATACTTTGATGGATGACTTTAATATAACTTTGACTCTATCACCACTCCAAAGTCTACAAGGAAAAGTGCCAATTAACAAGGATCAACAATGAGATCCTCCTACACTTTGAGCCTTAATGCTTAGGTGGGTGTACCCTTGACTCACTTCTCCAAATGAGTCTCAAAACAATATACAACTATGTCCTTTACTAACTGACTGAAAGGTATTATCATTTAAATTTGGGTGTGTGTGGTTGATGACAATGAAATGCCTCCAGAGAATGGACTAGTGCCTTAACCTAGGGCAAAGAGTCACCCAATTACATACATCAGCTAAAGATCTTAAATCAAACACTCTTGGGCTCAGGATAAGTGCTTTTCCTATTACCCCTCTCCCTCAAACACAAGGACATCATATTCTTATTTGGTTGTAAACTCACTGAACTCACCTAAAAGACTTTAATCCTAACTTTGTTAGGAACTCAGAGATGACTTCACAATACTCTTTGTTTACCATATGCTAATACACTTTGTGACACTAACATATATGAGCTCAGAACCAAAACAAGAAGACATACACAAATGCAAGATTGGAACTCAATAGCATTCGCATTAACATATTCAGGATCAATATACAATCAAAGCAACACCAAGATAGGAAAAAGACCCAAAATTCAGCTCCTCCTTCCTCAAATGTTCATACCATCATAACCACTAGAATTGGCCAAAATTCAAAATAGAACCTCATGACTGAACCCTTACTCTATCAAAAAACTAACTACTTATACCCCTAGTCACTTTGGAATTCTCAAAGAGGATGCATCAAGCTTCCAGTGACTAGGGTTAGGGTTTCAACTACCCAACCAATCAAAAAATTACATCAAAAGTTATTGCAGGGGAAGAAACATAGGAAACCTAGAGAAAATGAATCTCAAATAGATTTGCAATCATCAAAATCTATGAGAACAGTACAAAACAACAAGGAATTGCCATGAAAACCAATCAAATCAGCCACCTACAAACACACCTTGAGCATAAAACCATAGAGTACAGACCCCTACAAATGATCATGGAACACCCTGGACCACATTGCAACTATTGGTGCCACCAAACAAATCAAATCTGGCCTCAAAAGCAATTAAAATCAGTCCTTTCTATCGCTGGAAACCCTCTGCAAATTTGAATTTGAAAAACAATGGTCATTTCCAAGCACCAGTAGCAAATCGGCAGTCGACATTTTAAATTAGGTCAACTTTACATCGCGACCATCAGATCCTTTTATTTTGTGGGCTTTATGATTCATCTTTTAATAGGACCCTAGTCAAACTTAGCGAATTAGCGACTGAAGGATACCTCCAAGTCGCATAATACTTTATGCCTTCACCAAATTATTTAGCTATTACGTGAATGCTTGTTCACTAAGTCACTAAACCTTTTATCACTTCACCATTTTACTTAGTGAATGATTGAACCCTTTAAAAATTTTTAGACCGCCAAAACCTTATCCAAACCACCAAAAGACTGAGGAAATTCACCGGGCCCACATCAAGAAGATCGACAGTTGTGTCATCTTCACATAGACCTCCAAGATTCCTCTAGATCATGAGACAACCGTTGGATGAAGAATCTTTCCCTACCCTAACCACCCTCTGACACAAAAAGAGATCAATGGTTATCTTAAGTTCACATGTGTCAGAAAAAACCCATCAGATTACATGCCGACTGTCGATGCTCTGCAAGTGTCAAAACCCACTGAACCTCAAAAAACCTAGTCCCACTAACAACATGTCTAGTCACACTTTTTGGACCAATCAGATACCACCATATCAGCACACCTAGCATGTGGACCCGCTACACTTTATCCCCTCTGAAAAAGTAAAATTGATGGTTGGCGCATGATCTTAAACCTCTAACACATCTCATAAGATCATACACCTGTCATTGATTTTTTGACAATGTCAAGACCCTCTGACACATCCAAAAACTAGGTCCCACTAACAACTACCAACGTATTAATACATGGACCAATAAGAGACCACCAACTATGCCTATGTGTCAACGAACCCACCCATTTGAAATGTTGTCATAAAGTAAGATCAACGAACATCATAAGATTGCAAGCCTCTAACAAAACCCTTGTGAACTTACGACAACCATAGGATTGAGATGTTGTCAAGAGACCGAGCCCAAGAAATACTAAGCTAAAACATAGGGAAAAAATAAAGTGCAAGACTTGGACTTTAGGGACTATAGGAAAAATTAAAAGCCACTAGGGGTAAAAACTTAGGAAGAATTTAAATGGGGGCCGACCAAAAATATAAAGCACATGCATTTTAGGACTTTTAAGCAGCCCAAAAAGGTAACTTGAAATTAGAACAGGGCTTGGGAAAAACAAATAGCTTTTCAAAGTAATGGCTAGTTTTTCAAAATTTGAACTAAGGGTTTATGCCAGAGACCTAAAAATAATTGCAGAGACTAGAAGAAAAGGGCTAGAGCCATGAAAATTTTTCAAGGTGCTAATAGTGGCTGTGTCTAGGGATGTATGCCTCCTACAGGCATAGCAAGGACTTACAATCACTGGTTAAAGCAAACCATCCTACTGGAAAATTGATAATAGAGAGTAATAGGACCAAAACCCTACAGACTAGGACAAAACAGGACAGGGGCAAGCAACTTTACAAAATTTACAGAATGTACAGACCTAACTACTCTTCATGGAAAGAAAAATACCTTGAATAGAAGTATTTCTTCAAGAATTGTCCATGAACTAGAAATTCCTAAATATCACCATTCAGTTCTTTTACAACATATGAATCTTGGCCCCATTTTTCATGAATTTGATATGGCCCTAGCCAAATGGGATGAAACTTACCATGTTTTCCTTTATCCTCCAATCTGGCATTCCAAATTAATACCAAATCACCAAGATCAAACCTTCTTTAAATATTCTTCTTGTCATACAAATTCTTAACCTATAACTGCAATTTGGCATTTCTTGCAACTAACTCTCTCCTAATTTCATCCAGCCTGATGAGATCCTTAATTCTCAACTGCATCTCATCATCTATGTCATCATCATATAACTGAACAAACTTGTACATTTCTAGCAGATTATTTTGAGGCATTCTTGCATGTATTCCATATACTAGGTCAAATGGTGCACAACCAATTGCCCTCTTCACAGTTACCCTATCAGCCCATAGAGCTAATGGTAGTTTTGAATTCCATGCCCTCTTATTCTTTTCAAGAATCCTCTTGAGGATCTTAATCAAACTCTTATTAGTAGATTCTACCTGACCATTTCCTTGTGGATGATAAGGTGAGGAATAAGAAATCTAAATTCCTAAACCTTTGCAAAAGTCCTTATATTCAGCAAACTTGAAGCACATGGCATTGTCACTTACTATTCTCTTAGGGCACCCAAACCTCATAACAATATTATTCAACAAGAAATCAGTTACCACCCTGCTGGTTGCATTCCTTGTAGGTATAGCCTCTACCCACTTTGTAAAGTAATCAGTGGCAACCAAGATCCATGAGTGTCCTCCACTTGACTTCTTTGGTATCTCCCCTATGAAATCAATTCCCCACTGTTGGAAAGGAGCTTGTACTTCTACTGGTCTTAAGGGCACATTACCTAAAAATGTAAGCTTACCAGAGAACCTTTGACAAGCATCACACCTCCTTACCAACTATTTTGCATCCTTGAAGATTGTGGGCCACTAGAATCCTTCTCTCAAGATTTTATGAGCAGCAGTTTTACCCATATAATGCCCACCGCAAACTCCCTCATGCATATCTTTTAACAACTTGTTAGCTTGATCTTCATCAACACATTTCAAAAGTATGCAATCTAAATTCTTTCTATACAATTTGCATTTCACAATTACATACTTGATGGCCTGTAATTTCAATGTCCTCTTATGATTATCATTCATTTCTATTGGACACCTCATGTTTCTCAAGTAATAGATAATATCTTGATACCAAACAAAATCATCCATATCGCATGTATAATCAATTTCAGCTCAATTTATCTGATTTGCATCAAGATTGGATTGAGCCATCATTTTTTCCAATCCTTGTCCTCTAACCAACTTAGTAATTTGGATATCAACATTGAATTCTTGGATCCTATGGATCCATCTGCATCTTCTCCCAAACACCTCTTGCTATGAAAAGATATCCTTGACTACTGCACTTGGCACAAAAGCAATCACAATTGCCCCCATCAAATAACATCTAAAAGCCTTGACTGCCTTCACAAGTGCATAAGCTTGTCTTTCATTTATGTCATATTTCAATTCAGTAGCTTGCAAAGATTTATTGAAGAATGCAATAGGCTCCTCATAACCATCCTTATTCTTTTGTAACAAAACTGTAGCAATAGTGTGAAAAGATGCAAAGGAAAAGATGTGCATTGGGACATTATAATTCATTGCCTTAAGCACTGGTGCATCTTTAATAGCTTGCTTGATATTTTTGAAAGCTTCATTAGGCTCACCCTCCCAATTGATTGCAGATCCATTCTTCAACATCTTAGAAATAGGTCTAGTAACCTCTACAAAATTTGTCACAAACCTCCTTAATAAATTGACCTAACCAAAGAAAGATTGAATTCCTTTAATATTCTTTGGCCTCTAAATTTTATCAATAGTTGCTACCCTCTCAGGGTCAATTCTCACTCCTTGCTTCCCCACCAAGTGGCCAAGCAACTTACCTTCAGTGACACCAAAAGCACATTTCCTTGGGTTTAATGAAATGCCATATTCCAAAGCCCTCACAAATATTTTCTCTAAATGAGTATAGTGGTCTTCTTCCTTCTTGGAATAGGCAGTTAAATCATCTTGATAAACAACAAGGAAATCATTAATAAAATCTACAAAAGCAACATACATTGCCCTCTGAAAAGTAGCACCAGCATTTGTGAGGCCAAAAGGAATCCTCACATAAACATATGTCCCCCAAGGTGTTGTAAAAGCTGTCTTGAATTGTTCTGATTGCTTGACAATTACCTGATTGTAACCAGAGAAACCTAGACATCAATTCTGATCCAGTTACCCTCTACAACATAGCTTCCATATTGGGCAAACAATAGTTATCCTTTAATGAGCTGATATCCAAATTCTTGAAGTCCACACAAAGCCTCATGTCACCATTCTTCTTTCTAACAGGGACAAGATTTGACACCCAAGAAGAATGCCTAATAGGCTTGATAATGCCAGCATCTCTTAACTTCATTAACTCTTCTTGCATCTTAGGTGCCAAAGTGGGATTTATAGGCCTTTGTTTTTGCTGAAAAGGTTTAGCATCTTCTTTCAAAGGAATGATATGTTGAAACAAGTCTTCTCTATAAACCTTTAGGTCATCATATGACCATGAAAAAACATGCCTAAATTTTCTCAATAACTCAATCAAAGATTTTCTCACATTGTGAGACATGTCCCTACCAATATATACCTTCTTAGGTGCCTCATGTGTTCCAAGATTTATCTCCTCTAGATCAGCATGATCTTCTCTTTTGATATTCTTTTTAACTCTATCCTGGTTATCAAAGACAGTCTCCAAAACAACAAGCCCCTTGGGCACCTTGTTAGTTCTAAGTTGAATAACTTCATTGCCAAAGACAACCTCCCTTCCTTCTACTGACTCAACCAAGGCTGAACAATCAAATTCTTGACCATGATATTGATCTTCACAACTCATAAACTTCAAAATATCATTATCATCATCAAAAACTTACCAATTTTGAATATTGTCTAGTACACTAGGCCTAGCCTGAATTTCAACTTTAGAGATACCAGTAAATGTAATATCACTAGGATTGATTGCTCTATTGGCTAACAAGTCAGCCATCTTATTGTTACTCCTATCCTTCCACTCAATATTGAAGGCATCAAAATGTTCAATCAAATCCCAAACTGCATTCCTATATTGTTTCAACCTCTTGTTCTTGGAAGCATATACTGACCTGATTTGGGACACCACCAACTCAGAATCACCAACAACACTTAAGCACTTAATACCATTTTTTTCTGCCAACCTCAGTCCTAAAAAAAATGCCTCATATTTTGCTATATTGTTGGTACAAAAGAAATTTAATGTGAAAGAAAACTTGTAGGTGTTTCCATTAGGAGAAATAAGTAAAATACCTGCTCCTGCTCCATCCTTGCAACTTGCACCATCAAAGTACATTACCCATAAATCACCATTCATAGAATTAACACTTACCTCAATAAAGATAGGTGACAAAATAGGTTCCTTCTCAAGTATAGGGATCTCTACCCTAAAAGCATTAATATCAGTATCCACAAAACATGTAATTTCATTATCAATACTTCTCTCAATCATGTGGCATACTCTTGGTTCTCACTCAATCTTGACAAACTGATCATCAATCTTGAAAGTGGCATAGGACAGATCACACTATAAACTTCCACCCATGGTAGCACTCCACCTTCTAGATAGTAGCATCCCATAATGAGGAGGGATGTCCACCACCAAAAAACTCATTGTTAACTCTTTCTCTGGATATGCTACTAGCCTATATGCCATTGCATTGGTAGTCCCAATGACTGGTACCTCCCTCTTATCCATTGCACAACATCTACCTTGAACTGTATCAACTTTAAGGCCTAATTTTTCCATAATCTTAAAAGGCATAATAGTATTAGAGGCACCACTATCAATCATACAATTTTGTAATTTCATTCCATTCACAAGGACACTTAAAAAGAATGGATCAATGTTTTCAAGGCTAGCATTAATAGAACTATCCAAATATATAGGAGGAATTTGAGATACAATTCCCTGAGCAATAACACCTTTCAAAGCTTTATCCTAAGATCCATTGCATGCAACATCATTGTTATGAACATTATCTACCTATGCAATAGCTCTGTCTTTATGTTCAGGGATCCTCAAAAATTCTGACAATGGAACCTTCACTATAATTTGGGACAATACAAATAACATATCAATAGGAGCAGAGGAAGGAATCTCAATTTGCATAGCCTTGATATCCTTTTGCTTATCTGATACATTAGGTGTATTGGCCACCCTCATTTTTTCATTCTTAGCCATTGTGTTAACTAGCTTCTCAATATCACTAGAAAATCTTTCAACTCCAACTCCCTTAGGCTCACAATTCTTACCTTTTACATTCTTGAATTTCACCTTGTGATCACCATTTGATTTGTTCTAATTAGGCT
Source organism: Chamaecyparis obtusa (assembly GCA_027943335.1). Classification (NCBI taxonomy): domain Eukaryota; kingdom Viridiplantae; phylum Streptophyta; class Pinopsida; order Cupressales; family Cupressaceae; genus Chamaecyparis; species Chamaecyparis obtusa. The sequence continues at coordinate 816,310 of BSBK01001669.1, forward strand.
CTCTGGAGTTGGTACTCTTTATAAACATTCCTGCAGCTTTTCCATTTGTATCTCTTGCTACCATGCCTCTAGTTTTCACCTGGGCAATCATTTCTACAGTAATCCTATCCATCTCTTCTCTAGAAGGTCTTCTTAAATTTACTAGCTTAGAAGAAGAGTTCATGTTACATGTCTTCTTATCAATATCTTCACTATCAGAAAAAACCTCTTGATGAAAAAGGGCCTGAGTGTGTCTCTTCAAATTTACATCTTCTTCTTCATCAAAATCAGAATCATCTTCATCTCCTAGATATGAAGTAGCCATGTTGCATCCAACATCATCTTGATCTTCTTCTTGATCTATCTCCTCATTGCCACAATCTTGATTTGCAGCCATAGACTGTGCAACCACATAATGCTCTGCAGAATGAGGGGGCTGGCATGCAATAGACCAAGGTATGTCCTCCATGACATTTATTGAAGCTTTTTGTAGAGGGTCAAGGACACCTTTGTCATTCTTTCCTCTTGCAACAAGGACAAAAGGCTTGCCATCCTTCCATTGGGTGTTGTAGAGGTAGTTTTGCAATCTATTCTACTTATTGAAATTGTTGTTGAACTAAGGCCTTTCATTGGTAGGAGCACTAATGTTCCTATTTATACGTGCCTTCAAATACATCAATGCATTGAGCACCTTATCCAATTTATCTTCTTCTTGCCTCCTAGTTCCAACATTCCTATCATTTTCTTTTTTGTATTTCTTGTCCCCAAACAAGTTAGGTTCATCTCTTTTCCCACCCAACTTCCCTGATATCTTCATATTATTCTCAATATTGACAACAATCCTAAAAGAATCTCTAAGAGTTCTTGGTTCCTTGTCCCTCAAAAAATAACACATCTTTCCATCAAATGCATTGAAGTATGTAGTTAGACAGACATTGTCATCTAACTGCATAACTTGGAACAACTTATGCATACCCTTCTGAAATCTCATGTTGAATTCAGCTGCAGATTCATTCTAATTTTTCCTTATGGTATTGAATTCATTCAACATGAAACTAGCATTAGGCCTATCACCATACTACTCTTTAAAACATCTCTCAAAGGAATCCCAAGTATCAATACATTTATTAGGAAGTCTCTTAAACCAATCTCTAGCATCCTCCATTAGAGATTGAACAAATAATTTCATGACTACATCCTCATGCTCTACCTCATAATCATTAAGCATATCAAAAAATAACCTAAGATTCTCCTCACAACTAATAGCATTATTACCAGAAAACTTAGGTACCTTATCACTTATATCATTTGGAAAAGCATTTGGGTAGCCTGGTATCCCATCAAAACTAATTTTCCTATAGCCTTCTAGTTGCATAGGTCTTCTTTGAAATCCTAAACTAGTGTTCCCACTAGAATTATTATTTTTATCTACATTCCCACCCACTTGCACATTTGACTATCTATTAGGATCAACAAATGATTTGGTAGATACATTAGGAATTAGATTACTAGTAGTAGCATTGCTAAGTGGAACAGTAGTGTTCATAGATGGCATACCTAGCTCAGTAGTAGAAGGGCCGTGAACATTAGCTGATGAAGCCCTCAAGAAATGGATCTTTCTTCTTTTCTCTACAATAGCAGCATCAACTTCAACTCTTTCCAAATCCTGAGCAAGAGCTTCATCCTCTTTTCTTTTTCTCTCTATCTCTATCTCCCTATTTGATTTAGGTGGTGGGATCCCTGGTATTGTCACTGGTTTGCTTGCTTGGACACCCACCATCTTCTGCTTTCCTTTTTCATTAATAACTATAGTAGGCCTAGTGATCTCATGTCCATTCTTACCCTTAGGCAATGGAGCATAACTTTTCACTTGTCTAATCATAGGGCCCTCCTCATCAAACTCATGGTCTTGTAACAAGTGTTGCTAATCACTTCTTAGAGCTTCAAGATCACCAAAAACATCATGTTGCAACACCCTAGGAGTAGAAGAAAGCATCTTGTTTCTCTCCTTCATTTCATTAATCTTTCTAAGGAGAGACTATTTTTCTATTAGAGTATTCACCTTTTCAGCCTCTCTCTCCTTTTGTAACCTCTTATGTATGGCATCCTGCTCTATCAACTACAACCTAAGTGCATTTAAATCATCTGGGTCTATCATAATGTCATCAGAACCTAATGACACATCCATATCAATGAGATTTTGATATGGGAAATGGACTTGCCTTGGTCTCATGGGTTCTCTTCTAAAATTATCCTCATCAAGATCTAAATCAATCTCAAAACCCATCTCTCTGGCTTGTTCATCCTGACCTATAGGCAATGAACCCTTGTCTTGAAATACAGCCTCTGGGGTATCATAAAATTTATCTTCAAAGTGACCACCATCTGATCTAGAAACTCTATCTTGTGAACCTTCCTCACTTGAGGAAACATGTGGTGCTCTACCTCTAGTATTTCTTTATTCTCTTATGGGAGCACTAGTAGACTCACCATTTCTTCTGATCCAACTCTTCTTCTCCTGTATAGGTAATTGTTCCAGAGTGACCTCTGAATTTTTTCTGACAAAGGACCTAGTATTCCTTATTTTTTCCATCTTTAACTTATGACATTGGTTCTTAACCTTTTGAGTCACCACCTACCACAGTGGGAAATATTTTAACTGAATACAATAGGAAAACAAGAGTGCACTTTGAAAACTTTATCTCTAGACACTCCCTAGCAGATCGCCATTTTTTTGGGAGTTCCCTTTGATCTTCAACTTGTAGATTTATACTTTGATGGATAACTTTAATATAACTTTGACTCTATCACCACTCCAAAGTCTATAAAAAAGAAGGCCAATTAACAAGGATCGACAATGAGATCCTCTACACTTTGAGCCTTAATGCTCAGGTGGGTGTACCCTTGACTCACTTCTCCAAATGAGTCTCAAAACAATATACAACTATTTCCTTTACTAACTGATTGAAAGGTATTATCATTTAAATTTGGGTGTGTGTGGTTGATGACAATGAAATGCCTCCAAAGAATGGACCAGTGCCTTAACCTAGGGCAAAGAGTCACCCAATTACATACATTAACTGAAGGTCTTAAATCAAACAATCTTGGGCTTAGGATAAGTTCTTTTCCTATTACCCCTCTCCCTCAAACACAAGGACATCAGATTCTTATTTGGTTGCAAACTCACTGAACTCACCTAAAAGACTTTAATCCTAACTTTGTTAGGAACTTAGAGATGACTTCATAATACTCTTTGTTTACCATATGCTAATACACTTTGTGACACTAACATATATGAGCTCAAAACCAAAACAAGAAGACATACACAAATGCAAGATTGGAACTCAATAGCATTCTCATTAACATATTTAGGATCAATATACAATCAAAGCAACACCAAGATAGGAAAAAGACCCAAAATTCAGCTCCTCCTTCCTTAAATGTTCATACCATTATAACCACTGGAACTTACCAAAATTCAAAATAGAACCTGAGGACCGAATCCTTACTCTATCAAAAAACTAACTACTTATACCCCTAGTCACCTTGGAATCCTCAAAGAGGATGCATCAAGCTTCAGGTGACTAGGGTTAGGGTTTCAACTACCCAACCAATCAAAAAATTACATCAAAAATTATTGCAGGGGAAGAAACAAAGGCAACCCAGAGAAAATGAATCTCAAATAGATTTGCAATCATCAAAATCTGTGAGAATAATACAAATCAACAAGGAATTGCCATGAAAACCAGTCAAATTGGCCACCTGCAAACACACCTCAAGCATAAAACCATAGAGTACAGACCCCTGCAAATGATCACGGAACACCCTAGACCACACTGCAACCATCAGTGCCACCAATCAAATCAAATCCGGCCTCAAAAACAATTAAAATCAGTCCTTTCTGTCACTGGAAACCCTCTACAAATTTGAATTTGAAAAACAAAAATCATTTCCAAGTGCCAATAGCAAGTCAGTGGTTAACATTTTAAATTAGGTCAACTTTACATCATGACCGTCAGATCCTTTTATTTCATGGGCTTTATGATTCATCTTTTAATAGGACCCTAGTCAAACTTAGTGAATTGGCGACTGAAGGATACCTCCAAGTCGTAGAATACTTTATGCCTTCACCAAATTATTTAGTTATTATGCGAACACTTGTTAACTAAGTCGCTAAACCTTTTATCACTTTACTTAGTGAATGAGAGAACCCTTTAAAATTTGTCAAAACACCAAAACCTTATCCAAACCGCTAAAAGACCTAGGAAATCCACCGAGCCTACATCAAGAAGATCGATGGTTGTCTCATCTTTGCATAGACCTCCAAGATTCCTCTAGATCATGAGACAACCATCAGATGAATAATCTTTCCCTGCCCTGACAACCCTCTGACACTAAAAGAGATCAATGGCTATCTTAAGTTCGCATGTGTCAGAAAAAAACCCATCAAATTACACATCCACCGTCGATGCTCTACAAGTGTCAGAACCCACTAAACCTTGAAAAAACTAGCCCCACTGACAACATGTCTAGTCACACTTCATGGACCAATCATATACCACCATATTAGCACACCTGGCATGTGGACCCGCTACACTTTATCCCCCCCAAAAAAGTAAAATTGACGGTTGGCACATGATCTTAAACCTCTGACACATCTCATAAGATCATACGCCCATCATTGATTTTCTATCAATGTCAAGACCCTCTGACGCATCCAAAAACTAGGTCCCACTAAAAACTACCATCGTATTAATACATGGACCAATAAGAGACCACCAACTATGCCTACATGTCGATGGACCCACCCGTTTGAAACATTGTGTCATAAAGTAAGATCAATGAACATCGTAAGATCGCAAGCCTCTGACAAAACCCTTGTGAACTTATGACAATCATAGGATTGAGATGTTGTCAGGAGACCGGGCCCAAGAAATACTAAGCCAAAACATAGGGAAAAAATAAAACATAGGACTTAGGCTTTAGGAAAAAATTAGGTGCTAGGGACTATAGGAAAAATTAAAAGTCGTCGAGGGTAAAAACTTAGGAAGAATTTAAATGGGGGCCAACCAAAAATATAAAGCACATGCATTTTAGGACTTTTAATTAGCCTAAAAAGGTAACTTGAAATTAGAATAGAGCCTGGGCAAAATAAAGTGCTTTTCAAAGTAACGGCTAGTTTTTCAAAATTTGAACTAAGGGTTTATGCCAAAGACCTAAAAACAACTGCAGAGACCAGAAGAAAAGGGCTAGAGCCATGAAATTTTTTCAAGGTGCTAACAGTATGCACCCTGGAAGTTAAGGTTGTTAGACTATACTTATGCTTAGTCTAAGAGCACATAAGTAGATATGCAAAGATGTGAAAGTTATAGTCAGTTGGAGTTACATAGCCAGTGTGTGCCAGCAAAGAACAGAGCATAGAGCTGACAGTGACTATTTTGGTTTGCGATTATAAATTAATGTTGTAGAGGCTATGTGCCCATTGTATTTAGGTTTATGACATATGTACATGTATAATTTTTAGCATGCTTAAGCCAATCCATTTGGAAGCATTATTTGTAATTAATTATAGGGCCGACCTAATTGTATATTTGGTATGAGCGCATAAATATAAGGTGCGCCCATTGTAATTGATATGAAATTCATATGGAAGTAGTAATAGAGTTTTGATAAGAAAAGAAGAGGTATGTGAAGTGAGCATAAGATGTATTAGAGATTTGCTAGAGGTCAAAGCATTAGTGCACCAAAGGAACTGACCTGACAAGCAGTCTCACAGTGACAGTTCACCTGCAGATATAGTGTGTATCTGATATAGAAGGTTGTAGCCTTTATCATTTGAGCAGTGAGATCTAGGATAGTGAGTCCACTCCCCTAATAGGGATCATTGTAAAAGACTCCTAACTATAATACCCCAAAATTGGCACCTATTTAATTTCAATCAATTTTGGGGCATTTCTTCAATTTTCTATGTCATCAAAAGTCCTATCTCACTAGGCAATTTTCTCTCCTACTTGGCTCTATTTGACTTGATGTCAGTTGCAAAGACCCCAAATTGCAATAATCAAATACTAAATTAATTCCTAAGTCTCTTTGACTTTATTAGCTAAATTATCTCTATGATACATTAATTTAATTGTAAAGTCCTATGTGCTTTAAATTAAATTAAATCAAACCACCCCCTTTGGCTAATACACATAAAAAAGGAATTAATAAATATTTAGTTAATTGAATGGACACCTCTTTATTTGAATTTAATAATTCAAATTACTCGAAAGGTCACTCCCCACATGTGGCAAATTTCATTCTTTTAATTAAATAATTCATACCTTTTTGTCTCAAAGGGGAATGAAGAGTCAGGAGTTTCAAATCAAGAAACTCTTCATTCCTCTCCGGGCTTCTCTATTTTATGAACCTCTTTTTCTCATTCAAAAGATCAAGTTTTGAGAGCATCTACACTATAGGCATTTTTTAGTCTCATTTGATTCATTATTTTCAAAGCTTTTTATTGCATTTATTAGATTCATATCTCATTATTAGTATAATCTTTGCATCACATTTTAGACTAAATTTGCTTATTTGTTCTTAGTTTAATATCATATTTGTTTCAAGTTCTTAGATTAAGTTGCATCTCATCTTTATTTTCAAGCTCTTAGATAAATTGCACTTCATCTTAGATTAATTTCATCTTGCTCATCTTTATTGCTTCTTGGAAATCCTCCATTGTTGAATTGGTCTCCCGGCTGTTGGCTCTCGTTCTGAGAGTATTCAAACACCCCATTCACATAGGAGGCAATAGGTCGCCTCACCATGGAATTTGGATTGAGTTCTTCATACTCTCTCCTAAATTCTATCAAGTGAATAATGACCATGTTGTGTTGTGTCTGATTTAGAGGTCACATTCAGTCACATACATTTTGGCGCACACGGTGGGGTAGAAAAGATCAATTTATGGCTTCATTCTTGATTTTTTTTTCAATTTTAGTGTTAGTTCCAGGCCTTGTATGGACATGTACAGCCTGAAAAACTTGTAATATAGTAATGGATGGATAGAATTATGAATCCTCTTTCTCATTATTTTGGTTTGGTTTATTTTTATAAAGAAATGAATAAGTTATGATCATTTTGGTGAAAGTGGGTATTTGCAGATTTGAGATTCTCTAAATACAGTCAGATTGAAACATCTGGTACGGATAATTTATGATGAATAAAGATCTCTAATAATATTCATTGGAAAGATATGTGAATTATCTTTTCATTTCCTTTTGGTTTGGGTCATTTTTATGCAAATTTGTGAAAGTTATGGGCATTTGAGTGAAAACTGGTTTTTAACAATCTATATTGGAGTTATAGGCAATGATTTATTCTTAGAAAATGATTTATGAATGCAAAAAATAAATGGCTTACATATTTGGAAACTAGATTCATTAATAGTTAATTTTAAATTGGTTTGGTTTTATTTGGATTCTTTTTTAGGAAGATATGTGATTCCCTAGGCAGGGCCTGGTGTTTTAAATCTGATTTATGACAGAAAAATTACAGTCTGAAAAGGTTATTGGTTGAGGAACCAAATGGAATCATAAGACCTTGTAATTTTGAAAAAAGATAGTTCTTGATGTTGGCTAAAAACTTCACTGTTTCCAAAAATTTTAATATTGTGATTTTATGGGTCAAATAAATCAATCTTTAAAGACTGTCTTGAAGACAACAATGTTACATATCTTACGGTTTGCCATTGATTTATTTTGATTCTATACTTTCGGATGTGTGCTAAATGTTGGATTGCAGATCTTTGGACCTAAGGTGAGTTCTTAAAATATCTAAAACATTTGGACTTTGGGATTAAAATTGAACCTCATGTGTTTGGCTTGAGTGTTTACATGCTTTCATAGAACACATTTTAATTGATGCTCTTAATAGAAAATGAATGAACATAGATTTTCTTTCATACAAGTTTATGTAAGTGAACGCTTGTGTTTAAACCATAAGTAATTCTTGGTTCCAATATCAAATATCTCATTGAGTGATTGAGGGCATGGATTCATTCTTTGTTTACATGAAGAGTTAAATGCACCACTTTGTGGACTCACTTCATGTTTACTTGGAAAGTTAAATATTCCATGATTCAAACCCTCTTGCACTTATGAGTAGTATTGATTAGCAGTCTTAGATTACTTGTGATTGATCTAGATTGCTATCTTGGGTTATTGGACTTGCTAATCCATTGGCCCCTCATTTCTGCCCTGTGGTTGCAATCTCAGTGCCACATTAAAGGGGAGGGGTCTACAGGAAAGAAGCATTAATTGTTCCACTAGGCAACCCTTTTGTGCTTTTTGGAACTCACTTGTTTTCTAGGTTGTGGAATCACTTTGAGTTTGTGTGAGGAGTTAAATGCACCACTTTGTGGACTCACCTCGCATTTACTTGAAGGGTTAAATGCACCACCTTTAGTGCTTCCCAATACTTTTGATAGTGAATTACTTACTTTTTTATTTTTAGAAGGCCTGCTTGGGGATTTCATCACCTCAAGGGATGACCTTAACTCCTGTGTTCCAGCGGAGTATAAATATCAGGAGGTGAATCCAAAGACACCTCTCTTGGGAATGAGTTAGATTTCACTCTTGGCTAAGCCTCAAAGAACTTTATACCTTTGAGAAGTGAAGGAGGAGATTTGGGTTACCGTCTCCCCCCGACTGTGTGATTTTAGATTCTTCTCATCTATGGATTTGGGCCTCACGTACCTTGCGTATATCAAGGACTCCCTTTAGAAGAGCTATGTATAGCCTTATAGACAACTTGCTAGGATGTTGTTGTTTTTTAAGTGCCTGCTAAAACATTCTCAAGAACATACACAAGTAGAGTCCTTAGGGAGTAGAAATACTAAGTCACTATTCCTATTCATGCGCAAGGTTGCTTTGTCCCTTGCCCATTGCTTGAAGACTGTTTGCTTGAACTCCTTGATTGCTATCTTATGTGCTTGATCAATGACATAAATCTGATCTTCCTTTTTGTCCATGATCTATTTTTCTATTTTCCTGTCGTTCATCGTCAGAAAATGGTTGTCTTGAGTTAGGAATCGATTGATCTTTTCTTTGACTCGTATTGTCTCTCATTAGTGTACCTTATCTCATTGTGCTCTTGTACCTTGCATTGCGATTGTCTTATCTCAGCTATTCTAGCCATCTCTTTTTGACAATTTGTACCAGGTTCATCTTGCATCTTGGCTATTCTAGCCATTTATCTCCTTTTTGTTATCTTAGTGACAAAGTCTTGCATTATCCTGAATCTTTGCTCATTACACCTTCATCTATGACTGTCACGACTCGAAGTGGCAAGACTTATCCCATTCAGAATACTGATCAAGATTGAAGTAAACCTCGTAATCAAGACATAGGTCATTCTAAATTTGTTATGAAATCTAAACTTTGTGAGAGATCCTCACATTCCTCCTCATTCCAAGAGCATTACAATCCATTGTTTCAGATACAGTCTGACTTATTATTTCAAGAATATTATAACCCATTGTTTCAAGACCAGCAAGACTCTGAAGGGTCACTTTCTAAAATTGAACCTATTGATTCTTTTGAACCTCTCGACTCTTTCATGATCTCTCAGAATACTACCAACAATATGGGAGATCCATTCCACTTCCCAAGGGTAGATAAATTCAGTGCTAGTCATAAGCAATCTCCAAATGACCAAGGTCATGGTCAGTCTCAAAATGATAAGAGTTATGATCAATCCCACAATATTCAATATCTGGTCAACATCCGAGACCTTTGCGATTTGAAACAATGACAAGGGGAGCCTCTCCTAACCTTTCTCCAGAGATGGAGACAACTATGCATGAAGTATCCGCATGAATTACCCGAGTCTGAAAAGCTTGATATCTTCTTGGACAATCTTGTCCCAAATTTTGGATACCAAGTACGATTACAAGGTCCCCTCACTTTTCTCAATATGATTAGGTGGGCTGTGAGGATAGAAGCGTTTATGGCCAAAAAGGGAGAATTGACTTTGAATGAAGACAACAAGAAAATACCTTCTCCCTTGAACATGGATAAGGATAATATTGTGAACAAAAACATAGATATTATGAATGATGGTGTTGTTGACAATGTGATGCCAAAACCCTCAAAGTCTGTCTTTAATCTCAGCTCTAGCATACAAACGTTCAATGCCACTGAGAAGGCTGCAATAGAAGCTCAACCGCCTTCTAGATTTTCTAGAAACAAACCTTGGATCTCTCACTATGACATGATCATTGCTCCAGGGAATGAGGATACTCCTAAACCCAAAACTCCCTTTGTCTTACGAGGCCCTGCACCTCCCTCTTATAACTCCACACAGTCTCTAGCTTGTGTGAACAATATCACTCAATCTCATGCAAAGATCATTCTCCAAGGTCTCAAGCCTTCGAATTTTAGACCAAAACTATCTATGGATAAAGCCCTCACCAAGGCAAATGTCCCCAAAGATCTCAATCTCGACCAGTTTCAATCTATGGTGGGTCATTTGACCTCACCTCATCATTTATCATTCTCTAAGGAAGATGATCACTTGCTGAGCCACCTACATAATGGTCTCCTACACACTGAAGTTATGATAGGCCCCAAGAGTATCCCCCACATCCTCATTGACAATAGTGCTAGCATAAATACTTGCTCTGCTAAGATGCTTACCCAAGCGACAGATAGTTTTGTTCCCGCCAATAGAGAATCTACTGAGTTTTATGATGCCAAGCTAAAAGAAATAGAAAAGACCTTGAAGATCAAAGATATTGGCATGGGGGAATATCAGATTGAGTCCATCTTGTCATTGACAACTCTCCCTCCATCTCCACATTCCTATGAGGAACCTTCTGAAGATGGATTTGGTATTAGCTATCAGAGCTATGAGCTTGACCAACCTAGCTGCAGCTTGCACTCACATGCAGATTTAGATGATGAAGAAACATAGATTCAGCCTATGACATATGAAAGACCTTTGAATGATCAAAATTCTGATTTAGACTACCAGAAAGAGTCTTATCTACCTTCTCAAGTGCTTCAAGAACATGATCTTGGTCCTCACCAGGAGGATTTTATACACTCTACTAAACAAATTTCTACTATTGTAGCTACTACTGAATACATCATTGCCTCCAGTGGCACACATACTGATTGGGAGAAACTGTTGGATGCTTCGCTTATCTTGGGTATACCTATTCTAGATTGTTCTACCACTTCTACTATTGAACAAAATCCTACTACTGCCTATTCCAATGATACACATATTGACTGGGAGACACTATTGGATGCTTCTCTTCTCTTGGGTATGTCTCAAGATATGCCTATTCCAGATTACTCTACTACTTCTACTACTAAACAATATCCTACTGTTGAAGAAACACTCCCTATGTTAGATGACAACAATGAAGAAATTCTACCTCTGACTATGTCTCTAGCTGAATGGGACTCCATATCAGATGCTACTATAGAAATACCAATTGATGCTACACACTTATATGCTAGTCTTAACAACTCAGAAAGAGGAGAAAGTTATGATCCTCCAAATCAAGCTATTGATGATGATCCTTTCCACCCTCCTGTAGAGATCATTCCAATGGTTCCTAGGCCATCTTTTCCAAGCTATACTCCTACTACTCCAGCAAATCATGGGTATGTAAGACCCCATTCTATTACAGCTTCATGGAATATTGGAAGATCCAAAATTGAAATGGTTCCTATTCGTGCAGTCTTACCACTTTGAAGGGGACCTGACTCTTGGAATAGACCATCTTGGTTAGGCTCACATAATATTCCTCCAAACTTATCTGACTCTTCTAAGATGACTCACAATCGATAATGCTTTATGGAAGATTACTTTCTTGATCTATCTGATGCATTCATGAATGATGAGGATGATACTGATATATTTTCACTTGAGCCCATCGCATCGACTTCTCTTCCCCCTTCATCTCCCAGAAAAGTGGCCCGTCCACTTCCATTTCCACCTCTCCACCTGAACCAGTCATATAAGCCTCTTTCATCCACCATTCCTGAGTCTTTTGGAAGTATCTTGGATGTGCAACATAAAAACAAAAATAATGAGAATCCACTTATATCTCAAGGTCACCATGTCCCATCTAATAGACATGTGACTCCGAAGAAAGAAAAAATCAATAGAGGTGTTGAAAAGACCGCAAAGGTCCTCAAAGAGAAGAAGACAATCAAAAGCCAGAAAATAAATAAAAAATGGATCTCAAAATCCATCTTACAGGCGTTGTCATCAAAAGCACCTCAAAGTAAAGAAGAAAAAGTTCAAAAGCTATGTGGATTCCAAAAAAAGGAAAATCAAAGCTGCCATTCGAGCTTCCAAAATTCTCATGCTTCCCTCCATTCCATCGCCCTTGCCTCTCATACTTTACCCTCTTCACTCCATCTTGCCTTGTCCCAAAGTGCATATTAGTATCTCCTTATTACTAATGACATGACTGAGGAAAATCTAGAATGTACTCTTCCTAAGCATTTAGAGCGTGGGAAATCCAACAAAAAGTTAAGATGTATCCATGAGGATATTTGTGGGTCTCACTTAAGTGATCTTTCCTTGACTATGGATCTCTTGATAGTTGGACACTACTGGTTGGATCTCCTTTTACTGCTACAACATCTAGTTCTGATTCTGCAACTTCTTAGCTGGCTACTACTACAAATACTGCATTCTCAGAGATTCCTACTAAAGGAGAGAAACTCAAAGAGCCCATCAACGCTCTTCATTTGAAGAAGTTCTATAGCTGACATTCTTAGTATGCTCATGTACATATTTATTGGTCCTGAAAAAATCTTTAAAATTGATATATTGCAAAAAATCCTAAAAATTACAAAATGTCCTTAAAAAAATGATCATCTTGGTGAAAACCTGGCAAACAGGCACTTTGATGTATCTATTATCCTGGTGAAAACCTGGTAAAAAGGCACCTTGATAATAATAATAAATAAATAAAAATTGAAAATTTCAAAAATACAAAAAAAATAGAAAACTTGAAAAAATACAAAAAAAATAGAAAATTTCAAAAATACAAAAAAAATAGAAAATGTGAAAAATACAAAAAAAAAAAAGAAAATTTCAAAAATACAAAAAAAATAGAAAATGTGAAAAGTACAAAAAAATTGAAAAAGAGAAAAATGTGCCATTGATGAAAACCTAGTAAACAGGCGTCATGGTAGCAAAAATAGAATCTCTGCCAAGATGGTGAAAACCTGGTAAATAGGCACCTCTTGTTTCCTAAAGTTGCATCTCATCTCAACATCACTTGGCTCTTAGTTTCCTGCTTTAGTTTGTTTTCCCGCTTTCCTACTTTAGTTTGTTTCCTGCTTTGGTTTGCTAGCTCATGCGCTTGTCTTTGAGTTTTCCTCAACTCTTCATGGATTGGAACTGGTCATACTTGGGGACATCTCCCTGGTCTAGGGGGCATTGTCCTATCGCTTTCAGAAGATTCATTTGTGCATCAGTCACCAGTGTTTCGCATTGTGTCTTCCTGCTGATGCCTAGCTACTTTTGAGATCTCTCCTCAAGGATCTCTCATGTATCAATCGCCAGTGGTTCTCACTATGCCTGCTTGCTGATACCTAGCTCTTGTTTGACCTCTCTTTTCGGGATCTCCTTCTTACATTAGTCACCAGTGGTCCTCACTGTGTCTGCCTACTGATGTTTCATTTGTGTTTCATTCTCTCTTTTGAGAATCTTCCTTGTATTGGTCACCAGTGGTTCTCACTATGTTCGCCTGCTGATACTTGGTTTGCACTTCGATATTTTCTTGAGACTTTGTCTCTTATGATGGTCACCAATGATTCTCACTACGTCTGCCTACTGTCATTATCTCGTTGAGACTTCAAACGTTATCTTTCTGAATCGACTTCAATCCGCTTGAACATAAACATAAACTGAAACTAAAACTCTTTGTGTGTTCCTGTGTAGTGTACTAAGCTTTTCTCTTGCTTGTTTTTTTGCTTTTTCATTTCCCCTCGAGTGAACCTAAGATGTCTTTCTTGATTGAGAAATGCAAAGACTGGGGGCATGATCTTTTCTTTGTTTTCTGCTTGCTGGTTTAGTTCCAATGATCCAAAGAATTCATATAAGAAGGGTGTCCATCTGTAAGAGCCTCCATCTCATATTGTATGGCCATATGTACCTCGACTCCTTTTATATGGATGCTTTGGTGAGGTTGGTTCTTCTCCTTGTCTTTTGAGTGACTTCTTTCTGCTACTGGTGAAATTGTAAACGCTCATCCTGTTAAGTGAATGTAAGGGTCACTGCGAGCAATCTTTGGCAAAAGAAGGAACTCCTGTGTGTTTGTTGCAAGAAACATTTATGTCATTCTAGCATTTATGCTCTAACGCTTATGTTAACTTGCTAAATTAAAAGGAATAGGTGTTCAGGTCATTCTGGCTTCTTGTGCCTTAATGCTTACACCTCATTCCGACAAATTTAAGACTTATGTCATATTCATATTCTCATGTTGGGGAGAATTGTATGGCATCTTGCGATTGTCCCGTGCTTAAATGAACTCAATGATGATAAATACGATGAGTCCAATAGCCGAGTCCAGAGGATTGTATTTGTTCATCCTAGGCCTGCATTTAGACTTGCATCTTTCATTCTACGCTTGCATTTAGAGCGCTTTCTTGTTGCTCTCTTGATTGCTTTCTTCTAGATCTACTCATCAAAGGTTCTCATCTTTTGTCCTAGTCTCATCTTGGTTGCATCCTTTTTCAAGATCGAAATCAAAATCTGACATCTCTAAGTGGCTCAAAATCACGTTTAAAATATTGGACTCCTTCTGGATCGAATGCTTGTGCAGTCAGCCTTTTGGTGTCATCTTCCTGCCAAATCCTCATCTTTGCATCATGTTCTTGAGATCTTTGCTCTTTTCATCAAAGTCAACTCAAGTCAAATCTAGTCAACCATGGTCAACCTAGTCAAATTTGGTCAACAGGACCTTTGGATCGCTACAAAATGCTTATGATCTGCTTTATTCTTTTGGATCTTTGATCTTATCTTTATCTGCAACCTCTTGCTGTCAATCATCTTCTGACGTGTCATCTTTCCATTTCGCTCCCGAGGGGGCAGGATGATTACATCATTTGAATCTATTCTTGAATCAGTCTGATTTGAATCATCAGTTCTCATCGCTAGGGGCATCTCAGTGTCTCGCATCTTGTTATCTTATCATCTATCTTTTAGGTATCTGAGCAATCTAACTTGGATCCTCAAGGGCCAAGCTTCATTCTGGAGATGGTTCTTGAAATCTTTTTAGGTATTGGGGAAATCTAACCCTAATTCTTGGGAGTCAAGCTTCATTCTGGAGATAGCTCTCAAAATCTCTTTTAGACCGTTATCTAGGCAATCTAACCCAGGTCTCGAAGGACTAAGCTTTGTATTGGGGCAATCTAACCCTGATTCGGAGATAGTCCTAAATTTGCATCTTCATCAATTGGTATAGGGGCAATCTAACCCCGATCCTGATTCTCATCTCTCTCAAGAACCATTGTCTTCGCAATCTAACTTAGACTTTAGAAATTCTCATCATCTATCACTTCAGACTATTCTTTGAATCAATGTGTTGTTCACACATCAATTCAAAGAGGGGCAAATGTAATACCCCAAAATTGGCACCTATTTAATTTCAATCAATTTTGGGGCATTTCTTCAATTTTCTATGTCATCAAAAGTCCTATCTCACTAGGCAATTTTCTCTCCTACTTGGCTCTATTTGACTTGATGTCAGTTGCAAAGACCCTAAATTGCAATAATCAAATACTAAATTAATTCCTAAGTCTCTTTGACTTTATTAGCTAAATTATCTCTATGATACATTAATTTAATTGTAAAGTCCTATGTGCTTTAAATTAAATTAAATCAAACCACCCCCTTTGGCTAATACACATAAAAAAGGAATTAATAAATATTTAGTTAATTGAATGGACACCTCTTTATTTGAATTTAATAATTCAAATTACTCAAAAGGTCACTCCCCACATGTGGCAAATTTCATTCTTTTAATTAAATAATTCATACCTTTTTGTCTCAAAGGGGAATGAAGAGTCAGGAGTTTCAAATCAAGAAACTCTTCATTCCTCTCCGGGCTTCTCTATTTTATGAACCTCTTTTTCTCATTCAAAAGATCAAGTTTTGAGAGCATCTACACTATAGGCATTTTTTAGTCTCATTTGATTCATTGTTTTCAAAGCTTTTTATTGCATTTATTAGATTCATATCTCATTATTAGTATAATCTTTGCATCACATTTTAGACTAAATTTTCTTATTTGTTCTTAGTTTAATATCATATTTGTTTCAAGTTCTTAGATTAAGTTGCATCTCATCTTTATTTTCAAGCTCTTAGATAAATTGCACTTCATCTTAGATTAATTTCATCTTGCTCATCTTTATTGCTTCTTGGAAATCCTCCATTGTTGAATTGGTCTCCCGGCTGTTGGCTCTCGTTTTGAGAGTATTCAAACACCCCATTCACATAGGAGGCAACAGGTTGCCTCACCATGGAATTTGGATTGAGTTCTTCATACTCTCTCCTGAATTCTATCAAGTGAATAATGACCATGTTGTGTTGTGTCTGATTTAGCGGTCACATTCAATCACATACACTAACAGGGTCTGACTCTTAACAAGGTCTACAGTACTAAAAGCATTGTAAAGCTACTCCTAACAAGGTAAAGGATCTTCTAACAAGGATCACAAAACACTAGTGAAAATTATTAATGGGTATCAAGTCCCACTGGGGCTTTTACCTATTTGGGTTTCCCTGTAACCATATTGGTGTCATGTGTTGATTTCATGTTTCATGTTTATGTGAATGTTTACTTCAGTACTTAAGCATTTATAATTCAGTATTCAGATTAAAGAGAAAAGTTAAATTACAATGAATGTTGATTCACCCCCCCCCCCCCCTCTCAGTGTTCCCATTCCTAAAAATTGGTATCATAGCTTTGGTCCTCAGCTAAAAAGTTTAACCACTTGAGGAGATCATGGACAAAGTAGATATTAAACATTTGAAGAAGAATCTTGAAGCAGCTCTTGAAGACCTAGACAATTTAGAAAGAGAAATTGAAGAACTAAAGGAAAAAGTCAGTGATGCTTAGTTAGTTATCAAAAGACTAAGAAAAGATTTGAAAGGGCGCTCTAACAGTGAACTTGAAGAAAAATTCAAGAAGTTGAGTGAAGAAAATGCATCCTTGTTAAGTCATCTTCAAGAATTAGATGACAAACTGATGAACAATCAAGATGTCTACAATGATCAAGTCAAGGAGAACCTTCAACTGAATGAAGAACTAAGGGAATCTAACCTAGAAATCTTGGAGCTAAAGAATATCATATAGAGCTTGGAATCTGAATTGAAGAAATCAAAGGATCATATTGACAATTTACACACCAGTGCTGAATTGATAGAATCACAGTTGTATTGGATACAATGAAGCACAGAATTAGATTGACACTATGTGAGAAAGAAAGGATTCACAAAAGAACTCTACTGATGATGAGAAGACTAAAGATCAAACCAAAGACAATAGTGATCCTCCTAAGAATGAGCGCAAGCCTGTAGAACACACATGTTTTGCATGCAACAAGCATGGACACATTGTGAGGAACTGTACAATGGTAAAACCTTTCAATGGTTACTATTATACATGTAATAGATTTGGTCATATAGAAATAAATTGCAAGACTAGTAAGAAGAACAAGATTCAGCATGATCAAAGAAATCAGAATCAGACCAATACAAGAAGTTCTCAGAATGTTACATGTCAAATATGTAACAATAATGGTCACTCAACTAGAATATGTAGATTGGTGACTCATGTCAATGCACCAAGGAATAATAGACCTCTAGTGATTTGTCTCACCTGTAACAAGGCTAGACATATCTCAAATTTTTGTAGATCAAGGATGCAAGGTCAAGAAAGCCCTAAAAGGACTGAAGAACCAGTTTTGGATTCTGAAGTAGAAGTCAAGTTTGTAAAATCCTCAAAGGATGTGAGCTTGATTTGGTTAAAAGGAAAGAAGGACAATGTTGTTGAGAATGCATTGGATGCATCCCAAGTGGACACACCCTCTACATCTGCATATATGGCCCGCAGGGTCATAGGGGGAGCTAATTTAGCTCTAGACCCCTGCATGGCTAGTATACTCATCCTCAGAGTATGCACCTTTGGAATTAAGCTATTGGAGTGTATAGGAACCTTTGTGCAAGAGCACACATGTTGATTGTTAGCAGAACTCAAGTTTGGAAATTTGAAGTGACAGCCTGGTTTACGCGAGTTGCATTAATGGAGAATTTCTTACTTTAAGTACACAAAAGTTGTTTGCTCACTCATTGCATTCATAATCAAAGTGATTGGAGAGCAGATTGAGCCTTGGAAGTTATTGTGAAGATCTAGAGATTCAGCTATCAGTAATTACAGTTCATTTGATCAATTGCAAGAAACTCTAGCTCGTTGTGCCATTTCGGAAGCCATCAAAACATCTCAGAGATAATTGGAAAGTGAATATCAAGTAAGTCATGGCCACTCCTATTGCTTTTTATGTTTCTAAGAAAAAGAGGTATGTTTTCAAGAGGCACCCATTTAAATCAACCCTAGATGATTTAGAGGGAGCATTTTTCCACATGTCGATGGGTGTCATGCATGTAGAAGACATAAGGGCTTACATCTATTGTAAGAAGGAACCTATTGGACTAGATAGATTAAGGGCACACATGGACACAATGTTGAAACCTGACAAAACATTCATGGTTGAATACACAAAATAGAATGATCACCCCATTGTTGAATATGCCATGGCATATGAATTCTATGAAACTGAATGGATTAAGATATTGTTGAGCTGAATCCATGATGACTTGTTTTGGATTGGAGATGTACTAGTAAGGATAATAGGAGACCTAATTCATGAGATGATAGGTCTTTCTAAGATAGGTGCCATCCTTCCTATGGGTAAGGATGTTAGGAAAATGGTGGAGCAAGTGTGTAAATCCAGAAGTGATAAGTGCAGCATGACCATTGAGCCTATAGAGAAACTAGGCATCAAGTTGATATCAATGATATTGGGTTACAAATTTCATCATACCAGTAGGGTGAATAGTGTGTCTATGGGCACTATTCTAGTAGCCATCCATCTTGTGCAAGAAGATGGAGAGTTCAACTTGTGTGAGATCTTGTGCACATAGTTGATAGACAATATCAAGGCTATAAAACATGATAAGACTAAGGTATTTAGGTTTGGATCCCTAATCATCTATATGTACCTTCATATAGTTGGTAAAGTGTCAGACTTGTATCTAGACAAGTCCATTCCTACCATGCCATAGATATCAAACAAGGCATCCACAGAAAGCACACTTAGAAAATACATTACTTTGGAATTGAAGACTTTTAGAGAAATAATGCAGATGAGGTATAGGATTCCTGAAAGTATTGTAGAGAAGTATAAGGATACAATATGCTTCATGGTGGAGATTGATACTACATGTATGGAAGCTATGGAACCTAGAACTAAGTGGATTCATCCACTTGGGTATGAGGTTGAAGAACAAGTTCTTGAAGCTTATGCATAGGTACTGCTATTAGCTCCTAAGGATGACAATGAACCTAGGTGGGGAACCTATGAAGAAAAGACTAGAGAAGTTGATGCCAAGCTGAACAGTGTTGCAACAAAGAGAAAGGTTCCAAAGGTCACATCAGAGATCCTAAGAATACATGGATATCACAAGTAGATCTTTATAAAGAAAGGGATGAGAAGATTGCCCTGGAATTGAAGAGCACAACAGAAGAACAAGATCCCAAGGTGAAAAAGATAAAAATTGAGAAAGATGACAGTCAAAAGGATAAAGAAGATAATACTCCTTTTGTGCCCAAAGATACTCCTCTAGAGTATAAGCCTTTGTTCAAAAGGAAGAAAGAAGCTAGCACTAGTCATCCATCCTCACAAGCATTAAGGAGCAAGAAAAACACTCAAGCACTACCTCAGGTAGGATTCAAGCCTAGCCTCAAAGTTCTAAATACTAGAATTGTTGATGAGGGTAGAATTAATCAAGTTGGAAAGTTCTATGAATCTTACAATCAGATTGACAAATCAAAAATTCATAGTATGATTGTCAAACATTTGATCAAATTCAAGAAAATAGTCCTTGAGCTGAAAACATAAATTCCAAATAAAGTATGGGATATTTTGGAAAATCTGAAGAGACAAGCTAATGAGTAAGATCACAGAATAAGAGAAAAAGTATTAGAAGATACTCTACTTGTATGTTCTAAAGAAGAAGTGGAACTGATACTGAATTTGGTGAAGCCACACCTTAGAACAAAAATGAGAACTCTTCATATCATGAACAAAGATTATGAGTTGATAACGAAGGAAATAGAAAAAGTATTTGAGAAGGTGTTGTTAGAACAACAGATCAAACCACCCACTGTGCCCATCACCCATGCACCCATCAAGGAAGATAAAGTGGTAAAGCCCACTAATGTACTAATGAAAGGTCCTTAGGACTCAGCACCCATTCCAGAAACCCAAATAGAAGTAGATCAGTCTGCACCCATGACTGAATCACCCAAAGACAACATAATTATCATAGATAATGTGGAAATAGCCATGGTGGCCACTAATAAGGAGTTAGACAAGTTTGAGGAAGCATTCATCAACATTGAGGAAGCAGAAATCCTATGCAACAATATCCCTCCCACTCAACAAGAAGTAATCATAGAAGATATATCTAATGAAGAAAAGAAAGGTGTAAAGGTAGAAAAGAAAGATGAATCTTTTATTGATTTGGTCAAGGTAAAGAAAGAAATGATGGATAGCACTCCCATCACTCCCTCCTCAACATTGTTGTCAAGTTTCACACCTGACACTAGTAGTTTGGACTCTTGGAAGGGAGAAGACCTGATTAAGTTCAGCATCCTAGCTATGGAGAAGGCCAAGGAGAAGCAAGTAATGAGGGATCCTCTCTTGGTATAATTAGTATATATTTTGAACAGTTTGCTACCAAAAAATAATAAGATAGTAAATGTACATTCAGTTGATGATGTGAGCACATTCATCTCTTAGTTCAAAGTAAAATTTTCAAGCCTAAAAGAATCTGCGGCCACAATGGCAGAAGAAAAGTACTTAAAGAAGAGACTCAATGAACTAATGAATAATTTTTCACTAGACTTAAACTCTCTTAAGTCTGGTTAGGCATCGTTGAAGGAATTTGCAGACCAAGGAAGGAAAGTCATTGCAGAATCCATGGATCAAGATAAATTCACTGATGCCCATCTTAAAAAGATCAAAGATATAGAGGTAATGATTGAGAAGGTGAAAATTTTAGTACTAGACACTTCTACTAATGTAAACATGTGCAACAATGTCTATCAAGGACAATTGGATGTAATTGGGAAGGAAGAAAAAGAAATAGAAAAGATAAGATCTAGACAAACTTAGTTGAGGAAAGCTCTTGTGCCCTCTCTAGATATTCTCAGTCAAAACATAAAGGAGATTGATGTGACCATGATAACCTATGATCAAGGTCTGAGCATAGAATTGGAGAAGATGGAGAAGCTACAATATGCATTATGCGCCCATCTACAAATAGTCAATTCTCTGATAACCTTTTGGAAGAAGGAGATCCAAAACCTCAAGATTGCATATTCGGATGTTTTCCCTCAATAAGTGTATATGTAGATAAAGTTTTTGATGCACCTTTTTCATTAATGTCAAAGGGTGAGTTGTATAGAATATGGAGTACATATATGTATAGGGAGATATAAGAGTTTGTATTTATAGAACACAAAAAGTTTTTCTATTAAGGGACAGTTAGAGACTTAGCCATATTCCTTTGCTGCCATCAATGAAAAAGGGGGAGATTGTTGGAAAGTTGTCTATACTCAGATATATGACTAGATATAGTGTTCTCATTATGGAAACAAAGTCATATAGTAGTTTGGAGTCAGCGCACTAAGTGTAAAGATCAGAATTCAGTTAAGTGTTGAATACTAGACAACATATAGAGCACCAGAGACTCAGAGCATCAGCACACATGTGTACAGATGAATTAAGGTATGCACCCTAGAAGTTAAGGTTTTTAGACTATACTTATGCTTAGTCTAAGAGTGCATAAGTAGATATGCAAAGATGTGAAAGTTACAGTCAGTTGCAGTTACACAGCCAGTGTGTGCCAGCAGAGAACAAAGCATAGAGTCGACAGTGACTATTTTAGTTTGAGATTATAAATTAATGTTGTAGAGGCTATGCACCCATTCTATTTAGGTTTCTGATATATGTACATGTATAATTGTAAGCACACTTAAGCCAATTCATTTGGAAGCATTATTTGTAACTATTTATAGGGCTGACCTAATTGTATATTTGGTATGAGCACATAAATATAAGGTGCGCCCATTGTATTCGATATGGAAGTCATATGGAAGTAGTAATAGAGTTGTGATAAGTAGAGCAGAGGTATGCAAAGTGATCATAAGATGTATTAGAGCTTTTCTAGAGGTCAAAGCATCAGTGCACCAAACGAACTGATCTGACAAGCAGTTTCACAGTGATAGTTCACCTACAGATATAGTGTGTATCTAATTTAGAAGGTTGTAGCCTTCATCATTTGAGCAGTGAGCTCTAGGAAAGTGATTCCACTACCCTAACAAGGATCATTGTAAAAGAATCCTAATAGGGTCTGACCCTTAACAAGGTCTACTATACTAAATGCATTGTAAAGCTACTCCTAACAGGGTAAAGGATCTTCTAACAAGGATCACAAAACACTACTACAGATTATTAGTGGGTATCAAGTCCCATCGGGGTTTTTACCTATTTGGGTTTCCCTGTAACCATATAGGTGTCATGTGTTGATTTCATGTTTCATGTTTATGTGAATGTTTACTTCAGTACTTAAGCATTTATAATTCAGTATTCCGATTAAAGAGAAAAGTTAAATTACAATGAACACTGATTCACCCCCCCCCCCCCCCCCCTCTCAGTGCTCCCATTCCTAACAGATTGGTATTATTGAAAGGAGCTTTGTTTGTTTGATTCACATTATATGTCAAATTTTCCCCACTTGATAAATTAAAGGGGGTAGCCTTTAAGTTGTGTGCTTCCACAACCCCATGATTTACAAGTTTTTTATTATTTTTCTTCAACCATAGTCTAGGTTTATCATTGTGATTGTTGGCTCCTTTATTACTATTATAATTAGATACATTATGATTGTTATTAGTGTTGGTATAGGGTTTATTATCTTTGAACAACTTGATTTCTCCCCTTTTAACCAACACATCTTCAATTTTAATCCCATTCTCAATAAGTTTTTCAAAAGTAGGGGGACATTGAAGTTGGAGCCTATAGTTCATCTCCATATTTAAGTTATTCATAAATATTTCCATTTTCTCCTTTTTGGGGATACTTCATGGATATCTTGTGAAAACTGTTCTCCACCTTTGAAGGAACCCTAGGAAAGATTCACCATCTCTTTGTTTAGTGTCACATAGGTTGATCATGGTAATCTCATATTCAATGTTGTAAGAATGATGGGTTACAAAATTGGAGGCTAATTCCTCAAAAATCTTTATCCCTTGTGGAAACTTGGAGAACCATTCCATGGCTTGACCTCCTAAACTTCTTGGAAAAAGTCTCATTAGGTAAGTTGTATCATGCATAAATTTTATGCTTAGAGCACAAAACTCTCTAAGGTGGTCTTGTGGGTCTTATTTACCCATGTATTTGTCATACATAGGAAAGACTACATTTATCAGAAAAGGTGCCATAACCAAGCTCTTGTCAAAAGGAAATGGGCACAAGGCCTCAATAGAAAATGGCTTAGGTTCAACTACCTTTTTCATTAGGCCAATCTATGCTTGGAACATTTTTTATTTATTGCACTCATCGGATTATCATCTTCTTTGTTTTTCTTAAGTTGGTCCACATCATAATCATGTGGAAGTTTCACCTTTGCTTGGGCTAGGTTTAGGAAAAACTTCTCTCTATCTCTTTCTATCAATTTATCCATGACTTCAAGAAATTTAGATCTTGAGCCACCCTATTAGCTTTTTCTTCAAGTGTTTCCTTAGGCCCTTTGTTGGCATTATTAATATTGTCATTATTCCCTCCATGGAGATGATCATTAAATGTGGAGTTTCTATCCATTGGCTCAATTTCTTTCTCAAAAAGATTTGGGAGACTATCCCCTTGGTTGAGATTTATGAAAGAACTTTGAGATTCAAATTCAGGAACCTCTCTTGTAATGCAAGTGTCATCTTCTTGTAAAGATATTTTGAGTTTATGTAAGCGTGTAGAAATTGGCATTCAACAAGGTTTGATTTCGAATTGTTTTTCCCCAATTTGGTAATTGTTTGATTTTATGAAGAGATTTAAAAATATAAGATGAATTTTCAAATGGATATCTCTTACTTTTTGTATGTATTTTTCAAAAAAAGCAATCACAAATACACTTATTCTTTTTAACCCTCTACACAAAAAGTATTTGAATTTATAAGGACGTTATCATGGGTTTTTGCACAAAAAGACACTTCAAGCAATCTACCCAGTTCAAAAGTTGGTTCGCAAACATGGTTCTACAAAGTAGGATTTTCTATTTTAACAAGGTATTTAATCAAGATTCTGTTCAAAATGGACATTAAGTTTTCATCCTCCAAAATTAGGAGGCTTCCCACCACCAGTATGTCAGAGTTTTGCGCAATCCCGAAGGACTACTCGAGGAAGTTCGAAAGCTTAATATCCTTTTGTCACACACCCCATAAAATAGAAGGATTTAAATGCGCTAAAACTCCATGGAAAGGTGCAGAACTTTGTCATAGAAGCGTTGTTTTAGACTTTAAAAGTGCTGGAGAATCTGGTGTACGCGTTAGAGAATCTCTCAAATGCACTGAAAAACCTGTAAAACAGAGAGTAAAAACAAGATTTGCTAGAAAAATTCAACTTCTCCTAATTTAGAAATTTATGAGGCTTAATGCCCCATGGTGCGTGCCATTTTATGTGCTAAGGAAAGAACCTTCATAGGGTTGGTATTGCAAATAAATGAATAAATCAACTAAATTACCACAGAGAGTAAGCTATTTCAACAAATAAATGATAATTAAGCACTCTATGGATCTTGATTTAGGGATGCTGATGCAAAGCTCTTAGCAAGCTTCCATTAGTGATAGTCCTAAAATGAGAATGAATGATAAAGAAACTAAGAAGTTCAATCCCAAATTAAATTAGCCTTAATTAGTCCTAGATTTTCCTTTCTAACTATAAATTACAAGAGGTTTGATGCTATTCTCAGATTTGTGGATGATTAATGCTTCAATTATGCCTTGCCTTTATAGATTTTGGCAAGGGTAGGGAGTCTGGTTGATTTGATCATTATTAGGTGAGGGTTAAGTCCATGGTTCCACCTTTGGAGACCATTTAAATATTTTTTCCTCAAAGCTTGGGACCAAAGGACAAAATGAGTGGACAAGATGCATTCTCCAAGTGAGTGATTCAGATTCAATTTAGGCTTGATCCATGTGAGCTCAATCGTTAAATCCTATTGGTTAATGAATTTTCCTCCCATTTGGTGGTTGAGGGAAAATAGGATTTAATTAATTGAATTTAATTAATGTCTTTAGCCATGTGCACCCCTTGAATCAGTTGATTTGATTTAAATGAACTATGTAATTAATTAGATTAATTACATAATTGATTGATTTATCATACTTTATTTGATTTAAATTGAATTTATGACTTTTGATTTTTAATTAAATTAAATTATGGCTTGATTTGAATTTTGATTTGATAAATGCTTGATTTGATTCAATTGCTTTGATTTTTGCCTCGATTGTTCACTTGATTGATCTTGTCCAATTTTAGGTGATTACAAAAGGAAAACTAGAACCTTTTTATGTATCTTTGTTTATTCTTGGACATAAACTTAGCAATTTCATCATAGACTCTAGTGCATCAGATAATATCATACCCTCCTTAATAGAGAAGGCCTTAGACTTACCTTTAGCTAAAACTTTTGGTAAGTGTTATTCAATGGATTCAAAGCAAGTTCCTTTAATCAGAAAAATTAAGGATGCACAAGTTTCTCTAGCTTCTTTCCCAAACAAAAGGCTGAAATTAACCATCCTGGTCATTGACATACCTTCCAGTTATGGCATTTTATTAAGTAGAACCTTTTGCAGAGACTTAGGTGGTGAGATCAAACTAGATTGGTCTCATAATATTGTTCCCATTGGTAATCAAAAAGTCATTTTTCAACTTGAAACTAAATCAAAGTATATAGTTTTTTCTTCTGAGGACCTTAGCTCTCAAATTTTGTATCAAGAAACTGACTTTTCTAATTACGTAATTTTGCCTGAAGCTAATGTTATAGAACCAAAACCTCTAGATGATGAAAGATTATGTACATTGGAATTTGGTGGGAGTTGTTCCTAAACCGGTTCTGGTGCAGGGGTAGTTTTTATATCTCCATCTAGTAAAAAATTTCCCTATGCTTTCAAACTTGAATTTGAGAACACAACAATATCATCAAGTATGAGGCATTGTTACTCAACATAGAAGAAGCCAAAAGAATAAACATCAATGTATTAAAAGTGAAAGGAGATACAAAACTAATAGTGAAAAAAGTTAGAGGCCCTTTCTCTGTAAGAAATGAAAGGTTAAAATATTATTGGAATAGGGTTTGGAATGAGATTGAGGTCTTTGAGGCCTTCTCAATAGAAGCCATACCTAGAGAGTTTAATTCTAGAGAAGATGCATTGGCTGGTTTAGCAGCCTTTTTTATTCCTCACCCTAATTTTGGAAATGACCTTTACCATAGATCTTGTTCACCATCCCAATGTACCTGATAACTCTAGCTCCTGGAAAATATTCAGTGATGATGCACATGTCCTCACATTATTACAAGTTATTGATAAGTTCACTTCTGTGTTCTTTGAGGGTTTGGAATTTAAATGCCAAGCGCTTTGTACCGACCCCAAAACTAAAAATGAAGATGGTGTTATTCAGCTAAAAGGGAATCATATTCCCAAAGGTCTAGTGACAATGGAAGACCTATTTGATCGAAGAGATTGTTTTGTGGGTCATACAAGAAAGAAAGGAAATGGGCAGTCGAGAAACTTTGAAAAAGTGAACATTCGAGATGAGGGAAATCTAAAATTTGTGAACCTAGGTACGTGTTGTGATCCTGAGGAGAAAATCATATTTACAAAACTATTAAATGAATTTAAAGATGTATTCGCTTGGTCTTACGAGGAGTTGAAGGATTTTAGACAAGGTTAATTCTAGCATCACATTCCTTTAAAACCTGGGGCACCTCCTTTTAGACAAAAATTGAGGAATTATAACTTGAAGGTAGCTAATTCTATTTTCAAAGAGGTGGATAAAATGCTTAAGTCCAGAATAATATACCTCGTACAAAATGGTGAGATTAGAATTTGTGTTGATTTTAGGAATCTGAATCAATCCAGTTTGAAAGATAACTTTGCGTTGCCTAACACAGACCATATCCTTCAGATGGTTGTTGGGTCTGAAATGATGTCTTTGCTTGATGGATTTTAGGGTACAATCAAATTAGTTTCACACATAAATATCAGCATGAAACTACTTTCACTACTCCCTATGGTACCTTTGTGTATAATGGGATGCCTTTTGGTTTAATAAACATGGGTGCCACTTTCTAATGTGCAATGAATTCATCCTTTGGCCACTTGATCAATAAGATAATTGTGGTCTATATTGATGATATGATATTTTTCTCATGGTGAAGGAGGAAGCATCTAAAACAATTGAGGTTAGTGCTACAAAAATGCAGAGATCAAGGAGTTTCCCTTAACCCCAAGAAGTCAGTGTTTTGTGTCACCAAACAAAAATTTCTTGGCCATATTGTGTCAAATGAGGGAATAAGGATCGACCTAAATAGAGTACAGGATATCCAATAGTTATATTTTCCCTCGAATCAAAATGGAATTTGTTCTTTCTTCAGGCAGATCAATTTATTATGAAAATTTGTTCCAGATTTTTCAGAAACAACTAGACCAATGGTAAGTTTGCTGAGTGAAAAGTATATTTTCAAACGGAATGATGAGGCTAGGAAGTCATTTGATGAAGTTGAAAGTATGATAGCTTGGGCTCCTCTCCTTGTTCATCGAGATTTCAAGAAATATTTTGTGATTCTCTATTACGCTTCTAAGCATACCATGTCAGGTGTGCTATTACATAAGAATGAAAATGATGAGGAGACTCCTATCTCATTTATGGGTATACCCCTGAAGAAACATGAGATAAAATATTCCATTATAGAAAAGAAGGAATTTTCAATTGTGAAGGCCATTAAATAGTTCTGGTATTCTATCTTACATTTTTACTCAATTGTTAATGTACCTAATTCTAGTGTTAAGATCATCTTAACCCAGAAGGAAGTGATCTTGAACAGCAGAGCTTCTTGGGTTTCAAAAGTTTAGGAATTTGACCTTGAGATTAAACCTATCAAGATGGTGAGGGGCCATGGTCTATATAAATTGATGGTCAAAAATCAAATAGAAGAAAGAGGTGATCATCATATGTAATTATTAGTAGGACTGAAATATTCCTAGTTTTCAAATGTTGCTTACTTTCTAACATATGGAGAATGCCCTGACCACATGAATGCCAAGGAAAAGAGGAATATTAGGCTTAAGTCTGCAAAATATGTGATAGTAGATGATGTTCTGTAAAAAAAAGGTTTAGATGGTATATTTCCCAAGTGTGTGGATAAAGACCAGCAGAAAAGATTACTCCAGTCTTTTCATAATGAGGCATGTGGAGGGAATTATTTATCCATTGTCAGTGTGTTCAAGATTTTGAGAAACTGCTATTACTGATCTGACATGTTTAACAATGCTTATAGATGGGTAGCACAGTGTGAAAAATGTAAACTATTTTCAGGAAAGCCACACCTAGCTGCTCTTCCTCTAAGGTTTGTTGTCATAGAAGATCCATTCAAATAGTGGGGCCTGGATTTTATAGGCCCACTGGATCCTCTGTCAAGTGTTGGACATTCCCACAATCTAACCACCATAGATTACTGTACAAAGTGGGTAGAAGTAATACTTGTCAAAATAACTACTTCAAAAGTAGTATGCTCATTCGTCAAAGGTTATATTCCGGTAAGGTTTGGGGTTCCTGCAAAGATAGTGGTCGATAACACAAATAATTTATCCTCCTAGGAGATGCAGGTGTTTTGTTATGATAATGGGATTGAACTATCATGCTCTTCTAACTATTTACCACAAGGCAATGGACAGGGTGAGTCCACCAACAAAAATATGATCACTATAATGAAAAATTTGGTGAATGAGAATGCCAGGGATTGGCATAAAAGGTTGTGTGAGGCTTTGTGGGCTGATCACACGTCTCCAAAATTTTCTATTGGAATGTCCTCTTTCAAGTTGATTTATGGTGTAGAGGCCCAACTTTCTCTTCCATTAGAATTGGCATCAGTTAAATTGTAGAAGATAATTGAATACCAACAATTTTAGAATGCCTTGGAGAAGCGAATAATGTATCTCTCTAAAATTGAGGAAGAAAGGGAGCATATTGTTGACCATATTACCCGTCATCAAGCTAAGGTCAAGTAGAGTTTTGATAGGAGAGCCAGGCCTTGCAAATTTATGAAAGGTGACAAAGTACTTATGTGGGACAAAAGGAGGGAGCCCCGTGGAGCTCATGGTAAGTTTCAATCACTGTGTAAAGGGCCATTCAAAATAATTCAAGAACTTGGATTGAATTCTTTCAGATTGAAATATAGAGATGGAAGCGAAACACCCTTTCCCTTCAATGGGAATGATTTTAAACTCTTCAAATTGTAAAGATTCATTTTTTTGCTCTGTACATAAGGTTTTATTGTGTCTAGGTTTTTGTTTGTTTAGTCAATTTTTTGTACGAAACTAGAGATCCTTGGTCCTTTGTTTAGTCCCTTATGGTCCTATTCCCAATCGAAGCCACCTGTTGCTGGTCAAAAAGGTTTCCCTTGTAAAATTTTCTAAGTGGCATGTATTTTTTCAAGTGCATATTGAATCATGAATCTTAAAACCTCACGGTTCAAGGTTCAAGGTTCAAATCATATTTCCCCGATGTTATTACGTGTGTGCCTTTCTTTCAGCCAAAATTTTTTTTTGTAAAAAAAGCGTATTTTTTTCTTCATAGTATTAAATCATGAACCTTGAACCATCCTTTCAGCAATTCAAAGTTCAAATTTCAAAATACACTTGCTTCCCTATGGTCTCATGCCTTGTGTCTTCTTTTGCTCTGGTGTCATCAGCTTTTATCATCTTGAATATTGAACTTCTCCTTTTCAGTTCATAATTCAATATTCTTCATGTGTCATACATTATTCATGTCTTAGTTGTGTGTTTTCCAAGTGACCAAAGCATTGTGGATTATGAACTTTGAACTTTGCTCTAGACAGTTCAAGGTTCAAAATTTGAAATGCAATAATGACCAAATATTTGTGACTCATGCCAAATCTCACCTTTACTACTAGAAGAGATTGAAAAGACATTGGAGTAAAGCCCAGCTCAATAAAAAGTACAGGTTATGTGGAGATGAAATAAATGTGATTGCACATGCTCAATGAATAACAGTGTGAATAATCAATACGTGGCAAAATATCATGACTACCAAAAAGGCAACTCAAACGTATGTGTTAAATTATCTCCTTTCTTTCCATTTTTGTTTACAAGTTGTATGCAAATTAGATGTCTAACTATTCTAAATGAAATATTAATAAATCTAAGCTAATAAATCAAACTAATTAGCAAACAAAAAATAAGAATATAATAAAAATGAAGCTAAAAAAAAGTTTTACCCTCACCTACCATGTAGCTTGTCTCCATTTCTCTCCTAGCTTTGATTCCTTGGATGTGTTGAGCTCTCAGATTTCCAATTTGAAGCTCCTTGCCCAAGATGTCACCAAAGTGTGGAGATTGAGTGAATTGTATGCAAAACTAAAGCTTAATTATGCAAATATGGTGGATGAGATGCAAGTGATGTGAAAATGGCTTGGATGCTTGATGATTTTCGATGCTTGATTGCTTGTATGCTTGTATACTTGATTTCCTATTAGCTATTAGCTCACAAAGGGAAAATGACACTCCTTTTATAGATTTTTGGAGGACTCAAGCTGATGTAGGAGAATCCTAGGTGTAAGAGCAATCTTGCATCACCCAAAAATATTTCTACTTTCTTTTCAATAAGGGCTATCTTGTGTAGAGCTTCTATTTTTTGAAATTTACTATTTTTAGTAAGTTTTCTGTTCATGCTCAAAATGGTCTATTTTCTTCCCTGGAGGTTCATTTTGGTTATATTAGCATACCAGTAAAGTTTCATTGCCATATCAAGTCTAGTTTTGAAGATATTGAAAAAATTTGGCATTGGGAGAAGGGTATAGAAACTTCAAACTCAGTTTTGAAGGCTTTAGAGGCCCCGAATGAGGTTGAAACTTCAACTTAATAAAGCTTTCTTGGATCAAGTGTTGTAGAGAACTTCACACCCTTTTTGAAATGGGGTCATAATAGTCAATCGGGTCAATGGGTGATGACTTATGGTCTCTAGAAGTTGGGTCACCTGAAATGGTGAAAAATGATTTTCCTTCAAAATTTCTATTTGGGTTTCAAAAGTTTTTTTGAGCCAACTTTGATGTAATAAATTGTAAAATAAAATAATTCTAAGTTTGGTCGGCCTTATTGGCTAAAATTCTGGAACCTTCCCAGGCGATGAAAAATTGCCTATATAAGGAAGGTTGTAGTGTTGTCCTAGGCAATTCGAAGCAGTTCATAGTAGTTTTGGGTAATAATTTGAGGCTTTTTCCTATAGAATATTGTAAGGGAAATGCCCATGTGGCTTTGCATATTGTAATTCTAAAATTTGTAATTCCACATTTGTGGAGATAATAAGAAGCCCATTTTCTCTTCTTGCAAGTTTTTATTGTTTCTCTGTTTATGTTATGTGTTTGTGGTATTAAGGGGACCACCCTTCATCAAGCGGTATTAGAGCAAGAGTTCCTGAGTGTGTAAATAGATCACCAACTATGAGGCAGTTTGCACTAGAACCATGGTTTAGGGTTCCAGCGAGTAGCATGAAAATGCCTCCACCAAGGGAACGTGGCAAAAGAGCTGGTGGTGTGACACCTGAGGTTAGAGTTCTCTAGAGACAAGTGCGAGCATTGAAAGGAGAGATTCATAGAGGAATGAATCTTAATGTCAAAGGTGAAAGTGAGGATCAAGCCGAAGAAGGAAATTCTGAAGCAGAAGTTGAAATTTTGAATTAGGAAAAAGAAAGACTTTTCTGAGCCATTTCCAAGATCGGAAAAAGACCTAAGATTAAGGTTCCTACATTTTTAGGAAATCTTAACCCAGAGGAATTGATCGACTAGACCAATGAATGTGACTGATATTTTGAGTATGAAGATATTGAGGATCCTAATAGGGTCAAGTTTTTGAAGGCCAGACTGAAGGGTCATGCGAAGATCTAGTGGCAAGAGATTTAATTGGAATGAAATAGAAGAGGAAAGGATAAAATATCAAGATGGGATCAGATGGTGGATAAATTGAAGTAGTAGTTCATCCCTATTGATTATGAGCTTGACCTACTGAAGAAAATGCAAAGTTTGAAGCAAGAAGGAAGATCTGTTCAGTATACAGAGGAGTTCTATCGAATCCTCATGAGAACAAGCCATGCGGAAGCTGATAAGGAGAAAGTTGCTTGTTACCTTAATGGGTTGAGGCCAAGCATTCAAGAGGAGTTGAATCTAGTTTGGATGAATAGTATTGAAGAGGCATACCATTTTTACCTAAAAGTACAGGAAAAGTTAAACAAGAAGTTTGAGAGCAGACAAAATGGAAGAGGTCGTGGTGGAAGATCTAGTGGATGGTCATATGGAGGCCAAAATGAAGATCAGAAAAAGAAGGATGAGGCTAGTAGCAGTCAAAATTTGAGAGTAGATAATTCCAATCATTTCTAGGATCAAAATAATAGAGATCAAAGAGGAAGAGCAAGAGGACAAGGATCTAGAAGACAAGGATTTTGTGGAACATGTTTTCACTGTGGACAAGAAGGTCATAGGGCATATGAATGTCCTCAATGCCAAGGAAGGATAGATAGGATAACTGAAGGCTAGGCTAGAGTTGCACATGTAGATGAAGATGCCAAATCATCACATTTTGAAGATGTTAAAAGAGGAGAAACACTAATTAATAGAAGAGTCCTGTTGAGTGGGGAGAATGAACCCGAGCAAAGAAGAAGCCTATTTTGCACCAAGTACAAATATGAAGGTAAATGTTGTAATGTGATTATCAATAGCGAAAGCACTACCAATGTGGTGTTAGAAGCTATGGTGACAAAGTTGAAGCTCAAGAAAGAGAAACACCCACATCCATATCAGATTGCTTGGGTCCAGGATGACCACAAGGTAATGGTCAGTGAATAGTGCTCAGTAAAGTTCAAGATTGATGGATACCATGATGAGGTACTATGTGATATCATACCAATGGATGCATGCCATATGTTGTTGGGTAGACCATGGCAATTTTATAGGAGTGTTGTACATGATGGTCATGAAAATACCTATTCCCTAACAAAGGATGGAGTGCGACATAAGCTAAATCCATTGAAGGAGACTGAAGAAAAGGTATGTGGTAATGCAAGAATAAGTTTTGTTGATGGAAGAAAATTCTTAGAGGGTATGAGGCATGAGCATGTGTGTTTTTCTTTAATTCCAAAAGTTGGTAAAGAGGAAGTAGAAGATGTACTTGTAAAAGTTGTAGCTTTGTTGAATGAGTTTTAGGATATTATATCCGATAATGTTCCTGATAGATTACCACTAGTAAGGAATATCATTCATCAGGTGGACTTGATTCCAGGAGCCAGTTTTCCAAATAAGGCAGCACACAGAATGACACCAACAAAAAGTGAAGAGTTGAATAGACAAGTACATAAGTTGTTATAGAAAGGGTTGATTTAGGAGAGCCTAAGTCTATGTACTATACCAACAGTATTACCACCAAAGAAGAAATGGAGAATGGAGAATGTGTATAGATTCTAGGGCTATAAACAAGATCACAATCAAGTATAGGTTTCCATTGCCATGAATAGATGATATTATGGACTATTTGAGTCGAGCTGTATATTTTTCATAGATAGATTTGAAGAGTGGATATCACAAGATTCGGATCAAAGAAGGAGATGAATGGAACACTGCATACAAGACAAAGGAAGGACCGTATGAGTGGTTAGTCATGCCTTTTGGGATAACCAATGCACTGAGCACTTTCATGCGGCTCATGAACGAGGTTCTGAAAGAATTTCTGGGTAAGTTTGTCATGGTTTACCTAGATGAAATTTTGATCTTTAGAAAGACATTGGAGGACCATATGATGCATATTCATATGGTGTTTGAGAAGTTGAGGGAAGAGAAATTGTTGATTAATTTGAAGAAGTGCAATTTTGTGAAGAAGGAATTAGTGTATCTGGGATTTATAGTTTTAGCAGAAGGTCTAAAAATGGACCTAGAGAAAGTGTAGGCTATCCTTGAATGGCCTACTCCAAGGAGTGCAACTAAGGTAAGATCTTTTCATGGTTTGGCTAGCTTTTACAAAACATTTATCAAAAACTTTAGCAGTATTTGTGGACCCTTGACTGAAATAATGAGAGGGGATAGAAAAGAGTTCAAGTGGACTAATGGGGCAGATAAAAGTTTTAAACTATTAAAATAGAAAGTTACAGAACAACCTGTCTTAGCACTTCTAGATTTTAATAAGGTGTTTCAAGTAGACTATGATGCTAGTGGTACTGCAATAGGAGCTGTTATGATTCAAGAAGGTAAACTTGTTGCTTATTTCAATGAGAAGTTAAATGATGCCAAGAGAAAATATTTTGTTTATGATTAGGAATTTTATGCTATAGTTCAGGCTTTGAAGAAGTGGAGAAATTATCTTCTTCATAAAGAGTTTGTTTTGAATACTAATCATCAAGCTTCGCAATATTTGAATAGTCAAGGAAAGTTGAATCAAAGGCATTTGAAATGGGTTGAGTTTTTGTAGAGTTATACATTTGTTTTCAAACAAAAGAGTGGAAAGTCTAACAGGGTTGCAGATGCACTTAGCAGAAGGAAACTATTGCTGACAGAAATGCAGATTGAGGTGGTTGGGTTAAAGGAACTCAAGAATTTGTATCCAAAGGATCCTGATTTTGGAGAAGTTTGGAAAGCTTGTAAAGAACCTATAACTCTAGACAGAACAAAGTGGTTGGATTTCATCATTCAGGATGATATGCTATTCAGAGGGAGTTAGTTGTGCATTCCATGAAGTTCTATGAAGGAGAATCTCATCAAGGAGAAGCATAGAAAAGGATTGGCTAGACATTTTGGTTGTGATAAAACCCTTGCTTTGGTTAGTGAGAAATATTATTGGCCATAGTTGCAGCAAGATGTCAAGAAGTTTATACAGGGTTGTAGAGTATGTCAAATGGCAAAAGGAATGAAGCAGATTATAGGATTGTATCAACCATTACCTATACCAGAGAAGCCTTGGGAGGATATCAGTATGAATTTTGTTCTTGGTTTGCCAAGGACTCAACAAGGACATGATTCAATTTTTGTGGTAGTTGATAGATTTTCAAGGATGGCACATTTTATTCCCTACAAGAATACTAATGATGATGTTCATGTAGCAGAATTGTTTTTCAGAGAAGTGGTGAGACTACATGGTTTGCCAAAGAGTATAGTTTCAGATCGAGACACTAAGTTTGTTAGATATTTTTGGCATACATTGTGGAAGAAATTAAAGAAAAATTTGAAGTTCAGTTCATCACATCATCCATAGACTGATGGATAGACAGAGGTGGTGAATAGGAGCTTGGGAAATTTACTAAGATTTTTGGTAGGAGATAAGCCAACAGGATGGGATTTGATTTTACCACAGGCAGAATTTGCATACAATAATTATGTCAATAAGAGCACTGGTAAATCGCCATTCCAAATTGTATTTGGAAGTAGTCCCAAAAATGCTTCAGAGTTGAGGAAGATAGATAAAGTAGACATAAGTAGTGTTGAAGCTGAGGATTTTGTAGAACACTTGAAGAACATCCATGAGCAGGTGAGGAAGCATATTACCAAGATGAATGCATAATATAAGGCTAAGGTAGATGAGAAAAGAAGGCATAAGAAATTTTAGGTTGGAGATGAAGTCATGGTTCATTTGCGGAAGGAGTGATTTCCAATTGGTACATATAACAAGTTGAAAATGAAGAAATTTGGACCATGTAAGCTACTTAAGAAGCATGATTCAGGAAATGCCTATGAGGTAGAATTGCCTACTGAGCTAAATATTTCACCAATGTTTAACATTTCAAATTTGATAGAGTATCATGAAGGAGGTGTTGAAGATGAGATCATAGTAGCACAATAGATTATTCTAGCAATTATTTCAGCTACCAAGGAGATTGAGGACATACTAGATAGTCATGTTGGCAGAAGCACAAGGAACAAGATATATAAAGAATATCTGGTCAAATGGAAAGGATGACTTGTTGAAGATTCATCATGGTTGACAAGGGAGGAGGTTGACCACCTTGGTTTTCCTCTTCGCACTTGAGTCATGATAGGGTCACTTCTCAAATTACCCCAGGTGTCTGATGCAAGAGCATCCTGGGTGTAAGAGAAATCTTGCATCACCCAAAAATATTTCTACTTTCTTTTCAATAAGGGCTATCTTGTGTAGAGCTTCTATTTTTGGAAATTTACTATTTTTAATAAGTTTTTTGTTCATGCTCAGAATGGTCTATTTTCTTCCCTGGAGGTTCATTTTGGTTATATTATCCTGCCAGTAAAGTTTCATTGCTAGATCAAGTCTAGTTTTGAAGATATTGAAAATTTTTAGCATTGGTAGAAAGGTACAGAAACTTTGAACTCAGTTTTGAAGGCTTTAGAGGCCCCATATGAGGTCAAAACTTCAATTGAATGAAGCTTACTTGATTCAAGCATTGTAGATCACTTTACGTCCTTTCCAAAATGGGGTCATAATAGTCAATTGGGTCAACGGGTGATGACTTATGGTCTCCGAAAGTTGGGTCACCTGAAATGGTGAAAAATAGGTTTCCTTCAAAAATTTTGTTTGGGTTTCAAAAGTTGTTTTGAGTTGACACTGATGTAATAAATTATAAAATAAAATAATTCTAAGTTTGGTCAGCCTTATTGGCTAAAATTTTGGAACCTTCCCAGGTGATGGAAAATTGCCTATATAAGGAAGGTTGTAGTGTTGTCTTAGGCAATTCGGAGTAGTTCAAAGTAGTTCTACATAATAATTCAAGGCTTAGTCCTATAGAATATTGTAATGAAAATGCCCATGTGGCTTTGCATATTGTAATTATAAAATTTGTAATTCCACATTTGTGGAGATAATAAGAAGCCCATTTTATGTTCTTGCAAATTGTTATTGTTTCTCTATTTATGTTATGTGTTTGTGGTATTAAGGGGAGCACCCTTCATCAAGTGGTATCAGAGCAAGAGTTCTTAAGTGTGTAAATAGATCACTAACTATGAGGTAGTTTTCACCAGGACCATCGTTTAGGGTTCCAGTGAGCAGTGTGAAAATGCCTCCATGAAGGGAGTGTGGTAGAAGAGCTGGTGGTGTGACACCTGAGGTTAGAGTGCTCTAGAGACAAGTGTGAGCATTGCAAGAAGAGATTCATAGAGGAATGAATCTTAATGTTAGATACAAAAGCAAGGATGAAGCTGAAGAATGAAATTCTGAAGGAGAAGTCAAAATTGTGAATCAGGAAAAAGAAAGACTTTTCTGAGCCATTTCCAAGATCGGGAAAAGACCTAAGATTAAGGTTCCTACATTTTTAGGAAATCTTAACTAAGAGGAATTGATCAACTAGAACAATGAATGTGAAGAATATTTTGAGTATGAAGATATTGAGGATCTTGATAGGGTCAAGTTTGCGAAGGCCAAACTGAAGGGTCATGCAAAGATCTAGTGGCAAGAGATTCAATTCGAATGAAATAGAAGAGGAAAGGATAAAATCTCAAGATGGGATTGGATGGTGGATAAATTAAAGTGACAGTTCATTCCTATTGATTATGAGCTTGACCTACTGAAGAAAATGCAACATTTGAAGCAAGCTGGAAGATCTGTTCAGGAGTATCTAGAGGAGTTCTATCGAATCCTCATCATAATAGGCCATACAGAAGATGATAAGGAGAAAGTTTCCCATTACCTTAATGGATTAAGGCTGAGCATTCAAGAGGAGTTGAATCTAGTTTGAATAAATTGTACTGAAGAGGCATACCAATTTTCTCTAAAAGTAGAGGAAAAGATGAACAAGAATTTGGAGAGTAGACAAAATGGAAGAGGTCATGGTGGAAGATCTAGTGGACAGTCATATGGAGGCCAAAATGAAGATCTGAAAAAGAAGGATGAGGCTAGTAGCACTCAAAATCTGAGAGTAAATAATTCCAATTATTTCTAGGATCAGAATATGATAGATCAAAGAGGAAGAGGAAGAGGAAGAGGACAAGGATCTAGAAGAGGAGGATTCTATGGAACATGTTTTCACTGTGGGGGAGAATTTCATAGGGCATATGAATGTCCTCAATGGAAATGAAGGATAGATAAGAGAATTGAACGCTAGGCTAGATTTGTACATGTAGATGAAGATGCCAGATCATCACATTCTAAAGATGCTGAAAGAGGAGAAACACTAATTAATAGAAGAGTCCTGCTGAGTGGGGAGAATGAACCCAAGTAAAGAAGAAGCTTGTTTCATACCAGGTGCAAGTGTGAAGGTAAATGTTGTGATGTGATTATCAATAGTGGAAGCACTGACAATTTGGTGTCAGAAGAGATGGTGACAAAGTTGAAGCTCAAGAAAGAAAAACACCCACATCCATATCAAATTTCTTGGGTGCAAGATGACCACAAGGTCATGGGTAGTAAACGGTGCTTAATAAAGTTCAATATTGGTAGATACCATGATGAGGTACTATGTGATATCATACCAATGGATGCATGCCATATGTTGTTGGGTAGACCATAGCAATTTGATAGGCATGTTTTAAATGATGGTTATGCAAATACCTATTCCCTAACAAAGGATGGAGTATGACATAAGCTAAAGTCATTGAAGGAGACCGAAGAAAAGGTATGTGGTAATGCAAGAATAATTTTTGTTAATGGAAGAAAATTCCTAGAGGGTATGAGGCATGAGCATGTGTGTTTTGCTTTAATTTCAAAAGTTGCTAAAGAGGAAGTAGAAGATGTACTATAGAAGTTGTAGATTTGGGGAATGAGTTTCAGGATATTATATCTGATAATGTTCTTGATGGATTACCACTAGTAAGGAAGATTAGTAATCAGATGGACTTGATTCCAGGAGCCAATTTTCCAAATAAGGTAGCACACAGAATGACACCAGCAGAAAGTGTAGGGTTGAATAGACAAGTACATGAGTTGTTATAGAAAGGGTTGATTTAGGAGATCCTGAGTCCATGTGTTGTACCAATAGTATTAGCACCAAAGAATAATGGATAATGAAGAATGTGTACATATTCCAGGGCTATAAACAATATCACAATCAAGTATAGGTTTCCATTTTCACGAATGGATGATATTATGAACTGTTTGAGTGGAGCTGCATATTTTTCATAGATAGATCTAAAGAGTGGATATCACCAAATTCAGATAAGAGAAGGAGATGAATAGAAGACTGCTTTCAAGAAAAAGGAAGGACTATATGAGTGGTTAGTCATACCTTTTGGGCTAACCAATGCACCGAGCACTTTCATGCGGCTCATGAACAAGTTTCTAAAAGAATTTTTGGGTAAGTTTGTCATTGTTTACCTAGATGATATTTTGATCTTTAGAAAGATATTGGAGGAGCATATCATGCATATTCGTATGGTGTTTGAGAAGTTTATGGAAGAGAAATTGTTGAGTAATTTGAAGAAGTGCAAGTTTGTGAAGAAGGAATTAGTGTATCTGGGATTTGTAGTTTCAGTAGAAGGTCTAAAAATGGACCCAGAGAAAGTGTAGGCTATCCTTGAATGGCCTACTCCAAGGAATGCAACTAAGGTAAGATCTTTTCATGGTTTGGCTAGCTTTTACAAAAAAATTATCAAAAATTTTAGTAGTAATTGTGGACCCTTGACTGAAATAATGAGGGGGGATAGAAAAGAGTTCAAGTGGACTAATGGGGTAGATAAGAGTTTTAAACTATTAAAATAGAAAGTTACAGAACAACCTATCTTAGCACTTCTAGATTTTAATAAGGTGTTTCAAGTAGACTGTGATGCTCGTGGTACTACAATAGGAGCTGTTATGATTCAAGAAGGTAAACCTGTTGCTTATTTCAATGAGAAGTTAAATGATGCCAAGAGAAAATATTATGTTTCTGATCAGGAATTTTATGCTATAGTTTAGGCTTTGAAGAAGTGGAGACATTATCTTCTTCCTAAGGAGTTTGTTTTGTATACTGATCATCAAACTTTTCAATATTTGAATAGTCAAGGAAAGTTTAATTAAAGGCATTTGAAATGGGTTGAGTTTTTGCAAAGTTATACATTTGTTTTGAAACACAGGAGTGGAAAGTCTAACAAGATTGTAGATGTGCTTAGAAAAAGGCAACTATTGCTGACAAAAATATAAATTGAGGTGGTTGGGTTCAAGGAACTCAAGAATTTGTAGCTAGAGGATCCTAATTTTGGAGAAGCTTGGAAAGCTTGTAAAGAACCTATAACTCTAGACAAAACAAAGTGGTTGGATTTCATCATTCAGGATGATATGCTATTCAAAGGGAGTCAGTTGTGCATTTCATGAAGTTCTATGAGGAAGAATCTCATCAAGGAGAAGCATAGTGGATGATTGGCTGGACATTTTGGTCATGATAAAACCCCTGCTTTGGTTAGTGAGAAATATTATTGGCCACAGTTATAGCAAGATGTCAAGAAGTTTATACAAGGTTGTAGAGTATGTCAGATGAAAAAATGAATGAAGTAGAATATAGGATTGTATCAACCATTACTTGTACTAGAGAAGCCTTGGGAGGATATCAGTATGGATTTTGTTCTTGCTTTGCCAAGGACTTTGCAGGGACATGATACAATTTTTGTGGTAGTTGATAGATTTTCAAAGATGGCACATTTTACTCCCTGCAAGAATACTAATGATGATGTTCATGTAGCAAAATTGTTTTTCAAAGAAGTGGCGAGACTACATGGTTTTCCAAAGAGTATAGTTTCAGATCGGGACACTAAGTTTGTTGGATATTTCTGGTGTACATTGTGGAAGAAATTAAAGATAGATTTTAAGTTTAGTTCATCACATCATCCACAAACTAATGGATAGACAGAGGTGGTGAATAGGAGTTTGGGAAATTTGCTGAGTTGTTTGGTTGGAGATAAGCCAGCAGGATGGGATTTGATTTTACCACAGGCAGAATTTGCATGCAATAATTCTGTCAATAGGAGCATTGGTAAATCACCATTCCAAATTGTAGATGGAAGTAGTCCTAGAAATGCTTCAGAGTTGAGGAAGATAGATAAAGGAGAGATAACTAGTGCTGAAGCTGAGGATTTTGCAAAACACTTGAAGAACATCTATTCAGAGGTGAGGAAGCATATTACCAAGATGAATGCACAGTATAAGGCTAAGGAAAATGAGAAAAGAAGGCATAAGGAATTTCAAGTTGGAGATGAAGTCATGGTTCATTTGTGAAAGGAGTGATTTCCAGTTGGTACATATAACAAGTTGAAAATGAAGAAATTTGGGCCATGTAAGATGCTGAAGAAGCATGATTCAGGAAATGCCTATGAGGTAGAATTGCCTACTGAGCTGAATATTTCACTAGTGTTTAACATTTCAGATTTGATAGAGTATCATGAAGGAGGTGTTAAAGATGAGATCACAATAGCACAGTGGAGTATTCCAGCAACTATTTCATTTACCAAAGAGATTGAGGACATACTAGATAGTTGTCTTAGCAGAAGCACAAGGAATAGGACATATGAAGAATATCTGGTGAAATGGAAAGGATGACCTATTGAAGATTCATCATGGATGACAAGGGAGGAGTTTGACCACCTTGGTTTTCCTCTTCACTCCTGAGTCATGACAAGGTCACTTCTCAAATTACCTTGGGTGTCTAATACAGGAGCATCTTAGGTGTAAGAGAAATCTTGCATCACCCAAAAATATTTCTGGTTTCTTTTCAATAAGGGCTATCTGAGAAAGAAGATCTAAAATCTAAACTTTGTAAAGTGACATCTGAACTAGAGAAAACCAAATTGTAGTATGTTGAACTTGAAAATTACAATACAATTGTGAAAGGTGAACTAACTCAGTCTAAGCAACAACTTGATAGAGTATATTCCACTAGTGAGAAGATTGATGAACAGATATCTTATCACAAACCATTCTATGATAAAAATGGTGTTGGATCTAACTCATCTAAGGTAAGTGAAGAAAGCAAGGAACCAAATTTGAAAGTTTTTGAAAACATGGATGAAAAGAAATCAAATGAAGCTGACAAATCTGAGGATACACCTAAAGAAGAAGAACCACCTAAAAAAGAAGAATCATCTAAAGGTACGCAGAGAGAATTTAAAGGTAGATGTTTTGCATGTAATAATTTTGTTCATATGAAGAAAGATTGTACAAGTAAGCAATTTAAACCTCTTAATGCTTATTGTTATAATTGTCATGATTTTGGACATAGATCTATTAAATGTAAGAAGCCTAAATTTAATGATAATAATAATAGTAGTATAATGTTTGGAGATTTTAACCATGCAGATAAGAAACCTACTGAAGATATGAACAGAATAAATGGAGTAGTATGTTATAGATGCAACAAGGTTGGACACATTGCTAGGAATTGCAGATCAAAAATCAACTAGACTGGACCGAGATATGGAAACAATGGAGTAGTTTGTCAGATATGCAAAAAATTTGGTCATACAACAAGGTTTTGCAAAATGAACAATATGAGAAACCCTAATCCTAGAGGTCATACATGGAGAAATGAGAATGCAAGCAACAGTCAAAGAGGTTGTTGTAGTAATTCAAAATAAGTAAGCTTTTTTAAAGCCGTAGATCAAGGAGACACATTTGGCACTAAAGGTAATAAAAAATGTGAAGTATCCAATGGTAAGAGTGAATCTCTTCCTAACCTATCTCAAAGTACTTAATTCATAAAGAATGCATTAGAATAGGAACTTAGGATAGTGTAGAAGTTAGCATAGGATGAATTGAGTCTTACATAGTTAATAAAAGGTAGTATATGATGTAATGATGCTATGGTTAAGAGTGCATAAGCTTATATGAAGTTATGCAAGATCACAAGAGGTTTTAAGTTTTGCAAGAAAGTAGGAACAACTTTTTGGAAAGAAGCGACAAAAGAATTGAATGCAATGTTAGAATCTTGTAAGATTGAAAGGTTAAAAGCTTATGATCAGTATTATTTGATCATTAAGGTGAATACAAGTGTTAAGAAGATTGAAGTAGCATTGATTGAAAGAATTTTGCAAGGATTTGGTGAAATAACTTCATGCCAGATCTATGCAAAGCCCTAAATCATGAAATTGAGGTATTTTACTAAGAAAATCTATCAGTTAGTTAGAGAATTTGTAGAAGATATGGATGTTTCATTTGTTCATAGTATAAGAGATAAAATCAAACTTAAGATTAAAAAGGAACTAGTAGAACCCTTGGAAGAAGACCCTAAACTAGCATTATCATCCGTACCAGATGGAGTTTTACATTTAGAGAATGTTAGAGGCTATTTGGGATGAAAACTTGAAACCCTCAGTGAAAGTGATTTTAATAAGGATATGAGAAGCTATATAATCAAGATATGTCATTGAAAGTATGGTTTGAACATTTGAAAAATTAAAAAATCATAAAGTATTCTCTACAATATGTATTTGATGATGAAGAATGCACCATGATAATTTTGAGCAGAACCCATAATGGAAAGTTTTGGTTAGATGATAGAGTGATTGATATAATAACAGACCTAATTCATGATGTAACTAGTTTGTCAAAATCTAGAGTTATATCATTGAATGAGAAAAATATGAGGAAAACAGTACTAGATAACACTAAGTCAACCTACAATGGTAGAGGAATAGTGATTAGTAAGATTCAACAAGATGATGTTAGATATTTATGCAAGATCTTAACATCTAATTTTTGTGCTAATTCTAGAGAAGATGGTATGGTAGCTGGTATGATTCATGCAGCCTATTTAATGTGTGTTGATAAAGTGCAAGTGGATATGTGTGAAATTTTGAGAATTCAGTTATTTGAGAAC
The DNA here is from genome assembly GCA_027943335.1 of Chamaecyparis obtusa. NCBI lineage: Eukaryota > Viridiplantae > Streptophyta > Pinopsida > Cupressales > Cupressaceae > Chamaecyparis > Chamaecyparis obtusa. The sequence continues at coordinate 860,664 of BSBK01001669.1, forward strand.
CTAGAAAAGATTAAGAAGACAAAGAACTCTCAATTCAAATTCTCATCCCTGATTACTTATATGTTTTTCCATTTGTTGAGAAGATTCCCTTACACTATTGGTGAAGATTGGAATGATAATAGAATCACAATGGAAAGAATCAACAGAGTGTATATGAGACACCCTATAGACAAGGTCAATGAGAGTGCAACTTTGGTGATCAAAACATTTATGAACTTGACGAAGAATAGATCAAGAATTCCATAGGCTATTGTTGAGAAGTATAAAATGAAGTATTCTTTATGGTTGACAATGACTTTACCTTCATTGAAGTAGTTGAACCTAGAGTAGAATTCATAGACCCTCTTGGCTATGAAATTTCTGAAGTTGAAGCAGAAGAATATATAAATAGATTGTTGAAATGTAAGTTGGATGTAAATAGCAACAGATTTTGGACTTAGGAGGAGAACTTCAACTCCACAAAGTCTATTCATGAAGAGAAGTTATCTAAGAAGAGAGTGGAAAGTACCATCAAGAAAATTCTAAAGGAAATAGGTATGACAGAACAAGAATTTTTTATTGCAAAGAATACAGCAGCAACACTTAGAGACATTGGACAAAAGAAAGTTTTATCTGTTCCACCCCTATGAGTAGTTGAGACTGGAAATTTGCAGCATGTAGTAAAAGTGGAGAAAGTTGAGAAGGAACAAGAAACTAGGAATTCTACAAGATCTTCCTCCACTCCACCAGGGAAAAGAGTAAAGGAAATAGCTACTGGACCAGGTAAGAGATAGAAGACAATAGTTTCCCCAATGCAAAGGAAAGTAGAAGAAATTAAAGATGGTGAGGATACAAAAGTTAAGAAGAATAAATGGAAGCCTAAGATTGAAAAAGTAAATGAAAAAATCATCAATGATGGATATTTTTCAAAGATGAACAAGTATTATGATCTTTACAACTATTTAGAGAGATTAAACTTGGAAACTACAGTTGTAAGACATATAATCCTAGCAGACAAGAAATTTGACATAATTCAAGGAAAGATACCTGATAACTTGTTTGAGAAGCTAGTAAATAGGAAGAAGAGAGAAGCTGAAGAAGATAACAAGATTAGAGAGAACTTTGTAAGGAAGTTATGTGACATCAGAGATGAAGACCACTTTAAAGAAATCATGAAAGACCTAAATATTCATCTAAGGACTAAAAGAAGAACAATTCTAATAATGGGAGGTAATTATGAGGAAATAAATAAGGAAACTGAGCAGGCAGTTGTAAAAGTGATGATAAAAAGTGGTGGTAAGCACTCTACTACAGCAAAACAAGCTATGGAAGCTGAGCATCAAAAGAGTTCCTCTCCACCACCATCAGTTAACATTGAAGATGAATCAATGAATGTGGAAGGAACTAATATTACACTGAACACTAATGACAATCCTTTTAGTAACCTAGAGAACATTATTGACAATTCAGCTTTGGAAGAGAATGATAGGTGAATTGAAGAAGAAAGAAAGGAAACAAGGAAAGTAGAAGAAAATAAAGAAGAAATTCAAGTTAATACAGAGATTCAAGGACAGAAAGAAACACCAAGCAAAGTGGAAATTAGTCCTACCCCTGAGATTGCAGAAAAGAAACCACAGATTGAATCTATTTTTGCTGATATTGGAAAAGAAGTTGATGATGATGGTCAAATGGAGTTGATCTCATCCCTGAACAAGATAATTGGAAAGAAAAAGAAGGTGAAAACCCTTGAAGGATTATTGCAAGAAGTAATAGTGAAGTTGTAGAGTGTTGTGACTAATCAGATAATAGAGACAGATCCACAGATAAAAGCCAAAGAAGTAATGAAGACATTTCACAATGAATTCACTAATTTGTCAAATATAGCTACAGTGAAGGCTCAGGCAGCCTATGAGGCTAAAATGTTTCTTGATATAAGTCAAAATATCATATATGATATCAATAATTTGGATGTGTGCATAAAAGATTTGAGAAGGAATTTGGACAGAGGAAAATCTCTATATATACAATGTACAAATAAAGACAACCATGTATCAGAAGTGACTGAGAAGATTAGGGCAAAGGAGACTGAAATTCAAACGGAGGTAAATTTATTAGCTAGCCCTAATGTAAAGATACTGGATATTGAGAAAAGAATCAGTAAAATGAATGATGAAATAAGGATTCTTAATGATGAAAAAGATAAGAAATTGAAAAGATTTTCTCTTCTAAGAGAGCACATTTCAATCAAGATAAGTATCATTGAAGGAAAATTGGAAGAATGTCTTTCATCAAAGACATCTTATGAGAAGTTTAATTTTGCAAACCTTCATGCATGTGAGATCGCATCTTATGGTTTGTGTGCACTACTCAGCATTGCAAACACTATTAAGAAGGCATGGGGGAAAGAAATAGAGAACATAAAAGTGAACTTTGCAGATTGTGTTGCAAGTCTACCGGCTTTGCAATTTTGAATCAAGGTAAACAATTTTGTGAACATAATTTTGGTAGCCTTTTTTGTCATTATTGTCAAAGGGGGAGTGATAGTAGAAAATTGATATATATATTATAAGGAAGTATATTCCTAGGGGGAGTATAGATAAGATATATGCAGTTATAAGGATAGTGAAGATATAATTTTTTTGCTATGGCCACAATTTTGAGTTTTGAAATTTTGAGACTTAGCCAATTTTCTTATATGTTGCCACCAATGAAAAAGAGGGAGATTGTTGGAAATTTGGCTGAGTTAGATATCTATATGTTGTCATTATGGCAACATATGATCTACATGAAGACCTCATATATCAGAGATCAGTTATGTCAAAGCGTAGAACTAAATTGTCTAATTATAAGCAATATTTTACCAGTGTAACCAAAGATAGTTTTGATTGGTGATGTCGATAGAAGTAAGTTTAGTGCTTGTGCACTTGAACATGGATACTATGATGCTTATTGAAGACTCACCTAAGAGCACAATTCTGTACGACATGTACGAAAGAAGCTATTAGAGTATTACAAGAACATAGCTGAAACTTACATGATAGAGAAGAAGATAGAATTGGTAAATAGTTAAGGGATTATTTTTTTTATCAAAATAATGTCTTAATCATATAAAGGGATGACATCCTAGATGTTAATCCTTGGGCAGCGCATGTTAATATGTATTTTGTAAAGTTCTTTATGTTCAGTAAATCCAACTGTAAAAGTTATTATTCCTAATAACTTGTATAAATGTAAGACATGTGTAATGAAAAGGATATAGATGATATAGATGAGACAAGTGAACATATGTATGCAAAATATATTGATGTGAAGTTGTGAAATTCAAGCAAGTAGTGTAAGGTTATATACCTTGCCCTATTTTTGTAAACAAGAATTATTGTACATTACATGTTTGGGCAATGGGCTCATCTTGTAATCATTCCATTTTGTACTACCAACTCTTAGTAGGGTTGAGGCTTTTAACAAGGCCTGGAGTCCCTTAATCAGGACTGAGACACTATATATATGCAATAGGCTCCTAACAAGGTCAACATCCTTAACATGATACTTTTGATTAGTGGATTTTTGTGGGTATCATCCCCATTAGGGTTTTCCCTTGGCTAGGATTTCCTCGAGAACAAATAATGTGTTATGAGTTCATTTGCTTCACTATTATGCATGTTCTTTAGTTTACTCTGTTATGAAAGTATCAAGATAATCTGTTATATCCATAATTGGGCAAAAGTAAAAGTTTGTAGAATATTGATTCACCCCCCGCCACTCTCAGTATTCCCTATTTCTAACACTTATTACAAATTATTTTGAAAAAATAATAAACTAACTAAAAAATAACTACCTAACTTTCGGATTTGGGTCTGGTCGAAAAACCAAAACACCTCGTAGAAAGTTAAGATTTTTACTAGAAATAGGAAATTTGATTTCCCAAACTGGGTCTTTTTAGATTTTTCAAATTCGACCATCTTCAGCCTTTGTTGGCATAATCTTTGCAGTAGGTTAAAATTCTAGCATTTTTTGAAGGCTTTGATCGTAGAATTTTGATTGTTCTTGTCACAGAGATTCCTTCCTTAATCTCTCAACTTTTTAATTGAAAATTAATATAATTTTTTCATCCCATTTCATGTACTCCATCATTAATTATTGGGCATGGAGTTTAAGAGGTCATATTTTAGGGTTTTATCACTATATAGGACTCCAAATTTTGCCCAAAATTTAGAGCTCCAACAAGCTCTTTCTGGAGATGTATGCTCTCTATGAGCATAGTGAGATTCCAGCTATCTCTGGAGAAGCAGACCAAGTATCCATAATTAATCTGATGTGAAGTAAAATTTGGTGTCCCCAGGCCCCCCAAATTGAATATTGATCTTTTCCTCTATTGAACACTTGATTTTGATCATGCAATAACTCTCCCCTTGCTCCATTGCATGTATCTTCCTTATGGACAATTCACATTGTTTCATCGATGCGGTCCTTGGTATTTGACATTTGTTTCATCTTTGAGGAATCATTAAGTGCATCATGATTTTTTCTGAATGGAGGATCTCTATGCATTAGACCAATTATATCAAAATGAAATTTCTTTAATTGGATAACTTCTTGCTCATAATTTGCTTTTTCTTTATACTCCATATGTTGTTTCTCATCATAAAATAGTTTTGAAGATAACTCATATTTAGGAGACATTACTATACTTTTATCAAGAATCTGATTAGATAGGATATTTGGAAAACTTTTAGCACTATTCCTCAACACATTCTATTCATTATGTCTGACTGGTACCATCTTATCTTCACATGTTTGATACAACTTTTGTTCATAGGATGAACTGAAAGATGTCTCACCTCTTGAATACACTTTTGCACACATATTTTGAGTTTCATCATCCTCAAAATTATCATTAGGAATGTTATCTTCATCATGATGTCGATGAATTTGATTGCATAGAAGATTCTCTTCAAATAATGGATTCAAGAACATAGAGAACTCAGACATATATTCATCTTCTTCCTCTTCAAACAATGGATTCAAGAACATAGAGAATTTAGACACATCTTCTTCTTCTTCCTCTCTACTAAATTCATCCTTTTTAGAATGATATACTTCATCAAAAAGATAGGTGTCTCTCTCATCAGGTTTATCTTCTGGCGTTTCATCAAAAAAATTTATCCTTGTGAATTGGAAAAAAAAATTGAGTTATTTTTTTGTATATGCCTTTGATATTCCTTATCTAACAAATCTGAAATTTGTTCTGTATCGAGAAAATATTCTTCCTCATTCATTTTATTTATATTATCTACTTCTATTTCATAGGTCCTATTGTCACAAGAGTCAGCCACACATAAATTAATAACTGGATTTATTGTGTTCTTTTCTCTAATGTTATCCTTTATTATATAATTATGAAATACATGTTTGATTATTCGAGATGCAATTCCATGGTTGGATTTATTATTTTCTTCATTTGGATCTGAAACTTCATTAGAGCTTTGTACTCCTGTAGATTTCACACTGCATCTATCACCTTCTTGTCTTTCAATATTTAAAAATTCATCCAACAGAGACATACAAGGCTCTGCTTCCCAAATGTATTGTTGATCCTCTTCCTATTCATAACACATGTTATTTCCTTCACTTTCATAATGGAATTCATATAGAAACCATTGTTCAAATTATTTCCAAGATGAAATACTTTGTGTAGGTAATGATTCATATGCCTCTCTTGCATTATTTTTTAATGACCATGCAAACAACTTCATGGCATCATCTTCTGTGTCAACCTCATAATCATCAAGGAACATATGAAAAATATCCAAATGATCAAGAGCTGAGTCATCATAATCTCCACTAAATTCAGGAAACCTATGTGAAAGATTTGTAAATACTTCATTATTACTAAATTGAAACCTTCTAAGATCCAAAGGCCTGATGTCCACTAGAACAAATGGTTTTCTTTGAAATGGTTGTTTATTCTGATACATTCTAAATATCTAAATTGGTAGTAAGTTGTGTCTTTATACATTAGGTTCTTGACAATAGAGTCGCCACCTCTTTCAAAGAGGAAAACTTTACTTATATCCTTCTGGATCTTCTTCCTCGGTAGAGTCACTGATTGAAATTCTTTTATTTAATAAAGTCGCCACCTCATTTGAGGAATGTCTTGCTTCTAGGTTCTTTCTTCTAGTAGAGTGTGCTACCAAAAAAACTAATATAACTACTTTCTAAGTATAATCTACGAAATCTAAAATTCTAGGTAACTTCACAATATATATTGTGAACAACTCTCCCCAGTAGAGTTGCCAATTAGTTGGTGCCCAAAAATGATGGATTTTTTTTTGGCCAACTGACAGGTATAATGATACCTCTACAATTCTGGCTTAATCAAGCCAAGGATGGTAGGCTTAAATTCTCTTTTGAACTATCAAATTCTCTATGTTGCTCAACTGCATACACAAAACAAAGTTCCTCCAAAGGTGGTGAATGATCCTTTGAGAAAATCATAGATCTCCTAATAATCTCTACTCTATAAAACCTGAATAAAATGGATTATACTAAGGACTGAAAAGTAATGTTTTTGAAATAATGATTTAAAGATCTACAAACTATAAATGAACTAATATAATAGTTTCCAATTAATGATTAGATTAGTGCCTTCTAAATATTTCAACTATAGAGTCAAAAAACCTTCAATCCTACGTACGATTAGAGATAGTTTTAAAAACTTTCTTTAATAAGACAAAACCATCACTTCACAGGCTTCTTCTTGACTTATAATTCAAATCAATCTATATAGCTAATCTTATCAAATTTAACTCAAATTAAGAGACTGATAAAAACAAGAGAAGATACATAGATCTTTTAATTGATATTTAAACTATATATATATTAATTTTGAATTATGATACTCAAGGAATTCAACACAGTGAAACACTCTATTTAATAGAATATCTGAAAGACTAATTGAAAACATATAATTTATAACCATAAATAAAAAGAAATGGCACTTATATTTATTGATATTGAAAAACTGGTACATAAGAGTTCATAGTTGCAATTGTTTATGAAATTCTATTATATCAAAATATATCTTGTATTATCTTGTCTCTACATTTTACATTATGTATATATGTGTTTTAGTGGCTTTCAAACCTCTTTAGGGTGAAAAGACACAACCTTATCACAAATTATTTTGAAAAAAAATAAACTAACTAAAAAACAACTACCTAACTTTTGCATTTGGGTCTGGTCGAAAAACCAAAACACCTTGTGGAAAGCTAAGATTTTTATTGGAAATAGGAATTTTGATTTTTTGAACTAGGTCTTTTTTAGATTTTTAAAATTAGACCATCTTCAGCCTTTGTTGGCATCATCTTTGTAGCAAGTCAAAATTTCAGCATTTTCTGAAGGCTTTGATCATAGAATTTTGATTGTTCTTGTCACAAAGATTCCTTCCTTAATCTCTCAACTTTTTAATTGAAAATTAATATAATTTTTTCATCTCATTTCATGTACTCCATCATTAATCATTGGGCATGGAGTTTAAGAGGCCATCTTTTAGGGTTTTATCACTATATAGGACTACAAATTTTGCCCAAAATTTAGAGCTCCAACAAGGTGGAAGATCCTAGGGCTGCTATTGACTTGGTTGAAGGGGTTGAGAGAAAGGGGGATATAGTCAGAATGTGAGAGGAAGAATAGGGAGGATGTTCCTCCTACATTGACATAGGAGAGAAGAAGGAGGAAGGAAAATACACATGTCAAGTGTCTCACAAAGACCAATGAGAGGAAAAAGGAAGGACATTTTCCTCATGGGGACTCTTGGTACAAGTGTCCCATGAGTCACCTTGAACTCCCTGAGGTGGCTTGAGAAGCCCCTTAGGAATATGGATATCCTCTTGACTTAGTGTAAGGGAAGACATGTGGTCATGAGACCAAGTCTTATGAGGCCACATAGCCCTTAGGAATAGGACATGTGTGGGTGAGGATAATGAGTATTTAATAATTAATAATAATTAATTATTTTAGCCAAGGTGATGTGTCAAGTGACTAGGTGGATGAGGTGGACTAATAGACTTAGTCATGTTTATTCATTGTGTTAATTGATTAAATCACTTAAATAGGACTATTTAGAAGACTTAGGATAGGAGAATAGACTATAGTGAATTTATCAAATAAATTGAATAATTTATCTAATAAATAGAAGAAATAAATATTAATTAAATAATAAATATTTAATTAACTCATCAAGTCAATATTAATTAAATAAAAAATATTTAATTAATTAATGAAGTCAATTTTTAGTGTATACATTTTACCCCTCTTTGAAATAATGTGTTGGTCACATTGTTTCAAAGAAAAATTTAAACATTTTTGCCCCTACCCTAGACAATGTCTCAGATGACCTATGCATGCCCCCTTGAGAGATTGATTAACAAAAAATTAATTTATTTTATTTATTTTATTTTATTTTATTTTATTGTAATGTCTGATTTGACAATCAATCTCATGAAAAGAAATGGGAGAAATATGGGTGAAAATAGTGTGAATCAGAAAGAAATCAATAGGTAGGGTCCACACATCAAGAAAAATAGGTCCACAGGCTATATATAGGACTAAGGGGTCCACAATAGGGTCATTATGCACACTTGTCATTTGGAGAATGGAGCTTGGACAAAGAGAAGAGAAAAGTTGCAAAGATGTTCCCGTTGTTTGATCATCGATTTGAGAGAGTCAGACGCTTCTAGAGGCCACCTGATTTGGGAGAGTTGGTAGATGACTCAACTTGCTTTGTCAATTTGTCATTTTCTACATGTTTCAATAGATTTTTAGCATGTGTAGGATATATTTAATCCTAGGTGTAGGATAGAAAATTTTGAGTTCTAGGTCATTGAACAAATGCATAGTTGTGGTGCATGAATGCATAGAACCTTGCGACATTTGCACAACAAACTGGTAAATCTACACATTTATGTGGGTGACCTGCACATGTGTGTTAGTGGAAAATTTAATGGCATATTTATGATATAAATGTGTGCATTTGTTCATTCGGTGCATTTGTCATAGATTACTACACAAATGTCTAGGTTAGTTGCGCAAATGTAAAATCGGCACAAATGAAAGGGGGTTTTGCACAAGTAGTTTTCTGTGATGCACATTTATTGTAGATGATATAATTTGGACAAATTAGCAAGTCAATTAGGTCAAACTTGATATTGATAAGCCAAAATGATCTATCAGCGTTATATTTTGATTGATTTGTGTCAAGATAGGTAACATCATAGCATGGTCACTAGTTAAATTTCTTGATTATAGATAATTGATAGAACTATTCATTGATACATGTGATAAACATGTGTTTAATTGATAGGATAGGGTAGATAGATAGATCAGTTTGATCAAAATCTAATAGTTTGATTGTTTGATGATTATGATAGGAGGATATCACAAACACTCTAATGTCATGGGAGAGATATCTCGTGACTCAGAATCTGAGGCTGGTGCTGTCAGAGACTGACAAGCTATTGATCAGGGCAACAAGACTTTATCACATCATCTATACACCTGAGATTTAGGTGAACTTGAGCATGTTGACAACACTTGCTGAGACATGGCACTCAGAGATGAGTACCTTCCATCTCCCTACAAGAGAAATGAATGTGACGTTGGAGGATATATATCACATACTTCGCCTGCCTATCACTAGAGAGTTAGTGTAGTATGATGGATGTGATGGTCTAACTGAGTGTAGGGCAGTGTTTAGAGATGATGAAATTAATAAGACTGAGATCAGTTGGGAGGACATGGTTGATTTTTATGAGCCACTTCTTGTTTTTTTGGTTGGAGTTATCGAATGATACGTCTGTCCAAATTAGAGTTCTCATGGCTTCATAGTTAGATGGGGTCAGACTTTACAGAGGATGATGGATGAGGGGACCTATTTTTCTTGGGTTGTGTGTTTGCTAGCACACCTTTATCATGATCTTCATCAGGTGGTATATCACAGGGGACTGTCATTATCAGCTAGTGTTACATTGCTTTATGTTTGGGTATGGGAGCATGTTGTGGTCACATGGCTGGTAGCTATGAGGTTCTGAGGTGTAGGGAAGTCTTACATCTTTCTATACACATCCATCCAGTCTCATCATAAGCTGGGATGGTTAGTGTTTTGGTGATATACTTTTGATACTATTGATTCAGTGATCTAGATACCCTACCTAGGATGTGAGCCCTGGGAGGATGATAAGCAGCTTGAATGCTATTTCAAGTCCTAATGGTTGATAGGGAGGATGCCCTACATTATTGAGAGATAGTTAGATAGCTGGGTCTTGCGATAGTTTAGTAGGATGCAAGGATTACCATAGGGGGTTACAGAGTTTGCACATACTCATCAAGAGAGGCATGATTGGGGGCCCATGGTATCATTTGAGATTTCTCAACATGAGTTCTTAGACATGTTGTTTCAGGCATGGTCTATGAGATAGGGGGTTGTAGACCCAGGGATGATAGTAGATTATGAGAGGCAACTTAGGGAGCACCCATTCCCAAGGTTGACTAACCCAGTGGAGAGGCCACCAGAGAGAGATGCAGTAGATAGATGCTGAGATAAGTGAAGATTCCATGCTAGGAGAGGTTGAGGGAGGGGTAGAGGTGGTGATGGAGGTGACGGTGGTGATAGAGGTGATGGTGGTGATGGTGGCCCTGATGGAGGTAGGGGAGATAGAGCTAGGCCTCATATGAGAGGTAGAGGTGTGTGACCACGGGGATTGATGACACCCCCTATGAGATAGGTGTGGTGACAACCTCCTCCACAAGTACCAATAGGTGCTCCAACATAGATACCAGTAGCTACCCTGATACAGGTGGATCCCATGATACAGGCATAGGTTCCTATATAGGCAAGATAGGTATAGGATGATGTAGATTTAATACTTAGCTAGGAGAGAGTGGTACAAGTTGGACTCGTACAAGATGATATATAGGATAAGCATATGGTTGATATAGTGGGACAGGACATGTAGATGCTTGATGTGGATGCCCAGGATGAGCAAGTTGAGATGGACATTGGTGGGTAGGATCCTTACCTATAGAGGGATGTTGTAGGGGAGGAGGATGTAGACATCAATGCATTTCTAGTTAGACTAGAAATGACATGGGTATAGGTAGATCATGTCCCTAGACTAGAGAGACAGGTGGAGAGATTAGAGAGTGAGAATGTCATGATCAGGCATGAGTGAGACATCACCATAGAGTGACTAGGAGAGGCTAAGACTCTATTGGATGAGCTACAATAGAAAGAGTATTTAGGACCTCATGGAGATAGCTTATGGGTCATGGCATGGGCTGATAGGGAGATCACCTACTGGAAGGATGCATACAAATAGGTTGTGCCTTGTGATTAGTGGATTGGGAGCTTCAGAGATAGCTCTTATGCAGTAAGGACAATTGTTCATCATAGGCAAGGACCTACTGGTAGTGGAGGGGTATCATCACATCCTCCTAGAGCATCGATACGTTCAAGAGATCTAGTAGCACCATGCCTTATTGCATCACACAGGAAGTGATAGACTAAGTCTGGAGGTAGTGGCTCATAGTCATATTGTATATACACTTTTTGTATCTTGATCACCATTGTATCAGTATATTTCATTATGTTTATGACTTAATGGACACACTTGGACATATTATCATTTTATGAGATATCATTGGACATTTGAATATTTTTTGTTTTTATGGACTCTTATATGATGGACTCTATACACATGATGATGCAGTTCTACTATGATTTTCTTTGATGATTATATATACATGTGTGTACTGACATATGCAAGATGTGATGTTTTACTTTGATATGCATAGTACTTATGTTCTATAATGCAAATGGTTTACTTCATGTGAATGCACAATGGTTAAAAATCTAGCATGTGATTATGATGTTTATATATAAATGCATCTCCTAAATGATTGGTTATTTAATGCTATGTTTTACTAATGCAATGATGTATAATCAATGATGAATATGACAATGTAAATAATGGATAATAAATGACTAGATGAAAGTGCATGTAATGGATAACAAATAAATGATATGATGCAAATGATATTGTATGTAATGAATGAAAGTGTATCTCATGAAATCAAAAAAGAATTGGACAAATTCAAATATGATAACATAAGATAAAATGTAATAACCTAAAACATGACAAGTAAAAGGTGATGAGATAATAGTTATAATGAAATGTTACTGTAAATGATCAAAATATGCATGTTAAATATACAATGGCTATATACAAATGAACAAACCTAATGAGAATGACACATTCATAATGAACTATGAAAAATGATTAAGTGTGATAATAAAAATGGAATATGCAAAATTTCTAAAATGCAATTTGAAATATTTTTATTTTTTGTATCCAAATGTCCTCAACTTAAATAACAATTTGTCTAACACAAGAAGAATAGACAAAGAAAATAGATGACCTAATAAGCAAGATAACCTACAAATCCCTATAAAAGGAGCACTAATATGCAACATGATTTAGCTAAGTGTAATGCAAAAGATGAATTGAATATCTCCACAACTTCACAAAACATCTTAGAACTTCATAATAACTGGAATTTGGTTCTCATCATTGAGCTTGTTATGTTGCTAGGGAATGCAAGCATCATGGTATAATTAAACCAAGATGACCTAAGCAGTTCTTGCATGGAGTTTAATATAGAAAACTTGACAAGCATCTAGGTATAATTAAACCAAGATGACCTGAGTTTCATTTGCATAACAGACAAGGAATATTCTCCCCTCCATCGGGGAACAAATATTTGGAGTCAAGGTATGTCTAGCATATCACCATTTATAGCATTGACATAACAACATGAATTGTATGTTTTGATGCTTATTAAACTGATGAAGGCACTTACGCATAGAAACCCCAATTACTTGCTCCTTCAACTTCAATGGAAAATACCCCACAAATAGAAATCAAAGAAAATAGCATGCCCCATCTTGGCCATTCTAATCAATGAAATATGGGAGTTTTAAACTCGTGTCAAAGATATCCTAGAATATAATAGGAAAAATGATAACAATGAAATCCATATATGAATACATAATCTACAACAAATCATTCTAACATGCCTACCATGAATATACATTTCTTTGCCAAAAGATAGTGTGAGGTGTATTGATTAGTTTGATTGATGTATAGTAAAATGTAGAGATAAGCGGTCATGTTTCGAAGAATAAATCAAAGATTATGAATCATGATGAGGATATCATTATGTAAGAACATTTGATTGTATTTTCTTGTCTTGTGAGAATACTCCATTTTTTCCTCTAAGAGTTGTGACTATCATAGATCCACTTCCCAAACTAGGTTGAGGACATGTCCCCAGCTAGGTGATGGACTCACTTATTATGCATGAAGAAGGACACAACAAGAATAGGATGAAGACCAAGATAATAGACCAAGCTATGGTGGGGTCTTATTATGGATAGATACAATGGATGGTACTATGAACTGGCCATTTTATTATGATATATACATGGCGGGAAAGGTGATTGTCTAGTCATGAGTATATACAATGAATAGACATGCTAGAAGAATCCTAATAGAGAGAGGAGATAACTTGTCACACATGGTGCCTATTTCCAAGTTTTCACCACATGTTTTTATTGTAGTTTTCTTTTGATTTTTTTTTATTTTTTTTAAATCTATATACAAACCCCTTGCATTAGGATTTCAAGCATAGAACTTTTTGAGGTGCATGTTGTTAAGAGGCTCATCCAAGGGATCTCCATCAGATGTAGAAAAATGATAAGCCCCAGAGCCATATACTATTGTAATCACAAAAGGACCTAACCAGTTGGGTTCAAACTTTCCCTTCTTCTCACGATGTTGCTGATTTTTGGGATTCTTACAAAGGACTAGATCACCCACCTAAAAGTCTATGGGTATCACTTTACTATTGTACTGAAGAGACATCCTCTACTGATAGAATTTCAAATGATCATAAGTTCCTTGACAGTGTTCATCTAGCAATTCTAATTCAACTAGTCAGGCAACTCTATACTCTTCATCTGGAATTAAATCTTTTAAGGATACATGAAGACAAGGTAACTTGACCTCGAGGGGTAGAACAGCTTTAGAACCATAGAGGTCAAGTTCTAATTACCTACCATAGAGGTCAAGTTACCTTGTCTATGGTTCTATTCTATTCTATTCTAATTTTTAAATTGCTTCCCATGATCTGTAATAATATGCACAGGGATACCATATCTACAAATGATATAATTAAGGATAAACATGGAGATTTGCTTACCAATGGTAGTGATCAATGGAATGACTTCACTCCACTTGTTCAAATACTCAGTTGCAGTGATAATGTACTTATGGCTATTGGAAGATGGAGGATGAATTGCACCCACAAGGTTGAGTCCCCACTGACTGAATGGAAATTTAGTTGTAAAAGGATGTAGTTGTTGCACAGGTGCATGAACAAGATTCCCATGTATCTGACATTTCTTGCATTTCCTAGAAAAGTGAAAAGAATTTGTCTCCATAGTAGGCCAAAAGTAACCCATACGCATGAGTTTCTTATCCAAGGAAGGACCACTCAAATGTGTCCCACAAATACCCTCATGAACATCTCGTAAGGTAGTTTGAGCTTCATCATGTTCAAGACATTGTAAGTGAGTACCATCAAGACCTCATCGATACAGGGTGTCAGATATTAGGATATAGCGGGAGGCTTGGTGTAAAAAGGTTCATTTTTTGTTTTTGGATATGTTAAGAGGGATGGTATCATCTTTCAAATAGGAATATATGTTTCCATAAGTCAGGGAATCTTGTCTGATAATGTGACATATAATACTCGTATCAGGATCATCATATGCGGGATAAGTCAAGGATTCCACTAAGAACTCAAAATGGGCTTTTGTATCTTCTGCATCAAATAGAGAAGCAATTGTAGCCATAGTTTCTACATCTTTGTTCTCATGTCTTGGAATTTTCTCAAAGGTGATGATTGAAAAATATTGCTTAAATTCATCCACCATATGTTTATATGGTAACAAATTGTCATCCTTAGTCTAGTATTCATTATTAACTTGATTGATAATCAGCTGAGAGTCTCCATAGACATTCAACTCAGTGACTTTCCATTGTAGATCCATCTTTAATCCAATCATCAAGGCTTCATACTTAGCTTCATTATTTATACAAGGAAAGAGAAACTTGTAAGACTTTGGTATTGTATATCCTTGCAGTGTAACAAATAGCACTCTAGCTCTTGAACCATGTTGTGTATATGATCCTTCAAACTACAGCTTCCATGTTTGTGTAGATAATGTTAGGATATGTGCATCTAGAAATTTTGTATATATAGGTTGATCATCTATCAGTGGTGCCTCAATTAATTGATCTATAATTACTTGTCCTTTGATGGCCTTCCTATCCACCTACTCAATATCAAATTCACTAAGCAACATAACCCACTTATCCAATCTTACCATTAATGCAGTCTTGCTCAAAAGATATTTCAAAGGATCCTTCTTTCTAACAAGCTTGATAGAATGAGACAACATATAATGTCACCATTTCTATGAAGCAAAGACTACTGCTAGACATTCTCTTTCAATTGGAGAGTAGTTTAGTTCATATCTCACAAGTGTGTGACTGATATTAATGTTACTCAAAATGAAAACACACAACACAATAGGCATTAGTAGAGAAAGATTGTATATTTGTTTGTCTAGTTAACACTGCCTTATAGGTTTTGTTAATTTGCATGTCCTTATTCCATTCATTTCCAAATGTCATTTAATGTACTCTAAGTATTGATCAACTATTACATAATTCAAAAATCTATCAATGATCATTACATTGTGCATTCATATAGAATGTAGTACAAATGTCCTCTTATTTCATATTTCATGTTTTAATAAATAGAGTACATTGCAGAATAAAGTAGAAAATTGAAGTATGGATTAGGGGTCCCATGCATTGCCTTGTGTTATCTTTGAGTCTGCTAGTTGTTTTGTTAGGTCCTCGCTTCTAGGTCACTCCTGAGTCTTCATCTACATTTAGGTCCTTAGAGCTCGCATCTACAAGAAAGAAAAAGAAATGGTTAGATCATGTCAGATCTAAGCAATACAAGAGAAACAAATAGCATACATCAACAATCTAACTTTACATATCTGCATATCAATCTGGAATGATAAATGTAACAAGAAAATGTAAACTAACACTCACTATAAGGTAGTGTTAAAGGGATGTGTTTTGAAACATGAAACCTTTCTTTGTTAATGACTATTGTGGTGTATGTTTTCTTTTGATTAACCAGATATCTAAATGAAAGGGACTTAGTTTGTTTCTAAATTGAGAAACCTTTTTTAGAATATGTATTTAATATTGATGCTATTTGAAAGATTAACAACTATTTTGTAGATAACAACTGACTGGTTTACATTTTCAGTCATCTTCAAGATGCAGAACAAGCTAGTTTTCAGTGCTAGGTTGCTACAGGAAGTATCAGATTGCTGATTTTCAAAGAAATAATTGCTTCATAAGGCAAGACAGATGCTGATTACATGTTTTCCAAATTACATTTTCAAGTTCTGAATGATTAATTGCTGAATTTTAAACAGTGCTTCAAGATAACATTATGATTTAAATGTTCACAATTTGTTATGACTGGGTGTCATGAACCCATGTTCAAACCTCAGTCATTAACATTCTAATGTTTTTGAGTGTCACAAGCCCATGCTCGAACTTCATTAACAAATAGGAAAACATTTATGTCTTGTTGTACTTCACATGTCAAATTACAAATTCAGCATCAAAAGGAGATGTGTACAGTAAACAGAGCTACAGAAACAATTTTATAATGTTGTATGTATCAACTAAATTCATCACATCTTACAAAGCTTGTTAGAAAATGGGATAAGTTCATATTCAGAATTTCTTGCAAAGATATTTGTTAGACTTATATGCTGGAATGTAGATCAACTTTTAAAATTTGAAATCAATTTCAAAATGATATGTAGTAAAAGCTTGTGGTTATAACCAAAATGGCATAGTATTTGGGATAATACAACTTTTCAGCAACAGAGAGTTCAATGGTGTATTCATACAGAGAAATCAAATGTATTTACTACTGTCATAACTTGCTCACATTTTTGAAGTTCATGCTTATATGAAGTTTTGATATCTCAGTTCAGCTTATGCTGAAACTGGAATGATGAATCTGGAATAGTTGATTCATTGCAAAATGTGAGGAACAATACTTAAGAAGAATGGATAGCATGATGAGGATGGAATTTATGCTCATTGCAAAATGATAATTCATTTGCAAAAATGATTACTGGCAGTCTATTTCAAAAATAAAAAGTGCATATGATATTGACAGTGTGTTTCCTCTAAAAGAGATAGATACTTCCAAATTCTTCAGTACAATTTTTATGCCAAGCAATGAACAGCGAGAGAAATAATAACAAGTAGTATCTGCAAGTAAAGACTAGTGAAAGTAAAAATGTTGCACACAAAAATAACCTAGAAGTAGCTTTCGGTTATCAACATAAGGAAAAAGAAGACAACAAGCTCGAAAGTCTATTTCAAACTGAAAGATCTGTTCAAAATCGAGAGCCCAAGTTTAGACAATAGTGTATGTTTTATAATAGATAGAAAGCATTTATGTGCAAAGATAGTGTGAGTTCATGAATATTTCAAGTTCATTATTGTTGCAACAAGGAACAGAGAATTCAAACTTTAGAAAACCATGAGTCTTACTTCTTTTCAAAACGTATTTAGTGGCATTCCCAAGGGTGTTTCGTAATAGAGAAGTTGTTTCTCAAACAGACAATAAGTTAATACCCATTTGCTAAGAATGAATCAAGGGTTTGAGTTCTAGAATTGTGCATGTTTTCATAATGGCAAAGTATCTGTTATCTGCAAGTACAGAGGGCATGATCTCATTTCATCAAATCAATGCAAAGAAAGAGATATTTTTGAGTTCCAGATTAATGAAATTATCAGCATCGAATTAGCATACAATCTCCAGCAATGAAGTTAATGTTAAAAACCCACTTTGTCTCCTCTCAAACTTCTTGTTCAGCTTTTCCTCTACTTTTAGGGCAAACTGGTATGCCTCCTCAATACTGTTCATTCGAACTAGATTCAACTCCTCCTGAATGATTGGCCTTAACCCATTAAGGTATCGGGCAACTTTCTCCTTATCAGCTTTTGCATGGCCTATTCTGATGAGGAGTCAATAGAACTCCTCTGTATACTCCTGAACAGATCTTCCTGCTTGCTTCAAACTTTGCATTTTCTTTAGTAGGTCAAGCTCATAATCAACAAGAATGAACTGTTGCTTCAATTTATCCACCATCCGATCCCATCTTGTGATTTTATCTTTCCCTCTTCTATTTCACTCCAATTGAATTTCTTGCCACCAGATCTTCGCATGACCTTTCAATCTGGCCTTCACAAATTTGACCCTATCAGGATCCTCAACATCTTCATACTCAAAATATTCCTCACATTCATTGATCCAATCGATCAATTCCTCTGGGTTAATATTTCTAGAAAATGTAGGAACCTCAATCTTAGGTCTTTTCCCAATCTTGGAAATTGCTCGAAAAAGTCTTTCTTCCTCCTGGTTCACAATTTCAGCTTCTCCTTCTTGATATTCTTCTTCTGCTTCATCCTCGCTTTCGTCTCTGACATTAAGATTCATTCCTCTGTGAATCTCTTCTTGCAATGCTCACACTTGTCTCTATAGCTCTCTAACCTCAAGTGTCACAACACCATCTCTTCCGCCACATTCTCTTTGTGGAGGCATTTTCACTATGTGCTCTGAAACCCTAACCACGGTCCTGGTGCAAAATGCCTCACAGTTGGCGATCTATTTACACACTCAAGAACTCCTGCTCTAATACCACTTGATGAAGGGTGCTCCCCTTAATATCAAAAACACATAACAGAAATAGAGAAACAACAAAAATAATATGCAAGAACAAAAAATTGGCTTCTTATTATCTCCACAAATGTGGAATTACAAACTTTCAGAATTACAATATGCAAAGCCACATGGGCATTCTCTTACAATATTCTATAGGACAAAGCCTTGAATCAATACCCAAAACTGCCCTAGACAACACTACGGGCCTTCTTTATATAGGCAATTTCCACCGCCCGAGAAGGTTCTAGAAATTTAGCCCTAAGGGCCGACCAAACTTAGAATTATTTTATTTTAAAATTTATTACATCAAAGTCGGCTCAAAATGAGTTTTGAAACCCAAACAAAAATTTTGAAGGAAAATTATTTTCTACCATTTCAGGTGGCCTGACTTCCGGAGACCATAAGTCATCACCAGTTGACCTGATTGACTATTATAACCCCATTTTGGAAACACCACGAAGCACTCTACAGGCTTGACCTATGAAAAGTGCCTATCACCCAAATTTTCAACCTCATCCAGGGCCTCTAAAGCCTTCAAAACTGAGTTCAAAGTTTCTGTACTCTACTGCCAATACCGAAAATCTTTAATATCTTCAAAACTACACTTGATCTAGCCATGAAACTTTGCTAGCAGGCTGATATGACTGAGATGAACCTCCATATGTAAAATTAGACATTCTGAGATTGTAAGACCAACTTAGTAAAAATAGCAATTTTCCATAAATAGCAACTTTGCACAAGATAGCCCTTATTGAATATAAAAAGAGAAATATTTTTGGGTGATGCAAGATTGCTCTTACACCCAGGATGCTCCTGCATCAGAGTGTCAAAATATTGATTATCTACAGGAAGTGAATAATATTTTGTTCCTTCCTAAGTTAATTAATTACCCCAAGCCTTGCATGAGAAATGTATGTTGTTAATTATTCAAGCTATTTGTGGTAGAACCCTAATAGCATGAATTCATTAGCCTATATGTTGAGCAGTGAATCAAATTGTTAAAGTATTCATCTTGTGAGTCAAATTTGGAACCCATATCTTTTGCAAAGTCTGAATTATTCATTGGTGTATCACCCTTATCTTTTGAGTTTTAAGTACTTTCTCCCTTTTCCCAACAAGTTTTCAAGATCAGGAAAGTGATATTAAATATTTGATAGGAACTGGCCTAGAATCTAGAGATTCCTCTCTAATCATAGTCTACCCACAACTAGGAGAGGTTTCCATTGTTAATTAGAATTGTTTTTCTACCTTAATGCCTGATGTAAGGTAACAATTCTAAACCTAAACAATTAAATATAGCCTTTTCTTTTCCTTCTTGATCCTGTTGGGCCAAAAGAGCACCTAGTGAGACTTTTGTATCTGAAATACAGAGCAAGAGTGGCTTGCCTGGGATCGGTGACATGAGAGTAGGAGGATTTTCCAAATATTTCTTAATCTTAGTGAAGGCTTCCTCACACTTATCATCCCACTTGAATAAGATGTCTTTATGTAATAGGTGCTAAAAGGGATGACTTCTATCTGCTAGTTGAGAAATAAATCTTCTGATATATTGGAGATGTCCTTATAAAGATATTAATTGACTGATATTGGTAGGAGAAGCCATCTTCATGATTTCCTTAACTTTTTCTGGATCAACTTTTATATCTTTAGCTAAAACAATTTACCCTAACAGTTTTCCTGATGTAACCTTCAATGCACACTTCCTTGGATTGAGTCTAATTTGATACTTTCCCATCCAGGTGAATATTCTATCTAGCACTCTTAAATGACAATCTCTATTTTTGGATTTTGCTAGAATATCATCAACATAATCTTCCATAATGGAATGCATCATGTCATGAAATATTGTGGTCATAACTCTTTGATAAGTTTCACCAGCATTCTTAAACCCAAAAGGCATCACGTTCCAACAATAAGTGCCCCAAGGACATGTAAAAGCAGTCTTCTCTTGGTCTTTTGGTGCAATTTTGATCTAATTATAGCTAGAAAAACCATCCATTAGAGAAAATATCTCATGTCCAGCTGTGACGCAAGGGCAGAGACCAAGAGGGGCCAAACAGTGGCACACCCTAATGATCCGGCCTACTCAACAACATGTGGAAACAAAAAAACAACAGTGAGAGAGAATGTAGGATCAGTAATATATTAGTCATTCAATTTGATTCATACATGTCAAGCTATAAGGCCTTCCTGATTATGGCTAGATATTACAATAAATTACAAAAGTCCTCAAACATGCGAGGATCTGCCAACAATCTCTAATCTTCTATCTTCTTACTTCTATCAAAAACTAACTCCTAAACTCTAACCAAACAACCATATTTATACAAGAGTCTACCAAACTAAGTTGGCCTTCAGAGCCATAATCAATTGAAGGAATAGTCAGATCTATGACTACAAGCTTCCTAATGATGGATACCAACATTAAATCCATGACCCATAATAAATGCACAAGTTGGCCTCAACAGAAACTCAAAATAAACTACTCAGTAAGCAAGGATGATCGAGAACCAGACAAGCCTCGCCAAGCACCAGTGAAACAAATGACCACCCAAGAGATAACCAACCATACTTGGTAACCAAAGGAAACCAACCACTACTGAGCCAACTTGGTCTATAATTCATTGTAATATCTGGTCGTAACCGGGAAGGCCTTACATCCTGGCATGTATGAATCAAATTGAATGAATAATATATCACTAATCCTACATTCTCTCTCTCACTATTGTTGTTTTGCTTCTGCATGTTGTTGAGCAAGATGGATCATTAGGGTGTGCCACTATTTGGCCCTTGTTGGTCTCTACCCTTGCATCAAGTGGTATTAGAGCGAGGTGAGATCTAGATCTAGGTTTGCGAATCTAGATTTGAAGGTTCCTTCTTGTGAAGCCCTAGTTGATCTGTTGTGGGGTAGTAGATTGCAATCTAACCTACAATTGTAGAGGGTTTTCAAGATGGTTCATGGGAGGCAAGATGCAGATCCAAGACTGGCAGACATGTTGAGACAAATTGCTGCTACATTAGAAGCTATTGAAACAACCCATATAAGAGGAATACATCTTGAAGATGTTAGTGATGATGAAATTGAGGAAGAACAGGTGAATGCAGAACCTGCACCTATGATGGATCAAGGAGAAGAAATATTTTTGAAGGCTTTGACAAGTCTGAAGTCTACACCACATTTTAATCCTCCTGAGTATGGTGGAAAATTATATTCTGATGAATTGTTGGACTGGATCACTGAAATGGAAAAGTATTTTGAATATGAAAATGTGCCTAATGACAAGAAGGTGAAAATTGCAAGCACAAAGTTGAAAATTCATGCATCCTTATGGTGGGAACATCTACACCTGGATAGAAAGATGAAAGGCAAAGACAAAATCAAGGTATGGAATAAAATGGTGAATAAGTTGAAAGGAAATTTCTTACCTTGTGATTATCAAATTAACCCAGTTAGGTGAATGCAAAGTCTAAGGCGAATGCAGAACCTGCACCTATGATGGATCAAGGAGAAGAAATATTTTTGAAGGCTTTGACAAGTCTGAAGTCTACACCACATTTTAATCCTCCTGGGTATGGTGGAAAACTGGATTCTAATGAATTGTTGGACTGGATCACTAAAATGGAAAAGTATTTTGAATATGAAAATGTGCCTGAAGACAAGAAGGTGAAAATTGCAAGCACAAAGTTTAAAAGTCATGTAGCCTTATGGTGGGAACATCTACAGCTCAATAGAAAGACAAAAGGAAAAGAAAAAATGAAGGTATGGAATAAAATGGTGAATAAGTTGAAAGGAAATTTCTTACCTTGTGATTATCAAATTAACCTAGTTAGGTGAATGCAAAGTCTAAGGCAGAAAGCTAGCTCGGTAAAGGAATATACTGAGGAATTCTATAGATTAAATATCAAATCTAGACATGATGAAGATGATGTGGAAAGAATTGCTAGATACCTGAATGGTTTGAGAGTTTCCATCCAAGAGGAAATTAGTTTGGTTAAATTGGAGAACATTGAAGAAGCTTATCAATTTACATTGAAAGCTGAGGAGAAATTGAATAAGAGACATGAGTGCTTGGCCAAATAACAGTATCAGAAACCCATAGCAATGGACTGCCTATTTTAGGATTGGACACCCTAAATGATTTCTCAATGGATTATTCAGTCTCATTTAATTATCGACCAGGGACGTAAACTTGGAATGGCATTCACAAAGTATATGCTTCAAACCTTCTCAATATAAGACTATCTACAGAATTCAAATGCTTATGCTTTAGGAAAACTATGCTAGAACTGGTAAATGAATTTATTCTAACAAAGCAGGGAATCCTGGCTAGGAATTACTCTAACCACCCATGCTGCAGGAACAGGCTACCAATTCTATTATCAGTAGCTACAGGAATAGTAGAGTTCTATTTACTTAGAAATAAATAGGAAAATGAACTCTACACTAACAGAACAATTCACTCATCAAGTGGGCCCCCTTGAATGAGTGAATGGGAAATGCAATCAAGATAAAAGATATAAACTTGAACTAAGCATTCCATTCATCCATAACAAAATGATTACACTTAATTGAAGACAATATTGCAAGAGTTCTATTATAAAAACCAGTTCATTCGACTAACTCCAAAAGAGTTACAACAGTGGATTATTTAAAGGAAAACTACAACTACCTCCTAAATATATGATCACTTCATAAATGAGGATCAGTTACAACTCATAAAGTCTCAGAATAGAAACATTATTGAACATGAATAAATCTCCAGGAATATAGCATGTTAAGGGAACTAAATCTGTGCGCTACATGCAACAAAAAAATAGCAATTGATTCACTTTTCTTGCAAAGATTCTACAACCCATAGCTGGCTTTGATTACTCTGGTGCCACTATGTTGGTTCTTGAATGTCCACAGTCAACATCTGCAAAACAATCAATGTGCACATATCCTACCATATACATATATATCCTCATCGTTCATATTAGGAAAAGGTGTAAGTTCTAATTAACACTCTTGCAAGTCCTACGGCTACATGAGGTAAACTACCCAAAACATAGCTTAGGCAAGGAAACATCCATTAACATGTATAGCTACTACATTTACCATTCTTGTCCATGAATTCAAGAAAATATCATATCTTTAAAGTATCCATATTCCCATTTTATGTTTTCACACATATATATAACATATACATAAAAACCATAAGTTCATATGCTTGAAAGCTATAAATTCATGTCTGTGTGCAATTAATTATTATGAAAAGAGGATAAAAAGTACTAAGAAAGATGGCTATTTAGAAGCCCATCATTCCCCCCAACTGAACTATTGCTGGTCCCCAACAACCATGAAATTCCAAATTTTGGCACAAACCCTCAAGTCACTAGTTGTTCTCTCCCCAGACTCATCATTGACATAATTAAAGTATCTATGATTTTCTCTAAGTCTTTCCCATCACTGGACTTTGGTGGCCATATCATAATCTATTGCACTATCATTCATTGCTAGCAATGGTTGTAGGAAGAGTGGAGACTAAAACCTCAATGGAAACCACTAATTAAAGAGTGTCCTTCCCAACATAATGCACCATGGAATTCTTCTTTTAGCAAGGGTTAAATTCTATGGAGAGTGAGATTCCCTTGGCTTTAGATCATGTGACATCCATATCCATCTTTTTCTAGAGGCACTAATTGTTGTTACAATATCATGTGAGGAATGATGGCTCCAGTCTATAAAATCTTTCTCTCACACTAGATATATTTTACTAGCTCCACTTGAGTTCGCTGTAACAGAAAGCTAATCTAGATATATCCACCTAGAATGTTGAACTTCAGGCCTCATCAACAAGGGAGGTTTCATCTCATTATTTCTGTAAGGTGAAACTTGATGCTCCCTACTTATTATGTTCTGCATCCAAGACATAATTTCCCTTAACTGCACATCTCCCACATAGAGGAGTGAATTCAACTCTATATCATTAGGGACTACCAAGTTATGCAGGTATAACTCACACAATAGGTTTTTCAGAGTCATTGGAGTATATTAGAATGCATTTTAAAATTCATGGGGAGTTGATATAGAGGGACTGAGCCCTTCTACAATTCTTGTTAATTTAAAATTAACAAGTTGTTTTTTAAGGAATAATGCATACATCGGATATGGTGATCTACATTCCATGAGCTCTAGAATTAATCTTGTAATTTGATCAAGCCTCCTTTTCAACACCTCAATCTGATTTGATTTCTTCTCTATTTGAGAACCTTGCTCACTAATTACTTGTTTCAATTTTTCCTTTTCTAATTTCCATTGTGCCTTCTCCCACAACAACTGTTGATACAAATTTATCCCTGCAGCCAGGGGTGTAGACAAATCTAGTGGGGGTAAGGGTTCCTAATTGAGAATATCCACCAAACCAGATGGCAAGTGAGGATTTTTTATTGTTTTCTTTGGTGCAGAGGATTCTCCTTTCCATAAAACAATAGTTTTTACTACATTACCTTCCTCACTAGCATCAGCTGCTACCTTAGCCAGTGTTTCTAACCCATCCTGATTACTTTGTTTGGGCACTTCTTCAATAATTTACATTCTAAATTTAGGGGTTTCTTCAAAATCCCTACAAATATCTAGCCCAGCAGAGTTATTTACAAATTCCTCTGCCTCTTCAGAATCCTCATCACTGTCAATAAGTATGTAGTTAACACTAGGGTTAACTTCTATTTATGGACTCTAGTTATTGAATGTAGTGTCACTGGCTACATTTTGAAACATTTCCTTCGAAGAGGACTTCTCTATGGATTCGAAAGACTCTAGGTTAACAACAAGAACAAGAGCCTCAACATCCTTTTTGAAAAGCCTTGCACTTCTTCTAGGGGTTTTAGATGAGCTCGGAGGACTCTTTTATTTCCTCCTACTAGTGGTTACTTCCTCTACAGCTACTTTAGGAGGACTTTCTAAATTTTCTTCCTTGGGAGAATGTAAGGTTTCTTCAACATTGTCAGTATTAGTACTAGGTTTTTGCTCTAATATGTCTTCTTATGACTCCTTTATTTTACCCTTGTCCTTCCTAGATGTAGACCTGGTCCTTACAAATGGTGATGTTTCATGGATATTGATAGTTTCTTTACTTTTATTTTTCTTCCTCTTAGAAGTGGAGGCACCAACACTACAAGTTCTTTTCCTAGATGACCTAGAAATGGAAGGGGAAGCTTCAGGAACATTTTCAATCCTTTGAATAATTTTGCAAACCCCAGTGGATGTTTGTTCTCTCCTCTCAATACCCTGACCTCTAGGGCCAACCACTCTAGGTTCTACCTCATTCATTTGCAAGAATTCTTCCCATGTCCCAACCATTTGTCTATTTAATTCTCTTTCTACAATTAGTTTTATCAAATAATGATGTGAAATAGACTGGTTTCTTCCTAACTGGACTAATAAAGCTTTCTTTTTCACAATGTTAAATAGGAAGCTGGGAAGATTTACTGGTCTGTTTTCATGCTGAAGATGACTCAAAATTTTGAAATGTAGAGCATGCAAATACTTGTAGCACCCCTCGCAGGTGAAGTACCAGATAATGAATGCATCTGGTTGAATGAATTCTAGAGGCAAAGATAGTCACCAAGTACCTTGCTTCTTATCGACGTCTAACTAGGGGTCATCGTGCAAAGTGAATTGAGCCCTTATCGAATGCAAGTCAAAGTCTTCACCCATTGCTCACCTTCATGTGGAAAACCAGTTACTTCAGCCACTACATCCTCTGTAAATTCAATCTTTAAGCCCTTGACAACTGCAAATCCATCCTTCAAGGTGCTTAGAAATTGTAGAGCAATTTCTTCGTCAAACCCCTTAAGAATTAGGCAATAATCCAACCATCCTCTCCTTCTAAATATTTCACAGCTAGATGCATCACTTAACAAAACCCTGTGATCCACTGGCTCATGTCATTGAAAGTCACCTCCCATTGTTATGTTCACAAAATTTTTGAATTTCACAGAACTTGATATTTTCACAGAGCTTAACAATGGTAAATCACATAATTCAAAGTATTATGGCATAGGATGTTGTAGTTGAAAAAAGTGGCATACCAACTGCAACTTGCTTCATGAAATTAAAGATTTTTACATGAAATCTAATGATATGTTTCTTGCATAACATCTTATAATATCTCACTCGTGCCAAGGGCTACCACCCTGAACATGTCTTGGTATATCATTAGAAATTAACTTAAGCTTTTAATATCTTTAATTTCACTACAAATATGATGACGCAATCATAGAAGGACATATCAACAAGACATGGTGGCAGTCATCTCGTAAAGACAAGAAACTTCAATTTTTACATGCTTATTTGAAATTTTGAAAATAGAATATTTCCCCCCCAACTAAGTAATGGCATGGGTCCCACTAAGACAAGCTATGCAAGAGTAGAAAATTAAAATGACACAAAATCCTAAAAATTAATGAATAAAATAAAATATATATGAGTGTATGTGGCACGAACTTGGAAGCATTGTAAGAAGAGTGTTCTGAAATATTACATCTACATTGATGAAGTGATGGGATGGGGTGGATGGGTGGAAGAGAGAGAAGGTGAGATGAAATTTATTATGGAGAAATTATTCCATAAAATGTGAAATGTTTATTATGGTGTTCTTGAATGGAATCAAGAATCGGTAGAATGCTAGGTAGGAGACCCAGATTCTTTGGTTGCAGGATCGTGTGTATCATCTATGCTCTGGAACTGCTTCAGGAACTCATCAAGACTGACAAGCTTGTTGTAGAGTTTTAGGTGATGTTTGTTTACAAGCAACTTGAATCTCACAGGATCAATGGGCAAAGCTGAACTGCTCCATTGTGAAATACTAATATTATCTCATAAGGCCCCAGCCATCTAGTGTGAAATTTCCTAGGTGTGTGTTGGTATCTTGAATCATACAATAGTGCCCAATTGCCCATAGAAAATCTCTTATCACGGATGAACTTATCATGCCATTTTTTCCTTTGTTGTTGTATCAACTCCGTATTGTGGGGGCAGACTTCCTGCATTCATCCAATCCATTTAATTGAAGTAACCTATCTTCTTGTGCTTTGCTGAGATCAATGTCCAAATCCAGGGCTATTCGGAGTGTTTTATGTTGAAACTCAATGGGCATTGAGGCTGATTTTCCATACACCAACTCAAAAGGAGTAAACCTTGTGGTGGTTTTCCATGTTGTGTTGTAGGCCCATATGGCTTCAGGAAGATGGGTAGCCCAGTCCTTTTTGTGAATAGCAATTGTCTTGGTTAAAATAGATTCTATCTCTTAGTTTGTGATTTCAGCCTGACCATTGGCCTGGGGATGATAGGGTGAAGATTTCCCATGGTGCACCATGTATTCCTGCATTAACTCTATTATAAGATTTGAGGTGAACTATGCTCCTTGATCTATGACTATCTCCCTAGGTACTCAAAATCTAGTGAATATGCATTCATAGAGGAACTCAGCAACTTTTTGATCTCTGGCATGCCTCATAGCTTTTTCTTCAACCCATTTTGTGGCATATTCAATACATACTAAGATGTACAACTTCCCATGAGAAGAGGGTTCAATGGGTCCAAAAAAGTCAATACCCCACTTGTCAAATGGCATGGAAACTACCTGAGGCTACAAGGGCATTTCATCAGACTTTTTTGGGCACCCCATATGTTGGCACCTATCATAATGTCTGGTATGCTTTGTTGCATCTTTATGCAAAGTAGGCCAGTAGTATCCAATTATCAAAATTTTATAGGCGGTCCACTTTGCTACAAAATGGTTGCTACATGGGTCATCATGACATGCTCAAAGAATTTCATAAGTTTCATACTCATGAACACATCTCCTAGTGACCTGGTCTGGTCCTATATAAAACATGAAGCCTAAGATCCAAGAGAAGTTAAAACTCTTCTCAACCAGCAGTCGGTGCTACTTAGGAGAGAAGTGAGGCAGTGTTCTACCTATAGCAAGGTAGTTGGCTAGGTGTGCATACCATGGATTAAAATAATCAATAAAAAATAAGTGCTCATCAAGGAAGTTGTCATCAATTGCTACAGGATCATCTGGTACTTGCAATCTTGATAAAAAATCAGCCACTACATTAGCCTTGCCTAGTTTGTCTATTATCTTCACATCAAATTCATGCATGAGGAGTAACCAGCATGCTAATCTACCACTAATGGTAGTTTTGTTCATTAAGTACTTGATAGTTAAATGATCAGTATAAACAAATACTTCATAACTTGTGATGTAATGCTTGAAATTTTTTAGTGCATAGACAACTGCTAATAGCTCTTTTTCAATAATAGTATAATGTAATTCAGCACCTTGCAAATTTTTACTAATATAGTAAATTGCATGTTCAACAATACCTTCCTTTTGTCCAAGGATTTCTCCAATGGCATAGTCAAATACATCTATGTGGATGTGAAATGGAAGCTTCTAATCAGGTCCTCTGAGAATAGGTGTTGTTAAAACATCTTTCAATTTCTGGAAGGAGGCTTCCTAGGCCTCTATCCATTCAAATTCAGCTTCCTTATTTAGCAAGTTGTACAAAGGTGCTGCAAGTTGGCTAAAATCCTTTATGAATCTCTTGTAGTAACCAGCATGGCCAAGGAAACTTCTAACATCTTTCTACTTAACCGGTATGGGAAGTGTGTTGATAACTACTATTTTTGCGGGGTCTACCTGAATTCCAAAAGATGAGAGGTGGTTTCCTAAGATAACTCCCTCCTTCATCATCATGAAACACTTCTCATTGTTAAGGGATAAATTATATTCCTCACATCTTTTAAGAACCTTCTCCAAGTTAGCTTGTACCTCTTCAAATGTGGTTCAATGAGTAGTGAAGTCATCCATGTAAATTTCAACACAATCAATAGCAATATCAGAGAAAATACCTAGCACTTCCCTCTAGAAGGTAGTAGGTGCATTACACAATCCAAATGGAAAGGTTGAGTAAGAAAATGTTCCCCATGGATAGGTAAACATTATCTTATCATGGTCCTCTGGTGATATTTGTATCTAGTTATATCCACTAAAGCCATCTAAAAATGAAAAGTACTTTTTACCAGCAAGATTGTCAAGCACTTGGTCAATGAAAGGTAGTGGAAAGTGATCCTTTTTAGTGGCTTTTTTAAGCTCCCTATAGTCCACACAAACTCTCCACTTTTCCCCCTTCTTTGGAACAATTACAATAGGAGAAACCCACTAACTATCAAAAATAGGGTAAATGAAATCGGCACTAAGAAGCTTTTGCAACTCGATCTTCACTGTCTCTTAAAGTAGGATTAATTCTCCTTTGAGATTGTCTCACTGGCTTGTACTCAGGGCTTATATAGATTATGTGAGTGCAAATTTTAGGGTCTAACCCCTTCATATTAGTATAGTCCCATGCAAAGGCTTTCTAACTTTCTTGTAAAAGCTTGAGAAGACTAGACATCTGAGATTCAGTGAGGTTCTTATTAACATTCAACTCCCTTCCTATGAAAATTTCAACTCTTTTGACCTTCTCTAACATCAAGATTTCTGCCATGGATAGAGACTTTATTTCATGAGGCAGCAAGGTGTGGAGATAATCAGATGCTGTGGGAAACTGAGATGTGGTTTTCTTAGGGATTATTTTTTGAAGGGAACAATTAGGAATATCACAAGATGATTCCTCATAACCATATTGGTTGGTAAGGATTGTTGAAAATATATCATCTTCTTCTTATGCTACCATGAATGGATTCCTCTCAATGACCATAAGTTTTTTCACTGAGTCTACTTCAAGGACAGCATCACCTAAATCTGGCCAGACAAGTTGATCAAGTTCTACTTGAGGTTTTGCTAGAGAATATAGAGTTAACTTCTTGGTATTTATCCCATCTGATATGGTCATTTTTCCTGAGTGACATTCAATGCAAGTATCAGCTATGGCTAACCAAGGCCATCCTAGGATTAATGGATATCCTTCTAAGGTGGATTTGGGTGACAGGACTATGAAATTTGAAGGGTAATCTAAAGAATCTAGTGTGACAACAATATCTTCAACCATACCATCTAGCTTGACAGTGGAATTATCAACTAATTGCAATATTGTAGGTGTATCTTTCAAACCAATGATACTCAGCCTTAATAGAACTTCCCTAGCCATGACATTGATTGATGCTCCTAAGTCAATTAGGACATTCTGAATTTGGATACCATTAATATGAATAGTGACTACTGGGCTTCCTGGGTCAAAATAATTAGGCATTAAAACTTTTCTTAGCATGAGATCAGAGAGTTGGCCTAAGACATTGACAGTGTCAGGGTCCTTTTCCTTCCTTCCAAGATTCTTTTATTGCTTTGGTATAGATTGGAACTTCTTTAAGGGCATCCAACAAGGAAATTTGTACGATCATTTTCTTGAGTTGATCAAGTAAATCAGCTGCTATAGGATTTTCTTTTGAAGTAATTGCTTGAGACAATCTTTGTGGATAAGGAGGATTTTTGAGCACTGGTGCAGATTAAACAATAGGTGGAACATCAGTAGGCAAGTTCATGGGTATGTCCTCAGCATCAGAAACTTTGGTTATTATTGGCTCCTTAGGTGTAGGCAATGTAGTTCCTAATCTGAGATAGATATCATTTACTTTCAAGGAATAAGCTTGCTGCTTGTTATTAAGATTTAGAGTTGGCTGTGCAGGCAGTTGAATTGGCTTTTGAGGGTTATTATTGGCTACAGGAGGTGGAGGCATAATAGCTTGTTGCTGAGGTGGAGGCATGATAGCTTGTTGTTGACTAGGCTGAATGGGTCCTCACGGAGGTTGTTGTTACCTGTTACCATGAGGTGGCCATTGGTTACCCTATTGTGGCTACTGATAGGAGTTAAACTACTATTGGTATGGGTTAAATGGTGGTTGTTGCTGATAAGATTGGTTATAGTGTGGATGTTGATTAGACCAATTATAATTCCAATTCTGACCTTGAGGGGCAGAATTTTGAGGGTTATGGTTTGGCCATTGACTACTACTATTATTATAACCAAAATTATTCAATGGGTCTAGAGGCATACCTTGTCTCTGAGCCCATGGATGCCTTTGAGAAACATAGAAAACTTCTCCATTATCCTCATCTATGGCTTTAAACTC
Source organism: Chamaecyparis obtusa (assembly GCA_027943335.1). Lineage (NCBI taxonomy): Eukaryota > Viridiplantae > Streptophyta > Pinopsida > Cupressales > Cupressaceae > Chamaecyparis > Chamaecyparis obtusa. The sequence continues at coordinate 892,720 of BSBK01001669.1, forward strand.
AGTGGGCATTGGATTGGTGTCCACAGATGCAACTATTTTGCATCTACAATTTCTTTTCTTCTCTTTGCAATGAGAACAAAACTCGGTCAACACAGCATCTGCCTCTTCCTTCTTTCTCCTCACCTGCATACTATCTAGCTAAGTGGTGACATCATTAATGATGTCGTGCTTGAAGTCAGATAGAAAATTAGATAGCTCCATCTTGGATACTCCTGAACCACCATTGGACTTATGTGGTAGGTCTCTAAGTCCCCTACCCTTATTCACAGTGGCCCTTGAATAGTTTAGGCATATATTCTTTATGTCAGCCTAATTTTTCTATGTACATCTCATCCTGCCATCAGTTCTAGAGCCTCGATGCTTCCATCATTCACACCCTTTAAGAAAAGGTGTTTATGAGATTCCTCATTTAGCTGGTGTTGTGTATTATGCTACAGGTTGTACATGAATCTTGTGACATAATCCTCCAAGGTTTCATCCTCCTAAGATATTTTCAAAATGTCATCACCTTTCAAATCTTGACCCCTACAATATTCTTTATACTTTGAGAGAAATATATTGCTCATGGCATTCCAGTCTGCTATAGCATTGGAGCCCAACCCCATGAACCATCTCAAGGCAGCCTCTTTTAGAGTTGAGGAAAACAACTTCAGCTTGTGACCATCATTTTTATAGTCATAACTTTGACAAAGGAATCTCAAACTCAAAGAGGAATGTCTTAGGGTCTTCTATAATAAGGCCATAGAATTTAGGAAGCATAGCAGTAGGTATGTTTTTCAAATTTTGATTACCTTGTTGAGTAGGGATAGGAAAAGGAAAGGTTGGCTGAGCCATTCTAGGAGCTAGACCTAGTGGTGGTGGTTGATAGACAATAAGAGCAAGTGGGTTGTCTTGGTATTCAGGTTCAGCAAAAAGGTCATTCAAATGTAGTGATTCCTTAGATGATGAAGATGATATGTGTTCCTGAGCATTAGCAAATGGATTTTCAAAGGGTTCTTCTTTGTTCTCATTTTGAGGTTCTTCAATTTCAAGATTAAAGATATCAAATGGGTTATCTTGATAATTGCGAGGAATAAATCTCAAAAGGTGGTCTCTCCTATGCATAAAATGCTACTAAATCTGTGCGCTGCATGCAATAGAAAAATAGCAATTGATTCACTTTTCTTGCGAAGATTCTACAACCCACGGCTAGCTTTGATTACTCTAGCACCATTATGTTGGTTCTTGAATTTCCATGGTCAACATCTACAAAATAATCAATGTGCACATATCCTACCATATACATATATATCCTCATCATTAATATTAGGAAAAAGTGTAAGTTCTAATTAATACTCTTGCAAGTCCTATGGCTACAGGAGGTAAACTACCCAAAACATAGCTTAGGCAAGGAAACATTCATTAACATGTATAGCTACTACATTTACCATTCCTGTATATGAATTCAATAAAATATCATATCTTAGTATCCATATTCCTATTTTATGTTTTCACATATATATATAACATATACATAAAAACCATAAGTTCATATGCTTGAAAACTATAAATTCATGTCTATGTGCAATTAACTATTCTAAAAAGAAGATAAGAAGTACTAAGAAAGATGTCTATTTAGAAGCCCATCAATGAGAAAAGACAAAGAGGAAGAGGTGGTAGATTCCCTAGAGGAAGAGGTAGATCCCATGGTGAAAATGGTAGATTTGAACCTAAAAAGACAAATCTGGACAAAGGCAAGACCGAGTGGAAAGGTGAAAGTTCATCTAGAGGTAGAGGTAGTAACTATCGAGGTGGTTATAGCAGAGGAATTTTCTAAGGAACTTGCTACAATTATGGAGAGGAAGGACAAAGATCTTTTGAATGTACACATGCTAGTAAGAAGGCTAGTAGCAGTAGAAATGCTTTGGTGCAAGAAGAGTCACTGAATGAACCTAAGAAGGAAAATAACTCGATGGTAAGAAGAGCATTGTGGAATGAAAGAAAAAAGGAAGATCTGGTAAGGAAAAGTTTGTTCAAGACCAGATGTAGAGTTTCTGACAAATTTTGGAAGGTAATCATCGACAGTGGTAGCTCAGAGAATCTAGCATCTAAAGAGATGGTCACAAAATTGCAGTTGAAAAGGTTGGAACATTCGAAGCCCTATCATAGTTCATGGATCAAGGATGAGCATACACTCTTGGTAAGTGAACAATGTTATGTGAATTTAAAAATTGGAAAGTACTATGATAAGGTGTTGTGTTATATCATGCCTATGGATTGTTATCATATTTTGTTGGATAGACCTTGGAAATATGATAGACATGCTATATATGATGGGAGATTGCATAAGTATACTATTGTGGTTGATGGAAGAAAATAGATCTTGTTACCTTTTCTGGAAGAACCTGTTAGTAATTTTTGTACATCTGTGAAATTTTGTTTGATGGAGGGAAGAAATTTTGTTAAGGATTTAAAGAGGAATGATGTATGTTTTGTTGTGATTCCTAACTAAGTAAGAAAATAGAGGATAGTGTTCCTAAGGAGATTGATAAGTTACTCACTGAGTATAGTGAAATCATTTTTGATAATGTACCTAATGGTTTGCCACTAAAGAGAAACATTGATTATTGTATGGATCTTATCCCTAGAGCTAGTTTACCAAATAAAGCACCTCATCGGTTGACACTTACCGAGAATCAGGAATTGAACCGACAAATTCAAGAATTGATGGAGAAAGGTTTGATGAGAGAAATTTTGAGTTGTTGTGTAGTACTTGATGTATTGGCACTGAAGAAGAATGGAGAATGGATAATGTAACTGATTTCGGAGCAATCAATACAGTAACAGTGAAGTATAGGTTTCCAATAATGAGAATGGATGATATAATGGATAGTTTGGCTGGAGAAAAGTATTTCACCAAAATTTATTTGAAAAGTGGGCATCGTCAGGTCAGAATCAGAGAAGGTGATGAATGGAAGACTACTTTCAAGACAAAAGAAGGTTTGTATGAGTGGTTGCTTATGCCTTTTGGTTTAACTAATTCACCAAGTACTTTTATGAGGCTGATGAATGAAGTTTTGAAGAAATTCTTTGGTAATTTTGTGATTGTATATCTTGATGATTTTCTAATATTCAGTAAGATCAAAGAAGAACATTTTCTGCATGTTAGGCAAGTTTTGCAGAGATTGAAAGAAGAAAAGTTGCTAATAAATCTGAAAAAGTGTTCATTCATGAAAGAGGAGATTGTGCATTTGGGATTTATAATTTCAGCTAATGGTTTTAAAATGGATCCTAAAAAGGTTGAAGCTATTTTGAATTGGCCTACACCTATAAGTGCTAGTGAGGTAAGATCATTTCATGGTTTGGCAATTTTTTACCAAAAGTTCATAAGGAATTTTAGTTCAATTTTCAATGCTATGACTGAGACTATGAGAGGAGATAAAAGAGAATTCAAGTGGACACATGGAGATAATAAAAGTTTTGAAACTCTGAAATAGAAATTTGTTGAATTTCTTATTTTGGCATTACCTGATTTCAATAAGGTATTTCAAGTGGAATGTGATGCAAGTGGAAGTGCAATTGGAGCTGTGTTGAGTCAAGAAGGTAAACATGTTCCTTTCTTTAGTGAAAATTTGAATGATGCTAGAAGGAAATATTCTATGTATGATCAAGAATTCTATGCCATTGTTCAAACACTAAAGAAATGGAGACAATATTTGATACCGAGCAAATTTGTGTTGTATACCAATCATAAGGCTTGACAGTATTTGGGTAGTCAGAATAAGTTGAATCAGAGACATATGAAATGGGTTGAGTATTTGCAGAGTTATACATTTGTGATAAAGCATAAGAGTGGAGTCACTAACTAAGTTGGTGATGCATTGAGTGGAAGGAGATCTTTAATGACCAAGATGAAAATTGAAGTTATTGGTTTTGATGAGATGAGAGATTCTTATGAGTTTGATCCTGATTTTTCTGAGTTGTGGAGAAAGTGCAGATCATCGATTCAAGATCAAAAAAATACTAAATGGGATGAATATTTTATTCAAGAAGGTATGTTTTTTAAAGGTATTCAGTTGTGTGTACCAAGAGGAACAATGAAAACTAATTTGATAAAGGAGAAGCATAGTAGTGGTTTGGCTAGACATTTTGGCATTGATAAGACATGGAATTTTCTTAAGGAAAAATACTATTGGCCGCAGTTGTATAAAGATGCTTAGAAATTTATGAAAAGTTGTGGAATTTGTCAAGTTGCAAAAGGAGTAAGTCAAAATACTAGATTGTATACACTGATTGTTGTTCCTGAGAATCCTTGGATTGACATCAGTGTGGATTTTGTTCTTGGCTTACCGAAGATAGTAAGAGGTAATGATTCTATATTTGTTGTTGTGGATAGTTTTTTTAAAATGGCACATTTTATACCCTGTAGAAAGACATCAGATGTAGTACATGTAGTAGATCTTTTCTTTAAGGAAATTGTTAGATTGCATGGATTACCAAAGAGTATTATCTTTGACCGAGATAGTAAATTTGTTGGATACTTTTGGAAAACTCTTTGGAAGAAGTTTGGCACTAAGTTGAAATATAGTTCTACATTTCACCCACAAACCGATGGATAGACAGAAGTTGTGAACAAAAGTTTGGGAAATCTTTTGAGATGTTTAGTTGGAGACACGCCGAGTAATTGGGATTCTGTGTTGGCATAAGTAGAGTTTGCATACAATAATTCAGTGAATAGGAGTACTAGAAAAACACCATTTGAGATTATGAGTGGCATACAACCAAGAGGTATATCTGATTTGAGAGACATTGCTGATGAAAGTAAGAGAAGTACTGAAGGAGTAAAATTTTTTGAGTACATGAAGACATTGCATGAAGATGTGAAGCTGAAGCTGGAAGAGAACAATCAAAAGTATAAAGATAGAGCTGATAGATCAAGGAGACATTATACTTTTGATGTTGGTGATGAAGTGATGGTTCATTTGAAGAAAGGCTGATTTCCTGTTGGAACATATGGGAAGCTGAAGATGAAGAAGTTTGGACCTTGCAAGATTTTGAAGAAATTTGATAGTGGCAATGCATATTAGATTGAGTTACCTGATGACATGGACATATCACCTATTTTCAACATTACCAATTTGTATGAGTATCATGAACCTAATGAAGACATGGCAACACTGATGGAATATCCTAAGAAGCAAAGAATTGGCAAGAGTACAAGAGGAAAATAGTATATGGAATATCTGGTAAAATGGAAGAATAGACCGATTGAAGATAGTTCATGGATTTCACAGTTTGAGTTGGATGCAGCTTGGAACAAACCTATTTCATGATTTGGAGAATTATTTCAAACAACCCCAAGTGTCTGATGCAGGAGCATCTTGGGTCCTTGGCAATTCTATGTCACTAAAAACATTTTGAGTTTGTCTGTGTTGCTCGGTTCCTTCTTTGACCAAGTTGTCTTGGTAGTGGTCAGTTTCCTTTGGTTACCAAGTATGGTTGGTTATCTCTTGGGTAGTCAATTGTTTCACTAGTGCTTGGCGATGCTTGTTTGTTTCTCAGTCATCCTTGCTTACCAAGTAGTTTATTTTGAGTTTTTGTTGAGGCCAAATTGTGCATTTATTATGGGTCAGGGATTTAATGTTGGTATCCATCATTGGGAAGTATGTGGTCCCAGATCTGACCATTCCTTCCATTGATTATGGATCTGAAGGTTGACTCAGTTTGGTAGACTCTTGTATAAATGTAGTTGTTTGGTTAGAGTTTAGGAGTCATTTTTTTATAGAAGTAAGAAGATAGAAGATTAGAGATTTTTGGCAGATCCTCACATGTTTGAGGACTTCTATAATTCATTATAATATCTAGCCATAACCAGGAAGGCCTTATAGCCCAGCATGTATGAATCAAATTGAATTAATAATATACCACTGATCTTGCATTCTCTCTCTCATTGTTGTTGTTTTGTTTCCACATGTTGTTGAGCAAGCTGGATCATTAGGGTGTGCTAGTGTTTGGCCCCTATTGGTCTTTTCCCTTGTGTCAAGCCATCAAATCAATTATGATATCAATGTTAGGCAATGGAAAGTCATCTTTAGGACAAGCTTTATTGAGATCTCTAAAATCTTTACATATCCTGATAGACTTGTCTAGCTTTGATACAGGTACAATATTGGAAATCCATTTAGCATAATCAATGACACAAATGAATCCAACATCTAGGAGCTTCTTCAATTCTTCTTTAACCATAAGTGCAATATGAGGATGCATCTTTCAAAGTTTTAGCTTAACCGATTTAATGTTTGCTGCAATAAATAAGTGATGCATAATAAGATTAGGATCTAGTCTTGGCATATCAACATAAGACCAAGAAAAGTTGATTTGTATCTCTTTGAAAATTTTTGAAAAAGCTTCTTTCTCTGATTATGTTAAGGATGCTGCTATTTTGAGAATACGTGAGGAATCCTTCATTCCAATGTTGAGAGATAAAGTTGGTTCAATTATTATTGCATATTTCTCTTGATACATATAACTGGGGAGAGTGTCAATCATTCCATCTTTAGGCATCTCAAAGAGGTTTTCACCCTCAGATACATCTTTTCTTTTTACTTTTTTAGAATCTAACACTGCCACTAAGTGGTTTTCACCATTAGATTTATTGATTATTTTTACATTTTTACGACTGAAAGGATTGGCACCCTCTCCAAAGTAAGTCATGTCATTGATTTCTATTGTAAATCCTAACTTATGATCCCTTGGTGGTAGATGATCTCTGATTCCAAGATAGTCAATAATTGCATCATCATTATGGAAGACATCAAGTTCTAGATTATTGGGAGAATCCCAATTGATAAGCTCAGGATGTACAATGGGTATTTGGTCATTTGGGTCAATTTCAAAGCCTGAGATGGCATTTATGGAGAAGTTATCAAGGTTTATGATTGTATCAATAAGTTCTATTTCCATACTCTCATCTGAATCATCTATCATAAGATAATTCTCACTTTCCTCACAATCATCATAAGTAGTATTATGTGGAACTAATCCTAGTGATACAACCCTTGAACTCTCCCCCTCATGGTAATCGACACTATAGTGATGGACAACATCAACTCCTATTTCTTTAGTATAGTTAGATAATGAATCCCACTCATAATCATTAGAGTCAGAATCATCATCATCATGATTTATAAGTCTATTGATGATTTTTGTTGTTATCCTTTGCTTCTCTAGATCCACATACATTCCATGTTTTTAGAATTTTAATGTAGGAGCTTTGGATGTCTCATGGAAAGGTATGATCTTTTCTTTTCCTTTAGGTTCTTTTGGTCCTTCTACTTTATATCCTAATAATGTAGTATCTCGTTGATAGTTTGGATTTTTCAGAATTGGTTTTATAACACCTCTCTATAACCCTATAGGTGCACTGCCTTGGTATCCCATCTTTTGTAACAAAGTATATCATTTACCATATGCATCAAGTGATATATATTCATGTTTTACATCTTCTTCATTCTTCTGTGACTTAAGAAAATGGTTAGCATTACACTCAACTACTTCTTTTGATATAGTGCCCCCACTTATAAAGGTGTCATAAACAAGTGCAGAAGGGGGTTTTGATTTTTGTTTGGTAATCAAGGATTTTCCATATGATGTATGAGATAAAGGTAACTCTGTGATACAAAAATTTTGACCCAAAGTGTGTATTCTCCCATACTTTATTCTTTTATGTCTATCTTGATCCCATTACATTTAGAGGTTGATTCCACATCACTTGGATCAATGGGTGTGGTTGTAGAAGATCCAACATGGTTATAAGGTACCAAAGAATTAGCTATTATCTTCATAGTGTTACAATATTGGAAAGGATTTGTATCTCCTTTGATAGTTATTTCCTAACCATTGTGGGGAAATTTCAAACACTAATGATAAGTCAAGGGCACAGCTTGCATAGAATGAATCCAGGGTCTTCCCAAAGGAATTTTATAAGAGAGATCCATGTCAAGAACTTGACAAAGTACATCTTTGACGATAGGGCCTACTTTGATAGGAAGAACAAAAGATCCCTTGGATGACCTCTCTTCTTCATCATAAGCTTTGATTGTGATTTTCTTCTTTGGATCTACAATAGTTTCATAAAATCCCAATGCAAGGACTAATTTCAAAGTGCATATATTCAATTCAACTCCTCCATCTATTAGTACTCTCTTGATTTTATGATTTTGTGCAAGGACTTCTATATGGAGTGGATAATTATGTGGTTGATTAATGGCTAGATCATTATGCTCAGTAATAGAAAGATAATGTGGAGTTGTCAACTGTCCCACCATATCTTGAAATTGGTCTTTATCTAGATTTGTAGGAACCTGAGTTTCTAGGAGAGATTTCTAAAGAATATCCTTATGAGACGGTGACAGACATAAAAGCTCTAGTATGGATATTTGGGCTGGTGTTTTCTTCACTTGATCCAAAAGATTGTATTGATTAGAAACATTTGGCGTAGACTTTGGAACATAGATAGACTTATTTTGCAAGGTAGTAGATTTGGATAGGACACCTTGGAGAGTAACCTTAGATTAGGCTTGAGTAGTAACATTAACAGATTGACTCTCAAATTTTTCTTTAATAGTAATTTCATTGGCATAGTATTGAGAAGGATGACATTCAGAAATGTTACCAACATACTTATAGGATGTAGTATTATAGTTGGCTTGATTATCACCTTTAGTATTGGAGGAACTTCCTTTCTCATGTTCAGGAAGTGGATCTTTAAAATCCATTTGTGACTCATTTGAGGTATGTCCATCAACACTAATTTCACCACTTTCAATCAAGTCTTCTATCACATGTTTAAGTCTTTGACAATCATTGGTTTTGTGACCTTTCCCTCTATGAAATTCACAATAATTATTATCATTCCACCAAGAAGGTTTCACCCTAGGCTCAAAATCTCTAGTTTCAAGAAGTGAAATGAGTTTCTTTGTGATCAAATTTCTTAATGCAGATTCAAGAGCTTCACCCAAAGCTAGAATAAAAGTTCTTCTAGGTAGCATAAAAAGTAATCTTGAATTTGATGAATTGTTGTTGGTATTCTGATTTTTAGATTGATTGCTATAAGTAGGTTGAGTAGCATTGGCCTTTCTTGTGAGATTCAAAAGGGGTTGTGCTGGTTTAACATGTTGATTATCAACAATCCTATCATTGACTATATTCTTTTTTTTGTTCCAAAGTTTGGATTTGTCATTGTTGTTATTGTTGGGATTTGAATTTGAAGATCCAACATTGTCCTTGGAGTAAAGCTTAATCTCACCTTTTCTAACCATAGCTTCCTCAATTTTGATTCCATTTTCTATGAGCTTGTTAAATTTTGGAGGACATTGCACTTGCAACCTATAGCTCATTTCTTATGTAATTTTATGCTCAAAGATATCCATCTTTTCTTGTTCAGGAATTGTTCATGGAAACTTGGCAAATAATTGACGCCATCTTTACAAAAAAGTAAGGAAGGGTTCTCCATTCTTTTGTTGTGCATTGCAAAGATCAAGCATAGTGACTTCATGTTTGATGTTATATGAGTAATGGGTCACAAACTTGTCAATAAGCTCATTGAAATATTTGATGCCTAGGGGTAGTTTGGAGAACCATTTCATGGTTTGTCCTCCTAAACTACATGGAAATAGTCACATAAGATAAGTGTCATTGTGAGCGACTTCAATACAAGTAGCACAAAACTCATAAATGTGGTCTTGTGGATCCGAATTCCCTTTGTACTTGTCAAATTTAGGTACCTCAAAATGAGGAGGGAATAGAATCATTGCTAAATTATTATCAAAAGGATAAGTACATATATCATCTAAGGAGTACTTCTTGGTTGATGATACAATTTGAATATCATGGATTTGTTGTTGAAGCATATGGATTTGTTGTAGAATGGGATCCAAAGATAATGTAGATCCTTGAGTTTTTTGGGAAGCACAATGTTGTTGAGTGTTTTGGGAAACACTATGTTGTTGTGTGTTTTCCTTTTCTCCATGAGCATGTGTCACTTGAGAACCACTAGGGATTTCTTGATTGTTTGTGATTGGTGGTTCTTTAAGAGTGGATACATCAAAATCACTTGGTAGTTTTGTTCCTTGTTGAGAAAGCATGAGGAAATACATCTCTTTATCCATGTCTAAGAGTCTTTCCATGACATTTTAGAACTTAGCATCTTGCATAGCATCTCTTAGCTCTTGATCTATGGGTTCTTCATCTAATTTAAAAATTTGAAGTTTTCTTAGGAATTCCAGATGACCAAGGGTTTTCCTCATTGTTGTTGTTTCCTTCCATCTTATCTATAGATTCTAGATCAATTATTTGTTTGAGTTTCTAAGATTGAGTTTGAACCATAAAATGTGAAACATGATGTTGGGATGGAAAATTTTGATGAAATATTTGGAATGTGTTTGATTAGATAGGTGTAAAAATGAGCCTTAAAGTGTTGAGATAAGGATGAAAATTTGATAATCTAAGTCTATAGGAGGTATGGATCTCACTATGATGTGACAAAGAAAATCAAAAGATAAGGATGAAAATTTGATAATCTAAGTCTATAGGAGGTATGGATCTCACTATGATGTGACAAAGAAAATCAAAAGATATTAACCTAGGTAAGTTTGTTGATTGAGGATGATAAATCCTAATATGATAAATGTTAGCAATAGGGAATACTGAGAGGGGGGTGAATCAGTATTCTAAAAACTTTTACTTTTGCCCAATTATGGATATAATGGATTAACTTGATACATGCATAGCATATTGAATTAAAGAATATGCATAATAGTAAAGTAAATGAGCTCATAACACATTATTTTTTCTCAAAGAAACCCCGGCCAAGGGAAAAACCCTGGTGGGGATGGTACCCACAAAGATTCACTAATCAAAAGTATCTTGTTAAGGATGTTGACCCTATTAGGAGCCTATTACATGCATATAGTGTCTTAATCTTGATTAAGGGACTTTAGGCCTTGTTAGAAGCCTCAACCCTTCTAAGAGTTGGTAGTACAAAATATGATTACTAGATGAGCCCACTACCCAAACAAGTAATGTACAATGATTACTGATTACAAAATATGGCAAGGTACATAATCTTATACTGCTTTCTTTTCTTTCACAACTTCACATCAATATCTCTTTGCTTATATGTTCACTATACCATCTATATCATTACAATTTCTTCTTCTTCACATTTACATATGCCTTATATTTATATAAGTTATTAAGACTAATAACTCTTACAGTCGGCTTGACAAAAGCATTATACAAAATACATATTTACCCAAGGGTTAACATCTATGATTTTTTCCCTTTATATTGTTAAGACATTTTTTTTATAAACAAAATAATCCCTTAACTCTTTACCAATTCTATCCTCATATACTGTCATGTCGGCTTGACACTATCTTTGGTAAAACTGTCATAACTTCTTCCATACATGCCATACTGACTTGCACTCTTAGTTGAGTCTTCTATAGTCATCATAGTATCTATTTTCAAGTGTGAAATCACTAAACTTACTCCAATCATCATCGCTAATCAAATCTATCTTTGGGTACACTAGGAAAAATATTGTCTCATACTTAGACAATTTTGCTTTGTGCTCTATCATACTTGCTCTCTATCATATGCGATCTTCATGTAAATAATATGTTTCCATAATGACAACATCTAAGTATCTAACTCAGCCAAATTTCCAACAATCTCCCCCTTTGTCATTGGTGGCAACATATGAAAAAATTGGCTAAGTCATAACACTTCAAAAACTCAAAATTGTGGCCATAACAAAAGTATCTATTCACTGCCCTTATAACTCCATATATCTTAACTATATCCTATACTCCCCCTAAGAATATACATCCTTATCATATATAACAATTTTTTGCTAAATATGTCTCCCCCTTTGGCAACAATGACAAAAAGAAAGGGTGTCAAAACTATGCTCAAACAAAAATGTGTATACCTTGATTCAATATTGCAGAGCCGGTAGGCTTGCAACACAATCTACAAAATTTATCTTGATGCTCTCTATCTCCTTCTCCCATGCCTTCTTAATGGATTCTATAATAGTGAGTAGTGCACACAATCCATAAGATGTTATTTCACAGGCTTGAAGGTTTGTAAAACTAAACTTCTGAAAAGATTGTCTTTGATGAAAGACATTCTTCCAATTGTCCTTCAACAATGCTTATATTAATGGAAATATGCTCTCTTAGAAGAGAGAATCTTTTCAATTTCCTGTCCTTGTCATCATATAGAATCCTTATTTCATCTTTAATCTTGTTGATTCTCTTCTCAATGTCCAATATCTTCACAATGGGGTTGGCTAGAAGATTTACCTCTATTTGAATCTCTGCTTCTTTGGCCTTAATCTTCTAAATTTCTTCTGATACAAGATTCTTATATTTTATACACTGAATGTACAAAGTTTTACCTCTATCCAATTTCCTTCTCAAGTCTTTTTTACAGATATCTAGGTTGTTAATGTCATTCCTAATATTCTGACTTATGTCTAGAATTAATTTGGCCTCATAGGCTGCTTGTGCCTTCACCTTAGCTATGTCAGATAAGTTAGTAAACTCATCATCAAATACATTCATAACTTTCTTAGCTCTTTCAAGTGGGTCTACCTCTACTATCTGTGTAGTCACAATGCCTTGCAATTTCTCTGTTATTTCCTTCAGTAATCCTTCAAGGCTTTTCACCTTCTTATTCTTCCCAATTATTTTGTTTAGAGATGTGATCAATTCCATCTGATCATCATCATCAACTTATTTTCCAAAGCTTTCAAATATAGATCCAATCCGTGATTTCTTTGCAGTCATAGGTGTAAGATTGATTTCTTCTTGACTAGGAGGTTCTACTTGTTTCTCTATTTCCTTTTCCTCTTCAATCCTTGAATCTCTCTTCTCTTCTTCTCTAGCACTATCCTACTCTTCAAAATCCAAATTGTCAACAATGTTTTCAAGATTCTTGAAAGGGTTATCATCACTGTCTAAAGTGATCTTAGTTCCTTCCACATGCATTGACTCATCTTCAATGTTTATAGCTGGTGGAGAGGGAATTCTCTGATGTTCAGCTTCCTTATCTTTCTCCATTTGTCTTGCTGCACTAGAGTGTTTTTCAACACTAGATGTCATTTCTTTGACTATTGCTTGCTTTGTTTCTCTGTTGATCTCTTCATAATTTCCTCCCATAATCTGAATGGTTCTTTTATTTGTTCTCAGATGGGTGTTCATTTCTTTCATGATCTCCTCAGCACTTGTATTCTCCTTAATGATCAAATAATACCAATCATAACCTTTTAACCTTTCAATCTCACAAAAATCTAACATCGCATTCAATACCTTTGCTGCTTCTTTCCAAAAATTTGTTTCTGCTTACCTACAAAACTTAAACCTTCTTGCAATTTTTCATAACACAATATTATCCTATGTGCTCTTAACCATAGCATCAATACATAATATACTACCTTGCATTAGCTACGCAAGACTCAATTCATCCTATACTAACTTCTATACTATCCTAAGTTCCTATTCTACTGTATTTTTCATAAATTAAGTACTTTGAGATGGGTTAGGTAGAAATTCACTCTTACCATTAGATACTTCACCTTTCTAATTAGCTACAGTGTTGAATATATCTCCTTGATCCATGGCTTTAACAAACTTCACTTCTTCTGAATTACTACAGCATCCTCTTTGACTATTACTTGCATTTTCATTTCTCCTTGCATGACTTCTAGGGTTAGGGTTAGGATGAGAAACCCTATTATTCATTCTGAAAAACCTTGTTTTATGTCGAATCATGTTACATATCTGACAAACTATTCCATTTTTTCCATATCTTGGTCCTGATTGGTTGATTTGTGATCTGCAATTTCTGGCAATGTGTCCAACTTTGTTGCATCTATAACATACTACTCCATTTCTCCTATTCATATCTTCAGTAGGTCTCTTATCTGCATGGTTAGTATTTCTAAACATTCTACTACTATTATTATTCTCGATAAATTTAGGTTTTCTACATTCAATAGCTCTATGTCCAAAACCATGACAATTATAATAATAACCATTAAGAGGTTTAAATTGCTTACCTATACAATCTTTCTTCATATGACCAAAAGTATTACAAATAAAGAATCTACCTTTAAATTCTCTTTGTGTACCTTTTGGTGACTCTTCTTGTTTAGGTGGTTTTTCTTCTTTAGGTGTATCTTCAGATTTGTCAATTTCATCAAATTTCTTTTCATCTATGCTTTTAGACACTTTCAAATATGGTTCCTTGCTTTCTTTATTTACTTTAGATGAGTTAAATCCAAGACCAGTTTTGTCATAAAATGGTTTTTGATAAGACATTTGTTCATCAATCTTCTCACTGGTTGAATATAGTCTCTCAAGTTGCTGCTTAGATTGAGTCAGTTCACCTTTCACAATTGTATTATACTTCTCAAGTTTAGCATACTGCAATTTGGTTTTCTCAAGTTCAGATGTCACTTTACAAAGTTTAGATTTTAGATCTTCATTATCAAGCTTCAGGTTTTAATTCTCAGATTTTAGACTTGCTTCATTCTTGCTATTTCCATCTTTTAGACTTAACTTTAGATTTTCTATCTTTAATTCATGTTTAAGGATCTCATTTTATTTTTCCAGTTTGTCATCACAATCTTCAATTTGAATTGTAGATTCCTTTTCTGATTTCAGATCTTCCAACTTGTTTTTAAGTTTCTCAATGAGGTTCTTTGCATCATCATATTTTCCTTTCAAAGTGTCTCTTTCTTTAGTAAGCATATCAATCTATTCAAGAGTTTCTTTGAGATTCTTCTGTAGCTGATCCATATCCATAGAGATCTTACTCAAGCTTCTAGGCTTTCCTTGAATGATTATTTTCAGAGTAACTAGGATCTGATACCAATTGTTAGAAATATAGAATACTGAGAGGGGGGGGTGAATCAGTATTCTACAAACTTTTACTTTTTCCCAATTATGGATATAATAGATTAACTTGATACATGCATAACATAGTAAACTAAAGAATATGCATAACAGTAAAGAAAATGAACTCATAACACATTATTTTTTCTCAAGGAAACCCTAGCCAAGGGAAAAACCCCGGTGGGGATGGTACCCACAAAGATTCACTAATAAAAAGTATCATGTTAAGGATGTTGACCCTATTAGGAGCCTATTACATGAATATAGTGTCTCAATCCTGATTAAGGGAATTTAGGCCTTGTTAGAAGCCTCAACCTTGCTAAGTGTTGGTAGTACAAAATATGATTACTAGATGAGCCCACTTCCCAAACAAGTAATGTACAATGATTACTGATTACAAAATATGGCAAGGTACATAACCTTATATTGCTTGCTTTGCTTTCACAAATTCACATCAATATCTCTTCACTTATATATTCTCTATACCATATATATCATTACAATTGCTTCTTCTTCGCATTTACATGTGCCTTATATTTATACAAGTTATTAAGACTAATAACTCTTACAGTCGGCTTGAAAAAAGAATTATACAAAATAAATATTTACCCAAGAGTTAACATCTAGGATGTCATCCTTTTATATTGTTAAGACATTATTTTGATAAACAAAATAATCCCTTAACTCTTTACCAATTCTATCTTTATATACTGTCCTGTCAGCTTGACACTGTCTCTAGTAAAACTGTCATAACTTCTTCCGTACATGACGTATGGACTTGGGCTCTTAGGTGAGTCTTCTATAGTCATCATAGTATTTATATTCAAGTGTGCAAGCACTGAACTTACTCCAATCACCATCGCTAATTAAAACTGACTCTGGGTACACTGGAAAAAATAATGTCTCATACTTAGACAATTTTGCTTTGTGCTCTGTCATACTTACTCTCTATCATATGTGATCTTCATGTAAATCATATGTTTCCATAATGACAACATATAGGTATCTAACTCAACCAAATTGCCAACAATAAGATATTTAGCAAAAAATTATTATATATGATAAGGATGTATATTCTTAGGGGGAGTATAGGATATAGTTAAGATATATGGAGTTATAAGGGTTGTGAACATATACTTTTGTTATGGCCACAATTTTGAGTTTTTGAAGTGTTATGAATTAGCCAATTTTCTCATATGTTGCCACCAATGAAAAAGGGGGATATTGTTGGCAATTTGGCTGAGTTAGATACTTAGATTTTGTCATTATGGAAACATATGATTTACATAAAAATTGCATATGACAGAGAGCAAGTATGACAGAGCACAAAGCAAAATTGTTTAACTATGAGGCAGTTTTTTTTCCAATGCACCCGGAGATAGTTTTGATTAGCGATGATGATTGGAGTAAGTTCAGTGCTTGCAAGTTTGTTGATTGAGGATGATAAATCTTGATATGATAAAATCACAAAGATCAAAATCTGAGAGGTAAGATGATGATTCAACACTAATTGGAAAAATTTGAAGATTTGGAATGATTTTGGGGATTTTTGATGAAAGAAATATGGTGAAAGATGATGAAAATGGTCAAATTGAAGATCAAAGGTCTGCGTAAGTCAAATGTTTTCTCAGAATTGTACTAAAGACCAAAATGGGTATCTGAAAAAGTGATTTTGAAAATCCTAAGGTCCGTACAAATGCTCTCTATTATATATGCGCAAAAAAAATGCACAGGATAGTTAGGTATATGCACAGTAAGATTAGATGAATGCACAGAAGTGCTAGACAGATATGTTATTACAATAACAAAAGCACAACAAGTTTGAACAGATGCACTACAGAAAAGGATACATGCGCAGTATCTATTTTTCTGATGATTTTGGTTTGAAATTTTGGATTTTTTGGTTTTTCTGATGGTTTGTTTTTTTGGAAAAGTAAAATGCATAAACACACACACGAAAGATAGAAATGATCTAATCTAAATTAATCTAGTATGTATGCACAAACATGCTTACAATCCTAAGGTTGGCAAGGATAGTATCTGCAGAATCCCCAATTGGATAATAAAATCCAGCCACACAAATCCACAGCAAATAGCCTAGGAACTTGGAGGCACAAGCTCCTCCTTATAGTGCATTCACTTCTCTGGCACACCAAGTTTCAAATTCAATGGGTCATTACTTCCAAAAGAGCTGCTATCTCTACTACGAACCGTGAGTAATGTGGGGTGTCTTCATAAGCTAGGGTGACCCCTTGAGCCAGCAAATAGATGGTTTTTGGCCACTATCACAAAAAAAAATTAGTAAGGACATATGTTCAGGTGGTTTTGATCAAGTCATTTTCCCAATTAAGGGGGCTCTCCCAATCCTTCCAAAGTAAGATTTTCACCTTAACAATGTAGGGACTTTAACGCACCACTAGGGTACTGGAGGGTATTTTGGTTGCCACAATGAATTCACACCTATCTAATGTGAGACTAATCACATTGGCATTTTTTATATATTGGTTTGGAAGGGTTTGGCTTTAGCCTGTTACCGGTTGGATCATTTCTTGGGGTGAGTACCTCTTTTCCCACCAAAGACCACCCTCTAAATATTATAGCAGTTTCTCTTACACCCAAGATCCATGAATAGCGAGGGGAGAGGATACATTGTTATAACCTTGAGATTACAAAAATCTTCTAAAAGAAAGACACAACAAACATATAATCTATTCTAAAGAAGACATGCAAATTTGAAAAACATGTCGTATTATAAAGCCCAAACGAGGTTATAGTTTATTTTGAAAAACCCCTAAGAACCTGAAAATAAACTGTTAATAATTTAGCAATGGGGTCTTCAACTTTATGACCTATAAAATAGCCTAAAATCTACTAGAACAAACAAAAACTTGTTAAAAAATGGTTAGTTAAAAATAGAATGACTAAAATCTAAAATTAACAACTAAAAGTGATAAATGCACAGGAACAGCTAATGGATGTGCAAAGACAATGAAAAGATGTGCAGGAAAATTAGTATTAATGCGCAGTGAAATGGGATGAAAACACATATATAACGAATGTGCAGCCGAATGGAACGTTTGTGTAGGGTGATGATATGGATGCGCAGCTTTAATGGATGTGTAGTAGAAACTTATAAAAACATAGAAAATGAGAACTATTGCATGGAAATAATGAAAAGACAATGTCTAGTGGCAAGCAGGATGAATGCGCAGAAGAAATGGATGTATGTGCAGATATCGTGGATGAATGCATAGGAAAAACTTGTATAATTCTGCACACGGAAAATTGAAAAATAAGATGTTAATTTTCGTGGGGAGGCCCCATGGTGGGCACCAAAAATGAATGCAAATTAGATGTCTAACTATTCTAAATGAAATATTAACAAATCTAAACTAATAAATCAAACTAATTAGCAAACAATAATGAAGAATATAATAAAAATGAAGCTAAAATAAGGTTTTACCTTCACCTACCATGTACCTTGTCTCCATTTCTCTTCTAGCTTTGATTCCTTGGATGTGTTAAGCTCTCAGATTTCCAATTTGAAGCTCCTTGCCCAAGATGTCACCAAAGTGTGGAAATTGAGTGAATTGTATGCAAAACTAAATCTTTATTATGTAAATATTGTGGATGAGATGCAAGTGATATGAAAATGGCTTGGATTCTTGATGATTTTGGATGCTTGAAATTCTTGATTGGTTGTATGTGTGTATGCTTGTATGTTTGATTTCCTATTAGCTATTAGCTCACAAAGGGAAAATCAGGATCCTTTTATAGATTTTTGGAGGACTCAAGCCTAGGTGGCACAATCCAAGGGTGGAGATTGAAAGGTGGAAGATCCTAGGGCTGCTATTGACTTGGTTGAAGGGGTTGAGAGAAAGGGGGATATAGTTAGAATGTGAGAGGAAGAATGGGGAGGATGTTCCTCCTACATTGACATGGGAGAGAAGAATGAGGAAGGGAAAGACACATGTCAAGTGTCTCACAAAGACCAATGAGAGGAAAATGGAAGGACTTTTTCCTCATGGGAACTCTTGGTACAATTGTCCCATGAGTCACCTTGAACTCCTTGAGGTGGCTTGAGAAGCCCCTTAGGAATAGGGATAACCTCTTGACTTAGTGTAAGGGAATACATGTGGTCATGAGACCAAGTCTTATGAGGCCACATAGCCCTTAGGAATAGGACATGTGTGGGTGAGGATAATGAGTATTTAATAATTAATAATAATTAATTATTTTAGCCAAGGTGATGTGTCAAGTGACTAGGTGGATGAGGTGGACTAATAGACTTAGTCATGTTTAGTGATTGTGTTAATTGATTAAATAACTTAAATAGAACTATTTAGAAGACTTAGGATAGGAGAAGAGACTATAGTGAATTTATCAAATAAATTGAATAATTTATCTAATAAATAAAAGAAATAAATATTAATTAAATAATAAATATTTAAGTAACTCATCAAGTCAATATTAATTAAATAATAAATATTTAACTAATTAATGAAGTCACTTTTTAGTGTATACACAAGCAACTGTTGGTAGCATAATAAGAAGCGAAACGCAGTGAAGCTAATCACACAAAAGCAAGAACAGAGCATCGGTGAGTTTCAAGAAATCTCCTTTGTTTTTGTTTCTAGTTTGAGATTTATCTATTGTAAGAAAGGAAGATTAGACCTTTCCCATTGCATTTTGTTTAGTTTATTTGTTAAGTATCTCTATGTCCAATCCTAGTGTGTTGGCCTCAAAGTTCAAGTTTGTTAAAGAAAACAAGTTTTCTCCTATAATTAGTTATCTTCTTGAAATGTGAAACATAGCCCTTGTAGATGAAGATATAGACAAAACTTTTCATAGGTTAAAAAGTGCATAAAATGGAACCATTGCTAGTAAAATTGCAGAGAGCGGATTGTTGGAAGTAGTCAACTTTCCTGAAGTCACTTTGTGCCAAAATTGGTGATGGAGTATAGGAATAGATATGACTAGAGTGATAGGTGCATTCATGTTTCTTTTGGATAAGTGATGATATCTATTAAAAATTAGATAATCATGGCGGCTCTAAGGATTCCTCCGGTGGAAACCTATGGTGATTGGAGTATTGAGAAGGCCCAACAAGAGGGTGGTTCTAGGTTACGTAAGCCATTGAAAAAGGATCATTTGATCAGAGAGGTTCGTCACATAGTTGTCATGTTAAGAAGATGTAAAGGAAAACCTAATGATATCCTCTAGGAGGATTGGATGTACATTTTCATCCAATTTGTTCTAGGTGATGGACAATATGTCAATTGGGTGGAGATAATAGCGAAAAATCTTCATAAAGAATTATCTCAGTCTGCAGAGGTATCAAATTTCTATTTGTCTTTCTACCTATTTTATGTCCTTGCCATTTGCAGAATTTGGTATGGTTTTACACATGAACCATGGAAGGAGGATATGATAATTTATTAATACCACTCTTTACTTCAAAGAAAGATAAATTCAAAGGATTTCTAAAGAGTTCAAGGCACAATCTTGTCCAAGCTCATTTACAAGCTAAGAGGAAAAATTAACTGTAGAATGTCTAAGGAAGCTATGGAAATGGTCAAAATTTATGGCAGCTTTTATTTCCAATTCTTGAACTTCATCTATCTAAGAGTGGGAGGTTTCAGCAATGAACCCTTGAAGCTTCCAAGGTACTGTCTAGACAAGTTTGTCCTATTAGAGGTTTGTAGACAACTACTCTAAGTAGAGGTGAATTTAAGATCAAGAGAGGTGTGGTCTCTCTATTCCCTATTGACTTAGGCCATTACCATTTTAGGTTGATTCATGCTATATCAACCCTAGATGCAGAATTAAAAATATTGAATCTCCCTTCTTTCCAGAAAAGAAGTTACTTTGACAGTAAACAATTTGTAGCAAATCACTTCAAGATTGATGCTACTTTTCTTCATCAACCAAAACTAGAAGACTATTGGGCCGGCTGTATTGATGAGATAGAAGTTGAAAGGAGACTTCACTCTAGGTTCACCTTGAGACAAATTGTATTACTATGTCTAACATTTAAAATCAAGGGATTTGAAGTCAAAGATGATGTGAATGTGCTAGAATCTGGATATGTAGAACTAAATGATGATGTAGTGGCCAGGAAAATAGAGTAGAAGAGAAAAGAAGAGGAAGATGTTTACGCTTTGTCCCAGGATGTGTTAAAGATAAAAAATGAATGGTTAAAATGGATGAGTAAAAAGAAGAAGCAAGAGACCTTTGGTTTAACAATCAAAAAGAATTTGAGGATTTCAAAGCTCACAGCTTCCCCTGTCCTTACTAAAAAATTTTAAAAATTATTTCTTGCAGGTGAACTAAAATCTGGAGCAGAAACCCATCAAGAGGAGAAAAAGCCAATCACTGAACAACATGTGAGAGTCCTGAGAACCAAGAGCAGAAGGAAGGAAAAAAAAGATAAGATCCCTTGCATTGTGATAGATCCAGACATGGAGGAAGGTGATTGACAACCTTAAAGGAAATCCAAGATGCATAAAACACCAGTTAGCTCATCAGGAGCTAAACTAGCAAGGGCAGGTCAGCAAGACGTAATGATATTGAATAGTCTTATAACACAAACCCCTACAGATGCTTCCACACCAAAGAATCAAAACTAGCTAGATTTATCAGTAAGTAAGAAGATGAGCATTGTACCTATCTCAACTCACGTTGGGGATTTAGTCATTAAATACCTAGGAAAAACACCTAGAGCAAAGAAACTAAAGGTTGAGGCTATGTTGGATGTGGATTCTAAAATAGTCCACTGGATCACAGAGATTTTCAGGATGAATTCTAACAAAACCAGTGATGAAGTAATAGAGAAAGATTTTAGTGAGGAAAAATTGGACTTGGGCATGGCTACTAGAGTTGCTAACTTAAAGATCATGAACTTGGCAAACAAGAAAATCAATCGTCGGGTGTGGAAAGATACCGAAGATAAAATGAAATTGAAGCAGGCCCTCTGTGACATGATAAAATACATCCAACAACTTCATGGCCCTTTTCCTCAACCCCTATCAATGGTTCCAATTGATTTGGATGTCAAGTCTCCTAAAAATCAAAAGTTCTTCGACCGGGTTCATAAAGACAGGTCAATGTCAAAGAATTTCTTCAGCTGGATAGATAAGATTTTCAAAGAGATCACTGAATTTACTCATGAGTTTGGGGATATAATTAAGAAAGCTGATGAATTGGTTGAAATAGTATAAGTAGATGTGGAATCCTAAAAAAAGGAAATGGACTGGCTGGAGAGTCGGAGATAGAGATCATGAACATGGAGGATGTCCATGCCTATGGTATAAACAAGTTCATTGTGGAAAAGGCAATACTTGGGGTGGAAGATAACTCACTTTTTGTAGCCAAGGTGAATTTAGAATGGAAAAGTGCACTTTATGAACAAGCTACTGATAAGTCTTTCCAAATCATGGAAATACTAAATGGCATTAAAGAGTTCATGAATACCCATAATGAGTGCTTGGGAATGTTGATCAAGCCTGAGGGTGGAACTAGAATCGACATGGCAAAGATACTCACATATTTTGAGGAAAAGGTAAAGAACTTGAAAAAGCCAAAGTTATAGAATTTAATGACTTTTCAACCTTTGCTCGAGTGGAATTATTGGCAGTCTATATATTTGAATAGATGAAATCACAGAGAGAAAAACTCCAACAAGTGCAAAATTTTAGAAGCATCTGGGAACAGAGATTCAAAGCCATTGTAATACCAAATCATGAGTTACTCGCAAGATTTTTGGCAACTTTCGAGGAGTGGAACGCAGCACAAGAGGCCACCAAAGATGATGGAGATGATGGAGCTGGGAATGACCAATTGGTCAATTAGTTCTTCTAGAGGACAGTTCTATTTTCACAATGTTTTCCTTAATTTTATGCTATTTCCATGGACAACTAGTTTTTGAACTGAATTAGCCCTATGTGGCTATATATTTGTTTTTTGACGACCAAGTGAGGATCGGTTCTCTGGTAAAAAAACTTTACAATACTATATGTTTGTTTTAGTTATTTTTGTTGTGGTTATACTGTGGAACTCTAGATATACAAATATATTATCAGTTGGTTTTATAGCAGACTCTAGCATTTTCATTGATTAGTTGGTCTGGTGAATGTATGATTTTGATTTCAATTGGATTTGAATGATTATACTACTTTAATCTATATGTATATCTTGATTTTTAATCATTTATCTTTTTCAAGATTCAGTATTATTTGAATTGCCGATTCTTAAATAGTTTTTCTTTCATAATCTAAGTCACTTGGCTCGAAGTATCTGAAACTTTTTTGAAAATTTAAAACATTTCATTATTGATTCATGATGGAATGTTTATAAAGCCTTTCATTCTTTCTAGTTAAAAGCATTTCCTAGATTAGATTCTTTCATAATAAAAGTTATTAAAGATAAATCTTTATAGAAGGTAGCTGCTCCTTTAAAGAAGAGAGTATATTTGTGAGAGACTAACTCAATTTTTTGTGTGGTTTTTATTTTTTCTTTAGGCTATAAGATTCATTTGTTAATTTATTTCCATAGAAGGAAAATATATTCACTAACACTGTCCATGGCATATTTTTTTCCAATGGTTTGAAATAAAATTTTCCACCCTTTCATAGAGATATCCTATTTTTTAATTTCACTTCTATCTCTAGTGCCTATTAAATAATTTCCCTTAATGTAAAGATAACATTTTACAATCCTCATCCTTAGTAGGCAAGTATTCAAAATAAATAATTCATTCTTTTCCTTTCTAATAGTGTCCTCGTTGATCATGGAAATTATGGATCTAATAGAGTGTATGGGTACACATACAACGTCACCATCTTCTTTAGAGTCAAAAAACTTAAAGACATCTCAGTTGTCAAAGAATCTTTCAATTTTCAATATATCTTCTTCTCTCTCTTTTGTGAACTACACCATGTAAACCAAATACTCTTTCATTGATCTTTCTTGTATTCCATAGGCTCAAAAAAAATATTTAGCTTAAAATTTGCACAAGAAATTCTTTTTATTAGCTTTCCTTTAATGTTTATGCCCCCATATTTGTCTCCCCTATTTTTAATCATACTGAAATCAAAACACATAATATAAGGAATGCCATGTAGATTGGACAACCAACTCCATATATTGATCCTCTATGTATGATCATTGGGAGGATAAATAGAACATATTCCAAATGATTCTATTCCATTAGACATAATACATAAAATCACTCTATTTCAAGGTGAGACACTAGTATCAATGATTAATTGTGCCATTTTTTTATCCATAAGAATAACTACATGTTCTTGTAGACATGTAAAATTGGACAAGTGCTTTTAAATCAATAAAATGGCTCAAAATCATCAAAATGCATTAATTCAATGAAAAAGGGATCAAATTAATTAAAAGAGACGTAATTAAATAAAGTTGGACAAAATCAATTAAAGGAAATGAAAAATCAAATAATGATGTTAAATAATTAAATCAAAGCTTAAAGGGGCCAAAAACACTACATAATTGATTTTAATCAATTAAGTGTATAGTTGTTTAAATCAAAAAAATCAAAATGAACCTATTACCCTTACATGGCTAAATTTAATTAATTAATTGAATTTAATAATTCCTAATTTATTTCAACAAAGGTGAGCAACCAATAAGAATTGAGGACAAAAAGACACAAATCACTCAAAAATGATGAATCTCAGTCACTCATTCTAAAGTTTCAATCTCAACCACTCAATCTTGTCCCTTTGTCCAAAGCTTTGAGACAAACATTTAAATTGTCCCCCCATTTATGAACAAAGCAAAGTATTTGACTCAATCTAAGGTAAATCATGATTACTTCACTCCACCCCCTACCCTTGGGAATTTACTATAAATATGAAGCATTTTGAGAGCAATTGATATCTTAGAAATTCATTTGCAAAGCATTGCTACTATAGGCAATTGAGAGCATTCTAAGAGCATTTAGAGTAATTTGCATTATATCTTGTCAATTTGAGCTAGAACTACCATCAGAGAAGCATTGTAGAAGCATAGCAGCATACATTCTCATTTTAGAAGTGTCACTAGTGGAGATTTGAGCTAAGAGCTTCACTTACCACCTCTTTCTAGAGAGCCATGAGATGCTATAGATCTTAGTTTCAATTTTAATTAGATTTGCATTGTATTTACTTAGAATTGTTGCTATTAGATCTTAATTTCATGAAGATGATTATCATCATTACACAAATGGCACCCACCATGGGGCCCTAAGCTTCATTTTATCATTTTCATCATAATTTTCATGCTTGTATTCTCTATTTTTCATGAATATTTTCCAAGAAACCAGTGAAGTCATGCGTACAAGAGATTTGTTCATGCCTACAGTCATTTTACTACCGCCTACAATCTCTATCCTAACGCTTGTTATCTAAAGATTCACTCCTGGCATGCAAATTCTACATGGTTTTGAGAACTCTGCACTCCCCTACAAATCATTCACTCATGCCTATGAGATTAATGCATCCAGCCTTTGATGCTTAAAGTCACACCTGTGACTCAGGAAGTATCACTTTGCTACAATCTATTCTCGCCTATCTTTATGCTTTGCTTCATCATTTTAAATAACAGTCACGCTTATAATCTTTCAATTCACATTTTCTATTATTAAATTTTCACTTAACATAAATCATTTTCCACAAATTTAAGTTATGTTCATGCTTTGTGATAAACTGTTCACGTCTGCGTAATTTTTCATATCACTTGTGTCACTACAAAGTGTCGCTTGCTATCAGCAAAGTTACGCCTGCTACCAATTTGTTCACACCTATTAGCTGGACAATGTCGCTTGCTACTTGTTGTCTTTGTTTACTGTTAAACTAATTAAATCATTTTTCTAACTCCCTATTTATATGATTTAATAGTAAATGAGCAATCACAGGAAAGTATAGAAGTCGGAAAGCAGATTTAACCAAGAAGGAAAGGCTTTAGCAAAGAAGATTAAGAAGGAGAACTTTGAGCACATTAAGGTTGTTCTTGAGACTACACAAGAGGAGGAAAATTAGGTATTTCAAAATTACCTTGCAATTTTTCAAGCATATAAAATGAAATTTGTCTCTTTCAATTGGATTTTCAGTCCTTAAATCAAGTTTTCCTTTGAAATTTTGTAAATAAGTTCTCTAAAGATTCATACACAATGGTTGCTTCATTAGTTTTTGATTTTGGTTTCCCCTCATTTTGAATGGTTGTGTTGGACTAACTTGTTGGAGGAGGGAGTGGGAATGATTGCCACTAGGTGAGTAAAAGCAAGAAAAAAAGGCAAAAATCACAAAAAAGAACCTAGCCATTGCTAGCTACAAAGGAATCAAATCAAGCTTGCACTTGCTTAAATTGTAGCATTCATTGAAATCTAGCTTAATTAAAATAAGGAATTTGACCAAACTCCTCAATTTTAAGAATCTCTTTGTTACGAGATTGAAAAAGAACTTTATTGCTTGAGTGTTTGAGGAACTAAAGGGAAAGTTAGGGATATGCTCTTCACCTTTTTGGTGAACCAAATTCCCAAATGCTTAACCTTAATTCCATTTTCCTTGCTTTATATGAACATGCTAGTTAAAATAGATATTTAGTGGGCTCGCCTCCCAAGTTGTACCTTAACGAGGCCAGTGAGAGGGACACCCCAAAGTGGGATACACTTGCTTTTACTGTGAGAATCCAGCCCACTATAAAATGAAATGCATGCATCCTTAATGGGGTGTGTGACAAATGAATTTTAAATTTTTTGAATTTCCTCTAGTAATATTCACAAATTGTGCAAAATCGTACCTTGGTGCATGTGGGAAACCCCTTAACATACTTGGGGGATGAAGATTTAAGATCTATTTGAACGGAATCCACAATAAATCCTGGATAAAGTAGCAAGCCTACCTCTTAGAGCCATGTTAAGAGCCAAATTTGACTTTAGGTAAGCTGCTTGGAATTCTTTCTTGTGTTATACTTGTGGAAAATGATCGAGAATATACACATTAGATTGTTTTAGGGACATTTATGTGCATGTTGAGATTTTTTTTGTTTTCAAACAAGAAAATTTCAAAGGACCTGATCTTAAAAGTTTAAAAAATTCAAAATCTTACAACCTAGTCAGAGAAGTGCCACCTGTGCACAAAACAATCTTGCCTATCAGAGGTTTACTCACGCCTGTGACTTTTATGAAAATACTTATCAACAGGAAAGTCACGCCTAGAACATATTGAATCATGCCTGCTAAAACTGGAAAATCACCTATCAATAGGAAAGTGCCATCTACATCCCTACAGTGTGCCGCCTAACAATATACCAGTTCATGCGTATGCAAAATTAAGTCACACCTACACTCAGTTCAGTGAAGCCCAGAAATATAAAAGGGAAAACAAAGAGTATTTGCAGGGGGGGTTAGAAAATTTTGGTCATATATTTGAGTACCATTTTCCATGTTCTTACTATTCCAACCTTCAGTCTAGTCAAAAATCATGTTCTACACCATTTTTGCAAATTTTACAAAGGATTTGACCATGGGTAATATTGACTCTTATTGTCCAAGGTTCATGCCTACTTTTACTAGATCCTACTACATCAAGAAAACCTTGCAAGTAGATGGGACTTATTTGAGTCAAGAACTCCCTTACCTAGGAGAGGAGTCTACCACTCCAAGAATACCCCAAAAATCACCCGAACAAGAAGGGGAGGAAAACATGATGTACTATGGTAGTTTGGGTAACAAAAGCAATAGTGGTATTGACCCCAATAACCAAGGTGATGCCAATAATGGGGGCATTAACATAAATAACCAAGGCAATACCAATAGTGGAGGGGCAGATCAAAATACTCAAGGAATTGATAACACTCACCAAAGAACTAATACTGAACCAACCGCTAAGGATGCCACTAATGAAAAGGTTGATGAAGCCATTCAATGCCCCTATTTCTTAAGACTCATGGAAAAAGCAATGGCAAGAGACAAAGTGAAGTATTTCATGGACCTAGCCCGAACGGGTCTTACACTTCCATGAGATTATGATGTGAATCAACTTAGACCACCTGAAATTGAAGAAAGTGCCATTGACATCATGAACAAATAGTTCAAAATATTTCAAATGCAACTGGATACAATCAAGCAAAGCGGGGGTCCCAAACCATTTTCTATCGAAGCATTGTGTCTATTCCTATTTGATAGAAGTATAGTAATGGAACCATTCCCAATCAATTTAGTGTTCCCCAAATATGACAAGTATGAAGGAATGTCAGATCCACAAGATCACCTACATGAGTTTTGTGCATTGAGCTTAGATTCCATGCATGATACCACCTATTTAATGAGACTATTCCCAAGAAGCTTAGGAGGCATGGCTACGGAGTGGTTTTCTAAGTTACCCTTCGGCATAAAAACCTTCAAAGAATTAGCTTCAAAATTCATGGCCCATTACTCATATAACATCAAGCATGAGGTCATGATGATAACATTATGAAACACTAAACAAAAAGATGGAGAGGCATTCTTGATGAAGGGTGCTCCCCTGAATACCACAAACACATAACAAAAATAGAGAAACAACAACAATATGCAAGAACAAAAAATGGGCTTCTTATTATCTCCACAAATGTGGAATTACAAATTTTCAAAATTACAATATGCAAAGCCACATGGGCATTCCCTTACAATATTCTATAGGAAAAATCCTTGAATCAATACCCAGATCTACTACCCAGAACTATCCTAAACTGCCTAAAACAACACTACAGCCTTCCTTATATAGGCAATTTTCCACCACCTAGGAAGGTTCCAAAATTTTAGCCAACAAGGTTGACCAAACTTAGAATTATTTTATTTTACAATTTATTACATCAAAGTCAGCTCAAAATAACTTTTGAAACCCGAACAGAAATTTTGAAGGAAAATTATTTTCTGCCATTTCAGGTGACCCAACTTCCAAGGACCATGAGTCATCGCCAGTTGACCTGATTGACTATTATAACCCCATTCTGGAAAGGCCACAAAGTTCTATATAGGCTTGACATGTGCAAGTGCTTGTCACCCAAATTTTTGACCTCATCCAGGGCCTCTAAAGCCTTCAAAATTGAGTTCAAATTTTTTGTACCTTGTTGCCAATACCGAAAATCTTCAATATCTACAAAGCTAGACTTGATATGTCAATGAAACTTTACTGGCAGGCTGATATGACCAAAATGAACCTCTAGGGAAGAAATCAGAACATTCTAAGATCAGATGACCAACTTACTAAAAATAGAAAGTTTCCATAAATAGAAGCTCTACACAAGATAGCCCTCATTGAATACAAAAATAGAAATATTTTTGGGTGATGCAAGATTGTTCTTACACCCAGGATGCTCCTTCATTAATTCCTCACCTTCTTACAAAGGTAGAGGATAGTATTTGTGAGGTATCCTAGGAGTGTGCCTGAGAAAGAAAAAATGGATATATTCATTAATAGTTTGAGCACCGAGATGAACTACTGATTGAGAATGCAATGTCCTAAGACATTCCAAGACCTCATAGAAAATGGAGTAACAACAGAAGAAGTATTGGTTAAGAGTAGGGAATTGAAATTGTATAAAGATAACAAGAACAACTCTAACAACAATAACTCCAACGATGGCACCAATCAAAATAAGAATTGGTTTAATAGCAATAGTCGGTATAAAAACAACAATAAGGGAATAGTCAATGATGGGGTTGTTGACTCTAGCAACTTGAAGATAACTCCTTTTTCTCTTACAAGAACACCTAATCAGGTGAATAACACCAACCAGACCTCCAATGCACCTTCCAACAACAATGCTAATAGTGGCAACCAAGGAAATAATTCAAGGAGTAATAAATTTGATAAATATTTGGTGCCAACTCCTCAAAGGAACTTCACATCCTTGGGTGAACCCCTCAAAAAGGCACTAAAGACCCTCATGGCTAATAATATCATTACTCTACCTAGCATTCAACCTTATGATCCACACAACAAGCCTAGTTGGTGGAGTACCAATAGCCATTGTGAGTACCATAGGATTTGAGGGCACACGACAAATGAATGCTTGCAACTAAAGAATATAGTGCAAGACTTAATCAATAATGGCATGATCACCATTGATGGACCTCAAAGAAATGAAGACCATATAGCATTCAAACACCCTTCTACAAACATGACAAAGGGGAGTCATCTAATGGAAAGAAACAAAGCAGCAATAACATTAACTTTGCGCCACCTTATGATAACATTGTGAATGCTATAATAATCAAGGAACAGCCCCAAAAAGAGACATCAAATTTTATTACAAGAGGGAAAACTTTGAAGATTACCCTACAAGGGGTTGCTCCTAAAGTTATTAGCACTTCGCAGTCCAACATTGTGATCAAGCAATCTTCTACAGTAGCAAAACCTTATAGCTTGGTAGATCGGTTGCAAAGAACTCCAGTGCAAATCTCTATCTTGGAGCTATTGAAGCTATCCCCTAATCATAAGGAAATTTTAGAAAAAGCTCTAGTAGAGATGAATGTTCCTACTAACTTAGAAGAGGGGAAGTTCCAAAACATGGTAGGACATCTCATTGCACCTCATTGCTTGTCATTCTCCAACCAAGATGACATGTCTATTACTCATCCTCAAAACCTACCACTGCATATAGAGGTCTTGATTGAATGCCATTGAGTCAAAAGAGCTCTCATTGATGGAGGAGCTGGCCTTAACATTTATACTTTAAGTCTTGTTAAATCCTTAGGTTTGTCCAAGTCTTGCATTAAACCTATGAAGAAAATCACCATTAAGGCTTATGATGAAGCTGAAAGGGCCTCTAAAGGCATGATTGTATTGCCCATTCAAGTGGGACCTATCAAGAAGGACACTAATTACCAAGTATTGGACATGAAGTTAACTTATAATATTTTTTGGGGGAGACCATGGATCCATGAGATGCAAGCAGTCCCATCCACGTACCACCAATGCATCAAATTTCCATACATGGGTGAAGAAATCACGGTTGGAGGGGACTCAAACCCGTTCCAATATTACAATGCACTCAAACCCCTTCATGAGCTATTTATTCCACATAATTGGGAAGGAATCATTCAAAGAGCCACCATTGAAGATACCAAAATGGATGATCCCATAATAACATTAAATGCTACTCCAAACCCTCCTCAAGCTAGCTCAATGACATCAACTAAGGGAAAGGAAAAGATGAGCTACGAGGGTCCAACTGCAAATGAGAGTTCAAATCAAGTTCCTAAATCAAAGATAGTACCCTAAAAACCCACTAGAGAAGAAAAAGATAAAGCTCAAAAGGAAAACTACAAAAAAATGGATGAGATGATGGATGCATTTGACAAACAATGCAAAATTAGTTACAAAGGAGTAGGGGAATACTTTGTTTCCCTATTCGACATGCCCACATCTCCAAGAACACATGGTAAACCATCAAAAGAAAATTTACCTCATAAGTATAACTCTTACTTCATAAGAGAAAGTGACAAAGCAGCATTCAACAAGGAGGAGAATGAAGTCCTTCAATGGCTTTTTCATGATGAAGAGGATACCTCAAACACTCCCATGGAAAGAATCCAGCATGTTAATATACAAACCAAGCAATATGGGAAAGGGTTTGAGATAATGTAGAAGATGGGATACAAGGGAAGAGTACCCTTAGGCCAAAGGAATAGAGGTCTACTAGAACCCATTGAACCTACTTGGAGGGAAAAACAAGAAAGATTTAGAGTAGGCTACCAATATAAAGGTGAAAGCTCCAGCCCAATGCAAGATTTCTATCCTCAAGTAATTGCCTTAGAATCTGATGGAGATAGTGATGACTCCCCAAATTATGAGTGGGACACCCTTTCTAATGAATCATGTCAAGATAAAGAATTAGTCATAATACATACATATGCAACGATCCCAAGGCAAGAAACTCAAGTCAATGAAGAGCCTAATATACAAGGTCTTAACATAGGACAAGCACCTGCTAATCCACCATGGATAGATATATTTTGGATGCCTTCGAAGGAGGGAGATTCAAATGTTAGTTTTAATCCTCTTGTGGCTTTTCCCATGCTATTTCCCATAGAATTTGATGAGGACTCAAGTGAAGGGGATTTTCACCCTTCTTCCATGGACCATCTTGAGGAAGTGCACATCATAGATCTAAATGATACAATGTATGAACCCTCAAATGAAGTCATGTCCATAAACCAAATTGATGAAAACTTTCCTAATGAAACCTTATCCTTAATAAATCCCCATTTTATTAATTGGGACCAAACCGAGCCAAGCGACTTGCTTTACTTCCTGAATGACCAAGAAGCAAACCAATACCTTAATGCGGTTGAGCCCTCTTTCACCAATGAATTTGAACCAAACATGATCAAAGTGGTGGGGGTTCAATCTCTTAGTCAAAAGAAAAAAATGAAAAAAAAAAGAAAAAGAAAAGTTCTAGTGTTGAAAACCATTATGTGGTAGCATTAGAACCCAAAAAAGTAAAGATAAAAGATGTTTCCTTTGGTGAAAACCCAATTGTGGCATCAAAGGAAGAGAGATTGGATACTCTACCAGATCATGAGGAAGAAAGGTCACCTATACTCATAGAACCGATAGAAAAGGTTAACATTGGGATGGAAGTAGATCTAAAATTTATACACTTGGCAGCATCTCTTACACCTCTAGAAAGAGAGGACTTCATCAAGTTTTTCCAAGAACAACAAGTAAACTTTGCATGGTCATATGTCGACATGCCTGACTTAGATCCTGACTTTATAATGCATCATTTGAATGTCAAACTAGGGGTTAAGCCCATTAAGAAAAATTTGAGGAAAATGCACCCACACATAGCTCTTTTAGTCAAGGTAGAATTAGAAAAATTGTTAAAGGTGGGATTCATAAGGGCAATAGCTTATGCTGAATGGATATCTAACATTGTACAGGTCACAAAACATGACAAATCCATTCGAGTATGCATAGATTTTTGAGACCTAAATCTTGCTTGTCCTAAGGATGACTTCCCACTTTCAAGCATTGATGCAATAGTTGACTTGATAGCGGGTCATTCCATGTACTCCCTAATGGATGGTTTCAATGGATATAATCAGATCAAAATTTCACCTGAAGACCAAGAGAAGACTACCTTTACTTGCCCTTGGGGAACTTTTTGTTGGAATGTCATGCCCTTCGGCCTTAAAAATGTCAAAGCCACATATCAAACAGCCATGACAACTATCTTCCACAACATGATGCATACATTTGTAGAGGATTATGTGGATGA
Source organism: Chamaecyparis obtusa (assembly GCA_027943335.1). Taxonomy (NCBI): domain Eukaryota; kingdom Viridiplantae; phylum Streptophyta; class Pinopsida; order Cupressales; family Cupressaceae; genus Chamaecyparis; species Chamaecyparis obtusa. The sequence continues at coordinate 925,941 of BSBK01001669.1, forward strand.
TATATTGGAAAAATCCCACAAAAGAGAAGAACACCTCCAAATTTTGAAAAACATATTCATTCGGTTGGAGCAATTCAAAGTCAAATTAAACCCAAAGAAATGTGCCTTTGGTGTCCAATCCAGCAAGTTATTAGGCTATATAGTTTTAGCCAAAGGAATTGAAGTGGACCTAGAGAAAGTACAAGCCATAATGGATATGGAGATACCAAAGAACATTAGCCAAATGAGATCCCTACAAGGCAAAATACAATCCATAAGAAGGTTTATTTCTCAATTGGCCGAAAAATGTCATTCCTTCACCAGGTTGCTACATAAGGATACTATATTCATGTGGGATGAGGAATGTGATCAAGCATTCACATTATTGAAGACCTATTTGATAAATCCACCTATTCTCATGCCACCAATCAAGGGCAAAGCATTGCTTTTATACATATCTACTACCCAAAGATCCCTAGGAGTGCTTTTGGTGCAAGAGGATGAACAAGGAAAGGAAAGAACTATCTACTATTTGATTAGGACATTGATTAAATATGAACTTAACTATGCATTCATGGAAAGGGCTTGCCTAGCAGTTGTGTTTGCATCTCAAAAATTGAGACATTATATGTTGATGCATAAGGTCAAGCTAATTGCCAAAATTGATCCTCTCAAGTATTTGTTAAGTAAAACTGCCTTAACGGGTAGGATAGCCAAGTGGGTTATGATATTGGGTGAATTCAACATTGAGTATGTCAATAGAAAGGCAATAAAAGGGCAAGTGATAGCAGATCACTTAGCTAAAAACCCCATGACTTCTACACAAACTATTCAAGTGGAATTTTTGGATTCCACCATTATAAACATAGAAGCAAAAACGTGGAAGTTATACTTTGATGGCTCCTATACTCAAGGAGGTTCCGCGGCTGGCATATTATTAGTCACTCCTCAAGGGTACACCATTCCTAAGTCCTAAAAACTCTTGTTTCCATGCACAAATAATATAGCAAAATATGAGGCACTAGTCATAGGCATCAAAATGGCCTTAGAATGGAACATCACGGAGCTACAAATATATGGAGATTCTCAACTCATTATCAATCAGGTCAACTATGAATATAACACTAAAGATGAAAAGTTGATGCCATATAAGACCATGATTAATGGGTGGAAGAAGTACTTTTCCTTTATCACTTTTGAGAAGATTCTGAGAGAGAAAAATAGAGCAGCTAATGCCATGGCCACCTTGGCTTCCTTGTTACAAAAACCTAATCAAAATGAGAAGTACAAGTTCTTGGTGGAAGAGTTGGTGAAATCGGCATTCAACATTCCTGAAACCCAAATTGTTTCCCTATTACATGGACATGACTCCCCTTGGTATGGCCCTATATATACATATCTCAAAGATCAAGTGCTACCTTTAGACCAAACCCAAGCCAAAAAACAAAATTTTATACACCAATCAGCTCATTACATAATCCTGTCAGAAACATTATATCGTAAGGGTCTTGATGGGACATTACTTAGGTGTCTAGAGGAGGAAGAGTCTAAGTTAGCTTTGCATGAAGTTCACAAAGGCATTTGTGGGTCACACACAAGTAGGTTAAATCTAGCTAAGAATATCCTTTGCTTAGGGTATTTCTGGAAGACATTAGAAAAAGATGCTTTCCATTTTGTCAGGATATGCAGAAAATGTCAATATCATGGTGATGTGATACATGCATTGGCATAGGAATTGCACCCATTTGTTACACCTTGGCCTTTCTATCAATGGGGATTTGATTTAATTGGCATCATATACCCATCTTCTTCAAATGGTCACAAATACATCATAATGGCAATGGAGTATTTCACTAAGTGGGTCGAAGTAGTTCCTTTGATCATGGCCATGGGTAAGAAAATTTCCATGTTCATCTTGAACCACATCATTTTCAAAGATGGCATTCCTCATGCCATCATAACAGATAATGGAAAACAATTTAAAAATAAGGACATGGATGAACTTTGTGCTACATTTCATATCACTCACCATTCCTCATCTATCTATTACCCTTAGGGAAATGGGCAAGCTATAGCCATGAATAAGAATATCTTGAAAATCTTGAAGAGGTTAGTCAATAAATTGGGAAGGGATTGGCATGTGAAAATTAATCTAGCATTATGGGCCTATAGAATGAGCATTCAGACACCTACAAGAGCCACACCATTTTCATTAGTCTATGGAGCCGAAGCAGTTCTACCCTTAGAGGTTGAAATCCCATCTTTATGAGTGTCATTACAAGGGTTGATCACAGATGAAGATTATAGAGTCACTAGACTTCAATAATTAGAGTTGCTGGAAGAACATTAAACACAAGCTTATGAACACCTGAAAGTGTATCAAAATAGAATCTTGAGGAACTACAATAAACATATCAAACTGAGAGTCTTTCAAGTAGGAGACTTAGTGTTGTGAGAGAACCCAAAGAATCAAGTTGAAAGAGAGAAGAAAGGAAAATGGGAGGCTAATTGGCTTGGCCCATTCATCATAGTGTCTTCATTTGGAATAGGAACCTATAAGTTATCAGATTGTGAAGGAGAGGAACTCCAAGAACCCATCAATAGCATTCATCTCAAAAGGTTCTACACATGAGGGAGATGAAAGAGTATAAAGAGCATCAGATGAGGAGCATCATATTTATTGCACATCGTCAAAGAGATCTTGAAAAAAAATTATTCATTTTTTTTAAAATACAAAAAATACAAAAAAAAGAAAAAAGTGCCTTGGTGAAAACCTAGAAATAAGTGCCTTGGTAGAAAAAAAATAAAAAAGATCCAGAAGGTGAAAACTTGGTAAACAAGCACCTTTTATTCCCTTAAGTTTGTTTTTCCTAGTCACATATGTCCATATTGCATTTCCAACATCCCATTTGTAAAACTGCCATTGCATCCGTCATTTGTACATAGTCATAATAAAGCCTTTCAATCACATTGTTGCATTGCCTATCTGCCCTAAGTTTGTTGAATGATCACATTTATCACTTGGGGGTAGAGAAGATTGGAAATTTGGTACCAAATGGATTCAATAAGTGCTCCAATCAATCACGTCAGAGAGAGATTTGTCAGAGTTTCAGAAAAGTGGAAATTTTGTTGAACCTCTAATGGATATCATTATTTAAAGCCTAAGTATTTGATCCTACAACATGATCCTTGAGCCTTGATTGACTTTATAATTCAGGATTAAAAATTGACAAAACACCTTAAAGATCAAAATGCTTGGAAATACTTTTTGAAAATCAAGAAACATTGCCAAACACTTGAAACTTTCTTTTGATAAATCTTTATGAAATTGACTTTTTATCACATCTTTTGAGCTATTCAATGATGCTTCGACTAGATTAGCCATGAGAAAGACATGATCTTTTATTGCCTTTGAGTGATTGTTTTAAGGAAGATTCATCAACTTATGAGAGTTTTTCTAACGACATGGTTATCAAAGAACCATCGAGGACTATCCCATAAGAGGATGGATTGACCTTTTCTTGTTTATGAAAATGGATCCCTTGGCTATTTAGATCTTCTATATCTTAATACCAAAAATCCACTTGCAACATTGAATCCATTGACATCGGTATTCAGACTCCCATAGTTTGGTCATCCAACTAGTGAGGGTTGTACTTGGTTCAAAAAGGAGGTTACCAAAAAAAAAGTGATAAAAAGTGGTATTCATATCATCATGATGTGGTTAGTAATGGTTGTACTTGCTTTCCAGTCCCAAAATGCTCAATGATGAAAATTTATCTCCATGGCATTTCTTTTCTAAAAGATGGTGACACTTAGGTTGCATTACTTTATCATGTTAGATTAATTGCATTGCATTATCATGTTAGATTAATTGCATTGTCATGTTAGATTAATTGTGTTATCATGTTAGAATAATTGCATTATCATGTTAGATTAATTGCATTTGTTTGTGGTTAATTTTCCAAGGACAAGGGGGTACATCAATAATCTGGGTTAGTCAAAACATTAACGAAATGAGGGATTCAATCAAACTTCTTACTCTTAATCAATCAAATGTCTTACATCCATACATCATTTGCATACAAATAGCTAAGGATAAAATTGCATCCATCTGAAAAATAAAAAAACATAAGGGGCATTTCCATATGCATTTTCATAAAGAATTTTTTTTGCATCCATACATGGAGAAATAGGAAAATCATGTCATAAATCCATACATTCATACATCATTTATCTATATCATAAAATAAGATAATTGCATCCATAGCATAAATCAAAGTAAACTGCATAAAACATCATATAATTGCATAAAAGATAATCTCATAAACAACTCATCAAGGAGAACCAAGGAGTATATCATCATATATCATCAAAAAAGTGTTCATCAATGATCCATCAACTTAGTATATCAAGATACAATGTCATACAAAGTGGTACATCAAATGGTCTAATCAATTAAAAAAAATGGCATGTGATACAAGTACATCAACCATGAGTGAATCTATCATCAAGAAATCAAGATCTTGTAGCACCAGATCCATCTGGACCTCTATCATCCTATGGGGGAGGAGCCTGAGAATTACTCACCCCACTCTATCTCTAAACCATAGCATACATGAACTGCTGCATCAAGGAGGCAACCTGATCTAAATGCCCAACAATGGTGGACATATCTATCCTCATAGCTTGAACCTCCCGTACTACAATACCCATAGTAGGAACATCTTGGGAACCTTGTCCATGATCATGTGGCTGTTGATCCTGTGTAGGCACCTACTATGCTGGAACCTGATCCTGTTGTGCTAGAACATCATCTTGTTGAGCCAAGGCTACTCTCTGCAACTGAACCAAAGGATCCAATCCACCAGGAATCTACCTAGCAGCATCAGCATGAGCCTGTCTCTCCTATCTCTGATGTCTATGAGCTCTATGTTGTTTATCTTCTCTAGGCTTCCTATCAAGTGCATCATCATGACCTCTAGCACAATCTCTATCCCTCACATGACCATCTCTCACCCATCTTCTACCAGTAATAACCAAAGGATCTCTCTATCCTCATTGTCTCCACCATCTACCACCACCACCTCCATCACCCTAACCTAGGATAGGCTCTATTGGATCAGTAAAATGAGTAAACCTGTTACAAGCCCACCAATCAGAAAACTCATGAGACATACCTGCATCTGCTACACCAGAAAGCATCTTCCATCTACAATAAGCCATACTAGCAATCTGATCTAAGGAAAACTGATAATCAATAAGAGGACCCCACATAGATCTCTCTACCTGTACTTGAGCATATAATGTTGTACCTTGTGGCATATCCTATGTCTAACCATACTATCTAGAAACTCTACCAAAGTAGAAGTGCTTAATAGTGGTAGTAGTGTGACCAATCATCTAGCGAGGGGAAAACATATATGGTGACTCATCATCATCCTCCCTCCATAGCTTGCAACCCCTGTATGGTCTCCATAAAAAATGATCGAGATCATCTATCTGTCATCGCTGGAAATTTAGATGACCCAAATGTTGTAGCACAACCATCCTAGTGTATAGAAAAGCATATGGAAAACCCTAAGGCCAAACCCTATCGAAAATAGGCCTAGTGATGAGAAGATGCTCCCATATCCACAACTAAAGAATCACTGCACTAGCTAACAAGGATGCACTCTCTCGATAGACTACCTCATGCAAATCATGATATAGCTGGTCAAGGATGCATGACCCCCAATCGAAGCATCATAGATGAGTAAGAAAATCCTCCAATATCCTACCCCATCCAATAGAAAAACCACAACCTCGCCAGTCAAGAAGACGTAAACCACCGATCAATGCACCAAGTACTACTGGCAAGGTAGGAAAGGAAGCAAACTGAGGCCAAGTGATTGTATCACCATCATCAATATAATTGTCCCCAAACACTCATCGATAGATAGTAGAATCATAGATGGAATCATAATACACTACCTCTCCTCTGCATGGGCTACGTAGTAATCTATACATGTCCTCAGGCATGATAGTCATCTCTCCATAAGGAAAATAAAATGTATTGTGGTTGGAGTGCCATCGCTCTACCACTGCATTTAGTAAACCATGGTTCAGCTAGAACCATGGGAGATCAAGAAGAAAACTCAAACCACACAACTCAATCACACAAAACTCAACATCTGTAAGAGTCTGGCCCAAATCAATGACCCACGAAGCCACTATCCGGATGTATAAAGTAGGAAAGTTTACCTATTGGAAAAGAAAAGGAATCATATTAGTATATCATATCAATGAATTATCTCAAGTCAATCAAAGTTTATCAAAAGTATCAAGAAATCACACCAAGTACCATTTGCTCGTTTCTCTATGTCCTGAGAATGAAGCAGCAATATCAAATCATATCGGTTTTCACACTGATTGATTTATCCTATCAATATCATATCCTAATCAGATTGACACATCACATTCATTGGTAACACTATCCTGATATCCTAATCCATTTGTTTTGTTGAAAGAAATAGACCTAATCTAATCATTCAACTCCAGCATTGAAAGTCATCAAATTTTTCATCAAACACAATTAAGTACAAGTGTGAAAGAAGTACAAAAAAAATTTCAAAAGTTTGCAGGTGTGATTTTAATCATCCCGGGTGACATTTCTCCTAAGTGATAACAAAAATTTGTGAAGCAACATTATTCAGGTGTTACGCAATAGTTCTCATGCTACGCGATAGTAAATCATGCTAGGCGACAGCTAAATGTGGCCTAGGCGATAGTAAATTGGTTAGGGTTTTCTACGCGATAGAATATATGAAAAGGGGCATTTTGACCTAGCTATACGTGTGAGTATCCTATTATCAGGTGAGGATAAAATTTTCTTAAGTGAAATTAAACTACACAGATGCATGAAAGAAAAGCACAGATGCGATAGTTAAAGGGTCTAGGCGACAATGAAATTTTCCTAGGTGTGATTTTGCATATTAAAGGCAATGATGAAATAGGAAATTGCAATAAATGCTAATAAATGAGCAATAAATGAAAATAAGAGGTTCAAAATAAATTAGTGGAGGTCCATAGTCAGGTGGCTTTGCATATCTCTGACACCTCTCAAATCGATGCTCTCGAATAGGGACAACCATCTCGAAATTCACCGTAGGATCAGAGCAAAATCACCAAAGATAAAAGTAAAAATGAATAGTAAAACAAGGTTTTTCAACTTATTTAAGCTATTTTGACCTAATTTTGGAGGTGAAATTTGGCTTAGACCTATATATTGACCTATCAAATTAACTGAGGCATCCTTTAACGCATAGCATATCATCAAGTTTTCAGAAATGAAAACATATTCAATGCATTAAACATCATCAAATTGTACAAATCAAGAAATCAATATGTTTTAATTTATGAGGGTGCATCAAGGTATCAAATTGAAATTGAAATCAAACATCATTGGAATTAGTGGGACATCAAAAAAAATTGTATCAGAGGTAGCAATCATATCAATGTCATATCAGAGGCAGCAATCAGTGAATCAGTAATCAGGACCTAAAAGCGATCAGGACTCAAAAGACTCTTTGAATCAATGGTCTTCACACATCAATTCAAAGAGGGGCATTTGTAGACATGCAAAATTGGACAAGTGCTTTTAAATCAATAAAATGGCTCAAAATCATCAAAATGCATTAATTCAATGAAAAAGGGATCAAATTAATTAAAAGAGACATAATTAAATAAAGTTGGACAAAATCAATTAAAGCAAAGGAAAAATCAAATAAGGATGTTAAATAATTAAATCAAAGCTTAAAGGGGCCAAAAACACTACATAATTGATTTTAATCAATTAAGTGTATAGTTGTTTAAATCAAAAAAATCAAAATGAACCTATTACCCTTACATGGCTAAATTTAATTAATTAATTGAATTTAATCATTCCTAATTTCTTTCAACAAAGGTGAGCAACCAATAATAATTGAGAACAAAAAGACACAAATCACTCAAAAAGGATGAATCTCAATCACTCATTCTAAAGTTTCAATCTCAACCACTCAATCTTGTCCTTTTGTCCAAAGCTTTGAGACAAACATTTAAATTGTCCCCCCATTTATGAACAAAGCAAAGTATTTGACTCAACCTAAGGTAAATCATGATTACTTCACTCCACCCCCTACCCTTGGAAATTTACTATAAATATGAAGCATTTTGAGAGCAATTGATATCTTAGAAATTCATTTGCAAAGCATTGTTACTATAGGCAATTGAGAGCATTCTAAGAGCATTTAGAGTAATTTGCATTATATCTTGTCAATTTGAACTAGAACTATCATCATTGAAACATTATAGAAGCATAGCAGCATACATTCTCATTTTAGAAGTGTCACTAGTAGAGATTTGAGCTAAAAGCTTCACTTACCACCTCTTTCTAGAGAGCCATGAGATGCTATAGATCTTAGTTTCAATTTTAATTAGATTTGCATTGTATTTACTTAGAATTGTTGCTATTAGATCTTAATTTCATGAAGGTGATTATCATCATCACATAGTCCCCTAACCCTCTCATGCTTGGTAGTGAATTGAACAACTTTTTTTCAAATTAATATAAGGTTAGTCTCCAAAGTGAACCCAACTACTTTAAATTTTTGAAGGAGAAGAAAGTCTGTATTTTCCTCCAAATTAAGAAATATTCTAACCACGTGTTTCTTGTCAAAATTCTCCAGGCCCCTAAAATTCCAAGATACAATTCTAAACATCATTAACAACTTAATTCAATTTTTTCTCACTGGAAATCTTAAAATTATTAGAGCACTAGGGAAGCTTATTCTTAAACACTACTCTTTTAGAGTTAGGCTCCCCAATAATCAAAATATTCTTCTTTCTCTTATTCTCTTTAGATTTATCCACCTTCCCTTATCCAAGTGGAATAATCTTGTTCACTTTTCTAATAGGGTGTAGGTGTTGAGATCAAGCAATACTAAGAAGGGGGTGAATCAGTATTGCAACACTTTTATTCCTTTTAAACTAATTCAAATGTAACCATATGATAACTAAAACAAGAAGAACATACACATAAAGTAAATAACTCATAACACTATGATTTTTTCTTGAGGAAACCCAGGTTGTCAAGGGAAAAACCCGGTGGGAATGGTACCCACAAATGATGCACTAAAAGTATTGTGTCCCTATTAGGAGACCTTGCCTTGTTAGGAGTAGGATATTGCATTAGTACAAGTCCTTGTTAGAGGACAAACCCTATTAGGAGTCTATAACCCTATTAGGGGTAAATACAAAATGGAGCTCACTTCTCTTTCAAAGGAATCATTGATGTAGGAGCATCCTAGGTGTAAGAGCAATCTTGCATCACCCAAAAATATTTTTGGTTTCTTTTCAATAAAAGTTATCTTGTGTAGAGCTGCTACTTATGGAAACTTGCTATTTTAGTAAGTTGTTCATACAATCTTGGAATGTTTTGATTTCACATGTGGAGGCTCATCTTAGTCATATTAGCCTACCAGTAAAGTTTCATTGCTAGATCAAGTCTAGTTTTGAAGATATTGCAAATTTTCGGTATTAGCAATAGGGTATAGAAACTTTGAACTCGGTTTTGAAGGCTTTAGAGGCCCCTGATGAAGTTGAATTTTTAGGTGAATGAAGCTTGCTTGATTTAGGTGGTGTAGAGCTCCTCGTGCCCTTTCTGAATTGGGGTCATAATAGTCAATCGGAGCAACTGGTGATGACTTATGGTCTCCGAAAGTCGGGCCACTTGAAATGGCGAAAAATAATTTTCCTTCAAAATTATTGTTCGGGTTTCAAAAGTTATTTTGAGCCAACTTTGATGTAATAAATTGAAAAATAAAATAATTCTAAGTTTGGTCAGCCCTAAGGGCTAAATTTTTGGAACCTTCTTGGGTGGTGGAAAATGCCTATATAAACAAGGCCCGTAGTGTTGTCTAGGGTAGTTCTGGGTAGTAGATCTGGGTATTGATTCGAGGCTTTGTCCTATAGAATATTGTAAGGGAATGCCCATGTGGCTTTGCATATTGTAATTCTGAAAGTTTGTAATTCCACATTTGTGGAGATAATAAGAAGCCCATTTTCTGTTCTTGCATATTGTTGTTGTTTCTCTATTTTTGTCATGTGTTTGTGGTATTAAGGGGAGCACCCTTCATCAATCATTGTCTAGTATTACACAAGTATCTTGTAACAACAAAAATGAGCTGAAAAAACATCTAAAGACTCCAAAATTTGAACCTAAAGACTTATATATCAATGGTCTTGTCAAGATGACAAAGGAGAAAGCATAAGGCTTGATATGTGTTGTGTTTGGCTAATTTTTATTATAATTTCCACTTTCTTAATGTCTAGTTAGATGTGGTTTTAATGATATGGTATTAGTGGCTCAAGTCAACATTGTGTCTAAACATTGGCTATTTTGAATGACAGTTTGTATTTCTCTTGATGAATGTCTCTCTAGTAAGGTAGCGAGGGTGTGAAAAAGATGACATCTTTACTCTAAACATGGGGCAGGGGCTTTTTTGAAGAGATGCCCAGTTTTTTGTTCATTAACACTAGGCCTTTTGTGATGTAATTTGGGTTGTTTTGTTTGTCCATATAGTGAATTGATGCATGCACGATAGGGTTTTCAAGTGGTAGGGCTTGGTGAAAAATGTAATATGATATTATAACATTTTTTTAAGAAATTAATACATATACAAAAAACTTATTACCAATAAATTTTTTTAAAAAAATACGTATCATGCAAACTGTGTTTAGTGTGCCATAAGAAAGAAGTATAAAGAAGGGAAGTAGTCAAATTTAAATTTAAAATTTAAAATTTTGGGGGAACAAGTCTATAAGTGTCTAAGAACGAGACATGCATGGAAATCAAATAATGATCCATTAATCCAACTCACAAACCTACCTAACATGAAATTAATATGACTTGATCCAACTTCTTTTTGACAATTTAAATGTCTTGTTAAATTATTTCAATTATTGGAACATGTTTGTCATCATGCTAAAAGATCAACATGTTAACACCTAATACAAATACTAGATATAAATAGATCCACTATAGGCAATTAGTCCATGTCCTAAATATGAAGGGAGACATTAATAATTATTCCAACAATCCCCCCTCAATGTCACTTGAGGGGATTCAAACCTACAACCCAACTCTGATACCATTCGTTGGAATATGTTTGTTGTTGTACCAAAAGATCAACATGATAACACTTGATACAACACTAGAGATTAACAAGTCTATGAGAGGTGATAAGTCCATGTCTAGAATTTTAAGGGGGGTGTTGACAATTAGTCCAACAATAATATTTTATGTATTGCCTAGTAAATCAAGGTCAATTGCAAAATGTTTCTAGCCTCTATCTAAGCAAAAATATTTGTTTTTAGCCAAAATACATGTATTTGCTCCTTCAATCATCAACTCACCCATGAACATCCTATCAACCTTGGTGAACTAGATTTCACCCTAGTAAATGAGTTTTTGTCCAAAAAGGCAAATGAATTTTTTTTATCTCTAGGACACAAGTCTTTACATGAATGATTTTTTTTATATTTTTGTTTACAATTTATGCTTCTCTTGGGTAATTTATCTTTGGGAACTATTTTGCTTCTATCTTAAAACCTAAAACTAATGTAGTTATCCTATAGATTTCTCTTTTTCATTTATTATAAAGATCCAAAATTTCTACTAGACAACTCTAGCTTTAACAAAAAAAAATTAAGACTACAAATAATTTCGAAGATTCTATTTTTCCTTACACGTCTCAATACAAACTACATGCATTTACTTGATTATTCCTAGTCAAGTTCAACCCTCTTTCATCATTAGAGGGTTCCACAATTTAAAGGAAGAGGAAGAAATGATTAAATTGGTTCCTAAGGACATTGTTGTCAACTATTAAGCCCACTTCATATTTTTGATAAATTTGATCCTGAGTCTGGATGTCTTAGTTTATATTTATTTTATTTTTGAGTAAATTTATTTGGTTGGTTAGATTATTGTTATTACATGTGGAAGAGGTACCGTCAATGTATAATAAATTTTGTTTGAGGTGAATAATAAATAGTTTTAATTATCTTTTTGAAAGCTTATTTTCTGTTGAAATCTAAACAATGAAAGCTTATTTGAAATATTGGAAGGAAAAGATATTTTTTTGATATGTATGTATGTATGTGTGTGTATATATCTACATATATGTATGTATATCTACACATACACACACATATGTAGATATACATACACAAGTGTATGCATTCATGTATGTATGTATGTATGTATGTATACATGTGTGTGTACATGTATGTATGTATGCATGCATGTATGTATGTATAGATATGCATATGTACATATATGTACACATACATATCTATATGTGTATGTGTATGTGATGAAGTGTGCTCCCCTTAATACCACAAACACATAACAAACATAGAGAAACAACAACAATAATATGCAAGAACAGAAAATTGGCTTCTTATTATCTCCACAAATGTGGAATTACAAATTTTTAGAATTACAACATGCAAAGCCACATGGGCATTCCCTTACAATATTCTTTAGGACAAAGCCTCGAATCAATACCCAGATCTACTACCCAGAACTATTCTGAACTGCCTAAGACAATAATATAGCCTTCCTTATATAGGCAATTTCCACCGCCCGAGAAGGTTCCAGAAATTTAGCCCTAAGGGCCGACCAAACTTAGAATTATTTTATTTTTCAATTTATTACATCAAATTCGGCTCAAGATAACCTTTGAAACCCGAACAGAAATTTTGAAGAAAATTATTTTCCGCCATTTCGGGTGGCCCAACTTCCGAAGACCATAAGTCATCACCAATTGACCCGATCGGCTATTATAACCCCATTTCAGAAATGCCACAAAGTGCTCTATAGGCTTGACCCGCGCAAGCACCCGTCACCCAAATTTTTGACCTCATTCGGGGCCTCTAAAGCCTTCAAAACTGAGTTCAAAGTTTCTGTACCCTGCTGCCAATACCGAAAATCTTCAATATCTTCCAACATACACTTGATCTGGAAATGAAACTTTGCTGGCAAACTTATATGACCAAAATGAACCTCCAAGAAAGAAATCAGATCATTCTGAGCACGTTTGAAAATTACCAAAAATAGTAACTTTCCACAAATAGCAGCTCTGCACAAAATAACCCTTATTGAATATAAAAATAGAAATATTTTTGGGTGATGCAAGATTGCTCTTACACCCAGGATGCTCCTGCATCAGACACCCAGGGTAATTTGAGAAGTGACCCTGTCATGACTCAGGTGTGCAGAGGAAAACCAAGATGGCTAACCTCCTCCTTTGTCAGCCATGATGAATCTTCAACAGGTCATCCTTTCCACTTGACCAGATATTCTTCATATGTCCTGTTCCTTGTGCTTCTGCCAACATGACTGTCCAGTATATCCTCGATCTCCTTAGTGTCTGAACTAGTTGCTGGAATACTCCACTGTGCTGCTGCAACCTCATCTTCAACACCTCCTTCGTGATACTCTGTCAAATCTAAAATGTTAAACACTGGTGAAATATTCAGCTCACTAGGCAATTCTACCTCATATGCATTTCCTGAATCATGCTTCTTCAGTATCTTACATGGCCCAAACTTCTTCATTTTCAGCTTGTTATATGTACCAACCGGAAACCGCTCCTTCCGCAAATGAACCATGACTTCATCACCAACCTAAAATTCCTTATACCTCCTTTTCTCATCTGCCTTAGCCTTATACTGTGCATTCATCTTGGTAATATGCTTCCTCACCTCCTCATGGATGTTCTTCAAGTGTTCTGCAAAATCCTCAACTTCAGCACTACTTATTTCTCCTTTATCTATCTTTCTCAATTCAGATGCATTTCTTGGACTACTTCCATATATAATCTGGAATGGTGATTTACCAGTGCTTCTATTGACAAAATTATTGTATGCAAATTCTGCCTGTGGTAAAATCAAATCCCATCCTGTTGGCTTATCTCCAACCAAACATCTCAGCAAATTTTCCAAACTCCTATTCACCACCTCTGTCTATCCATCAGTCTGTGGATGATGTGATGAACTAAACTTCAAATCTGTCTTCAACTTCTTCCACAATGTACGCCAGAAATATCCAACAAACTTAGTGTCCCGATCTGAAACTATGGTCTTTGGCAAACCATGAAGTCTCACTACTTCTCTGAAAAATAATTCTGCTACATGAACAGCATCATTAGTCTTCTTGCAGGGAATAAAATGTGCCATCTTTAAAAATTGGTCAACTACTACAAAAATTGAATCATGTCCCCGCTGTGTCCTCGGTAAACCAAGAACAAAGTCCATACTGATATCCTCCCAAGGATTCTCTGGTATAGGTAATGGCTGATACAACCCTGTATTCTGCTTCACTCCTTTTGCTATCTGACATACTCTGCAACTCTGTACAAACTTCTTCACATCTTGCTGCAACTGTGGCCAATAATAATTCTCACTAACCAAACCAAGGGTTTTGTCACAACCAAAATGTCCAGCCAATCCTCCGCTATGCTTCTCCTTGATGAGATTCTCCCTCATAGAACTTCATGGAATGCACAACTGACTCCCTCTGAATAGCATATCATCTTGGATGATAAAATCCAGCCATTTCATCCTGTCTAGAGTAACAGGTTATGTACAAGCCTTCCAAGCTTCACCAAAATCAGGATCCTCTGGATACAAATTCTTGAGTTCCTTGAACCCAACCACTTCAATCTGCATTTCTGTCAGCAATAGTTTCCTTCTGCTAAGAGCATCTGCAACCCTATTAGACTTTCCACTTCTATGTTTCAAAACAAATGTATAACTCTGTAAAAACTCAACCCATTTCAAATGCCTTTGATTCAATTTTCCTTGACTATTCAAATATTGCAAAGCTTGATGATCAGTATACAAAACAAACTCCTTAGGAAGTAAATAATGTCTCCACTTCTTTAATGCCTGAACTATAGCATAAAATTCTTGATCATAAATAGAATATTTCCTCTTGGCATCATTTAACTTCTCACTGAAATAAGCAACAGGTTTACCTTCTTGGCTCATAACAGCTCCTATTGCAGTACCACTAGCATCACAATCTACTTGAAACACCTTATTAAAATTTGGAAGTGCTAAAATAGGTTGTTCTGTAACTTTTTGTTTCAATAATTGAAAACTATTTTCTGCCCCATTAGTCCACTTAAACTCTTTTCTATCCCCTCTCATTATTTCAGTCAAGGGTCCACAAATACTGCTAAAATTTCTGATAAACTTTCTGTAAAAGCTAGCTAGACCATTAAAAGATCTTACCTCAGTAGCACTCCTTGGAGTAGGCCATTCAAGGATAGCCTGTACCTTCTCTGGGTCCATTTTTAGACCTTCTGCTGAAACTACAAATCCCAAATACACTAGCTCTTTCTTCACAAAACTGCACTTCTTCAAATTAATCAACAATTTCTCTTCTCTCAACTGCTCAAATACCATACGAATATGCATCATATGCTCATCCAATGTCTTACTAAAGATCAAAATATCATCTAGGTAAACAATGACAAACTTACCCAGAAATTCTTTCAGAACCTCGTTCATGAGCCGCATGAAAGTGCTCGGTGCATTGGTTAGCCCAAAAGGCATGACTAACCACTCATATAGTCCTTCCTTTGTCTTGAAGGTAGTCTTCCATTCATCTCCTTCTCTGATCCGAATCTGGTGATATCCACTCTTCAGATCTATCTTTGAGAAATACACAGCTCCACTCAAACAGTCCATAATATCATCCATTCGTGGCAATGGAAACCTATACTTGATTGTGATCTTGTTTATTGCTCTGGAATCTATACACATCCTCCATTCTCCATTCTTCTTTGGTGCTAATACCGCTGGCACAGCACAGGGACTCAGACTCTCACGGATCAATCCTTTCTGTAACAGTTCATGTACTTGTCTGTTCAACTCCTCACTTTCTACAGGTGTCATTCTGTGTGCTACCTTATTCGGAAAACTCACTCCTGGGATCAAGTCCATCTGATGACTGATCTTCCTGACTGGTGGTAATCCATCAGGCATGTTATCGGATACAATATCCTAAAACTCATTCAACAAATCTACAACTTCTACAGGAACATCTTCTACTTTCTCTTTACCAGCTTTTGGAATTAAAGAAAAACATACATGCTCATGCCTCATACCATCTAGGAAATTTCTTCCATCAACAAAATTTATCCTTGCATTACCACATACCTTTTCTTCAATCTCCTTCAATGGTTTTAGCTTATGTCGCACTCCATCCTTTGTCAGGGAATAGGTATTCGCACGACCATCATGTACAGCACATCTGTCAAACTGCCATGGTCTACCCAACAACATATGACATGCATCCATAGATATGATATCACACAATACCTCATCTTGGTATCCGCCAATCTTGAACTTCACCAGGCATTGTTCATTGACCATGACCTTATGGTCATCCTGTACCCAGGCAATCTGATATGGATGTGGGTGTTTCTTTCTCTTGAGCTTCAACTTTGTCACCATCTCTTCTGACACCAAATTGTCAGTGCTTCCACTATCAATGATCACATCACAATATTTACCTTCACACTTGCACCTGGTGTGAAACAGGCTCCTCCTTTGCTCAGGTTCATTCTCACCACTCAACAGGACTCTTCTGTTAATCAACGTTTCTCCTCTTTCAGCATCTTCAGAATTTGATGATCTGGCATCTTCATCTACATGTCCAACTCTGGCCTGGCCTTCATTTCTTCTATCTGTTCTGCCTTGGTGCTGAGGACATTCAAATGCCCTATGACCTTCTTCTCCACAGTGAAAACATGTTCCACGGAAGCCTCCTCTTCCAGATCCTTGTCCTCTTCCTCTTCCTCTCTGATCTCTATTATTCTGATCCTGGAAGTGATTGAAATTATTTCCTCGCTGATTCTGACTACTACTGGCCTCATCCTTCTTTTTCGGATCCTCATTTTGGCCACCATATGACCGTCCACCAGATCGTCCACCATGACCTCTTCTATTTTGTCTGCTCTCAAACTTCTTGTTCAGCTTTTCCTCTACTTTTAGGGCAAACTGGTATGCCTCTTCAATACTGTTCATTCGAACCAGATTCAACTCCTCCTAAATGATTGGCCTTAACCCATTAAGGTATCGGGCAACTTTCTCCTTATCAGCTTCTGCATGGCCTGTTCTGATGAGGAGTCGATAGAACTCCTCTGTATACTCCTGAACAGATCTTCCTGCTTGCTTCAAACTTTGCATTTTCTTTAGTAGATCAAGCTCATAATCAACAGGAATGAACTGTCGCTTCAATTTATCCACCATCTGATCCCATCTTGTGATTTTATCTATCCCTCTTCTATTTCGCTCTAATTGAATTTCTTGCCACCAGATTTTTGCATGACCTTTCAGTCTGGCCTTCGCAAATTTGACCCTATCAGGATCCTCAACATCTTCATACTCAAAATATTCCTCACATTCATTGATCCAGTCGATCAATTCCTCTGGGTTAAGATTTCCAGAAAATGTAGGAACCTCAATCTTAGGTCTTTTCCCAATCTTGGAAATCGCCCGAAAAAGTCTTTCTTCCTCCTGGTTCACAATTTCAGCTTCTCCTTCTTGATATTCTTCTTCGGCTTCATCCTCGCTTTCGTCTCTGATATTAAGATTCATTCCTCTATGAATCTCTTCTTGCAATGCTCGCACTTGTCTCTGCAGCTCTCTAACCTCAGGTGTCACAGCACCAACTCTTCCGTCACGTTCTCGTCATGGAGGCATTTTCACGATGCGCGCTGAAACCCTAGCCACGGTCCTGGTGCAAACTGCCTCACAGTCGGCGATCTGTTTACACACTCAAGAACTCCTGCTCTGATACCACTTGATGAAGTGTGCTCCCCTTAATACCACAAACACATAACAGACATAGAGAAACAACAACAATAATATGCAAGAACAAAAAATTGGCTTCTTATTATCTCCACAAATGTGGAATTACAAATTTTTAGAATTACAACATGCAAAGCCACATGGGCATTCCCTTACAATATTCTTTAGGACAAAGCCTCGAATCAATACCCAGATCTACTACCCAGAACTATTCTGAACTGCCTAAGACAATAATACAGCCTTCCTTATATAGGCAATTTCCACCGCCCGAGAAGGTTCCAAAAATTTAGCCCTAAGGGCCGACCAAACTTAGAATTATTTTATTTTTCAATTTATTACATCAAAGTCGGCTCAAGATAACCTTTGAAACCCAAACAGAAATTTTGAAGAAAATTATTTTCTGCCATTTCGGGTGGCCCAACTTCCGAAGACCATAAGTCATCACCAGTTGACCCGATCGGCTATTATAACCCCATTTCGGAAATGCCACGAAGCGCTCTATAGGCTTGACCAGTGCAAGTGCCCATCATCCAAATTTTCAACCTCATCCGAGGCCTCTAAAGCCTTCAAAACTGAGTTCAAAGTTTCTGTACCCTGCTGCCAATACCGAAAATCTTCAATATCTTCCAACATACACTTGATCTGAAAATGAAACTTTGCTGGCAGACTTCTATGACCAAAATGAACCTCCAAGAAAGAAATCAGATCATTCTGAGCACGTACAAAAATTACCAAAAATAGTAACTTTCCACAAATAGCAGCTCTGCACAAAATAACCCTTATTGAATATAAAAATAAAAATATTTTTGGGTGATGCAAGATTGCTCTTACACCTAGGATGCTCCTGCATCAGTATGTGTATGTGTATGTGTATGTGTATGTGTATGTGTATGTGTATGTGTATGTGTATGTGTATGTGTATGTGTATGTGTATGTATGTGTGTGTGTGGATGTGTGTGTGCATGTGCATGTGCATGTCCATGTGCATGTGCATGTGCATGTGCATGTATATGTATATGTATATGTATATGTGTGTGTATATACATACACACATACATATATATATACACATACATACATATATTTGTGTGTGTGCGCACACTTAAAACCATCTATCAAAATTTGAAAGAAAATATTTCCTTGTCTATTATTTGCCTTTTAAGTTTCAAAAGTTTCTTTTATTTTTTTATTTTTTTTAAATCATGATTTTCCACCTTAAATCCATAATAGTAGCTCCCATGGAAGGAATCATTAAAGCACTAATTTGAGGTCCTTTGATTTACTCAAAGGGATCTTGAAGGAGCACTTAGAACTCTTCTAGTGAATTAATGGTTCACACACAACAACAACAAAAATTCATACTAGAAGTCACATATACAACAAAGAAGAAATGAAAAATAGTCAATCTTTGTTTTATTGTAATTTGTGATTTTTATCAAAAAAGGGACATTTATTATTTACAACTTGTTTTCTTTGTGCCTCAATATGTTTGTGCATTAGTTGGTTTAATTATTATTTTTTAAAAAACTCAAAAATATCATTGCATATTTTTATTTAGATTAAAGTCATCAAAATAAAGAAAACAATCAACTCATCCAACACAATGAAAATATTTATCACAAGTAGACAAATCAAATCAAATCAAAGCAACCAGTAAGAACATCCAAACTTTAAAACATCTCAATCTATCAACATACAAATAAAACAAGAAAAGAAAAAACACTTGATTCAAATATCCAAATAATTAAAAGAGTAACTAACACAATCAACCCCTATCACATTTGTAATAATGACTTGCCAACTCATGTAATCAGCAAGAGAAATCATGTGAGATGATTTTTGATGATATGTATTTTGATGAGCTAATAAAAATAAATCCTTTTGATAATCAATCACTTTCCACTTTCCTCATATCAATTTTTCATTACCCTCTCATCCCTCTATGTATTTTCTAGAACCTAAAATATCTTAAATATGTCTAAATTGATTAGGATCTCTTATGGATTATCTTATCCCATATAGTGTCATAAATTATATCCCTTTGAATTCACACTCATTTTGGGCTCACTTTGGTGGTTATGCATCATGCCCTTGATTCATGATTGATTGTGTTCAATCCATGACCATATCTAGAAGCCTAACACAATTTTGAGCTCATTGACCTTGGTTTTGGCTCAAAAATCTAAGACTATCATTTCTGGTGCCATAGGCATTCTAGACTATGGTACCTAGTGCCATATTCCAACCTTTTCAAGACCAAAATTACATCCCTAATGGGTGTGAAAATGTACAGTGAGAAAGTGTTTCCTAATATTCTCCTTCAAAATTTAAACCAAAAATATGTAAGTTCTATATAAATAAAAATTCACTTACCCTCCTCCCCCATTTCAACATCCCATATATGTCTAAGAATTCATTCTCCTATCTCCATTTGATCATTTCAATTAATCATCTTTAAGGAAGTTGAGGATGTCTAAAGTCAATAATTCAAGTTTAGAAATCATGATCAAGTTTATATATTTCTCCATGAGTGAAGGAATGCATCAACTCCTATCAAGAAACATCAAGCTCTATGATTGATTCAAGGAAAGAAGTTAATAATGAAGGTATCATTTATCAATTTCAATATTTCCTTTAATGATTTTAGCCTCTGGTCTACCAGGGGTAAGCTCTCCTTAATACATCATAGTTGTAGTAGAGTTTAATTCCTATCCAAAGTTTGAATTAGGAAATCCCCTAGACGATAAAATATTCTTCTTCTTTTCTATGTGCGGGTTATAAATGTGACTATCAAAAGCTGTAGAATTGCATGGAGCAAACTGAGATATACAATTCTGGATTTTGAATAGGTGAAAACTAATGGAATATGTTGATTAGTACATATGACCAACACTTTTTGGCTGAACTTTGAAGGGAGTTTTCTATAGTGCATAGTTATCTAGAAAATTTGAATTTTTAGTTCATGAAAGAACCTTTAGGACTAAGACACCTAGCACACTTGACTAGCATTTTCATGGTTAGATTTCAATGGGAAGTTCCTTTTTATATCTCATTTCTAGATCTATACTTTTATGTTAGCTTTCTAATATGTTTATTTTTGTTTAAACTAAATCTTGTCAATTTTAAATCATTTTACGTAGTTCATGCATATTCAATTTAATCATATCCAACCAATCCAATTATTCAATTCAAACAGGAATAATCAGTCATAATTCTTAACTCTCCCACAATACTAGAGTTTGGACTACTTGGTTGTTCCCTAATAAAATAAAGTTTGGAAATGGTGAATGAGTCCCTAGTTTATTCCTAGGCTAAGATCCCATTTCCACACCATTTCATTTTGGTGAACCTAACATAGCTTGTGTAATTTTTTATTTGGATGTTTTTATTTGAGTGTAATTGAATAAATAGTTTTAGAGACATTAATTTCTAAAATTAGTCTTTTACATTCTCACATTCATTGATTAACCATCATTTTTTAATCTCACATTTCTTAAAAGGTCGTTAATTGATCATTTTATTGCTATCTCACAAATTTTAATCACTTGTTTAATCAATCAGATAATTTATATTATTGCATATCATTTGTTAGTTGATAACATTCAAACTTTTAATATTTTTTTTAGCTAATTAAATGTATTGTAAGCATAAACCACTCCATTTGCCTTGAAAACTAGCTTTTGTTTTTTATTTTCGATGGTCAATTATAAATTGTTGGATCTTGTACTATTTTATGAGTTTCATAACCCATTATTCTAAATCCAATATCCACATGAGAATTTATAGACTCATGGATTTTCACGGTGTTAAGAACGATTTGATTGTTAATGTATCCCCACCTAACAGCTTGGGTGAATCATATTCTCTCAATCCATCACTTATCTTGCTTAATATTGTGAAGACTCCTTTCCCTCATGCTTATCTTAATGAGGGTGACCCTTCAACACAAGTACCTAAGAAATAATTGGAAAAGATAGATAAGCAATAGGAATATCTTCAACAATTTGCGAGTCAAGAACTCTTGGTTAGAGAGGAAATCCCCTTGATTCAAGGTTTAAGAAATTTGATTCATAATGATGAATATGTGTTCAAGTTATACGTGGAATAATTCACATAGTGGATTAAAACACTATGAAATTATCTAGTTTCATGAAAGTTCTTGGAATTTTTGTTCATACAACACAAGTTGAGATATCAATGCATATTATTACAATGATAGCCAATATTCCTACATACATATCTTCTATCATGGATACTACTACATAAAATGTATTATTATGTATGATAGTGTCACAAAAATTATGTCTCAACCTTGCATTTACATAAGGTTTCCATTTAGAGTAAGTTAACATCTAAGCATAGATTGGCCCAAAAATTTTCCCAATTCTATGAATTGGCTAGGTAAGCATGTCATTAATTTTTTGTTTCAAGATCATGCCTATATTTGAAGATATTAAAGTTTGTAATGCCCTACTAGGGAAACCTCAGAACACATGGTCAAAAATAAAATGGAACAAAATGCAACCACAAGAGGCACTACATCCTCCTCCCTAGGCCTAGGCTTACTCCTAGAAGGCTCCAAAGAAAGTTATATGTCCTCTATTTGTAAAGCACCCAAATCAAGAACATGGGTTGCATCAAGAATTTACTATCTCATAAAAAAAAACATGAAACATGTCATGGATGCACAATAAGCTTGGTGGTAACACCAAGTGATGGGAAACAAGACCAATCCTCTCTAGAATCTCAAAAGGTCCAAAAAAATGCAATACTAACTTAGATCCTTTTCCATAATGGATGGGTCTCTTTTGTGGCTAAACTCATAAAAACACATGGTCACCCACTAAGAAGTGACAATATAACCTATAAGCATCACAATTATTCTTCTATTTATCATGAGCACTAATGCTCTCTAATATGAACCACATACTACTCCATATCCTGAAGCATCTTAGGACCCAATACTACATGGTCCTCCAAATGATCCCAACTCAAAGGTGTAAGGCACAGTTAACCATACAAGGCCTGAAAAGGAGACGTGCCAAGAGAACTATGTTGGAGATTTACCAGCAGGCAAGTATTGACTGTATGTTTGTCATTGATGACAACATATGGAAAGTAGCATGTGTGGAAGTATTATGCAATAAGATTTTAGTATTTATAGCATGGACATGATATCAGCATGATATCATAGGCATAGAGGTCAACTGTTAGTACAGACAATTATATTGCAGTTGGTGTCAGCAGTGTTCCTGACAGAGCTACAGGAAATGTTCTATGTACGGTTGTCCATATAGTTATCATGGAGCCTTGTGTGCTCGGATTTATGTTGAAGACATGTTAGTGATGTTTTAGTTATGGACACATAGTCTATTGATAAGTAGAAGTGTAGTTATGCAGTCACTATTCACCAGCAGTAATTTCCTGTGTTTATTTTGAAGAGTCGATAGAGATTTTATTGGTTATGTAGTTGGGCCTATCTTCAGGGTATGCATCCTTGGAGTTAAGCTTGGAGAATTGTTGTTGATGTTTAGTTAAGAGTGCATGAGTTAATTTAGCTTGAGGAGAAAGATCCAATTGTTTTGGTAGAGCCGACAATGTGTAGCATGCGTCTACAATTATCTTATTAGACATGTCCCAGATTGTGTTGCGTGCATAATAGAGCCAATAGAATGTTTATTGGATTTTGTTATGGTTTCTCTAAAATGATTTCAAGGTGGTTCTAATAGGCCAACTTTATTATATCATTTGGAGGAAAGATATTTATAGGTAGTCATTTGTGATTGTTGAAGTGCGGTTCATGGTTGATTAAGTAGAACAGAGCAGAGAGTGTGAAGTGTTCAGCCATCAGAAGAAGGTCTATGTGACCAAGTAAAGTACTTGTGCTATTCATTGGAATTGATCTAGATAGTAGGTCAAAGCACAATTCACCAAGATCTAGATATAGTGTGTATCTATTATTCAAAAGGTTGTAGCCTTCACCCATTTGAGCAGTGAGCTCTCGGACAGTGCATCCTCTCCCCTAATAGGGACAATTGTAAAAGACTCCTAACAAGGTCTGACCCTTGACTAGGTCTACTATACTAAATATATTGTAAAGCTACTCTTAACAGGATAAAGGATCTTCTAACAAGGATCATAATACTCTAGTGCAAAATATTAGTGGGTGTAAATTCTCACCGGGGTTTTTACCTATTTGGGTTTCCCCATAACCAAAATATTGGTGTTGTGTTCTTGTGTTCTTTCATTATGTTCATGTTTTATGTTTAAGTATACTTAATTGGATAAATAATTGAATCTTCTAGATAACTAATTCATCCCCCCCCCTCTCAGTTATCTCTTGGGACTATTCCTAACAATTGGTATCAAAGCCAAGTGTCTCGGAGAGAAAGTTTAACAGCTTGAGGTTGATTAGATGGCATAATTTAGGAAAGAGATTCCTAAGTTTGATGTAGAGAATTATCTTGATTGGAAGAACAAGATGGTGACTCATTTGTAGTGCATTGCTTTTGAAGTTTTTGATGTGACTATCAAAGCAGCCAAGATACCTACCCTAGAAGACCTTGCACAAGAAGATGCTACTAATAGGCAAAAAGAATTGTTTCATCATAATGTTATTTCTAAAGAAGCCCTTATCAGCGCCCTATCTAATGGTGAGTTTTCAAAAATAAAAAAGGTGGATATAGCCCACAAGATTTGGAAGCACCTAGAAGACATATTTGAAGGAGATGAACAAGCAAAGGATGCACGCAGAAAGACATGGAAGAAAAGATACAATGCATTAGAGATGTTGCCTAAAGAAAACATCAGAGCTTACAATCAGACGGTAAATGAAGCAGTTGTTGGAATCAGAAATAATGGTGGAGAGATTTCAGAGGAGGACATTATGGACAAGTTGATGAGTACTCTTACTCTTGAATATGAAAGCAAGATTAACATCCTTGATGAGACCATGCAGCTTACATCAAATTTCAAGAGAGAGACTTTGATCAACAAACTCTCAACTTTTGAGATTTCAAGATTGAAGACAGAACCAAAGAGTGAAATAGCCTTTAAAGCAATAGTTCATGGGAAGAAATCTACAAACACTTCTAGTAATTTTGATGATGATGATGAAGAGAAAAATTTAGAGGATTTCATTGTTATGATAGCTAAAAGAGAAAAGAAAGGAAAAGGAAAATATGAAGGTCAATTACCATTTAAGTGCTTTTCATGTAATAAGACAGGTCACTTTGCATCTAAGTGTCCTTCTAGAGCTAGAAAGTTCAAAAAGGATTACAAGCCTAAGAATTCTAAGGAATGCTACTATGCTAGAGATGGAGTATTAGATGATGAATCTAGTGAAGAAGAAATTGGATTCATTTCTATTGTACATAAAATGAATAATAAGATAGCTCATGAAGATAAGAAAGGAAATCAATAGCTTGCATTGATTTCACAAGCTGACATAAGGATAGACTGAATTATAGACAGTGGTTGTTCACATCACATGATAGGTGATAAAGGTAGGTTTGTTCATTTGGACAAATACAATGGTGGTATGGTCAGATTTGGAGACAACACTCCTAAACCTATAGTTGGTAGAGGAGCCATCACCTTGGATGGAAAGAATAGTACATATGATGTTCTTTATGTTAATGGTTTAAAACATAACCTTCTTAGTGTTGGTTAGTTACTTGGAAAAGGATATCAGTTGGAGTTCAAAGATAGAAAATGCATTATTAACAACAAAGATGGTGTTATGATTGCATCAGGCTCAAAGACAAGAGGTAATGTTTTTCAACTCAATTCAAAAGCAAGTTGTTTTGTGGCTAAAGTTGATGACAGTTGGTTGTGGCATAAAAGACTATGTCATATCAATTTTGATAACATAGTGAAGATAAGCAATGTTAAGGTAGTAAGAGATCTACCTAGCATAGCAAAGCCAGTTGATACTATATGCAGGGAATGTGTAATGGGGAAGCATGTGAGAAATTCATTTAGGAGCAAGTAGAATTCAACACAAAACAAGTTGGATCTGATTCATACAGATCTATGTGGTCCAACTCAAATAAGATCATACTATGGTGAAATCTATTTCATTTTGGTCTTTGATGATTATACTAGGATGATGTGGGTTGCATTCTTGAAAGATAAGTCAGAAGCATTTGAGAAGTTCAAAATATTCAAAGCTAAGGTTGAGAATGAATCTAGACTAAAGATAAAATATTTGAGATCGGATAGAGGAGGAGAATTCACCTCTGACAAATTCTATGAGTACTACGAAGATCATGGCATAAAGAGACAATTAAGTGCACCTAGAACCCCTCAGTAGAATGGAATTGTAGAGAGAAGGAATAGGATCATCCTTGATACAGTGCACACCATTATGATAGAAGGAAAGGTTGCACACACCTATTGGAGAGATGCGGTCAATACAATAGTCTATACCATTAATATAATTCAATTGAGGCCAGGCGCTAACAAAATACCTTATGAGCTATGGTTTGGTAATGTTCCCATAGTAAAATACTTTAGAATCTTTGGAAGCAAGTGCTACATCAAGAGGGATGAAGCAATAGGCAAGTTTGATGCAAGAAGTGATGAAGGTATTTTTCTTGGTTACCCTACTAAAAGTAAAGCTTATAGATGTTTCAATTTAAGATTGAAAAAGATCATTGAAAGTGCTCATGTAAAGATTGATGAAAATTTTATGATTCAAGAAAGATATCATGATTACTCACCCATGATTGAGGAAGAACCTAGACCCTCCACTAGTGAGATAGTTATTGAAGAAATGTTTGAAAGTATTGATGTCTTATTCAATGACCCTGAGAGAAGTGAAGAAGAAAATCCTAAAGCTGATAAGTCAACATCACCTAAAGTTCCAAAGTTTACATCAAGAAATCATTCCAAGATAGACATCATTGGAGATAAGAGTGCCAAAGTCCTAACAAGGTCCCAAGAAAAGAACTCAGCTAGCAGTGAAGTGGTATGTTTACTATCTCAGATTGAACCTTTAAGTGTTGAAGATGCATGTAATGATTCAGATTGGCATGATCCTATGAAAGAAGAACTTGATCAAATTGTTAAGAATGACACTTGGGAACTGGTCCCAAGACCTAGTGATAAGAATGTGATTGGAACAAAATGGATATTCAGAAACAAGATGAATGAAGATGGTACTGTAGTAAGAAACAAAGCAAGATTAGTATGTAAAGGATATGTGCAAAGAGAAGGCATTGATTATTCAGACACATTTTCACCTGTGAGTAGATTAGAAGCTATTAAGTTGTTTCTAGCTTATGCTACAGTCAAAAACTTCAAATTTTATCAAATGGATGTTAAGTCAGCATTCCTAAATGGAGACTTGAAAGAAAAAGTATAAATTGAGCAGCCGGAAGGATTCACCTTATCAGACAGACCTGATATGGTATGCAGATTGAATAAGGCCCTCTATGGACTTAAGAAAGCCCCTAGAGCATGGTATGAGAGACTAGATGGATACTTAACAAATATTAGATTCAAGAAAGGAGCAGCAAATTGTAATCTATTCATTAGAGAGACATCTGAAGGTTTGCTTCTTGTAGCTATATTTTTTGATGACATTATCTTTGGAGGTAATGACAAACTAAGTGCAAAATTTTCCAAAGAAATGCAGAATGAGTTTGAGATGAGTATGATTGGTCCTATCAAATACTTTTTGGGACTAAATGTGCAGTAGATAGAAAAAGGAATTTTCATTAATATGACAAAATATGTGAAAGAGATACTGAAGAAATTCAAGATGGATGATTACAAGCTAGTAGGAAACCCTATGATCACTAGATGCAAGCTCACAAAAGAAGATGACTCACTAGTAGTAGACATAACATTGTATAAGTCTATGATTGGTAAACTTACATATCTTACTCAGACTAGACCTAATATTTTAAATATAGTTGGCATAGTTGGAAGATTTTCAACAAAACCTAAACAAAGTCACCTCATGGCAGTAAAGAGAATATTCAAATACTTATAAGGCACTATAGATTATGGTCTATGGTATCCTAATTTAGAAAATGTTGAGCTTCATGTGTACACTGATGCAGATTGGGCAGGATGTGTTGATGACAGAAAGAGTACTTCAGGAGGAGTAGTGTTTCTTGGTGATAGACTTGTCACTTGGACAAGCAAAAAACAAAATTGTATTTCTCAATCAATAGTAGAAGTGGAGTATGTTGCAATAGCCTTAAATTGTTCTACAATTGTTTGGATCAAGCAGATGATAAAAGATTTTGGAATTCAAATTGATTATCCTATTTTTATTCACTGTGATAACACTAGCACTGTCAATATGTCAAAGAACCCTATGATGCATGCAAAGACAAAGAACATTGAGATCAAGTATCACTTCCTAAGAGAGAAAGTGGCAGAGAAAGAAGTCAGGTTGGACTATGTGAGTACTAAATATTAGTTGGTAGATATATTCACAAAGCCCTTGCCTAAGGATACTTTTGAGTATCTTAGGAAGAAGTTGGGAGTAATTCCCTTCCTTGATTTTTCTTAGAAGAAAGAAGGAAAGGCATCAGTCCTCTGGGACTAGTGGAAGGTTGACTACTCTACCTCAGGAGTAGTACTAGTGCTTAAAATGAATGGAACCCTTTGCCATTGATGTCAAAGAGGGAGTATATATAGAGTCATGAAAAATAGAAGTAAAAATAATAGTAATATACTAAGGGGGAGTAGTATTCAGATATGACAGCAGTTCAGTTGAGGAAATGGAGAATATTAGAAAATATTGCAACAAATGGAGGATTCATCTTTGGGGGACTTTTGAAGAGGAAATGGATAATGTTATAAAAGAAATATTCTTTTGGGTTGGTGGTGGTTTTTCATTCCACATGTTTCCACCAATGCCAAAGGGGGAGATTGTTGGAGATTTGCCAGGAGGCTAGTACTGACTATATGTTTGTCATTAATGACAACATATGGAAAGTAGCATGCGTGGAAGTCTTATGCAATAAGCTTTTAGTATTTTTAGCATGGACATGATATCAGCATGATATCATGGGTGCAGAGGTCAACTATTAGTACAGATGGTTATATTGCAATTGGTGTCAGCAATGTTCTTGACAGAGCTACAGGTAGTGTTCTATGTATGGTTTTCCATACAATTATCATGGAGCCTTGCGCACTTGGATTTATGTTGAAGACATGTTACTGATGTTTTAGTTATGGACGCATAGTCAATTTATGAGTAGAAGTGAAGTTATGCAGTCAATATTCACCAGCAGTAGTTTCCTGTGTCTATTATGAAGAGCCGACAGAGATTTTATTGGTTATGTATTTGTACCTATCTTCAGGGTATGCACCCTTTGATTTAAGCTTGGAGAATTTTTTTTGATGTTTGGTTAAGAGCGCATGAGTTAATTCAGCTTGAGGAGAAAGATCCAGTTGTTTTGGTAGAGCCAATAGTGTGTAGTGTGCATCTACAATTATCTTATTAGATAGGTCCCAGATTGTGTTGCGTGCATAATAGAGCCGACAGAATGTTTATTGGAATTTTTTGTGGTTTCTCTAATATTATTTCAAGGTGGTTCTAATAGGCTGACTTGATTATATCATTTGGAGGAAAGATATTTATAGGTAGTCATTTGTGATTGCTGAAGTGTGGTTCATGGTTGATTAAGTAGAGCAGAGAGTGTGAAGTGTTGAGCCATCAGAAGAAGGTCTATGTGACCAAGTAAAGTACTTGTGCTATTAATTGGAACTGATCCAGATAGTAGGTCAAAGTGCAATTCACCAAGATCTAGATATAGTGTGTATATATTATTCAGAAGGTTGTAGCCTTCACCCATTTGAGCAGTGAGAGCTCAGATAGAACATCCTCTCCCCTTATAGGGACAATTGTAAAAGACTCCTAATAGGGTCTGACCCTTGACTAGGTCTCCTGTACTAAATATATTGTAAAGCTACTCTTAATAGGGTAAAGGATCTTCTAACAAGGATCATAATACTCTAGTGCAAAATATTAGTGGGTGTCAATTCCCACCAGGGTTTTTACCTATTTGGGTTTCCCCGTAACCAAAATATTGGTGTTGTGTTCTTGTGTTCTTTCATTGTGTTCATGCTTTATGTTTAAGTATACTTAATTGGATAAAGAATTGAATCTTGTAGATAATTGATTCACCCCCCCCCCCCCCAGTTATCTCTTGGGACTATTCCTAACAAACTATGGTACCCATTATTATAGGCAACCTCAACCAAGTATAAATAGTCATCCCATCTTGATTTTTGATCCATCACATAGATACAAAGCATGTCCTCAAGAATGTGATTCACCTGCACCATTTAACCATCACTCTTGGAGTGATATGTTGAACTTAAATTGAGTGACATATCTAAAGAATACTGGAGAAATGTCCATATGCTAGATGTAAACACTAGATCTTGATTTGAAATTATCCTATGAGGTATGTCATGCGACTAAACTTTATCCTCCATGAACACATATTCTACCAAAGAAGCAATATAAGAATATCTCATGGGATAAACATGAGCCACCTTGGACAACTTGTTCATAATAACCATAGTGGCATCATGATGATGTGATGACATCGGTAATCAAGTAATAAAATTAATAGATATATTATCCCACTTCCATTCAAGAATGGAATGTGGCTGCAAAAGACCTACCAAATGTTGATGCTAATTCAAACTTAACCATATGATAACTAAAATAAGAACATACACATAAATTAAATAACTCGCAACACTATGATTTGTTCTTAGGAAACCCAGGTTGTCAAGGGAAAACCTCGGTGGGAATGGTACCCACAAATGATGCACTAAAAATATTTTGTCCCTATTAGGAGACCTTGCCTTATTAGGAGTATGATATTACATTAGTACAAGTCCTTGTTAGAGGACAAACCCTATTAGGATTCTATAACTCTGTTAGGGGTGAATACAAAATGGAGCTCACTTCTCTTACAAAGGAATCATTGTCCAGTATTACACAACTATCTTGTAACAACAAAAATGATTGAAACAACATTTGATATGCCAAAGTAGTTCCAATAATAGATCACAAAATCCTCTACATTATTATGACATCATAGTCCATGCAGACACACCCTAACAACTTTTCATCTCAAAGCATATATACTCATTCTCATAATATTTCTAGTCAGCTCACAAAATGTGTCCAACACATTCAAATAGAAAATACATATTTGGTGATCATATCTAGAAAAATATGGGGTAGGACCAAAACCAAATCCAAAGTAACACTCTTAGAATCTACATGTTACTCCCTTAAACATTTCAGCCTCTTGTATGCCTTGTTACACTGCTATATTTTATTCGCACAACTTCAAAAACAACTCTATCCAGATGAAGCCAAAACTCAAGTGATCATAAAATAAGCTTTATTATATCTCATATAACATATATTTATGTTTTCATACCATAAAGATAAGTATCACATGCTTGCTTATAAAATAGCATGACTATATTCAGGAAATTGTTTCTGTACTTAGGCATTTTTCACTTAACTGATTATCAAAAACTTATTTCCACTTTAGGTGATCATCACACGTGTATGTTTCACCAACAATGAAAAAAATTTAAACCTTCAAGTAGTGCTCACTTTCCAATAATCTCCCCATTTTTCATTGATGGCAACACTTAGGGAAAAATGACCAAGTGTCCAATACCAAACTATAGTTTATATAGTCCTTATATTTTTCACAACTACTACTCCCCCTTTGACATCAATGGAAAATGTATATACAAAAAGTCTATCTATATACAAGGAAAAAATTTGGGGACTTCTTATCAAAACTTACACCATGTGAAGTATGTCTTGGAAAGAGGTTTCCAATATCTTTATATCTTCTTCCCATGTTGTCTTTAATGTCTAACCAATCTAAATGAGACCATTTAATGAAAAAGATGAGATCTCAGCATCCTTTAGTACTTTAGGCTTAGATTCATCAAAACAAATCTTCCTTATCTCCATATCCTCAAGGAGCTTCTCCAAAATTGACAGCTTAGGAGTAATCAAACTCCTCAAGTCACCAAATCTTCCCAACAATATTGTCTTCTCAGTGTGTAGCGCACTTATTTTTTCCAATAATTTGGACACTTCCTTATACAACTCAGTAGCTAATTTTGAGGAGGACCCACAAGTCTTCACCAAATTTTCCAAACTCTTCTCATGATTAAGAATCATTCCTATTATATCTTGCACAAACCTAAAAGGATTTATACAATAGTTGTATATCTTCTTCCATGATCAATGTAGAACCTTGCTATGGAGATAGTGGTATCTAGTATGCCCAAGTCCAACTTTATTGACTTTCATATCTCATCAAACTTCTTCACCACAAATTATTTTTCAACCTTCACAGTTGTGGCCTTCTCCAAATAAGTGAAGTGTGTATCAAAGTCATCAAGAACTTTTCCCAAGTATTTGCTACATCATTAACTTGAAAGGTAAGAGGTATGGGTAAACATTTATTGATTTTTTCCAATACCCTATCCATTACCCTAATTTTCTTCTTTGTTTTCTTCTCAGATCTTTCCTTAGCCTTAGCAAAGGCCATAAGAGATAGCTTCATTAGCTCATCTTCATCCATTTCAACGACATTCTTGATCAAAATATTATTCTCACTTGCCAAAAATTGAGTTGCAGAGGTTGATTCCTCCTTAATAGGAATAGAGATGGGTACTTTTGTCTCTTCTATTTGTGTATCATCCTTTTCTTTGGCCATAACTTCTTTTATTTCATCTTTGGTTATAGTTCCAATATTTGTCACTTTTACTATTCTTTGTGCATTATTATTGTCTTCCTTAGGATCAATGTCAACATTTTCTTAAAAGGGACCATCAATATCCTATGAAGTGTCCAAAGACACTAGTATACTTTCCACAAATAAATATGGTTTCTTTATTGTTCTATAGAACTAATCTATTCCTTCATCATTAGGTTATTCTTCTTTTTCTTTAACTGATTTAGATGATTCTCCTATCATTATAGCTTTTGGTTTGCTCCCTTTAGAGGGATTAGGTTTTTATGGCCCTTCTTTCTTCAAGTAGCAGCATATCTATGGCCTTTTTTGTATCTTCTACTACATATTTTCTTTCCATTATTTTGATCAATCTTATTTTTGTTCTCAATAAAGGTTTCACCTTTTTCAAGATTCTTTCAATTTCTTTATGAGAGATAACCAAATGCATATCCTCTATTACTTTTACTCAGATCTTAATGTCTTCTTATAGGGCTCTCTTCTAATAT
This sequence comes from Chamaecyparis obtusa, assembly GCA_027943335.1. Lineage (NCBI taxonomy): Eukaryota > Viridiplantae > Streptophyta > Pinopsida > Cupressales > Cupressaceae > Chamaecyparis > Chamaecyparis obtusa. The sequence continues at coordinate 959,092 of BSBK01001669.1, forward strand.
ATCAAACATATCCTTTGGTATGCTAGACATATCCTTTGGTATGCTACCTTCTAATTCTACCAAATTCTTTTTGAAAGATAACATATGATATGTTATAATATCTTCAATTTAGACTTTATCAACATCATCATACCTCTCATAGTACCTAGGTAGTTGATTCAACTTCCCTTTCTCAATTATATTTTTTCCTAATATCTTCAAATCATGTTTCCATAGTTGTCTCTCAATTGGCTTTTATTTCTCCTCTTTTTTCTCTTATTTCTTCTTCTTTATAGGAGAATCTTCCTTGGATGGAGTAAGCAAGGTCTTTCTTTTAGAGCTGGGTCCATAACTCTTCACCTTAGGTCTAGAGGACCTTTTTATCTTTGTCAGAGCTTCTCCTTCCTTGTTATCAATTTTTATTATAGTTGACATTTGTGAAGTTCTCCTAGTAGGGGTAGGATCTTGAGCTTTAACTTTGATTACTTCTAGAGGTGAATCTGATATGTCTACATGTTTTGTAGTGCCTAGGAGTGCAAGTTCTAAGCTCGCTATCCTAGAGGATATTTTTGTGACCTTTTTCCTTTATTTTTCCATTATATCTTTAGGTAACCCATCTTTTTCTACAAATTTGTCAAAAAACTTCTCTACTTGTCTCTTCCTTTCTCCCTTACTTAGTTCCTCTCTAACCTTTAGAGACTTTTCTTCATATGCCCCCCATCTCTCTTCATTAGGATATTTTTCAAATGCAAGGATATGTTCTATCTGAGGTATCAATATTTTTGCACCTACCTCATATCCCATGGGAGTACACCACTGTACTCTAGGTTCAATAGCTTCCAAGAAAGTGCAATCTATTTCTAGCATAAAATAGATTTTGTCTTGATATTTTTCTACAATCCCCTTAGGGATTATTTATTTGTGCTTCATTTCTCTCTAAAAATCTTTGAATAGCCCAAAGAGTTCATTTTCAATGTGAATTTTCTCCTGTATTTTGTAATATTTACTAATTTGTGCTTCAGTTGGTTCATCTTGGTTCCATGCATGAAGATGCATGCCATGAAATCTATGTAAAATAGGGAAGAGTAGGTGCAGGATTAATGAACCAAGTTTGAAACTATTTTACTTTTAATGTTTTATCCTTATATTTTCCAATAGCTTTCATATGAGGACCTCACATACATCATAGTGCTCATTTTCAACAACCATCTTGTAAGCCATATGTATTATTCTAGCTGAAATAGAGTTTATTTTGCTATTGTATTACATTTTATATCCTAAAATCATTGCAACCACCCTAAGATACTTCTACTTGATGTCATTGATGGTCATGTCTCTCTTGTCACATTTTGAACTTGTTAGGGTCTCAACGTCCTTTTTCATGTTCTTCCTAGCCACAAGAATCTTTCATGTGTTCTTCAAGGCAGTGACCAGGTGAATTAGGTTTCTTGTGATCTTCATTGGTTGATCACCAATCCAAAAGAACTGATCATGAATCTTTCTGAGTACAATATTGATCCATTTTGGCTCATCAAACTCATAAAATTATACATATTGATGAATATTTAGGTTTTCTAATTTTTTTAATAATGGATTTAGTTTTCCATCCTCACCAAACATGCTTATCAATTCTCTATGTATCTCTATATCTCTAATTGACTCATATTTGTAGTGTGTATATGCCTTGATGTCTTCAACATGAAGAACTCCATGAGGGGTCTTTAATATCAAAGACTTGAGGTGTATCCATGACTTCAAACTGTAAATGTTGAAAGATAAATTTGCAAAACATATTAAATACCTTGATAGAAAAAGTAGGTTTTATGCAACACGTGATCTCAGAGCTCAATCAATCTGCATTAGAATACACAGCATGTTGCTAAAAAATTCTTGAATGGTAATCAATATGAATAAGTATGCCCTTAAATATCTTCACAAAGCATTTCCAGAAGCCTTTAAAATGTATATCCAAAAAGTTGTTTAAATCCATTCACCCATACAACTGTTGGCAAAAAATCTACAACGCATTCCATGCCTTGTGACCTTAAACAAAGTATTTATTCATACTTATGAAACTTTTCAAAACCTCACAAACTCTAATTTTTCATATCCAAGGCTGGATGATTTACTGATGAAATCTTTCAATGCTCCCCCTAAGGTCATGCTTGGCCATTTAGGAAAAAATAGAATCATTATCATCAAGTGAAGATCTAGTAGCATCTACTCCTTCACCGTTATCCTTGGTTTTAGTTTGATTCTTCTCCTTCCATAATTTGTCACTGACCTTTCTTCCTCCTTTTACAAAGTAGTGGTTAAACTCATTCACATTCTTTGTAAAGTATTTTCTAGTGCCACCAATTTTTTTCTTTATTTTTGTAGGTGATCTTTTGTTTCCAACTAGTCTATTATATCTATAGTACTTGGTTATATTTCCCTCATTGTTTCACTTGAAACATGTAACAAGTGGTCTCATAGGATGTGACTGTCTTTGATTGTTTTGTAACTTACAATTCCTTGTAGTGTGCCCAAAATTGTTGCATTTGTGACAAATGATCTTATTGGATGCAGTGGGTTGTCTAATATAATCTTGACTCTTCCATCTTTAATGTAGTTTTCTACATTCATTTCTTCTATGACCATATGCCAAAAAATTAAAGCAATAACTAGAAAAAGCTTTGGAAACATTCTTACCTTTACAGTCCTTCTTCATGTGACCAAATTTGTTACATCCAAAGCATCTTCCTTTGAAAGGTTTGATTTTTTCCCTAGTTTTCTCATTTTTATGAGGTTCTTCTTGTTGTTTTGGTGTCTCATATGTCCTACCTTCAGATTTATTTTCCTAAGATTTGGAACATTCAGCTTCATTGAAGCCAACTCATGTCTTTTCACCTTTAGGTTTTTCTCTCTCTAGTTGGTCCTCAATCTTGTTACTACTCTCATGAATTTTTTCAATATTATTCCTTGCCTCCACAAGCTCTTCTTTAATGATGATATTGTACTTCTCTAGTTCTTCATAATTGGTTTTCACATCATTGATTTCTAGTTGCATTCTTCCTATCTGTACATTTGCACTCTTCAAGGCTTGTTCAAGTTTGTTCTTTTCTTCTTTCTCTTGTTGAATTTCTTTAGTCATTTGCACAGTGATGATCTCATATTCATGCTTTATTACATCATTTTCCTATTTTAGTTTTTCAATTAGATCAAATAAATCATTTTGAGGTTCCCTCATAAGTTATAGCCTTTTGTTTCTTGAAAAGTCAATCTATTCTTTGAACCTCTTGATATAGTTTTCAGCTTTCTTTAGCTTGTATTTTAATTCAGCATTAGCCTAGTCCAAGTCTTCTAGTGTTTCCTCAAAGTTTTCTTCCAAACTTCTTAAATCCATCTGGATCTCCCTTAAACTATTAGGATTTATCTTCAAGGGCCTTTTTCTTTGACACCAATTGTTGAGATCAAGCAATACTGAGAGGGGGGGTGAATCAGTATTGTAAAAATTTTTATTCCATTTAAACCAATTCAAACTTAACCATGCAATAACTAGAATAAGAACACACACATAAAGTAAATAACTCATAATACCATGATTTATTCTCAAGGAAACCCTGGTCAAGGGAAAACCCTGGTGGGGATGGTACCCACAAATGATGCACTAAAAGTATCATGTCCTTGTTAGGAGACATTTCCCTATAATGAGTAGAATACTACATTAGTACAAGTCCTTGTTAGAGGAAACACCCTAATAAGATTCTATAACCCTATTAGGGGTGAATACAAAATGGAGCTCATTACTCTTACAAAGGACTCACTGTCCACTATTACACAAGTATCTTGTAACAAAAAAATTGAATTGAAATAGAATTTTCTATGCCAAAGTAGTTCCAAAAATAGCTCGCAAAATCCTCTGCATTATTCTGACATCCTAGTCCATGCAGACACACCCTCACAATGTTTCATCTCAAATCATATATACCTGATCTCATAATATTTCCATTCGGCTCAAAAATACATCACAAAATGTGTCCAATACATATTCAAATAGAAAATACATAGTCGGCAATCATATCTAGGAAAAGATAGGGTAGGAGCCAAACCAAATCCAAAGCAATGCTTCTAGAATCCACATGTTACTCTCTTAAGTATTGCATGCTCCCTGACCAAAATAGCATGATTGTATTCTATAAAATGTCTCTATACTTAGGCATTTTTCACTTAACTGACTATCAAAAACTTACTTCCAATTTAGGAGATCATCACATAGGTATGTGTTTCCAACAATGAAAACATGTACACCTTCAAGCACTACTCACTTTCCAATAGCAGGCCTTTCCTCTGATGCAAATTTTTAAGTTCTTCCTTAGTAACATCCTTATCAATAGCATGATTATTACTCCTACTAGATCTATGGATACTTTCAAGATTAGGGAAAGCAAAGGGTTGATGTCCCTCTTAGAATCCCTCTTCAATTGGGGTAAAGACATCACCAGACATGGTGCCATCTGAATCAATGGAATCCATCTTGTAGTTATATCCTTGATTTTCCCTACTCCCAAGTGTAATACCCCGAAATTGGCACCTTATAATTTCAATCAATTTTGGTGCATTTCTTCAATTTTACATCATTAAAGTCCTATTTTACTAGGAAATTTTCTCTCTCCTACCTGACTTTATTTGACTTGGTGTCAATTACAAAAACCCTAAATTGCATTAATCTCACACTATAATTAATTCCTAAATATTTAACTTTATTGGCTAAATAATCCCTATGATTAATTAATTTAATTCTAAAGTCCAAAGTGCTTTAAATTAAATTAATTCCACCTCCTTTAGTTAATACACATCATGGAATTAAATAATTATTTGGTTATTTGAATGGACATCTTTATTTGGATTTAATTATTCAAATTATTTGAAAGGTCACCCATATGTGGCAATAATTCATTCTTTTAATTAAATAATTCCTCATATTTGTCTCACCATGGAAATGAAGAGTCAATTGTTTCTTTTCAAGAAACTCTTCATCCTCTCTCCCAACTTTTCTATATTATGAGCTCTTTTTCTTCATTTTGGAAGAGGCAATTGTGAGAGTATCAAAACTATAGTTAATTTTTGTCTCAATTATTTCATGTTTCCAAGCTCTTATTGCATATTAGTTTTAAAATTCATTTAGCATAATTTCATTCTCATAATTAGTATAATTTTCTTACTGCTTTAGCTTAATTATGTTATCTCTTTCAACTTCTTAGATTAAATTTGCACTTCATTCTTATATTAATTGCATCTTCATCTTAGATTAATTGCAATTTGTTCATATTTCAAGCTTTCAAAATCCTTCATATTAGCTTGGTCTTTTGGTTGTTGTCTCTCCAATTTGAGAGTAATTCAAACACCCCAACTAATTAGGAGGCAACAGGTCAAATTGATAGATATTGTGAATTGAGTAATTCATACTCATCTTCATGATTCAATGATTGAGCAATGACTATGTTGTGTATATGGCTGAATTCTAAGGTCCATATTTAGGCATAAGCATTTTGGCACCCACCGTGGGGTAGAAAAATCATTTCTGACCTCACTCTCCAAACTTTTTTGATAAGGAATTTGAACTCTGTCGTGCATCTGTACTTCACTATGTATGAAATTTTGCGCGAGATTTTAGAGTGTGTCGCATGAATTTTTGCTCCCAGTAGAATTCTCTCATGTGAAGAAACACTTTTCTCACACAGATCTTTGCATTTTACCACACGCAATGTAGTACTTTCTCACGCGAAGTTTTTCCATCAGTCATTAAATTTTCCAGATTCTACAATTTACTGTTACTTTTTCCTCACATTTACTTTTTGTTGTTGATTTCATATTTTTGATTTCTACTACGGTGTAACATTGATCTGCAGGTCACTTATCAAAGATCATAAAAACTTGCTAACAGTTTGCTTGCAGGATGGTTGTCGAAGACATTTAAAATGTTGTGCTTGTTTTATTGCTTTCATCACATAGTATAACTAGGGCTTTGTTAAAATTTCTTAAGGGTCCTAATAGAAAAGTAGGGGAATACACTCTTCATTACATGGAAGTGATGCCCATGGATGAAACTGAGACCTAGATGTTTCTAGAATGATGGATACCAGGGGAAGCAAAGCAAGGTAGTGAATCTTTGACACATTTATTTGTTAGGGGACTATGCTCTTCTCTCGCTGAGAAAACTAGAAACCCAAAAACTTGTGAATTGGTTAAGGAGGAACTAGCTCTATGATGAATATGTTTTGCATGTTTGGGTAAGGTGGAGAGGTAGAGAAGTATGCTCTTCTCTCTTTGAGAGAATCAAAAAATCCAACCCTCGAATCCAAGCCAAGTTGTGTCACCTTTAGAGAGCCTGCCGGAAGTTGAACCTCCGGGAATGACCCAAGTGAGTACACACCTATTTTTGGTGATTCCACCTCACTATAATAAAGAATTTTTTGTTGATTCTAAAGACTCCAAAACCATGTTAACTTCCTTCTCTTGATTTCAACTATCATCTTGAGAAGGCTCTATCTTTTGTACTGAGCGGCGCCGCTCCTAGCCCTGCTTGTGGGGGTGTATGACTTTCGAGTGTTGGTGTGGCTATGAGGCCCTAGCCCTATATCAGGGGCATGAAAGGTTAGTGTGAATGGAAGCCCACTAAAAACTTTCCTAGTTAGTTTCCTACCCGAATCACCTCTAAAAGGAAACATAATCTTTGCGTGGGGAGGGGGAAGAATCTCTCCCGTAGATTCTCACCATAGGCATGCACCTGGATGTTTGAAGGTGGTATATGACACTGGCCCCTACTTCAAGGGTAACCTTTGAACATATACTATTGAGTCATTGGAAACACCAAAAACATGGGTGCCCATTAGGGGGTGACACAGCTGTGTGAGGTGAACACATGCGCATAAGCTATGAGGCACGGATTTTATCTTCTCACCATTGTTTTTGTAGGGATAACTATGTGTTTGTTATCAAGTCTTAAACTATCCATCATGATTAAACAAAGACTCCCATGATTCTTCCAAGTTGCTTTGTCCTTGGTTGAACTATTTGCAACTACTTCTTGCATTACTACTGCTTGACCAAAACTTTGTGCTTGTAAATGAATACTTGAAACCTTCAAAATTGAGATTGTTGATTCAAATTTCCTTTAAACTATCTAAAAACTAATCTTGTCAGAGAATAGTCCTTATTGTGTCTCAAAACTTGACTTTTTACCTCAAAAACTATGTTGAACTGTCAAACTTTGTTTCTTTCCCATGCGAAATTTCATTTTCCAGAGCACTTCCTCACGTGAGACTTCATTCTCTCGTGTGAAGTTTGACATTCTCTCGCATGACCCAGAACTTTCTCATGTGACCTTGTACCCTAGTTTTCAAAATAGTGAGTTATTTCTCATTGACTGGTGAACTTTTTGCCCAATCTGGTTTTTGTCTGAGGTTTGTTTATCTATTTTCCTATCATTCACTAAGTGAAACTAAGTTTCTTGAGCTACAAACTAAATGATTTTTCTTAAACTTGTATTGTCTCACTATTATTTGTCTCATATTTTTTTGCTTTTGTACCTTATGACGTGATAGTCACATCTCAACTATTCTAGCCATTATCTTGATGATTCATGCCAGGTGCATCTCACATCTTGGTTGTTCTAGCCTTTATCTCCTTTTTGTTATTCCTAGAGACAGAGTTCTAGCATAATCCCAAGTCCTCTCTTATTTCATTTTCATCTATTCTTGTTATGACTAGAAGTGGCAATACTTTCCCCATTTGTGGAATTGGACAAGGTAGGGGTAAACCTCATAATAAGAAAAAATCATCTCAAACCTATCATGCAATCTGAGTATTGTGAGGGATCCACAAGTTCCTCTTCATTGAGTACTCTAAAAGATAGCCCATCGCAATCATCACCTCTAGTGTTCCAAGAGTGTTATAATATGTTGTTTCAAGCACAACCTGACTTATCATTTCAAGAACAGGACAACTCATTGTTTCACAACCTTGGAAGGCCACTTCCTTGGACTAGTCCTATTATTGAATCTATCGACCCTGCTGACAATATCAACTCATTTGAACCTATCAACCCTCTTGATCCTGTTAAAGCACCAAAGGTTACCTTAGTTGTGCCCTTTCAACATTGTTCATATCATTTTACTAAGTCTACATTTGCTGCCCAATCTTACAAGATGGGAGATCCATTCAATTTCCAACTGGGAAAATACTGCCAAATTCCTAAGCAATCTCAAAATAACTAGTGTCCTGATCACTCCCAAAATGATCAGAATCAGGACCAATCTCAAAACAAAATGCAGGGCAGTCAGCAAGCATATCACTATCGCCCTCGTCTGTATGATCAAAATCAATCTCAAAATGATCAATCCTGAAACAAACCTTAGGGCGGTTAACAAGCATATCACTATCGCCCTCCTCCTTATGATCAAGACCAAGATGATCAGCAACAAGATCAAGTCCCAAGCATTTATGAGATTCTTGGTAACGAAGATGAAGTAATTGTAAGGAAACTCAGGTGCGGAAATAGCTTCCTACGCTAGTCTCTATAGGAGAGTATTGTGCAAATTCTTATAAATCCTTACAATTTCAAATTCATTATCTACTTTAACAAAGATATTGCAACCACATACCATGCATATAGAAAAATAGAGACTGACAAAATGATATACCCTGGGGAAACCTTTCAGTAAAAACCCCAGCACTCCAAAACCTGCACAATGTATTGATCAAAACTATTACAGCTTACAATACACTTGCAATGCAAGTTCTTTCAAAAGATTTCCAAAACCTTGAAGACAAATCACGGCAGCATAAAAACATTCCAACCATACACTCACATCACTTCACTTCACAACCCTAAAAAAGCTTATATCATGTGCTTCACTTTTTAGGGCTACTCCCAAAGATAATCGTATTAGGGTTTTACCATTCTCCGAGAAAATAGGAACCCAAAAAAAAATTTCAGGGTGATGCCCCGAACCTCGCGATTGGGGAAGAGTGTACAGTACTCAAATTTATCAGTTGCCACATGTCTTCACCTATCATTGAATCTTCCTAACATAGCTCTTACATGTCATAGGAATCCATCATAACCGTTTTAGCCATGATCTCCTTACACATAATTCAAGATGCTGACACATCAACATTATTTGCAAGAAATACATTTTACAAAAAAAATAATAAGAATAGGAATTATCCAAGGTTGAGACACCTTATTCCTAACATTCTCCCACTTGTTGAACACCTTGTAAGAGCAATAGGAACATAACAGGAACTAACCGCTATAGGCTAAAAGGCCCATAGACTCCGAACACCATCTACACTTTTCAATGCCCACTGGTTTCATTAATGCATCTACAACATTCTTCACAGTATCTACCTTCTCCAAATTTACCTTTCCATATTCCACCATATCTCTCACAAAGTGAAACTGCACATCAATGTGCTTCGTTCTAGCATGGAAAGTTGGATTCTTTGCAAGGCAAATAGCACTCTAACTGTCACACCAAATAGTAATCTATTTTGCATCAACACCAACATCAAAACACAATCTTCTAAGCCAAATGGCTTCTTACAAAAGCATGAGTAGCAGAAATATACTTGGCTTCTGTAGTGGACAAAGCAACCACAGGTTGTCACTTACTTATCCAACTAATGGCACCACCAAACATAGTGAACACATAAGCACTCATGGATCTCCTACTATCAATATCACCTACCCAATCTGAATCCACAAACCCATGAATACAAACTGAATGCAAAGATCTAGAAGAGTTACCATGATAACATATGGAGTAATCTGATGTACCCCTCAAATATTTGAATACTCGCTTAACTGCATCCCAATGTACCCGTCCAGGGTTAGCCATAAACTGACTCAGGACTCCCACTGCTTGGGAAATGTTTGGTCTAGTACAGACCATAGCATACATAAGATTTCCAACTACACTAGCATAAGGTACTCTACTCATTTCCTCCACCTCACTAGGATATTTTGGATAATCATCTATAGATAACTTTGTTCCCACAGAAATAGGAACACATAGTGGTCTACAATCTGCCATGCTGAACCTGTCCAACACAGACTTCACATACTTACTCTGACTCAACCAAAGTTTTCTGTTAGACCTATCTCTACTGATTTCCATACCCAAGATGTACCTATCTGCCCCAAGATCTTTCATCTCAAACTATGCTGACAACTGAGATTTAAAATCAGAAATCATACCCTTACCCTTCCCAAATAGCAACATATCACCAACATATAATGCAACAATAAGAAGGCGATCATTTTCAACTCTGAAATAAACACAATGATCTGATTTTGATCTTACAAATCCAATTGACAACACAAAGGCATCAAACTTAAGGTACCACATCCTAGGAGATTGCTTCAAACCATATAGAGATTTCTTTAATCTACAAACTAAGGATTCTTTACCTTTAACAATGTAGTGCTCAAGCTGTGACATATAAATCTCTTCCTCCAAATCACCATGAAGGAAAGTTGTCTTCACATCCATCTGTTCTATCTCTAAATCATATGATGCAGCAAGAGATAATAGAAATCTAATGGATGTCAACTTTGCAATAGGAGAGAATATTTCACCATAATATATTCCCTCTACCTATGAATACCCCTTTGCAACCAATCTAGCTTTGTACCTTTCAACACTACCATCTGCACAGAATTTCTTCTTGAACACCCATTTACAACCAACAGATTTTCTCCCTTTAGGAAAAGGTACAAGGTCCCAAGTTTTGTTTTTCTCCAATGAAGCCATCTCATCATCCATAGCCTTAATCCAGGAACCTGCATCTTCCATGCCCAAAGCCTCTTTCACAAATCTAGGCTCATCAGTGTTAGTAATCAAAGCAAAGGCACAACTAGAATCTAACATAGAATAACCAAACCTTTCTAGTTTCTTTCTTTCTCTCATGGATCTCCTCAAGGGCTACGGTTAAGGTTGTTCTTCCTCTTCTTCTGAACTATCAGAGCTGCTAGAGCTCTCCTCATCATTAGGCCCAACATGGTCTCTCTGTTCAGTCTTCTCAGGGGTAGGAGGCAACTGAACAACATCTTTTTCCTTTTCTTTTTCATTTGGTTGTAGCACAATAGGTGATGTTAGCTCTCTGAAAATAACATTTCTACTATACAACACCTTACTAGTCATAGGATCCCAAAGCTTGTATCCTTTCACACCAGCACTGTATCTAATGAAAATACATTTAACAGCTTTGTTTTCTAACTTAGATCTTTTCTCCTTTGGAACATGTGCATAAGCTTCACAACCAAAAACATGAAGATGTCTAATTGAAGGCTTCTTACCAGACCACACCTCCATGGGTGTCTTACCAACAAGGGCTGATGTAGGAGATTTGTTAACCAGATAGCAAGTAGTGGCCATAGCTTCGGCCCAAAACCTTTGTTCTAAACTAGCTCCACTAAGCATACTCCTAGCCTTCTCCATCAGTGTCCTGTTCATTCTCTCTGCAACTCCATTTTTCTATGAGGTATAAGGAGTTGTCTTATGCCTCTTGATACCTTTTTCTTTACAGAACTGTTCAAACTTTGCTGAGCAAAACTCACCACCATTGTCAGTTCTCACACACTTAATCTTCTTACTAGTTTGATTCTCTACAAGAGCTTTAAATTCCTTGAACCAACTAAACACTTGTGTCTTACTTTTAGGGAAATAAATCTACATCATTCTACTATAATCATCTTTGAAAGATACAAAAAATATAGACTTGGAGATTGAAGGAACTTTTACAGGACCAAATACATCATAATGAATAAGATCCAAAACATCAGAAGATTTGTGAGAACTAGAGTAAAACTGAACACAATTTTTTTTACCATAGACACAGTGTTCGTAGAAGTCAAACTCAAGATTGCAATCATTTAACCCCTCAATGAGATTTTTATTTTTCAGGGTTCTGAGACCCTTTTCACCAATGTGGCCAAATCTCATATGCCACAACATTGTCTTTTCTGTAGGTAGCTTACCTTCCAAAGTGTTTGCACTACCATCGGAACCAATAGCCATAGACTTCTTCACTGCCTTTTCAGATGGTGAGGATGAAGAACTATTACATAGAGGAATACATGCATCTAGCTGAAATAAGGTACCTCTCTTAGTACCCCTTGCAAGCACTATCGATCCTCTCATCATTTTGCATCCTTTTTTCAAAAAAACAACTTGCACACCTACATCATTCAGCATACTTATAGATAATAGGTTTCATGCCAAACCTAGAATGTGCATAACTCCATTGATTCCCTTTACTCATCCATCAAGAAATTTGATAGTGACCCTTCCGCGTCCAACTATCGTTAGGTGAGAATCATCACCCAAGTACACCTTTCCACCATCGAACTCTTCATATTTTGAGAACCAGTTTCGATGAGAGGTCATGTGAAAAGATGCACCTGAGTCAACCAACCACACATCATCAGATGCATGGGCTACCAAAGCTACAATGAATGCATCGCCATCTTCTTGAGATCTTTCTGAAGCTAAATCTGAACCTTTCTTCTTCTTCTTCAACTCTTTGCAGTCTTTACAGAAGTGCCCAGATTTATCACAGTTCCAACATTTTGCCTTGGACTTATTGGAAGTCTTTGACTTCCCACAGGATTTGGATCTACCCTTATTGTTAGAATTATTGTCATTTTTCTTCCCTCTTTCAGTGGATCTCCCACGAATAGCAAGGGCTTCTTTTTTCGAAATGGAAGCCTTTCTCCACATCTCCTCTGATAGCAGCAAAGACACCACATCATCCATTTTGAAGGTGACTAAAGTTCTTCTAAGAGCCATCATAAGATGGTCCCATGAATCTGGTAAAGAACACAAAAGTGTGTAGCAACAATCCTCCTCCTCTAACTTGACACTAGCTGATGTCAACTATGTAGCCAGCAGATTAAATGCATTTAAATGATCCGTTAAGGATCCACCTTCCTCCATTTGCAAAGAGTACAACTTCTTTCTTAGGAACAACTTGTTCACCAGAGATTTAGCCTGATACATGGCCGCAAGTCTTTCCCACAAACTATTTGCGGTTTTCTCATCTAGAACATTCAGAAGAACTGCATCGGTTAAACAGAGTCTTATGAGACCCTTAGCTTTATGGTCTTTGATATCCCAATCTGCTTGAGCTATATTTGTTGGTCTTGTAGCACTTGAAGTCACTTCCCATAGGTCATGATCTTCCAACATGTCTTCCATCTTGAGTTTCCACAACTTGAAATTAGTGCCATTAAATTTCTTCACCTCCATTCTTCCATATGATGAACTTTCCATCTCAATCTACAAATAAGATTTAGAATGCTCTGCAAAAAACTCCCACTCAAACTTGAGATCAGCTCAAAAAACCCTACCTAACAACTAGGATCAAAAGTTGATCAAGCTCTGATACCACTTGTAAGGAAACTTAGGTGTGGAAATAGCTTCCTACGCTAGTCTCTATAGGAGAGTATTGTGCAAATTCTTATAAATCCTTACAATTTCAGATTCTTTAACTACTTTAACAAAGATATTGCAACCACATACCATGCATATAGAAAAATAGAGAATGACAAAATGATATACCCTAGGGAAACCTTTCGGTAAAAACCCCAGCACTCCAAAACCTACACAATGTATTGATCAAAACTATTATAGCTCACAATAATCTCCTATAGAGACTAGCGTAGGAAGCTATTTCCGCACTTGAGTTTCCTTACAGTAATAACCCAAAAAGACATAGATATAGAGAAGGCCAACAAGGGTCTTATTAAGATGATGGAGATCCTCCTTCTAGAAGAGAAGGAGAAATATTTTCTAGAACTGGCCAAACAAGGGGCTAAGTTACCCGGAGACTACCAAGTCGAAAGGCTAGTGGCCAAAGAAGAAGAGACTGAGACCGTAAAGTTGCAAAAGATGGTTTGAGATATGGAAGACTAGATTAGCCAACTTGCAAGGGATAAAGATAGACCTACACAACAATTCACAATGGAAAGCATCTATCTATTCCCATTTGATAAGAGTCTTCGCATGCCACCTTTTCCCAAAGATGTAGAGTTGCCTAAATATGACAAATAATTGGGTACCACTGATCCCCAAGACCACTTAAGGGATTTTGGCACTTTATCTATGGAATTCATGCACGATCAGACATATCTTATGCACCTATTTCCTCATAGCCTTCAAAATCATGAAGTGCTTTGGTTATAAAGGGAGTGGCCCTATAGGGGTGAATGACAATGGTTTTCTTAAACCAATTGAAGCCACAGGTCATCACACCAAGCACACCTTAGGTCTAGGCTTCAATAAAATCCTGTTTCATCTAGGGATTAACAAGTTTGTGCCAAAGCCAGAAATAGAACCAAAATTCTAGCTAGAATTTGAGGACATTACCATAGCTGATAAATCAGAGAACAATTCTGACGTGTCATGCCCCTGACAATCTCAAGCTTCACTTTTGAATTCTATGTTTTGGTTTGGTTTTTAGGATTGTTAGTATTGTGTGATTTGGAACATATTTCTGTTTAATTTTATGAGGTTGATCTCTGGCATCATTTATTTAAACATTGCTGAGTAATCAGGTTTTATTATAATCTGGATCTCAGAATAAGAATGCTTTATTATTATTTCTCATCAATTAGGAAGACTGTTTGATTGTTTTCTGAATTTCCAATATGAGTGAAAATTGGTTATGTTCAGAAAATTATTTGTCAAAATAAAATTTGGTTCAGTACAGCATTGGTTTTCAGTTTAATATTAGTGATGGATTTACTTTGAAGATATCATTGTTTATATCTTTGATATAAAAAAATTATTATCACTCTGTTTATTTGAAATCTAAGTTATATTTGTAATTAATTAGACAAGATTATTGGTCTCATAAATGTTATTTCTTTAATACAATTTTAATCCGATAAGATTAAGTTGATAGTAGAATACATATATATGTATATTTATATATATATATATATATATATATATATATATATATATATATATATATATATATATATATATATATATATATATATATATATATATACTTGTGTACGTAATATATATATATATAAGCATATTATAGATTGAGTAAATTGTTTATATAGAAATAAATTTCTTTTGTTTTAATTAAATTAAAAGTTAGTAAAGCCTAACTTTTTGTAAGGTTGTTAGTATCCTAAATTTGTAAAGTGTTCATGTTTAGCTCGATGATTGTTAGTTATGCTAAGACTAAAGACTGGCAGGTCATAAACTAGGACTTCTAAAGTGATCCTAAAGTCTAAGATAACCTAGACTATGCTAAAGTCTCACTAAGATTCAATTATCCAAGCGGCAAGGGCTTAGGATAGCAGTTCTGCTATTTTCATTGGCGGCTATGTCAATGCGCATTAGTTGTTAGCACAGGATTTTTGGGAAATGCGACTATACATTCGCTACCATTTGTCAAGGGATGTATAGCACCTGTAGTTGGAGATAGGCTTGATATTAATGAGCTTCTTGTTGCATTCATTTTGCTTATTGATGTCCACCATTCACTCTGGTTTGGACTAGCCATTTGCAAGGGAACTCTAACTGTAACCAGTAGTGGTTGCAAGTTTTATGTTGAACGATTGGTCATGGAGGAGTGTACTGGTTCTCTTCTGTTTATTAAAATGGTTGCAATACTTTGGAGCTCCCATGGAAAATTCTCACTCTATTTCATAGTTATTTGGAAGGTTCTCTATTTCATTTGCTATCATTTTTGTATTTTCATTGTTGGCTCCATTACACGGCATTTTGGGTCAGAGGTTCAGTGGTTGGTCTCTGTTGCTAAGTTTGTAAATAGTTTGGAGAAGCTCACCAAGCAGGGAACAATCATTGGGAAAACTTCAAGTTCGAATACCCCCACACTGTTTCCAGGCAGGGGCATCTTCTAACTCTATCTCTCATTTTCTTTCTGGTTCTGCTTCCAATTTTATCTAAATACATTTCTCGAGAATGGGTTCAATGTTCTCTGTAGATATTATATTAGTACTGCTTGTCTAAAATGAGAATAGATCTAAAAGTGTTGGTGTTCCTATTATTAAGAATGGTTTATAAATACATTCGCTTCCTGTGTCATGGTGTGTTCTCTTGTGTTTGAGAAAAAAAAAACATGAACAATTTGGGAAAAGAAGAGAATTCATGGGTTTGGAGTTTCATTTTGTGTTTTGTTTTACTTGCAAAGAATTTTTCATTGTCATGTAATTTGTGCCCTCCTTCGACCTTGCATGTCGGAAGGATTTCTATTGGCTATTGGGTTATTGTTACAAGTAGTGGTGGTTGTTCTTTAAAAAACAAAAAAAATAATCTTGTACCTTTGTCTCCATGTTACTCCAGATCCTCGTAGGGAAAATTTTGAGTAATGGATCTAGTATTCAGACAATTTTTCTCTCAGTGGGTCTTTTGGGGCATTAGCTTTGTAGAAATAGAAATAAGGTTTTTCCATGGAGTTTTGGGTTGTGGTGAAACATTTTTATGAATTAAAAATTCTGTTATGAAAATAGTACACTGTTCAGCTCATTTCGAATCTCCACTATCTTTTGTGTTGGCCGAGATTAAATAGGGTTTTACTTGCTATAGAATAGTGTCATTAATTATTTAAAATTGATTTCTAGTTTGAAGTTAGTAAAATAGAAGTTAATGATGAGACTGAAATGGTTATAAAATTTACCTTACGGGTTTCTATAGGTCAAAAGGTCATTTTGAATCAAGAACTTAATTATTGACTTGTTCTTTATTAAATTACGTCGACTATCTTAAGAGGAATTTCTTGTTATTAAGTCATAGGATGTCTTGTATCACCAAGGAGTATTTGATGTGGTCGATTTTATGAGTTTATAGTTATGAGTAATTTGGTTTGTTAAATCAGTCGATTGTTGTTAATTTTGATGTTATCAGCAGTAGGTTGTAATGTAGGTGATTCATTTTGAATTCATTTTTAAGTTCTCTCATTTGTGTCCATTATCGACTGGGCTGTAGTGCATTTTGTCACCCGAGATGTTAAAATGACAGTATTATAGAAATGACTAAAAGTTGTGAAACAACCATGTGTTGTCGACAGAAATTAAAAGAGACTTAGGGAAATGTTAGATAGTTTATTTTCAGTCAATATGAAGGTCGACAATGGTTAATATTGTAGTTAACTGTTATATTTTGACAGTATGTTAAAAGGGATGGTTACAATAGTAATATAAAATTGTTTGTATCCTATTAAAACTGTGATAAGTATTATGGTGTCCAATGATGTACACACGGGCTTGAGTTTTGTAAATGGTGATTACAATTTAGAAATTAGAATTTTATTCAGAATCACTATTTTTGTAAATAGAAATAAAACATAGATAATGTGTTCTCTGTTCTGTGATATCATTTACGGGTCCATATAAATGTGTACATATATACATACAGGAGTATGTATATGTATGCACAAGCTGTGGTGTATACACATGTAGATGCCAATGTGTATATATCAATAAGGACTTATAAATGATAGTACAGGTTGTAAAGAAAATTTATTTATTTCTATTGTGAAGCAATTTTATTTATATTTAATTATATTAAGTTCATGCAGGTTACTATAGTGTTTTAGTGGACATCTGATTTGATTAGTTTGTTCCATTACATTGTAGATAAGATTTCAATGCAAAATTATTTACTATGCATTACTCCTTCAATATAAGAAATGTTATTATTTAAATAGTACAGTAGTGGAAAAATATTGTAAGTTTATTCTTTTGTTGATGGATTAAATGCTCAATTAAGGATAATGTGGAAATATGAAAGTATGGTTATATTTGGGAATTTCTGGTTGTTGATTCAACTGTTATTATTGAAGCAATAGAAATAGCTTTATTAGTTGGAATTGAATAATGTAGATTATTTCTTTTCAATTAATACTGCTAAGGTTATATGTGTCTTGAGATTATGCAAGTGTGATCCTTAGTTTGGGTGGCTGACACTAGTCTAGTACCTTGTGGGATAGAATTTCTATCGGTTGCGGCTGACACTAGTCTAGATCCTTTTGGGAAAAAATTTATGTCAGTTAATTGACTAAGTGATAATATTATAATTCATGGGCTATGGGTTTCATTTAAAAAGATAAAATATTATAGTTTCACCTGGCATAATGAATTACTACGAGGTTTCCTTATGGTTACATGGCGTAGATTCTTATGTAGACACCCATGAGCTATTGATCAACACCATGTCATTTTCTTTGCAAGTTTATTTCTGTTAGAAAAGAAATACTGTACTTGCTGATTTCTGAATAAGAGAATGGAATTATGTTGTTTACTTTTAGTTATGTCTATTACTAAACTACATGGTTATTATTCTTGTTTCTAATCTTTTATTGCAGATCTTTGGAGGTTTTCGTTAGCTTTGTCATTGTGACTAAGCCCTGTTTGCATTTGTGTTGTGTTTATCTTTGTTTTCAGGTTTTTAGATGGATAAGACAATGAACTTGGAAGATTGAGTACTACTATTAAACACTTGGAAAATGATTGTAGTCTGAATCTTAGTTATCAGAATAGTACTAAAGCTAATTAGGAGCAAAAGATAATTCTTTGTACTTTAAAATATAAGTGTGTTTAAAAGAAGAGTATGTTTGAATACTCTGTTGTATTACAGAATTTGATTCTGATTATAAAACTTATTAAGTCAATTTTTATGTATCTGAATATAAGGAATTGGATGTAAAAAAAAAATTATTATGTTTTTATGTCATGTTATTTGTTTGGGTTTTAATGTGTTTAACTTTTAGATTAGTAAGGTGTTACAGACGAGGGTACTTTTCTATATCCTATTCCTTTGGACCTTGCTACATTCTTTGAAGGACTAGATGAACCTATTATCCATGTCCATCTAGTAGAGACTGATAGTGATTCCGATGAGATGGCTTCAGTGCATCGACTCATGTATGTCCAATGGGGAGAAATAAAAATGGCATATTCTAATTCTTAGGGTGAATGGTACATACCACCGCATTTCCAAGAGTGGTTTGAACAAGACCAACTTCAGCAAGCCATTAATACTACAAGAGATGAAGATGAGTTAGATGGTACAGCTAGTACTGATGGAATTCCCATATGAAGCATCACTAACTCACATGAATATGAGTTTGACTCTTTGTCTGATGCTACTTTTGATAAGGATATAGATGTTTTTCATGTGTATGAAAACCTTCTCAAAGTAGGTGAAGGGTCTAGTGTTAGGTCGACCAAGTTTGAATTTAATAACACTGACATTCCCTCTATTTCTATTGTGAGGACTCAAGAAGAATCAAACACACCTTTGGATGAGATCGCTCTAGGTCTTGACTTACTTATCCATGCTTTCAATGGCTATACTATGAATGCAATTGAACCTACCACTACTCTTCCACTTTGCCATCCCAAACTTATCAACTGGAACTCTCCCTCTCCAACCAATGAAGTCCTTGTGTTCCAAAATGACTACAGCCTTGCTTGATATCTTAACATTGTCAAACCTATAATGTTCTCCACCAGTGAAGATAGTATCAACATGACTGAAGTTGATATCAAGTATCTTAGTCATAAAATTAAAAGAAAAAAGAATAGGTGCTCTGATGGTGGAAACCACATTGTGGTAGTGTCAGAGCCAAAAAAAGTAAAAATAAAAGATGTATCTGAGGGTGAAAACCTCTCTAAGGCACCAAAGGATGAGATAATTGGTACACTTCTGAGCCACTTTCAAGAGAGATCATCAGTATTGATTGAGCCGACACAACTAGTGAATTTGGGTACAGAGGCTGCTCCACAAATTATTCATCTAGCATAGTCATTATTTGCAAAAGAAAAGGAAGAGTTCACTAGCTTCTTTCAAAGCAAGAAAATAAACTTTGCATGGACTTACTCTGATATGCCTGGATTGGACCCCAATCTAATCATGCACCATCTATCCATTGCACTAGGTATTAAGCCTGTCAAATAGAAGCTTCGAAAGATGCATCCACACATGGCACTTTTAGTCAAAACAGAGCTAGAAAAGCTTCTTAAGGCTGGTTTCATAAGGACTATTGACTATGCAGAGTGGATTTCAAATATTTTTCCAGTCACCAAACATGATAAATCCATTCTTGTGTGCACAGACTTCTAGGATCTAAATAAGGCATGTCCAAAAGATGACTTCCTATTGCCCAATATTGACATGATAGTGGACATGACAGCTAGTTACCAAATGTATTCCCTAATGGATGGCTTTTCTAGCTATAATCAAATAAAAATTAAGCCAGAAGACCAAGAAAAGACAACCTTTACATGTGCTTGGGGAACGTTCTATTGGAATGTCATGCCCTTTGGGCTTAAGAATGCTGGAGCAACATATCAGAGAGTTGTCACTACCATTTTCCATGATATGATGCATAAAATATTGGAAGATTATGTGGATGACACTTTGGCCAAAATCATGTAGCAAAAAACACATCTTATAGATTTGGGTCCCATACTTGACCGCATGGAACAATTTAGTCTCAGACTTAATCCCAAAAAATGTGCATTCGGTGTCACTTCTGGGAAAGTCTTGTGTTACATCATTTTAGCTAAAGGAATAGAGGTTGATCCTGAGAAAGTTCAAGCTATTATGGAAATGCCTCCACCTAAGAACATCAGTCAGATGAGAGGACTTCAAGGAAGGCTACAATCTATTTAGTGCTTTATTGCACAGTTGGCTGACAAGTCAAAACCATTCACTAAAACTTTGCATAAGGGTGTGACTTATGAATGGAATGAAGAATGTGACAAATGACTCACTCAAATTAAATAGTATCTTGCTAATCCATCTATATTGATGCCTCCTATTCATGAGAAGCTGCTCATACTATACATCTGAGCCACAAACACATCTTTGGGTGCTCTCCTAGCTCAAGAGGATCAGAACAACAAAGAGAGAGCCATTTATTATATTAGCAAAACATTGGTTTCTTATGAAATAAACTATTCTATCATTGAAAAATCTTGTCTAGCAGTAGTGTTTGCTTCACAGAAATTGTGGCATTATATGCTCGCTCACACTACAAAGCTCATTGCAAAAATTGATCCACTAAAGTACTTACTGAACAAGGCTGCCCTCATGAGTAGACTAGCAAAATGGGTTATCATACTCAGTGAATTTGACATTGAGTATGTGGAAAGAAAATCTATCAAAGGGAAAGCAATTGTTGATTAGTTGGCGGAAGCTCCTCTGAAAGATCACCAACCTTTAAACCTTGAATTCCTAGATGAATCCATCATGCTTCTCACACATCAGGCTTGGAGCATGTTCTTTGATGGATCATTCACTTAGTAAGGATCAGGTGCAGGCATTTTGTTTATAACACCTCAAATATACTCATTGCCCAAAGCTTACAAAATGTTGTTTCCCTACACAAACAACATCATTGAATATGAAACTCCCATCAATGGTATGAAGATAGCCATTGAATGGTGTGTGGATGAGCTCAAGGTCTTTGGAGACTCTCAGTTAGTCATCAACCAAGTTAATGGTATCTATCAAATAAAAGATGACAAGCTAGTGCCTTACAAATGAATGGTGGATGATCTCAAACAATATTTTGCACACATTTCTTTCCAGCAAATTCCAAGGGCAGACAATAAAGAAGTCAATGCTATGGCCACTCTTGCCTCAATGTTATAGATGATAGAAAATGACTTCAGACATGAATTCCTAGTGGAGATATTATGCTACCCATCCTACTATACCCTTGACTCCAAGATGATCTATTCAGTCATTAGACATGATTCATCTCACTACCATCATATTTACTCCTATCTTCAGGACCAAATTATCCTAGACACTTATACCTGGAATGAAAAATGCCACCTAATCCATAGTGCTTCACGATATGTCATGGTAACTAATGACTTCTATAGATGAGGTCTCGATGATATGCTCCTTAGGTGTCTAGATCTTGAAGAGTCCAAACGTGTGTTAGCTGGGGTACATGAAGGCATCTGTGGTTCTCATTTGAGAAGTCTAACATTAGCTCATAAACTTATTAGAGCTGGTTACTACTTGCTGAAAATGGAAAAAGAAGCTATACAGTATGCCAAGTCTTGTAAGCAATTCCAATTACATGGAAATTTGATCCATGCTCCTGCCAAGGAGCTCATTCCATTCATCAATTTTTGGTCATTTCAACAATGGTCCTTTGACTTGGTGGGTCAGATACATCCATCTTCTTCAAGAGGACATAAGTTTATTATCACAACTACAGACTATTTTACCAAATGGGTCAAGGCAGTGCCTCTAACTATAGCTGATGGAAAGTCTATAGCAAGGTTCATACTAAATTACATCATTTGTAGATATGGTGTACCCTCCTCAATAATCACTAACAATGGGGGTAGTTCAAAAACAAGGATCTAAAAGAGTTATGTACTAAGTTTAGAATCATTCAGCATTGGTCCTCAATCTATTATCCCTAGGGTAATAGACAGGCAGAAGCTTCCAACAAGACAATTCTCAAGATCTTGCATAGAATAGTTCACAAATCTAGCAGAGATTGGCACCTCCAGATTAATCCAGCTTTATGGGCCTACAAAAAAAGCATTCAAACTCCAACAGGGGCTATGCCCTTTGCCTTATTCTATGGCGTGGATGTTGTGTTTCCTATTGAGGTCAAGATTCCCACATTATGAATCTCTTTGAGGAACCTCATTACTGATGAAGACATTAGAATATCTTGGCTATAAGAGCTAGAGTTACTGGATGAACATTGGCAAGTGGCGTTCGATCATCTAAGTGCATACCAAAAAAAAATGTCTAAGAGCTACAATAAGAAATTTAGACCAAGGGAATTCCAAGTGGGTGATCTCGTCTTGAGATAAAACCCCAAGAATCAATAGCAGCAGACCAAGAAAGGAAAGTTTGAACCAAACTGGCTTCAAACTTTGGCCAAAACCTATCATTTTAGCGCCGTTGTCAGGGAAAGGTGTCAAAGGCATGTTAGTGTGTGAGTTGAGTTAGGAATAATGCATTAGGATGAAAGCTTTTGCAATTGCTAGCCTTGCTTAAGTAATTAATCTTAATTTGCATTGTGTAAATCATATAGATGCATTATTTTAGAATTTGCAAGTAGGCCTTAGAAATTAGATTCATTAGTTGCTTTATACATTAGATTCAATTTTACATTATCACTAGTTGTTGTGAGTCATTGAAGAAAAGAAGCTATTTTGAAGAAAAAAATGTTAAAAATGATGCATTTTCAAGGTTATTCAAGTACATCAATTTTGGGTGAAAATTGTTTCAAAAATACAAAATTCGAAGGGAATGCAAGAGGCAAAATGTGCTTGGCATCGGGGGCGCTGCCCCTCGACCCCACCCTATATTGCGACAGGGAGCGCACCTTGGGCATTGCCCCAAGACCCTGCAAGGTGCGTTGCCCCTTGACCCCACATGTGGCTGCCGCCCCCAGACCCCCGCCTTCAAATTTAAAAACAAAAAAAGAAACTAGTGGGGAAATCACCCTGACCAAAGGTGATATTTTTATATCCTCTCTACCTAATGAATGCAACATAAATGATCTTGATCTTCCATCACCACAGGTATGCAAGAATTCTATCTCTATGTTTGACCATGAGAAAATTATTGATGAATTCTTAGAGCAATGTGATTTTGATGATGAAAATTTAACCACTTGTTGTTCCAATTGCTACAGGAAAGATGACTAGTGCCTATGCCTGAAAAACCAAGAGCATATTATACATGAAGTACAAGATATATGTAAACCTTTCCATGATAAGGATGAACATGAACAATTCTTCCTTGTACCTAGTACTCCATGTCAAATACCAACCCAAGAAGATCAAGGTATGCATTATGTTGGTAACATGTATTGTCGCTCTATTTCATTACAAAGCCAACATAATTCTTCAAAACGTACTTCTCCACCTAGTATGCACAATGAATGTAATCATGCATGCTCACAACAAAACATATATCCCTCTTATATTCTACTATAGCCATCTTTACCATCTTCATTCCACCCATCCTACTTATTCCCATCTACTTTATCTCCTCCATACTTCTTACCATATTCATTCTCTTATTCACATCATATTCTACCCACTCCACCATACCCACCAAAGGCAACTATATTGCCTCATACAATACTTCATAATAAGGTGGTTAATAGTACGTATAAACTTTCATGGATCCCTTTAACATCTAATGACGTGCTTAAAATTGATAAATCAACATTGGAATGTATTGATGCATATAAGGGATTTGATTTTGGTTTACTTAAATTAGAAGAACAATATCATTTCTTGACTTATAATCAACTTTGTTCTTCTTTTCCACTTAGTGAATTCCAAATACCCATAAATGAGCCCATACTTCAAATTTCACCAATTTTAAGTATTGGACTCATAAGTATGTGTCTTAATATTAATCATTCACTAAGTAATATTGAACCATATGCATTCCATATTTCACAAATATGCTACTGTATGCTCCAAGATTTATATTCTACTACTTTTGTACTTATACATATTGATATTTGGAGGCCTATGGTTAAAATGTGCATTCCTCACATACTTGTTGATCTGGGACCAATAATTGATTATGAAAAATTATAAGGGATTCTATGCATTAATGGCCAAATAAAATATGTTGCAAATGGATGGCTATTCATTTCCAAATGAATTAAAGTATTAATATGTATAAATTTGTGAATATTGATTCTTTGTATTACCAACCTATTTCTTGATTCCTTGGATTATCCTAATAACTCCATGCTTTTATAATGTGAAATTAAGCTAGGGGATATCCATTGAATTTTGAAATCTTTGGTTATCCTATTTCTTTGGTTTAATGCTCTCGTGACCTTGTAGTATGAAATTAAGTTGGGGGGAATCCCTCTGATTTTGTGGTTTTTGGATGATTTCCAATCAAGCTTCAATGATTGTTTTGTTTGTCCTTTTTAGCAAACCTCGACATGTGACACCTCAACAATTCAAGGTATGTATTCTTATGTTGACATTGGCATAATTCAGTGTAATCACATTCTTTCATTTTTATCAAGTGTTTATTCATATTAATAACTATACCTATCATTTGTAAAAAGGCATTACTCACTTAATGATAGGGTTATTAATTGGTTAAAATTTCTTTACTATACTTGATATGCTTGGTTTTGAGAATATGGTTACAGGTCTCTTGTTGTGCTTAGATGATCTTAGTACCAATGCCAATTGATGATACTTCTCTACAAAAGTATTGTATAATACACTATGTTCTCTTTTTTAACATTGTCTGGGCTTGCTAGCTATCTAGTGCATCTTCATTTCACTTGTGCTTCACTATTGGAGGTCACAAGAAGATTGTGGCTCAAGTGTTCCCCACCTTGAGATAAAATTTATTTTCTTTGGTGATTTATCACATGGAGAAAAATATGCAACTTGGTCTATGAGATTCATGATTCATTTTGAGCTACACATCCAGAAAAACTTTGAAGACATTGCAGATCATCACACTCCTTCCTTGAGTTGTGTCTCCTCCTCTTTGAAGTTTTATGGACACATTGGTGACTACTCTAGGTTTTCACTCCATACTCATGTCTTTGGTAATAAAGGTGTGTTACTTTCCAATTTACATTTTCCTACACTAAATATTTCTCAAGCTTCATATGAATAGGGTTTCTTATCTTCATGAGATGTCATCCTATTTTGTCATCATAGAGAAATATGAGTATCAACATCATTATGAGTGATTATCTTACCAAAGTGTGCTAGTGTATTTCGAAGTTCTCCAAGAAGATTTTAAATTTAGTGGCATGAGATACATAGATCAAGGTTGATAGTGCAGTGTTTCAGTGTTCCCAACTTTGTGGAGATTATTCCTGGTCATCATTTCAAGTTCGTGAAGCAATCAAGTTTCAACAGAGCCTTCTACGTGGTCATGGACAAAACTTAAGTTTTGGATGGTATCATTTTCCATCATCCATATCAAGATTTCATTATTTTGGTCATTCTATGCAGTTATTGAAAAAATGAAAAAAAGAGAAGAAAAAAAAAAAAGAAAAAAGCAATAAAAGATCCAATAATGAAAACCTTCAGGCATTGTTGACCAGTTAATATCTGAAAACTAGTTTCTGGCAGATGTTAACTGCAAAATAAATTCTTAGTGGTGAAAACTATTTTTACAGTGCCATTAAGCGGTGAGTGGTTGAAAATTGGCTTGCTAGCGGTCACTTGTCGTTATCAAAATTTATTCAAAAAAAAAAATGAACAAAAAAAGAAAAATGAAAAAAATGAAAAAATGAGAAAAAATATTGAAACCACATGAAATATTCAATAATTGGTGTTCTTGGTTTTTCTGCTAATCATTATTTTCAGGAACACTCAATGGATTTTGTGGTTCTTTAGCTCTTGGGACCTCCTGTCGCCCCTGCTTGAAGCTCTTCTTTAGTGTGGTCATTAACACTTTGATCACCTATAGTATGTGCTACCTATTCCATTGAGGTGTTTCAATGGAATGTGCTACCCATTATTTGTTCTACTATGCTTCAGTTTGATAGTGGTGGCTCCTACAGTTGCAGTCTCTATCCCAATTTTTGGTTCCTTCCCGTGGTATGCTCTCTTAGTGATTTCAGTTTAATGGTGGTCTTTTGTGGTGTTGTAGTTCTGGATGCCTTTCTTAGTTACTTGTTGCTGCTTCATCAATTTTGGAGGTGGTACTTGCTAAGTTTCTCTATGTTCCCACGTTGATCTCTTTAAACATGCATGTTGGTAAACCAATCAATTTTGTTTTTCCTTATTTTATCTCTTAACTTTATTTGTATTACTTATTATGTTGATCAATATGCAACAACCCTTCCTATCCTCTCCTTGTTTCCCGTGGACGGTCAACCTTTAAGTTGGGGGGAGGAATGTCACTCTATTATCTTCCATCCATCGCCCTTACTAAACCCATCATACTATATCCATCATATAATAGCCTTTGTTTTGTCTTCCATCTCTCCTATTTCACCCATTTAAACTCCTCTTGTTCAAATTGAGATAAATTTCTCCTATATGTAATCTTTTGAACCATGATGCTATAAAACAAATGAAAAGCCAAGCAAAAGAAAAGAAACAAAGAAACAAATTATTAAAATTTGAAAGAGATATCCCTATTGAAGAAGAAACAAATAAAAAAGCTTATCATGTAAAGCAAAGAAAGGGATTTGTGTTCATCTATGAGTTATCATGGTTTGGGGTGGAGCCAAAGCCAAATCTATAAACCTAAAGTGTTTTCCAGTTCACACCAACAACCTCTTGAACATAATGATTGCATGAGGATGTGCAGTAAGCTAAGTTGGGGGGAATGATGAGAGCAATTTATGTCCCAGATTATACCATATTTTACCCTTCATATAAGCCTTCATGTTCATTTCAATACCTATTTTAATATTCCATTTTATCCTTCTATGTTGCATATGATCTAATATTTATGAGTAATATTTAATATAGTCGTTAGATAGAATATGTGAATAAATAGATGAAATTGTCTTTATCTAACATGTTGATAATATGTTACAGTTCTTCCTATCGCCTGCTATGCATCTTCCTGTAGCTATTTCACCAATACAAAGCTCCATCAACTTTGAGATGTATCGCACTTACTTCCAAAGCAATATTAGTCAGTGATGATTATATTATTAAAGAGAAAGGCCACAATCCATTGCTTATTATTTCTTTTTGGTATAGAGACATGTTTTCATGCAGATATCATTCACAGTGCATGAACACATGAAGAGGTCATCAACAAGATTTAAGCTTGGCCCATAATTAACCACTATTATTGCTACAACCTTTTGTATATGTAAGGAGGTAAAGACAATATATTATAGTTGAGATTCATTCCCAAGCATTATGTGGACAGAAAACCCGTGTCCCTATATTTGTACTCTTCTCTAGTAAAACTGTTTCAAAACTGTGGTTCAACAAATGTGGATGAAGGAAATAGTATTTTGTTTGAATGATAACAAAAAATTGGCTATTCTTTGCAATCCATAGATTTTTGTTATAGCTCTGTTATGTAATAGCCACTCTTTTTATAGAGTGCGTATCAAAGCAATTACAAAATTTCTAAAGCTGTGTCTATATAAGCAGCAGGAGACATAAGTAGTGGGATATATACAATTTTCTACAGGTTATTGAAAGGAATATTTCTGGACAACATATTGTATCAGCATGTGCTATGTTTGAATAAAGTGATACTTTGCATGATTTAAACAACATAGAAACAGCATTTTCTTCTACCCACCGTGCAAGCCAGGAGTAAGGGCCCGCTCCATGGTGAAACACGGTGATGTATTTCATTAGTGTGTTATTCTATTTTGTATAAGTTTACATTTCTTGCTTAGAATATCATCACAACATATTTTCATGTTTGTATTAGTTAGTGAGTTTTAGATCAGTCATCCAGTAATTAGAATATAATATAGAAATTATTTCATTACTATTTTATCTATAGATTATTGTCATTATTATTTTTATTTCAAGAATACAATTTTGTTTCTAATGTTTCTGTCGCTGCAATCATTCTGATTTCCTGTAGATTTAGTTTTGAGTGTTTTAGCTACATTCATAGTCACTCAAATCACAACTATCATCCCTTGATGGCATATTTCTCAGACGCCTTTCGCAAGCTTACGCTCTCAGATTGACATGTATAGACCAACCGAACTTCATCATAAATCATTAATTCTTTCTTATTATTGCCCCTAGTGTTGGCCTATCACTTGGTCCATACATTATTACTACAGCATTTGGGTCTGGTGCTTACCAACTCTCCACCACTGAAGGAGAACAGCTCAAAGATTCAATCAATGCTCTACACCTGAAGCAATTCTATAGCTGAGGCATTCTCTGCGTGCTCATGTACATACTTTATTCTGAAAAAATCCTAAAAATTGCAAAATGTCCTAAAAAATGATCATCTTAGTGAAAACCTGGTAAATAGGCACTTTGATGTATCTATTATCTTGGTGAAAACCTAGTAAACAAGCGCCTTGATAATAAACAAAAAAATTGAAAATTGAAAAAATCAAAAAGATTCAAAAATTCAAAAAAAAGTGAAAATTCAAAATACAAAAAAATCAAAAAGACAAAAGTACAAAAAAATTGAAAAAGAAAAAAAGGTGCCATTGATGAAAACCTGGCAAACAGGTGTCATGGTAACAAAAATAGAATCTCTACCAAGATGGTGAAAACCTAGTAAACAGGCACCTCTTGTTCCCTAATGCTAGACCTATTGCAGCACCGCTTGTCTCTTGCTTTCTTGCTTTAGTTTGCTAGCTCACGCATTCACCTTCAGCTATCTTTCAAGATTTTGCTCGACTCTACATGGATTGATACTGGTCACACTTGGGGGCACCTTCCTAATCTCGGGGGCATTGTCCTATCATTTTCAGAGGATTTTCTTGCATCAGTCACCGGTGGTTCTCAATGTGTCTTCCTACTGATGCTTAGCTACTTTTGAGATTTCTCTCCTTGAGGATCTCTCGTGTATCAGTTGCTAGTGGTTCTCACTATGCATGTCTACTGATACCTAGCTACTGTTTGGACCTCTCACCTTGAGGATCCCTTGTACATCAGTCACTAGTGGTTCTCATTGTGTCTGTCTGCTGATGTTTCATTCACTCTTAGCTTTATCTTCTTGAGGATCTATCATATCAGTCTGCCTGCTGATACTTCATTAGTACTCTGACATCTCCTTGATATTTCATCTCTTGTGATAGTCACTAGTGGTCCTCACTATTTCTTCCTATTGTTGTCATCCTATTGAGACTTCTCACATTGTGTACTTCTGATCCAACTTCAATCCACTTAAAATGAAACTAAAAACTTTGTAAGCTCTCTAAAGCATGCTGATCTTTTCTTTTTTGTGTTTGTCTTTTCACTTTATCATTCCTCTATGAGCAACTCTAAGACATCTTCTTGACTAAGAGAAGTGAAGACTGGGGGTATGATCTTTCCTTTGCTTTCTATTTGCTAGTTTAGTTCCAATGATCTAAAGAATTCACATAAGAGGGGTGTCCATCTGTAAGAGCCTTCATCATGTATTGGATGGCCATGTGTACCTCGACTCCTTTTATATGGAAACTTTGGTGAGGTTGGTTCTTCTCCTTGTTTGTTTGAGTGACGTCTTTCTTCTATAAGTAAAATTGCAAACGCTCATCCTGTGAAGTGAACGTAAAGGTCACTGTGAGCATTCTTTAGCAAAAGAAGGAACTCCCATGTGTCTGGCATGTTTATATGCAAGAAACATTCAGGTCATTCTAGAAACTATGCTTTGATGCTTATGTTAACTTGGTAAATTAAAAAGGAATAGGTGTTCAAGTCATTCTAGCTTCTTGTGCCTTAATGCTTACGCCTCATTCCGAAAAATCTAAGACAAATGTCATATTCATATTTTCATGATTGCAATGTCAGTGAGGGTTGTATGGAATCCTATGAATGTCCATTACTAAAAACTCTATGATGATAAAATGGGTCCAACAACCAAGTCCTAGGGTTTGCATCTAGCTTAGGCCTTACATTTTCATTCTAGGCTTGCATTGAAACAGTGTTTTGGTGCTCATTTTGTTATCTTCTTCTGGATTCATTCACCAAAGGTTCTCATCTTTCTTCCTAGCTTCATCATGGTTGCACAAGTTTTCAAGATCAAAATTGAAATATGACATCTCTAGATAGCTCAAAATCATTTTTTAAAATTTTGGAACCATCAGGATCGAACACTTGTGCAATCAACCTTCTAGTGGCACATTCTTACTAGAATCTTATCTCATCATCATTTTCTCAAGATCCTTAATGTTTTCATCAAAAGTCAACTCTAGTCAACTCTAGTCAAATCTAGTCAACCACAGTCAAACTTGGTCAACAAGACCACCAAATCACTCTATTTTGAGTTCCTCTAGATCTCCGATCTTATCTCTATCTACAACCTTTTGTTGTCAATCATCTTTCTGATGTGTCATCTTTTGATTTCGCTCCTGAGGGGGTAGGATGATTGCATCATTGAATCTTGTCGAATCAATTCTCGAATCAGTCTAATCTGAATCAAAAGTCCTCATCGCTTGGAGAATCTCTTCACTAGGGGCATCTTTGGGCCTCGCATCTTGCCATCTTATCATCAATCTTTTAGGTGTCTAATAAATCTAACTTGGATCCTCAAGGATCAAACTTCGTTCTAGAGCTGGTTCTTGAAATCTATTAGGTATTGGGGCAATCTAACCCTAATTCCTGAAAGTCAAGCTTTGTTTTGGAGATGGCTCTCGAAATCTCTTTTGGACCATTATCTGGGCAATCTAACCTAGGTCTTGGAGGACTAAGCTTTGTATTGGGGCAATCTAACCCTGGTTCTGAAGATAGTCCTAAATACACATTAGTTTTCATCTATCAACGGGTATTGGGGAAATCTAACCTTGATTCCAGTCCTTTTTCAAGTGGTAATCTGACCGTTGTCTTTGCAATCTAGCTTAGACTTCGGAGAATTGTGCTTCATTCTGAAGTTGGTTCTACATCTCAATCTAATTGATGTCTTGGAAATCTAACCTTGACTTTCGAGGGTTAAGCTCTATTCTGGAGATAATCCTAAAATTTCATCATCTGTCACATCATACTATTCTTTGAATCAACACGCTGCTCGCACATCAATTCAAAGAGGGGAAAAATATAATACCCCAAAATTGGCACCTTATAATTTCAATTAATTTTGGTGCATTTCTTCAATTTTACATTATTAAAGTCCTATTTTACGAGGCAATTTTCTCTCTCGTACCTGACTTTATTTGACTTGGTGTCAATTGCAAAAAACCTAAATTGCATTAATCTCACACTATAATTAATTCCTAAATATTTGACTTTATTGGCTAAATAATCCCTATGATTAATTAATTTAATTATAAAGTCTAAAGTGCTTTAAATTAAATTAATTACACCCCCTTTAGCTAATACACATCATGGAATTAAATAATTATTTGGTTATTGATGCAAGAGCATCTCGGGTCCTTGGCAATCCTGTGTCACCAAAAAGAATTTTGAGTTTTGTCTATGTTTCTCAATTTTTGCTTTGACTAAGTTGGTCAGTAGTTGGTCAGTTTCCTTTGGTTACCGAGTGTGATCGGTTCTCTCCTGGGCGGTTGGTTATTTCACTGGCACTCGGCATTGCCTGTCTATTGCTTGGTTATCTTTCTTACCGACGGGTCTAGTTTTATTTCCTATTGTGGCCGACTTGTGCATTTATATTGGATCATGGATTTAATGTTGGAATCCATCATTGGGAAATGTGTGGTGCCAGCTTTGACCATTACTTCTGTTGATTGGGGATCTGTAGGCCGACTCAGCTCGGTAGCTTCTTGTATAAATGTATATGTTTGGTTGTAGTTTAGGGGTGATTTTTTGGAGATAGAAGATAATATACATTAGATTCAAGATTTGTGACAGATCCTCACATGTTTGAGGACTTCTGAGATTCATTGTAATGTTAGGCTGTAACCAGGAAGGCCTTACAGCCTGGCATGTATGATTCAAATTGATGATAATATATGAAAGATCTAGCATTCTCTCTGTCATTGTTGTTGTTTGTTGCTTCTGCATGTGTGTTGTAGGCTTGGATCATTAGGGTGTGCCATCCTTTGGCCCCTTTTGCTTCCCTGCCTTGCATCAGTTATCCGAATGGACATCTTTATTTGGATTTAATTATTCAAATTATTCGAAAGGTCACCCATATGTGGTAATAATTTATTCTTGTAATTAAATAATTCCTCATATTTGTCTCACCATGGAAATGAAGAGTCAGTCGTTTCTTTTCAAGAAACTCTTCATCCTCTCTCCCGACTTTTCCATATTATGAGCTCCTTTTTTTTCATTTTGGAAGAGGCAATTGTGAGAGTATCAAAGCTATAATTAATTTTTGTCTCAATTATTTCATGTTTCCAAGATCTTATTGCATATTAGTTTTAAAATTCATTTAGCATAATTTCATTCTCATAATTAGTATAATTTGCTTACTGCTTTAGCTTAATTATGTTATCTCTTTCAAGTTCTTAGATTAAATTTGTGCTTCATTCTTAGATTAATTGCATCTTCATCTTATATTAATTGCAATTTTTTCATCTTTCAAGCTTTCAAAATCCTTCATATTAGCTTGGTCTTTTGGTTGTTGGCTCTCCAATCTGAGAGTAATTCAAACACCCCAGCTAATTAGGATGCAACAGGTCGAATCGATAGATATTGAGAATTGAGTAATTCATACTCATCTTTGTGATTTGATGATCGAGCAATGACTATGTTGTGTATATGGCTGAATTTTGATGTCCATATTCATGCATAAACACCAAGATCCTTCTCTAGTTTTAGGAAATTGCTAACACTAATACCAACAATATCTTGACCTTGGTAAGGATCCAAATTTTTTTACCATTCTATCCATAGAAGACTCCCTAGATTTTTGCTCCACTAAGGGTAGAGACACCTCATCAACAGAGGGTACACTAGAGGAATAAATGAGTCCCTATAAAATGAAGCATTACCACTCTCAATTTATAAAACCAGAGACCTCACTTTGGAGTATAAAATGTTCCCTCTAAATATGTTGTCAAACTTATATTTCATACCATCTCCTCCACATTTTCCAAAACCTTTAATGGCATAATCATCAAACAAATCCATGGAAGCACCTCCAAATTTATTAGTCATCTTCCTTATAGAAATTTTATCTTTGATTTGACCTATAATAATATGTTGTGCATTCATAGAACCATGGTTTGTGGTGACCTCACCCTCCTCGATTGAGGGTTCTAAAGGGGATTCAAAATTACTAATCAAGGTATGGTTATCAAATTTAGAATGAGGTGTTGAAGGCATTACCACTCTCAATTTTTGAAACCAGAGACCTCACTTTGGAGTAGAAAATGTTCCTTCTAAATATGTTGTCAAACTTATATTTCATACCATCTCCTCCACATTTCCCAAAACCTTTAATGATATAATCATCAACCAATTCCATGGAACCACCTCCAAATTTATTAGTCATCTTCCTTTTAGAAATATTATCTTTGATTTGAACCATAATAATATGACCATGGTTTGTGGTGACCTCACCCTCCTCGATTGAGGGTTCTAAATGGGATTCAAAATTAACAATCAAGGTAGGGTTGCCAAATTTAGAATGAGGTGTTAAAGGCATTACCACTCTCAATTTTTGAAACCAGAGACCTCACTTTGGAGTATAAAATATTCCCTCTAAATATGTTGTCAAACTTATATTTCATATCATCTCCTCCACATTTTCAAAAACCTTTAATGACATAATCCTCAACCAAATCCATGGAACCACCTCCAAAGTTATTAGTCATCTTCCTTTTAGAAATTTCATCTTTGATTTGACCCATAATAATGTGACCATGGTTCGGGGTGACCTCACCCTTCTCGATTGAGGGTTCTAAATGGGATTCAAAATTATTGATCAAGGTAGGGTTACCAAATTTAGAATGAGGTGTTGAAATACAAACACCACTAAGAGGGAGGGTAAATCAATGGTTACTTAAAAACTTGTTCTTTTCAATTTTTACAATTATAACATATACTTATTAAATATGACAAGATATGCAAAAAGAATAAAGTACACAATATTTATAGTGGAAAACCCCTTAGGGTAAAAATCACTTTGAATCTAAAACTTTATTAGCCTCTTGGGAAAATCTTTTAGAGCTACAACTCCAGGAAGCACCAAAACCTTGTTTTAGAAACACCAATTTCAAGGAACTCCAATCCCTTACACTTGAAGCACCAACTATAAGAATACAAGAAGCAATAACTTCCAAAAATGAAAAAATGAAATAAAAATTCAGAGGATCATCTTTGTTACAATGTAAATCATGAAACGAGAATTCAGCTTTTAGTTGAAAACATTAAGCGGGATATACTTCTTTTATTCTCTCTCTTACTAATTCTTTTACATCAACAAATTACACCAAATTATACAAGCCTTCTTAAAATGACTTTATCACATTATGAAATGTATAATCAGACTTAAATCAACAAATTTAAATGTAAGAAGATTACTTTAATTAATGATCTTCAAATTATTAACCTTCTTGAAATGATAAATCCTTTGTTTCCTCTCAAAACATTAAGTATCCAAATGTGTATTCATTTTCCATTAAAAGATATGATTAAATGCTGATGTAAATCACTCAAACATCAGTATATAAACCTTCTTCAACCTCTGGTATACTTCTGCAATCAATAAAAATTCATATATAGAAAATTAGAAACAAATATCATTACCCTATCATTTGTTGTCTTGTCGACTTGCAACAACACCTTCTGGTCTACAAAAAATATCTCTTAATCTCTCCACTTTCCTGAAAAATCACATGTACTTTTGTTCGAAGGAATGAATTCTCTATTTAAAAATGTAGATAGTCATTTTCCAACAGCCTATTAACTTGTCCAAAACTGCTTTAGACCAAAACCGGGTAAAATTAGCTATAACTTCTAGCAACTACCTTGGTCAAAATCACTTTTCTTTGTCCACCACACGTGTATGCAAAAAATATTCCTACCCATTTCAGATCTATCTATTACCTCCCCAAAAAGGTATAATGGTTGGGGGATTTTTTAACAATTAGTATATGAAAATCTAATTTGACTAAAATTGGGTAGTTATTAATTATAATTGTTTTAACATTCATTAACAACATTAAGTGATATTTGCTTAAGTATCAAATAACATAATAATAATGTAACCAATGTATTAGGATATTAATAAGATGGTATTAACCATATATTGGTCACTTTAATCAATTTTCATAAGATCATTAGATTTGCATCTTGTGTACCATTAACACAACTATCTGAGATACTTGACATATATGGTTGTATGCAATGAAAATGTAGACCTATTTGCTGCAAATACAAAATAAAAAAACACCAAACAATCACATTAGATGTTAGTAAATGCAACAAAATAAGTAATTCTCACTACAACCTCAATGAGCTAAAACAAGGGCACCCAATAACCTTGTTTGATTTTCTCTTCAAGATTAATTGTGGGTATGCTCTCCCAGCACAAATGAAATGCAATCTAAATGCAAAACTATAAAAATGCAAGATGAGGTTTTTGGAGACAAGTATGAGAAACTTGCCCCAAATCTCACGATGATATGCAAGTGCAAAATATATGAAGAAGATAATGCACAAGCAAAATGATGCAATATATTTTGATTTTTTTGAATAAGGAATGAAATGCAAACTAACTATGAATGAGAAAGTAAGATTCAAACTATGCTATGAAATCAAAGTTAATCTATGATGCAAGAATTGAAATCTAAACTAAGAATGAAAATGCAAATAAACTATGCTAAGAAATTGAAATGCTACAATGCTAGATTACTAAAATACTTAGAATGCTTAGAAATGCTTAATGATTATGCTTGCAAAACTCTTAGTAGCCTACAAATGAGAGAGAGACCTTCTTTTATAGAAATTGCAAAAGGATTGGACGGTGGAGATTAAGAGGCAAAAGAATGAGTGGCTAGGATTAAAGGTTAAGTAGGGTTTGGAAAAGTCAAGCTTCATTTGAGAGGGAAAAAGGGATTTGAAAATGATTGGTAGAAAAAAGAGATGGGGAGGTGGCCACCTTGGAAAAGGTGATTATGCACACGATTAGAGGTAATCCACCTTTTAATCAAGATTAGAGGAATATTTAGAAAAAGGTAAGTTTAGAAAAAGGGGGAAAAGTGGCTAAATTAAAATGATTTTAATTTAAACATAGTTTAGAAGAATTATTAAGCTAGTGGAGGAATAAAATAAATAAAATTTATTTTATAAAGGGAAATGGAGGGATAATATATTAAATCAAATTTAATATATTAAAGTATTTAAATAAAATTTAAATACAAAGGAAAAATGACTTTATTTAATTAAAATTAATTTAATTAAATAAATAGAGGAAGATAACAATATAGTTAATTAATTAAAATCAACTATAATGTTAAGGGAAAATAATAATAAAAATTAATATTAGATTGCAAAAGGAAAATGAATTTATTTAAATAAATTGAATTTAATTAAATAAATAGAGGAATATAACAATATAGTTGATTATTAAAAATCAACTATAATGTTAAGGGCGAATATTAATAAAAATTAATATTAGAATGCAAAAGGAAAAAAAAATTATTTAATTTAATTTAATTTAATTAATAAATATAGGAATATAACAATATAGTTAATTAATAAAAATCAACTATAATGTTAAGGGAAAATATTAATAAAAATTAATATTAGAATGTGAATGGACAATTTTAGGTGTCTACATTTTGCCCCTCTTTGATGCAGTGTCGAAATCAGCATCGCATCAAAGAAGAAGAAAACAAGATGCCCCAAGAGTTGCGCCTAAGCGACGATGGGAAGAGGATGTGCCCCCTCAAGAAAATTGAACAAAAAATAAATTTTGACAATTTTCTCAAATGGAAGGGTGAGGGTAGAGGAAGTGAATAAAAGAAGGCCTCCAATGCAAAATGAGCTTAAATGCAAACTATCATTGTGTCAACATGGGAGAACATATCCTATTTTGATGTTGCATAGGAATCATGTACCACATGCTAGATAAACAAGGATAACATGATTCAGATGCATGGACTAAACATTCAAATAGACAAACACATCATACCACAAAAAGTTATGAATCAACCCCAAAACCTATCTAAACACACCAAGATATGAAGATCTAGGTCATCCAGAGTAGGTGTAATTGAACACAAAAAGATAAAACAAAAAGGAAGGCCTCATGACCAAGCGGCCATTCATTCCATAGTTCTTGTCCAGAACAAAGTTGATACTTAGATTTAGGATTGGATGAGTCCTCTTAGGAAAGATGTATCTTGAAGGGCCAATGATGATTAATTCAAGGTTGTTTATAAGTGTCAAGGAAAAACCAATAGATCAAATGAAAATAAGGGTAATTAGTCTCCAAATGTTTGTGATAGGGTGCATGTGGTCAGTGAGTTTGAAAGAGTGTCATCAATCGCAATGGAGCTCAAGAGAATTGGGTCAACTACATAGGTGAGTGTGTGCAAAGTGAGCGAGATGGAAGGTGAACTTGGTTAGCCTCCCGCACAGACATAGGAGGGGAATGAAAGGATGGACAAGAGAAATTATCCTGATAGACGATGGATCTAGGTGAACTACACATGGCGTCGACAAGTGGTTTTCACCATGGTACTTATCCAAGGTGCCTGTTTCCA
Source organism: Chamaecyparis obtusa (assembly GCA_027943335.1). NCBI lineage: Eukaryota > Viridiplantae > Streptophyta > Pinopsida > Cupressales > Cupressaceae > Chamaecyparis > Chamaecyparis obtusa. Next base: position 997,372 of record BSBK01001669.1, read on the forward strand.
AGTTTTCACCATTGGACAAATTTTTATTGCATTTTTCACTTCTTTTTTTTTTTGGTCATCAAGGCACCTGTTTGCTAGGTTTTCACTAGGATGATGATTTTTTCAGGACATTTTACAATTTTTAGGACTTTTTATAATTTTTAGGATTTTTTCAGGACTTTTTATACATAGGTACTGCTCATTCTCATGTATAAAACCTCTTCAGATGCATAATATTCACAAGATCAGGGAGTGGATCTCCCTCTAGTGTAGCTATCTGATATGCTCCCAAGCCAAATTTAATAGTAACCACAAAAGGACCCAACCATTTTGGCTCAAATTTTCCTTTCTTCTCGCGGTTCTTGAGATTTCACATGTTATGTTGTAGGACTAGGTCACCAACTTCAAATTCTTGAGGCTTGATCTTCTTATTAAACTGCAAGCGAAGATGATTGTGATACACATGAAGGTGGTTCAGAGCATTAAGGTGTCATTCATCTAGGAGTTGCAATTCTTGTAAGTGGGCAACTCGATACTCATCATTACTTATCAAATTCTTTAGGGAGATTCTAAGGGAGGGGAGCTCAATTTCTATGGGAAGTACAGCCTCAGAACCAAAAACAAGGGAAAATGGGGTGGCACCATTAGGGGTACGTATGGAGGTACAGTAGGCCCAAAGAGCGAGATTTAGCTGAAGGTGCCAATCACAACCAGCATCATCGATTATCTTTTTGAGGATGTTTATAAGGATAGTTTTGTTAGTAGCCTCTACTTGACCATTACCTTGTGGGAAATACTTGTTGGAACAATGCTAGGTTATGCCAAATTTTTTACAAAGCTCAGTAACATCCTAATTTTTGAAAGGGGTGTCATTATCAGTATGAATATCTTGCGGGATGCCATAGCGAAAAATGATGTAATTCAAGATAAACTTGGAAATCTACTTTCCTGTAGTATAAGTGAGGGGTATGGCTTCAACCCATTTAGTGAAGTATTCAGTAGTAGCAAGGATATATTTGTGGCCATTGGAAGAATTAGGGTATATTTGTCCTACAAGGTGAAAACCCCATCGTGAAAAGGACAAGGGTGTGATGGTGGGATGGAGCTCTTGAGTGGGAGCGTGTATCAAATTACCATGTTGTTGATAAGGAACACATTTTTTCACAAAGTGGTATGCATCTTGTTCCATAGTTGGCCAATAGTATCTAGTATGCAGTAACTTTTTAGCTAAAGTGAGTCCATTGGAATGAGCCCCATAGATTCCTTGATGTACTTCTTCTAAGTTCGTTTGTGCTTCCTATAAATTTAGACATCTAAGAAGAGTTCCATCAAAGTGTTTCTGGAAAAGGGTGTCACCCAGGATAGTGTAACAAGAAGTTCGATGGATGAAGATTTTGTGTTGATTAGTAGAAAGGGGAAGTCAGATGATCTCATCACAAAGGTAGGAATAATGGTCTTGGTACCAAGGGGAATCAGGACCAATGATTTCACATACCATCTAAAACTTCAGCTGGTCATAGGCAGGGACCATAAGATTCTCAACAAGAAACTCACACCTTTGACTATTTTATGGCATATCTATCAAAGAGGCAATGGTATCCATTGCATGAGTTGCTTTGTTATTAGTTCTTGGGATATGTTGAAAAGTTATTTCTATGAAGTGTGCCTTTAGATCCTCAACCATGTGGTGATAACGAAGGAACTTATCATCCTTTGTTTGAAACTCATTATTAACTTATTTCTGAGAATCACCGAATACAAGAAAGTTAGAGATATTCCAACGAATAGCTTGACGAAGTCCAGCTACCAGAGCTTTGTATTCTGCAATGTTATTTGTGCAAGGAAATGTAAGCTTATAAGACTTAGGAATGAGATCTTCGTGCAATGTCACAAACAAGAATCCTGCTCCTGAGCCTTTTAGTGTATAAGATCCATCAAAATAAATTTTCCATTGTATTCTTGAGGTGACAGTCATGATTGATTCATCTAGGAAATCCGTAACAATAGGATGATCACCTTGAATAGAAGCTCCTACTAACTGATTGGCAATTACTTGGCCTTTGATAGCTTTTCGATCTACATAAACAATGTCAAACTCACTCAATATCATAACCCATTTTGATGTGCGTCCAGTGAGATTGGCTTTTGACAAGAGATATTTAAGAGGATCAACTTTAGCAATAAGTTATGTCTTATTAGTAATCATGTAATGACATAGTTTTTGTGTGCAAAATACCACATCTAACATGCTCACTCAATAGTAGTATAGTTCAATTCATAACCAATAAGTGTTTTGTTAAGGTAATAAATAGCACACTCTTTTCCATTATCATCTAGTTGTGCAAGAAGGGTACCAAGTGCAACTGATGTAGCAGATATGTAAATAATTAGAGGTCAACTTGGAATAGGTGGGACCAGTACTGGTGTGTTAGCTAGATATTTGTTTAACTACTCAAATGCCTTTTGATAGAGATAATCCCATAAGAACTTATTAATTTTACACAAGAGATGTGAAAAAGGATGCACCTTATCTACCAACTGAGAGATGAATCTGTGAATAGACTGAAGTCAGCCTTGCAAACTATGAAGTTGCTTCAATGTCTATGGGGGTAGCATATCTAATATGTCTTTCACCTTCTTAGGATCTACCTCAATCCCTCATTGAGAAACAATGTACCCCAACAATTTACCTGATTGAACACCAAAGACACATTTTTTAGGATTTAACCGTACCTTGTACTTTTCCAATCTTTCAAAGATTTTGGCAAGGATGGCTATATGCGATTCTTGTATTTTGGATTTCCCAAGAAAATCATCTACATAATCTTCCATAATGACATGAAGGAGATCATGAAAGATCATTGTCATAGCTCTTTGATAGGTAGCTCCTGCATTCTTAAGACCGAAAGGCATTACTTGATAGAAAAATGTACCCCATGGTGTAGTAAAATTTGTCTTGTGTTGATCCTCAATTTCTATCCTGATTTGATTATATCTAGAGAAACCATCCATAAGAGATAGCATCTCATGTCCAGCAGTCAAATCCACTATAATATCAATGTTAGGTAGTGGAAAATCATCTTTAGGACATGTCAAGTTGAGATCTCTAAAGTCAGTACAAATTCTTATGCCCCCAGAAGGATTACCCACTAGTACAATGTTAGAGACCCATTTTGGATAATCTATAGGTTGTATAAAGTTAGCATCTAGCATTTTCTATAATTCTATTTTAACAAGCAAGGCAACTTGAGAGTGCATCTTTCTTCATTTTTGCTTGACGAGATTTATTGTAGGATCCACTGCAAGATGATGTACTACAAGATCAGGATCCAAACCAAGCATATCTTTGTAGGACCATGCAAAAAAAATTTGTGTCTTGCGAAGAAACTCATTCATATCTTTCTTTCTTTCTCATTGAGTGATGTTACTATGTATGTGATCTTAGGATTATCTATAGTGCCAAGATCGATCTCTATTGTATCTTCAATTAGGATAGAGGATTTTTCTAACATGAATGGCAAGTCAACTTCTCCCTCCTCTAGCGCCTTAGAAATTTTTTCACTAGAGCATGTGTCCTTTATTTTCTCTTTCTCTTCACCCGAAGATGCCTCAGGGAGGTTTTCACCAGAGGGTGTTTCATTTTCTTTCTTATTTTTATTTTCATTTTCACTTTTTCAACTAAGAGAATTGACTTGGCTACCAAAGTAGGATTTCTCATTGTAGACTATGTTGTGATTGTGATCTTGGAGATTCTTAAGTTCAAATAGCGTGAGTACTGCCTCATCTGAATTACATATGTCTAAATCTGGGGGTGAATCTTGTTGGTCCCAATTGATGAGTTCAGGGTGTTTGAGGGGAAGGGTGGGGGATGAAAGGTCTATGGCAGTGATGGTTAGGAAACGGTTAGAGTCAATGAGATCATCTTTGATATATTGGAAAGGGACTTCATAGAACTCTTCATCATTGTCTGAGTTAGTTTCAGCTGAACAAAAGTCCTTAGCCAAAGATACCTTGGTTTCTAGGGAGCCCAATCCTCAACCTCAAGGATAGCCAATTGCTTTAATAATTGTCTTTCTCCTATTTTCATTTTCCCCCCAAGCCAATTCCATGATATCCCATTTTTTCAATAATAGGAGTGACCTTCGAGTATTTTTCCTTAGGAATGTCCACTGGTTTCTCTACATCATCATTAAAAAGCCAAGATAATACATTATTCACCATGTGTTGATCTGCAAGGGATCCCCAGTGTTCAAAAGTAGTCTTTTTGCATGTCATAGTTTCCTTATTGCCTTTAGGAAATAGTTGTTTAGGTTTACCAAAGGACCTTGGGGATAATGGAAGTTTTCCCATGCATAAGGAACTCTCAAATTTATATTATCCCATTCCTTGATCTATAAATTTTACTTTCTTTTCTAATTCAGAAATCTTCTCCTCAGTGACTTTACCTTTTCCTTGATCATATACCTTATTTGTTTCTTCAATGGAAGATTTTTCAAGAGGAGGTTTAGTGGAAGCCTTTAAATCATTCATAGGACAATAATAAGATTGCTTTGCTTCCAAATTCTTGCAGTACTGAAATGGTTCTTGATCTCCGAGGATAGTGATCTCATGTCCATGATGTGGAAATTTCAAACATTGATGGTATGTAGATGGTACACCTGAAATAGCATGTATCCAAGGTCTTCCCAAAAGTATATTTTAAGGGAGATCTAGATCAAGAACATGACAAGAATTCTTAATTATAGCATGGCCCACTTGTAAAGGAAGCATGATCAATTCTTTGGATTCTCTTTCTTTGTCATCATAAGCCTTTATAGTAATGCATTTTTTTATATCAATGAGATCTTCTAAAAGTCCATGTTTCTTATCATTCTCATAGTGAAAAGATTCAACCTAGATCCATTGTCTATCAAGACTCTTTTTATTTTGGTGAAGTGAATGATGACTTCAATGTGAAGAGGCTTATTATGATAAGGGTCAGAACCACAAAATTATTTGTCTATGAAAACAAGATGTGATTGTGCGGCTAGATTCCCAATCATAGCTTGGAACTGGGAGGCATTGATGTTTTCAGGGACTCAAGATTCAGTAAGGGATTTTTCAAGGACTTATTTATGTATAAGTGATGAATGAAGTAGCTCAAGTATTTATATCTATGTGGGAGTCTTCCCTAGTTGTGCCAAGAGGTCATAGCGTGAAGTAGACCTAGTAGATGTGGATGGTGCAGTGGGTGGATCAATAGCCTAAATAGTAATTCTTCCTCTTCTAGTGGTAGCATTGCTATTAGCAACTTTAAGCTTGAGAGTGCACACATGGTTGTCAGATTCTTCTATGCGGCCACAAAGAGATTCAAAGACACAACAATTATTGTCTTGGATTTTAGAGCCTTGAATGTTATTGGTGGTGTAGTCATAAGGCACATTTTTGGAAGATGATACATTGTTCTGATTATGATTAGGGAATGGTTGATTGTAGATCTTAAGTTGCGCATTGGATGATGGTGTATGACCTTCAACCTCAATCTTACCATCATCAATAAGGTCATAGATATAGTGTTTGAATTTTATACATTTCTTAATGTCATGACCTTTGATGTAATGATTTTCACAATATTCATTATCCTTATACCAAGTGGGTTTGGGTTGATTGTCATCATATGGTCGGGTATTAGGATATATCATCATATTTTGATCAACAAGCTTTCAAAAGATAACATCTAGGGGTTCTGCAAGAGAAGTGAATTGTCATCAGGGATGTAAAGCAGAATTTATTGGTGTTGATGTTATTATTATTGTGAGGGAATAGATAGCCCTGATTGTGAGATTGTTGTTGAAAGGTGTTTTGATTTTCCCGATTACGATTTTGATTGTTGCCATTGCCTTGATTATAATTATTGTTGAAATTACCTTGGTTAGATGCTTGAACATTCTGACCATGTTTAACATCAGTGACTCCATCATTGACTACCCCTTTATTCTTAGTCCAAAATTTTGGTTTGTCATTGTTAGAAGAGGGAGTATAGTGTTTAATGGCTCCCTTTTGCAAGACACCATCTTCAATTATTTTTCCCTTCCTAACAAGAATTTCAAAAGTATCAGGAGCAACCATTTTCATTTGGAAGGATATTTCAGATACCAGATTTCTAGTAAAGATATCAATAAGATGATTATCTAGCATTTTCCAAGGCATTATATTAGCTAGGTGTCTCCACCTTTGTAAGAAGCTAGCAAAAGTTTCCCCATTCTTTTTCTTAGTGTTGCATAAGTCACTTAAGAATGCTTGATGTTTTATATTAAATGAGTATTCTGCAATGAACTTATCTGCAAGATCAGAGAAAGAGGATATAGATCCAGGAGGTAGATTCATAAACCATTCGAGTGTTAGGCCTCCAAGACTCCTTGTAAAGAGTCTCTTAAGATAGTCTTTATTATGGGAGACCTCCTGACAAGAAACGTAGAATTCTTTGAGATGTTGTATAGGACATGTCTTTCCCTTATATTTATCAAATTTAGGGATCTCAAAGTTTGTAGGGAAAGGCATCATATTAATTGATTTATCGAATGAATAAGGGCATATTTCCTCAAAAGAAAATTCCTTTTTACCTCCTCTTTGCATGTTGTGGATAAGGATTTTAAGTTCATTGATTTGATTCACCAAGTCAGGAGCATTGTGATTTGTAAGATGTGAACCAAAGAGTTGTCCTCCTCCAAATTGTGATGTTGAAAAACTAGCAGATGTAAGTCCAAGTGTGGGAGGAGGTACATGATAATAAGCTTGTGACGGTGTTGGGGTAGATGTTTTTAGGACTCCAGAAGGAATTTTGAATAGCGATGAAACATAGTTAACTGAAGGTTGGGGAATTGATGTTCTCGGTAATGATGTTTGACCCACGTTCAAGACACTAGTGTCAAAAGGAGTAGATGCATCTGTCATTGTGTGAGTGCTAGTGTGTGAAGTGGTATTAGGTATAGCACTGATAACTTGATGGATTTTTTTGGGTGTTAATTGAAATGTTGGTTGTGTTATTGATACAGGTATTGATGTAGAAGGCCCACTAGAAATGGCCTTGCATTTGTCTTGATCAAATGGTGTAGTATGAAATACTACAGCAGTTATTGTGGAGACACCTTCTTTAGTAATATTGTTATACAATAGTGATCCATCAAAAGTCTCAAGAACTATGACCCCATCATGGACAAGGTTCATAAATATTTATGTTTTCTCGGCCCGGATCACTTTCTCAATCATCCCCACATTATGTGGATCTTTGAGAAAGTCATCAACTTGTGGATTTGATGGTATTTCAAATTGCTCAGCTTGTTCAACATATTCATTTTCAAGCTCTACTCGATTAGTTATATATGGCATCCCAAAACCTCTAAGAGGTACAGAGGCAAAGGGATTCTCATTGTCTAGAAAATGTCAACTTGTCATCTTAGCTTGTGAGCGGGTTACAACCATACGATTAGAAAGAAAAGGATGAAGAGAGATGAGCTTAGGAGCACGGTCTGGACCTTGTTTTGATCGAGAGGGAAGGGCATCAACAGTTTGATTGATTTGATTTGATGATTGATTGGTGAGGGCAGGGCCTCAAAGGTTTGATTTGGTTCAAAGGTTTAAGACAACCTTAGTGAAAAAGAGATCCTGTGAAAAGCAATGATAAGACCTTTGTTTTACTTGTAGATAGACTAATTATCACAAGCAAAGAAGGGGATAGGATTGATTAGATTATGCCACTTAAGATAGACTAATGTTCTCAAGTGACAAAATTTGATTTTGATTAAAGATTAGGATCCCTAAAACACCTTGATAAATCTTTCCACTTAGGTTTAATGATGAAGATGGATCAAAGGATAATGAAGACAAAGGATTGATTTAGGTCCAAGGAAATGATGCCATGCTCTAGTAAGAGTGGGAATGGCTTATGATAGATTAAGATGATGAAGGATGTATGAAAGAGGGAGGTTTAATCATAGGTCTCAAAGCTGACAAAGTCTCAATTTATGTCAGGTTTACGCAAGTAGTTAGAGAGCTTGTTATTGAAGATAATCTTGTCAACTTTATCTTGATCTTAGAGCTCTTGTTGAATAGATTTGACAATGTGTTGATACTTCCTAGATTTTTGATTGGTTTCTTTCCTTTCTCTATAGGCCAAAGGTAGTGGGATCTTGGCTTTCTTGTGCTTGGAGATATGGGACATAGCCTATAGAAGTGATGACTTGGTTAACCAACATGTTCAAAGGCAAGAACTGATTTTCATACTCAAGAAATGGAACAAACAAAAGTCTGAAAATAATCCCACAAGGGACAAAGCAACCTTGAGGGATACAAGCAATTGTGACAAGTCCAAATGATAGAAAATAATAGTGCAATGTGTATGTCCAAAAAATTTCCACGGGTCTAGTACAATCGAAGACACTTCAAACACATTCTACCTAAGGTCAAAAGGGATGTGTTCCAACCTTTTCCCACAACTTGATGCTCTTAGCCCCACAATTAAGTGGTTGAATGGCATTTCCTAGGACTATGCAAGTTATGGATAAATTGGAAAAGAACAATGCTCGTAGCACATGTATTTCCATATTGCCATATTCAAGCTTTAGCGTCCAAGGGAACACATATGGTGAGTATCTTGGGGTGATCTGGGTAAGTCCACTTGGATCAATCCTTGCACAAAGGTTGTCACACAGATAAAATGGTTGGCCTCTAAGTCCTTAGGTGTCTAGTAAGGTCCTCCATTCATGACTATCCCTTATAGTTTCACAAGCAGAATTTAGGCCTATAGCCCTACAATCACCCAAAATGTATAGTCTTGCAAGAAAGATTTAGACCTCTCAGCCCTACACAAGTTGAATGTACTTCCCTTGTAAACAAGAACCCAATCAAATGTAGTCTTGCTTAGCAAGATTTAGGCAACTAGGCCCTACACATGAAGAAGCATTAGAAGTATAAATAGCCACGTCTTCCCTCTCTCTGGATTGAAGGAAGATTTTGATTATAGTGGGGTGGTGTAACCAGGTTCACTTGTTCCCCACTTGGGTCATTCCCAAAAGATTACTCTCTTGGCAAGTCCTCTAAAGGTAAATGCAAGAAAAGTAAGATGGATAGCTAATGGAGGTCAAGATTTTTTGTTTTCTATAAGGAAAAGAGCATACTCTCCTACTCCATAGTTTCTCCCAAACACATCAAGCACATGTTCATTTACCCAAGATTCCTTTCTAATGACCAAATTAAGTAGGTCTAGATTTCTGATTTCCCCTTAAAGAGGAAAGAGCATACTCTCCTACTACCTAATTAAATCACAAGAAATGAACCTTCCTAATTAAACTAGGTGCCTATAAAAATCAACTTAAGGTAGACACAATGTTTTCTTGAACCTCCAATGCAACCTACAAAACCAATGAGTTAGTAGTCTCAAATCTTTTCAAGATCTTCAAACAACGTCCTACAAAACAAATGAATTATTAGTCTCAAAATGTCTTATTCTTGGTCAACCATTCTACAAAACCACTATTAGAAGATTGAAAATATTAGAAACTTGAAATAAAATTCAACCATGCATTGAACAATGTGCAAATAAAGTGCAAACTCATCACAAAATTTTATTTTTTTTGCATTTGACCTAGTCAACAATATCTAATTTTTTTGCTATGATTTCGGTCACAAAAATAGAAATACAAAATAGAGACCCCTACTAAAAAATAGAGAGCTTTCCAAACATGTAAAAATTTTGGAAAAATTCTTTAATTTGTGCCCTAGGGACCTGATTTATCAAAAAAGACCAGTTTTCAAAGATTGAATTTTTTATCCATATTTGTGCATCAAAATAAAAAAACACAAAGAACATACCCTATGTAAAATTCTTAAACCTTTCCGAAAATGTAAAAATTTCCAAAAAATATGGAGATTTGCAACCAAAAATTAATTTTCATTTAAAATCATAAAAAAATTATAACTCACAAAAAAATGATCAAAAAAATATGAGCTTTAGACTAAGACATACTATGATGATCCCCCACCTGCAAAAAACAATTCAGACCAAAACTCCCAACCATTTGAAAGATATGATCAAATATTTCAAAAAACCCTAGGTTTTTATCTTCAACTCAACCTACACAAGCATTAGCATAGAAAATCTTCAAAAATGTAGATCTAATAGGGAAGTGGGTCCCACTGGGCGTGCCAAAATGTGTGCAATGAAAATGTAGACCTATTTGCTGCAAATACAAAACACAAAAACACCAAACAATCACATTAGATGTTAGTAAATGCAACAAAATAAGTAATTATCGCTACAACCTCAATGAGCTAAAACAAGGGCACCCAATAACCTTGTTTGATTTTCTCTTCAAGATTAATTGTGGGTATGCTCTCCCAACACAAATGGAATGCAATCTAAATGCAAAACTATAAAATGCAAGATGAGGGTTTTGGAGACAAGTATGAGAAACTTGCCCCAAATCTCACAATGATATGCAAGTGCAAGATCTATGAAGAAGATAATGCACAAGCAAAATGATGCAATATATTTTGATTTTTTTGAATAAGGAATAAAATGAAAACTAACTATGAATGAGAAAGTAAGATTCAAACTATGCTATGAAATCAAAGTTAATCTATGATGCAAGAATTGAAATCTAAACTAAGAATGAAAATGCAAATAAGCTATGCTAAGAAATTGAAATGCTACAATGCTAGGCTACTAAGATGCTTAGAATGCTTAGAATGCTTATAAATGCTTAATGATTATGCTTACAAAACTCTTAGTAGCCTACAAATGAGAGAGACACCTTCTTTTATAGAAATTGCAAAAGGATTGGACGGTGGAGATTTAGAGGCAAAAGAATGAGTAGCTAGGATTAAAGGTTAGGTAGGGTTTGGAAAAGTCAAGCTTCATTTGAGAGGGGAAAAGGGATTTGAAAATGATTGGTGGAGAAAATAGATGGGGAGGTGGCCACCTTGGAAAAGGTGATTGTGCACATGATTAGAGGTAATCCACCTTTTAATCAAGATTAGAGGAATATTTAGAAAAAGGGAAAAAGTGGCTAAATTAAAATGATTTTAATTTAAACATAGTTTAAAAGAATTTTTAAGCTAGTGGAGGAATAAAATAAATAAAATTTATTTTATAAAGGGAAATGGAGGGATAATATATTAAATTGAATTTAATATATTGAATTATTTTAATAAAATTTAAATACAAAGGAAAAATGACTTTGTTTAATTAAAACTAATTTAATTAAATAAATAGAGGAATATAACAATATAGTTAATTAATTAAAATCAACTATAATGTTAAGGGCGAATATTAATAAAAATTAATATTAGAATGCAAAAGGAAAATGAATTTATTTAATTCAATTGAATTTAATTAAATAAATAGAGGAATATAACAATATAGTTAATTAATAAAAATCAACTATAATGTTAAAGATGAATATTAATAAAAATTAATATTAGAATGCAAAAGGAAAATGAATTTATTTAATTAAATTGAATTTAATTAAATAAATAGAGGAATATAACAATATAGTTAATTAATAAAAATCAACTATAATGTTAAGGGCAAATATTAATAAAAATTAATATTAGAATGCGAATGGACAATTTTAGGTGTCTACAATGCCTTATTGACATCAATGACAAAACCAAAGACCAATTCACCAAAGGTTCAACATATTCCCCCTTTGGCATTGATGTCAATACCAACCTCTGCATGTACTGGTGTCACTTGTATATCATCACCTATATAGAACACCTGTATCTAATCCATCAACATATCATATCAACATCATTAATCAACATCACAACTTCATTAACCATATTTTTCTCATATTTTTTCCCCTTTGACATCAATGAAAAAGGAGATATACCAAGGTTCCAGTTGTAAAAATGATCATAAATGCTTCCTCTAAAACCTATCATGCATTGATGAACTTATGCAAGAGAGGAGAAAGAAAGAACCCCCAATCTTGTCTTTAACCCTTCAAAAACTTTCTTTGGTAAAATGTCAGCCAAATGATTAGTAGAAGGAACAAATTCCAAAGAAACATTATCATTCAATACATGTTCCCTTATGAAATGATAGCAAATATCAATATGATTTGTACATGAATGTATAACTGGATTCTTAGAGATACTAATGGTGCTTTGATTTTCACAAAAGATAGGAATAGGTTTAGAAATATTTACTTTCATGTCTAATAAAGTTTGTATCATCTAAAGAACTTGTTGACAACAAGAACAAGTTGCAATTTATTCAGCCTCTGTAGTAGAAAGAGTATTAGCTTCATATTTTTTAGCATGCCAACACACAAGCCTACTACCCCAAAAAAATGCTACACCTAAAGTACTTTTTCTATCATCAACACATCCAGTCCAATTTGAATCAATATAAGAAACAAATCTAAAATCATCATGTTTAGGAAACCGAATTCATAATCCAAAGTGCCTTTAATATATCTGAAAATTCTTTTAACTACCATAACATGAGATTCCTTAGGTGAAGATTGAAATCTTGTAACTAGACAAACAACATGCATGATATCAAGCCTTGAAGCGGTGAGGTATAGTAAACTATCAATCATGGATCTATAAGTGGTTTGATCAAAATTAGGAGAATAATCATTTTTAGTAAGTTTACAACCTATTATCATCGATGTTCCCATAGGCTTACAATCTTCCATGTGAGATTTATTTAACATTTCTTTTGCATACTTAGTGTGTGATAAGAGTACACCATTTTTCAACTGAGAAATTTGCATCCCAAGAAAATATGACAATTCCCCAAGCATTGACATTTCAAATTCAAATTGCATAAACTTTGAAAAACCTTGACTTAAAGCATCATCATTAGATCCAAACACAAAATCATCAACATAAACAATTATCACAAGAACATCATCATCATTGACCTTAACATACAAATTAATGTCAACACCACCTCTTGTGAACCTATTATTAATGAAATATTGATCCAACCTTGAATACCAAGCCCTACGAGCTTGTTTTAAACCATAGAGTGCTTTCTTTAACCTGTAGACATGATTAGAAAATTATTTTCTTTCAAAAAATTCCTACTGATCCATATAAATTTCTTCATTAAGATAGCCATTTAGGAATGTGGTTTTAACATCCATTTTATACATTTTAAAACCTTTAAATGTTGAAAATGCAATAAATATTCTTATTGCCTCAAGCCTAGCAACTGGTGCAAAAGTTTCACCAAAATCCACACCTTATATTTGTGCATACCCTTTACATACTAACCTTGCTTTATTTCTTGCTATCTTTCCATTTTCATCAAGCTTATTTCTAAAGACCCATTTAGCACCTATTACATTTTTATCTTTAGGTCTAGGCACTAACTCCCATGTTTTATTATTTTCTATTTGACTTGGTTCCTCTTTCATAGCTTTAACCCAAAAATCATCCTTACTAGCTTATTTATATGATTTAGGTTCAATTTGAGATAGAAAACAAAGATTAGCACATTTATTAGATGTAGTTCTTGTTCTTGTTTGAATACCTATTTGTTTGTCCCTTATAATCTGTTCTTGAGGATGATATTTCTTCAATCTTGTTCCTATAGACTTTTCACATGTTGGTTCTAGTGTACCTGTTTGATCTTTCTTCTCTTCTTCACTTTCATCAAGTTTATTATCTACTTTATTCAAGTAGTTAGCATTGTCTTGTAGGAGAGTATTGTCCATTCTTGTTTCCTTTTTATCCTGCACAACTTCATCTACTTTCACATGTACACTTTCAACAAGTTATTCAACCTTTTATTAAAACATTGGTAAGTTTTACTTTGAGAAGAATATCCTAAAAATATTCTTTCATCACATCGTGAATCAAAGCTTCCTATGTTATCGTCAAAATTCTTAATGAAACATCTACATCCAAAAATTCGAAATGGTTCAATAAAAGGAGGATGTCCATATCATAAGGAGCATACTTAGTTTTTATCCTTAGTTGTGCCTTGTTTAAAATGTAAACTATTGTGTGAGTTTCTTCTTTCCAATGCCTATTTGGAACTTTGGATTCATCTAACATGGCCCTTTCCATTTCTTTCATTGTTCGATTCTTTCTCTAAACAACTCCATTTTGTTGAGGTGTCCTAAATACTGCATGTTGCCTTTTGATGCCATGTTGTTCACAATGATAAAAAAAAATCATCTAAAGTAAACTCACCACCTTTATCTGATCGTAAGCACTTAATCTTCATAGCTAACTCCTTTTCAACCATTTTCCTAAAATTCATAAACTTATTAAATGCCTCTGATTTATACTTTAAGAAAGTTACCCTTGTCATCCTTGTATAATCATCTATAAAAAGCATGAAGTACTTTTCACCATTTAATGACATTGTCTATGTAGGACCACATAAATCAATATGTACTAACTATAATGGTTTAGAAGAAAAATATTCTTTGGAAAAGAAAGATGGCGTTGTTTGTTTACCATGTTGACACCCTTCACAAATAACATTATTTGGCTTACTTATACATGACATAGATCTTACCTTTTGATGTTTACTAACTTTTACCAAGTTATCAAAGTTCTAATGCCCAGGCCTTTTGTGCCATAACCAACTTTCATTCACATGTCCCATAAGAAAAACATCTTCGTGATTGTTAGCAATTTTGAAATCTTTTAAGTTGTATACATTCCCTTTAGATCTTTTCCCTGATGCAACCAATTGTCTTGATTTAAATCTGATTTGACAACTGTGATCATCAAACACAACTTCATATCCATTGTCAAAAATTTGACTAACACTTAGAAGATTGTGCTTTAATCCCTCAACATAATACACATCATGAATAGACATTTTGTCACCAAGCATCAAAGAACCCAAACCTTTAATTTGCCCTGAAGAATTATCACCAAAACTCACACTGCCACCTTTGTTGTTAATCAATTTGTCAAATTTAATTTTATCACCTATCATGGGTCTAGAACAACCACTATCAAATATCCACGAGTCATTTTCTTCAAAATGTAAAGCCATTTGAACAAACATAGACTTATTAATCTTAGGCCTCCATTTCTTAGTTACTTTAGTATCAAATTCTTTATCAACTTGTAGACTAGTATATGATTGGTCATTCTAAAATGACTTAGTTTTTCAATTCCTCATAACATGACCAAAGAGATTGCATTTGTATCATCTTAGACCATTCATTTTAGGAAAGGAATAAAAAAATAAAACTTTGAAAACCTCCTTGACATATATTTGCAATCACTTATTCTATGTCCATATTGATGACACATGAAATAATACCCATCAAAGAAAGAAGTGAACCTATTTGAAGATCTTTTACCCATCAATGAAGAGGTTGATATGACCTTATTTTTATCATTATAAATCTGATTAAAATCTACATGTTTACCTGCATTTGAAGTGGTAGTATGTTGATCTATGTCCTTACTTTCAAATTTGAATATTTTAAATAAAGATTTATCTTTCTTGTCACTAGAACATTGTCCAAGTTCAAAATCAATTGCAGTTAGATTATCAGTTTTCCTTTGAATCATTAATATGTCATCCAAATTAGTATTCTCATATTTTTCTAACTTCTTTTTATATGATACTACTTTGTTCATTAACCTTGTACATTCCTGCTCTTTAGAACTTAACTCTTCCTTAGTGACAAAGACAATTCTCTTTTGTTCCTCAACTTGTAATTTCAAATCTGTAACTTGTTGATCTAATTCCTTAATTTCTTTTTCAAAATTCTCTTTTTTATTTATGAATTGATTTTCTTGAACACTCAAACTCCTTTTTAATTCCTTGATCTTTTTAAGTGTATAAAGAAATTCACATTCTAAATCAGCCTCAACAAGTTCAACATCATTATCAATATCTAATTTTTGACAAGTAGTTTCTATAGAAATGAATAAAACTTCATTTTCATCATATTCAGAGCTACTAGGTTCAATATCTGATATATTAGCAATTAAATTCTTCTTCTTCTTAAAGAACTTCTTTTTGTTATAGAATTTATTTTCACTTGATTTATATTTCTCATAATGTACTTCATCATGATTATCATAAAGACATTTAGATGCAAAGTGTACTATTTTACCACAATTAAAACATTTGAAACGAAGTTTACCTGTGTATTTACTTGCTCCTTTCTTTAATTTCCTTGAGAGATGTGCTTCAAGAACATCAAGGTCTTCCGATTCTAATGAGACTTGCTTTACTTTCTTTTCTACCTTGAATGTTTCTTCTTTGCTTGTGTATTATTGATTGCCAAACTTTCTCATTTCATAAGCTACAAGTGCTCCATGAACATCTTCCATTGTATACTTGTTAATGTATCTAGTTTCTTCCATGGAACATATCTTGGAATCAAATTTATCACGAATAGATCTCAAATATTTCTTTACAACATCTATATCATCATTTTTTTCACCAAGTCCTCTTATGCCTTTTACGGTTTCATCTATCTTGAGGAGATAGTCTTCTACCTTTTCATCATCACCCATCTTAAGATCTTCAAATCTTTCTTTCAAATGTTGTATCTTGGCTTCTTTAACTCTATAATTACCATGATAGGTGATTTTCAATTTGTCCCATACTTCTTTAGAAGATCTACAATGCATTACCTTAACAAACTGTTAAATATAGCAAATTTAGCTTTCATATCAATTTCATACTTCCTCTTTTCATAAGAATCTGTAGATAAAGTATTAGGAATATTATAGCTATTAACAACTGAAACTCAAACATCAACATTAATTAACAAGTATGTTTGCATCATGACTTTCCAAAAAGCATAATCTGGTCTATCAAAAATAGGTACCTTTGAAGAATTATCATGAGCCATTGTAGATAAGTATTCCACTCAACCAAAATCTACCCAACGTTGTTAAACTTGATGTAGGGAACCTTGCTCTGATACCACTTGTTGGAATAGAAACACCACTAAGAGGGGGGGATGAATCAGTGGTTACTTAAAAACTTATTCTTTTCAATTTTTACAATTATAACATATACTTAAGAAATATGAACAAGATATACAAAAAGAACAAAGTACACAATATTTATAGTGGAAACCCCCTTAGAGTAAAAAACCACTTTGAATCTGAAACTTTATTAGCCTCTTGGGAAAATATTTTAGGGCTACAACTCCAGGAAGCACCAACACCCTCTTTTAGAAACACCAATTTCAAGGAATGCCAATCCCTTACACTTGAAGCACCAACTTCAAGAATACAAGAAGCACCAACTTCCAAAAATGAAGAAATGAAATACAAAATCAAAGGATCATCTATGTTACAATGCAAATCATGAATCAAGAATTCAACTTCCAGTTGAAAACATTAAGCAAGATATACTTCTCTTCTTCTCTCTCTTACTGATTCTTTTACATCAACAAATTATACAAGCCTTCTTAAAATGACTTTATCAGATTATGAAATGTATAATCAAACTTAAATCAACAGGTTTGAATGTAAGAAAATGACTTGAAATAATGATCTTCAAATTATTAACCTTCTTGAAATTATAAATCATTTGTTTCCCATCAAAACATTAAGTATCCAAATGTGTATTCATTTTTCATTAAATGATCTGATTAAATGCTTATGTAAATCACTCAGAAATCAATATATAAACCTTTTCCAACCTCTCATAGACTTTTGCAATCAATATAAATTCATATATAGAAAATTAGAAACAAACATCATTACCCTATCCTTTGTTGTCTTGTCGACCTGCAACAACACCTTCTGATCTACAACAAATATCTCTTAATCTCTCCACTTTCCTGCAAAATCACATGTACTTATATTTGAGTGAATGAATTCCCTATTTATAAATGTAGATAGTCATTTTCCAACAGCCTATTAACCTATCCAAAACTACTTTAGACCAAAACCGGGTAAAATCAGCTATAACTACCAACAACTACCTTAGTTGAAATCACTTTTCTCTCTCCACCACACATGTATGCAAAAACTATTCCTACCCATTTTACATATTTTTGTTACCTTCCCAAAAAGGTATAATGGTCGGGGGATTGTTTAACAATTAGTATATGCAAATCTAATTTGACCGAAACTGGGTAGTTATTAATTATAATTATTTTAACATTCATTAACAACATTAAGTTTTATTTTCTTAACACTTTATCAAATAACATAATAATAATGTAACCAGTGTATTAGGACATTAATAAGATGATGTTAACCATATCTTGGTCACTTTAATCAATTTGCTTAAGATCGTTAGATTTGCATCTTTTGTACCATTGACACAATAGTTTGAGATACCTGACATATATGCCTTATTGACGTCAATGACAAAACCAAAGACCAATTTACCAAAGGTTAAACATGAGGATCATCTTGGATAGGGCTAGTAGGTTTATTGACGGCCTCATCTAAAAAATATTTTGGCTCGGTATGAGAAGGCTCCACGACCATATCAACAATAGGAGGTTCACTACAAATAGTTGCATCCTCCACCACCTCATTAATCACATAATTGGGAAACAATACTTTCAAGTCAACAAGTTCCCTAATATGCTTATCCTCTTCTTTAAAATCAATAGGGTTATGCTCAATACTATCTCAACCGTGTATGTTCTATGCACATTGGCCCCATTCTTGTTCACAAGGGGTCTTTTCTACCTCTATTTAATAATAAGATAATTCCTTCTAATATGGCCTTCGCTTCTACACAAAAAGAAGCACCAATGCCTCCAAGAACTTCAAGATAACAATAATGGATAACACCTTCCAAACTAATCCGACAGATTGACACCAAGGTTTAATGAGATCAATACCCTAGCATCCATGTGAGGCATAGTTTCCCTTGTGCCATCAACCCTATTTAACATTTTCAGATGGATCCAACATTGTGATAGAAATGCCCAAAGCACAACTAGTATAATCTTCAAAAGGCCATCTAGTGCAGGAGAGGGCAAGCACCTCATCACAAATAGCCTCAAGAGACCAAGTAATGGCTCTAAAAGTAGATTGCTTATAGACTAGAATTGTTTATTCATAACTTTACATTGAGCATCATGATCATTAAAGAAAACTAATAAAAAAGGCCTTTTTGAATAATTCTACAAAAGCTAATATAAATCTCTAGTTTCTTAGTCCACACATTAAAGATCCATTTATCCAAGAATTTGTGAGAAGGAACCTTCATAAGGTCAATCACAACAAGGAAAATGGCAATGCCTTTTAGTCTCCCCAATTCCGCAGAGATAGAAATTGTCATTTCCTTATTAGGCCTAATAAAAAATGTATTAACTGAACAAGAATGCTTACCTTGTCATCATGCACTTGTTTTCCCTTGACCTTGTCCATTATGACTAATTATAAACCTTGCAGCAACATAGACATGTATTTTTGCCCTAGCCAAAGCCTTCACAAAAGTCTTAGTGTGCTTACAACTAGGGCCTATCACATCACTTTGGCTCGGGTCAAGATTGGCAAGCATACCAAAGCCTTCTTCCATCTCTTCGCTTAGAATCCATAGTACCAACTACAATAGGGCGTTGTCAAATAAAGAAACAAGAAAAGCTAGTGAAAAAAGGAGGAATGGTAGGAAGTTGAATGCAAGAGAATGAATAGTGGAGTAAGGAGAACACTTACCCCACTTACCTCTGCCAAACAACAAGAACACATTTTCAATCAATTTGTCAAGGGCCCTTGATTTTCAAACCCACCCATTGAATTTGAAACCCTCGATCATGCACTCAAGTTTCAAATTCATGGACCAAGATCCTAGGCTCCTTGCCCTAATCACATCTTCAAGTTTTTCATTCCATGCCCCTCTTAAAAATATTCACTTGGAGGAGATGAGATCCTTGGGATAAAAATTAATGAATTGATCATTTGCTTTGTTTCATTTGCATTAGTCGAATCGCCATTAAAAAAATAGAATGTATCAAATATGGGATGAAAATAATATCCATCATTTATAAGAGAAAGGAAATACTATTTCATCAAATTGATTAAATTTTCATAACTTTTTCCTTAAAAATGTAAAGTTAATTCTAAATCCAAATACATAATTTAGTTTCTCAAGACACTATCATATATCTTTACTGTATTTTTTTCAATACCTCCTTGATAACCTATTTTGAATCTAGCTTCCCCTTCTCAATGTTTATTTTCTATCTTAATTTTTTTTTATCTAAAATAAGTACCAAAAAAAAAAGATTTGTCACTTTTAAAACTACATTAAAAAAATACTTATGTCATAGCTTGATTAAGAATAACATCTTGATTATATTTCTAACATCTTGATCAAATAATAATCATGCTAGATGGTCATATCCCTCGTACTTAACCAGGCAATAAGAAAAAAATTAAAGATAAGGGAGTTCAGAGTAACTTTACCTTGGTTTTCTTCTATGTTTCCAGTTTTAATCTTACTACGGCAATTCTTATTTCCAGTTCAATTATAACTGATTTATACTTAGGAAAAAAAAATTGAGTTTGAATAAATCAATGTTAAAAAAATAATTGTATTTTCCTAATGTTAGACTAGGTTACCTTATTAATAATTCCTCTAAAAAAATAACATGTTGTGGCAACTTCTATGGAAGTACTTAATCGAAGAAATTTGAGCAGCTCTCTATAAAAAACAATACAACATAAATGGTCAAAATGAGCATACAATGCATAATTACACATTGGTTCAAGATTGCTATGATTGTTTTTTGTCACAAAAATAACCATAGTTTTTCTGAGCTGCAATCATTATATTCGATGACTAAAGCACATTGAGGTTTCTTAACACTTTATTTGAGTAAAAAGATCTCAATAGAAAATATAACATGTTTGTGGAGATCTAGACTTGAATTCTAACAAACACAAAAGAAATTGTCTATGATCTAGATTTCTTTGTGCACTAATCATAAAAGGAATATCATAATGCATATTTATTTTTATCAATCCTCTATGCGGGACCTTGATTTCAAATCTTCACCTCAAGGAGTTGTCATTCGGGGAGATTCTTAATAACAATGTCATCTCCTAATGGATAATTTTGTACATAAAATCTAAGGGCACTTATTAGACCTAAAGATATTGCAGGGTGCATGTAACACCTATGAGCATTGTACGTAGAATGCATGCATTATATGTAGAAGCTATGAGTATTATGTATCTCATTCTCTACATTTTTTTCCATTGTAAAATCAATGTACATATGACATTGTTGGTACATGTACTTGCAAAACCTTAAACCCTAAATTCCATTTCTTTTTAAACCTCAACTATTCATTAACTACCGTTATTAAGTACTACGATATTAAAAAGGCCTGCAAATCTGCAACTCTGAACTCCATTTTCTTTTAAGTCTCATCCCTCAAACTCTGAACTCCAATTTTTTAATAATCTTCATCTGTTCTTGGAAACACTTGAGATGATGAAAACTGATTGTATTTTATCTTTTCCTAAATCCCATCTATAATCTATTCTTAAGACATTCAAAAATGATGAGAACTGATTTGCATTTTGTGTTTCTTGGAAATCCAAGATAATTTGCAACTAAAACGGATGTTTAACAGTGAATAAAATTCACTGGCAATAACTAAAATGAATGCCAACAATGCAAAGTACATCTTATACAACATCTAGTATGGGACCTCTTGTTACCTATTACTCCTAATCAAACTGGTTTTTCAATTTTCATTGATGAAATTGGACTCCTGAGCTACCTTTCTAATTCTCTATATATTAACGATCTCCATCCATCTCAAAATATAAATTAAAAATCATTGGCATATAATACAAATCTATAGCCCATATATGAAACCCATTCATATTATTATTTTACTGTCATAACAAGCTGTAAAAGTCAAAATCATGGCAACAAAAAAGCATTCAGTCCCCAATATTAAGGCTATTGAAAGTTTCAAGGTCAAAATGAAAAAAGAGTTCAACAAAGTCAATTCATTTTGTAATGAATAAAGTCTGCATAGTAAGATTCAGGGATTAGTGAGAACGGAGTGAGACCTTGCACTAAACACACTTCCGAAGACGAACAAAAAATTGAATAAAGTTTCACAAGACCTAGTGTCAAAAAACCGAAACACATTTTGTTCGGACCAAAAGCAGGTACACAACTAAGCACAGGGAGCAACAATGCCTGTTGTGGGAGGAGGATCCCTGTCATCAAAATTGTTCCGACCTCCCAATCCAGTAGCTGGAGGATCACTAGAATAGGGTAAAATCCAGTCTACACCATCATCCACTTCTTCAGTTTGCACATTTTCTTCTTGAGCATTAGCTCGAACAGGAGATATAGCCAACTCCAACCTAGGAAAGTGTTTGTCATTTCTAGTGTGTGGAGTCCACTCAGTGCACCTTGTAGAGGAGGAAGAGCCCCCACATCGACCTGATGCATGGCTGCGGAATCGTGGTCTGCTGCTAGAGCGACTAGGATGAACTTGAGCTGCAGAAAGGCCCCTACAAGATCCCACTTGAGGCTGATTTGTATCCTCAGGGATACCCCAACCACCCCAATCAGTTTGAGAGCCTACTTGAGGATGATATATGTCCTCAGGATTACGCCAACCATCCCATTCAGTAGTTGGAGGATCATGGATGTCAGGTACAGCCCACCCCGAACCAACATTTAGAGCTCCATTTTGTGCATTTCTTTCTTGTTGACCACCACTTTGATTAGAACATAAAGCCCGCTGGAATGCTGGTGCTTGTTTGTCATTTGTAGCGGGTGAAGCCCAATCAGATTGTCCACCAAAATGACCCCCTGATCGGCCTCTATAGCGACCTCGAAACTGTTGTCTTCCCCTAGAGCGATTGGTGCAAGGTCGCGCTGAAGAATGGTTTGTATTAGGATTGGCTTGGGACCCTGTAGGATGTTGACCCCTGTTTCCAAAGCTGTCAGTACCTCCCCATCCATTGGTGGGGACATCACCAACATCTGGCATGCCCCACCTTGAAACATTATCTGCTACATTCTGTGCAGTTTTTTCTTGCTGAACTGTTGCCTGATCTGTGTCTTGGGGAATCTTCCTGAATGTGCATGAGCCATGGCTGATGGATGTAATGAGATCTTGGAGACATTCCACCTCCATGGTCACATTTTTAACTTGATCTTGAAAAGCCAGTCTTTTAGCTTTGGGAAGGTTGTGGGCTGAAACTACAACACAAGAAGTCCCACAATCAAAAACATTATAACAATATACAAATTAAAAAAAATGATACCTACATTCCAGAAAGATGCACGGTTTCTGTTTTATCTCAATTGTATAACATGTCACATTAAAGTACTACCAAAAAGGTTACCATGCACAATATTAACAAGGAATGCACATATTAAAAAGGCTATGGCAAACAATTGAACAGAAATGTCTTCAATGTATCCTCCATGGTATACCAAATTGTTGCACATAAAAGTCCATACAGTACAATATAAATTGAATAGATCTCTCTCAACAAATGCTAAAACATCTAGAAACAGCAAGAAGTTGACATAAATATGCAGGAACCAATCTCCAAATCACGAGAAGAAATAGATAGTCAAAATCTGCAGTTTATCATTTAAGTACTGTAAACTCTGTTGATGTCTGATACAGCACAATATATTGTCAATTGGCAACGCATTCCAATCAAGAGTAGAATTGGACCAATTGTAGGGCATCCAATATCACAAGGAGAAATGATGCATTTGTATGACAAGCAAGCAAAGCTCTATATTTCTTTCTGATCTGTAAGGCTGACAATGTACACTAGACAGTCAAGGCATACCCGACCACAGAGATGTAGAGATCTTGATCCCCATCCACATGGTATATATTGCATAGAGTCTAAAGATAATTTAGATTTTACAACAGATTGACTCTCGATATTTCAGCACAATCCCACAAACCATGTTATAACACTGGTAATGAAACATGGAGGAGTCTCTTAGAAACAATCAATTATCTTATACCATGGAGACTCATTTTAAATTTTTAATATGCCACTGAACTAGCTTGCTTGCAGTGAATAAATCTAAGAGACTATATTTTGATCACACTCAAGGGCCTTGCATAGGTTACTAATTTAAAGGAAACATTTGCTATTGTAGCCCTTACACAACTAAATATGAAATTTTGTTTTTCAATGTTAGCTTGTTTGCTGAGCATCAACATAAATGAGTCTTCTGGAAAAAACCAAATTTCAATTTTAAATTCAAGATATTCTAGCATCCTATACAATTCAATATTTTTCCAATAGGAAATATATTCAAATCAAGAGAGGAAATTGGCAAATGTGTAGGAGATCGAAATCAAGAGAAGAAATGGATCAATTCTAGGACAAACAAGCATAGTAATCCATTTCTTTCAAACTTGTAAAGCTAGCAATGTACGCAAAATGGTAGAGAAATGCAGGACACTATCACTAGGGAAAAAAGGAGAAAAAAAACAAGCAGAGATCTCGACTCAAATTTTACATAGAAATATTGCGCAAAAGCCTAAATATTGTACAACAGTTTACCATTCATATTTTAGCACAAAATGTGGCACCAAACACCAGTAATGAATGCCAACATGAGTTTCTTAAAAAAAATCTGTTCAAGAAGGTAGCATTTTGACTCAGCATGTAACTAGAAAATAAGTTAATTGCAACCCATGGCTCAGTACTACAGGCTTCTGATGCAGGTACTACTCTGATTCTTATACCTGGGGAATACTTAAGTGAACCTTTAACTCGGTTTCTGAACTTTGTCCTCATCTCTATTTTCTAGCACAGTTCTTGCCATATTCTGTAACATCTCTTCTTTGATTCTGTTTTAAAGGCTTCGGAAGGCGGCTCTGAAAGAGAAACTTCTGAAAGACTTCTAGTCAGTTAGACATGAGAGAGCTTACCATTTGATCCAGCCCTTGTTGTCTCATCCTTCAAATGATTGATCCACTCAATAAGTCGATGACCATTTGATTCACTAACTGGTGCTTTTCCCTTATCACCTGGCACTTGTAGTGTTGATACAGCTGACCCTTTGACTGTAAAAACAACAATAGGAAAGAAAAGTAAGTTAGGAATACCAACAGCAGATTGATTAACTTGTTGCAGCTTTCTTTGCCAATAGATTATAGAAACAGTCACTTTGTTTGGAAGCTTCACTTTACATAACCTCAGCACTTAATGGCCACAAATAAATCTCATAAACAAGCCCAAAAGTAAATTTAAGCTATCAAAACTCTTGCCTTCTTTTTGCTTTAAATTTTATTGCATCTTAATAAAGAAGGAAATGCCTTACTTTGGGCTTGTACAAAGATCTTTGATAATAACTTTGTGTTCCGATACAACAATGATTTGTTTACAAAATCACCCTTATGTATCTGCCTTAATGTTTTAAACCATTGGAACTCTTCAAGCATATGTTACATGACCAAACTCCATGCCAATAACAGTTGTTTTCCACAGCTAGTGTTTCTTTTGACCCCAAGCAAACAGATCTAACAGCCATGATAGTGATCGAATCATGTCTGTCTTGTCAGAAAAGCATTATCATTTCTATCTTCTATACACCTAATCTAATTTCATTAGAATTACTATAAAACTCTCTAGTAGCAAACCATTCTTATTACTTAGCTATTGGCTGTTTAGATTGAAGGACTACCAATAAAGCGTATTGCTTTTCATATTGAAGCTTAAACGAAGATTTGATACCTATAATCAAGTTTGTGTGAAGATAAAATTCTAATCTTATCGAAATGAATATGTTCAATGTTATCCCTGCAGAAGAAATCTCATAGAAAGGAAAAAAAATTTAAAATCTCACATTTTTTAAGAGCAGACCACGCAACCATAGCTGCATTAGTTTCTGCTTTCTCTTTACTATTGGTAGGTTTGTGGTTGCCTATACATGATTCAACCTGTGAAGAGAAACACTGTTAGTTTATACCTTCATGATATGCTGCTTCATTAAGGAACAAATGATGTCCCACCAAAGACACATAACATGAGAAGTTGTATGAGAATTTTACCAAGGTAGGTACTCTATCAGAAAATGAATTGAGCGCTGCCAGTGCAGCAGCATGTTCAGCTTGCCGTGCTTTAGCAAATGATCCTGGACTCTCAAATGTTTGGCCATCAAAATTAACTATTGCCTTGAAAGAAGGGCTATGTGGAGGCCCAACACTGATTCTGGAGTAAGCCGGGCAATGTAAACCACGTGACATAGCAAATTCATACAACTGACTTTTATGACTGCCTACATACCCATTGAGCATAACTAGGGTTAATTTAATTTAACAGGTAGTGGGGCATGTTAACAAATCAAAACTGCTTTGAACTATAATCACATTCTTATAAAACTGACCAAACTTATCGCAAAATATGTCCAACTAGCAACATTTTTTATGCAAGCCAGCAAACTTCCAAGCAAAAAAGTTTATACTTAATCTTCGAAAACTCTTTTATGCTTATACATGTTAACTCGTGAAATCCTTTTTCACTTTACTTTTAAAAACCTCAATCTGCAGGTCATGTGACTTGAGAATCTTTGAATATCTTGATTACAAATGTGATTGTATACTCTAAATCTTGCATCATATTGCTGTCTATATTTAAAAATTATTAATTAATATGAGATCTGTTACACTTTTTTAAAAATGTTCATTATCCAAATGCTATAAAATTTTGTTTTCAAACCACTTAACTTGCTCTCACAGAAGTTATAACTTTTCATGCATGAATCATTTTCTCAACACAGCTTGGCTAATTTCTTTATTTTAAAATTTATTTTGAAATTTTGAAGTCATTCCCAACAGTTTACCAACAATTTCTCTAATTGTCTATTTGTATATGCGTCATTTTGCCAAATCAAAGAATGTACTAAGGCTGTAATCCTGATCGATCAATATAACATGAATTTATATAGAAAAACCAAAGCAAAACTAGACAACTACCACCTCATTTCTGTCAGATTAACAGAAACGAGGAGGTTTGAATAGTACCCTAAAGAAACCACATAGCAGACTATGATGCACACCTCATCTTTTTGCCTAAGGTTCTATTTCTCTTTATTTTTCCCTGGATCTAAATTAGCTTTACAGAATTAAAATAAAGCATGCCTTGGATTCTCCCTTCCATGTTTGGAGAATATTTAGATACCATCCAACATATGATATAATTCATAATCACTTTTGATTAGCCATGGAGAATGAAGTTAGATGAGAAAGAACCACCAATATGTGAACCCCCTGAGTGACCCACTGAAGCCAGGTCTCATTGAAATCCGAATAGCTACAATAAGAGATCAAGTCAGTGAGGCGAAGAACAGAGTTATTAAATTATACACAACCACAGGTCACACAGATACAATGGATAAATGAACCTCTACCAGGGCAGAAATAGAGAGATGCCCAAGTAAACTAACGAGTCTCAGGAATAAGTGCCAACACATATTGTGGTAAATTATAGACAAATCTGGAGAAAACTTCAGCCGTCATCATCCACATGAGCATTCACCCTAAATCAGGGAGAATTGCCCAAGTTCAGGGTTTCAGTTCTCAATAATTGAATGACTAGTTGCTTATTTGAATGGGAGGGGAATCCATATATCAAACGTACAGATATATAACAGAAAAGGGAGTGTCATCATGATCTTGTGGGGATCACTGAAGCAACTAGTCAATGTGGTGAATGTGGTCTACCATCAGAATCATAAAAAGAAATTCACAATCACTAGGGAATGCTACAGATGGGATATACACACACAAAATATAGTAAAATAACCTACAAATTATTGTAACTTCTTGTCAAAAGTCTAAAATGCAGTATCACAAGCCGCCATTGATGTATGTACAAAGAATATTTATTTTTCAATAATGATTGTTAATCTATGATAGCATATTGTCAAGAGAATAAGTAATATAAAATTAATTAATCAAATTATTATCGTCAGTTATTAATACCTAATAGAGAATACTTAATATTAAATCAATATGTATTATATTAATAGTAATGGTATTTAACTAAATCAAATTAATCACAATATATTAATACATATTAGTAATAATAATAATTAATTGATTTGACTTAACCAGATAATATTTAATTATCCCGATACACATGTATTATAAATAATAATGTTATCGACAGGACTAATGTCGACAACCAATAGCTAAATTATTATTTAAGCCGTCTATTAAGCACGGAGAATGGCGTCTATGAAATGACACCAGGACTGGAATGCATCCGTCGGGAGCATCTATTCAGGCATGATTGGGAATCAAAAAGGGGGGGAATTCAGAAAAACATTTGATAATTCATCAGTGGTAGGTACATATATAAGTGTATCATGTCAGACCAGCGGATCATATACTCGAAACATCCCAGCGGAACAGAAAATACATACAGACTTACGCTTTGAAATATTATTGTTCTATCTTACAATGTCAGAGGAAGTCGGAGATATCGAGAAGGCTTAATACATGGTCACTCCACCAACATCGATAGAGCCCACTAAGGAAGAAGCGAGCAATTTAATAGACGCCCAAATAGAGAGAGCAGAAGTCAATATACGCCAGGTACGTATCAATGAGACAATAAATTAATACAATGAAAGGAATTAGCCGGGTGACTATGATTAAGGGATATGATATAAAATAAGTTATTAACATAATAAATATAAGGATCAGTAAAATTAATGCAATTTCTTGTTAATCTATTATTTACTAAACAATATAATGATGATACAAACAAGTAATGTTAAGAAGTTAATTAGATTCTATCATCACAGTCTTAATTCAGTATTCTTGAATAAATTCACTCCATGGTAGTTCGGAAAGGAGGAGAGTAGATCTTGAGCTTAAATTTATTAAGCCCATAAACTCTACTACATCTGGCTGATAGTCATTTATCATTCAATATAATGTGAAGAGGAAGGCAGCATTAGGGAAGGAAAGTAAGCAATGAAGGTTTCCCTGTCCAACTCTCAGATGACCTGTCCATGTGAAGAGGAAGGTGTCATTAGGGAAGGAAAGTAAACAATGAAGGTTTCCCTGTCCAACTCTGAGATGACCTGTCCATGTGAGGAGGAAGGCATCATTAGGGAAGGAAAGTAACCAATGAAGGTTTCTTTTCCCACTCTAAGATGACCTGTCCTTGTTAAGGGGAAGGCATGTTTAGGGAAGGAAAGTAGCCAATAAAGGTTTCCTTGTCCAACTTTGAGATGTCCTATCTCATACAAATAACGATCTCTACGAAGTATGAATATAAAATGATTAAACTAAATAAGATGTAAGGATCAAAATTATGTCTAAACTAATCAATGTGATTATGTCTACAAGAATGAATTAAGTTGACTACGTAGGGACATTACAGTGGTATCAGAGCAACTTTCCTGCCATCCTGTGTGGAATAGTATATGAAAACATATCAAAGGAGGGGTAAGAAAATGAGTGAACAATTAAGCAATTAATTTAAAGCTTTCATTGAGCATACAGCTCAAACTACCCAAGCCCTCATGGAACAGAATGAAAGAACACATCAACTCCTCCCAAGCCATTTAAAACATGAGCAATAATAGTTCTAGACCCAACCCAACCAATGGAAGGGATATTAATTCTAAACATTCTGAAAACAATCATCATAACCCCTCACCAAGATCATCCCCACAAAGGACTACAAGACATTCTTACCTCAAGAAAATCAAGAGGAAGAAAATAGTGAAGCAGATCACCCACCCAGAGATAATGTGGATGAGATCTTAGAAGCATACTCTAAGTTAAATCCTGAATTGAGAAATAATGTATATCCTTTAAGGACTACTATGATACTAAAATGAAAGCTAATTCTAACCGCAATAGAAAGAAACATGGAGTAAAGATCTGGAGAAGAAAATTAATAAGATAACCCTGCCTGACTTTGATGGGACTGAAAAGATTTCGGCACGATAATGGGTACAAAAGTTGGACAACTATCTATCATTGAGCCCCATGATAGAAGAAAATGCAATCAAATTTGCCACACTACACTTAACAAGAATAGCCCATGAATGGTGGCAGCATGAACGTATCACTCAAGGCCATCAATTTATAACCTCTTATGACGAGTTTACCCAAAAGCTCATCACGAGATTTGATCAAAAACATCTAGAATGGTACTTAGGGAATTAGCTCAACTAATACAACAAGGAATTGTAGAGGAATTTGCTAATGCTTTCCTAAAGCTGTCCATCATGGTACTGGAAATTTCACAAAGAAGGCACACATACCTTTTTGTAGAGGGATTAAAAGAATTAATTCATAGCACGGTCAGCGCCCTAGAACCTACTACCTTTAGAAGAAGCAATCTCTAAAGCAAAGAAATTTGACCATCAACCATACAAAGATAGCGTCAAAAACTTTTCAGCGAGGTAAGATAAATATAAGAAAAAATCAGCTTATAAGAGTCTATGTTTCCATTGCAAGGAACCATGGGAGAAAGGAAGGCCATAAATGTAAAGGAATGGAAATACAAAAGCAAAGGGATGAATTAAGAAGGAAAAACCTATGTTTCAAATGCTTAGAACCTTGGGACCGCTATCACATATGCAAAAAAGGAAACCACATACACAATATGGAAAGGACAACGAATGAAGAGGAAAGGGGCCCACAAAAAAGAGGAAGAATAGAGGAAGAAGAACATGGGTCTCTTGCCACAATTTCCCAAGTCAACAAAAACCGCCCTTTCAGAATCAAAGGCAACATCAAGGGGCAAAGAGTAATTGCCTTAATAGACAGTGGAGCTTCTCATGACTTTATTAGTAAAAGTCTTGTTACAAAAAGAAAGTTAGAAACTAAAGACTTCAAAGGATCCAATGTAGCATTAGCAAATGGGAATATTGATCAATGTAGTAAAATTGTGCCCCAACTAGAAATCACCTGGGGTGAGCACACCATTAAGAGAAATTTTTATGTAGTAAATTTACAATATGATAGAATTTTGGGAATGCCATTGATACACTCATTAGGGTGTTTTATCATGGATCATCCCAACTTAGAAATCTGCTTTAAGCACAATGGGAAAGAAGTTACCCTAGAAGGTTTACCCAATGGACCTCCAAAGATAGTTTCATGTAATAGAATGCAAAGAATATTCAGGCACAGTCAAGTAGAGTGGGATGCACAATGTGTAATTTTGGACGAATCTTCAACCCAAGATCAAATGATTCATGTAGATATCAAACCCATTTTGAGAAAGCATAAAAGGGTTTTCGAAGATATTCCCCTTGTTGATGTATAGCAGCAGTCAAAGTGTTATCGGGGCTCTTGAATATTGTTATCGGGGGCTCTTGATTATACTTGTTACTACCACCGATTGAAATCAAACTAATTATAATTGTTATGCACCAATCAGTTATTAGTTATGCCCACGTAGGGACATGACCCTACGTGGCCTTTGGTTACATAGAGTCATGTCTCTATAGGGACATAACTCTTTGCATATATAACATAGAGCAATCGTGGAGGACTGATATCAATCACAAGGCATATACAGTCCCAGCGATCGCTCTCTCTTCAGCAAAACAAAGACAGTCAAACTATTATATCAGTAAGTAAATCTGAATCTACACAGCCTGCAATAATAGTTTATATCTCTATCAGAGATCCTGCATTTACACCCCTAGGGATTCCCCCTAAAAGAGGATTTGAGCATTCAATAGAGTTGGAAGTAGGAGCCAAACCCATTATTACCACACTATACAGGCACCCCCATAAATTTAAAGAAGAATTTGAGAAAACCATTAAGGAACTGCTGGAGATGGGTCACATTCAACCCAACACTAGACCTTTTGCATCTTCAGTAGTATTGGTGAAAAAGAAAGATGGAACATTCAGAATGTGCATAGATTATAGAGCCCTCAATAAAAAGACAATAAAAAATCGATACCCCATACCAAGGATTGATGAGTTAATTGATGAACTACATGGAGCCCGATATTTCTCAAAAATTGACCTATGATCGAGATATCATCAAATCCAAATGAGAACAGAGGATGTGCATAAAACAGCTTTTAGATGTCATTATGGGCATTTTGAGTTCCTAGTTTTACCGTTTGGTCTCACTAATACTCCAGCCACATTCCAATCATGCATGAACCATATCTTTCGGAAACAATTGAGAAAAATCCTACTGGTATTCTTTGATGATATCCTCATTTATAGCAAAACATGGGAAGAACACCTTAAACATATTGAAGAAGACCTAAGTATCTTGGAATCTGAATCCTTATTTGCTAAAGCATCAAAATGTGAATTCGGATTAGAAGAGATCCTTTATCTAGGCCATAAGATCACTGCAGGAGGAGTAAGTGTTGATGATGAAAAAATTAAACCTATTAAAGATTGGCCAAAACCTAAAACCCTAACTAAAGTTAGGGGATTGTGGGATTATGTAGTTACTTAAGCACTTTGTCAAAGGCTTCTCTAAAATAGCTGCCCCCTTAAACATATTTAACCAAGAAAGGGGCATTTATGTGGAGCGATGCATCACAACAAACCTTTGGGAAACTAAAAGACAATGAGCACATGTCCGGTCTTAGCCATTCCAAACTTCATAGTACCCTTTGAACTTCAATGTGATGCTTATGGTGAAGGGATAGGAGCAGTTCTTATGCAAAATAAACACCCCATAGAATTTGAAAGTCGCAAACTTACCGATGTCAAGAGACACTACTCTATTTATGACAAGGAGACGTTGGCAATAATACATGCTCTAGCCAAATTCAGACAATAGCTCGTATGTGGAAAGTTCAATGTTAAAACGGATCATAATAGCTTAAGGTTCTTTACGAACCAAAAGGACCTTAACGACCACTAGCAAAAATGCGTAAGCATTATTCAGGCTTATGATTTCGACATCGAATTTGTTAGAGGAACTAATAATGTGATAGCATATGCTTTGTCTTGATGAGACTACCTACACACCATATCCAACATCATAAGGGATTGGAAAACTGACATTACTGCGGAGTATGCAAAAGATTCTCAAGCCAATGAAATATTCAAAGGGAAATTACCAAATGATGAGTACAAGGTAATAGATGAACTCATTTTGTATATAGGAAGAATCTTTCTCACTCCTAATTCAAAATTGAAATGGAAAGTTATGAAGGAATACCGTGATACCCCTCTAGCAAGTCACCCAGGGTACTACAAAACCTATAAACAGATAAGGGAAGAATTCTCATGGAAGGGTCTCAAAAAGGATGTGTTGAAATATGTTCAAGAGTGTATGACTTGCCAAAAGAACAAAACAGACAAAACCCCCTAGTTGGTATTCTACAACCATTACCCATTCCTAACCAGAAATGGGAGAGTATTTCAATGGATTTCATTGCAGGTCTACCTAAGGTGCAAGGAAAGGACTGCATTTATGTAGTGGTTGATCACCTGACCAAATATGCACACTTCTTTGCAATAGCAATTGATTACAAGGCCCCATAGATAGAAGAAGTCTTTTCCAAAGAAATATTTTGACTGCATCGATTACCAAGGAACATAATTAGTGATAGAGACAGTCGGTTCCTAAGTCAATTATGGCAAGAACTATTCCGAGTAGCAAAAATGAATCTAACTCTGAGTACCTGCTATCATCCCCAAAAAGATGGGCCGACAGAAATCATAAACAAATGGATAGAAGGCTATCTTCGGAATTATGTCACAAGCCAGCAGAACGCTTGGATCAAGTGGTTACATTTGGGAGAACATTGCTATAATACTACCCATCACATGTCTATCGGCATGAGCCCCTTTACAACATTGTATGGATATGAGACCAATTCTTTTGGAAATTTGATATCTATGGATAGTAAAGTCCCAGGAGCTAAAGATTTCATACAACACAATATGGATCTAATGAAAACTCTAAAGGACAATCTCCACCATGCTCAAACCAACATTCGAAGTTGGAGATATGGGCTTCCAAAGACTTCAACCTTAAAAAACAAATGTCAATCAAGACAAACAGAGCAGAAAAATTAAAACCTAAATTCTATGGGCCATACAAAGTCCTAAAAAGAATAGGTGAAGTAGCCTATGAGATAGAGTTGCCTGAAAATAGTAAAATACGCAACATTTTTTACGTATCCAGGCTTAAGAAAGTTTTGGGGCAACAAATCAACCCATGTGTCAAATTACAACCATTAGATGATGAAGGAAAGCTCATCTTGGACCTCAAATGATCCTTGATCAACGTGAGAGGAGATTGAGGAATAGGACTATTTCAGAATACTTGGTTAAATGGAAAAATCTACCGAAGGAAGATGCTACATGGGTAGGTGAGGAAATCACTTCTCGTCCAAAATTGTTTGAGGAAAGCAAATTCGGGAGGGGTGGACTATCACAAGCCGCCATTGATGTATGTACAAAAAATATTAATTTTTCAATAATGATTGTTAATCTATGATAGCATATTGTCAAGATAATAAGTAATATTAAATTAAGTAATCAAATTATCATCATCAATTATTAATATCTAATAGAGAATAGTTAATATTAAATCAATATGTATTAATATCATTATAATCAAAATATATTAATGCATATTAATAGTAATGGTATTTAACTAAATTAAATTAATCGAAATATATTAATACATATTACTAATAATAATAATTAATTGATTTAAGGCATTGGCCTGCAGTGCAGCGGTTGCTGCTTCTCTTTGTAATAGCAAGATCTTGTGTTCGATTCCCGAAATGGGAATTTAAATAAACTTAATATAAAAAAAAAAAAAATTGATTTAACTTAACCAAATGATATTTAATTATCTCCATACATATATATTATAAATAATAATGTTATCAACAGGACTAATGTCGACAAACAATAGCTAAATCATTAAATGACACCAGGACTGGAATGCATCTATACAGGCATGATTGGGAATCAAAAAGGGGGGGAATTCAAAAAAAAGTTTGATAATTCATCCGTGCTAGATATGTATACAAGTGTATCACGTCAGAGCAGCGGATCATATACTCCAAACGTCCCAGCAGAAGAGAAAATACATAGAGACTTACGCTTTGAAATATTACAATGTCAGAGGAAGTCGGAGATATCGAGCAGGCTTAATACATGGTCACTCCACAAACATCGATAGAACCCGCTAAGGAAGCAGCAAGCAGTTTAATAGACGCCCAAATAGAGAGCAGAAGTCAATATATGCCACGTACATATCAATGAGACAATAAATTAATATAATGAAAGGAATTAGCCGGGTGACTATGATTAAAGGATATGATATAAAATAAGTTATATTAACATAATAAATATAAGGATCAGTAAAATTAATGCAATTTCTTGTTAATCTATTATTTACTAAACAATATAATGATGATACAAACAAGTAATGTTAAGAAGCTAATTAGATTTTATCATCACAGTCTTAATTCAGTATTCTTGAATAAATTCACTCCATCGTAGTTTGGAAAGGAGAGTAGATCTTGAGCTTAAATTTATTAAGCCCATAAACTCTACTACATCTGGCTGATAGTCATTTATTAGGGCCCGTTTGGACCATGGCATACGGAATACCGGATATGGTCAATTCTGGAATATGTTGCAAATCCGGAATACCATATTTTCAAAATGATATTTGGAATATGTGTTCGACCCGTTTGGACCACCTGGGAGATGACTGAGAAGATCTATTTTCCGCGTTTGGCTGCGCATTTTGGAATTGGAATATTGACTGGATGAGAATTTATTTTATTAATTTATTTGTAACAATTTGTGATTTTTTCAAATGTTATGATGTTTTTCATATTTTTTGGTATTTTTGAATATTTATTTTATTTTTGCAATAAAATATTATTATAATATTTTATTTATTTTTGAATACTTATTTTATTTGTATGCAATTTTGAATATTTATAATATTTTGAAATAAAATTATGTTTATAAGTTTATAAACATTGTAACATTTTGTATAACTTTTTTATAAAATTTATAAACCCAAAAAAAAATTATTATAATATTTTATTTTATTTTTGAATACTTATTTTATTTTATTTTATTTGTATGCGATTTTAAATATTTACAATATTTTGAAATAAAATTATGTTTATGAGTTTATAAAAATTGTAACATTTTGTATAACTTTTTTATAAAATTTATAAACCCAAAATAAAATATAAAATTTATAAAATTTGTATACCCAAAATACACAAATAAAATATAAAATTTGTAAAATTTGTAGACCCAAAATACACAAATTTATAAACAAGTCATTTATTTTATTATTTATTTTTTACAAAATGTTGCCAACCCAGCTCAATAGGAGCACCAGTAGGAAAGAGCCGGGTGGAGAAAACCTCCGATCTAGCCCCACAAAATCATGCGCTGATATAAAATTTACATAATTTGAATGAGGCATTCCTCATTTTACATAATTTGAATGAAGCGTTCCTCTTTTTACATAATCCAGATACAGTTTTACAACTTGAATGAGGCATTCCTCATTTTACATAATGCAAATACAATGTTATAATTTAGTCTGATGAGTCTTTGACGCTCTGTCATGCCCGAACTCTTGTTTTTGTCTGTAGACACTGCACACATAAAACATACAACTGCTTTGTGCTTTTGTTAGTACACCAATGAAGTACATTCAGTTGCTAACTTTTGTATGAGTTTTTTAAAAAAATCTTATTAATTATTATTACCTTCTATGACCCCCTTTGATTCTTACCTGAATGATCCACGCTTGTCAAGATAAAAACACGACCAATTAAATGAGTTTATACATGATATATCTATGTTAATATCAAAATACAAAATTGAATAATCCCTGAGCTCATATCTGTATTGCACAATATCAAAATACAAAATTGACTAGTTCCTGAACTCATCTCCGCATATTACAATATCAAAATACAAAACTGAATACTTCTTGAGCTCATCTACGCATATGGTCGCACAAAAGATATGCGATTACAATACAGAGAAGGCATCGTAAAAATATAATTTCATTTGTCCTAGCTTGACAACTATTGCACTCAAATCTTGGATTGTGGATGAGTGGAGATGAGCGGATGTTTGGATCGTGGATGACTGGAGATGGGCGAATAGATGTAGATGGGTTGTCATCGACCCATCTAAAGTACCCACAATCATGATAGCCCTGTGATGCCCAATCTACATTAGTATTGAATACTATTTACATTACAAACATTAAATATATACACATTACCAACCTTTTTTTTGTTTGGACAACACCAATATTGCCGTCCAGGATTCACCACTGACCGTGAAATCTTCAACTGGCACTGCCCACCACCACATCGACAACTTGGCACATTGATCATAGCCATCAAACCAATTTCAATAATGCTCCTATATCAACAATCCCAAAATTAAACAATAGCAATAGCAATAAGACACTCAATATTCAGACACTCTGACATGCAACGTAAAATGCATCAAGTCATGAAGCCTAGCATGGACTCTCTGTCAGATAGAGCCATTGTCTTGCATGAAATTAGTCATTCTGTAGACACTGGTCTAGTGTTGTCAACAGACCCAAATAGTTCAAAGATACTCAAACCAATCAGATGTTTTATGGGGTGCATTTTTGTATTGGTGTATAAACATGGCAGATATGTATGGATATCACAAGGGGGACGCATAATAACTGCATATGAAGAAAAGGATTACAGATCCCTAAAAATTCTGTGATTTAGCCCTACCAGATGATGTAATCTCCTGCATTACAAGAAAGAGGACAAAAATGAGGATCATTGTCTTACCTTAGGAGGAATTCACTTCCAAAAAATACAGTAGATTAAAGTACAAGTTTATATCATTTCACATAGTTTTGAGATTAAGTCTCAAAGGTTTTTCAGACAGTAAAATTGTGTGTTGAAGAATCAAAGATGGTGTAAAGGAGTTTTTGAACAAGATGATAATTGAATGTGAAAGTATTCAAGCAAACTGAATATAGTAATAAAAGATACAAATAAGATGTTCATAGTTCCAGATGTATCAAGACCTTGGGGTAATATATGATGGAATTCATAGCAAAGGCTTTCCTAAAGGTAATATAACAAGGTGAAATATAAAATTATTGGTTCCTGCAAAGTCTTGAGAAAATTTCAGAACAAATATGTCCCAGATTAAGCTACCAGAGGGAGTTGAAGAGTCTCCCACTTTCAATGTTACAGAATTATATGGATATCAAAAGTGTGGAGTATTAACACTGCAGACAAACTAAACTTGAACTCAGTATTAACTCAGTAAAAATACAAGTTCCTGTTCAAAAAGGCAAGACAAACTAAACTTGAACTAATGAGTCTTTTTTAAGTATTCACTAGTACTGAATATTATCGGTTAAAGCTATTGTACAAACATTTCACAAAAGAAAAGTGTTCAAAAGGATATACAAGGGACACTGTGTTAATAGAAATCCAACATGCTGGCTGTTTAATTTCAGCCAATATGGACAGTTTCGAATAATAGACGCTCTCACCAAGCAGTACATAATAATCACCCAAACTTTTTCAATGGTTTTGAATGAATCGTAAAGAATTAAAAGTGTTTGGAATGAATCAAAGATGGTGAGACAGAGTTTTTTGAACAAGATGACAGCTGCATGTAAAAGTACTAATGCAAATTGAAAAGCAATAACAGTACAAATAAGATGTTGATAGTTCCAGATGTATCAAGACCTTGTGATATTCTAATTTGCAAAGGCCTTCCAGAGAGTAATTACCAATTAGAATGCCACCACAGATTTAGTAAATATGCTGTTCCTAATTTCTCAACTGAAAAGGAAGGATGCACGATCCTTTTAGTCATCACTGACCTATACACATGTTCCTACATAGAAACAGGCTTCGATTTTTGCTGAGGGTTTAACAAACTAAAAATTACACGTCCATTGAAAGGAAATGAAAAAATAAATAAAGGTTCGTTGATTAACCCAATCTATCAGATTTCTTTAAAGCTTAAGTTAAACGTTTACCTTAATCTATTGCCACTCAATAGATTAAGGTAAACGTTCATGTTTCTCAGCCCAGGTGTATCAATTATTATAGTGTGTTCTCATTTCTGTATTTATTACCAGTGTTTCTCAGCCCAGGTGTTTCTCTAAAACAAATATGCAAGCAAAATACTACATGGCAGATACAGACAATGCCCGATCAGAGATACATGACAAAAATATATGTGCATGTATAAGTAAGACAGATAAAATCTGTATGAAAGTATAACATTTATGAGGCCAATCATGGTATCCAGGCTACTCAACTAGCATCTCTGATCATCCACTTCAGTTATCTATTCTCCTGAATAATCTGCGTAAATGGGTGTTCAATCAGCTTGGCCATAAGAATCACTACAGCAGCAGTAGGAATGATAACTAGAGGGGTAGTAGCAATAGTAAATCTGTACATTGAAGAATCAAAGATGGTGAAACAGAGTTTTTTGAACAAGATGACAGCTACATGCAAAAGTACTAATGCAAATTGAAAAGCAATAACAGTACAAATAAGATGTTGATAGTTCCAGATGTATCAAGACCTTGTGATATTCTAATTTGCAAAGCCTTCCAGAGAGTAATTACCAATTAGAACGCCACCACAGATTTAGTAAATATGCTGTTCCTAATTTCTCAACTGAAAAGGAAGGATGCACGATCCTTTTAGTCATCACTGACCTATACACATGTTCCTACATAGAAACAGGCTTCGATTTTTGCTGAGGGTTTAACAAACTAAAAATTACACGTCCATTGAAAGGAAATGAAAAAATAAATAAAGGTTCGTTGATTAACCCAATCTATCAGATTTCTTTAAAGCTTAAGGTAAACGTTTACCTTAATCTATTGCCACTCAATAGATTAAGGTAAACATTCATATCATTTCATATAGTCTATGGATTGATTCTCAAAAGCTTTTACAGGCTTAGTAAATCTGTACATTGAAGAATCAAAGATGGTGAAACAGAGTTTTTTGAACAAGATGACAGCTGCACGCAAAAGTACTAATGCAAATTGAAAAGCAATAACAGTACAAATAAGATGTTGATAGTTCCAGATGTATCAAGACCTTGTGATATTCTAATTTGCAAAGGCCTTCCAGAGAGTAATTACCAATTAGAACGCCACTACAAATTAATCCAAAGATAATGTAGAGAATACAAATTAATCCATAGCAGAAAACTGGTATCAAAGAGCAACATTTCACAAACATTAGTTTTGATTTTAAATAAAAGACCCAATAAACATCGGTCAACTAAAGTCCAAACTTCAATATCATATAACGGATTCTCTCCCCTTCATCCATTGTCAAGAAAAGTGCAGCTGATTCTGGATCATGCATTAACTTTTCGTATGCTTCAATTATAGTAGAGTCGCGAAGGCCAGGGATTGCTTTAAGTGCTTTATGCAACTCCGCTGCCTCACTTCTCAAACTAGAAGCTTTGTCCACTCTCAGAGGCTGTGCAAGGCCTGCTGTAATGCTTGCAGACAGATCTTTGATCGTTTCACAAATCGAATCCAAGGAATTTACCAATGTTCCCCTCCTCCTCTTTGGCCTCCTTGACGATGTTGAAGGGTTATCGTTGCCACTTGCAGTAGATTGGTTCGATACAGGTGTATCAACAGATTCATTACCATCATTACCCAAATCAGCAGCAGTCTCAAAATAGGCATTATCCATACCATGATCACTGAAAACATCATCATCAACGAAATCCTCCTCTGTCTCTTGAGCTGTTGCAGCTGCAGTGCCCTCAGCTATGTCATTCCCAACAATAGAGGATAATTCATTGAAGTACTGAAATGGCTGCCTCTTATACATTCGGGCATTTTTAAATTCCTTTCTCTGAATCATGGCATAACAATTCAATTCATTATTGGTCCTTCATTATTTAAAAAGATATATTCAACTTAAAAAGAGATTTGAAGACCATGTTACCTTCAACAACTCCTCCCAAACACTATCCTCAGCATCCATAGATTGGGTGGTCTCGTTCCAAGCTAAGCCGCTTGTATTCCTCAATTCTTTCATAAGCCTATACCCTTGTTTCCAAGTTTTCAGCTTGTTCTTGAAGTTTTCCTTCGAAAGGTTCATTTTCATCTCATTATTGAACCTCCTTTCGATGGCTGTCCAAGCCTCTTTCTTGAAACCCCCATCGGCTTTCTTTCCAAGCTGCACTTGCTCCTGTAGCAAGTCTAGCAACTTGCGTTCCATCTCTTTTGTCCAAAACACCTTCTTGGAAGAAGAAGTTGCCTGGACAACTTGATCACCATCCATAGACATACCTAATGCACACACAACATGATAATGTACACTCACTATAAGTATAGTCACAAATGAGGACAGTCACTCTAAAGACAACATGATAATGTACACTCACTGTAAGGACAGTCACAAATGAGGACAGTCACTCTAAAGGCAACATGATAATGTACACTCACTGTAACTCCTGGTATAAGAAGGGACAGTTTCAAATGGTCTCCTCTATAGTTGTTACTCCTGGTATATTCTTCTCTGTAGATGCTACTGTGTGCTAGGGAACTTCTTAGAACTGTTGGTATATTCTTAGAACTTGTTACACCTAGGAACTTCTTAGGACAGTCACTCTAAAGACAACATGATAATGTACAGTCAATGTAAGGATAGTCACAGTGAGTGTACATTATCATGTTGTCTTTACAGTGACTGTCCGCATGTGTGACTGTATTAAATATAGCATGAGAACATTAAATATAGCAGCATTAAACATAACATGACAATATTAAATATAACATGAGAACATTAAATATAGCAGCATTAAACATAACATGACAATATTAAATATAACATGACAACATTAAATATAGCAGCATTAAACATAACATGACAATATTAAATATAGCATGACAACATTAAATATAGTAGCATTAAAAATAACATGACAATATTAAATATAACATGACAACATTAAATATAAAATATGGCAACATTAAACATAACATGAGAATATTAAATACTAATATGACAACATTAAATATAACAACATTGAATATAACATGACAACCCTAAATATGGCATAACGGCTTTTATTAATGTATAGTATCAGTTTGTGAAATTTATGAAATCTGACATTAGTTTAAACACTGCCATAATAGTTATTCAACCGACTAAGATCGGGATCTATAGTCTTCCCACATCCTTCTTGCTATTTCATCTCGAAAATTGGCCCAATCATCTCTTTCACGCTGGCTCAACCCATATGTCTCAAGCACTGGTACATCTATCCCATCACGACCATCTTCCTCTTCAATTTCTGCCTCAGATGGAAGGCCGTCCTCTATCGTAATGAAGTTGTGAAGTATGCAACATGCCAAAACAATGTGTTTGTGTCTTGATTTGATAAGACGTCGCATGCTTCAATATAGGAAAACGCTGCTTCAAAATCCCAAATGTACGCTCTATTACATTCCTAAGCGAGGAGTGTCGATGATTAAACAACTCTTGTGGGGTGTTTATTGGGTTTGCTCTTGAAAACTCCTTTAGGTGGTAGCGTGTGCACCGATAAGGCACGAGAAATCCTGGTATGTTTGGATATCCAGCATCGACCAAATAATATTTACCTAAACAAAACAAAATGTCATTGTCATGACGTTGTTTTATTTTTTGTATGCTTCAATAATATAATCATATTTTACAAACCTGGGGGAACTACCAATGGATCGGCTCTAGATAGAGCCGAAGCTAGCACGCGGCTATCTGCAGCAAACCCTTCCCAACCAGCAAGGATGTATTGAAACTTATAATCAAATGAACACACTCCCATAACATTTTGCGACAAGTTTCCTTTTCTATCGCGATATTTAGCTTGCAGGTTGACATCAACAGTGACTGGTATATGGGATCCATCCATTGCTCCCACACAATTCTGTAGTCAGATAAATCAATGGTGTAATGAACACGCAATAATAGGATTACAACTCTAAACAAAATTAAACCACTGGGAGATATACCTTGAAGTATGGGTCAAAACGGGTCTTCCCACTAATTTCGCAAGGAGTGTTTGGACCAGGGGGTATAAAATAATTCGAATGGAGCGCCAAGATAGCCCTCAAGACCTTGTGGAAGTATCGGCTTACCCTCTCTCCAGAGTGCCCAAAGTTATGGGCAATCTTACGATTCCTCAGATTGTGGCCAAGAGTATGGAGGAACATGACTAATTGTTCTTCTAATGTGAGGAATTCTGTATCTTTGATGCTTCCTTTTTGCCTTAAAATATTGGCTAGTTTAAAGAAGGATCGTCTAGTCATGCGTATTTGGTCATGGCAATCCGTCTCATTGGAGTTGACAACATGCTTATAAAAAGGAATTGCATCTCTCGTGCGCTTACGCATATTTCGACTACCTTCTTTTATACACTCCCCTATGGCCGCGACAACGGTGGCAAGAACAAGTACAACAACAGGCAGGACTCTTCTCCTCCTCGTAATCTCTCCTTCCATTTCATCATCATCATCAATATCATCAATGAGATCCATTGAATTACCTAAAAATACCAACAAAACAATCATGAAACAACATAAGAAAACAGCCAACTATAATGCATAATCAGAGAATAGAGTTGCAAGTTCAGTAAACAACATATGTTGACAAGAAAGTACTTTGTGTAATTATACAAAATGAGAAGTTCTCACAGTGACTGCCCCTTGTGTAATTGCCACTTGAACGAGGACAGTCACTGTAAAGACAACATGATAATGTACACTTGCAGTGAGTGTACATTATCATGTTGTCTTTAGAGTGGCTGTCCTCATTTGTTGAAGAAGAAAAACATTAATGTGGTTGAATAGCAATACATTCAAGTGGCAATTACACAAGGGACAGTCACTGTGAGATGTCCTCATTTGTGACTGTCCTTACAGTGAGTGTACATTATCATGTTGCCTTTAGAGTGACTGTCCTCATTTGTTGAAGAAGAAAAGCATTAATGTGGTTGAATAGCAATACATTCAAGTGGCAATCACACAAGGGATGAGTCACTGTGAGATGTCCTCATGTGTGACTGTCCTCATTTGTTGAAGAAGAAAAACATTAATGTGGTTGAATAGCAATACATTCAAGTGGCAATTACACAA
Source organism: Chamaecyparis obtusa (assembly GCA_027943335.1). NCBI lineage: Eukaryota > Viridiplantae > Streptophyta > Pinopsida > Cupressales > Cupressaceae > Chamaecyparis > Chamaecyparis obtusa. Next base: position 1,041,421 of record BSBK01001669.1, read on the forward strand.
GGGACAGTCACTGTGAGATGTCCTCATTTGTGACTGTCCTTACAGTGAGTGTACATTATCATGTTGCCTTTAGAGTGACTGTCCTCATTTGTTGAAGAAGAAAAGCATTAATGTGGTTGAATAGCAATACATTCAAGTGGCAATCACACAAGGGATGAGTCACTGTGAGATGTCCTCATGTGTGACTGTCCTTGTCACAAATGAGGACATCTCACAGTGACTGTCCCTTGTGTAATTGCCACTTGAATGAGGACAGTCACTGTAAAAACAACATGATAATGTACACTTGCAGTGAGTGTACATTATCATGTTGTCTTTAGATTGACTGTCCTCATTTGTTGAAGAAGAAAAGCATAAATGTGGTTCAATAGCAATACATTCAAGTGGCAATTACACGAGGGACAGTCACTGTGAGATGTCCTCATTTGTGACTGTCCTTACAGTGACTGTACATTATCAGGTTATCTTTAGAGTGACTTTCCTCATTTTTTCAAGAAGAGAAGCATTACTGTGATTCAATACCAATACATTCAAGTGGCAATTACACAAGGGACAGTCACTGTGATATTCCTCATTTGTGACTGTCCTTGTCACAAATGAGGACATCTCACACTAACTGTCCCATGTGTAATTGTCACTTGAATGTATTGCCTACAGTCACTGTGAGATGTCCTCATTTGTGACTGTCCTTACAGTGACTGTACATTATCATGTTATCTTTAGAGTGACTTTCCTCATTTTTTCAAGAAGAAAAGCATTACTGTGATTCAATACCAATACATTCAAGTGGCAATTACACAAGGGACAGTCACTGTGATATTCCTCATTTGTGACTGTCCTTGTCACAAATGAGGACATCTCACACTAACTGTCCCATGTGTAATTGTCACTTGAATGTATTGCCTATTGGTATTGAACCATTTGAATGCATTTCTTCTTAAACAAATGAGGACATTATCAAGAAGAAAAGCATTTGCATGGTTCAATACTAATACATTCAAGTGGTTACTACTGGATCCTGTAAATAAAGCATTCACAACCGGTTCAAGGGGCTACTAATTCTGAACTGCAAACTCATCACTATGTGAACTGATATTTGACTGGGGTTTTAATCATTGAACTTAGACACTAATGTGTATGCCCTAGATCATCTAATTTTAAGAGTGTAGTAGTTTGAGCATGTGTGAGAGAACTAGATTTGAAATGGAGTATTGTCACCTGCAGAGATGGTGCTCTTAACAAGTTGGACTACGCGATTTAAGAATAATAAAGGAAGTAACCCATAACCCATAAAGTATAAATATGTATATCTATTTTTCTATTTGTTATGGAAACAATTGTTTTACACAAATATCACCTTCTTTAATATCAAATATGGGCACGTTATTTTTGGGAAAACTAAAATAAAAGTTATTTTTGGGAGTTCGTGTTTTTCTGAAAAAAAGACTGTCCAAGATATTAAGATCCCACCGTTAGATTACCGTGTTCTATGGTGCAAAATCTGGTGAATTACAAATTCCCAACAGGGGAATTACAAATTCCCAAACCAGAGAACGCAGGTCAAGAGGGACACATGTCATCTATGAAATGAATTGTTTTGCATGCTATTAGAGAGGTGGATTGTAGTTGGCAGACTGTATGGCATAGATTTGAGGGGATAGTCCACGTGCCTTGTCTGTGTTTCTACATTATGCATGTATTACATGGACGAAGCATTTTGTTTTGATAAAGCTTTTGCTACTAAGTCTTCATAGAGGAATAGTCTGCATTAATGGTCGATGACTCCACGTAGGTTAACATTGATAAGTTTTGCTGTATCATTGATCTTCCATAGGAAAGCATATACCTAGAGATATTCCAGAAAATTTGAACTCTCACCAGCAGTGCATTGGGTATATTTGTTAGTGTGGAACATCTTAGAAAATGTCTGAGATTTGATGTTGGGTTTCGCAATCATGAAAGTGCAAGCAATATCTTTAGAATTGCTGAAATCTGTGTAATAAAACCCTGGTTTAAGATACGAATCTTTTGTTGCTTACTTGTTCATTGACCCAAATAATTGAAGATCAAATAGTTTTAGGTTAAAATTTGCAAGATAGATAGAAATATGGATGATGATGTTGAAGCTTTTCAATGCCAAATCTGGCTGGAAGTTGTGTACAAGCCTGTTATTCAAGCCTGAGGTTGCATATTCTGCTTTTGGTGTCTCCACCATGCCATGGATTGTTTGGACACATCACGTTGCCCTCTCTGCAAGAGTCCATATCAACATCTACCCATACTCTAATCGTCAAGAAAGTAAGGTCTTAGAACTGGAAAAAGAAAACTACAACCAGTCTTCTCAATTGGGTACTCTGGATTCTAATGGTCAAGTAAATGAGGTGTTAAATTGCGAGAAAGAAAAGGTTTCAGTCTCTCCTCAACTAGGTTCTCTGGATTTGAATGCTCAAGCAAGTGCAGAAACCTCTATTCCAGAAAGAAAACTTAGGGTAAGTGATGATTTGTTAATTTAATTCTGGTCGGAGCTTAATCTAAATGGCAAACTTAAGCTTATTCTTGATACTTTGTTAGTTCTTGCTCTAAAAGAATTCGTTATCAGTTGGTCAGATGCTTGAACAGAATTCTCAAGTTGTTTTTGACAAGAATGAATGTATATTAAATAAGTCACAAAGATATGCAGTTGTTGTACAAGCATAGATGATAGGTTATTGTATGTTTCTCCTTCACTTTTCTTCAAGCAAGCAGGCCTTGAGTGCTACAGAGGTGCATGATAATCAACTATGGCATCAAAGGTATGGGCATCTACACTTTGGTGGTTTACTTTTATTTAAGAAGAAACATGTGGTTGAAGGATTGCCATTTCTTATAATGTTCAGTATGGAAGAGAATTCACAATGACTGTCCCTTGTGTAATTGCCTCATTATCATGTTGTCTTAAGAGTGACTGTCCTCATTTGTTGAAGAAGAAAAGCATTAATGTGGTTGAATAGCAATACATTCAAGTGGCAATTACACAGGGGACAGTCACTGTGAGATGTCCTCATTTGTGACTATCCTTAAAGTGAGTGTACATTATCATGTTGTCTTTAGAGTGACTGTCCTCATTTGTTGAAGAAGAAAAACATTAATGTGGTTGAATAGCAATACATTCAAGTGGCAATTACACAAGGGGCAGTCACTGTGAGATGTCCTCATTTGTGACTGTCCTTACAGTGAGTGTACATTATCATGTTGTCTTTAGAGTGACTGTCCTCATTTGTTGAAGAAGAAAAGCATTAATGTGGTTGAATAGCAATACATTCAAGTGGAAATTACACAAGGGGCAGTCACTGTGAGATGTCCTCATGTGTGACTGTCCTTGTCACAAATGAGGACATCTCACAGTGACTGTCCCTTGTGTAATTTCCACTTGCATGAGGACAGTCACTGTAAAGACAACATGATAATGTACACTTGCAATGAGTGTACATTATCATGTTGTCTTTAGAGTGACTGTCCTCATTTGTTGAAGAAGAAAAGCATTAATGTGGTTGAATAGCAATACACTCAAGTTGCCTCATGAGATGTCCTCATTTGTTGAGGACATTTCGGCCGCCAACACCTGGTTAGTTTTTGGTGAACTTGATAGTGTTTTATATGAGATGTCCTCATGTGTGACTATCCTCATGAGATGTCCTCATGTGTGACTGTCCTTACAGTGAGTGTACATTATCATGTTGTCTTTAGAGTGACTGTCCTCATTTGTTGAAGAAGAAAAGCATTAATGTGGTTGAATAGCAACACATTCAAGTGGCAATTACACAAGGGACAGTCACTGTGAGATGTCCTCATGTGTGACTGTCCCCTCATGTGTGACTGTCCTTGTCACAAATGAGGACATATCACAGTGATTGTCCCTTGTGTAATTTCCACTTGAATAAGGACAGTCACTGTAAACACAACATGATAATGTACATATCATCTTCCACTTGAAAAGGTGGAATTGGAATATCAGGCTCGCATTCCGGTTTCCAAATGCCAATTTTGAAATGTCGTCAGGTCCGCATGGGTGTTATTATAATTACACATTTTTTAATACTCTCATTTTCAGAAGAATTATCAATTTATCAGATCATATTTATGCAGAAGTATCCCACTCTTAAAAAAAATCCTGTATCAGATAAATATATGTTTTTGTGTTTGTAGAGGTTTGCAGGTGTTTTCATGTGTTACTATCACTTTTGCACTGCCAAAGTTCCAAAACAATGAATTTAAGCCAGTCAGCAGTGATCTAAGTCAGCAATGTAAACTTAAAATAAAAAAATAAAAAAACTATTGCACTGATGAACTTTTTTAAACTGAGTTTAGGAAGGTTCACGTCAAATTTTTAAAAAAATCAAATCAATCAATATCCAACATGGCTTTAAAATTAATGTTTTTTGAGCACGTGTGGATACAGTATCCTATGTCTAAAATCAGTTTTTTTAGCATGCATGGATACAATATCTGATGCATATTGGGGCTGTATCCATATCAGGTATGGCAGTAAACACACCGAAGGAGGGGTATGGGTGTATCCAACCACTCTGGTATACATATGATATTCATACATTTTCTTGGATTTTCTTGGATTTGGCCCGAGTTCACCCATGCGGAACACACAAGTTGTGGGTAGGACCCTAGCCAAACCCATAGAGGGTTGGACTTAACCTAAACCCAGTACCCAAGGTCGCCGGGTAGAACCCTAGCCAAACCCATAGAGGGACTTGAACAGTTGAACCCAAACTCAGTTAAGACCAAAAAAATCAGATGGGATAAATAGAAAAGAACGCACGCAAGTTCTGGAGCTTACATCTAAGTAAATAAAAAGATGTAATCTAATTCTCTTGCAACATCATTGTAGCGTTGTGTTGAATTATCTCTGGCAGACTGCTACTGTGTAAGCAGTTGTATCGAAACAATGCAAACCCTAGAGCGTAAATCGCTTCACACATTTGCAAAAGATACTCTCTTCCCACCACATTAGCAAAATTCTGAAATAAAACCAGCAATATAAAACACTATCAAGTTCACCAAAAACTAACCAGGTGTTGGCGGCCGAAATGAAGAAGCTTGTGGGTTTCAGCACGGTGACCGAAACGAAGAAGCACAGAAGACCCGCGTTAGGGTTTCAGCACGGTGACCAAAATGAAGAAGCACAGAAGACCGAAACGAAGAAGCACAGAAGACTCGTGTTAGGGTTTCAGCTTTTTGATCACGCGGACGAAGCAAATAGCCGTTCGAAGTGAAAACGATGGTATAAAAGGCGGACGTCAAAAAACATAACAACGCCCATGCGGACCCGACGACCTTCTCAAAATTGGCATTCAGAAACCGGCATGCGAGCCCGATATTCCAATTCCACCTTTTCAAGTGAAAGATGGTATGCTCATTTTTTTGGCAAAATTGGCATACCGAAATTCCAATTCCAGCCATGCATGTCGACCACAAACAATGAATTCCAAATTCTGAATTCGCAATTCAAGAATAGCGGCCGATATGCCGTGGTCCAAACGGGCCCTTATGATTCAATATAATGTGAAGAGGAAGGCATCATTAGGGAAGGAAAGTAACCAATGAAGGTTTCCTTGTTCAACACTGAGATTACCTGTCCATGTGAAGAGGAAGGCATCATTAGGGAAGGAAAGTAACCAATGAAGGTTTCCTTGTCCCACTCTAAGATGACCTGTCCTTGTTAAGGGGAAAGCATGTTTATGGAAGGAAAGTAACCAATAAAGGTTTCCTTGTCCAACTCTAAGATGTCCTATCGCATACAAATAACGTTCTCTACAAAGTATGAATATAAAATGACTAAACTAAATAAGACGTAAGGATCAAAATTATGTCTAAACTAATCAATGTGATTATGTCTACAAGAATGAATTAAGTTGACTACGTAGGGACATTACATGCAGGGACCGATTAGCATTTCAGTTTTACACATCACTCTCCATATATTTTTAGTTTAACTATAATTAGAGGCATTGTGAGTGTAATAATATATTATATGATTCATTGTTAGTTACTGCAGAATAAATTTCAAGTGGCAAGTAACTGAATTATTTAAATTGACCATTCTCATGTGTCCAATCATAATTATTTGAGTTCACAAAATTGCAAATACAAACAGACTAATTTTTGCAAATATCAAGACTACCTGGTGAATATTCAATTATATCCTGTGTGTATGTTTTCTTGGCACAGAAATTATGAGAGCCTGAGCTAATGATGCTAACAACTTGTTTGAAACTTTGTCACATACAGAAAAGAGTAAAAATGCAACAAGAATCATGAAAAAGAAGATGTAATCTACCTTTGGAATCATAAAAAGAGATTCACAATCACTAGGAAATGCTACAGATGTTATATACATACATGAAATACAGGACAAATTATTATTTCCTTTTCCAAGTGTCTAAAAAGTAGGGACCGATTAGAATTTCAGTTTCATACATAACTCTCTAAATGTATTTTAACTATAATCAGAGGCATAACAAGTATATAGTTCATTATTTGTCACTGCAAAGCAAATTTCAGTTGGAAGCTAGCTGACAAATTTACAGGTGACCGTTGCTACTTGATATGTATTCAATCATAATTCCTTACTGGTTAAGTATGCAGCAAATTTTAATTGGCTAGTGTATATCCAATCAGAACTGATAGGTATGTTTTATGGGCACTAAAATGACATAAGCCAGAGCAAATGGTGATAAAAACCTGTTTAAACCATAGTTGTCACACACACACAGAATAAATGAAGATTAATGAGATAGTAAAATTGATTGAGAAGTGTAAAGAGTACAGTACTAGTAAAAAATCAAGCAACCAATTAACAAGTAGATATTATTAAAAAACTTAACACATCTAAATAGAGGAAGTCAAAAAGCTGGGTGAAAAATTTATCGGTAAGCTGGCTTCTTGAAAGACATCTACTGACCTACATAAACCAAAGGGCTAGATGAATGAAGCAGAGAGGCAAGGTAGAGGATTAATTACTATACTGCCTTTGCATGCGCAAAAACTAATGGACGAGATGACATTGATTTCTACTGATAAAATTCTATTTGATGAACTGTGGATTATGCTAAAACGTAAAAACTATTACACAGCTAAAACCAGCACTCTTATGATCACTATCATGGACTTTGAAAATGCTCTCTTGAGATATTTTCTTACATTGATATCAAAGAAAAAAATGTTTTAAAGAAAATTTGCGGTCTCATACATCATGTAGCATGCTCATGCACAATTAATTATCATTTATTTAAAAAGTTATTGCATGCAGAGGAGAAAATTAGAATATCTTTGCACACAGTAGGAACAAGAATTTTTTTTTACATAATATTCATGCCGTTCCATTCCAACTTATTTCTAAATTGTTTCAATCGATAAACTTAATAAAAACTCCGTTGAATATTTTCTTTCATGAATAAATCAAAATACAGAAAGAAAATGCTTTGATAGTAATAATACAATGTATGTACCTGGGCAGAACTGTGGAAATGATGATATTCTTTCTTCAGATTGTTGTAAGTCCTCAGTCCCCTGCCTCTTTCCTAGCATTCCTGTGGCTATATTATTTTCTTGTTCTTTGTTTTTCTCATTCCCAACATTTACGGAAGTTGAACAGATGTTTCCCATATTTTGTGTATTTGTTCCTCTTTGTGAATTGTCAGATGCTGACAATTCTCAAGGAGATACAAATTGTACTCTCGAGCTGGGATTTGAGTGAGGACAAATTTGTGGTACTGGCACTGTCTGTCCCTTCTGCCCACTTGCTGGTAGCATATTTGTTATGCCAGACTCAGAAGTTGAGGGCAAACTTCCAGGTGGTTGTAACATTTCCTCTTTGTTCGCTTCTTGCAAATTTGAATGTATTTCGCCAGTCTGGATTTGGTCTGTGTTTAATTATGCACCATATTTTAGAGTCTTAGACCATTAATGAACAATCCTATGGTCAGATTAGAAATGAAAAACAAACCACACCAACATCCATAAGAGATTTAATCTACAAAATAAAATACTTGGAAGCTATTAAAAACTTGAAATCAACAAAGCCATTGCCTGCACCAAGGATTTCAGAGGCCTTGGTTGTTGATCATACCCTTTCCCGTATGATGAATTTCTTTAACTAGTCAATCTAAACAGCAGTCAGGTCCAACAAGGACAATTTCAGCAGTTACCAAACACTAATTGAAACAACACAATCCTCCCCTTCAAACAAAATTATAGAACAAAATTCACAGGGAAACGTATTACTTGGAGTTTCTAGATGACCCGCAGAATTGTTTTTAAATAAACATTTCAATTGAACTGCTTCATTCATCAAAAAGAACATGCACACAAAAGGATGGGGTTGAAATGTTTGGAAAAGAAACTAGAAACTATTATATAGTTCACCCAGAAACTCTGAGCAACACTCCAAAACAGTTGAGGTATGCCCAATACAGAACCACCATAATTGTGTTATGCCAACGAGCCAAAATTCCTAAAGAAGCCTCTAACTGATGCAAAAGATGACTACCAACCATGAATATGAAACCTACACCAATTGTCATTTCAAGGAACTCAAAACTGCTGACACAACAAACATGACTGTAACTGAAAAAGTAGGCATGGCCAACAAGAAAAAAATTGAACTCTACCACTGTTACCTTAGGAAGTTCAGAATTGCATGCCAAGACACCAAAATTTGGAAAGCCGCTCTGAGTTGATGCAAACTATGAGTAACACCCATGACAACAAGACTTGCACGTATGGTCATTTTGGGAACTTAAAACTATTGACTCAATAATATGACTGTAACTTAAGAAAACCAGTCATAGCCAAAGTAAAAAGTACCAGAGAGCCTGAATTTCCATGTTAAACAAAAGCATACTGGAGAAGATGTGTGAACCAGTAAACAGGATACATGGATCCCTGTTTCTCCAGGTGACAAAAACAAAAAATGATCATTCCCAAGGAGCTCATGACCGCTGTTGATGAAGTAAAAGCAGTAAAGGCAATCAACGGCAAAGGAATACTAGAGCTATAACACTATCACTGCAGAAAAGTCAAACTATAGACCCAATAACAGAAAATATTCCAACTTTCTGGATAACTTGAAACAGACCTGATACTGTTGGAAAGCTATGGACTAATGGACTAATGGATTATATAGGATACCAAAACAACATTATCCAACAAAACCCTCATACTGTTCAAAAACTATGGCCCAGTAAAGACTCAAACCAACAACCTTCAAATAAGGTATCTGTACCCCCGTATATACAACATATAGGCTACAAATGGGATTCCACCAAGTGGCTTGGGTTCCCATTTTTCAAGAGTAAGCGATTCTGTGTAAGTGCAATATTCAAAAACAATTAAATTTAGGCTATGATCCCATAGTAGCATTACACTACAAAAAATCTCACAATTAACCCAAGTAATCACCACCTAATTCATTTGTCATGTGATGCAGGAGCGTCCTGGATTCCTGGCGATCTTACATCATCTTGGAAGAATTTCCTTGTGGTCTGATGAAGTTCCTTGTTTTGGGCAGTTTTCAGAGATTTTGTGTGTGGTCGATTTGTGGAGATCTTTGGCTTGTGCGATGAAATGGATTTGTTCCTTTCTGTTTGTGGAGGCTATGTCTATGATCGCACCTCTTCAGGTGGTGTGGGTTGTGAGATATGGCATGCTCTTTGCCCACTAGTCGTGTTCTTCATGTCACCGGTTCAGTTGTGTTCACCGGTTGATAGTTGAGGATTGCGGTGGAGGCTTCCGATCGATGGAGCTGAATGGCATGGATTTCCAGCTAGACCTATGTGTGGCCGACTTGGTGGTTGGATTGCGCCTGGTGAATTAATTAATTGTTGTAATTTTTTGGGGTTCTAGGCTGACCTGGTCTAATACGTTTGTCTTGGGATATGTAATATCTTGAATGCCGATCTATGGTGGCTAGTATGTATAAATTTAGGGCTTGCGATTTTAATAGAGGTAGCATTGGGAGTGTTGGGGGTAGCTGAGAGCTGAGAGAGGATAGCTTTGAGGTCGGACAGATCGGAATGAGGATCTGAGACTGGTTTCACTGTATATGGCCATCATCGAGAAGGCCTTACAACCCGCCATGTTTGAAGCCAATTTGATGTAATTGGATGTTACCTGATAATAAAGCTATTGTTATTTGGTGATATCTTTGTTGTGTTTTTTTGTTTTCCGTTGTGTTGACTCCTACTGCAAGGTTGGACATCTCCTTTGGGGATTTCTCCGGTATTGACTCCATCAAATGGTATCAGAGCTGGTTTGATCTTGCGGTGGTGTAAATCTTGGTGTCTGAACTTGCGAAGCTTCTGGGGCATTGTTTGTGAGGTGGCAAAGTGTAGATCTGACTTGCATCAGCGAAGGGCTTGCGCAAGGTGGTCAAAAGGGATTTTCTATCAGAAGGTTGAGTTGTTGTGCCGATATGAGTGAGTTGCAGATTTCGGTGTGATAGATGTTGTTCCTGAGCTCGTGAAATCCTGAAATGTGTTCCTGAGCTCGTAATAACCTGAAAATGTGTTCCTAAGCTCGTGAAATCCTGAAATGGTTTGTCGAGGGATGGCAGAATGTGGATCTCGCCCACAATTGCAAAGGATTTGTGCAAGGATGTATCGGAAAGAGTATGTTATTGATTATGAACCTAAGGAGATAAAACCCTTGAGGAATCTCATTGTTAGTGAACAAATCGTCGAATCGAGGCAGTTTGTGAAGATATTCAGTGGATCAACAACTGTGAGGCAGCTGGAATCTTGCAATCAAATCATCGATTCGAGGTAGTTGCACCTTGGGAGAGAGGGGAAGAAGCTGATGAGAAAGGTTGACCAGTTGATTGAAGATAGGGTCTTTAGCCAACTTGAGATGAAGCTAGAGGAGATTTTCGATAAGCTTGAGGAGATTAGGAGGTTGAGGCGGTAGATCGAGTTGGTTTTCATGATCAGATGGTTGGGTCTGATGTGAAAATTGCAAAGCATCTTGTTGTTGGTAATGAGAATGTTGATGATGCGGAGGAGTTACATTTTTCTAAGGGTAATGTTGAGGATGTTAGTATTGATGAACTTGTTGATAGGGTTTTCATTGGAGATGATAATCCTGTTCTTGATGAGGAGTTGCAGACTGGGTTGTTCCAGTTGGATGTTGTTACTTGTGTTGCAGAATTGCAGATGGTGGTTAAGGATATAGAGGTGGTTGATGAAGAAGGTAGACATCTTAAATTCCTTGTTGCTGATAAGCTGATGGTGGAAGGTGATGAGTTGCATGATTTGTTTGTGAAGGAGAACACAGATATGATGCATTATGTTGAGGATGTTGATCAGTTTGTTTCTGTTAGTAGGTGTGTTGACTGGTTGGTTGTAGCACAGAGGAATTAGAGGTTTGATTGGAGGAAGCAGAGGTTGTTTTTGTGCAGGTTTGTCTTCTTGCCTTTGAGGATTGGGAAACCGATGGTCAAGATGACGTTGTGTTCAAATTTTCTTGTAGCATCAAAGTGTGAGGCACACTTTTCTATCTACCTCGGGTGTTTGATGCAGGAGCATCTTGGGTTCCTGGCGATCTTACATCATCTTGGAGGAATTTCCTTGTGGTCTGATGAAGTTCCTTGTTTTGGGCAATTTTCAGAGATTCTGTGTGCGGTCGATCTGTGGAGATCTTTGGCGTGTCCGATGAGAAGGGTTTGTTCCTTGCTATTCGTGGAGGCGATGTCTATGATCACACCCCTTCAAGTGGTGTGGATTGTGAGATCTAGCATGTTCTTTGCCGACTAGTCGTGTTCTTCATGTCACCGATTCAATTGTATTCACCGGTTAATTGTTGAGGATTGCGGTGGAGGTTTTCGATCGATGGAGCTGAATGACATGGAATTTGCATTGGACCTATGTGTGGCCGACTTGGTGGTTGGATCATGCCTGGTGAATTAATTAATTGTTGTAATTTATTTGGGATCTAGGTCGACTTGGTCTAATATGTTTGTCTTGAGATATGTAATATCTTGAATGTCGATCTATGGTGGCTAGTATGTATAAATTTAAGGCTTGTGATTGTAATAGAGGTAGCACTGGGAATGCTAGGGGTAGCAAAGAGCTGAGAGAGGGCAGCTTTGAGATTGGACAGATTGGAATGAGGATCAGAGTCTGGTTTCATTGTATATGGCCGTAACTAGGTAGGACTTATAGGCCGACATGTTTGAAGCCAATTTGATGTAATTTGATGTTACCTAATAATAAAGCTATCGTTATTCGGTGATGTCTTTGTTGTGTTTTTCTATTTTCCATTGTGTTGACTCCTACTGCAAGATTGGACATCTCCTTTATGGATTTCTCCAATCTTGACTGCATCACCATGCCATGCCATTGAAGTTTTTTCAAAAATGGTTTTGAAATTTATTTTTGCACGAACTTCCCTTTTTTAGTTCATTATTAGATCTAGGAGAAGAAAAATAAATACATAGGAGGATTGGAAAATTCTAACTACCAAATTTAAACTTTGAATAAATTCAAATTGTTTTTAATTAAAATTCTGAACACTATTTGAGGGTTTCTCTTTTAATTATACCCTAGCAAGGGTTCTATACAGAACATTGCCCTAAAATTTTGAAAACTATTGAGGGTTTGTCTTTTAATTATTCCCTACTGAGGGTTCAATATAGAATTTCGGGTTGGCCCTAAATAGGAGGTTGTGTTCCATGATAGTGGTACTTGCCTATTATCTTAGGACCAAGCGTGTATATTTTTTTACATATACCCTCACTGGTATAAGTAAAATTTTTGTTTATTCAATTATTAGGGGTTTTTTACTATGTTAGCCCCGGTTTCCAGGATGGGGTGACGAGGAAATGGGTATGCTGGACAGATTTTTTATCAATGTGTATATATATATATAGCAATACTTGCCTATTATCTTAGGACCAAGTGTGTATATTTTTTACATATACCCTCATTGGTAAAAGTCTAAGTTGCCAGTCCGGATTCAGATATGGGTGGTATGACAAATTTTTGAAATGGGAATTGGGTTCGTTAGTACAAAAACATATATATAAATATACATACATATACACATATATATATACATCTATATATATACATATACATATACATCTATATATACATATACATATACATCTATATATACACATGCATCTATATACATACATACATACATATATAGAGAGAGAGAGAGTTACCTAGGGATGTGTCCTTGACCTAAAAACCCTCGTCCGCATACGAAATATTTTCGGGACTTGGCTGTGGATGTTGCCATACTAGAATTCTATAATTTCTTGGAAACAACCCGAAAACTCGAGGACAACGCTTCCTGGAGCCGGGGACATACGACCATCCCTGGGACAGTTAGGGGACGTCTGAGATGCCCCCAACTGTCCCCGAGAAGCCCACATGTCCCTGGTCAAGTAGCTATTTTTTTAAAAACTCACTTAGATTAAGAAAAAAAAAACATTTTCTTTACGAGTATTGATAATGAATTCTTTTGGACTGCATATAGCAGTAGAATGGGCAAGTTAGTTGTAAAATGAACCAAAGTGTCACTACTACTCATAGAAAGAAAACATACAACTGTAGAATAATAGTATGCAAATATAACTCTTTTCTAACAATAGGAAAACATACAACTGCATAGTATGCAGTTGTATGTTTGCCCATTGTTAGAAAAGAGTTATACTATACAGCTAAGTCACAGGGTTCGCCGAATTTTGGTGAGGGAGTTCAAAATTTGGCAAATATTACAAAAACTTATGAAAATCGTAAATATTCGCCAATAAATTCGTATGGATAGAGAATGTTTATAAAATAAATTTTTGTAAGGGGCTTTTGATAGGTCAAAACACAAAATCAGCTTGGAATTGAGGAGAGATCACGAGAGCAGAGGTAAATCACTCCTGCAATATCGCTATTCCATCAATGGCGACACATATCAAAATACTATTTCGTCAACGGCGACACATAGCGGAATATGCCCTAAAATATAATAGCAAACGAGTGCTCTTTTCCAAAGAAGGCTATGGCAAAACGACAGCTAACTGTTTTGTTCGTATTCCAATCGGGACCTCCTCCATGTCGATGACTTCGCACAACTCGGCATATGCATTATTTTTTAATTTTTGTTTTGACACTTTTTGTTCTCGTCCGTTTATAAAATTTAAGTATTTAATTTATATTATTTTTATTAAAAATTAAATTATTTTGAGTTTAATATGATTTTATTTTATTGTTATATTTTTTACTAGATTAAAAAATTCAAATATCTAAAATTAAATTAAGAAATGTTATATTATTTAAACATTAATAATTAATAAATTTATTATAACTTATTTAAATATTTAAAAATGATATAATATTATTATATTTCTAATAATATATATATATATATATATATTAAAAATCAAATTTATATGAATCGAAATTTTTTTCGAATTTTTTCTCCTTGCCAAATTTTGTTCGAATTTTATTGTTGTCGAACTCGAATTTGAATCCGAACCTTGCAACTTAGCTATACAGTCATGCTACATGCTCAAAATCATACGACAGACTGTTTGCAAGGTGTTGGGAAAGTCTGAAAAGTGAAAAGTGCATTACAGACCTGGAACTTGCATCTTTATGCCGTTTTGAGGCAATACATCAGCGCTGGGTTGGTTTTGGGTTGATTTGGGTCCTTTTTGGAAGATTTGGTGAATATTGGAGCTTGAATCAAGCTGCTATCTTGCTGTGACAGACCTATATCATGATCAGAACTGTATAGCAGACCTGTTCGTATTTATATCAGTCCACTTACAATGTGTTGGAGGTCTAGTTTCAGGGGTGTAACCCCAATTTAGATCAATGGTGAATGTGTTCTAGAGTTAGAAGAGCATTGGGAGACATATATTTGATCCACTGTCTGTAGCAGTCCTTTTTCTAGTCAATATCAAATCTCCAACAGTCAACTCCAACACAGTTTCCAAGGTATTTCATGTTGGTATTTCATAGGAATGTTATTTCATGTACTGGCACTACTGTGTGAATGATTATTTTCCAAAGCAATTGTAGTGCTATAATGTGTACACAGATAATTTATATCAGACTTAAAATGATAGTAGTGTATTTCAATTTGGAAGGCGGGTTATTATTCTTGTTGCTAGTGCTACTGATAGTGAATTCTGAATTATGTTCTAGGGTGCATTTCAATTTTGTATGTTATTTTCATTTTACATACATATTGACAATGAATTCCGAATTATGAATGCATATTGAGTATTGAGTATTGAGTATTGAAATGTTATATGTTAAGGAACTATGATGTTTAAATGGCATGCTTCATCCCTGTGTATATATGCAAATTTCCCTATATTTTATATAGCCATCCCCTTTGCCGTCCCTTTGCCATCCCCTTGCCTTCCCCAAACTTGGAAAAAAAATATGTTGTCCCAAAAACTCATCCCCCCATCCCTTGCCGTCCCCATCCCGAAAACTTGGGGTAACCTTGTATGTATTTGTATGTGTGTGTGTGTGTATATATATATATATATATATTATAATATATATTTATTATTATTATATAATATAGCATGTATAATATTATATTATGTATGTATGTATATATATATATATATATATATATATATATATATATATATATTATTACTTATATAATAATATATGGATTGTAATAAGTGTATAATAAGAGATGGTTTGTGCGAAGAGATTGAGGTTGAAGAAGACATTGAATTGCATATGCATGTTCAACCAAAGGAATTGTTGCTAGCAAAGGCAAAAGCATACATATTTGGGCCATATCACCAATGGGGACCCGAACAAAGTGGCTACCGCATGAAGATACTAGAAAAGAATCACAAATAAAAAATTTGAAGCAATAGTGGATAAAGTGCACAAATACAAGTCGCATATCGAAAGCAGTTATCACAAATATGAGTGGAAATCAATGAGAAAGCCCTAGCATGGCTAATGGTGTTGGATGCTACCTTTGTTCTTGAATGCTTGCAACCCTATGAACCTTGAACCTTATTTAAACCATATCTAAACTGATGCAGAGAGCATAGCAAAAGACTAGGAAATGTGTTATTTCCTTCACAACTCCACAATCTTGGATTCGACACAAACCAACTTCTTTGACCTTGGGATATGATGTATATCAACCAAAGGATGATGACTAAACTCCTTACTTATCCACTTAAATGCCCAAAGGGACTATGCAAACTCTTCCCAAAAGGTGATTTAGGGACACAATCCCTATTCTAGACCAAATATGGAAATCTTCACCAGTAGCACCGGTCAATCAAACTAAAGGTTGGAACACCTTACTTAAGGTGTATGAATAGAGAATCAACCATCAAATTGATCCTACAACACCCACCACAATCCACACTCAACCTGACCTAGGAATCCTACGAGGTCTCTTCAAATGGCTTTTGGTGTGCAATTTCCCACTATGGATGAGACTAAACAAACTAAGGGCAGATTCAAGTACCCTTTTGGATGCCTCTGAGATCCCCAAAGTCCCAAGGACCAACTCCACTCCAACAGCACTCAACCCTCACAATGCTCACAGGCCTAATTGGCCAGATTAGGCTTGGATTACACTACAAGTGATCAAGGATGGGTACATAGAATCAGTGCAGGGTTTTGGAAACCTTTATCTACCTCCAAATGACTCAAATCCACCTTCTAGCGGATCTCTCCAATCAAATCAATTGTCTGCACACCACTTCATACAACCGACTGGCTAAATACATAGGGATATTCAGCCTAGGGCTTGATGCAAAACCCCCCAGAACACCAAATCTCATACCGAGCCTTAGGAATCAGTAATAATACATTCCTAACTTGCATTTCCCAAGTGGTCGTTGAATTCCATTGGTGAAATGGCAAGTTAGGCTTCCATTTGTGGAACAGAGCTGAATTAGGCTCTCTCCTGGACTATCCCTGCAAATTTGATTATAACTTTTGCTATACAAAACCAAATGAAACTAAATCAATTGCTTTGGAAAGTGGATTCACAGGGTCATCTGTTCATGTCATTAATTTGGTTTTCCCACTCCATACATGTCCGTACCAAACAGTTAAGTGCTCAAGAAATCTGGTGATTTTATTGAAATTGCATCAAAACTTCATATTACAATGTCTAACCTCTTGGAGAGGCTTGAACATGCCTAAATATGTTCAAATCCAAGTTCCAACCGGTCCATGAGTAGTTGTGACCGTTGGCAACTAAATTTGAACTTCTCGAGCAACTTTTGAAAAGTTGCTCGAGCAACTTTTACGTCTTTTGCAACATTTCTTGCAATTTTGCATTTTTTGCAATTTCCCAAATCCAAATGACTTGGACTAAGGTCTAAACACCTAAACCTGAATAAATATACTCAAAATGATTCAAAATCATTGGAATCATGACCAAGACACCTAAAACACACAACATACCTAATCACACTTATCACCTAAAGACCTAAAATCCAAGTGGACTAAAGCATCCCAAGGCTTATAGGTGTGCCTTTGGGATCCTTGACCACACAAGTTGGATCAAAACATAAGAAGGACGATCTTAAGGATCCATCCTATTATTACAAAGAAAAAGACAAAAGAAAACATAAGGATCATCTTGGGTGTTGCCCTGGGTGCCCTGCACCATACTCCTCAACACAAAAGGAACTCAAGTCTCGAGTTGGAATCTCCTCCAGATTGAATCCAACTTTCTTAATAGCTTCAGGGCTCAACCAAGTGGCATCTTCTAGGGGTTGATTTCTCCATTTGACTAGGTACTCATAGTAAGTGCCCCTCCTTGTTTGTTTGCTCACCTTTTTGTCAAGAATCTATTCTATATCTGGCTTTTCTTTAGGAACCACCCCTATTAGATGTTCATCTGATTGTTCTCCTGCATCCAAAGCATCGGTACTGGTACTTTTTTAAGGATAGATATCAAAGACATTGAAAATAGGAGATAAAGCAATATCAGTAGGTAAGTCAATTTTATAAGCATTATTGCCACATTTTTTAAGGACTTTGAAAGGTCTACACTTCTTCATCATTAACTTGGTATACTGTCTTTTGGCAACCTTTCCTTTTTAAGGTGAATCATCGCCATATCTCTGACCTTGAATTGAAGATCTCTTCTCTTCTTGTCTGCCTGCTGCTTGTCTTTATCAGAAGTATTCCTTAGTTTGTCCTGAACTTGCTGATGGACATCCTTCATGGCTTCTGAAAAATCTCCAGCTTGTGCACTTCTCTTCTCCATACCCTTTATGTCTCTAAGTTCAAGGATTCCTCTAGGATGTCCTCCATACACAATCTAAAATGGTGTCAGACCTGTGCTCCTATTTATAGAATCATTGTAGGAGAATTATGCCTGAGCCAACACACTGTCCCAACTAGTGCTATGTTGTTTTGTCAGACACCTTACTAATTTTCCAAGTGATCTGTTGATTACTTATGTCTAACCATCAAACTGAGGATGATATGCAGAAGATAGACATAAGTTTGTTCCTAGTTTCCTCCAAAGTGTTCTCCAAAAGTGGCCTAGGAATTTAGGATCCCTGTCAGAGATTATGGACAAGGGCAAACCATGCAATCTAACAACTTCTTTGAAGAATAACCCTACAATGTGAGAGGCATTATGTGTGGTCCTACAAGGGATGAAGTGAGCCATTTTTTAAAACCTATCTACTACCACATAGATGGTATCACATCTTGATCTAGTTCTAGGCAATCCTAGTACAAAATCCATACTTATGGAATCTCAAGGTTTAGAAGGAATGGGTAATGGAGTGTATAGGCCTACATTAGAGGTGTGACCCTTAGCCTTTTGACACACCAAGCAACTTTCTACAAATCTTCTAACATCAGTCTGCAATCTTGGCCAGAAATAGTACCTCCTCACCTGCTCAAGTGTTTTGTCCATACCAAAATGCCCTGCCATGTTGCCACAATGTTTTTCTTTTATAATGTTCTCCCTCATAAATCCCTTGGGTATGCATAACTGACTACCCTTAAAAAGTAGCCCTTCCTCCAACACAATCTGGAAAATCAGTGTGGTATTGTTCTGACTGCTCCATACAAACCTGATAAGCCTCCTTGAAATCTACATCATTCTTATAATGTCTTTCACAGAATGGATCCCAACACTCTCCTACTAGATTTCTTGCACTGTGAGGTTCCTTCTGCTTAAAGCATCTGCAACCTTGTTTGAGGTTCCTTTCTTGTGCTTGATGATGAATGTATAAGATTGAAGGTTCTCCATCCATTTAATGTGCCTGTGATTCAACTTCTCCTTCTTGTTTAGGAAGCTAAGTGCATGGTTGTCAGTGTATACAATAAACTCCTTAGGCAATAAGTAACACCTCCACTTCCTAAGTGACTGCACCATGGCATACAACTGAAGGTCATAGGTGGAATATTTTTGTTTAGCCTCATTTAATTTCTCACTAAAGAAGGCAATAGGCCTTCCTTCTTGGCTTAAGACTCCCTCAATAGCCCTCTTACTTGCATCACACTTTACTGTAAAGACTTTGTGAAACTCAGGCAAAACTAATATAGGTAGTTCTGCAACCCTCTTTTTCAGATATTCAAAAGCATCATTGGCCTTATCATTCCAAACAAAATTGCATTTTCTACCACCCTTGATAGTATCTATCATTGGGGCACAAATACCTCTGAAATTCATTATAAATTTCCTATAAAAACTTGACAATCCATGAAAGCTTTTTACCTCTGATGTTGTCCCTAGTGTAGGCTAGTTGATGATAGCTTCAACTTTGGAAGGATCCATCTTGAGGTTGTTGTGGGAGATCACAAAGCCCAAGAACACAAGCTCTGTCTGCAAAAATACCCATTTTTCCAAATTAACCTTCAATTGCTCTTCATGGAGTCTCCTCAAGACTTGATCCAAGTGATTTAGATGCTCATCTCTGCTCCTACTAAAAATCAGTATATCATCAAGGTAAACAACCACAAACTTGTTAATGAAAGGTTTCAAAATTTCATTCATAAGTCTCATAAAGGTGCTAGGGGCATTTGAGAACCCAAATTGCATTACCAACCACTCATAGAGCCCTTCTGTAGTCTTGAATGCAGTTTTCCACTCATCCCCCTCTCTTATTTTGATTTGATGATAACCACTTTCTAGATCCACCTTTGAGTAGTATTTTGCACCCCCTAGGCAATCCAATAGGTCTTCTATTCTTGGCATGGGAAACCTATATCTGATAGTGATCCTTTTGATTGCCCTCTGTGCAAAGCCTCCATGTGTCTTCTTTCTTGGGTGCTAAGACAACAAGGACTGCACAAGGGCTTATACTCTTCATGATAAACCCTTTGCTCAACAACTCCTCAATCTGTCTGGCTATCTCCTCATTCTGCTCTGGTGTCATCTTATATGTTGCCTTATTAGGCAAGGTGGCCCCTGGTATAAGATCAATGCAATGGCTTACCTCCCTATGAGGTGGTAGTGTCTTTGATGTGCTGCCAAGGACCAGACCTTGATACTTGTTCAAGAGTTCTCTCACCTCTTTAGGACCAATCTCCCTATCTTTCATACTACCCTTGGGTTCCTTCATTTGTATCATTTTGGGTCTGACTATCAAGGCAAATCATGGGGTATTCTCCTCCTTCATAGTCTGCATAAACTCCTTCTCTCCTACAAGCATGACAATACCCCCTACTAGTTTATCCTTTGCATCATCTTGGAGTTGTCTCATGGTGTACCTAATACCATCCTTGGTTATATGATACACATTTGTTTCACCCTTATGCCTAGCCTTCACATCATATTGCCAAGGCCTTCCAAGTAGAAGGTGGCATGCATCCATTCCACATATGTCACATAAAACTTTATCCTTATAGCCCCCCATGTTAAACTCTACCCAAACTTGCTCACTAATCAAGCTATGTCTATCCTTAGTTAGCCATGAGGCCCTATAGGGGTATGGGTGTGGTATCCTTTGCAACTTGAGTTTATTTACCATTTATAATGAAGCAATATTATCTGTGGAACCGGAATCAACAATCACCATACATACCTTGCCATTAACCTTGCATTGGGACTTGAACAGGGACTTTCTTTGTGGTGGCTCCTTGGTTATTGGGGTCTTCAAGAGGGTCCTATGTATCATGAGATGCTCCCCTTGCTCAGGGTCTGCAGGTATAGAAGTGGAAGTGTGGTAGGAGCCCTTGAACTCATTTATGACACCCCTAAAATATCCTCTCTTCAAAGTGACGAAAATTGGAGAGTTTGATAAATTTGGGCAATGTATCTCATCCTTCCCATGTGAGTCATTAACACCATTTATTAGGGTCTTGACTTGGCAGGAGAAGGGAAGACTCTAGAGGCTTCCTCATTAATGATAGAATCAGATATTCTTAGGCTAGAGCCTTTTTAGGGGGATTTGGGAGGAAAGTGAAGGTTGTTCACCCACTCTCTACTCTTAGAGACACCTAGTTTTGGAGAAGGAGAAAAGCATAAAGGGAGAAAGCTTCTTCAACCCTTCATTTTCACCTTGAGCTTGGACTTAAGGTTGGAATTCTTTAAGCACCTTGTAGAGTAATTATTTTGTGCTTGTAAAAGCTTTAGGATGCTTTAATGGAGTCTCCATGTTATTTTGTTTCAACTCCATGGGTTTCCATGGAAGTATGTAAGTTTGTGTTATTTTTGTGTTGTTTATTTTTTGTGGGATTCATCAAGGCACACTCATCCTTGGGAGGGAAGAGTAACCTTGATGGGGTGAAGGTTTAGTGGCTTCCATAATGTGCAGAGTCTCCCATGTGTGGAGGGATGTACATGGGTGGGCAAGTCCCCATGATGCCAACCATGCCAAGGGCATTTGGGGTAATAAGGAGAAGTTTGATGACTTGTAGCCATGGATGTTTATATGTAAGTTTTGTAATGATGGAATGAGTGCCCATGTGTGGCCTATTCCAAGTATTGCAATTGTTTAGGTTGGCTATCTCCACATGTGTGAGCCCTCTTCACCCCTAGATTTAGGTCCTATTTTGTGACCTAGTAAACCTTGGATGGGAGTTTTATTGTTTTTGTCTTCCTGTTTGATCATGTTGAATCTTGTCACCTATTGGTTTCTGAAACCCCTAGCTCAAGGGTGGTCTTGAAAAGGCCTAGGTTGGGAGGTGAGCCTCAATGGTCAACCTAAGTTTATTTCCAAGTTCTAAAGGAGCTCTTGGATGGAACAACATAGTTTAGGAAGTCTGGTTCAAAAGTATTTCTTTAATGTATTCCTTGTAAATTTCTTCATAGGGGGAAGATGTAACTCCTTGAAATCTATGAATTACTAAAGTTGTAAAATGGTGGTATGGTTTTATTGCTTGAATGAATAAAATATGGAAGGCAAGCTTATTATATCTCTTGTTAATTTTGTCATATTCTTTCCCTTTTGTAAATTTCAATTTTAGCCATATTTCACTTAATTCAATTTATAGTAAAAGACTTTGTATAGAATTATATAAAATGAAGTTAGACCATTGTTAATCATAGTTAAAATAACTATTTTAAATCAGCATGAGGTTGTGATAAGAATCCTAGTTATAAATTTAGTAAGATTCATTTTGAAGTTGGATAAAAAGGAACCTAACTTTTCTATTAAATTAGTACAAATACCTCACTTCCTTTGCATTTGGTTTTACCTATCAGTTTTTACCTTATTAAGTTAGTATCAAATGTTATATAAAAATATAAAAGCACCTCTTCAAACCTTTGTATAGAAGGTAAAAATGATATTAAAATAGAACAAAAAAATAAAATAAATATCATGTTTCACATATTGAAACTAATCTAAAGTTGGTAGATTATGAGGACACCTTATCATCTCATTAGGAGATATTTTATCTTAAGTTTTCAGACTTAGGTTATTTAAAAATTTGTAGTAAGATTTATTCCAATAACAACTAAATATATATATTCAAAATAATATATATATATTTAATTGTTAGTATTAATAAACTATTTATCAAGGCATTTGATTATATATATATTTATTTATTAAGATATGATTATATAAATATATATAATCAAGTTTTATACTATAACTATACCCTTATTTTTAAAAGAAATTTATTCTTATATATTATTTTTTTTTAAATATAAATATTTATATATAAAGAACGAAATTTTATATTTAGAAATACATTCAAAGAGAAAATTAGATAATTAAGTCTCTGTAAAATTAATCATTAAAAAAAACAGTATATGTTCTAAACATATATATATATATATATACAAGTCTTAACACCTTTCTTTTTTTTTTAAACCGTAACCCTCATTAGTATTAATAAACTATTTATCAAGGCCTTTGATTATATATATATTTATTTATTAAGATATGATTATATAAATATATATAATCAAGTTTCATACTATAACTATACCCTTATTTTTAAAAGAAATTTATTCTTATATATTACTTTTTTTTTAAATATAAATATATATATATATATATAAAGAACGAAATTTTATATTTAGAAATACATTCAAAAAGAAAATTAGATAATTAAGTCTCTATAAAATTAATCATTAAAAAAAAAACAGTATATGTTCTAACATATATATATATATATATATATATATATATACAAGTCTTAACACCTTTCTTTTTTTTAAAAACCGAAACCCTCATTTTTATACATTAACAAAATTTAAATTTCGTATGAAACCCAAAAAAAATTGACCTAGCAAATGTGTTTACGCGCAAGGTTTTAGGGGAGGGTGGCCGAAGGCCTCACCCGTCCCCGGGTGTGGGCCTTGCGGCAGCCCCACTGTGGATTCACACTGGTGCTGTTGCCGCGACCCACGACCCACTATGGCAACACAGTGGGGGTCGTGACAGCGACCACCACTATGAATACACAGTGGTGGTGTCGGGGTGGTCGGTGTCGCGTCCCTCCACTCGCACGCCCCCATTCATGGCTCAACTCCCCTGCGAAAAAGCCCTAGTTTGTGGTTTGCGAAAAACAGAGATAAAAATATTAATATATTAATAAATTTCAAAAATTAGAAAGGTTAGCATGGCTAAAATAACACACACAGATATAAATATATTATTTTATTAATATATTTTGAAATTTAAAAGAATGAATTAGCATGTTAAAAGAAAATAATAAAGCATGATCAGGAAATCTAAATAAATAATAATATACTAATAGAGATATAATAATATACTAATAGAGATATGCTTTAAAAAAAAGAGAGAGTAAAAATAAACATGGAAGACCATGTTATTTTTACTCAAGGGTAAATTTGCCTATTTATAGGATTCAAATCCTCTCCTAGATTTGATTTGGGAATTTAATAGCATTATGGATATCGAAACCTATCTAGTTAAATACCATAGTTGCTTTTGTTGACTATTGGTATATCCTAGAGATTTCTAGAAGTCTTCTAGAATTTGATTTTACCAAATTAACTTAAAGTAGTAAACTTATTTTAAATTTAGATTTAAGTTAAGGAGTAATTATTATTAGGCTCCTTAACTTAAGGATTTTTTAGTTAGAGTTTTGTTTAGGTAGCAATTTTAACCCCATTTCTATTTAATTGCTTCTTGACCTTAGAATAAAGATTTCTAGGAGATTTTTAAATGAAGTAAATTTTAGGTTTGGACTAACTATTTAAAACAATTCAGAGATCGTTCTATAACTCTAAGGCTTAATTAAAAATTGTAAGGCTCATTGACTTTAAAGTTGTAATCAATTATTGGATTCATATTAACGGATAAATTATTTAGCGACTTAACTAATCTTAATAGTTAAAATTAATAATTTATTGGGTATTTAAAGTTCATTCTAGAGATTATTTAGCATCCCTTATTTGAATCGCAAAATCAATTAATTGTTATATTCTATATTGATGGCTTTTTAAGTATTTGATTCGTTTAGTGAATCTATTACAATAGATTTATCTGAATTAGACATATCATATATTCGTATTAGTTTTGAATTTCATTAGATTGATTAGTTGTATAGTCTTATTCACATATTAAATTAACTAGGTTTAATCTATCTGTTTAGGTTAAATTTACATTGAAACTTATAATCTTTTATAGTCAACCTAACTTTAGTAGATCAAAAAGGATATCAATTTAAGTGTTTAGTCCTTTATCCAATAGCTCAAACATTAGTCTTGGGTCATACTATCGCAAACACTTGGTGATCAAATTATATTTAGTTTTTCCATGTTTACATCTTATAACACCGCTAACCCTAGTTAGTCGGTCAGGCTCACTCCAGTTAAACGGCATTAGTTGACATTAGGGGGTTTGACCCATTTGCAGTTATTGGTCAAACCTAGTCAACTGGGTCTTTGATTTCACCTGACCTATTCTAATCTTATAGTGGTTAGCGTAGACTATAGTAACCATAGTGGTATATGTGCGTACGATAGTAGTTTAACCTTAGGTTATAGAAAAAAAAATTGTAGTTGTGTTTTGCTCTATTTTTGGGCATTACAGGTAGGAGGTCTCACTTCTGCAGTCTTCTTCTCGGGTTAACTGCACACTTCTTTCTCCTCCTTGTTTGTTAGACCCAAGTTTTTCAGGACATCTAAAGGACTGATGCCCAACCTGGTTGCATGTAAAGCACTTACCAGTGAAGACACTAGGTCCTCTTCCACTAAATCTTCCCCTACTGTTAGATCTCCTGCTTCTGAACGCACCTCTGCTACTTGATTTTGCTTTTGATTCTTGATTGCTAGACTCACCTTGGGCTTTAGGGAATGATCCTCTCCCATTGAATCTACCTTTACCTCTAAAATTGTTTCCTCTACCTCTGCTATTTTGTTCTCCTTTTCTCTTTTTCTTCTACTCAACCCTTAGTGCCATTTGATAGCACTTGTGGACTATTTCAGGGTTAAACAAGTTGAGTTCATCCTGAATACTAAACTTGAACCCATTCAAATACCTAGTCAATTTTTGCTTCTCACTCTCTGGTATCTTTTCTTTGAGAGTCATCCTATGGAATTCTTCTGCATAGGCACCAACATCCATATCTCTTTGCCTTAGGTTTTGGAGTTTCTTGTGTAGAACCACCTCATAATCTTCAGGGACAAACTGCCTCTTGCTTTCAATCACCATCCTTTTCCAAGTGGTGATAGGGTTCCTTCCCTCTTCTACCCTCTCACTTTGTCAGAAGTTCCACCAACTAAGGGTTGGACCCTTCATCTTTGACTTAGCCAATTTCACCCTCTAGCTTTCAGTCACCTCATCACACTCAAAATAATTCTCCAATGCCTCAATCCAGTCCATACACTCCTCTGGATTCATTTTCCCAAAGAACATTGCTAGGTTAGTCTTGTCCTTCGTCCCAACCCTCTCAAGGGCTTCTAGGAGGGTTCTCTGATCGGCGGGTATCTCTGCCCTCCCATCCATGGGAGCCTCTTCTTATTCTTCAGACTCCCTTGCAACACCTTTTCCCTGGTTGCTCTTTAACTTCTCCAATTCTGCTTCAAGCCTTCTGCTCATGGCGGCTTGTTCTCTTTCTATCTTTGCCAACTCTATGTTGGCGATCCTTGAGGAGATCTCTTCTCCCTCCTGGTCTTCTGATCGATCTCCCATGATTCAAATCTTTCCCAAGAATAGTCCTAGGGCTCTGATACCACTTGATGCAGAGAGCACAATAAGAAGACTAGGAAATGTGCTATTTCCTTCACAACTCCACAATCTTGGATTTGACACAAACCAACTTCTTTGACCTTGGGATATGATGTATATCAACCAAGGGATGATGACTAAACTCCTTACTTGCTCCACTTCAATGCCCAAAGGGACTATGTAAACTCTTCCCAAAAGGTGACTTAGGGACACAATCCCTATTCTAGACCAAATATGGAAATCTTCGCCAATAGCACCGGTCAATCAAACTAAAGGTTGGAATACATTAAGGTGGATGAACAGAGAATCAACCATCAAATTGATCCTACAACACCCACCACAATCCATACTCAACCTGACCTAGGAATCCTACTATGTCTCTTCAAATGGCTTTTGGTGTGCAATTTCCCACTATGGATGAGACTAAACAAACTAACCCCAGATTCAAGTGCCCTTTTGGATGCCTCTGAGATCTCCAAACTCTCAAGGACCAACTCCACTCCAACATCACTCAACCCTCACAATGCTCACAGACCTAATTAGCCAGATTAGGCTTGGATTGCACTACAAGTGATCAAGGATGGGTACATAGAATCAGTGCAGGGTTTTGGAAACCTTTATCTACCTCCAAATGACTCAAGTCCACCTTCTAACTGGTCTCTCCAATCAAATCAATTGTCTGCACACCACTTCATAGAACCAACTGACTGAATACATAGCGATATTCAGCCTAGGGCTTGAAGCAAAACCCCCCAAAACACCAAATCTCATACTGAACCTTAGGAATCAGTAATAATACATTCCTAACTTGCATTTCCCAAGTAGTCGTTGAATTCCACTGGTGAAATGGCAAGTTAGGCTTCCATTTGTGGAACAGGACTGAATTAGGCTCTCTGTTGGACTGTCCCTACAAATCTGATTATAACTTTCGCTATACAAAATCAAATGAAACTAAATCAATTGCTTTGGAAAGTGGATTCACAAGGTCATCTGTTCATGTCATCAATTTGGTTTTCCCACTCCGTACACGTCCGTACCAAACAGTTAAGTGCTCAGGAAATGTGGTGATTTTATTGAAATTGCATCAAAACTTCAAATTACAATGTCTAACCTTTTGGAGAGGCTTAAACATGCTTAAATATGTTCAAATCCAAGTTCCAACCGGTCCATGAGCAGTTGTGACTGTTGGCAACTAAATTTGAACTTCTCAAGCAACTTTTGAAAAGTTGCTCGAGCAACTTTTACATCTTTCACAACATTTCTTGCAATTTTGCATTTTTTGCAATTTCCCAAATCCAAATGACTTGGACTAAGGTCTAAACACCTAAACCCGATTAAATATACTCAAAATGATCCAAAATCATTGGAATCATGACCAAGACACCTAAAACACACAACATACCTAATCACACTTATCACCTAAAGACCTAAAATCCAAGTGGACTACGGCATCCCAAGGCTTATAGGTGTGCCTTAGGGATCCTTGACCACACAAGTTGGATCAAAACATAAGAAGGATGATCTCAAGGATCCATCCTTTTATTACAAAGCAAAACACAAAATAAAACATGAGGATCATCTTGGATGTTGCCCTGGGTGCCCTGCACCATAAACCTAATGCGAGCAGGACCCAAATTCGGACATAAACCCTACGAACCCAGTCACATAGGTAAAAGTAAATTTTTTATTTATTCAATTATTAGGGGTTTCTAACTATGTTACCCCGGGTTTCCGAGAGGGGGGGATGAGAAAACGGGTTTGCGCAAAGAATTTTTTTTTCCCGAAGCAAGGGACGGAAAATATATATATAGGGAAATCTCAAATCTCAAATATATTCATAAATAATATAACATTGTAACAATTATCATAGCAACATAATAACATTAATAAATCTAAAATTAGTGATCATTCGTCGATTCATCATAGCACATAGCATCATATGAATTAAACGAGTTCAGTTTTGAATATTCGACATTCATAGATATAATTCAATGGAACAGTAAAAAGTATCGTATCATTATATCAAAATGCACAAAGGCTGCAAGTTTCAACAAAATGAAAAAGTTATCATGTCATATATCAAGATTCAATTATCATTGCATCAATGTATCATATAATGTCAGAATACTCAAAGTCTCAAAGTCAAAATGAAAACAAAGATAGTATGTTGCTGCCCGTAATCCTGATCCATATCATGTCACTACCATTGTTAGCCAGAGCCTCAAAGGTTGCATCATCCAACGGAATGCCAAGCAATCCTTTCGATGTGTCATCCTCATCGACCTGGGTGGCATCCTCGGGATTAATATCCCACCGTAAAGTTAAAGTCTATTGATACTCTGGAGTTTTACAATTTATAAGTCACAGAGCACTATGCACAACCGCTAACTTCTCCACTCATCTAGAGGTAATCCTGTTCCTCTTGACGGAGTGGATAAAGCCATATGTAGACCAATTCCTCTCTGCAGTAGAGGAACTAGCAAAGCCTCCTTGTGTAATCTATAACACTCTAACTTTGCATCCTCCTTTAGAGTTTTACAATTTTAACTCCTTTGCCCCAAACACCCAAGAAATGAGACTACACCCTTGTGTAGCTCCCTCTAATTTCACTTTCACATATACGACAAATATACACCCTACTGCCTCCTGAATTTTTCTTTTTGACATCTATTGGATAAATAAAGCAAAATAGAGGTTTTTTTTGGACAAAAGATTATACCTCTTCTGCAACATGGATGCAATAGAGATAGAACACAATTTAATCATGGACTGCCCAGCATACAATGAAATCCGTTTTGGATATGTGGATATTTTAGAGGCGGGAAGCTTAAGTTCTTTATCTGAAGAAAAAGAGTTAGACGGAACAGCAAACCTGGTGATCAAAATCCACCGTCAAAGAGCAGATTTGAAGAAGAGGTTACAGCTTGATTAAGGTTCTTAGCACCCTAGTCTTGGGGTGTGTGCTAGTTAGCGGGTCCCACGGGCTGCTTTGGCCTCATGATAATTATTTAAAATCTTTCATTCATTCATTCATTTGGGGTTAAAAGGGCATTGTGCAAACTTTTTTAAGACAGTTGAAAGGATTTCAAATTTGTTAGGTTCATGTTTTGCTTCACCCCGAACACTTCCATTGCCACGCCCAATTGCAACTTCTTCCCCTTGCCATTCTTCATCACTACCACCACTATAACTGCTGCTGCTCATGTTTAGTGTAATGTGAGCTCAAAATACTGAAATATAAGAGAAAAAAATAAAAATCGGACTTTTTTTTCTTGAAACTATGAAAAAAATTGTAAATCAAAACCAAATATGAAAGCATGGACTTACCTTCAATGCTCCAACTCCTCCAAATGCTCCTTGAAGCCCTGCTGTTGCCTCTTTTTCTTCTCTTCTTCAAACCCTCCTCTTTTGCTCTCTTCTAAATGAATATGAAATGAATGAGAATTAGCATAGTAGAAACATAATTAGTCATGTTTAGGGTTAGACTGAAGTGTGGGGCCCACGATAGATTTTAGAAAATAGCAAATAAATTAAAAAAATGACTTGCTTCAGGCCTCCCGCCGCTGGAAATGGCGGTCTGTCCCCGGGACAGTCAGGCGACGGTCGTCCCCAGCCGTCCAGGGGACAGTCAATGGTTTTGAACTTTCGAGGATTAGCGTTGACCTTTTTCGAGTTTCAGGGACGGCTTCCAATTTCTTTTGCATGACCGTGGACAGCTTGGAAATGTTTCCAGCCACCCCCCTCCCCAAAACCATTTCCATTTCTGGTACTTGTGCATTTAGGGTGGAAACGCATCTTCGAGTAACACTGGTTTTTAACTTATTCATATATTATGTTTATTTCTTAATCCTTGTGCACTATATTTGACATCAAATTGCAAAACCAAAAATTAATCATTAACAAATATAATATTCATGTTTTAGGCAGCCTAGTTTTGCCAATTTTTTACATTTAAAACCTAGCTAAAGCTGAATTCCATTTACACTTTTGCCCTGTTGTGTCAATGCCATGTAAATGGAATGCTACCATCTAAGGTTCCTACAGAGGGAAACTTGCCAAAATTAATCCTTCTGTGCTGTTAAGAAAACTTAGGATCCTTTTCTAAGCAAGGTGTCCAACGGAGGTATCTTGGATTCCCAATTCTGAGGACAGGTGATTCTGAACAAGTGTAATGTTGGACAAACTGGAATATTTTGGTTATGTACCCACAAAGGAGAGCTAGCTAAAATTTCTTGGCAGGTAATGCTCAGGAAATTAAGGAGCCTTTTCAAAGCAAAAAGTTCCCTGGTTTTAAATTTCTTTTCTATTAAAAAATCTTAAGTGGAACTGAGGAATTTTGGAAATTGTCAGATGGCCACACACTTTTGTCTTCACTCCCCTTTTTACTTTCCCTTTCAATTTTTACCTCTAAACTTAGTAATTCAGAATAATCAATAGATTGGTAATTAGTAATTACTTAAAATAAAAAGGAAAAAAATCAATAGATAGGTAGGCCGCAGAATAAGCAGGTAAAAAAATATCATGAGCTCACTACCCGCAAAAATATCTAAATAGTTTGAGCAGTGGCTCCCAGAATAATTAGCTAACCGCCTGTATGCAGGCAGATGAAGCTTTCACAACCTCCTTCCCAAGACCAGCTTTGCAGCACATAAGTGGATCTCCTCTTTTACAAGGAAAGACTCATTTTAATGATGTAGCTGCATTTTACTTTTAATTTTTACATGGTACTGCACTCAGTGTAAAAATAGATACCCAGGGCACTTCCAAGGGACCATATTCGAAGATATTGGAGCAACTTCCATGCTTTTGTAAGGTTTTTTTATATTTTATTTTTTCAGTAAAAACGTTTGTTTAAGTGTCAGAGACTCAAAAGTGAGGAACTTGAAGTTTTCTAGATTACCAGAGATATTTTTAGGTAATTTATTTGCCAGGTAGCACCCATTCCTGATGTAGTTCTTTTTCAATTTCTACAAAATATTATAAAACAAAGTCTCCATTCTTATTTTCCTTAAAAATGTGGTAGCCAATTGGCACTTTTTGATTGGCACAAGACCATGTTCATACAAACTGACTTAAATTCTGGGCAGCAACAGCTAAAACAAATTAGAAGCATCCCTTCCAAAGCCAAAATTGGACATCCCGAAGGTGATCTCCAGCCAAGCCAAAAATGCTCATGTGCAAATGCAGTTACCCTATTTGGTTGGCTCAAAAATATAAACAGGCACCAAAAACGAAAAAAATTAAAGAAATAAATAAGCTTTCACCAGCAATACAAACAATCTTGAAGTGTGGTTCACCTGCCTGGGACTCTGGTTCGGACAGGGTTCAAACTGGTTCATGGTTCGGGTCTGGTCTGCCTGTGGGTTCAGACAGGGTTCAAACTTCAAACCCAAGCAGTCTGGTTCATCCAGGCTGAACCCAGGTCAAACCAGGGCAGACCAAGTGCGATCCAGGTACATTTCCACTCAGAAACATTCTATAATTTAGTGTGGGGAAACAATTATTACAGAATTTGAATAAGATCTTTAACATTACAAAACAAAATTTGCTTGAGTTTAGATATTTATTACATCAAATTAAACTAGCCCTCAAGATTTCTTCCAATGAAATTTTTATATCCAATTGCTGATAATGACCCCCATCCAATTAATTGCAAGCTCTCTATAGTGATAAATTATATTTTAAACATTAAACAATATCTTCAATAGGTGAAGGGAGACTCAAGCTACTATTTTAACATTTTTCAAGTAGGATGTTAATTACAAACAAACAAGCTCTCTGTACAATGAAAAAGTAATAAGCATTTGAGGACTTGGACAGCGAGAATGTAATTGGTGCAGCTGATCCCATTGGCATTGGCACTGTTTGTGAATCAACTAAAGCATCTGATGATGAAGAAGAAGATGATGAAGATTTAGATAATCCATTAAATGATTGAAACTTAGTATAAAGTTCCAATAGTTGAAAGTCAAAACAATGACACTTGAACTCAATATTATTATTTTAATATTTTGATGTTGATATGATACTATGATTACAAGTTTATGGTGTTTTTGTTGTTATTATGATACAATGCAACATTCTAATCTTAATTCATGCTTCTAGGCTGCATACGTGTCTGTGTGTGTGTAATTTTTACATGTTTTTGTACTAACAAACCCAAACTTGAACCCAAACCTGAACTCAAACCTGAACTGGCAACTCAGCAAATAATGCAGAAATTTTTTATTTTTTTAAATGCCTACTTCACCAAAAATAGATCTAATGCTAAAGAGACACATAGAAGACTTGTACTCAAATCCAGATTTCCCAACATAGCCTGAACCTACATTTAGGGTTTAACCCAGCCCTGCCCTCATCCTGTTGACAAGGCAGATATTGCAGCTTACCCCATAAACTATATTTAAACTTCAGGAATTGCACATTACAACTCTCATGTGGTTGACAATGTAGAATATCTCAACTTCATGCAAAGCCCAGCTCTTAAAAAATCATGTGCCAGCTAGAAGTCTAGAACTCCTGTCTGCAATTCCGAACACAACCAGAACCGACTTAAAGCCTGCATTTAACGAGCCCTGCCCTCATCTTGTTGACAAGGAAGATATTGCAGCTTACTGCATAAACTATATTTCAACTTCAGGCGTTGCAGTGTGCAACCTGATGTGGTAGAAAATATAGAATATCTCAAACAAAAACCAGCTCTTAAAAATCAAGTACCAGCTAGATGTCTAGAACTCACGTCTGCAATTCCTAACACAACCAGAACCAACTTAAAACCTCCATTTACCCAGCATTTACCCAACCCTGCGCATCCTGTTGACAAGGCAGATATTGCAGCTTACTGAATAAACTATATTTCAACTTCAGGCATTGCACATTACAACCCCGATGTAGTTGACAATATAGAATCTCTCAACTCCATCCAAAAACCAGCTCTTAAAAACCATGTGCCAGTTGGAAGTATAGAACTTAAGTCTTATATCTGCAATTGCTAACACAAACAGAACCAACTTAAAACCTGCATTAACCCAGCCCTGCCCTCATCCTGTTGACAATATAGAATATCTCAACTTCATGTAAAACCCAGCTCTTCAAAAATCATGAGCCTGCTAGAAGTCTAGAGCTCATGTCTGCAATTCCCAACACAACCAGAACCGACTTAACCAAACGCAAAACTAGTACTGTTGAAAATTCAGACTGTCTTAACATCGTGTATAATCTGCCACACCTTTCACGATATTGAGAATGAATTAACCATCTAAGACCAAACCCACAATTCCCACTAAATATAGAAAAGGCAGATATAAACCAAGAACAGGGCAAGTGCTCCCTAATTCATGAGGCACCCAAAACAAAAATGAGCGTGGGCAACAACGCAAAATAACAAGCAAATCCAAATATTAAAAGAACCTATAGACTACCCCAAAAAACAGTACAATCGATCCACATTTTTGTTTTTCTTATGATTTCTCAATGGAAGTTCACAGAAAATGGCAAATGTGGATGCACTGAGTACATAATTTAATTTTTCCAATTCCCAGTTTAAGTTCATAGCAAAAAATAATCAAGTTCACACAGAGGCGGGATACTTGAACCGAACCCTTATTATCTCGGCAAACCCCAAAGAAACCCAATCTACAGTTAGCTGTCCTCAAATGAACAAGACACAAACACACATAATTCACGGTAGGGTGGCATTCAAAAGAGTCATACACAACAGGCACAAAAAGCTCCAATTCCTCGTTTTAGTATTCTTAAAACTACAAGACACATATACAGACACAATTCACAGTGGCGTTCCTTCTGAAATGCAAGCCAGATATTCAGACTTAAACAGAAATGGCAAAAATTCAAACAACAAACAAATAAAATTATCAATTACAGAAGACCACAACGTACCACTCCCAGACGATCAGAGTAAAGTAGCAATTGCAAAATTTGACAAAACAACAAACCCATACACTTGTAATTTAGCGAAGAGCACAGCTTACTAGGTACAGCAGGCCCATTTGTTTGCATGGGTTCGTCATCTGGTTTAGCCAAGAGGGCATCAAGAGCAACATCTGCAGCAGCATTTTCAGCTTCTTTCAAAGTCCTAAAGCGCCCAGGAGTATGGAAGGTGAGCCCACAGAAAC
The DNA here is from genome assembly GCA_027943335.1 of Chamaecyparis obtusa. Lineage (NCBI taxonomy): Eukaryota > Viridiplantae > Streptophyta > Pinopsida > Cupressales > Cupressaceae > Chamaecyparis > Chamaecyparis obtusa. The sequence goes on from BSBK01001669.1 coordinate 1,076,176, forward strand.
TAACAGAGGCCGAGAATTGAGGAGCATTTTCTGCGCCATCTTCGGAAAATAAAAATGTGGGCAAGCTTCTGTACTCCTCCTGCACTATTTCTTGTATCTTGTTCTTCGATAGCATCTTCACAAACTCTTCAAATCAGAAAAAATACATGAACCAGCAACACAGGTAGAACAGTTTGTTTTCCTCCTACGTTTCCATTCTTGAGTGTGTGTGTGCAGCCAAAGTGCATGCATCGAAGTTAAAAACATGGAAAAGGATTCCTTCTTTCATGTTGGTTTGCTACGTGGCAGAGGGATAATGAAAGTACTAGGCATTAGTGGAAGGTGGAAGGGAGAGAAATCTTGGAACAAGATGCCGCCATTTTTGCCACTCCCATCGTAGACTTCCAACATGTACCAATAAAACATACATTGAATGCATCTCGTAATAATAATTTTATCAAAGTACATGTTTATATCGAGAGAGGCACAGCACTTAACGCACACTGGGTGATGGTACAGGTCTTGTAATCGCGCGATGAGTGCAATGAGGTTTGGAAGGCATGGCTATTCTTTTTTCCTACGCAGCTCCATGGTTTGAATAGTAGTCTGGTTTATATAATTGATGATAATTGAACATAAGAAATCTAATAACTAGAAAAAATAAATGAATTTAATTTATTAATAAAAAACGGTTTTATAATTGTTGTAAATTAAACTATGATATATTTCAAATTATAGAATAATAATTAAAAAAATTGTAATTTGTTTAAGGATTATTGTGAGTGTATAAGATTGAGTCTAATTGTTAGGGCGGATATATGATCGTAATTTTGTCTTTCATAAATTCAACTTGTATAATATAATAGAGTGACATCTTCTTTGTCTAAACTATCTTGAATTCTTTTGTCCTCCTTGATATATTTATGAGTGGGACCTTTGCCAACCTTTTGAAATTGAATAATATTGAAAATAATACTCTTCAGTCATGTACCAATATTTATAGAATGATATTGTGAGGCTATATTCCCTCTAGACTACTAATTGAAGCATGTAATATGAATTATTTCTCCTTATGATCCAATGATTTCTCCATGATTAGAATGATTGCATTAAATATCACTAAACACAGACAAAGTAACATATCATGCAAACTTATGAGCAAAGAACTGAGGCCTAGATGGGTTGGGAAGTGCTAAAGGATTTTCTCAAGGGGTGGGAAATAATGTGCAAGGCTAATATGGTGGCTAGGAAGAAGGAAATGAAGGCTCCAAAATTGGAACCTAAAGACTTATATATCAATGGTCTCATCAAGATGACAAAGGAGAAAACATAAGGCTTGATATGTGTTGTGTTTGGCTAATTTTTATTATAATTTCCACTTTCTTAATGTCTGGTTAGATGTGGTTTTAATGATATGGTATTAGTGGCTCAAGTCAACAGTGTCTAAACATTGGCTATTTTGAATGACAGTTTGTATTTCTCTTGATGAAAGTCTCTCTAGTAAGGTAGCGAGGGTGTGAAAAAGATGACATCTTTACTCTAAACAGAGGGCAGGGGTTTTTTTGAAGAGATGCCCAATTTTTTGTTCATTAACACTAGGCCTTTTGTGATGTAAGTTGGGTTGTTTTGTCTATCCATATAGTGAATTAATGCATGCGGGATAGGGTTTGCAAGTGGTAGGGCTTGGTGAAAAATGTAATATGATATTATAACATTTTTTTATGAAATTAATACATATACAAAAAACTTATTACCAATATTTTTTTTAAAAAAAATACATATCATGCACGCTTGTGTTTAGTGTACCATAAGCAAGAAGTATAAAGAAGGGAAGTGAGTCAAATTTAAAATTTAAAATTTTTGGGGAACAAGTCTATAAGTGCCTAAGAAAGAGACATGCATGAAAATCAAATAATGATCCATTAATCCAACTCACAAACCTACCTAACATGAACTTAATATGACTTGATCCAACTTCTTTTTGACAATTTAAATGCCTTGTTAAATTATTTCAATTGTTGGAACATGTTTGGCATCGTGCTAAAAGATCAACATGTTAATGCCTAATACAAATACTAGATATAAACAGATCCACTATAGGCAATTAGTCCATGTCCTAAATATGAAGGGGGACATTAATAATTAGTCCAACAATCCCCCCGCAATGTCACTTGAGGGGATTCAGACCTACGACCCAGCTATGATACCATTTGTTGGAATATGTATGTTGTTGTGCCAAAAGATCGACATGATAACACTTGATACAACACTAGAGATAAACAAGTCTATGAGAGGTGATAAGTCCATGTCTAGAATTTGAAGGGGGGTGTTGGCAATTAGTCCAACAATAATCTCTTATGTATTGCCTAGTAGTAAATCAAGGTCAATTGCAAAATGTTTCTAGCCTCTTTCTAAGCAATAAGATTTGTTTTTAGCCAAAATACATGTATTTGCTCCTTCAATCATCAACTCACCCATGAACATCCTATCAACCTTGGTGAACTAGATTTCACCCTAGTAAATGAGTTTTTGTCCAAAAAGGCAAATGAATTTTTTTTATCTCTAGGACACAAGTCTTTACATGAATGATATTTTTTATATTTTTGTTTACAACTTATGCTTGTCTTGGGTAATTTATCTTTGGGAACTATTTTGCTTCTATCTTAAAACCTAAAACTAATGTAGTTATCCTATAGATGTCTCTTTTTCATTTATTATAAAGATCCAAACTTTCTACTGGACAACTCTAGCTTTAACAAAAAAAAATTAAGACTACAAATAATTTCAAAGATTCTATTTTTCCTTACACGTCTCAATACAAAACATGCATTTACTTGATTATTCCTAGTCAAGTTCAACCCTCTTTCATCATTAGAGGGTTCCACAATTTAAAGGAAGAGGAAGAAACAATTAAGTTGGTTCCTAAGGACATTGTTGTCAACTATTAAGCCCACTTCATATTTTTGATAAATTTGATCCCAAGTATGGATGTCTTAGTTTATATTTATTTTATTTTAGAGTAGATTTATTTGGTTGGTTAGATTATTGTTATTATATGTGGAAGAGGCGTTGTCAATGTATAATAAATTTTGTTTGAGGTGAATAATAATTAGTTTTAATTATCTTTTCGAAAGCTTATTTTCTATTGAAATCTAAACATTGAAAGCTTATTTGAAATATTGCAAGGAAAAGATATTTTTTTGATATGTGTGTGTGTGTACATATCTGTATATATGTATGTATATCTACACATACACACACATATGTAGATATACATATACACATGTGTGTGTGCATGCATGTATGTATGTATGTATGTATGTACGTGTGTGTACATGCATGTATGTATGTGTGGATGCATGCATGCATGTATGTATAGATATACATATATACATATATGTACACATACATATGTGTATGTGTATGTGTATGTGCATGTGCATGTGCATGTGGATGTGCATGTGCATGTGTATGTGGATGTGTATGTATATGCATATGTATGTGTATATACACACACATACATATATATATACACATACATACATATATTTATGTGTGTGCGCACACTTAAAATCATCTATCAAAATTTGAAAGAAAATATTTCCTTGTTTATTATTTGTCTTTTAAGTTTCAAAAGTTTCTTTAATTATTAATTTTTTTTAAATCGTGATTTTCCAACTTAAATCCATAAGGGCCCGTTTGTTTGCAAAATTGGAATTTGAGTCAAAACCTGATTATCTCAAAACTAGGTTTTAATTTCGAATTCCACCTTTTTGGTGGGAAGATGGATATGCCCATTTTGGTGGCATATTTGGGTTTTGATGGTATAACCCGATTTTGAAATGAGTGTTCCAAACAGTGGAGAATGGTCAAAACCTGATTATCATCTTCCAATTCCTACCATCTTTCGGCAAACAAATAGGCCCTAATAGTAGCTCCCATGGAAGGAATCCTTAAAGCACTTGTAGACACCAAAAACTGGGCAGGTGTCTTAGAATCATTCAAATCTGCAAAATCTTAACAAAATGCACTAATTCTCATCAAAATGGATCAAATCAATTTTAAATGGACATTTATTAATCAAAATTGGACAAAATCATTTAAATCAAAGGAAAAATCAAATGATGACATTAAATAATTAAATACAAGCTTAAAGGGGTGAATCACATTATATAATTGATTTTAATCAATTAATTGTATAGTTTTTAAATCAAAAATAAAATTGAACCTATTCCCTTACATGGCTAATTTAATTAATTAATATAATTTAATTAATCATAATATCTTTCAACAAAATTTGAGCAACCAATGAGAATTGAGAACAAAAGCACATGGATCACTCCAAAATAGTTGAATCTCGATCACACATTTCAACTTTTAATCTCAACCACTCAAATTTGTCTATTTGTCCAAACCTTTGAGACAATCATTTAAATTGTCCCCCCATTTAAAAACATTTCAAAGTATTTGACTCAACCAAGGCTAAATCATGATTAAATAACTCTACCCCCTACCCTTGGGATTTTAATATAAATAGAAGTCATTTTGAGAGCATAAGGACATCTTAGAAATTCATTTGAAAAGCATCATCACTATAGGCAATTTCATATTAATTGAGCAATACTTTGAGCATTTGAGATCAAATAGTGAAAATCATAGCATTATCATGAGCATTTGAATCAATCTTTGTATCATTTGGAGAATTGAGAGCTAGATTAGGCATTGTATTTGTTAATATGATTTAGAACAACAGAGAGGGGGGTGAATCAGTTGTTCTCAGGTCCAGATGTATAAAACAAATTTTAAAACTCTTCAACAAATCAGACCTAATAACCAACAGCTACTCGGTCATTATTGGTTGCATAACAGAAACATATAACAATGCAGTCCACTTATCCAATAGCATCTAACTTGTAAAACACATAAATGTTCAAACCAAAACATTCACACAAGTATCAACACCAAGATTTATAGTGGAAACCCAATTTGGGAAAAACCACTTTGTAACATGTTACTATTATGTTCACTCTTCTGAAGTGAGCTCAATGAAAAGCCAACCTAGTCAAAGGTTACAAACACACGGTCAGGTGTGACCCGGTTAAAGGATTTAAACCACTCTGTTAAAAGTGTGCCTTGTTATAGGACTTACATACACTCTGTTAGAATGCAACCTTGTTCAAAGGATTTATACCTATGATTGTTAGGTCAACCTCTGTTAAAAGGATTTTAACTGATACAATGGTTAGAAAGTAGTTGTAGTATTGATCTGAAAAACATACAACTCACTTTGCAAATATCAAATCCAATTATGTAGACATATGTTGGCTTACTGACTATGAACCTTTACCATCTCTATCACTGATATGCTCAGAACTCTCTTCAAGCAATCACAACACTTCTCTTTCGGCCTTCTCTGCTTAGACAGTCAATAACATCAACAATACTTCAACCATCCACCTCTCTAACAACCTCTAGCTTAGGTTTCCTTAATACTTCTTCAATTAGGTCAATACATCTTTTGTCGCTTAATCTCCTTTGTAGATCTTGGGGCTAGGTCAAATTCATTGAATCCGTCCTACATTATGTTCTTCGGCTATCCTTCTAGAAATATCTTGAATCTCTTAATATATTTACAATAAAACATTTTACAGTGCATTAAATGCTTTCATACAATCAATAAATAAAGTAAAACATTTTACATAATCCAAGAATTCAATGATGTCGGCTGGAAATCTGAATTCTTCCTCAAATGCAAAATACTGATGCTCGGTCAATACTGTGTTCAACTTCTCGGTCTTCACTAGAAAGCTCTGTCACCACATAAACTGTTTCCTCGGCAATTAACTAGTGTTTGGTCAACACTGAATTTACTCGGCATATACTAGCTCAGTCGACACTAACAACACTCAGCTTACACTAGATTTCTTCACTTTTTCTCGGTTAAACCTACTAGTTTAGTCCTCATTCTTACTTAGATAAACAATACATTGTCTTATCATTGTGCCACGTAATCAAGTACTCATTGAAGTATCAAGATAACTCAACCTTTCCTTAGGTGCTATTGTTACCAACCTTGCCTTACCCCTTAGCAACAATCAAATAGATATAGTACTTTCTTAAATAGCAATAGTCTTACCAGTTAAGGTTTGACATCAATGACAATACAACAATTGCTTCAATTGCAGTTTCCAACAATCTCCCTCTTTGGCATTGATGGCAACACCATATGAATATCACATGAATTACCAACCAATCCAAAAACTTATCTGTCCATCAGAAATATTTATAATATCCTTAGCTTCATTCTGATATAGAATCAATTATCCATGCTTGACCATTCACTGAATTTCTCCCTTTGTCTTGATCTTCCATGAAAGATTTCATTCTATGTATTCATCTCTGATCATCTCCCTCTTTGACAAAAATGCCAAAGCAGTAACAAAAACATACATCCTGTAGATGTAGATATCATCCTTTCAGTTCAGTAATAGTATTTCTCCCTCTGTCATCTTTTCTTATGACTGATTCTTGGCTTTGTTGTGCTTTTCACAACTCTAGGTTGCTCCTAAAGTGTGACCTTTCTCTGCATCAATTTGTTAGATATTCTTTGCAGCACATTTGATGCAGTGCTCCTAGCTTGACTAGGTAGCCTCAGTTAGGGGAAGGACCCCTAATTGACTTCTCAATTATTCATGAGCTTCTTTAGGTAAAGCCTTAGTGAATATGTCTGCTATTTGTTCCTTTGTATTCACATATTCCATGCAGACCTCTTTATCTTGTACCAGTTCTCTCAAGTAATGATACTTGATGGCAATGTGTTTGGTCTTTGTGTGCATTACTGGATTCTTAGAGATGTTGATAGCACTTGTGTTGTCACAGAAAATGACATGTGGTTTAGTGATTTCTTCTTTCATGCCTACCAACAATTGCTTTATCCATATCAAATTTGAACAATTCACAGCTGCAGCCACATACTCAACTTCAGCAGTAGATTGGGAAATGTAATTTTGTTTCTTGCTTGTCCATGAAACTAATCTTTGTCTAAGGAAGAAAGCTCCACCACTAGTACTCTTTCTATCATCTATATTTCCTTCCCAATCAGCATCTATATACACTCTCAATTCAAACTTGTCATGCTTCTTTTAGTACAATCCATAGTCAGCGGTTCCCTTCAAATATCTCATGATTCTTTTAACCACCATCATGTGAGTTTCCTTAGGATTGGCAGAGAATCTTTCCACAATCCCAATAGCTAATGCAATATCTAGTCTACTATGTACAACATACTGTAGCTTTCCGATCATAGATCTATACAAAGTCTGGTTAACTTCTACAACATCATCATTTTTAGACAACTTCTGTATAATAGCCATAGGAGTACTTACTGGCCTTGAATCTTCCATACCAAAGGTTTTCAATATCTCATGAAAATATTTAGACTGGGTGATGAAAATTCCTTTCTCCATCTGATATACTTGTAAACCAACAAAAAATTTGATCTCCCCAAACATACTCATTTCAAATTCAGTTTGCATTTCATTTGAAAATTTCTTACACAAGGTATCTTGTCCATCAAATATAATATCATCTACAAAGATCTTAGCTAACAAGATTCCTTTACCTTCTTCATCTTTCATGTACATATTGCTTGTGTCATTTTTCCTTGAGAATCCAATTTGTATTAGGTAGTTGTGCAATCTCTCATACCATGCTCTGGAAGCTTGCTTTAGTCCATATAGTGCTTTATTCAGTTTGCAAACCATGTGTCTTATGTTTGGATCAACAAATCCTTCTGGTTGTTCAATATACACTTATTCTTCTAATATACCATTTAAAAATGCAGACTTAACATCCATTTGGTATACCTTGAAATCTTTATAAGCAGCATATGCAAGCAGAGTTCTTACTCCTTCCAATCTTGATATAGGGGCAAATGTCTCCCCATAATCTATTCCTTCTTCTTGTGCGTAGCCTTTGCATACCAGCCTAGCTTTGTTTCTTGTGATATGACCATGCTCATTCAGCTTATTATGAAATACCCAATTTGTCCCAATGACATTCTTATTTTTTGGTCTCGGTACCAGAGTCCAGGTATCATTCTTCTCTATCTAGTCTATCTCTTCATTCATTTCTTCTATCCAGTCTTCATTTTCTAATGCCTCCTTTGTTGTCTTAGGCTCAAATTCACATAGTAAACATGTTGAATCTCTTGCCTTGCTTTTGGTCTAAATTCTAGTATCTTTATCTCCAATAATCTATTCAGGTTTGTGATGTATCCTTACATATTGTGCTAGAACAAGTTCTGCTCTCCTTTCATTTTGCTCATCAAGTTCACCAACAAGATTGTCAGATTCAACTTCTGAATGCTCGACAACCTCTTCCTGATACTCGATAGCTTCTTCCTGTCAGTCGGCATGTTCTTCTTCTCTCTCGGCATTGTTATCCCGATGCTCGACATTGCTTACCCGAGACTCAGCATCAGATGCAAGTCTGTCACTTGCCTCTTCTTCCTCTATATACACAAAATATATGTAATCTTCTGGTTCTCTTTTACTATCAGCTTCATTTTTTTCTTTTTTGATATGTACTTGGTTAAGAGTATAAATAGTTGTACTCACAGCTTCTTTCCAATCCTTTTGTGTAACATTATTTTCAATCATTAATGTCCTTGCACAATCCAAAATAGATATGTTCCTTCTCTTTGCTATACCGTTCTGTGGAGGAGTTCTAGGTGCAGACATCTATCTTTTGATCCCTCTATCATTGCAAAATAGATTAAATTCATTGGATATAAATTCTCCACCTCGATCAGATCTCAGACACTTCAGGTTCCTACTTGTCTCTTTTTCAACCTTAGCCACATACCACTTAAATTTTTGAAAAGCATTAGATTTTTCTTTTAAGAATATTACATGCATCATTCTGGTATAATCATCAACAAACAAGATAAAATATCTAGCACCACAATAGCTTTGTACACCCATCGGTCCACAAAGGTCAGTATGAACCAAATCTAAGATATTCTCAGAAGTAAAGGTTTTTCTCTTGAAACTAGACTTTGTCATCTTACCCAACTGACATTCTTTGCACATTACATTCTCAGGTTTCTTCAATCTAGGTAGACCTCTCACTTTCTTTTTCTTACTAATTTCTACTAGATTATCAAAGTTAACATGACATAGCCACTTATGCCATAACTAAATATCATCAAGTTGTGCAATCATACATGTTTCTTTTGATAGGTATAGATAGAACAAATTACCTCTTGTTTGTTCTCCACTTCCAATCAGTTCGCTAGTGGCATCAAATATTTTGGCATTTCTATGATGAAATTCCACTCGGTAGCTAATGCTATTAAGCTATGCAACACTCGGCAAATTATAGTTAAGACCCTCAATCCAATAAGCATTTTCACAAGTGATCTTATCAGTCAACTTAATCAATCATTTTCCTCTAACAGGACATGGTGCATCATTACCAAATTTCACACTCCTCCCTTTATAATGATCTAAGGTATCAAACTTACTCTTATCTCTAGTCATATGATGTGAACAACCACTGTCAATAATCCATTTATCATTTTTGTTCACGTAAGATATCAATGCAGTTTTCTCATCCTCATCAAATTCATCTTTCATTACAACATAGACAACCTCAATTTCAAAATCATCACTATCAGTGTCAATCTCTTCTTTAGCAATGTAGCAAGATTTCTTAGCGTTTCCTTTGAAGTCCATGTATCTTCGGTAACCTCTATCTTCTCTTTTGTCTTTATGCTTGTTGTCTCTTTCTTCATCCTTATTATCCCTGTCAGGACATCTAGCAGCTATATGACCAACTTTATTACATGAAAAACATATAATAGGGAGTTTACCTTTGTACCTTCATTTTCCCCTTTTCAGTCTTCTAGCCATAAGAGCTTCTAGATCCTCAAGTTCTTCATCAGATGTGTCACTGTCACTTTCACTTTCACTTTCACTTATGCTTCTTTCTTTTTCCTTCTTTGACTTACTTTGAACCATTTGTGACTTAAAAGCAGATTCAATATTACCAACAGTGAAGTTATCATAGTTAGAAAGTTCAAAAGCAATAAACTTACCAACCAAACTTTCCAAAGTAAGAGCATTAGTAGAGTTACATCTAGATTCCTAAATTGCATAAATTTTGATTGCATAGATAGGATGTAGAGTTCTCAATACTTATCCTATTACAGTTTCATCCTCAATAGTTCCATTTGCTTCTCTAATAGCATTTACAACTTCTTTTATTCTACCACAATATTGTGCAAAATTCTCACCTTCTTGCATTCTCATTTCATCAAATTTACCTCTTAGGCTCTCAACTTTTGCTCTCAACACATTTATGTCACCCCCATAAATGTTTGCAAGGGTGTCCCACATTTGCTTTGCATTACTGTAGTCTTTGATGTCTTCAAATTCTAGATAACTTAGGGCAGATGCAATTTCCAACATTGCTTGGTTGTGCTCTTGTTTAGCTTTCATTTCCTTGGCAGTCAGAGGTGCAACAGGTGTGACATAGTCATGTTCAATATAATACTTTGTAGAATCACCAATACCCGACAGATGCAGCTTCATCAAGCTTTGCCATGTAGGGAAGTTCTCCTTATTCAGATTTGGTACCTCCTTCTTATACATCCTAATCATTTGCTTCAAGTACCTTCAAACTTGTTCTCTGTAAGCACCAACAACTTTGATACCAATTTTTAATATGATTTAGAACAACAAAGAGGGGGGGTGAATCAATTTTTCTCAAGTCCAGATGTATAAAAAAAACTTTAAAACTCTTCAACAAATCAGACCTAATAACCAATAGCTACTCGGTCATTACTGATTGCATAATAGAAACATATAATAGTGCAGTCCACTTATCCAATAGCATCTAACTTGTAAAACATAGAAATGTTCAAACCAAAAAATTCACACAAGTATCAACACCAAGATTTATAGTGGAAACCCAATTTGGGAAAAACCACTTTGTAACATGTTACTATTATGTTCACTCTTTTGAAGTGAGCTTGGTGAAAAGCCAACCTTGCCAAAGGTTACAAACACACTGTCAGGTGTGACCCAGTTAAAGGATTTAAACCACTCTGTTAAAAGTGCACCTTGTTATAGGACTTACATACACTCCATTAGAATGCAACCTTGTTCAAAGGATTTATACCTATGACTGTTAGGTCAACCTCTGTTAAAAGGATTTTGACTAATACAATGGTTAGAAAGTAGCAGTAGTATTGATTTGAAAAATATACAACTCACTTTGCAAATATCAGATCCAATTCTGTACACATGTTGGCTTACTGACTGTGAACCTTTACCATCTCCATCACTGATCTTCTTGAAACTCTCTTCAAGCAATCACAACACTTCTCTTTCAGCCTTCTCTACTTAGACAGTCAATAACATCAACAATACTTCCAGCATCCACCTCTCTAACAACCTCTAGCTTAGGTTTCCTTAATACTTCTTCTATTAGGTCAATACATCTTTTTACTCTTAATCTCCTTCGTAGATCTTAGGGTTAGGTCAGATTCATTGAATCCGTCCTACATTATGTTCTTCGGCTATCCTTCTAGAAATATCTCAAATCTCTTAATAGATTTATAATAAAATGTTTTACAGTGCATTAAATGCTTTCTTACAATCAATAAATAAAGTCAACATGTTTTACATAATCCAAGAATTCAACGATGTCAGCTGGAAATCTGAATTCTTCCTCAACTGCAAAATATTGATGCTTGGTCAATACTATGTTCAACTTCTTGGTCTTCACTAGAAAGCTCAGTCACCACATAAACTATTTCCTCGGTAATTAACTAGTGTTCAGTCAACACTGAATTTACTTGATATATACTAGCTCAGTCGACACTAACAACACTCGGCCTACACTAGATTTCTTCATGTTTGCTCAGTTATGCCTACCAGTTTAGTCTTCATTCTTACTTAGATAAACAATACCTTGTCTTATCAATGTGCCACATAATCAAGTACTCATTGAAGTATCAAGATAACTCAACCTTTCCTTAGGTGCTATTGTTACCAACCTTGCCTTACCCCTTAGCAACAATCAAATAGATATAATACTTTCTTAAATAGCAATAGTCTTACCAGTTAAGGTTTGACATCAATGACAATACAACAATTGCTTTAATTGCAGTTTCCAACAGTATTATCTATCATTTTCTCATTCTAGGATTGTCACTAGTGGAGGATAAAGGCTGAGAGATCTCCTTACCAAGCTTGGGTAGAGAACCATGAGATGTCATGGATTTTAAATGCAATTCTTAGATTAAATTTTCTTATTTCTTTCATAGAATTGTAGTTGATTATCCTAATTTCATGAAGGTGTAAACACTCACACATAAATGGTGCCCACCGTGGGGCTTTGAGCCTCATTTATATCATTTTTATCAAGTTTTGTGTGTTTTTGGCTTCACTTTTACATTGATTTTGTAGAAAATGGGAGAAGTGCCGCCTACGAAGGATTTAATGATGCTCCTGAACATTCTATTGACGCTTGGAAGTAGTTAACTGACGCCTGAGAGATTCTTTCTATTCTGTATTTTCTTCTTCTAATGCTTGTGCAATAAAGTATCACACATGAGAGTGTAAAGAGACACTTGGAATCTGAGAAACAATGCCTATTAGCTATTCTTTGCCACTTTTAATACTTTATCTTACACAATTTACGGTTATTAGTGACGCTTTGCAGCTTAAGTTTCATGCTTAGTAATTTTAAAGAGTCACTTGAGTGACTGCAAAGTGACGCCTGTGAACTTTAAAATCATGCTTGCTAGTTTTTAATTAATGCTTACTAGTTGTACTTTACCGCTTTGGATATTTTATCTTACGCAATTTACACTACGTTTGATGCTTAGTAACTTTAAAAGTCGCTTGAGTCACTAGAAAGTGACGCCTGTGAATTTTAAAGTAACATCCGCTAGCTTTGATCTAAAGCTTATTAGTTGATAAATGATGCCTAACATTTTTTGTTTAAATTTGCTGTTAGATTATTGAATTATGTTTTCTTACTCTCTATCTATGTTTTTCCTGCAGATGAGCAGACACAAAAAAAGTCAGGAAACCAGAGAGCAGAGTTACACAAGAGAGTAAAGAGGTAAGAATCCAAATCAAACGTCAAAAGGAAATTCATACTGTTGCAATCTTAGATAGTTTGGAATTTGAAGAAAAGCTTTACAAGCATTACATCAAGATGTTAGATGCTTACAAATAGAAATTTCCTATTTTGAATTAAATTGTTTGCATTAAGGTGTTAGAATTTTCTTTGCAAAATCTTGTCAAGAACACTTAATTGTATTTCCATTTGTTCCTTTTGTTTTCCTTCACTTTGTATTGCGGTGTTGACTAATTTGTTGGAGGAGCTAGAGCAGGAATGATAACCACTAGGTGAGTAAGCAAACAAATATCAAAAACCTCAAAAAAAAGTGCCTAGCCTTTTTTAGCTATAAAAGAGGTATTTTTCACATCAAGCTTGCATTGCTTAAATTGGGGCTATTCTTTGGATCTAGCTTAATAGGAAAACCTTACTATCGTCCAAATTGAACAAACATTAGGCATATGCTCTCCATTTTTCGAAGTGGATCAAAAAGCCAAAAGTGTGAGTTCAACTTGGTAGAAAGAAAGGAATGAGGAATTAACCAAACATTTCATTTTTAAGAACCTCCTTGTCAAGAGGCTGAAAAAGAACAAAATTCTGCTTGAAGTGTTTGGAACAAGGAACAACAATAGGGATATGCTCTTCACTTTCTAAGTGAACCAAATTCCCAAAATTGTTGAACTAAGTTCGATTTCCTATTTTCTATACATGCTAGATAAATTAGATCTTTAGAGGGCTTGCCTCCTGATAATTCCCTTACGAGGACGGTGAGAGGGAATGACCCAAGTGGAAGACAATTGCTTTAGCCATGATACTATCTGACCCACTATAAACAAATACATTCTTCCTTAATAGGAGAGTGACTAGGTTGTGTGCAAGTGTTCTTCACTTCCTCTAGTAGTCCTTTTGGATTGTGCCAAATCATGCTTTTTTGCATGTGGGAAGCCCGCAAGTGGTAAAAGAACTTGACATGATCTAGAATGGAGGTGTTCATTAAAAACCTATTAATTAGTAATCTGCCTTTTAGAGCCAAACGTGTTTAAAAGACAAATCTAACTCTAGGTAGATTGCTTGGAAGCTATTCTTGTTTATACTTGTGAAAAATGATTGAGAACATACACTTTTAGTGTGGTTTTAAGGATATGGTACAAATTTGATGTGTGTGTTGTGTTTGTACTTCATTTTCAAGCAAGAATATTTTGCAGACTTGATCTTACAACTTTTAAAATTTGAAATTTACAACCTGGTCTACAAAGTGTCGCCTACACATAGAGAAAAATCACTTATGCATAGTGAAGTCATGCGTATGATTATTCAAGAAACGCTTGTCAACAATGAAGTCACATCTGTGACATTTTAAGAAACACCTGAAAAAAGTTAAGAAATGCCTATCAACAAAGAAAAGCCGCCTGTTGACCTATAAAGTGCCACCTAAGCAAATTCCAGTAACTGCGTACCAATTATTAAGTCACGCCTACACAGTGGCAAGTGACGCCCAAAAATAAAGAAGGGCAAACAATGGACATTTCCCGAAGGTTTGGAAAGATTTTGAAATCACTTTTGGATACCCTTTTCGGAGATATTCCTTATCAGTGCAACAAATAGATCATATTCCTGAAAAACATTTATAATGATGAGTCTATTTGAGAAACGAATCAATCCTATTATGGATCATAATTATCAAAACCAAGACCAAGATCTCCATAGGAATCAAAATGATGAAGTGTCTGAAGATGAAATTTTGGAAGCATCCCAAGATCCCATGTTTATGGAAATAATGCAATTAATTTTGAAGAGGGATAAAGAAGCATATTTCATAAAGTTACCTCAATCAAGAGCTAAGCTTCCTCATAATTATGACACATCAACCTTGATGAAGAATAGGGAAAAACAAAAAGATACATCATTTAAAAAGCCATCATTAAGATCAATTTGTCCTTTTCTTTATGATGATAGGCCATCTATATCTTCATCTTCCTCACAAAAAGAAGCATTTAAGAGCAACAAACCTATCTTGGATCAAGAGAAATTTCATGATCATCCTATTTGTGATCAAGATAATAAAGAGTATGAAGAGAAAGATACCACTCTCAAACAAGATCTAATGCACAAACCTCTATCTAGCAAGGTTTCTCCCATAGCTTGTACTCCTTTCATCTTTCATTCATCTCACAAAGTTTCACAACTATCCAAAATTCCTCCATCAAAGAGTGAGCCTAATGATGACACTTTTCACGTTGACTATATCTACCCTCAAGGGCTACCTCTAAAAGAAACCCAAGCTAATTTAAATTTTGTTGCAGATCATTTCCATGCTTCAAAGATCTTGGACCTTAAAGCTTCATGTGCTTCAATGCCTATTATACCCATTCAAAATAATCCTACATCATTTCTCCAAACATCCCCCACACATATCCAAACATCTACCTTGTCCTTAGAAGTGGCTCCATGTCAAGAGGATAATCCAAAGAGAAAGGAAACAAATATCAGTAAAGATCAAGATCAAGATTCTATATAATCCCCTCCCATATTTGATGAAGGTCCCATATCCATAGAACCTTGTGATGATCCCCTTGCATCCTTTCATGTCCTCCAAGATGATATCCTTCCATTCCAAGAACAAAGTACCCTTCCAAGTTCCATATTTTCTCCACTTCCCAAGCAAGATCAAGATATCCCTTCCATAATTTCCAATGAGCATATTGAAAATCAAGAGAAAAATACCATCTCTACACCATTCGAAGATCCTTGTCAAGATCAAAGTATCCCATCATTTCCTTGTCATATTCCTCCATGTTCACCTCAAGAAACCATCATTCTTCCAAATCCCTTGCATGATAATAAATCTCTTCAAGCTTCAGTTGATCCTATCAAATTTGTTCCTATCAAAGCTACTCATGAGCCTATTGGTATAAAGATAAATCTTAAAGATGAGAACCTTGGCAATGTAGAGCTCCTTTCAAAGATGTTGATATCCCTTTCACACCTTATATCCCTCCATTCAAATGCAACCATATGCCTTCACTATCCTCCAAATCCATTTTGGGTTCTTATGTCCCAAAACAAAAGTCTTCATCCCTTCCATCCATATTAGGTCCATATATTCCTCCATCAACCATTCCTATCATCCCTAGCTCTCCATTCACTTACCCTACCATGTATCAAGATCAACAAAGGCACACATACTTGAAGAATGTCCAAATACCAATCCATATGAACCCTCCATATTATTCCTATTCGTCCACAATTCCTAAGTCTTTTGGAATAAATTTTGATGTGCAACATAAAAATCATAAATCCAAGAATCCATATGTGTATAAAAATCACAATGTCCCATCTAATCAACATGTGAATGAAAAAAAAAATGAAATATCCAAAAGGCCGCAAAGGTCCACCAAGCAAAAAAAAAAATCAAATAAAATGTGGGTTCCTAAATCCCTCATTGAAGAAATGCATTCAAAAGCATCACAAAAAAAAGAAAAATCAAAGACTATGTGGATTCCCAAGTCACTTTTGAAAGACTTGCACACAAAAGAAAATAAAAATTTACATTCAAGCTTCCAAAGGCTTCCATTCCATCTCCTTCCAAACATCTTCCACTTTCCAAGTCTAATTTGGGTTCCTATATCCCAAAATCCACTACCTCAAAAAGATCCTTACCTCCATCTATTGTTCCTCCATCATTCCACCACTCTTCAAAGTGTGTGTCAAAGTTGATCTTGCCAACATTTCCATCTACAACATACCTCTTCTTGTCCTCACATTCATTTTCCAACACCTACTTTCCATATTTTCATCCCTCTTATCCAATCTATGGCATAAAACCTTTACCACCACCTACCTTTATCCTTCATATCTATCCTTTGTCATCACTTTATCAATGTCTTTGAGCACCCTAGTCATACCTATGGTTTATTGTAGCATATCTTTCAGAATAGCATTGTCCAAAGATCTCGATGTTGGGAAAATAAAAAATATTGAAAAATTAAAAACAAAGCAAAAAAAAAAAAGAGAAAAAAAGTGCCTTGGTGAAAAACCTAGCAATAGGCACCTTGGTGGCAAAAGTAAAGAGAAATAAATTTTTCCTATGGTGAAAACCACTTCTTGTGACACTTTGGACAAGTACCATGATGAAAATCTAGCAAACATGCATCATGCGTAATTCCTCCTTCTTGCACTCTACACTTGGGGGCAAGTTTCATCCATGCTATCCTCCATCTTCCTATCATTTATCTCACTTACATCCATATTCCCTCTCTCACCTTTAATCTTGACAAGGTTGAACACATCCATGAGCATTGAGTATTTTGACACCCGTTATCCTTTTCATCAGCTTATTTTACTTGTTGCATCCATGTTACCCTATCATGATCTTGCTTATCCCAAATTCACTTTCATTATTCCTTGACAGTCTTTCCATAATCCCAAAACATCCCTTCATAGCCTCCATCACCCCTTTATCCTGATTGTGTTATTTTATCCACATCTTACCCAAATTGACCCCTTGATCTTGATCAAAATGAAGAAATTAAAGTACAAAATTTGTTATCAAAAACTTCTTGACATGTCCACTCTTTTGGATCTCTCATTTTCATGATAGTAGATTGTTATCCTATAAGCTATCTAGCACTGCATCATTGGCTTCCATGGCTTATCTAAAAACATGCTTCACATTGCTATATCATTTTTCCTTAGCTTGGGTAATCTTGAGGAGATGGTCCTACGGGTCACATTCACATGCTTCATCCATCATGGCCTTTTTCATCTCTAATCCATCAACTTGCAAATTCATCCTTCATGTCCTATATCTTGCTAGACATTGGGGGAAAACCAATGTGATCTTGTTTGAGAGCTGGTAAAAATCTAAAAATCTAAAAAGTAAAAATCCAAAAATCCAAAAAAATAAAATGTTTACATAAAGTGCTTTGAGCTGCATCTTGCATAAACCAAGCTTTTGTAATATTTTGGAAGTTTGCCCAAATCCAACATTTTTCCTATCCAACTAGGGGCATTTGATCTTAATCAGCGGACTTCAACAAATAGGCATCAATTCACATGATGCAATGCATTAAACTCAAGCAGATTCAATAGTGCTACATTTGGTCACATATCAGAGAGGGAATTATTAGAGCTTCGTAAGAGAGATATTTTGTTGAACCTTTGATGGATATCATTGTTCACAACTGATTATTTTGATCCTACAACTTGATCCTTGAGCCTTCATTAACTTTATTATTCGGGATTAAAAATTGACATCACTTAAATGATCAAAATGCTTGGGAATTCTTTTTGAAAATCTTGATACATTGCAAAACACTTGAAGCATTTTGATGATCTTTATTGGCTTTTTATCATGTCTTTTTAGCTAATCGATGATGTTTCGACTAGATTGGCAATGATGGAGATATGATAGTATTTTTCTTCTTTCTGAGTAACTATCTTGAGGAAGATCCAACAACTTATGTGAATTCGTCTAACAACATGGTCATCAAAGAACCATCAAGGACTTTCATATAAGATGGAGGGTTGACCTTTGTTTGACATTGAATCTGTTGAAACCGGTATTCATACTCCCATAGTTGGTCATTCAACTAGTGAGGGTTTTACTAGTTTCCTAAAAGGTTACCAAAAGTGATATAAAGCAATATTCATATCATCATGATGTGGTTAGTGATGGTTGTACTTTCTTTCCGGTCCTACAATGCTCAATGATGAAAATATTTCTCTATGGCATTTCTTTGCTAAAAATCTAGTGACAATAGTTGCATTGCATTTCATTGTCATATTAGATTAAGTGCATTGGTTTGTAGTTATTTTTCCAAGGGAAAAGGGGTTCATTCATTATCTTGATCAATCATAAAAAGGGGGTTCATTTAAACACATTATCCTTGGTTCAAAATCAATCATGTGAGCTTATCTTTTGCATTCATTCATAGCATTACTCATTATTCATTATCCTTATATCAGAAAAAAAAGAAGAAAAGATTCATTACTCATTACTCATTTGCATACACATAGTTAAGGATTGCATTTCAAGAGTTGCATACATTCCAAAAAAAATAAAAAACACAGGCGCATTCATCATATATCCATCCATAATAAAACATTTGCATCCATACATTGAAAAGCAGAAAACATATCAAAGGCACATTATCATTTGCATCCATCTATCTATATCATATATAAGATACATTGCATCCATAACATAATCAAAAGTAAATACATCATAAACATCATGTAGAACTGCATATAAAGATAATCTCCCATAAACACATCAAGAGAATCAAGGAAAGTCAATAATCATATAAGTGTCCATAACATCAAAGATCCAACAAATCTGTATATCAAGATACAATGTCATCAACAAAATGATACATCAAAGTCCTGATCAAAATATAACTTGATACAAAACACCAACATATGACCCTTCTATCAATCCTTAATTTTGTCTCATGAGAACATCCAATCAATCCCATATCTTCAAAAACATCTAATCATATCAAGTATCAAATATCAATCAGTCAGATCATCCAATTGATCATCTAACATCAATCAAGTTATCCTATCATCTATTTACTCTTCTTGAGTGTATCAAATCTCCTAACTCTAGATCGTGAGGAAGGAAAATCATTGTTCGTGTCTCTATGTCTTGAGAGCAAATTATCAGTTATCAATCCTATCAGTGTTATAGCTTATCAATTTTTTATCCTATCCAATTGACATCAATACAACATCAACCAAGTGATTCTAACGGACATCAAACGATACCAAAAACATCAACAATATTTTCTCAATCATAGATTTTCTCATCAAATTCTTTCATCAAACCGGGGCATTTGTTGAAACCTTGAATATCATCAATGTTTTTCAGTAATAAAAACATATTGGATCAACTATCAATCAATTTCATCATTTTTCTATCTGGTGATCAATCTGTTGTCATTTCTGAGGGGGCATCATCAGAGTATCATTTGGGGCATTAAAATTTTGAACTATTATCAGTGGGGCATGTGGTATCATTTTACAAATCAGGTTTTTATCAATCAAAGCATTTTCAAATCAGTTTTGTATCAATCAATCAAGAATCAAATTAGTGATCAGGACATGTAATTTTCATTGAATCAATGCGCTACACACATCAATTCAAAGAGGGGCATTTGTAGACACCAAAAATTGGGCAGGTGTCTTAGAATCATTCAAATTTGCAAAATCTTAACAAAATGCACTAATTCTCATCAAAATGGATCAAATCAATTTTAAATGGACATTTATTAATCAAAATTGGACAAAATCATTTAAATCAAAGGAAAAATCAAATGATGACATTAAATAATTAAATACAAGCTTAAAGGGGTGAATCACATTATATAATTGATTTTAATCAATTAATTGTATAGTTTTTAAATCAAAAATCAAATTGAACCTATTCCCTTACATGGCTAATTTAATTAATTAATGGAATTTAATTAATCATAATATCTTTCAACAAAATTTGAGCAACCAGTGAGAATTGAGAATAAAAGCACAGGGATCACTCCAAAATAGTTGAATCTCAATCACACATTTCAATTTTTAATCTCAACCACTCAAATTTGTCTATTTGTCCAAACCTTTGAGACAATCATTTAAATTGTCCCCCCAGTTAAAAACATTTCAAAGTTTTTGACTCAACCAAGGCTAAATCATGATTAAATAACTCTACCCCCTACCCTTGTAATTTTACTATAAATAGAAGTCATTTTGAGAGCATAAGGACATCTTAGAAATTCATTTGCAAAACATCATCACTATAGGCAATTTCATAGTAATTGAGCAATACTTTGAGCATTTGAGAGAAAATAGTGAGAATTATAGCATTATCATGAGCATTTGAATCAATCTTTGTATCATTTGGAGAATTGAGAGCTAGGTTAGACATTGTATTATCATTTTCTCATTCTAGGATTGTCACTAGTGGAGGATAAAGGTTGAGAGCTCTACTTACCAAGCTTGGATAGAGAACCATGAGATGTCATGGATTTTAAATGCAATTCTTAGATTAAATTTGTTTATTTATTTAATAGAATTGTAGTTGATTATCCTAATTTCATGAAGGTGTAAACACTCACACAACACTAATTTGAGGTCCTTTGATTTGTTCAAAGGGATCTTGAAGGAGCACTTAGAACTCATCTAGTGAATTAATGGTTCACACACAACAACAAAAAATTCCATACTAGAAGTCACATATACAACAAAGAAGAAATAAAAAAGAGTCAATCTTTATTTTATTGTAATTTGTGATTTTATCAAAAAAGGGACATTTATTATTTACAACTTGTTTTCTTTGTGCTCTATATGTTTGTCATTGTATTTGAAGAAGAAAATAAAACTTACTTCTTGTTTCATTTAGTTTCAGGTAAATTCATAATTAAATTTGATAGCTAATCTTAGTAATATTAAATCAACTCAAGCCATCTAATTGATTTAATTGGTATTAATTTGTTGATAACATCTAGTGAAGTTGATTATATCATTTCCTTTTCTATGAGGTCCTACCCCGACCCATTTAGCTCGACAATTGATTTGATATTTGGATTACCTAGATGATACATTATTTTGTGACACTAGACCTATTTTGATTATGATTTCATATTAATAGACATTATGTGATGATGTTACTTGATTATATTTCATGATGATGTTAGATGTACCTCCACATGTTTATTTTAGATTCATACTGATTATATGTTTGAAAAGATGAATGAATTCTGAATTCTGCATTTTGTTACGTTATCATTAGGAATGGTAAAATGTGTTAGTTATGATGTGAACTCATATGTAATGATTCTACAATTGACTTAGGGTTACTTTTCTATGTGAAATTGAACTTACATTTAGATGTCATACAATTAGGGTTTAATGTGGATTATGTTTATAATGAATCGTGAAATGCAGTTTCTCTATACATTGAATGTAGATGTTATTATTGATCCTATTTCACTTTCGATATGATTATATATGCATTGATTTTATGAGATATTAAAATTTGAATTGAGTGTGTAGGATTGTGACCATGATTGTAAATGCGGAGAAAAAAGGATGGATCTATGTGAGATCAGTCTAAAATCAAGGTCAGCTCTAAGAAGAGAACGACCTTGTTGTTACATGATTTTATTTCGTAAATGTGATGCATGTATGAATGATGTTGTAAATATTTGTAAATGCATAATTTGATGTAAATTTTATTATGTAAATGTAAATGTTAAATATCCACTAAGCATGCCAAGTGTGTAATGTGATGTGTGTATGCACCCTAAAATGGTCGCTTAGACTTTGGGCCCCATTCATCAATTTATCAATTTCTTGAATCGATGCCTTGCAATATTTTTAATTCAAATCGATTTCTTTGATCAAATCATAATTAATTCAAATATTTTAATATTTCTTAAGGTTTGATCATTTTATCCTAAGTTTTATTTAATTAAGAGAACATGCTCCCTTTTAATTAAATAAAAATCCCTTTTAATTAAATAATTTTTTTTTTAATTAAATAATAAAATCACTTTATCCTAAGTCTCATTTTAATTAAAAGAATAAATCTATTTTAAATAAATAAAAAATCTTTTAATTAAATAATGGAAACCATTTTGCTAAAAATAATAAATAAATAATAAAATAAAAAGAAAAAGAAAAAGACTTTTTGTCTACACATTGAATGCACACTTTCTAAAATTAGTAGAATCTCCTTTTGCCTCTTTATCTCAACCACTCATTTTTTTGCCTCTTAACCATATTCATTGATTTTACCTCTTGAGAATTTTGAGCACATGGATCAACCAAGATTTAATCTCCACCATTGCTCATTTCTTTTTGCCTCTTAATCTTGACCATCCATTCATTTCTAAAATCTTTTATAAGGAGCCCTCTCCTTCTCATTTATGCATGGAGATTTTAGAGATCAAGATTTTATGTTATTGTTATGCAGATTTGGAGAGCGATTTTGGAGGAGAATTTGAGCACTTGAGCTTGAATATTGCAACTTCTATTTTCTTGTCTTATTCTTTCATGCCTCCATGGCAATCCATTTAGATTAATATTGCACTTGCATATTAGATTAGATTCATATTTCCTTTTATAGAATAATCTTGCATAAGCATCTTGTTTCATTCATTAGTTTTCTTTCATGCATTGTTATCATATAGAATAACTTTTATTTTCATTTGCATGCATACTTGATGATCATGGAGATTAGCATTCTTTCTTTTCCTATTTGAATCTCTCATTTTATGGTGTGCTTGCATGGGCACAAACTAAGTCTAAACTAAGGACCTTCATTATAAACCCTTGCACTCCATGAATAGAGAGCTATGAGTCGCCATTTGAGACCTCATTTTTGAGAAATATTGGATTTAATGACTCATAGAAGTGTGTCAACATTTTAGCACACATTTTTTTGCATCTCTATGACATTTAGATTTTGAAAATTAAAATGAACCTTTCATGTGTCTTACTTGAGTGATTTCTTGCTTTCATAGATCACACTTCAATTTTTCTATAAAGGAGACAATGAATCTAGATTTGCTTTCTTGCATATATGTCTCACATAGTAATTAGGCCCTATGAACACTATTTGTGGTGTTCTTGAGAGAGTGGGCTTCATTCACTTCTTTTACATGTGAAGCTCTTCTCGAAGAGAGATCCCCTTGTAGGTAGGGAAGTTGTTATTATCTCACAGTCTTACTTGGTTTAGTCCTCAACATTGATTAGTACATTTTCTCTTGGACCCACTTAGAGAGCTCGATAGACATTATTGTTAACAACATGAACCTTGGTGAGGTGGTTTCAATCTTAGCGTGTCAATGAATTTTCTTGTTATGTTTGGGTGAAGTGAAGAGGCTAGAGGATTATGCTCTACTCCCTTTTTGGGTAGTATCAGAAACTCAGGTCCTTGAATCTAAACCAAGTCCCCATGTGGTCTTTTTTGTGAGTCACCTTGTTAGAGAGGGTTAACCATAGTGGACACTCCCTTTATTAGGTAAACCACATGGATGAAACCTCAAGCGGTAATAGTCATTTTCATCGTGGTAGCAACAACCGTTATATAAATATCCTTGCGAAAGAAATCTCCACGTGTGTAGTTTCTTGTTGGGCTGTCAGATCTCCTCAGCATCTCTAATTGATTAAATTCTTAGAATGTGTCAAAACCTCGGTGTGCCTGGATTGGATTTTGCCCTCTTGAAATTGCAAAAGTTGCAGAGTTGACCATTACTACGAACCATAATGCAACCAAAATTTTATTTCTAGGACTATGTGCATGACTGAAAAATATTTTGAGAACATACACAAATAGCATCTTTAGGGAGTAGAATACTACGTCACTATTCTTGTTCATGTGTAAGGTTGCTTTGTCCCTTGCTCATTGTTTGAAGACAATTGTTTGCTTGAACTCCTTGATTGTTGTCTTGCGTGCCTGATTAGTGATAAAAATCTATTAATGCATCTAGTTGATCTTTTTAAACAAACAAATCTGAGTTCCCGAGTGATAAAAACTTCAAAGATCTCCCCAAAAGTGCTATGACATGTTGCTCAACATCCAAATAAACTTAAATGGTATCAAGTTGCACAGAATGACTCTTGGTCTTCTTTCTTCCACATCTCTCATGTCTTCCTAGTCTCCCATTTCTATCATTTCTCTTCTTCATTCACACTTCTTCCTCTTCTTCCTAAACTCTTCATGTCTTCTTGATTCTTTTTCTCTTATTATCTAGTCTACCTTCTTCTATTCATCTCTCATGTCACTTCCATGCTTGATTCCTCCTCTTCTAGAACCATGAATTTCAACTATCTTGTTATGGAACCTCTCTTGAAAATAGATGATCTTGAACTCATTTCTCAATTTGAAGAGTTTTATTCCTCCAATAGTCCTTCTACATATTACACAGGTGATAAAATTAAGACAAAAATAAAAGAAAAATTGATGGAATCAGACGCCTTTGCTAGGATCATGCACATGATCCTGTCACGACCTTCTCCTTCCAAACATTTTTCATCTTCTAAGTCTTCTCATCCTTCCTCATCTTCCAAGTCTTACCATGACTTTTCTAGACATTATTCACATTCCTCATTATCCAAGTCTTCTTCCTCCACTAGGTCTTCACTTTCCTCTTCTTCACAATCTCATTCCTCTTCTACTTCTCCCAAGAGTCTTACTTCTCTTCTCAAGACATACCATAATGAGAAACGTGACAATCCTTGTGATACCTCTTCCATGAATAATGACTATGATGATGGACAATGTAGTGATACCTATGACACCTCTATTCCTAAGAGTCCTCCTAGTCATGTGCTCATGCTTACTAGAAATGGGTCGTCACATTGGATAGATCATTATGGTGATCCATATGATTCTAATTTTGAAAGAGACTTTGATGATTTTTTTGAACAATACCTAGATGATACATCTACTTCTATTGAGGAAGAGAAAGCTTTTCACGTTGATTATAAATATAAATACTATAAGAATCTCTCCTCTAAGAACTCTCATGCTGAAAATATAGATTACACTCTCGAGAAAGATTATGTTAATGATGGACCTTTGTCTTGTGATGGTTCCCTTCCATCCCCTACTTCCTCCAATACCCATACATTTCCTAAAGCTTCAAAGTCTTTCAAATCTTTCACAAATCTTTCATCCAACAAAAGTCCTAATACTTTTCATGTGGTTCCCTATAGTTGTCCTCAAGGGCTACCTCTTAAAGAAACTCAAGCTAACCTTCACTTGGCTGCAAATACTTTCAATACTACTAAACCTAAAGAGCCTAAGCCTTTATACACTATAATTCCTACTTCAGCTAGTCCTTCACCATCTCTTCCAAAGTTTTCCATACAATTCCAACATGCTTCCTTGTCCTTAGAAGTGGCTCCATGTCAAGAGGACTCTAAAAATGATAAGGAAAAGAACATAAATAAAGATCAAGATCAAGAACCTTCCATGTCATCCAATCCTTTTCATGATGCCTCTTATCCATTTCATGGTTCTTTTGATCTTGCACGCCCTTTCTCATTCATTCCACCATGTCTTAAGTCTTCTCCTAAGCAAGATCAAGCTACTACTTACACCGTTGAGTTTATTGACAATCAAAATAACCTTACTACACTTGTGCTTTCCAAAGATGATACTTCCATTAAGGTTATTAAAAATAGTGTTGTTACTTCCAATGTTAAGCCTATTGAAAATCAAGAGTAAAATTATACACTTATGCTATCCAAAGCTCCTTGTCAAGATCAAAGTCTTCCATCTTCTTGTTCTACCACTCCATGTTCGCTTCCACTTTCTACTCTTCCTAAGTCTTTTCAAACTCTGAACAATCCTATCAAAAAAGTTGCTCCTATTCAAGATGTTCATGATCCTATGGCAAATCCTAATGCTCACCCTAAAGATGCTTATGTCCTTGGTTGTCATATAGATGTTGATGAACTTATTGATTATCCTTTTATATCTTCCACGTCCATTCTTGGACCTTCTCCACCAATACGAAGGGCTTCATGTCTTCCTTCCATCTTGGGCCTGTATGTCCCTTCACTTTCCCCTCCTAACTCTCCTAATTCATCATCCATCTTGGGTCCTTACGTCCCTCCATCTCCTATCTTTCCTCAAGATCAACATAGATGCAAACCCTTGAATCCTTTTCATCCACCCACCCATCTAAACCAGTCATATCCTCCTTCTTCCACAAGTCTTAAGTCTTTTGGAAGTAAATTGAATGTTTAATATAAGAAAAAGAAGCAATACAAGAATTCATCAAAAAAAGATCACAATGTCTTCTCTAGTCGACACTAAGGCATAAAGTCAAAAGAGATATCGAAGAAGAAAACTACAAGGCAAGTATGGGTTCCAAAATCCATCATTGAAGATATTCTCTCTAAATCATCAAAAATATATGAAAAGCCTACGACTATATGGATTCCAAAGTCTCTCTTGAAAGAGTCTGATGTTGAGAAATAAGTGAAGTTGACATTCAAGCTTTCAAAGGCTTCCACTTCATCTTCTTCCAAAAATATTCTTCCATTCCATGTGCCTAAACCGCAACCTTTGCTATCCATTCATCATATTCCTTCACGTATTTCTTCATTCATGTTTCCTCCATCCTCTCACCACCCTTCAAGGTGTGTGTTGTTGATCTTTCCTTCCTTTCCATCTACCCTTTCAAAATCCTTCCATTCATTATCCTTCTACCTTCTATCATTTTTCCTCATTTGTCTATTCCTCCTATCTTCCAACCTCACTCGCTTTACACAAAACTTTATCCTTCATTTTTCTCTTACATCTTCCTTTCCCTATCAACATCTTTAAGCATATCATTTTGAATCTTTGGAATATCATGGTTTATCCTTTCAAGGAGCATTATCTAAAAAGTTTGTTTTCTTAAAAAAATAAAAAATAAAACTAAAAAAAAAAGAAAAAATTGAAAATGTGCCTTGGTGGAAACTTGGAATCAGGCGTCTTGGTAGCAAAATTAAAGAGAAATAAATTTGTATTATGGTGAAAACCACTCCCTTGTGACACCTTGGATAAGTACCGTGATGAAAATCTGACAATCAAACATCATGCGTAGTTCTTCTACATAATTCATCCATTCCATCTTCTCTCTTTGATCTTGACAATGTTGACCTATACACAAACATTTGGCTATTTTGTGAGCTATCTTACGATGATCTTTCTTTCATTTCATTCATGTTTAGCCTTCATATTTATTTTCCTCCATTCATTCTAGCCTTTCGCTATCATTTTCCCCTTTGGTCTTGATATAATAAAAAAAAGTAAAACACGATGCTATGAAGCCTCTTGACATGTCTACTCATTTGGACTACATCCTTTCCTTCTTTTTCATTATATTTTTGTGACTTATCCTATGTTGGCCTTTCATTGCTTGTACAAATGTACTTTACCTGACAATTTTTCCCTAGCTTGGGTACTCTTGAGGAGTTTGCTCTTGAGGATTTCTTTCCTTCATTCTCTTTCATTCTCTTGTCTTCCATCTCTTCCACCAGCTTGCTAATCCCTCATGTTCTCCACCTTGCTAAACATTGGGACTACACGATGTGATCTTGCTTGGGAGTTTGATGCCCATTCTATCTGGGGGCATCCTTTATACATACTTATTGATCCTGAAAAAATCTTTAAAAAAATGGTATATTGTCAAAAATTCTAAAAATTGAACAAAGTCCTAAAAAATGATCATCTTAGTGAAAACCTAGCAATAGGCACTTTGATGTATCTCAAAAAAATTATATATTCCAAAAATACAAAAAAAAAATAAAAATTTAAAAATTCAAAAAGAAGAAGAAAAAGTGCCTTGGTGAAAACTTGGAAATAGGCGCTTTGATAGAAAAAATATAAAAAAATTATAAAAAGTTCTGAAAAAAATAAATAAATAAATTTTACAATAAAATTCAAGTGGTGAAAACCTAAAAACAGACGCTACTTGAGGCCTTTTCTCCCTTGTTTCTTAGTTCATGTCCTTGACACTTAGCCTTTATCCATCATGCCTTGTCCTTGTTGCCTTGGTTTGGAATTGGTCTTTTTCTTTGTCTAGGGGGCATAAGTGTGTTGGATTTGGTCTCTTGAATGCGTTAGTCTTTAGGACACCTCACAAACGGTGTTTTTCAACACCACCCCAACTGTGTTTTTCAACACAACCCCTGACATCGAGTGTTATTCAATACTTATCGATTTGGTCTTACCTAGTTTTGTCATATGATCTTACTTGCTTGCAAGCATTCGATCCTTATCCTCAGAACTCAGTATCAGTTAAGACACTTCAATTTTTAAACATAACACTTAATGTTTGAGCTATGTCATGATCTTTTCTTTATGTGTTGACTGTTATTGATTTTTGTTGAGTGTCTTTGTCTAATAAATCTCTCCGGGATGCATAGCTAGAGGACTTGGGACATGGGGCATGTTTTTATTTGCTTTCTTCTTGTGGGTGTGGTCTTGAAAATTTAGAGTGTCTCTTGTTGTTCCTCTTGAAACACTTAAGAGATTTGAGGCATCATCCTTGATTGTTTTTGCACAACCATTCTTATGGTCATCCCAATATTTATGTCTTGATGTGAGCATGGTTTTGTTACATTAAATTGGGTAAGCTAACATTGAAGTCATCTTGACCTTTATGTCTTTGATGCTTATGTTAGAATCTTTCCACATTCCAATCTGATATTAATCACATTCATACTTTTATAGTTGCGCTTGTGACTAGTGATGATTGTGTGATTTTTCGATGTCCGTTAATAATGGCCCAATGATGAAAATAAGCTCATTAACATTCTCTAATGAATGATGAACACAAGATCCTATGTTACAGTTGCTCTATTGCAAGTACACCTTTGCATTTTCATGTAGCTTGCATCATTAGACTTCATGTTAATTTGCATTTTTAGGTTGCATTAAGAGTTTGAGAGGGTTTTCCTTCATCTTTCTTTTGGAATTTTAATCAACTGTGGTCACATTTTGATCTTCATTTCCTTATCTTCTTTCATGATCTCAATCAAAATTTCCTATCTTAAACAATTGATTAATTTCGAGGCATTCTCTTTCTTGAGGTAAATTCTCTTTCTTCTCTCCATTTCTTTCCACCTCTTCCAAACTTCTATCTCCCATTTGCTTTCACCCCACTTCTTTTCTTCTAATTCAACCTTGGGGCATAATCTTGCATGCTTTATGATCTACCTTGGTTTTGTGATCCTTATATCTTTCAAATTACATCGAGAACCTTATCTTTAGTTTGATTTGATCAAATTTATCAATCTGTTATTTCTCCTCTAACTCATTTAGATTTTGATCACGAGGGGGTAGTACCTATCAAATTTCAATCCTTGATTCAGCTTTATCAAACCTCGCTTGAGACTTGACAATTACCTATTTACAGAGGTGTTGACCTTGTCTTTTTCAATCAGCTTATCTTTGTCCTGATGTGTTCCCATCCGTTAATGACACGTCTGAGTTGTTTTGTGATCCCAAATCGATCTCACACTTCAACTTCATTCTTTAACTACATGTGTTCCCATGAAGATCACACATTAGTCAAAGAGGGGCAAATGTATGCACCCTAAAATAGTCGCCTAGACATTGGGCCCCATTCATCAATTTATCAATTTCTTGAATCAATGCCTTGCAATATTTTCAATTCAAATCGATTTCTTTGATCAAATCGTAATTAATTTAAATATTTAAATATTTCCTAAGGTTTGATAATTTTATTTTATGTTTTATTTAATTAAGAGAACATGCTCCCTTTTAATTAAATAATTTTTTTTTTTAATTAAATAAAAAAATCTTTTAATTAAATAATAAAATCACTTTATCCTGAGTCTCATTTTAATTAAAAGAATAAATCTCTTTTAAATAAATAAAAAATATTTTAATTAAATAATGGAAACCACTTTGCTAAAAATAATAAATAAATAATAAAATAAAAAGAAAAAGAAAAAGACTTTTTGTCTACACATTGAATACACAATTTCCAAGATTAGTGGAATCTCCTTTTGCCTTTTTATCTCAACCACTCATTTTTTTGCCTCTTAACCATGTCCATTGATTTTGCCTCTTGAGAATCTTGAGCAAATGGATCAACCAAGATTTAATCTCTACCATTGCTCATTTCTTTTTACCTCTTAATCTTGACCGTCCATTCATTTCTAAAATCCTTTATAAGGAGCCCTCTCCTTCTCATTTATGCATGAAGATTTTAGAGTTCAAGATTTTATGTTATTGTTATGCAAGTTTGGAGAAAGATTTTGGAGGAGAATTTGAGCACTTGAGCTTGAACATTGCAACTTCTCTTTTCTTGTCTTCTTCTCTCATGCCTCCATGACAATCTATTTAGATTAATATTGCACTTGCATATTAGATTAGATTCATATTTGTTTTCATAGAATAATCTTGCATAAGCATTTCCTTTCATAGATTAGTTTTCTTTCATGCATTGTTATCATATAGAATAACTTTCATTTTCATTTGCATGCATACTTGATGATCATAAAGATTAACATTCTTTCTTTTTCTATTTGAATCTCTCATTTTATGATGTACTTGCATGGGCACAAACTAGGTCTAAACTAAGGGCCTCCATTATAAACCCTTGCACTCTATGAATAAAGAGCTATGAGTCACCATTTGAGACCTCATTCTTGAGAAATATTGGATTTAATGACTCATAGAAGTGTGCCAACATTTTAGCACACATTGTGTACTTTTGTGAAGTGTCACTTGACACTATTATGGTGTGATGACATGTTTAAGTGGAATGTGGACCCTACCTCTTCCTTAGGTTATCTTGTGTATCCCTAGGCTTGGTTAGTGGTTTAAGAAACTAAGGTTTATGTCATCATGGTTCCATTTTCGGATGTAAACTTTACTAAAATTTTTGACAAATTATATGGAGTCCTATGGTGTAGTTAGGGTTAGTTTTTAGTGCCCTAAGTCATGTGCATGAGTTAGGGAGCCAATTTTTACCCTTTTCACTTTCTTAGGCTTCCATATTATCTCTCTAAGTGGGCCATCTTTGGTAATGATGAAATTGGGAATGCCTTCTAGAATAACTCTCTCTCCCATATTTTGAATTGGATCCCATTTCCATAGCAAGAGGAAAGTGGCTAGTTAGCAAGGATCTAGAAACCTAACTTACCTTGGGATGAGGGTAGGAGAGAGGAATGTTTTAGAGTCTTTAGGAAAAGAGACAAGGAAGTAGACACTTCTACACTATGCAAGTTTAGAGTTGGAGAAACTAGAGTCTTGAGAAGTGAAGGAAAGGGATAGCTCTTCTACAATCCTCCATTGTCATTGATTAAGAAAAAGGTTGGTGGATCTATCATGTTTATGTTTATGTAATTGTATTGTGAAGATAAAACTGTTGTAAGAATTTTGTGATGTTTAGTTTCATTGTGTTCATATGAATTTTACTCTTGTTCTACTTTCTTGCTTTGTAATGTGTTGTGGGTGTGCAAGATAATTCTCATCCTTGGGTGGATTTGAGAATGTTTTGGGGTGAAAGACTTAGTTGAGAAATCTATGTGTTTGAGAGCTTGAATGTATGGGCATCCTTGAAGCCTACTTATGTTTTAGTTTGGGGGCCATAAGGGATGTGTTTGATGCTCTTGTGATGGACTGATATGTTGGGAAAGAGCCTTGTAAAAGCATATAAAAATAAATTGTAAAACTTGATTTGTATGAGTAAGGCATCTCCATATGAGAAGTTTCTACCTTCACCCATTTAAGGATCTAATTATGATCCTATGTGCAAGCTTGGGTAAGGGAGTAAAATGTGTATGTTCTTGTACCAATTGTGGAATGAATGTTAAATGTGTGTGTGTTGCATGTTTGTTTCCCATCCATTCTTGTTTCCCCTAGCTCAGGGGTGGCTATGAAATGGCCTAGGCTGGAAGGTGAGTCTCCATTGTCATGTGGTAGATGCTTTTGTGTTGTAAGTTTTTGCTTGAATGGTGAAAGGATGAAGTTTCAAGTTTGAAGTAGTGTTGTTCAAGAAAAGACCTTTGTAGCTGTTCAAAATAAAAGAAGCAATTTAAAAGGAATGTTACATTGTAATTCTGTTGTATATGATTCTTTTGGAAAGTTTGTATAATTATAATTATGTTGAAAAAAGGAATTGTGTAAAAGACTTAAGATGATTATTTCAACTCTGAATTATCTTGAAAACTAGAATGTACTTTATGTATTTGAAAACCAAAATTGTATTTGAAAGATAATAGAATTATTGCTTTAATTTTTAAATGGAGGCTTCTATAAGGAGATTAATCTTTTATTTAAATTTGGAAGTTAAATCTATGTTTCTATTTAGAAAAGGACTGAAAATTAGAAGATGGTTATAGTATAGTATAATTAGTGCAAAGCTAGTAAAGAAAATATTTAGCTATTATTGTGGATTCTATTTTACCTAGGATAAAATTTTAATTTCTTGATTTTCTGTATTATTAAGATAAAAGTTTTAGTTTAAATTTTAATCCATTTAATGGATTACTATTTATTGTTTTCCAGACATAATTAGAATTCTATCCTATTGTTTATTATTTTTGGTTGTGTTTTGGCCCAGTAGTTTTTGGGCATTACATTCTCGAATAGAAAATAAAAAAGGAAATTATTAGTTTACTTTTATTAATTATTTTGTATGCATTAGTTGGTTTAATTAATTAAAAAAAATAAAACTCAAAAATATCATTGCATATTTTTATTTAGATTAAAGTCAACAGAATAAAGAAAACAATCAACTCATCTGACACAATGAAAATATTTATCACAAGTAGACAAATCAAATCAAATCAAAGCAACCAGTAAGAACATCCAAACTTTAAAACATCTCAATCTATCAACATACAAATAAAACAAGAAAAGAAAAACACTTGATTCAAATATCCAAATAATTAATAGAGTAACTAACACAATCAACCCCTATCACATTTGTAATAATGACTTGCTAGCTCATGTGATCAACAAGAGAAATCATGTGAGATGATTTTTGATGATATGCATTTTGATGAACTAATAAAATAAATCCTTTTGATAATCAATCACTTTCCACTTTCCTCATATCAATTTTTCATTACCCTCTCATCCCTCTATTTATTTTCTGGAACCTAAAATATCTTAAATATGTCTAAATTGATTCAGATCTCTTATGGATTCTCTTATCCCATATAGTGTCATAAATTATATCCCTTTGAATTCACACTCATTTTGGGCTCACTTTGGTGGTTATGCACCATGCCCTTGATTCATGATTGATTGTGTTCAATCCATGACCATATCTAGAAGCCTAACACAATTTTGAGCTCATTGACCTTGGTGTTGGCTCAAAAATCTAAGACTGTCATTTTTGGTGCCATAGGCATTCTAGACTATGGTACCTGGTGCTATATTCCAACCTTTTCAAGCCCAAAATTACACCCCTAATGATTGTGAAAATGTACAATGAGAAAGTGTTTCCTAATATTTTCCTTCTTCAAAATTTAAACTAAAAATATGTAAGTTGTGTATAAATAAAAATTCACCCAACCTCCTCCCCCATTTTAACATCCCATATCTGTCTAAGCATTCATTCTCCTATCTCCATTTGATCATTTTAATTAAGCATCTTTAAGGAAGTTGAGGATGTCTAAAGTCAGGAATTCAAGTTTAGAAATCATGATCAAGTTTATATGTTTCTCCAGGAGTGAAGGAATGCATCAACTCCTATCAAGAAACATCAAGCTCTATGATTGATTCAAGGAAAGAAGTTCATAATGAAGGTATCATTTATCAATTTCAACATTTCCTTTAAGGATTCTAGCCTCTAGTCTACCAGGGGTAAGCTCTCCCTAATACATCATAGTTGTAGTGGAGTTTAATTCCTATCCAAAGTTTGAATTAGGAAAGCCCCTAGACGATAAAACATTCTTCTTCTTTTCTATGTGCAGGTTATAAATGTGACTATCAAAAGTTGTAGAATTGTATGGAGAAAACCGAGATATGCAATTATAAATTTTGAATAGGTGAAAAATCATGGAGTATGTTGATTAGTACATATGACCAACACTTTTTGGTTGAACTTTGAAGGGAGTTTTCTATAGTGCACAGTTATCTAGAGAATTTGAATTTTTAGCTCACGAAAGAACCTCTAGGACTAAGACACCTAGCACACTTGACTAGCATTTTCAGGCTTAGATTTCAATGAGATGTTCCTTTTTATATCTCATTTATAGATCTATACTTTTATATTAGCTTTATAATATGTTAATTTTTGTTTAAACTAAATCTTGTCAATCTTAAATCATTTTACATAGTTCATGCATATTCAATTTAATCATATCCAACCAATCCAATTATTCAATTCAAAAGGGAACAATCAATCATAATGCTTAACTCTCCTACAATACTAGAGTTGAGACTAATTGGTTGTTCCCTAATAAAATAAAGTTTGGAAATTGTGAATGAGTCCCTAGTTTACATTCCTAGGCTAAGATCCCATTTCCACACCATTTCATTTTGGTGAACCTAACATAGCTTGTGTAATTTTTGATTTGAGTGTAATTGAATAAATAGTTTTAGAGACATTAATTTCTAAAATTAGTCTTTTACATTCTCACATTCATTGATTAACCATCATTTTTTAATCTCACATTTCTTAAAAGGTGGTTAATTGATCATTTTATTGCTATCTCACAAAGTTTAATCACTTGTCTAATCAATTGGATAATTTCTATTATTGCATATCATTTGTTAGTTGATAGCATTCACACTTTTAATATTTTTTTTAGCTAATTAAATGTATTGTAAACATAAACCACTCCATTTGCCTTGACAACTAGCTTTTGTTTTTTATTTCCGATGGTCAATTATAAATTGTTGGATCTTGTACTTTTTTATGAGTTTCATAACCCATTATTCTAAATCCAATATCCACATGAGAATTTATAGACTCATGGATTTTCATGGTGTTAAGAACGATTTGATTGTTAATGTATTCCCACCTAATAGCTTGGGTGAATCATCTTCTCTCAATCCATCACTTATCTTGCTTAATATTGTGAAGACTCCTTTCCCTCATTCTTCTCTTAATGAGGATGACCCTTCAACACAAGTACCTAAAAAATAATTGGAAAAGATAGATAAGCAATAGGAATATCTTCAACAATTTGTGAGTCAAGAACTCTTGGCTAGAGAGGAAATCCCCTTGATTCAAGGTTTAAGAAATTTGATTCATAATGATGAATATGTGTTCAAGTTATACGTGGAATAATTCACATAGTGGATTAAAACACTATGAAATTATCTAGTTTCATGAAAGTTCTTGAAATTTTGTTCCTACAACCCAAGTTGAGATATCAATGCATATTATTACAATGATAGCCAATATTCCTACACACATATCTTCTATCATGGATACTACTACATAAAATATATTATTATGCATGATAGTGTCACAAAAATTATGTGTCAACCTTGCATTTACATAAGGTTTATATTTAGATTAAGTTAACATCTAAGCATCGATTGGCCCAAAAATTTTCCCAATTCTACGAATTGGCTAGGTAAGCATGTCATTAATTTTTTGTTTCAAGATCATGCCTATATTTGAAGATATTAAAGTTTGTAATGCCCTACTAGGGAACCCTCAAAAAACATGGTAAAAAATTAAATGGAACAAAATGCAACCACGAGAGGCACTACATCCTCCCCCCTAGGCCTAGGCTTACTCCTAGAAGGCTGAAAAAAGATAGAGGTACACATATCTCACTGTGAAACATCCTCCCAAGTAGTTGAAGTCTCATCAGTTGGGTCCCATTGGAACCCTTACTTTCTCGATGTCTTGACCCTTGAGGGTCAACCTTTTATGTTGAAGAATACATATGGGCTCCAAAGAAAGTTATATGTCCTCTATTTGTAAAGAACCCAAATCAAGAACATGGGTCGCATCGAGAATATACTATCTCATAAAAAACATGAAACACATCATGGATGCACAATAATCTTGGTGGTAACACCAAGTGATGGGAAACAAGACAAATCCTCTCTAGAATCTGAAAAGGTCCAACAAAATGCAATACTAACTTAGATCCTTTCCATAATGGATGGGTCTCTTTTGTGGCTGAACTCATAGAAACACATGGTCACCCACTAAGAAGTGACAATATAACCTATGAGCATCACAATTATTATTCTACTGATCATGATTACTAATGCTATCTAATATGAACCACCTAATGCTCCATATCCTGAAGCATCTTAGGACCCAATACCTGATTCACATGCTCCATTTAACCATCAATCTTGTGGTGATATGTTGAACTGAAATTGAGCTACATATCTAAAGAATACTGGAGATATGTCCATATTGTAGATGTAAACACTAGATATTGATCTGAAATGATCCTATGAGGTATCCCATGTAACTAAACTATATCCTCCATGAACACATATTCTACCAAAGAAACAATATTAGAATCTCTCATGGGATAAAAGTGAGCCACCTTGGGAAACTTGTTCACAATAACCATAGTGGCATCATGATGATGTGATGACATAGGTAACCCAGTAATAAAATCAATAAATATAGTATCCCACTTCCATTCGAGAATGGAATGTGGCTACAAAAGACCTGCCGAATGCTGATTTTTTGCCTTCACTCTCTGACAATAAAGAAATCTAGCCATGAAATTGGCAACATCATGCCTCATTTTTTTCTCAAAAGTACAATTGTCTAATTTCAACATGCATCTTCTTAACACTAGGATGTATGGAATATGATGCATGATGTGCCTCAAACAAAACCAAGGAACAAAGATCACCTGATACCGACACATAAATGAACCCATGGTATCATAGAAGTCCACCTAACTTCAAAGAGTAACCTAAAAACCAACCTACAAGGGTATGTTCAGACTCAATCTCCACTCTAAATTCTTGATACCAAGTGTCATGGGAAAAGTCTAAAAAATACGGCTACACAAATCTATACCAAGAGACAAAATTGAGATCTCATGCCTTCTCCTACTTAAGGCATCCACAATAACGTTCTCCCTTCCCTTGATGTAATGAATATAAAAATCATACTCATAAAGGAAGTCCATCCAAAAGCAATGTCATACATTCATGTTCGATCGAAAAAAGATATACTACAAGCTACGATGATCGCTATGAAACTCAAACTTATGTCCCAAAAGAAAATGCTTCCAATGCACTAGTGCATGCATAACTGCAACTAACTCTAAATTGTAGAAGGGGTATTTAGCTCATGATCCTTGAGCTTCTAGGACTCATATGAAAACACTTATCCCTCCTACTTTAGAACTTCCCCCACACCCTCTAATAATGCATTGGTGCACACTATGAACTCACCTGTAGGGTTTGACACTAAGATAGGTACACTAGTCAGTCACTCCTTAAGAGCTTGAAATACTGACTCGTACTAAACAAAATGAAAAAAATTCTTCCCTTTCCTATAAATAGAAGTGATAGGGTGTGCCCCTTGAGAAAATCCCTTCATGAATCAGCGGTAGTAACCTACCAAACCTATGAAACTACGAGCCTCAAGAATATTGGTCAGCACTAGCCAATTTAAAATGGCCTAGATCTTTGAAGGATCCACAACAATATCCTCTGCTACGATGATATGGCTCAAATATATCACTTCAGTTTGGAAGAACTTATATTTAGCTAGGTTACCAAATAATTCATGTTCGTGAAGGCACTACAAAACCTGTCGCAAATAGCCCTCATGCTCCTCCATAGGCATCAAATACACTAAAAATTCATCTAGAAACACAAGGAAAAAATATTCAAGATAGGTTCAGAACACATTGTTCATAAAACTCATGAACACCGATGGCATATTAGTTAACCCAAAGGGTAAAACTATAAAATCATAGTGCCCATATCGAGTGTGAATTTTTTTTAAATGAATATCAACCTCATGAATATGAATTTGATGGTATCCTGACTTAAGATCTATCTCTGAGAACACTCTTGCTCCCTTCATTTAATGATACAAATCGTCAATCTTGGCAAAGGTTATCAGTTCTTCATCATCAGCTTATTCAGGTGTCGGTAGTCAATACACAAATGAAAGGATCCATCCTTCTTCTTCATGAAGATTATTGGTGTTACCCAAGGGGAAAAACTAGGATGAATATGACTCTTGGACAATAAATCCTCTAATTGCAATTGGAACTCACTCAACTCCTAAGTAGTTATATGGTAAGGTGCCCAAGAAATAGTCTAAGTGATGGGAATGAGATAAATATGGAAATCTATGTCATGCTAAGGAAACATACCCGGGATCTCACTTAGAAATACATCTACAAACTCATGAAGCACTAGATGATCATTAAGAGACACCTCTCAACTCTTAATCTCATCAAGGTCGCTAATAAAAAATTAAAACACTTGACATTCCCATTGTATACTCCACTTTAGTTGCATGACTAAGATCATAGAAAGTGAAATATGTTTCTCAACCCCTACAATCTCAATACACCCACCTATGTCATCCATACACTATAATACCTTACGTTGGAAATACATACTCGCTTGGTGAGAATCTAACCAATCCATACCCAAAACAATGTCATAAGATCCCAAGGGTAGGGTACAAATTTATCTATGATGGTGGTGAAGGTTCCCAAATAAAACACACAACCACAAACAAGGGATTTTGTAACCACTCTAGAACCTATGGCTAACTCAACTTGTCATGTATCAACACATCATGCTACTACTAGCCTATATTGCTCCATAAGGAAGGGAGAAAAAAAGGGATCTAAAGCACCAGAATCAAACAAAATAGATGTACATATACCATGAAACACACTTATAGTATCAACAACGATGCCTTGATGCTCAACTTGACCATTATCAATTACTATAAAAAATCTATGGGATCTACTTGCATCATCAATATTAGGCTCGGAAGTAGTATCCCTCTGACTAGTCCTTGGAATAAATATTTAAGGACACAAAGATACCCTATGACCACAGTTCGTAGAAGGTGAACTAGAATGAAATAAACTACCCCTACTAGAGCTTTGCTGACCACTTTTTGGTGCACTCCTTGATGCCTGACTACAAGACCTGTCCCTAGAATGTGAACCACCATAATGTCCTAACTGGCGACAACTAGAGTCCTACCTCTGGAATGGACTGTAGGAATGCTTCTATCTACATCACTATTGATTAATTATCCTAGGTGGTGTCGAATATTCCATAGAAAAAATTATGGGTTGTACTTGAGTACTTTGTGCACTTGGTGCAAAAGGTTGTATAGTATGAACCTATGCACTTGTCATATTTCCAAATCCCCTAGCTATATTATCTTTAGCCAATTTTGCATTATCAAGGATGATAGAAAGATTCCTAGGTTGGTGAAGACAAACATCTCTAATGATACAACCATTAAGGCCATGTAAAAAGTGTAGGACCAAGATAGGCTCATCATGAATATAGCTAGAATATTGCCTTAGCTCAAAGAACCTATGATCATACTGATCCACTTTTATAGTCCCCTATTGGATATCATGAAACTCATTAGCAGGATCTTGTTGGTAGTGGTAAAAAAGGAAATTCTCTCAACATTGCTCTTAAAAAATCTCCTATGACATAGTTGCAATATCTAATTGGAGCTTCTACTCTATTTTCCACCAAGTAAACAAAAAAATCCCAGGGTGCATAATGACACATCAAACTCTAGTGTTTTTCACAAAAGGGTGCATAGTGAAGAAATCTCCAAGATCTAAAAGCCAAGTCTCGACCTATGTACCAATGCAAGAACCATAAAAAGTGGGTAGACAAGAGCTCAAAAGATCTCACATGTGCCCTAGATGGATATAATCCTCATCCACTACTCTCTCTCTCTCTCTCTCTCTCTCTCTCTCTCTCTCTCTCTCTCTCTCTCTCTCTCTCTCTCTCTCTCTCTCTCTCTCTCTCTCTCTCTCTCTCTCTCTCTCTCTCTCTCTCTATATATATATATATATATATATATATATATATATATATATATATATATATATATATATATATATATATATATATATATATATATATATATATATATATATCCTATGCTCTACTCTAGAGCTAGTCAGGGTATGAGAATTATCACAATCTCTTCTCTCCTATTCACCTTGATCAAATAACTAAGACTCCCCATGGTGTGATAGCTCCTGGCGAGGGTCCCAATTGAGTGATAGTTCTTGAAGTAACTAAACTAATTAGGGATTCCCATCGTTACCATCATGACCCTTTCCTTGGTCCTTATGGTGATCCTCATGTTGTTCTTCTACCTAGTGCTCTTCCTCATGATGCTCCTCCTCATGGTCATCTTGATGAGAATTCCATCGACCACCTCTACCCTTGGGAGGCATCTTTAGAGAAAAACAAGAGATGGATTAGATCCAACATGCCAACATGCCTATAATCCATACTAAAGAAATGAGGGAAAATAATAATCATCAAATAATTATAATTGAACATCACTCACACTAAAGATAATGGGTATATATACACAAAAGAACCCAATGTGTGAACAAGAGCTTTGATACCATATGCTATGCCCTACGAGGGAACCCTAAAAACATAGGGTCAAAAGTAACATGGAATAAAATGCAACCACATAAGGCACTACAAAGTTTCTATTTTTAAAGTTAGAACAAAAGTTTTGAAGTCATTTTTAAGATCTTTGAGACTCCATAATAACCTAAAAGTGTTAGAAGCCAGTGTAGTGAGTTATAGCTTGATAGAGTGTGTCATGAAATTTTTGGCATTTTAAACAGTTTCTTAGTCAAACACACATTTCAAAGTTTATAACCTCCAAATTTTGGGTCTTCTTTATATATCAAGTGAATGAGATGGAAGTTGGGTGTAATCTAGTCTTAGCTATTTAGTAACCTCTGAATCTCTAGTGGGTGATACTCCTAAGAAGTTTCTTTTTAAGTATATTATTTTTGTTTAATTTTTTAATATTCTTGGTTAGATTTTGGAGGGTGAGGTTTTCTTCCAAAAGTGGTTTTCCCACATAAATCACTATGTTGTAGTATGCATTCTATTTATGTTCTTTTATTTTTATTTTTTGTAACTAATGTAAAGATCATAATTTTTTTTCATATTCCTCAT
This sequence comes from Chamaecyparis obtusa, assembly GCA_027943335.1. Taxonomy (NCBI): domain Eukaryota; kingdom Viridiplantae; phylum Streptophyta; class Pinopsida; order Cupressales; family Cupressaceae; genus Chamaecyparis; species Chamaecyparis obtusa. Next base: position 1,117,934 of record BSBK01001669.1, read on the forward strand.
CTCAAGGTTAGTGTAGGAAGTTGTTCTACTACCTTAACTTCCTCACAAGTGTTTTTAGAGCTCGATCACCTTTGGTTTTAGTTATTTATTGATGGTTTTTTTAGCTAATTCTAACTTGAGTAAGAGCTTGTGTAGAAGATACTTTGTGATCTTGTTGCAAGAACTTTAAGATGGAAAGTTTATAAAGTTGAACAAAGGAAGATATTTTTTTGAAATAATTGTCAAATGTGAAAGTTGAATATGGAGGATAGATTGAGATTTGTGGGATGCTTTTAATGAGAATGGCTTTAGACCTATAGATCCTACAACAATTTCTCAATATGATATTATAGACTATACAACCAAGGGTCTAATTAGATTATGCTTGGTATATGTGTTTTTAATAAATGTCCATTAAGAATCATCTATAAATAAGTTATGGAAGGAATTTGGTGAGATGTATCAAATAAAATATTTAGTGAACAATATTTCCTTGAGGAGTAAATTATATTTCTCTAGAATAAAAGAGGGGATGAATTAAATACCACTTAGAAACATGTAAGAGTCGATGAAAAAACCATAGGATCCAATAATCATCTACAAGAAAAATACTTATCATGCAAAGAGATTAAGAAAAGATAATATGCTATATAACAACCCCAAAATTTTGTGCATGAATGCACAACATACAAACTAGAGCCCAACAAGATTAGACTAACCTAAATTTAGGTTCAACTAAGTGAACTTAAGCTAGAGCTATGCCAACATGTTCTTATAAGTGCATTAGAATATTCTTGAGCATGTACATAATTAATTACAAGACATATGAAACTATGCCTAATGTAAAAAATATGCATGCTCTAACACCCCCCTTAAGTAAAACTTAGGGAATCAAAAAATCCCTGAGCATGAAATGCATGAATGCAATAAGCTAGCATGAATGAGTCTTGAAAATGAATGCCTAATTATGTTCTCATTTAAAAACCAATACAATGAAATGAAACTCAAATCAAGGTCTCTCTAAATGTAGTAAAGGAGAAAATCCACATGGGAAACAAATCCCTCTCCAAAGGAAAGAGATGCAGTGAAAAAATAAGAAAATGTAATACATGTGACTAAGATTGAGGACTCCAAGTGTTCTCCCAAGAAATAAATTGGTCACATAATTCCAATGGATACCCCCCCCCCCCCCCCCCCATACATAAGAGTGAGAAGAAGAGACAATGTATCCCTCCCATAAGAGAGAAGCTCCAATGTCGAAGATGAAGGATTGGGGATGAATGTTAATGAAGATCCAAGAGAAAAAAAAGTGTTCCTCCCCTTAGGAAGAAACAAATAAAATGGCCAAGGATGAAGAAATTCCATGAAATACAAAGGAAGGAAATGTCTCATGATATGTAAAACTGAAAACTACTCAACCATCCTACTTTCTAATTGTAAAGATGCCATGTCAACTGAAGAAAATCCAAACAATTGTGTAGATGCCTGATTGAACAAACTCTGAAGGTACAAAAGATGGGATGACATGAAAGCTCAAACTTCCATCAAGGAGGAATAAAATATCCTAAATAATTTCCCCAATGTTTGGAGTGTGTGATGTAGAAAAAACTACTACAATATATGGAGTGTGTGATGTATCAAATAATGGTAAAATATCTGGAAAGTACTCATCCCACTCTGTTGAACTGGAAGCTGGGACCAAATATACTATTGAATTGAATAGAACTATAAATAAGTAGGCAATGGAGGAGTACCAAAACATGTCTCAAGAACCACTATGGATGATTACAATACACATAAATTCAAGTGACCAAACCTCTCCTCGAATACTTGATCCACTCTCGATGCATGAGATGTAGGACTAGTAAATAAAACTGCATTCTGAATGGGAGAAAATTGAGAGAACTCATAGAGTTATGATGCATGATCAACTCTAGAAACTACAATGGTCTCTCTACTATGATGATATATGATAAGAACTAAATTAAGGGTGAACTCAACTACATCACCCTTCTCACTATGAGTAATTTGGTAGATGGAATGAAGTTTGGAAGATAGTCAAGGGATGCAAAGAACATCACTAAATCTCCCATCGTTGACCTCAATAGAACTACTCTTAGTAACACTCATGTAAGTGTTATTACCCACCAATATTTGTGGAAAAGGATGATATTCAAAAGAAGAGAGCATACCCTCTAAAGATACCATGTGATGTGAAACTCTTAAATCAAGAATCCATCTATTGGATTAAGTGTGTGTCAATGTAAAGATAGGATGGAATTTCATCTTGTCTTCACCACATGCCATAGAATCTAACCTATAATGTATAGGTACTAATTATGTGGTAGAAGAGGATGCATGAGGTGAAGGAGTCTGAATTTTATGCTTCTATAGAAGATGCATTAGCTCATCAATATTATTTTCATAACATTTGTGTTCATCGTATCTTGTCTTGGTGCAATAAGAACACTTAGGATTTTCCTTCCTAGATGAAGACCTCTTGGAAGAGGTGGAATAATCTAAATCATGTCCTTGAGACTCTGGAATTGGATGAGTAGACTATGTACCATTGTTCTTCTACTTGTACTTGTAAATAAACTTATGTTTCCTTAAAGATGATTGAGATGATGATTGAGAAACCATTTCTTGGGATCTAAACTTAGAATGTGAATCCAACTATGCCTATATAGACTTCTCCTATGTCAAGTTCTCACAAAATACCTTAAATTAAGGTATAGTTTATGAATCTCCCAAGACATTCACAATGGAATAAAATGATAAAGAAAATAACTCAAAAGGTCCTTGAAGCTTTGACAAAATTGTAAAATTGTGCTCCTCCTTGGTCTTATCCTTGTCACAACCATGCAAAAGTGATTTGATAGATTTGAACTTCTCCAAAAAACCCTCAAAGGAAGGAGAGGAATCAGGTGTCAATGGTGTTAAATCTATCTCAAGATGTAGTGCACAAAACTCATTGATGCCTCCAAAGATGTCTAAAACTTTAAGACACATAGCCCTAGGTTTGGTACATGAATTAATATGGACATGAATAGTCTCTAAAATAATGTTATAAATCAAACTCGTGATTGAATCCATCTTAATCCTATGACCTAGAACCTCAAAGGGATGGGTAAAATCAAGTTGGGTCTCATTGAGATAGGACCATAAGCCTACTTGGATTGAAACAATCTATAGTCATATGTCATTTCCAAGTGTGATAGTTATGGGGAGTGGATTTACCAATGAGATCTACCATTATAATTGGTTTTCATATCAAGAAAGGGCTAGGACAAGATGTGAATAAAAAAGAGGGCGATTCTATCCCCCATAGCAAGAAAAAACCAACTCCTAGACAACTATATTAGCCAAGAAATCATGAAAGTAAGAAATAAAAAAATATGATATCAATATATAATTGATAAAAAAAATATGCCGAGAAGGGTCTGAGATCTATATAGAGGATAATAAGAGCTTTCTAACAGTGTGTGGAAGTCAAAAAATAGAGTTTATTTTCTCAACTTATGGCTCCAAAAGGGCAAAATTGAAGGTTGAATTTGGAGGCTTGGTACAAAAATATGGTGCACAATATAATTAATCTACCACCATAAGCAGATCACTGCTAGAATCAACTTTCTAATAATTCCTTGTTTTCAAAATTTTGATATTCTATACTCAAGGTGTGAGCAAAACACCAACAACTACTCTTTATGGCTTGGAGGTCAAACTTGTTGACAAAGATGCCAAGAAAAAATTTGATGCCCAACTAACCATCATAGAATATTCCATTCATGAGAAAAAATGCCTTCTATTAAAAATAAATTGATCACTGGAATATGCTCTATCTAGATGGAATTATTTCTTAGAATCTTTGGTTGAATATTTTGGTAGAATATTCCTCTTGCCAAATTTGGAGATGACACTAAAAATGGTGCTACCACTAAGTGCGGAAATTGCTAGTAACTTGAGTGTTGACATTAACAAACTTGTGGTAAAATACTTACATGTGTAGGGGTTGTATAAACAAAGCTCTATACTTCCTTTATAATGTACACTCCATTTTTTTGGAAGAAACTTAAATTCTTGTATAAAATTTCTTTAGTTTTTTTTGAATACATTGTATTTTCTTTCTAGGCATAATGTGTTGATGCTAACATGATACAATCTATATATATACTCTATTATGCATGCCTTCCATAAAATTTTGGCTCTAGATTGATGATGTTATATTTTGTAAAATTTAATGTTGATTTATAGGTTTTTGGGAATTCTAAGCTCAACAATGGTGTTCATTTTGTGCCAAAGCATCCAAAATTTTTAGGTACCCAATGATTTTGCCTTGATTTTTGTGCCTTCAACCAAATTGACCCAATTTTTAAAATGCTCAAATTTTGGTAAAATGACAGTCAATCTTAGGTTTGTTCATTGCTAAAGACATGATGGAAACCTCCATTTTACCATAATGTGCACAAAAAAACTGCTGAAGGTTGGATCCCTCAAGCATGTAGATAATAAATTGATAGATTTGGTGCTCTGGTACCATTAGGAATTGATGAAACAACCATAAGATCCATGAATATTTTTAAGAAAAAATCTTATCACACAAAATAGATCAAGCAAAGATAATATGATTTATAAAAACCCTAGAATTTTATATTGATTGTGTTAGACCTATTTTTTGTAAAGAATTTGAGGTTAGGGATTTGTGAAGTGTGCCTTGTTCTTTCAAATTTTTAAATATTTGTTCCAAATTCTATTTTTGTGTTGACTTTTTTCCCAATTGAAATCTTTTAAATGTTATATCTCAAAGGTTAAAATTTGTTGGTTTATCAGTCACTTTGTTTTAGTTACATCCTAAGCTGGTTCCCCTTTCTATGGTTATTATTTCATGTGTTATATATCATGGCCATATATTTTTCTTAAGTCCCTAGTTATTTCCCCCTCACAATAACTTAACCCTTTCATAAGTGCATGTGTGTAATTGGCTGGTTAAGTGGTCATGGGTCCTGCTCGCTCACACGGCATAGTGTTTTGAATGTCTCCCCGTGTTGCCGAGCTAAGTCATATCATCTATGTTGGAATATGTATCCATCTCTAATGACACTCAATGTCATGTTGAGGGATTTATTTTTTCTTATGGAGTCACTGAGTTCTTCTTTGTGCCCGCGTGTTCTTTCTGAGGTGGCACTCGATGGTGAAGTAGGAGTTCATTTTTCCTTCAGTGCGTCACAAAGTGGTGATGTGGGTTGACATTCAAGTAGTCGAATATAAATGAGAATGGATTGAAAGTAGTATGATGTGGCACTTAGTGGCATGTTGGGAGCTTCTTTATGTTCCAACGAGCTGACGAATTGAGCAGTTGAATACTAAAAGAATAGAGGTGGGTCCCGCTCATTGGTGCATCCAGACCTTTCAAACCTTTCGCCATGTTATTGAGTTCTTTAAGATGTGAAAGTGTATATCCATGTGGAGAAATAAGTGATGTGTTGGAAGCTCAGTAGCTCCATGAGAGTTAACCAAGTTCAAGCGATGTGATGGACAATGTGGCATGCTCAATTTTTTTTTTCGTGTTTCACTTAGCAACACATTGAAATCTCTCATAAGTTTCAATGTGCCACTGAGTATGACGTGTGAGTTCTCTTCTTAGCACAATGTCTTGTTGGGACATTCATTTTGTTCCAACACAGGGCCAAGCTTAAAGAGACCACCAACATGGAGAATGTGCAACACGACGTGGGATGAAGGCTTGATGTAAAATAATTGTACTGATATTGGTAAAATTATTTTAAATATTTCTGAGCACCACTGATTTCCTTGCATCAATGACTCTGGTTTAAACTTGATTATTTGCCCGTTCTAGATTTAATGCTTACGCATGTCAATTTAATGGCACAACAATCATGCTTTAAAGCCAACTTGAATGATGTTTTCTTTTGATTTCATAATTTAAGGAGAATTACAGAACAAATAAAGAATTGTGCAAGCTCGAGTAGCCGTTTCCAATATCAAACACAATGGTTTAATTCAACAAATTGATGAATAGTGAGTTAACCCTTGGTCTACTATCTTGCCTTCTCTGCAATTTTTAAAAGTGTGAATTCTTAAAATAGGTTGTTACTTGTTAATTCAATTCTTATAATTAAGTTTCTCCTATAGAAGAAAGTTTCTATGACCTCCTCTTTCAGAAACCTGTAGAAGGCCTTACAACTAAGAAACAAAAAGAATGACATCTTTATGATGATTTGATAACCCAATTCCCTGGCTCTTCATAGAGACTAAAAATGACTGTAGTGTAGACACCCAAAATTACCCCATGATTGTGAGTTTTCACTAATTACTAATTGTTCCTCTATTAATGTCATAACCCAAATTTTGACAATATTTGTCACCGTATTTTTCTAAAAGTCTTTTGTAAATAATACGTGACATCTCAACTTTAACATCCCGTAATTTGCTCCTAAAATGTAGAAACTGTGAGAGTGGTCATTAATTCAGATATCTTCCACTTCTCACATTGATTACGGATTTTAACCTCTTCTCTATTTTCCAGCCTCTCCGGTGTATCTTCCAGGCTTTTTCTTGATAATACTTATCTTTTTATTCTTGATGGGGGATGGCCCTGTTTTTGAGGTTGGAAACGTAAGATAGGAGGAAAAACTGAGAGAGTGCGCGTGCTCTTTGCAACCGAACCAAGAACACCAGGTTATCTTCTTCCTGTTTATTTTGGGTGCAATGCTGAACAATTTTAGCTCTGATGTGCTTGCTAAAAACTGTCTATTCCTTCTAAAGCTATGAGTATTGTAGATATGTCTGTGTTAAAATGATTGTTTTCCTCATATTAAAATTTATATTGTTTTGAGATTACAGCTGCTGGTATTTTAAAGACCAGAGGATTGTTTTTCTTTTCTGCGTTAAATCCTATTCCTTTTATACTTCATCCTTACCAATTTTCTAATAATAAAAATGAGATTACATCTTAAGCGGATGAGCTAATCATCTCACATAGTTTCTTCCATAGGCTCATCATCGTCTATTTCTTCAATTCTCATTTTCTTGACAGCCTGAGATGCATCAGATTTGACTACATTAGCAGGATTTTCTACTAAGATATTTGATTTTAACCCAGTGACTGGATTTACTAGTCCTCCATTTCTCTCCACACGGTAGGATAACCCTGACTTCCCAGGCATTGCATCTATGAATACAGTACAGTTTTCATCAATTTCTCCATTGATGAGCATTTGAGACAAATGAGTCACAACTTTCTTTTCCAGCCAACATCTCAAGGGTCTAGCACCATAGACAGGATCGCAGGCTTCTTCAAGGACAAGGTCTAAAGCTGCATCAGTGACTCCCAAAGCAACTTCTCTCTCTGCAAGCCTTACTGCTACATCTTTCATCTGCAATCTGGCAACTTTTCTCAGGTCCTCATTTTTAAGAGGATCAAAAATAACTATTTCATCAAGTCTATTTAACAGCTCTGGCCTGAAGTGTTTTCTCACTTCTTGCAATACTTTCTCTCGGGCAACTTCCATGGATGTGCGTCCAGAGAGTCCTGCAAGAAAGTACTCTGCTCCAAGGTTGTATGTCATGATGATGACGGTGTTGGAGAAGTTAACTGTCCGACCATGTCCGTCAGTCAATCTACCATCATCAAGCATCTGAAGCAAAGTGTTGAATACAGATACATGTGCCTAAAAAAAATATCGAATTGGGTTGCTTTGGATTCTCTGTAGCTTTAGGATTTCTGCACTGTTCGCTCTGTACATTTTTTGAATCTTTGGGAAAACAAGAAAACTTGCTCCATTACCAAGATGATGAGATTAGACATATATTTGTCAAGTTATATGCTTAATTTTAGCACATCTGCAATTGGGTTTTGATGGATATGGATTAGTTCAGAGATGAACCAGTAGAAAAGCTTCTGCGGTGAAGGTCTTTTTTTTTTTTTACATACAGATGTGTGTGAGGTGGGCAGGTGTCCTCGCCATCCCTTCTCTGTCATTTCTACAGTAGGATAATTTGTCATTATCCAAAATGTCAAATCTTAGTTCCATTACAAATAATGAGCGGTATATAAAAGTTACTGTAGATTGAAAACTTGTCTGATATGTGGCATTCAATGTGAATCTGAATATTGTAGCAGTGTTTAGATGCTTATCTTTAAGGACTAGGTGGTGAAGACAAGGTGTGAAAATCACCAACAAATGTCCCTCCATGCATGGGAATTGGAGATTTAGATCATACTTTTCTTGGATTGACTTCACTTCAATGTTATTGTCACATTTCAAAATGCATTTAGGATTCTCTCGACATTTTTGTTTAGAGTTTTTGTCTTCCCAATAAGAAGATTTTGTACAAATTTCAAAAGAATTTTATATCGTTGTTCGCTAGTTTGCCTTGTAAAACCATCAAATAGAAAATGAAATATCCAGCAAATGAGTAGCAATGCCACAACATTTCAACCAAATTGAAATCTAAGTCATGGAGCCAACTGTGTTAATATTGAATATTACCATTATCAATCAGCATTGTGTGTCTTTGATATAAAAGAAGGGTTATCAACACCATTGGATGATGATGGTGGGTGCTTGTGCTATAAGGCTACTATTAACTATAATTTGCTTGTAATACTTGTTTATCCATTATAGTAATGTCATTAACTGATGGTCTTTCTTTTGGATTAGCAAGGAATGTGCTTGCCAAATAAATGTGTGATTCTTTGGCTTTACTTTGTATGTATTTAGGACATAGTCATACTAGATGCTTTATGAGTTTTGATAATTCTCTGACATAGGAAATTAACTGCATAGTTGTACTTCTTGAGATAACCACTGACTATCCTAAATGAGTGGAATTTGAGAGTTGAAATATTTTATATTATTGGTAAATGATGTTGATTAATCCTTTGATGTATAATCATACTTCAACATTATGATGTTATTGACATGTTTGGATAGTTAAGGGAATAATTTTACTTATGTTTTGTATGTATGTGGAATACACCCATGAAGCATGTTGCACTATGCATTAAGTAAGAATCTTGCTCATCATTATCCATTTTGTGAATGGAATCAGTTTTATTTAGAAATGATTTTGGAAGTGCATGATATGGTTGTTGTAATTTGAATATGGATGTATTTTGTCACACAATTCCATTACTTCAGTCAGTTTTACTTTGTTAGGCTATTTCTAGCTGGGCTGGGTATCTTTCATGTCAGGAAAGATTCCGGGGAAGCATAACTGCTTCGTGGTAGGGTGGAAACGCACTCCCACAATATTCTCGCCCTCTTGTTTTCATGTGTAGTAGGTTTCTGGAGCTCCTGTCAGGAAGGTCTTCTTTCATAGCATGTTATGGTTCTTTATATTGACCATTAGTCTATTGTATTTATATTTTCTCTCTCATGATAGTCAGTCGATGACTGATATTTTTATTTGACAAGTTAGTCGAATTTAGCTAATATCTTTAATGTTTTATGACATGTGATGTATTGGGGTGTTTTCGACAGTTGGTCGACACTCTTCTTTATTATGGACTCATGTGTCACATAATCTGTTCGACAGTTTTTGGGTCGAAACTTATTTTCTTTCTTTGAATTTAAGGAAAATCATTTATTTTTGTCGTCTTGTACATTCGACATTTGACTTAGTTGATCGACTCTTTTGTCTTGTGGATATTTCCGATGTGGCACAAGTTGTTGAGAGTTCAGCCTTTACAATTAATTAAATAATTATTTAATTGTTTAATTAATCATCATTATTCCTCTAATTCTTTATCAAACCTAACTAGCACATCATATAATCATTTCCTTAATAGTAATTAAATAATTAATATTATTTAATTAATACACCTTTAATTAAGTGTTTTTTTAATTAAATTCAATTTCTATAGTTGCACAATTTAAATAGTTATTCCTAATTATTTAAGTTGACTAACTAATTCCTCTAATTAAATTAATTCCCAAAAATTAATTTAATTTCAATGTCCATTAATTTCATCTCATTTCTAATTAATTCCATATTAATTTTGAATTAATTTCATCTTCCTCAAAAATTGAATTTTTAATTAAATTTAAAATCCAAAATATTTCTCAAAATAAAAAAAACTTATTTATGAGTTCATTTAAATCTCAATATTGCAAAAATCCTTCTAAAATAAAAAATCAATATTTCTCAAAAATGAATTTTGGAAACTCTTATCTTCAAAATTAGAAAAAATCTTCTAATTCCTTTCTTCTTTTCTTTTTCTTAAATTAACTCTATACTTTGAAGTTAAAATTGAAAATAAATCGTTATCCCTAGAAATTGCCCAAATTCAACCAGTCTCTAATTATCTCAACCATTGATTTTGATTTTCTCAGATTAATCTTTGATCGTCCATCCAGTTCTAAAAATCTATATAAACCTACCTTCAAACCCATTTGAGGGATGCCAATTTTGAAAGTATCTAACTTATGCATGTCTCATTTCTTCATTTATGCAATCAAGCAATCTTATTTTCTTGAATCTCTAAGTCAGGATGCTGCAAAAACTATTTATGAATGCCACACATCTGAATCCCCAACAAAGTGAAAAGAGGTAATAGAAGTAGATAAGCATAGATATGCATTGTATTTCTTGATTTAAGATATTTATTTTAGTTTCTCTATTTCTATGCTTAGATTCTATTGTTTGTAGGGTTTCGTTATTATTAGTAGTTTAATTTTGTTAATCTTTCGGTGCTACCAATATTCTTCTTGAGATTGTATAGATTCCCCTATGACATTTGGTAAACCTGATGTGAAGGAACGACCCAACAACCCTTGAAGAAACTCAAAATTTAAATTTCGGTCTCGATGATATGACTAAGACTTTTATTTTCTTGTCTTCATTTTTTGTTTTGTAATTGCTAGTTTTCTTTCGAAATTGTTAATTTATTGTTGCATTTGTATGTGGTTATTACCACAATTGCTTGCTTTTAATATTGCAACTAACATAACATTTCCATAATTGATAGGGTTTACTGCCACAATTGTATTATTTTATTGCTGCAATTGATAAAGTGTTTTTGGACTTGACTATTTTTAATGCCACAATTGTATATATTTATTGTTGCAACTAATGAAATATTGCTGAATCATTTTGTTATTTTTGCAACTAATTTTGGGGACTACCATTTGTATCTAACAAATTTATGACATGCAATTGAAAAAAAACATATGTTAGTACCTATGTTTTCTACTTATTTGTCTGTTTGTGCAGGAAGATCTGACGTTGAAAGAAAAGAAGATCCTTAGGCGAACTTCCAAATATAGATAAAGAAAATAACTGAGGAAGATAATTGACAATTAAATTCATCAGGAGTGGGAAAAACTATGAATCATAATCGAGAAAGAGGAAGAAGCCCCCAACAAGTAAGAAAGAGTTGCCTAAGGTTATGAAACCAAATACATTTTTTTGGTTAATTGGCATACTATGTTTCCCACTCATTTCTAGAATAGGGTTTTGGGTTACTAATCTTAACGCTTTTTATCTTATGGTACTTGGAAGTAGGAACTCGATTTTCAAAGATCTCATTCCTTGATCTTTGTCAAACTACTAATCATCTTATGTAGCTTAGGGATACAACCTAAAACTACTAATTTGTGATGGTTGTAGGGGTAGTTTAGTTGTTTTCCCTTTCTTTCTTTCAAACACTTTGATTTTGGTTTTAAAACAAATAATGTGTTTTCCTTTCACACTTCATTTGGCTCTTAATAAATGAACATTTTTCTTATGTGTTTTACATGCTTGTGCTCATAGAGTGGACCTACTATTAACACACACACTATCCTCTCCCTTGGCTTTCACGATCCTAAGTTCAAGAGAAAAGTGTTAGAGACAATTGAGTTATTTTTAAAGAGGATCCACCTCCTGAGTGATTCAATATAGTTGGTGAGATGTGATGTGGGAGCATCTTGGGTTCTTGGTAGTCTTGAATCACCCAAAAATATTTCCTTTTTACTTTATTTCTTTTGTTCAATTTTAGTGTTTTGGTAGGCGTTCCTTTGAGTTGGCTCTTTATCTCATGTGATTCTAATGGCGTATTCTAGACATCATGATGAATCTATAGCTGAGTTTTCATCCCAATCCTTTTTTTCATGGTGGAGGTTCCTTAAGTATGGTTTGGACCTATAAGTGTTCTTCACAACTTATGACTTAATCCAAGTTATTGGATCTTGGGAAGCTTTTTTTGGCTTGTAGATCTAATTGGCACATTTTTTGATGATATTACGTTTGGAGAAAACCTCCTTGTGTGATCACACTTCATTTCATATCCATCTAGAGGCGTTCTTTATGATTTAGGTCCAGACCTATTTTTTGTAAAATGTTTTTTTTCTTCATTCTTTGAGAATGTGATATTGTTGGCCGACATATGTGTTATGAATCTCTATATATTGAGGCTTATGATCTTTTCTAGAGGATCTTTTTAGAGGAATTAGCCTTGGAGGTTAGCATTAGGGTTTGAAGTCTTGATTTTTGTTGTAATAAGGCATGTGTGTTGCAAGCTTGTAGTCTGCATGTTACAAGCCAATGTGATGTAATTTATTGATTTTGAGATAATGTGAAGGTTTGAATGGGCATGTTTGTTGTTCATTATTGAGTTGTTGTCATTCTGGAGTTGATTTTTTTTTATGTTAACTTTTTCTTCAAGGATATGTTGGAATCTATGATTTTCCACTATCCTTAACTTCTTCAAGTGGTATCAGAGCAAGGTTTTGCAACCTAGGGTTTTCTTGTGGGGTGGAGGAAGATAAGATATGATCTATAGCTTCTGAAGATTGTGAAGATGGCCATAATAAATGTTATAGGAGGAGAAATGAATGAAGATCCAATTTTCTTAGATACGTTGAGATAAATTGCTGCTAGATTGGAAGTGGTGGAAACATCCTAGAGGAGAGGGAAATACATTGAAGATGCAAGTGATAAATAAGAAAAATGAACAAAATTAGGATAGGGAAGGAGAGAACAATGAAGATCAATTATAATTGAATCAAGAGGAAGAAAGGTTCATCTAAGCCTTGACCAATGTGAACAAGAGACATCATTTCAATCCACTAGACTATCATGGTAACTTGGATTTTGATGAATAGATAGATTGGACAACAAAGATGGACAAGTACTTCAAATGTGAAGAAACTAGTGAGGAGAAGAAGGTGAAATATGCTTGTACCAAGTTGAAAGGGCATCCATACTTATGGTGGGAACATCTTCAAATAGATCAAAAAATAAGAGGAAAAGATAAGATTAAATCTTGGGATAGGATGGTGAATAAATTAAAGGCTAAGTTCATAACTAAGGAATATCAAGTGAATATATTTTGGAAGTTGTAGAATTTGAAACAAAAGGACATAAGTGTTAAGGGTTATACTAAGGAGTTCTACAAACTAAACATCATATGTAGGAATGCAGATGATGAAGTTGAACAAGTTTCTCACTACCTTAATGGTTTAGTGATGCATGAGCATTTTGGGTTCCTAAAGATCTTTCTTAGTCTTGGAGGAATTCCCTATTAGAGGGATACAATACTTTATTTTGGGTAGCTTTATGAGTTTCTATGTTGTGATGATCTCTGGAGATCTCTAGCATGTGCGATGAAAGTAGTTTGTTCCTTTATGTTTGTGGAGGCTATGTCTAAGAACACATCTCTTGAGGTGGCATGGTTTGGGAGATCTTGGATGATCTTCTCTCACTGGTTCTATGCGTTTCCTATTTGGACCGTTTGGAAGATTGGTTATGCGATCAATGAATATTGGGAGTTAGCTTGTGTGGTCTTGGCTCATGGTTGTTGTGCCTTGGACCTATTTTGGAACCTTCTCCTATGGGTTCATAAGAATTGGATGGGCTGTTTCAAAGTTAGAGTTGTTTTCCTTGCCGTCAGAGTTGTATTTTCCTACTTTCTAAGTGCTAATTGTGTGATGTGTAGCCATTGATCCTTAATGAATCAGCCTTTTTTTTATCTTAGGGACTTTAAGAGGACCTAAAGTAATATCTTCTCCTAAGACCACAAGTCCTAATTCATTATGAGTTAAAAGTTATGACCATATTTCTCGGGTATCAATTTTCAGCCAGTTTTCACGTGAAACATGGAGTTTTTTGTCTTGCGTGGTTCCGTATGATGGAATTGATCTTGCTAAGTTAGGGACATGTTTGGACTATAATGTGGCTTCACATTGATTTTTGATCATTCTCTATTTAGTTTTGGTATCCCTCCTTAGGCTGGACCTATATTGTAATTAAATGCCTGACTAGCCAACTTGTGGCTTAGCTGGCTATATATTGAGAGCTTGGGTTGATGTAGATATCATCATCAGGAAAGATGTAGTAGAAGAGGAGCATTAGATGAGTAGTATGGGATTAGAGTAGAATAAAATTTGCAAATCTGGGAGTTTGTAGAAGAACTAGTGGCTTGAGGGCTTAGGACAACAAGAGGTTGCTTGGTGGCTTGCGAACACAAGTTTAGACCCTGTCTTGGTTGTTCCTATTAGAGGCTGCCTATTGCAGATTTGAATTAGTTGGTGGTTCCCTAGATCTTGTGATATCTTGTTGATACTTTGTAATTTCATTGTAATAGGCCGAAACCCAGAAGGCCTCACAGCCGGGCATGTTGAATGAAATTATATTTTGAAGCATTACATTGTTATATTCCATTGTGCTTGTTATTGTTATAATTGGAAGTGTAGGTTTGGACCATCCATTGTTGGATCCTCCATCCTTGCCCTATGTCAAGTGGTATCAAAGCTTGAAGATCCTAAGTGTGTAGACAGATCGCCAAAGGTGAGGTAGTTTGCACCAGGACCTTGGATTGAAGATGCCTCTGAGGATAACAAATTTGATGTGAGAGATGAAAATTTCCTTGAGTGAATAGATCATCAAATTGAGGTAGGTTGTGAAGATGTACAATAGATCACCGAGTGTGTGGAGGCAACTGGAATCTTGCAATCATATTGCCGAGCAGAGGTAGTTGCACTAGGAACTTGATGGATAAGTTGGGTCAGTTTTGGCCTAAATTCAATTTGACGATTGAAGAGATGATGAAGTCTTGTTGGAAGAAATTTGTCTAGCTGATATAGAGGATTATTTGGAGAAGAAGACACTTTGTTGTTAAGTAAGAGGTGAAGGATGACTTCCCTGAAGATGATAAGGTATGTGTTGGTTTTCATGAGAAGATGGATGGATCTGGCATGAGAATTGCAAAGCATCTGGTTGGGTTGGATTAGATTGTTTTTGGTGAAGAGTTACTTGTTGTTGAACACCTTTGTGATGGTGCTGTTTCTGACTTTCTTTTGTTCCATGTTATGGTGCAAATCTTATTTGTTGGTTGTGGACTTTAATTGCTGGTTGACAGTAATGAGTCTTGTGATGAGTTGCAGAGATGGGATGCTGATGATGAGGGATTTCATATTGATGTGGATCTAACTTTGGATCTACTTGGTTGGGAGTTGGATACTCTTGTTTCTGATATGGGTTATGGTGATTAGTGGTATGTTGATTGGATTGTTGAGATTCATGTGATCCTAATGTTTGAATGGATGAAGCATAGATGGTTGATTTTCTGATTTGTTCTTTTGTCCTTGATGGATTGGAAGCCTTTGGTGAAGATGAAGTTGGTTGCATATAATTATCTTGATATTAAAGTATGGGACATACTTTCTATTTAACTTTCTAGTCTGATGCAGGAGCATTTTGGGTTCCTAAAGATATTTCTTAGTCTTGGAGGAATTCCCTGTCAGAGGGATACAATACTTTGTTTTGGGAAATTTTCTAAGTTTCTGTGTTGAGATGATCTTTGGAGATCTCTAACATGTGTGATGAAAGGATTTTGTTCCTTTATGTTTATGGAGGCTATGTCTAAGAATTCATCTCTTGAGGTGGCATGGTTTGGGATATCTTGGATGATCTTCTCTGACTGGTTTTGTGCGTTTCTTGCCTAAACCATTTGGAAGATTGGTTATGCAATCAATGACCATTGGGAGTTAGCTTGTGTAGTCTTGGCTCATGTTTTTTATGCCTTGGAACTATTTTTTAACCTTATCCTATGAGTTCATAATAATTGGATGGACCGTTTCAAAGTTAGAGTTGTTTTCCTTGCCGTCGGAGCCGTATTTTCCTACTTTTTGGGTGCTGATTGTGCGATGTGTAGCTATTGATCCTTAATGAATCAGCCTTTGTTATATTAGGGAGTTTAAGAAGACCTAAATTTATATCTTCTCCTAAGACTATAAGTTTTAATTCATTATGAGTTAAAAGTTATGACCATTTTTCTCAGGTATCAATTTTCAGCCAGTTTTCACACGAAATGTGGAGTTTTTCATCTTGCGTGGTTCTGTATGATGGAATTGGATCTTGATAAGTTAGGGACATGTTCTTGGGTCATGTGTGGACCTAAATGTGGCTTCTCATTAAGTTTTGATAATTATTTATTTATTTTTGGTATCTCTCCTTAGGCTGGACCTATATTGTAATTAAATGCCTGACTGGTCGACTTGTGGCTTAGCTGGATATATATTGAGAGCTTGGTTTGATGTAGAGATCATCATCAGGAAATATGTAGTAGAAGAAGAGCATTATATGAGTAGTATGGGATTAGAGTAGAAGCAAATTTACAAATCTAGGAGTTTTTAGTAGAACTAGTGGCTTGAGGGCTCATGACAACAAAGGTTGCTTGGTGGCTTGCGAGCACAAGTTTAGACCCTATCTTGGTTGTTCCTATAAGAGGCTGCTTGTTGTAGATCTAAACTAGCTGGTGGTTCCCTAGATCTTGTGAGATCTTGCTGATACTTTTTAATTTCATTGTAATAGGGTGAAACTCGGAAGGCCTCACAACTGGGCATGTTGAATAAAATTCTATTTTGAAGCATTACATTGTTATATTCCGATGTGCTCATTGTTGTTATAATTGGAAGTGTAGGTTTGGACCATCCATTGTTGGATCCTCCATCCCTACCCTACATCATTTAAGGGTGTCAATACAGGATGTAATTATTCTAATGCAGACTAGAAGTGTAGAAGAAGCTTATAATTGGGCCTTGAAGGCTAAAGAAAAGTTGAACCCTATCAGATCACATGGATTCAAGATGATCACAAGGTACTGGAAAGTGAACAATGCCTAGTTAAATTCAATATTGGAAAGTATTATGATGAAGTTTTGTGTGATATTATGCCTATGGATGTGTGTCATATCTTGTTGGGTAGACCTTGGTAGTATGATAGGAAAGCTATACATGATGGTAGGAAGAATGTGTACACTATTGTTGCTAATAGTGTGCATCAAAATTTGTTACCTTTGAAGGAACCATCTTAAGAGTGAAGTGTGTACTAGTGCAAGAATTTATTTGGTAGATGGAAATAATTTCTTGGATGACATGAGGCATGATAATGTATGTTTTTCTTTAGTATCCAATAATTCTAAGGAGATTGTATTGATAGAAGAACATCCCAAGGAAATCACTAGGTTTCTGAATGAGTATGCATACGTCATATTAGATAATGTCCCTAACGAATTAATATCAATAAGAAGTATCAGTTATCATATTGACTTGATACCTAGAGCTAGTTTACCTAATAAAGAGGCATATCAAATGAAAAACCAAAAAATGAAGAACTTAAGAGGCAAGTACAAGATTTGTTGCAGTGAGGATTGATCACATAAAGTTTAAGTCTTTGTGTAGCATCTATAGTCTTAGCACCTAAGAAAGATGGAAAATGGAGGATGTGCACCAATTCTAGAGCCATCAACTGAATCACAATCAAGTATTAGTTTCCTTTTCCAAGGATGGATGATTTGATGGATTATTTGAGTGGAGCTAGATATTTCACCAAGATAGATTTGAAAAGTGGTTATCATCATATTAGAATCAAGGAAGGTGATGAGTGGAAGATGACATTCAAGAGAAATGAAGGGTTATATTAATGGTTGGTATTGATTTTTGAATTGTCTAATACACCAAGTACTTTCATGAGGTTAATGAATGAAGTACTGAAGAAATTATTAGGTAAGTTTTTTATTGTGTAGTTGGATGATGTCTTGATTTTTAGTAAGAGTAGAGAGGAACATTTGATGCATGTTAGACAAGTATTGTAGAGGTTAAAGGAAGAGAAGTTGTTAATAAACCTTAAGAATTGTACTTTCATGAAGGAGGAGTTAGTATAGTTGGGATTTATCATATCTACTGAAGGATCAAAGATGGATCCTGAGAAAGAGAAAGTAATTTTTTAGTGGAATACACCTAAGAGTGTTGGAGAGGTAAGATCATTTCATGGGTTGGCTAGCTTTTATCGAAAGTTCATTATAAACTTCAATTCAATTTATGGAATGATGAATGAAACCATGAGGGGAGATATAAAGGGATTCAAATGGACATATGGAGCATAAAGTATTTTTGAGTTGTTAAAGAAGTAGGTGAAAGAACAACTAGTATTGGCTTTACCTGATTTCAACAAGGTATTCCAAGTAGACTGTGATGCTAGTGGAAATGCAATTAGAGTTGTCTTAAGTCAAGAAGGGAGACATGTTTCTTATTTTAGTGAAAATTTGAATGATTCTAAAAGGAGGTATTTAGTGTATGGTTAGGAATTTTATGCCATAGTCAAAGCATTGAGGAAATGGAGACACTATTTTTTACTTGAGGAGTTTGTTCTTTATACTAATCATCAAGCATTGAAGTACTTGAGTAGACAAGGTAAGTTAAATCAGAGACATATGAGATGGGTTGAATTTCTACAGATTTATACATCTATGCTGAAACATAAGAATGATGTGACAAATAAGAGTTGTTGATTCTTTGAGAGGAGAAGGAATCTGTTGACTAAAATAAATATTACAGTATTAGGATTTGATGAATTAAAAGCATTATATGAGGATGATCCAGACTTCGACAAACCTTGGAAAGATTGTAGCTATCCTATTGTTACAAAAAGAGTAAGTGGTTAGATTATTTTATTCAAGATGGAATGTTGTTTAAAGGAAGTCAATTGTGTATACCTAGAAGTTCTATGAGGGACAACCTTATTAGGGAAAAACATAGTGGAGGATTGGAAGGACATTTTGGCATTGATAAGACAGTAGCTTTAGTAAGTGAGAACTACTTTTAGCCACAAATTTAGAAGGATGTGCATAATTTTGTTCAGAATTGTAGGGTGTGTCAAGTTGCAAAAGGTGGTAGTTAGAATGTGGGATTGTATACACCTTTGGCGGTATAAAAAATATCTTGGGAGGACATCAACATGGATTTTGTACTTGGTTTACCAAGAACAAAAAGAGGTCATGATTCAATTTTTGTGGTTGTAGATAGATTTTCTAAAATGACACATTTCATACTATGTAAAAAGACTACAGATGTAGTACATGTGGAAGAACTATTTTTCAAGGATATTGTGAGATTGCATGGATTACATAAGATCATAGTTTTAGATCAGGATAGTAAGTTTGTTGGTTATCTTTGGAGGACACTTTGAAAGAAGATGAAAACTGATCTGAAGTATATTTCTACTTTTCATCGACGGGCTGATGGATAAATTGAGGTTTTGAATAGGAGTTTAGGGAACTTACTAAGGTAATTAGTTGGAGACAAGCTAGGGAATTGGGATTTAGTCTTGTATCAAGAAGAGTTTTCATATAACAATTCAGTAAATAGGAGTACAAGGAAGACACCATTTGAGATTGTTACTGGGTTTAATCCTAAAGGGGTAGTCGAATTGAGAGACACTAGTCATGATGTTAAGAGGAGTTATGAAGGAGAGGAATTTTTAGAAGTTATGAAACCATTGCATGAAGGAGTTAGACAACATTTGGAGAAAATGAATCAAGCATCTAAGAAGAGGGAAGGCATAAAGAAAAGACACAAGGAATTTGAAGTAGGAGATGAAGTCATGGTATTCTACTAGAAGGGAATATTTCCTATTGGTACCTATAACAAGTTGAGAATGAATAAATTTGGGCCTTGTAAGATCTTGAGGAAATTTGATTCAGGGAATGCATATGAAGTGGATTTTCTTGGAGACATGGATATATCACCTATATTTAATGTTTTTGATTTGTATGAGTATCGTGAATAATATTTCAATATAAATGATAAATTAGATGTTGATCAATAGTATCCTAAGAAATAGATGGATCAGATAGAGGAGGTTTTGGATAGCAGAGTTAGTAGGACTTTTCAAATAGTATCCCAACAAAGTGAGAGGCTCACTTTTCAAATAACCCTAGGTGTTTTATGTAAGAGAATCTTGGGTTCTTGGAAATCTTGCATCACCCAAAAATATTTCCTTTTCAATTTGTTCATGTTGATTAATTTTAGTGTTTTGGTAGGTGTTCCTTCTATTTGGATCTTTATCTTATGTGATCCTAATGGTGTATTATAAACATCATGATGAGTCTACGGTTGGGTTTTCATCCCAATCCATTCTTTCTTGGTGGAGGATCCTTAAGTTTGGTTTGAACCTATAATTATTCTTCACGACTTACAACTTAATTCGAGCTGTTGGATCTTGCAAAGTTTTTTCATGGCTTATGGATCTAATTGGCACATTTTTTGATGATGTTACATTCATGGATGACCTCCTTGTGTGATCACACTTGATTTCATATCCATCTGGAGGCGTTCCTTATGATTTGGGTCCAGAACTATTTGTTGTAAAATATTTTTTTCTTCATTCTTGGAGAATGTGATCTTCTTGGCTGACATATGTTTTGTGAAGCTCTATATATTAAGGCTTATGATCTTTTTTAGGAGAGATTTTTAGATGAATTATCCTTGGAGGTTAGCGTTAGGGTTTGAAGTCTTGTTTTCTATTATAATAAAGCATGTGTGTTGAAATCTTGTAATCTACATGTTGCAAGCTATTGTGATGCAATTTCTTGATTTTGAGATAATGTGAAGGTTTGAATGAGAATGTTTGTTGTTCATTGATGATTTATTATCATTCTAGAGTTGATTATTTTCATTGTGTTAACTCTTTCTGTAAGGATTTTTTGGACTCTATGAGTTGCCACTATCCTTGACTGCATTAACATGGGATTGATCCAAGTGAAAAAGGTATAAAGCCAAGCCACTCTTAGTTTTTATATAAAATAAGTAGAGCTAAAATGCTTCATTATGGGTGCTAATAACCTACCCATGTCGACTTCCCTAGTACCTGTGTTCTATAGGAAGAAAGCCCCCTGGTAATAGGGAGAGAGCATGCATGTAATCCCGAATGAGAGTCCCTTATTAAAGATCCAAATATTTTTAGTTTACCAAAAACCTTCTATTTGCTAACTCAAGGTGGCACCCGTGCCTCCAAAGACATCCCACACTCTCACAGTTCTTAGTAGAGATAATAGTTCCTTGGAAAGTGATGCCCCTTTGAATCCAAAGTATGGTGTTCCTGAGAAGTGAGTGCACTATAAGGAGGAGCTTGTGCCTCCAGAATTCTAAGCTATCTGATCTGAATAAGAATAATTCAAATTTATTCATAGTAGGAATTCAATAAATATTATCTCAACCAGCCACATGATTGTACATGTCTTCTTGATATCTAGCATAGAACAAAACATTATGTTTATTGTGTTTGATGTGTGTCAAAACAATAGATTTTACAAATAAAAACACTCTTTTATTAAAACATGCCAGTGTCTTTAAGAAGTCAGTCAACAACCTAACTGGTCAAAACTAAAACTTGCAAACTATCAACTAAAGCCTACAAATTGTCAAAATTTCCTTTGGAATCTGCAAACAAACAACTATCATAAATTGCCTCAATTGATCCATTTAATTGTTGTAATTTCTTATTTATTGCTACAATTGAACACTTTTATTACCACAATTGATCCCTTTTATTTCCACAATTATCATTATATTGCCGCAATTGATCATTTTTATTGTTGCAATTGACCTTGTTTATTACCACAACTGATAGTTTATTGCTTCAATTACCACTTTTATCACCACAATTAACATGTTTTATTGTTGCAATTGATGTTTTATTGTCGTAATTGATCACTGTCCCTATTCTTAAGATATATATGTTTCATCAAATCAATTCCATTAGCTTGTAACCTCTAGAACATCAGTTCCTTGATTTTCTAGTCAAATCATACCCCAATATCAAATAGGATTATACCAAAAATTTTAACATTAGGAAACCTTTGTTTTGGGTCCAAGTAATTATTTAGGATTTGTTAATTTGATAGGTCAGATTATATTTTTCTTGATCTCTATATCAAATATTATTAAAAAAATCAACCTTGACTCCACACTTCATCTAAATCTGAGTCAAATCAATATTCAACCAACTTTGAGATAAAGAGAAGTCAAATTTTGTCCTTGATATTGATATTTGTAAATAGGAACTTGTTGGAGATTTACCAGCAGGCCAGTACAGACTGTATGTTTGTCATTGATGACAACATATGGATTGTAGCATGCATGGAAGTCTTATGCAGTAAGCTTTCAACATATGTAGCATGGACATGATATCAACATGATATCATGGGTGCAGAGGTTAACTATTAGTACAGATAGTTATATAGCAGCTTATGTTAGCAGTGTTCTTGACAGAGTAACATGCAGTGTTCTATGTATGGTTGTCTGTATAGTTATCATGGAGCCTTGCGCACTTGGATATATGTTGAAGACATGTTAGTGATTTTTTAGTCATGGACACATAGTCAGATGATGAGTAGAAGTGAATTTATGCAGTCGCTATTCACCAGTAGCAGTTTCCTATGTTTATTTAGAAGAGCCGACAGTGATTTTATTGGTTCTAGAGTTGCGCCTATCTTGTGGGTATGCACCCTTGGATTTAAGCATAGAGGAGAGTTAGTGATGTTTGGTTAAGAGTGCATGAAGTAATTCAGCTTGAGGAGAAAGATCCAGTTGTTTTGGTAGAGCTGACAGTGTGTAGCATGCATCTACAATTATCTTATTGGATAGGTCCCAGAATGTGTTGCGTGCATAGTAGAGCTGACATAATGTTTATCAAAGTTTGTTATGGTTTCTCTATTATGATTTCAAGGTGGTTCTAATAGGTTGACTTGATTATATCATTTAGAGGAAAGATATTTATAAGTAGTCATTTGTGATTGCTTGAGTGTGGTTCATGGTTGATTAAGCAGAGCAGAGCAGGGTGTGCAAAGTGTTGAGCCATCAAAAGAAGGTCTATGTGACCAAGTAAAGTATTTGTGCTATACATTGGAACTGATCTAGATAGAATGTCAAAGCATAGTTCACCAAGATCCAAATATAGTGTGTATCTGTTATTCAAAAGGTTGTAGCCTTTGCCCCTTTGAGCAGTGAGCTCTCGAATAGTGTGTCCTCTCCCCTAACAGGGATAATTTTAAAAGACTCCTAATAGGTTCTGACCCTTGACCAGGTCTACTATACTAAATATATTGTAAAGCCACTCCTAACAAGGTTAAGGATCTTCTAACAAGGATCATAATACACTAGTGCAGAATATTAGTGGGTGTCAATTCCCACTGGGGTTTTTACCTATTTGGGTTTCCCCATAACCAAAATATTGGTGTTGTAGTCACATGTTCTTTCATTGTATTTATGATTTATGTTTAAGTATACTTAATTGGATAAAGAATTGAAACTTGTAGATAACTGATTCACCCCGCCCTCTCAGTTATCTCTTGGGACTATTGCTAACAGAACTAAAACCTATTAGAAGAGGTACTCCTTTGTGTCTACATGAATCATATCTTGTCATCAAACCAGTAGAAAGATGTCTCTTCCATTGTATACGTTTGGTCATAGACCCATAACCAGATCTTAGACAAGGAATAACCCAAATGATTTATACATCAACCCATTCCATGATCCATGGGAAGAAGAACAAGAAGACATCATTTATGATAATGTAGATCCCTTCATGTATTCAGAAAGTTTCCCTGAGACAATACAACTTCTTACTGATCCCTCCATATTTCAAGGTATAATTGAGGAAGAACTAGGATATATAGAACAAGATGAATACTCCTTAGTATTCGATGTCATGGTAGAGAAAGATCCCCATTAATAACTAGCTATGATTTTAGCTAAAGGAGTAAAACTACCCCCTAGATTTTATGTATCCACAATATGGCTTGAAAACCTATTAGTAGGCCTAGATTCAACACAAGCTACAATATCTCAGACCACATATAGTCCTAAGTCTTCATAATCATAATCATTCTCATTTTTTGTTCAAAAATATACACAAGCTAGTTACCTATTTTGCATGGGGCATTTCCCAAGCTATAATGAAATTTAAAGGCATTCGTAGAAGTCAAAACATTGTGGGTTCTAAAACTAGCTCATCCACCATAGTTGGTTCATCCCAAGTAGTTTCCTCAAGTGTTATCACATCAAGTGCCCAAACCCAATTATCAACACACCATACTCATTATAACCTATTTTGCACTACCAAAATGATATAATCAATTCCCATAGGATTCAAAACTTGAGAAATACAAAGACAATTAGGATCAATATCTATCGGTCCTATGTTCAACGAACTCCCACCGCGGATTAGGCCTCTATTTTAACATCAACCTAATATATACAATCTCAAAATTATAGTCTATCACATTTCCAACAAATCCTACCACCTAGAAATCAAAATTGAATCTTTGGTAGATCATATGTGCCTGCACCACAACTCCACTATCCAAGGAAAGCTCATGTATCTGCTACCAGATAATAAATACCACAACCAAATGTTGGAAACTTGCTATAATCACAAGTTTATATCCTTATGCAACAAATGAAAAAACTATAAAATAAGTTTTAAGACCTTCAAAATCAAGGTCAAACAATTTCCTACATTATAGAGGACTTGTACCCATACCCATTTGATCATTTGATATATATGCCTCCATTCCCTGCGCACTTTACAATACCCAAATTTGACAAATATTGAGGAAAAAATAATCTTGTATAGAACATTATGGAATTATTTACAAGCTTCATGGAGGTTTCTCATGATGAAACCTACCTCATGTGACTATTTCCTCAAAGTCTAGCTAGATCAGCAATGGCATGGTTCTCACATTTACCTCATGGTATTTAATCTTGGGGCAAGTTAGATAAAAAATATTATCACCCACTTCCATCATAACATAGAATGCAAGGTCAACATCAAGGACCTCTGTGACACAAAATAGAAAGCAGGTGAATCCTTCTCTAGTTTCCTTCAAAGATGGATAAGTAAATCTAATCACATTTCCTTTGATGTTCTTGAATAACATCTCATAGTCATGTTTATTATAACCTTGTCCTAGACACAACTTACACTATTGAGTTACAACTTTCTCAAACCTTAAGAAAAATTGATCGAAAAAGGAATGCCATGCGAGAAAAACTTGATCAAAAGGGGAATCCTTTCTGACCTCAATAAAAAAAATGCCACCAAAACCCCTACCGACAAATAAAAGTGGTGGAATAAAAACAAGAACATCACTAATGATGGTGTCACTAATGCAAAAACTATTGATTATGCCCAATCCAAACTCAGTGCGAAAGGGGCACTTGTGAAAAATTAAACTATGGTAACAAACACACTAGTGGTAACAACTCAAACTTCTAACTTATCTCAATCCAATACACAATGACCTCCAAGAGATCCTTTCCAAAAATAAGAATGCACAACATTGGGATAACCCATTGAATCAACACTAAAGAAGTTAATCCAAAAAAACATGATCAACTTACCTAAAATATCATAAGGATAATAATTTATGCTAATATCATCGATTTAAAGGTCATAAAAAATTCAATTGTTGTAGGCTTAGGAAGATAATACAAGATCCCATCGAGCAAGGCAAATTTATGTAAAAAATGAAAAAACAAGGGAAAACACAGATCCTGCAATCTTTAAAGATCCCTTGTAGATTCAGAAGAAAGGAAAAGCCCATGTGTCTGGTAACTAGTTAAACCAAACCAACTATATTTATTCTTTGTTAGATAATTTGATAAATTGAATCAAACTGGTAAATGACCAAATCAAAACTATCACCATCAAGGATAACAACTCCAACTGCACTGTAACCACATGCCGCTCCAAGGTTATCCTACAAGGGGAACCTTCAACTTTAGTTGCACCTCCTAATCTATAGTATAATCAATTGGATCACCTCAAGCACACACATGCTCATATTTCTATTTTTGAGCTCCTATGCATATCATCGCAGCACAAGCAAGCCTTAGATCAAGTCCTTGAAAATGCAATCATCCCAAGGGACATAACTCTAGAAAACTTCCAAATGATGATCAACTACATCACTTCCAACAAGCATGCTACATTCATAGACCATGACATACCCCTACATAAGCCTTTGTATAATGATCCCTTGCATCTATTAGTGCAAGTGCATAAACACACAATCCAACGAGTCCTCATAGATGGAAAAGCATGATTAAAAATTTGTACTTTAAAAGTCATAAAAGCCTTGGGGTATTTAGAGTCAAGTTTTGATATCACTAGAAGGATAAACATAAGATCCTATGATGAAGAATAGAGATATTCAAAAGGTGTCCTTATCTTTCCCATAAGGTAGGACTAGTAGTCAAGAATACAACATTCCAAATTCTAGATCTAGAATAAACACACGATCCAACTAGTCCTCATATATGGAAGAGCATGATTAAAAATTTATACTTTAAAATTCATAAAATCCTTGGGGTATTTGGAGTCAAGTGTTGATATCACTATAAGGATAAACATAAGAGCCTATGATGAAGAATAGAGATCTTCAAAAGGTGTCCTTATCTTTCTGATAAGGGTATATTAGTGAAGAATACAACATTCCAAATCCTAGATCTAGAACTAGGGTACAACATGCTACTAGGATGTCCTTAGATACATGAGATGTAGGTAGTACCTTCTACTTATCACCAATACATTAAATTTACTCATCAAGGTATGAAGATTATTATAGAAGGAGACCCCAATACATTTTGGTATTGTAATATCTTAGGAGGTAGCACTAAAAACCAAGTACTGGTGAATCAAGAAGCAAGTACACTATATACCTCTACTTCCCGTAAAAACACACCAAGCTTAGGGATAAAAATATTAATCCTAGATAGATGATGTAGTGAATATCACTATGAGGAATTTTTCACCATCATTAAGCTACCTCTATCTCATAGGTCATACAACCAACCAAGATCTATTCAAACAACATAACCTATTATTTTCAACTACCCACCCTCTACAACATTCATCAAACGGGGGGGATCTAAGTGAATACAATTTAGATGTGTAGAAACCTGAAAATGGTTCACACTTATGTGTCCCCGTTTAACATGTCTTCTATCTTGTGACATTTCTCAATTACTACCATTTCCCTCATTTTGCATCGTAACCTCGATCTCTTTGGATGAATCGATCAAATCCAAACTATCATCAAAACCAATCCTTATCCATCCTAAATATTCCTAAACTGATCCTAATCAATCCTAAATCATGTCAAACCTTCCTAAATAATTCCAAATAAGCCCTAATCAGTCCAAGATCATTTCAACCAAATTTGATCACTTTCAAATCAATTCTAGGGCATTGTCAAGGATCATCGATGTCCAATCAAATCACTTCCAAATTAGTCCAATATTTTCAAATCCTTGTTAGTTCAATTCAATCCCAAATAAATCCAAGGAATTGTGAAATTTCATCAATGCCTAATCAAGTCTCTTTCAAATCAATCCAATCCTGAGCACATTGTCAAAGTTTATCGATGCCTCGTTGTCATCATCCTAATCCAAGTCAATTAAATAGCATTTTCCAAGTTCATAGATGCTATTTCATCACCATCAATCAACCTAATAGCATTTTCAAAGTTCATCGATGCTATTTTATCCTATCACCCTCAATCACAGACATTGTCAAAGTTCATCAATGTTGGATCATTCCCTAATCGGTTTTAAATCATGAAAATTGGTTTAAACCCTTTTCAAATCTTTCAAGAACAAACCCTTTATGATCCTATGTCATCATTTGGTCAATCATTTTTACTAATTTTTCCCCTTGGGATAGATAACCCATAGTTTATCCCTTTTGTATTAATTTATTTATTAGATTAATTCTCTCTATCCTATGTCTCCCACAATTAATTAATTTCATATTAATTAATTATTCCCTTTTCCATGAATTTTGGAGTTTTCATTAATTCCTAATTTATCATTTTTGGGGGGAATAATGAATTTTCAAAATTTGAAAATGTGACTCTTACACATTCCCCCAAATTGTGCTTCATTTTTATTACTAGTTAGCTTCCACTTTCTTCCATCCTTACCTCTAATATTCTCCCCCTAATTGTGCTTCACCTCTTACACTTTCCCTTCATCATTTTCCCTATTAATTTTCCTCCATCTTTCTATGCCAATTTTCCCTTAATTTGTGCATTCTTAAAAATGCATATCTTCCCCTTGTCATAATGTGTCATAATATGACACTTTTCTAATTTGGCCTCTCATTTTACTAATTTGTACATTAATTTGTCATAATTATGACATATTTTCAAGTTGCACACTAATTTTCCCTTTTTAGTATTTTGGCTCTCAACCCTATAAATTGAGCCTCATTTGCACTAATTTGGCTAACCACTCTTGAAGCACTTTTGCTATCATTTTTATCCTAGTATTCTCATCATTTTTCTTTCAAATTTCTCTGTGCATTTCATCATTTTCAAGAGCTACACAATCTCATTTTATGGAGAAGAAAGGAGAACATGGGAACTTTACTTGAAGGGGGTTTTATTATATTTTAATTCCTTTGTATTTCAAGTAGTTTTCATGATATGATTAGATAGGTTTTCATGTCTTTGAGATTTTTTTGGTTTCCTTGATATGCTTTCCATGCCTTTTTATCAATATGGACATGGGTTATCAATGTTACAAATATTTAGGTATAATGGTACTATTGGTCTATGATCACAACAAGGACTAGAAAATTGTTTTTTTCTATGAACATAGAGGAATAAACAAGGAATAAGATATGGTCAATCTTGATCAAGTTTTTTCATCCATGAAATTTCCACTGAAACAACATGAGGTTGTTGAGAAAAATAATAGACAAGACTATGGACATACCTAAATCAATAGCATACTCCAACAATTATTACCACAAGAAACAAAAAACACAAACATACAAATGTCCCTTGAGCAAGAAGCCTTGGGTTATGTTGAAGAAGAGATATTTGATGGGTATTGCAGAAAGATGGATTCTCATGAGCATGAGTGGTATACCCATCTTACTTTAAGTACCTTTTCCATAGCTAAAATGTTTGACCAACTTATCCTAGTAGAAGAACCTTGTGTAGAAAAAAATGTTGATGTCAATTCTATGAGTGGTCCATCTACCTCACATTCCTAAATTTCCAGAACCATCTTTACCATCCCCTTTTCTCACTATGAGTCTCAACCTAGTATTGACCTATGCTTAGTAAAACCTAAATTGGTTTTTTTGGGTCCAAAAAGGACCACTTGACATAGATATATTCGAGAATGACAAGGACATTATTGAATTATTAGGGATTCAAGAAGGCATACCCTCAGGAAACCACAAAGAAGGATTCTACATATGTTTTTCAGAGAAACATACTTTGGGGAGACAATTATTTTTTCTAGCCAACAAATTAAAAATGATAGATAAAATGAAAGGTCATCTGGTGAAATTTGAAAGGCACCTTTTGACCTTTAAAAAGAAAAGATAAATGGCCTATCTTCATGGGTAAACCTCTCTAAGGAACTGGAAGATGAAAAGTTGGAACCTCTTCCCATTGATGAAGAAGAATCAACATTACTAACAAAGGAAACACAAGAAGGAAACTTAGGGGATGAACAAAATCCTAATAAAATCTATTTGGAAAAATCTCTCCCCACAAGAAATAAAAGAGTTCATAATCTTCTTTAAGGAAAGACATATAAATTTCACTTGGTCATATGCGGATACTCCATGCTTGGATCTAGAGTTAGTGCTTCATTATCTTCCATTGTTACACAATATGGAGCTAGTTAAATAGAAACTCTAAAAAATGCATCCCCACATTGATTTGTTAGTAAAATCAGAGTTGACGAAACTCTTGGATGTAGGATTCATCAGATCCATCAATTATTCTAAATGGATTTCTAACTTGGTACTAATAGCTAAGCCTTTAGGAGAACTTCAGATATGCACAAACTTCATATATCTAAATAAGGCATGTCCTAAAGTTTACTTCCTTCTACCCAACATTGACTTAATAGTAGACTTAGTAGTAGGAAATCAAATGTTATCCTTGATGAAGGAATTTTAGAGTTATAATCATATCAAGATAGCTCTTGAGGATCAACATAGAACAACATTCACTTGTGTATGGGGTACCTATTACTGAAATGTGATGCATTTTGGCCTAAAGAATGCTGGTACTACATATCAAAGAATAATAAAAACTATATTTCATGACATGATTTATAAAATAATGAAAGAATATGTAGATGATTTTCTATCAAAATATCAACTGAGGGAAACACATCTGCAAGTGTTGGGTCCCATATTTGATAGGTTTCAAGAGTACAAGGTTAGGCTGAATCCAAAGAAATGTGACTTCAGGGTAACTTCTAGAAAACTCCTAGGATTCATAGTATCACATAGATGAATAGAAGTGGATCTAGCTATGTATGTAAAATACCTTCATAGGACTAGTTCATCAAAATATCAATTCAATTATGTAAAATATAGCAATTTCAAAGTAATTGAATGAAAATCATGACAATAAGAATCCTATGGATCTCTAATAAGAAAATCTAAAGTAATGCTCTCAGATTTAGCATTCATTAGAGACATCTCTAGAATGTGAATTATGATTTTATGATGCAATTATGCCTATTATAGCTCAAATTATGCTAAAACATGCTAAGAATTCACAACTAAAATGCCTATAATGTGGATGTAATCAAAACTATGAGAGTTGATCCTTTTCTCCCAATTTTTCCCTCCATTTATAGATTTTCCCAAAGCTTAGGGGTAGAGTAAGATTAACTGTGATTAGGTTTGAGTCAAGTTGATGGTTTCAAATGTTGAGACAATTTAAATATTTTGTTCTCAAAGGTTGGAACAAAGAGACAAAATGAATGGTCAAGATGCATTCTCAAGATGTGTGATGGAGAAGTGATTTCTCTTTGATCCATGTGAGCTCAATCCTTAATTCCCATTGGTTGATTTGATTTTTGTTCATATGTGGTTGGTGAGAAAAATAGGAATTAACAAATGATTAAATTGATTTATCTTAGCCATGTGTACCCCTTGAATGGGTTGGATTAAATTTTATTTAACTATACAATTAATTTGATTTAAAATCAATTGCATAATTATATGATCTTTTTTATTTAATTAATCTTTTTAGATTTGATTTTGATTAATCCATGATTTTGTCCTTGATTCCTCACTTTAATTTAGCTTGACCATTTTTATGTGTATACACCAGCTAAAGTGAAAATAATACTAGAGATGCCTCCACCTAAGAACTTAAAACAACTTAGAGGTCTGATACGAAGGCTGCAATTAATCTAGAGGTTCATAACACAATTAGAAAATAGATGTCATCCATTCCAACATCTTCTACATAAAGGAGTCAATTTCACATAGACATATCACTGTCATAAATCATTCCAAGTTTTGAAGGACTACCTGCTGAGTGCACTAGTCTTGGTACCACCCACACTAGGAAAGCCTCTTCTACTATACACATCAATAATGAAATCTACATTGGACACCCTACTAGCATAACATGATGATCAAGGAAAAGAAAGGGATATTTACCATACTAGTAGAATGCTAGTAGGATATGATCTAAACTATTTAAAAATAGAGAAAACATGTCTTGCAGTTGTTTCTTCTTTTTAGAAGCCAAGGCATCATATGCTGAGCCACAAGATGAAACTCATAGCTCATATTGATCCACTAAACTATTTAGTCAGTAAATAAATTCTTACTAGAAGACTCACCAAATGGGTTATGATTCTTAGCGAGTTCGATATAAAGTACATAGATCAAAAAGTGATAAAAGGATAGGTGATGGCATATCAACTAGCAGAGGCACCATTAAAAGATCATTAATCAATCACATCAGAGTTCCCATAAAAATCCATTTTTTCCATAGAAACATCAACAATAGAAGTATGACAACTATACTTTGATGGATCCTTCACTAATCATAGTGCAAGGGCATGAATTATCCTTATCACCCCACAAGGCAATGCAATTCTTGAGTCCTATAGACTCAAAATTTAATGCACCAATAATATAGTCGAGTATGAAGCTTTGTTCATATGATTAAAGATAGTCATTTAGTGGAGAATATAAAACATCAGATTCTATGGAGATTCCCAATTAGTCATTAGCCAAGTGAATAATTATTACATGACTAAGGATGAAAAATTAATCCCCTATAGAAAGATGATGGAACAATTATTGTCTTCTTTTCAATATATCATCTTTGAGAAAATTCCAAGGGTTTAGAGTAAATCCATAGATGTGATTGCTACCATAGCATCCCTCATTGACATGCTAAGTAATGAAACAATGTTTGAGTTCCTGGTTGATCAACACATGATCCCAACATATATAATACCACTGTCTAAGTCAGTATGTGTCCTTTTTTTATCCTAATTCACCCAAGTATCAAGATGTCTACACTTACCTTAAGGATAACTACCTTCCCCTAGACTTGTCCTGAAATCAAAAGAAAACCCTTATCAAGCCTCTAGATATACAATTGTCATGGATACTCTTTATATAAAAGGTCCTAATGGTACACTCTTAAGATGTCTCAATTCAAAAAATCCCAAAAAACCTTGTATGAGGTTCAAGAAGGTGTTTGTGGGGACCATTTGAGTGGTAATAATCTAGCAAAGAATCTCCCAAGAACATGGTATTAATTTCCGACAATGGAAATAGATGCTTACAAGTATGTGCAAAGATGCAGATAATGCCAAGTACACAAAGATCTCATACATGCACCGATCAAGGAGCTACAATCTCTCACTTCACCATGGATGTTCTCACAATTGGGGCTTGACCTCGCTGGTAAAATCCATCCCAACTCTTCCAATGGTCATAAGTACATCTATTACTACCACAAAATATTTTACTAAATGGGTTGAGGCCATTCCTTTGACCTATATTATTGTTAAAAAAAGTTCCATGTTCATCCTGAGCTATCTTATTTGTTAGTATGACATCCCTCAAACCATCCCCATAGATAATGATACACATTTTTAGAAAAAGGATGTTGAGGACTCGTGTCAAAATTTTGGCATTAAGAAACACTTTTCATCTATTTATTACCCCCAGGGAAATGACCAAGCTGAGGCAACGAAAAAAACCATCCTCAAGATACTAAAAAAGGTTTTCAATGACACTGGTCAAGACTGACACCTCCATCTCAGTCCTACCTTATGGGCATATAGAACCTATGTATTCACTCCAATGGGGGAAACTTCCTATTCCATAGTGTATGGATCAAAGGCAATACTACTCATCAATGTTTTATTACTATCTCTTAGAGTGTCTTTGCAAAACATTGCCATAGATGAAGACTATAGAGTGGCCAGGTTATGTGAGCCACAACTATTGGATGAAAAACATCAGAAAGAATTTAATCATTTGCAAGGTTATCAAAATTACCTTAGAAGGGGCTATGCCAAAAGAGTTATACCAAGAGAATTTGATGGAGACTTGGTCCCAAAGGAAAACCAATGAAATCTTACAAAAAGAGAAAGGTCAAGAAAAATTGAGCCAAACTAGTTAGGGCAATATTTAATTATCAAATCCTTTGGAAATGGGGCTTTTCAATTGGAAACACTAGAAGGAGATCATCTCCTAGACCCCATCAACAACATGTACTTAAAGAATTTCTATACCTGACACCCCAAGGTCAAGTGTACATAGTAAAAAACATAAAAATATAAGGAAAATATATAAAAAATCTGACAAATAGACACCATTGTGTAGGTACCTTGGTAAAAACCTAGAAAATAGGCATCAAGTGTGAAGGTCACACTTCACCATCCATGAAGTCAAAAGACTAGCTTGCACTCACTAATGCACATTATTGAGAAGGTGAAGAAAACTTAAGAAGCAATGTCCTTATGTGCATACATGCTTATCCTTGATCTATATTGGTCCATTCAATGGGGGGGGGGGGGGGGGGGGGGTTGATAAAGTCCTAAAAAATCCCTAAAAAAGTACATAAAGTTATGAAAAAATCCCTAAAAATTGCATAACATCTTGAAATAATCCTAAAAAATTAATGAACATCAAAACATATAAAAAACCCTTGCAGTAAAAATATCTTTGTCATGACAAGAAGAAAGTAACATCAAACATCAAAACTCATATCAAAATAATGAGATTCATAAATTTAAAATGGAATCATAAGACTTGTCTTTTATCAATAATCAAACCTATCATCAACTAAATCAATCAATCAAACAAATGTCTAATGCAGTGACATATATACTTGAAACTAGATGAATTGGTCTTATATGAGTAGCCCATTTATGAAACTAGACACATCCACATCAACATATATCAATCCAAACAATGATCAATAAGGATGTTGGCCAAGTCAGTCATGCTATTTTGTTATCAATTTATATTTCACGATTGTGTTCCTATGCTCTTCAAGGATACCACTAAGTAGTTAGAGTGGCCAAGATGGATCATAATCTTGTTTTCTTTGTTTGTTGTTTGTGGATTGTTTCGATGAAGTTGTGGGGAAATAATGTTTGGGGTGGATTTGATAGGTACTATCATTTCTATGGTATTCACACATACCTCGAATTCAAACATATGAACCCTAGGATAGAGTGAAACATTCCTTTTTTGCAATCTTCTTGTTCAAAAAAAGATCATAACAATGTCTAGATGGTCAATATATGGATTCTTCAACATCTTTTTTTTTCAATTAAGGCACAATGATGAGAATGTTGTTAATATTTTGAAAATACTTGGATTCATCATGTTTTGACTACAACTCACTAAGTATTCTCTTCTAATTGATTCATTATTCTCACTAACTTTCTGCTAACTAATTCAGTCAGCCCAAAGGTTGTGTTCTTAGACACATCATTTATCATTCATCATATTTTTGTATACATTATTAATATTGTATGAGAAAACTACAAAAAAAGAAGTGCATTCATACATCATCATCATATAGGGAGCATATCATTATTGTATACATCATTATTGTATATAGGAACCATGTAATCAATGCATACATCATCATTATCATCACAAATTAGAATTCATATAACTAGTGTACATATTAGAGTAATTATATCATTATCATGTAATCAATTCATAAAT
Source organism: Chamaecyparis obtusa (assembly GCA_027943335.1). Classification (NCBI taxonomy): domain Eukaryota; kingdom Viridiplantae; phylum Streptophyta; class Pinopsida; order Cupressales; family Cupressaceae; genus Chamaecyparis; species Chamaecyparis obtusa. The sequence continues at coordinate 1,153,247 of BSBK01001669.1, forward strand.
CATCATATATAAAATGCATTCATAAGAACACACATAACATAAGGAAAATCATAAATGCTACCAAAAAGATGTATCTCATTAAAAAGTGTTTGAGTACAATAAGGGATCACAAGATGAAAGAAAAATAGCATCTATAACACAACTTTATAGAATAGAGAAAAAGTCAACTAGTTCTCCCACCCTTAGCATGGGTAGGTGTAGAAGGTCTTTCTCTAGGTGGAGGAGGTGGTCTTGTCATAGGTCTAACTACTCCACCACAACCCTTCAATTGCCTTTAGGACTAATAACTTACTATACACCAATCAGGAAGAATGGTTAACTCATAAGCATTTTGGTAGTACACCATCTCCTCGGTGATACAAACAAGTTGACGGGCCACCTTTGAAATATCGACCCTTGTCAATGGCTTGATCATATCAATCCTATCCCGCTTAGCCCTATCTTCTTGAATCAAAGTAGAGTCTCTAGAAACCTCAAACACTATTTATATGCTTGTGAGATCTGTAGCTTGACCTTAGAGTGCTACTACCTCTACTCTAAATGTTTCCATATCATCACCATCCCCACCACCACGTTCTCCTCCAAATACAACACCCTCATTTCCCGGCTTGTCATCCTCCTCACTACTACTCTCAATGTTGTTACTAGTGCTCTCTGATCTAGAAGAGGATGATATTCTTATAGTTTCCTCTACCTCCTCTACCTTCTCTCTCACAAATGGGGCAACCTCCTCTCTCTATTTCCAAACTACACACACTAACTAGGATCCTTCCTCTTCACCCTTATCCTTGTCCACTATGATCCTCGACAAACCTAGTGGATCTCTTCTATCTTTTCCTCCTCCATCACCTTGATCCCTATTTATACCATCCCCATATCCTCCATCTTTGTCTCATAGATCCCCTCTACAACCTCTCCCACCCCTCCTTTCTCCTGCCTCCTTTCCCTCTCGCTATACCTCTACCTCTCCCTCTACACTAAGCTCCACCTCCATGTTGTGGCATACTCATTATTAGAACCATAATAGGAAATGTGATATTAGTAAGTGGAATGGGCTTATGAATCATCCACCATGCATCAAAATATGGTGAGGTACTGACATCAATAGAAGTAGATCTCCAACCCTATCTCACAGGTCTCAATCCCTAAAAATTTAAACAAGTGAAATCAGTAGGAATCACTAGACCCCAAGTAGGAATATCTCATGACCTCCAAGAAAAGAAAGAATAAAAATAAATGACATCGTGTACCTCACCAAAATGTCAGAGAATTTGCTGAGGGTTATGCAAATCAATCACATGGGCCAAATTTGTAGTCTAGCCAATGATAAATCACCTTTGTCTACATAATGTTAGGTGTGCATCCTCACCTGCCCACACTAGACATAACATGTATCACCTCCATATGAAGAAAGGAAGCATATCTAATTGCTGCCTCTAATAAACTATATGGCACATGTGACTTTGAATAATGACCCCCTCATACATGTACACATAGGGAAACCTAATGAGTCCAAGGAATGGACCCATTTTGTCAATAATTTCTATTTTTTTGTTATCCTTGTCATGTTATAGTCTTGATTTAAAGGGTGTAAGACTTGGTTATTGGGTATTCACTGATGTTCAGTTGAACTTGGTGTTATGGTTGAACTTATCTCAAAACTACCTCCTTAAAAAAAAAACCTCCTAAATAGTTATGGTTATGAAATTTATTCATGTTAATTATGGTAATAGTTTAAATGAATGTTATCATGAAATGAAATGGATATACCTATGTGTAATACCCCAAAAATGGGCTATAGGTTCATTAACCTCTTACATGGACATATCAAACGAAATCAACATAGAAGTCCTAACCTAAGGCACATCTAAACATCATCGAATCATAATTGATTATCTTAAATTCTACATCGAGGAATATTCCTAGTAATATTCTTAATTATCTTTAATTTAATGATTATTTGGCAATAAATCACATTCATCCTAAGTTTGATTAATTGAATATTTTCATATTTAATTAATTAGATTTAATATCTTGCCACTTAATTGTGTAATTAAATTTAATTCTATCTATTATTAATTGTATTATTTAATTTTGACAATAAATCCAATATTCTATGAATAATTGATTAAATTTTTGTTTAATTAATTAAAGCAAGTTGTCATTATTTAATAATATAGTTTTTAATAAAAGTTTGATTAAATAATTGATTAACCCATAAATCAATTATTTATTTTCAAAAATAGTTAAGTTGAGCATAAATCACTTTATTTATTTAATTAATTCATAATTATTGTGCACAATCAAAGAGCAGTTAAACTCCAAATCAAAAAATCAATGCAAAGTGTTGACTTTTTAGAACTCAACATCCTTTTGGAGTTCAAAAAGCTGATCTAAACTCTAATTTGAGTTAAAAAACTATTTTTGCATGATTTGCATATTTTTGTGAATTAAATTATCTTTATTATCAGATAACTCAAAAATCAAGCCAAGTTAATTTGAGTGATTTATGGCTTTCTTTCATGCATCCTCAAAGCCCTGGATTTCTATAAATTAAGGCTTCAGCTCATCTCAAATCATCTCATAATTTTGCAAGCTTACTTTGTCAAAGTCGTCTACGAATTGCACAACTATTTTGGAGAATTGGAATTTGGAGAATCAAAGCTTATTGCGAATCAAGGCTATTGTGAGATCAATTTGTTTTTTTTACATTCATTTAGATTCTTTTTCATATCATTGTTAGATCATTTTAGCATATCAATTTCCATATTAGCATAGATTCCATATCAAGTTTATCATTCATATTGCATAGAAAATATAAAAAAATATAGATTAATTGTATTCATTCCATATCCATCTTTTGCATTCAAATCATTCATTTAGGTGTCATCTAGGTCATTGATCTCGATAGTAATCTGAGAACATCAATCTCACACCTATTAGAAGGCAGTAAATCACTTGGTTAGATTAGATTTCAATTTTGCACAATTTTGATTATAGCTAACCTCTAATGTTTTACTAAAGTGTTGTGTCTATCTATCAGGTATAATTTTTACACACACATTTCTGGCGCCCACCGTGGGGCAACCCACCTTTACATGCTAGTTTTGATTTTTTTGGGGAGCTAAAGCCCTAAAGTTTCAAAGATTTAATTTTATCTCTCAAACAGCTTAGATTTTTTCTCTAAATTTTTTTTTTCAAGTTAAAAATATATTAGAGAAGCTACAGTAAAAAATTTAGAATTTTTTGAGATGTTTTGAATTTTAAATAATTTTTTCTTGAAATTATGGAAAAAATTAATATCTGACGCAAATCAGCATATTTTTTAGAAATTTTTATATTTTCAGAAATCTCTTTAAATTATACAGGGGGTCCATTATTTGTATTTTAAATTTGGACATAATATAATACCTCAAATAGTCAATTTAAAAAAACTAGTCTATTTTGATAAAATGGGTCTCTAGGGCACAAATGAAGAGATTTTTCTAAAATTTTTACATTTTTGGAAAGCTCTCTATTTTTTAGTAGGGGTCTCTATTTTGAATTTCTATTTTTGTGGCCAAAATTATAAAATAAAAATTAGATCTTGTTGACTAGGTCAAATGCAACAAAAAAAATAAAATTTTGTGATGGGTATGCACTTATTTTTTTTACATGATTCAATGAATGATATGGAAGTCATTTGGGTTAATTGTTGGTTATTATTGCTGATAATAATTGATTTTTAGAGCTAACCCTATGGTTTTCATAAGTTGAATAAATGTTACATATCTTGTTTGCTTGTTAGAGAGTTCGTCACTTGCTTGCATGGAAAAGTTCAACAAGAATTGCTAAAAATCAGGTAAAATCTACTAAGCGCATTGTGAGGATCCTAGGTATTCTCTTTAATCTAATAAAATTTTTATTTGGACTTAAAATAAATCTCTTATGTGTCTGGCTTGTGTGCATCTTTTCATGCTTTTGTCTATTTCTACACACTTGCATAATTGATACTAGGTTGTGACCCCTTAAGGATTCATTAAGTAGTCTTAGATACTTGTGATTGATTTTGATTGCTATCTTGGGTTATTGGAATCACTAATCCACTGACCCCTCATTCCACCCCGTGGTTGCAAGGTCAGTGCCACATTAAAGGGGAGGGGTCAACAGGACATAAGCATTAAGTGTTCCACTTGGCAACCCATTTATGCTTTTAGGAACTCACTTGTTTTCTAAGTTGGGGACTCATTTTTAGCTTGTGTGAGGTGTTAAGTGTTCCACCTTGTGGACTCATCTCATATTTTCTTTAAGCGTTAAGTGTTTCTCTTTCTTCTTTTTGGGTACTTTCGGTAGATTTTTTTTTTGGAAACATACATCTGTGCTCACATAGTAATTAGGCCCTATGAACACTATTCGTGATTCTTAAGAGATTGGATTCCCAACGAAATCCTTCTTGAAGATAGAATCCTTGTAGGTAGGGAGGATACTTAGTGCATTTCATAATCAACTTGGTTAGTGCGTCTTCTCTTATTGATCGATATATTCTCTCCCAGGAGAGGTTGATAGATCACGTGGGGTTGACATCATGAGCTTTGGTGAATCAAAATTGGTTAGTGTTCCTTCTCTTATTGATCGATACATTCTCTCCCCAAAGAGGTTGATAGATCACGTGGGGTTGACATCACAGACCTTGGTGAAACAAACTTTGTCTTAGCGTGTTGGATTAATTTGCTTGCTTTGTTTGGGTTAAAAGTGAAGAGGTGTCAAAAACTTTGGATCTGGAGCCAAGTCCCCTTGTGGTATACTATTGTGAGTCACCTTTAGAGAGGGTTAACCGTAGCAGACAATCTCTTCATAGGGAAAACTATGTTGATGAAACCTCAAGCAGTAATAGCCATTTTCACCATGGTAGCGACAACCACTATATAAATGTCCTTGTGGAAGAAATCTCCATGGGTATGGTTCATTGTTGGGTTGTCAGATCTCCCTAGCAGCTCTTGAAGATTAAGTTCTCAGACTGTGTCAAAACCCTGGTGTGCTGGGATTGGAGTTCACCCCTTTGGATCATAAAAGTTATAGATTCAAACCATTACTAAAAACCCTAGCGAGGCCAAATTTTCATTTTCTAGGGTATATGTGCGTTATTGCAAAACATTGTTGGAACATACACAATTAGCACTTTTGAGGATTAGAACGAATAAGTCACTTGATTGTTCATGCGCAAGGTTGCTTTTGCCCTTGTTCATTGTTTTCAGACATGCTTGAAATCACTTGCTTGCTATTTTGTATGCTTGTTTATCTATTTGGTTATTGAAAATGAACAAATCTGTTACAATCCTCAAATCTGGACAGTACAATTTGCAAACAAGCTGAAACTGAAAACCCTAAATTTGCAAAATTTGAAATGAAATTCTTTTCTGGAGTCAAAAGTCATCTCAGGAGGTCAGAAAGTCATACGAGTTTTGTCAAGTGTCATTTCATTACTGCCCATTTCTTGTATGATAGGGGACCCAGTGTCGTACGAGTCTTTCTGCCAATCAAATTCTAAAAGTCAAAATCCTACTTGCAACTGTCGTATGATTAGCTACCAACTGTCATGCGAGTTTTTCAACTGTCATTTCATAGTATACCCACTGTCGTATGAGTCTGCAGAGTGTCGTTTGGGAAATTTTTGAAAGTTGTCAGAAAATTATCAAAATTGCCAGATATTTAGCTTTTTCAGCCTATTTCCAGAATCTGTCGAACAAATCACTGTGTCAGGAACATAGTAGTAGCTATTGAGAATCAGTACACATGTCTCAAAGAATTAGTACACATGAAGAAGAAATTCTAATCTCAACTATGATGAAATAGATCCACGCTATGCAAGTCAAACTTAACAAACTTGAGAAAGAAAAGGAACCTAAAGAGTTCTCCATGGAAGCTCTGTGCCCTTTTCCATTTGATAAAGACTTGTACATGTCACCATGCCCATGGATAGAATTTGAGAAATGTGATAATCCTTATGATAGCTCTTCCATGGAGAGTGACACATCCATCTTTAGAGACTATGATGACTATGATGATGGACAATATAATGATACCTATGACACCTCTGTTCCTAAGAGTCCTCCTCATCATGTGTTCCTACTTACTGGAAATGGGATGTCACATTGGATAGATCATGATGGTGATCCATATGATTCTGATTTTGAAAGAGATTTTGATGGCTTTTGTGGACAATATCTAGGTGATACATCTACTTCTATTGAGGAATATAAAATGTACCGTGTTGATTTGAAACATTAATACTATAAGGATCTCTCCTCAAAAAACTCTCAGGCTAAAAATAAAGATTACATTCTCAAGCAAGATCATTTTAATGTTGGACCTTTGTCTTGTGATGGTTCCCTTCCATCCCCTACTTCCTCCAATACCCGTACATTTCCTAAAGCTTTCGAGTCTTTCAAATCTTTCACAGAACCTTCATCTGACACAAGCCCTGATACTTTTCATGTGGTTCCCTATAGTTATCCTCCAGGGCTACCTCTTAAAGAAACTCAAGCTAACCTTCACTTGGCTGAAAATACTTTCAATAATGATAAACCTAAAGAGCCTAAGCCTTCATATCCTATAATCCCTACTTCAGCTAGTCCTCCACCATCTCTTCCAAAGTCATCCATACAATTCCAACATGCTTCCTTATCCTTAGAAGTGGGTCCATGTCAAGAGGACTCTAAAAATGATAAAGAAAAGAACATAAAGAAAGATCAAGATCAAGAACCTTCCATGTCATCCAATCCTTTTCATGATGTCTCTTATCCGCTTCAGGGTTCTTTTGATCTTGTACACCCTTTTTCATGCATTCCACCATGTCTTAAGTCTTCTCCTAAGCAAGATCAAGTTACTACTTACACCGTTGAGCTTATTGACAATCAAAATAACCTTACTACACTTGCACTTTCCAAAGATGATACTTCCATTAAGGTTGTTAAAAATGGTGTTGTTACTTCCAATGTTAAGCCTATTGAAGATCAAAAGAAAAATTATGCGCTTGTGCTATCCAAAGATCCTTGTCAAGATCAAAGTCTTCCATCTTCTTGTTCTACCACTCCATGTTTATTTCCACTTTCTACTCTTCCTGAGTCTTTGCAAGCTTTGAACAATCCAATCAAAGAAGGTGCTCATATTCAAGATGTCCATGATTCTTTTGAAAATCCTAATGCTCACTCTAAAGATGCTGATGTCCTTGGTTGTCATATAAATGCTGATGAACTTGTTGATTATCTTTTTGTGTCTTCCACTTCCATCCTCGGACCTCTTCCACCAATATTACAAGCTTCACATCTTCCTTCCATCTTGGGTCCTTATGTCCCTTCACTTTGCCCTCCTAACTTTCCTAATTCGCCATCCATCTTGGGTCCTTACATCCCTCCATCTCCTATCTTTCCTCAAGATCAACATAGATGCATACTCTTGAATCCTTTTCATCCACCCACCCATCTAAACCAATCATATCGTCCTTCTTCCATAGGTCCCAAGTTCTTTGGAAGTAACTTGAATGTTCAATACAAGAAAAAGAAGCAATACAAGAATCTATCAAAAAAATAGGATCACCATGTCTCCTCTAATTGACATGGACACATAAAGTCAAAAGAGATATCTAAGAAAAAAACTACAAGACAAGGATGGGTTCCAAAATCCTTCATTGAAGATATTCTCTCTAGATCATCAAAAGAAAATAAAAAGCCTACGACTATATGGATTCCAAAGTCTCTCTTGAAAGAGTCTGGTGTTGAGAAAAAAGTGAAATTGACATTCAAGCTTCCAAAGACTTCCACTTCATTTTTTTCCAAAAATATTCTTCCATTCCATGCACCTAAACCACAACCTCTGCTATCCATTCGCCATATTCCTTCACGTATTCCTTCATTCATGATTCCTCCATCCTCTCACCACCCTTCAAGGTATGTGTTGATGTTGAGCTTGCCTTCCTTTCCATCTACCCTTTCACAATCCTTCCATGCATTATCCTTCTACCTTCTATCATTTTTCCTCATTTGCCTATTCCTCCTATCTTCCAACCTCACTCGCTTTACATAAAACCCTATCATCCATTTTTGTCTTCCATATTCCTTTCCCTATCAGCATCTTTGAGCATATCATTTGAATCCTTGGTATATCATGGTTTATCCTTTCAAGGAGTATTATCTAAAAAGCTTGCCTTCTTCCAAAAAAAGAGAAATGAAAAAAAAATTAAAAATGTGCCTTGGTGAAAACCTGGAAAAAGGAACCTTGGTAGAAAAAGTAAAGAGAAATAAATTCATCCTATGGTGAAAACCACTCCCTTGTGGCGCCTTGGATAATTACCATGATGAAAACCTGGCAATCAGGCATCATGCGTAGTTCTTCTACATATTTCATCCATTCCATCTTATCTCTTTGATCTTGACAATGTTGATCTATACACAAACATTTGGCTATTTTATGAGTTGTCTTATGATGATCTTGTTTTCATTCCTTCCATGTTTAGCCTTCATATCCATCTTCCTCTATTCATTTTCTCCTATCATTATCCATTTCCCCTTTGGTCTTGATCTAATAAAAAAAAAGAAAAAGAGAGTAAAACACGGTGCTATAAAGCCTCTTGACATGTCTACTCCTTTGGATTGCATCCTTTCCTGCTCTTGCATTATGATTTTGTGACTTATCCTATGCTAGCCTTTCATTGCTTGTCCAAATGCGCTTTACATGACAATTTTTCCCTAGCTTGGGTATTCTTGAGGAGTTTTCCCTTGAGGATTTCTTCCCTTCATTCTTCTTCATTCTCTTGCCTTCCATCTCTTCCACCAACTTGCTAATCCCTCTTATTCTCCACCTTGCTAGACATTGGGACTGCATGATATGATCTTTCTTGGGAGTTTGCAATGGAAAAAGATGCTATCAAGTATACCAAGTATCAAAACCAGTATCAAAACAAGTATCAAAACCAAGTATTAGAACTAGTATAAGAACAAGTATTAGAACAATTATTAGAACACCTACTGGGGCTACACCTTTCACTTTAGTTTATGGGTTTGAAGTGGTACTACCTATTGAGGTTGAAATCCCATCAGTAAGAATCAGAATGCATGGTTTAGTAACTAATGATGACTACAGAGTGTCTAGGTTGCAAGAACTTGAACTACTAGATGAGTGTAGACAAGCAGCGTATGATCATCTCAGAGTATATCAGAAGAGAATGTCTAGAGGCTACAACAAGAAAGTCAGACATAGAGAATTTCAGGTTGGTGATCTAGTCTTGAGAGAAAATCCTAAAAATCAATCCCATTGAGAACGCAAGGGGAAGTTTGAACCCAAATGGTTGGGTCCCTTTGTAATCACTACTACTTTTGGCTCTGGTGCCTATCAGCTCTCAATGACTGAAGGAGAACAGCTCTGAGAACCAATCAACATTCTCCATTTGAAGAAATTCTATGCCTAAGGCATTCAGTCTATGGTAAGATGTCTTGAAAAAAATCTTTAAAAATTGAAAAATATCAAAAATTCAAAAAAATTAAAAAATTTTTATAAAAAAAAAAAAAAAAGTGCCTTGGTGAAAACCTGGAAACAGGCGCCTTGGTAGCAAAAATAGAATCTTTGCCAAGATGGTGAAAACCCAGCAAACGGGTGCCACTTGTTTCAAAACACTCCATCTATCAGTGCAATCTTGGTCTTTCCCAGCTTTCAGTCTTGCTTTAGTTTGTACATATCTCCCTGTTTGTTTTCAATAAGTCAGTTTGTACACCAATCTGCTCTAGCGTCTGTATCCTATCAATGCTTAAACTTGGGGGCAATCAATGTCAACTCCTATGGTCTCCAGTATATCTTAGATGTATCATATCCAGTCAGAGTCCTTTGAAGCTTCATGTGAGTCAGTCAGTCAGTCTTGTCTCCAGAAAGGATTTTGCATCTACAACAATGCAATCAACATCAAACATCAAACTAAAAACAATATGTGCTTTTCATGCTTTTATCTCCTTGTATGCTTACTGATTCGCATTGAGATTTCTGCATATTGTGTCCCTTTGAGCTCTTCAATGATGTCCTTTATAGGATTTAGAGAGTGATGACTAGGGGCATAATCTTTTCTTTGTCTTCTTCTTGTATGTGAAAATCTAACAACTTTGGAAATTCTGGATTGAAATGGTGTCCAACTATAAGAGCCTCTATCTCGAATTGGATGGCCATGCGTACCTCGACCATTGATACCCAGAAAATTCAAGGAAGTTTGATCTAACTATTGTCTTTTTGAGTGAGTTCTTTCTCCTACTATGAAACACGATCTTGCCTAAGGATGTGAATGATAAAGGGTCACTACGGGTAATTCACATTGGATTTAGAATGATCTCTTGACTGTTTGATGTGTTTGCAATGCAAGGTGTATTCAGGTCATCATGACGTTTATGTTTTGATGCTTATACAAATTGCTATATCAAAATGGACATGATATTTAGGTCATCCTGGCATTTATGCCTTGGTGCTTATATCTAATTTGACATTCTGAAAACAAAATCAATATTCATATGTCCATGGTTGCCTAGCCAGTGGGTGTTGTATTGATTCTTGTGCATACAAATCGATATTCATATGTCTATGGTTTCATAGCTAGTGGGCATTGTATTGATTTATCCGGTTACCTAAAAATTCAATGATGATAACAAATCGACATATGATCAGTGACTAGGTCCTAGGTCTTAGGTTGCATTCCATTTTGCATGTTTGCATGATCTCACAATGGCTAAACGAACTTCAATGCTTAAATAATTCTCCACTTGTCTGTTCAAATCTAACAAGAGTTGAATCCCACACGAAGGTTCCTCCAACAAAATAGCAAGTAGAATCTTTTTTTGGGATCAAAATCAAAATCTAAAATCGTTCATATTATTAACTACTTGCATAATCAACCTTCGATCATCACAGAAATCTATAATTCAACTTAATTGATTATCTTACATCAAACTATCAAAATGTCAACTTGGTCAACTATGGTCAACTTATGGTTTAACCTAGTCAAACTTGGTCTTTTGGGACCTTCCAAGGATGCAGAATGCATTCTTGAATGTGTATAACCACTTTTCCAATCAATTAACATGCTTCTAAACTATCAACGCTGACTTTTCTTGTCAGATTTCAATTTCAATCCCGAAGGGGGCATGGTATTGCACATCATTCAAGTCTGTAAATCTAATTTTATTTGGAACCGGTTATCTTTCATCAATGATCAAGACAACAACCATGTCTAGTTGCTGATTCATCAAAAGTCCTCATCGCTTGGGGCAAATCTATCATCACTTGGGGTATATCAGATTCATCAAGATCCATATCAACCTAGTATTCTCCTAATCTTGTAAATTGTATTAGTTTTTACAACCATCGGATCATAGTGTTCTTTCCTTGGTTCTTCGGCAACTGAAGGGTTCAGATGTGATACCTGCTAGTTCTGCTAAGAAAATCAAGTGTAGAACCGGTCACTCACTTCTTCGCAATCATAAAGTTCAGAATCAGGCGTTTTGACACTTTTTTTTGCAATCCTCAGTTCATCACTGCTACAGTGAACATTATCTTTGGTCATTCAGGACCTATTATCTTCATATCAAATCAATATCAATCAGCTTCTGTCTCATATCAATTATCAATTTTGAATCCGTTTCATATCTCTATCAAACATAGACTGTCTTTGAACCACTGGGCTTCTCACAACAATTCAAAGAGGGGCAAAATGTAATACCCCAAAAATGGGCTATAGGTTCATTAACCTCTTACATGGACATATCGAATGAAATCGACATAGAAGTCCTAACCTAAGGCACATCTAAACATCATCGAATCATAATTGATTATCTTAAATTCTGCATCAGGGAATATTCCTAGCAATATTCCTAATTATCTTAATTATCTTTAATTTAATGATTATTTGGTGATAAATCACATTTATCCTAAGTTTGATTAATTGAATATTTTCATATTTAATTAATTAGATTTAATATCTTGCCACTTAATTGTGTAATTAAATTTAATTCTATCTATTATTAATTGTATTATTTAATTTTGACAATAAATCCAATATCCTATGAATAATTGATTAAATTTTTATTTAATTAATTAAAGAAAGTTGTCATTATTTAATAATATAGTTTTTAATAAAAGTTTGATTAAATAATTGATTAACCCATAAATCAATTATTTATTTTCAAAAATCAGTTAAGTTGAGCATAAATCACTTTATTTATTTAATTAATTCATAATTATTGTGCACAATCAAAGAGCAGTTAAACTCCAAATCAAAAAATCAATGCAAAGTGTTGACTTTTTAGAACTCAACATCCTTTTGGAGTTCAAAAAGCTGATCTAAACTCTAATTTGAGTTAAAAAACTATTTTTGCATGATTTGCATGTTTTTGTGAATGAAATTATCTTTATTATCAGATAACTCAAAAATCAAGCCGAGTTAATTTGAGTGATTTATGGCTTTCTTTCATGCATCCTCAAAGCCCTAGATTTCTATAAATTAAGACTTCAGCTCATCTCAAATCATCTCATAATTTTGCAAGTTTACTTTGTCAAAGTCGTCTATGAATTGCACAACTATTTTGGAGAATTAGAATTTGGAGAATCAAAGCTTATTGCGAATCAAGGCTATTGTGAGATCAATTTGTTTTTTTTACATTCATTTAGATTCTTTTTCATATCATTGTTAGATCATTTTAGCATATCAATTTCCATATTAGCATAGATTCCATATCAAGTTTATCATTCATATTGCATAGAAAATATCAAAAATATAGATTAATTGCATTCATTCCATATCCATCTTTTGCATTCAAATCCTTCGTTTAGGTGTCGTCTAGGTCACTGATCTCGATAGCAATCTGAGAACATCAATCTCGCACCTATTAGAAGGCAGTAAATTGCTTGGTTAGATTAGATTTCAATTTTGCATGATTTTAATTATAGCTAACCTCTAATGTTTTACTGAAGTGTTGTGTCTACAGATTAGGTACAATTTTCACACACACACTATGTTGTTGTGCACACTAATGCTATGGTGCAAGAGTAATTAAGGAGCAAAATCAGTCAAGCCCATTCTCAAGGAGATCCATACCATGCATGTAGCTAAGGACCAAGTAAAGATGGTTAAGTAGTAACCAATAATTAAAGAAGTCAATATCTAATTGACCACAACTCAGATGGAGAAAGTTAGGGAGCTTTAATTCTCATCCTTGAGAAGGAGTAAATATAGGAAGAAGTAGTCAGGCTATATCTTCTTTGCATTTGAATAACTAATTATTCCTTGTCTGTTGCATAGTCTTCCTTGTTTCTTACATGAAATAACGTATGACTCCCTATCTCATAGGAGTGAGATATTTAGTTGTTAAGTTAGTTATTATTTCTCTTTAAATAAGTTCTGAAGCCTTTTAAAGGTTATCTAGAGAGGAGAATTTCAAATGTAATAGTTTTTTAGTTTTAGTAATAGACATAACAGTTTTAGTTTTAGTTTTAGTTTTAGTTTATGTAATAGCAGTTTCTTGGATGAATAAAATGATGTTTTGATTTTATAAGAATCTTTGTTAATTCTATAAATACTCATCCAAGGGGGCCCAATTGGTGAGTATTTCCTTGTTTCAGCTTAGTAGTTTATTTTCTTGTAGTTTATAGTTTCTATTTTAGCATTTGTCCATTCCTTCAACAACTAGAAATAGTTCCTATGATTGTTCCTATAGCTAAGGAAGACAAAGTAATTTCCCATCTATTTATTATAAATAGTATTGTTGTTAGTTGTTGGAGTTCAGTTCTAGCATTTGATTATGTTGAGTTTCTAAGTTATTTCATTTCCTATAATTTCCCTTAAGTTGTAGGATAACATGGATTTAGCTGGGACTTAGTGCACATATAGTGTTGACCCATTTCAAGTACATGTTCCTTGGGTTGAAAAGTAAATGAGCCTTCACCATAAGAAATATAGAAACTTATAATGAATGTCCAATCCATGAGTTGAGTTGTACAACCTAGCTACTAATCTGATTGGGAAGTCTAGCATTTTTGGTGCCTTTGTCAGGGATGTTGTCAAACTAAGTACCTATTGTAGCCATGAGTTTTGATTGTTTCAATGTTGTCTTTAAATTTCCTTAAATCAATGTTAATTTATAATCTCCTTCTTCCTCTTCCTCAAAAGAAGAACTAGTTGATCCAAATCCCTTTTCTAATATATTTTCCCATCTGAATATTCCACTGCCTATGGATAAATTTTCTCAAAATCAAGGTGTTGATCCACTAGCTTTGGTAATCTATCAACCAAGGATAGAAAGACCTAATCACCCAAATTTTTAATTCCCTATCACTCACCAAAATGATAACAATAATGCCAAAAAATTTCCTACTTCAATACTCCCTAAGTTATATGGCTTGGTATAACATGACCCAGACACATTCCTATTTGAATTTGACATGCCCTGTAGAAGTTATGATTACACTAAAGATGCCCATAGGCTTAAGATATTTCCTAATACTCTGAAGGAATGGACATTAAGATGGTTTATGAGTCTTGGAATAGATATTGTGAGAAATTGGGATGAATGAAATAAATGTTTCTTCAAAAGCCCAAAGAATATTGTACATGAGAAAAAGGGAATGATATCTTTAGAATGCAACAAAAAGAAGATGAGAGTTTGGATGACTATATTTCAAGATTATTGTTTAGTTTGAAGAAGTCCACATACCATGAGATAAATGAAGAGTCTTAGAAGTTTATTTTTCTAAGAGGAATAACTAGAGGTTGTATTGAAGATTTGGACCTAATGGGTGGAGGAGATATCACTCAAGAATCTTGGCATTATCTCAAAAAAATATGCTTGAATTACTCTAGAGAAACTACCAAGAAGGGAAGAGGTTATCAACCTTATATAGGAAAGTTATCTACAAATAGAGTTTCAAGGACATAAATCACACACCTTCTATTAGACATCAAGAAAGACATCATAAAAAATATGGCTACCCAATTGGATAGAATGAAAGCCAAGAAGAAGCATGAGGAGGTAGAGGCAATGCTAGCATAATATTTCCCTTATTATAGACAAAAGAAGAAAGACTATAGATGAAAGATGGTGGATAACATAAAAAGAAAGAGAATTCCTATTGAATTCAATCCAATAAAGGGAGATGATGACCGATGTTTCTTCATTTCTTAAAGAAGGCCATGGGCTCCAAGACAATTTATTACACAAGACCCCTTAAATTTTAGTGGTCCTTACTCAAATGGATATAATAATCAATGGAAACCCCCATACAATGAAAAATTTGGAGGTTATCCACCCCATCCTTGGAATAATAATTAGAATACCTGACTAAATTATCATAACCCTTCACCCTAGTGGAAAACACCTCAAAGAGAACTGGTAGGAACATCAAGGAAATTTTCCACAACCTCAAGGTTCATGGTAGTCTCCTTAGGGAAATTGGTAACAAACTTCACAATGGAGAGGAGGTCAACAATGGATAAATCAACTAGTTGGATATCTTCAGTAAACCTCAACAGCCAACCTTAATGTGACCTACTATAGCCAATTCTAATTCCCCTAAGCCTACTCAATTACTTTCACAACCTATTCCTAATCCTAACAACAAGTCACAAAATCAGCATGTCTATTCTACAGATCCTTACCAATACCCTACATATGCTGTAAATATAAGTGATATACACCTTAGATCTGGAACAAATTTGCAAGAACCAACTCCACCAGTTACAATTGAGATGCCTATGGAAGAATTAGAATAGGAGGGTACAATTACTACACTTGTCTGACCAAATTTAATGATAGTAATTGAGGTTCCAAAATAATTAGATGCAATGACTCCATTCCCTCACAAATTAGAAGAAGTACCAAAACTAAAAGAAAATTAAACTTTTGATATTATGGACCAACTAAAGCATATATGTGTTAAGATACCTCTCTTCCAAGCTATATAGATGTCCATATTTATGGTAAATCCATTAAGGAAGATTATCTAAATAAACCTAGGAGAAAGAAGAAATATCCTCAAACCATGCATGTCTTAAGTTAGTTAGAAGACATTATTCTTGGAAATGTGACAATACTCAAATAATATGATCCTGGTAATCTTGTAGTCAAGGTTATCATTAATGATATTCAAGTTAAAATGCCTTAATTTATTTAGGGGCATCCATTAATGTAATGACAAAAGATGTCATGCAGCAATTCAAGATCATCAATCTTAGACCTACACCTACTATCTTGTAGTTAGCTAATAGATCTATTGTTAAGTCTGATAGAATGGTAGAAGATCTAGTTATTACCTTGGACTCCTTGGAATACCCTATTGGCATTATGATGAATATGATTGAGTCCTAGGTGCTTGTAGTGAGTTTTAGTGTTGTCATTGCTGGCAAAATAGTGTACTAAGAAAGTAAGATCAGATATACCAGTGGTGAAGATGATTGCTCAAGAATTTCTATGTATCCAATGAATTAGTAATAACCTAGTCAGTTTTGATAAATTTGGTCTATGATGATAATCTTGAGGATTCAAATGGTGTGATCAATGAGGAAGTATCTATATAAAAATTTTTACCTACATCTATGATCAATTAAATAGATTCAATGTATAGGCAAATATTTAAGGCAAACACTAGTGATATAAAAAAGAACAGTGAATAGTTTGAGTACAGTTGGATAAATCAATTCAGAAATGAAGTCAAAGTCAAAGACCAATAAGTTTGAGTGTTTAAATGTTTAGGGCTGACATTCAAGATTTCAAAATTGGCACATTGGTGTGCTCACTCAGACAATTGTAGTTGAATTTAAGGCTAACTTAGGTAATACATTTTAGGGTTACTCCATTGACTTAAAGTTCTATATAAGGAGATGAAATCATAAATTAAGGAATTGTATTTTTGGTGATGTGGTGGTTGTTATTAATGAAAGTGGTTGAGCATTTACTAAAGAAGTGTTAGAGAAATCAAAGCACTGCATTTGAGCAGAATAGTGGATCTGTTAGGTAGAAAGTGCTACATTCAAATCACTTATTTGTGTTTCTTACTCGAGACAAGTCCTAACAAGCTTACAATGTAAATCCTTTAAAAAGGTTACTCCTAAAAGGGTAAGCATGATCCTAATAGGTTTGAATATTAAATCCTTTAACAAGGTGACTCTTAGAAGGATTTTAAATCCCTTAATCGAGTAGTTCCTAATATGAATTTACAATATATTTTAATAGGTCTATAAAAACTCTTAATTAGGTGTACCCCTAATAGGGTGATGTAATTATCCTAATATGGTAGATCAATTTGCTACAGTAGTGAGATTTTTGGGTGATGATTCCCATCATGGTTTTTCCCTCTAACAAGGGTTTACACATAAAAATATTGGTATCCTTGTGTTGATTATATATGGATGTTTTATTTTCTTTTCTTTAATGTGGTGATATCATTTACATGTTGGTTAATTTGGAAGTTGTTTAAGAATATTTTAAGATATGTGGTTGTGTTGATTCACCTCCCCTCTCAGTGCCTTATAAGACTAAAAATTGGCATCAGAGCCAAGTTTCCTTGAAGAAGCCTAACCTTTTGGGGAAGATCCTTAAGGAAGACATGGAGAGACTAAGATATAAGAGACAAATTAAGAAGAAACTTGCAGATACTAGGGAATTTATTGAGTAGTTGAAATATCAACTCAAGCAATTAAAAGAAAAAGAGACAAGAATTTGTTGAATAACTGAGTGAAAGACAAGATCTCATTAAACAACTATTTGAAGGTAGTGGATCTGAGGAATCTCAAGAAAATTTGGAAGAATTATCTTAGGAGAATGAACAGTTTCATAAAGACATGAAGAACATCAAAAGAGAGTTAGAAGCTTTGTCAATCAGAATGGGTGAAAAAATGGAAGCAAGGAAGGCAATAGAAGAAGAAAGGGAAATTGTAGATGAAGCCCTAAAAGCTAAGGTGGATGAGCTCTTCAAATCTAAACAAGAGGTTAGTACATTGCATGTAGATCTACATGAGATAAATGAACATAATCAAGAAGCCCTAAGGGAGAACAAAAATATGAGAAAAGAAAATGATAAGTTGAAAGGTGAGTTGAAGGTTGAAATTGATTTACTCAAGAAATTTAATGAAATCTCTACAAAACTTGATGAAAAACTCAAGAATCAAAGGATCCATGTGTTAGAAACTATAATTGAAACAATTATTATATTTCCATTGATGTCAAACCTTAACTGGTAAGACAGTTGCTATCTAGTAGAGTACCATATCTATTGATTGATGAAGAGGATTTGAGAAGAGAAGATAACAAGAGGACCTAAGGAAAGGTTGAGTTATGTGATACTACAATGGGTACTTGATTAGTTGGCACATTGACAAGGTAATGTGTTGTTTATATTTAACACTAAGTGAAGAAGAAATAGTGGAAGCATAGTCTTAACCAAGAAAAAGTGAATAAATTTAGTTTAAGCTAAGTGATGCTAGTGTTGACTGACCGCTAGTATAAGCTGAGAAAATTTTAGTGTCGACAGAGCATCAGTAATTGCCAAGTGTCAAAGAATTAACCGAGAAAAGATAGTGTTTTTCGAGAAGAAAAGTTTTAGCGATGACCGAGTTATCCAGTGATGACCGAGGAGATGAACACAGTATTGACCGAGCGTTAGTAATTTATAGTTTGTGAAGGAATTGAGAATCCCAACCAACATAGTTGAATTCTTGGGATATGTAAAACATGTTGACATTATTAATGAATGGTATGGAGCATTTAATACATGGTTAGCCATTTTCCTATGGATTCAAGGAGATGTTTAAGGTTATATTTAGAAGGAAAAAGAGGAGAACAAAATGATGGAGGGATTCAATGAATCTGACCTAAACCTAAGATCTATGGAAGAGATTAAGCAAAAAAAGATTAATATACCTAATCAAGGAGGTATAAGGATGACCTAATTGTGAGGTTATGTGTGTGGTGGAAGAGGTTGATGTTATTGATTGACAAACCCAAGCACAAGGATAAGCAATTGTGAAGAGCTAAATAGAATTGAGGTGATTTCTTGAAGGGATTTATGAGTAGAATGGAGATGGAGATGGAAATGGAGGTTTGTCGATAAATCAACATATGAGAGAATTGGATCTGTATTTGCAAAGTGAGTTGTATATTTCAGATCAGAATCTATTGTTACTTTCTAACCATTGTATCAATTAAAATCCTTTAATCAAGGTTGACCTAATAGTCATTTTGTAAACCTTTTGATCAAGGTGACATTCTAATGGAATGTTCTTAAGCCCTCTAACTAGGCCACTCTTAACAGGGTGATTAAATCCTTTAACAAGGTCACACCTAACAGTGTGTATTGTAAACCTTTAACATGGTTGGCTTCTCACAGAGCTCACTTCAAAAGAGTGAAAATCAATAGCATGTTACAAGTATTTTTTCCCATATTGGGTTTCCACGTTAAATCCTGGTGTTATACTTGTGTGAATGTTATTTGATGTGAATGTCATTGAAATTTTTATATCCTGCAAGTTGATTACTTTTGGACAGTGGATTGCAATTTTTCTGATTAGATATAAGTTTGTTAAATAAATACAAA
Source organism: Chamaecyparis obtusa (assembly GCA_027943335.1). Lineage (NCBI taxonomy): Eukaryota > Viridiplantae > Streptophyta > Pinopsida > Cupressales > Cupressaceae > Chamaecyparis > Chamaecyparis obtusa. Next base: position 1,172,837 of record BSBK01001669.1, read on the forward strand.
GTTAAATTTGTATATTTGGACCTGAGGTTAACTGATTCACCCCCTCTCAGTTATTCTAAATCATTCTAACAATTGGTATCAGAGTTGTTGGTTCTTGTAAGGAGAAAGTTTAAAGGTACTTGAAGCTAATGATCAAGATGTACAAAAAGGAGGTACCGAAGCTAAATAAGGAGAACTTCCCTGCATGAAAAATTTTGATGAAATTGTACTTAGTTGGTGTTGGTGATTCAACAAGACTCTATGTGGAAAATGAATATGTACTACCTGCTGCACATATGACTGCCAAGGATATGAAAGAAAAATAAGAACACAATCAAGCAATGTTGGAGATTGCATCAGCCCTAAGTTATTCTGAATTTAAAGACATCAAGAACTGTACTACTACAAAGAAAATGTGGGACACTCTTGCAGCTATCTATGGTGGGGACACAAATGTGCTGAGAGCCAAATCTGAAAGCTTGAGAGGTACGTTTGATGAAATAAAAATCAAAGAAGGAGAAAACATTGTTCAATATTGTGGCAGAGTTAAAGAGGTAGTGAATGCTATTAGAGGAGCTAATGGAAACATTGATGATGATACTGTTATTAGAAAATTTTTGAGAACTTTACTTCCTATCTATGCTATAAGAGTTTCTACAATACAAGAATCTAGATGTAGCCCTGGTAATGTCCTAACTTTGGAAGGTCTTGTTGGTAGGCTTATTGCTTTTGAGTTGTCTAATTTTGATAATTTTACTACTCACAACATTGAATATGCATTCAAATCTCAAATGGTTCTTCATAAGTCCAAGAAGGGAAAAGATAGATATGTGAACAATGACAATGAAACTGACAGTGACAGTGATACTTCTGATGATGATCTAGATGATCTTGAGGCACTTATGGCTAGAAGTCTACCGAGAGGAAAATGAAAATTCAAAGGTAAACTCCATATAATTTATTTTTCATGTAACAAAGTTGGCCATATTACAGTAAGATGCCCTGACATGACTGGCAAGGATGAAAGAAGGGAAAGAAAGTATAAAGACGAAAGAAATAACAAACATCATAGAAGGTTCAAGGACTACAAAGATAAAGGTAATAAATCTTGTTATATTGTTGAAGAAGAAATTGATAATGAAACTAGCAAATCTGATGATTGTGATATAGAAGTTGTTTAGGTTTCTATGAAAGATGATTTTGATGAAGATGAGAAAACTACACTTATTTCTTATGCGAGTAAAGGAGATAAATGGATTATTGATAGTGGTTGCTCACATCACATGACTGGTGATAAAATTAAGTTTGAAATCTTAAATCATTATAAAGGTAGAAGTGTTAAGTTTGGTAATGATGCACCATGTCCTATCAAAGGAAAAGGATCAATAAGACTAACTGATAAGATCAGATGTGACAATGCTTATTGGGTTGAAGGTCTTAACTATAATTTGTTGAGTGTTGCACAGTTGAAAAGTACTAGTTACCAAGTTGAATTTCATCACAAGAAGGCTAAAATATTTGATGCCACTGGTGAACTAGTTGGAAGTGGAGATCAAACAAAAAGTAATTTGTTTTGTCTAGACCAATCTGAAGAAACATGCTTGTTTGCACAATTTGATGATATATGGTTATGGCATAAGAGGTTGTGTCATGTGAACTTTGACAATTTGGTAAATATTAGTAAGATGAATAAAGTTAGAGGTTTACCAACATTAAATAAACCTAATAATGTGATGTGTAAACAATGTCAATTGGGAAAAATGACAAAGTCTAGTTTCAAGAGCATGACATATACTTATGATGACATTTTGGAATTGGTTCATATTGACCTTTGTGAACCTATTGGTGTGCAAAGTTATTATGGTGATAAATATTTCATTCTATTTGTTAATGACTATTCTAGAATGATGACTATGATGTTTCTAAAAGAGAAATCTGATGCCTTTCAGTTGTTTAAGTGGTATTTAGTAAAAGTTGAGAAATAAACAAGTAAAAGAATCCAAAGGGTTTAGGTTAGTTGGTTGAAGCAATGAGTTCTCATTGTGGAGACCCTAGTTCAAATCCTAGGAGGGACATCTTTGTGGAATTCTAAGTTGTGACTGTTGGTCTTCCAGTTGTTGTTTCTAGTGTGGCTACTCCTAAGGAGCTCATAAAATTGTAAAATAATGTAATAAAAAATGTTTGTAAACTATCTATAATAATAAAAAAAAAGAGTAAAATCTTGAAATGTTTGAGATCTGACAGATAAGGAGAGTTCATCTCAAATGAGTTCAATATATTATGTAATGAGAGAGTAATAAAGAGATAAATGTCTGTACCTAGAACACCTCCATAGAATGGTATAGCAGAGAGGAGAAATAGATCAATTATGGATTGTGCTAGAACACTGATGATAGAGAAGAATGTTGCACAAAAATATTGGAGAGAATCTAAGTACAACTATTTATACCTTGAACTGAGTACAATTCAAGAAAGGTACAAATGTTACACCTTTTGAATTATGACATGGTTATGCACCTAATGTGAAATAATTTAAAGTCTTTGGAAGAAAATGTTATATACTAAAAGACAATAGGAATGGAAAACTTGATGCTAAAAGTGATGAAGGCATATTCCTAGGATATTCCACTAAGAGAAAAGCTTACAAGTGTTTGAATTCTAACACTAATAAAGTTGTGGAAAGTGCAAATATTAGAGTTGATGAATATGTAGAAAAGAATGAAGTTGAATGCAAGAAAGAACCTAAAGATTACATATCTTTCATATACATGGAAGAAGGAGAGGCTAGTAACATACCTAAGATAGAAAACAAAGATGTCGAGCAACAACATGAACCTGCCGAGAAACATCAATAAAATGTTGAGCATCAGAAGGATGCTGCCAATAAATCAGAAGAAGAGATAGAGAATCTACAAGATGAACCTAAAGAGAAAGAACAAGTAGAAAGGAGATCTGAGCCTACTTTGGTACAATATGTGAGAAGACATCATAAGCCAGAACAAATCATTGGAGACAAGGAATCTAGAGTTATGACAAGAAGTAAGTTGAAAGATCAAACATGCTTACTATGTGAATTTGAGCCTAAGACAATAAAATATGCTTTAGAGAATGAATATTGGATCCAATCCATGAATGGAGAAATATAGTAGATAGAGAAAAACAAAACCTGGACATTGGTGCCAAGACTAGAAGACAAGAATGTTATTGGAACAAAATGGGTATTCAAGAATAAGCTAAATGAGCATGGAGAAGTCACAAGGAACAAAGCTAGATTGGTATGCAAGGGTTATGCACATGAAGAAGGCATTAACTCTAGGGAGACATTTGGCCCAGTTGTAACATTGGAATGAGTAAGGACTCTACTTGCATATGTATCTTTTAAAGGATTCAAAGTATATCAAATGGATGTCAAATCTTCATTTCTGAATGGAATACTGGAAGAAGTATACATTGAACATCCAGAAGTATTTGTTGACTCAAGCAAGAAGAATATGGTTTGTAAACTACACAAGGAATTGTATGGATTGAAACAAGCTCCTAGAGCATGGTATGAGAGAGTGCACACTTATTTGATAAAGATTGGATTTGAAAGGACAAATGATAACAAAAATCTATATTTGAAGACTGAAAAAGGTAAAGGGATATTGTTAGCTGAAATTTTTGTTGATGATATCATATTTGGAGGACATGATGCCCTATGCCAAAAATTTTCAAATGAGATGCAAACTGAATTTGAATTGTCTATGTTTGGTGAGATCAAATTCTTTGTTGGTTTGCAAGTTTATTATATGAAGAAAGGTATTTATATTACTCAATCTAAGTATGTCAAGGAGATACTGAAAACTTTTGGTATAGAATATTCCAGACCGGTAAGTACACCTATGGCTACTAGACAAAAGATATAAAAAAATGATGATGCAATTGAAGTGAATCAAACCTTGTATAGGTCAATGATTGGAAAGTTATAATATGTTGTCCATAGAAGACCAAATATTTCCCTACCAGTTGGGATTGTTGCAAGATTTTTTGCAAATCCTAAGGAAAGTCACATGATGGTAGTGAAAAGGATATTGAGATATCTAAAAGGAACAAAGGATTATGGATTGTATTACAAGAAGAATGTCAATTTTGAACTAAAAGTTTACACTGGTGTAGATTGGAAAGAAAATGTGGATGATAGAAAGAGCACAAGTTGTGGCACATTCTTTCTAGGAAAGAGATTAGTCTCTAGAAAAGCAAGAAACAAAACTACATTTCCCAATCTACAACAAAAGATGAATATGTAACAACAACAATGAATTGTTCAAATTTAGTGTGGATCAAGCAATTGTTAAAAGGTATGAAGGAGGAAATCACTGAGCCTTTTGTTATTTTCTATGATAACACAAGTGCTATTAACATATCAAAGAATCCTATTATGCACACGATTAAACATATTGCTATCAAGTATTATTACTTGAGAGAGCTAGCTCAAGACAAAGAAGTGAGATTGGAATATATGAATAAAAAGGAACAGTTAGCAGATATATTCACAAAATAATTACCTAAGGATGCTCATGAATACCTAAGAGGTAAATTAGGGGTGATTCCACTTAATGAGGCTACCTAGTAACATATAGGAGCATTGCATTAAAAGTGCTAATCAGAATATCTAACAAATTGATGCAGAAGAGGTCACACTTTAGAAGTTGCATAAAGTTGTGAGAAGTAAAGCATAATATGTTGATCGGTCATAAAAAAGATGACAGAGGGAGAAATAGTATTCATAGAACTAACATGAAGATATCTACATGATAAAGATGTAAGTGATAGATAAAAGTTTCTTTGGCATTATTGTCAAAGAGGGAGGGATTTAATGAACCCGAGGGAGTGATACAAAAAAGAAAAATGACCCTAAGCAAAGAGGGAGAGATTAAGTAAACTTGAACAGATAACACACTGAAGATCTAAATGAAGCTAAGGATATTAATGAAGATCTAACACATAGAGAGATGATAGAGGTTGCATCATTTTCATACTCTTTTGGATTGTATGGTTGAACATGTGGTGTTTCCATCAATACCAAAGAGGGAGATTATTGGAAACTACAATTGAAACAATTGTTATATTATCATTGATGTCAAACCTTAACTGGTAAGATAGTTTCTATCTAGTAGAGTACCATATCTGCTAATTGATGAAGAGGATTTGAGAAGAGAAGATAACAAGAGAACCTAAGGAAAGGTTGAGTTATGTGATACTACAATGGGTACTTGATTAGTTGGCACATTGAAAAGGTAATGTGTTGTTTATCTTTAACACTAAGTGAAGAAGAAATACTGGAAGCATAGGCTTAACCGAGCAAAAGTGAAGAAATATAGTTTAAGCTGAGTGATGCTAGTGTCAACCAAGTGCCAATATAAGCTGATCAAATTTTGGTGTCGACCGAGCATTAGTAATTGTTGAGTGTCAGAGAATTAACAGAGAAAACATAGTTTTTTCCAAGAAGAAATTTTTTAGGGATGACTGAGTTATCTAGTGATGACTGAGGAGATGAACACAATATTGATCAAGCATCAATAATTTATAGTTTGTGAAGGTATTGAGAATCCCAGCTGACATAGTTGAATTCTTGGGATATGTAAAACATGTTGACATTATTAATAAATGTTATGGAGCATTTAATGCATGGTTAACCATTTTTATATAGATTCAAGGAGAATTTTGAGGTTGTATTTAGAAGGAAAAAGAGGAGAACAAAATGATGGAAGGATTCGATGAATATGATCTAAAACTAAGATCTACAGAAGAGATTAAGTGACAAAAGATTAATCTACTTGATCAAGAAGGTATAAGGATGATCTAATTGTGAGGTTATGTGTGTGGTGGAAGAGTGATGCAGGAGCATCTCGGGTCCTTGGCAATCCTATGTCGCCAAAAATAATTTGGAGTTTGTTTGTGTTGCTCAGTTTCTACTTTGACCGAGTTGGTCAGTAGTTGGTCAGTTTCCTTTGGTTACTGAGTGTGGTCGGTTATTTCTTGGGTGATCAGTTATTTCACTGGTGCTCGACATTGCCTATCTGTTGCTCGGTTATCTTTCTCACTGACAGGTTTAGTTTTAATTCCTGTTGTGGCTGACTTGTGCATTTATATTGGATCATGGATTTAATGTTGGAATTCATCATTGGGAAGTGTGTGGTCCTAGATTTGACAATTACTTCTGTTGATTGTGGATCTGAAGGCTGACTCAGCTTGGTAGCTTCTTATATAAATGTAGTTGTTGGTTTAGAGTTTAGGAGGCAATTTTTGGATAGGAGTTGGGAGAAGATAAAAGTAGAGATTTTGAAAGATCCTCACATGTTTGAGGACTTCTATGATTCATTCTAATATCTGGCCCTAACTAGGAAGGCCTTACATCCTGGCATGTATGGTTCTATTACATGATGATATATGATAGATATGGCATTCTCTCTCTCACTGTTGTTGTTTATTGCTTCTGCATGTCTTGGGTAGGCTTGGATCATTAGGGTGCACCATTGTTTGTCCCCTCTTGCTCCCTACCTTGCATCAGGTGGTATCAGAGTGAGGTGAGATCTAGATCTAGTTTTGTGGATCTAGGTTTGTAGGTTCTTCTTGAAGCCCTAGTTGATTGTTGTGGGGTAGCAGATTACGATTTGAACTACAATTGTGGAGGGTTGTCAAGATGGTTCATGGGAGGTGAGATGCAGATACATGATTGGAAAATATGCTAAGATAGATTGCTACTAGGTTAGAAGCTATTGAGACAACCCAAAGAAGAGGCAGAGATCTTGAAGATGTTAGTGATGATGAAGTTGAAGAAGAACAGGTGAATGCAGAACCTACACCTGTTATGGATCAAGGTGAAGAAAGATTTTTGAAGGCTTTGACAAGTCTAAAGTCAAAACCACATTTCAATCCTCTGGAGTATAGTGGAAAGGTAGATTCTGATGAATTGGTGGACTGGATCACCAAGATGGAAAAGTACTTTGAATATGAAAATATTCCTGAGGATAAGAAGGTGAAAATTGAAAGCACAAAGTTGAAAAGTCATGCATCCTTATGGTGGGAACATTTGCAAATGGATAGAAAAAGGAAAGGAAAAGACAAAATCAAGGTGTGGAGTAAAATGGTGAAAAAATTGAAGGGAAAGTTCTTACCTTGTGATTATTAGATTAACCTAGTTTGGCGAATGCAAAGTTTGAGACAGAAAGATAGCTTGGTAAAAGAGTATACTGAGGAATTCTATAGATTAGATATCAGATCTAGACATGATGAAGATGATGTGGAAAGAATTGGTAGATAATTGAATGGTTTGAGAATTTCCATCCAAGAGGAAATTAGTATGGTCAAGTTGGAGAACATTGAAGAGGCTTATCAATTTGCTTTGAAGGCCGAGGAGAAATTGAACAAAAGACATGAGCAAAGACAAAGAGGTCAAGATGGTAGATTTCCTAGAGGAAGAGGTAGATCCAATGGTGAAAATGGTAGATTTGAACCAGAAAAGACAAATTTGGACAAAGGCAAGATCGAATGGAAAGGTGAAAGTTCATCTAGAAGTAGAGGTAGTAACTACCGAGGTGGTTATAATAGAGGAAGTTTTCAAGGAACTTGTTACAATTGTGGAGAAGGACATATATATTTTGAATGTACACATGCTAGTAAGAAGGCTGGTAGTAGTAGAAATGCTTTGGTGCAAGAAGAGTCACCAAATGAACCTGAGAAAGAAAATAACTTGATGGTAAGGAGAGCACTATGGAATGAAAGTAAAAAGGAAGATCCGATAAGGAAAAGTTTGTTCAAGACCACATGTAGAGTTTTTGACAAAGTTTGGAAGGTAATCATTGACAGTGGTAGCTCGAAGAATCTAGCATTTGAAGAGATGGTCACAAAATTATAGTTGGAAAGGTTGGTACATTTGAAGCCCTATCAAATTTCATGGATCAATGATGAGCATACACTCTTGGTAAGTGAACAATGTTATGTGAATTTGAAGATTGGAAAGTACTATGATAACGTGTTATGTGATATCATGCCTATGGATTGTTGTCATATTTTGTTGGGTAGGCCTTGGAAATATGATAGACATGCTATATATGATGGGAGATTGCAGAAGTCTACTATTGTGGCTGATGGAAGGAAACAAATCTTATTACCATTGATGGAAGAACCTGTTAGTAATTTCTGCACATCTGTGAAAGTTTTTTTGATGGAAGGAAGAAAGTTTGTTAACTCTTTGAAGAAGAATGATGTATGTTTTACTATAATCCCTAACAAGTCGAGTAAGAAAATAGAGGATAATGTCCCTGAGGAGATTGATAAGTTACTCACCGAGTACAATGATATTATTTTTGATAATGTACCTGATGGTGTGCCACCAAAAAGAAGCATTGATCATTGTATGGATCTAATCCCTGGAGCTAGTTCACCAAATAAGGCACCTCATCGGTTGACACCTACTGAGAATAGGGAATTGAACTGATAGATTCAAGAGTTGCTGGAGAAAGTTTTGATCAGAGAAAGTTTGAGTCCTTGTGTAGTACCTACTGTATTGGCACTGAAGAAGAATGGAGAATGGAGAATGTGTATAGATTCTAGAGAAATCAATAAGATAATAGTGAAGTATAGGTTTCCTATACCAAGAATGGATGACATAATGGATAGTTTGACTAGAGAAAAGTATTTCAAAAAGATTGATTTGAAAAGTGGGTATCATCAAATCAAAATCAGAGAAGGTGATGAATGGAAGACTACTTTCAAGACAATTAAAGGTTTGTATGAGTGGTTGGTTATGCCTTTTGGTTTAACTAATGCATCGAGTACTTTTTTGAGGTTGGTTGTTGATGTATGTAGCATCGGTCCGATAAATAAATGTGCTATTAATTATTATGATTTACTACATATATACATATATATTAATATATATAATAATTGATATTATTTATATATTAATATACATATATATATTTAAAGTTAATCTTATAATAATTATATACTTAATTAATAAAGATTAATGAATAGACATGTCCCATTAAAGGACATGTCTCTTCTTATCATTGTCATGTATAAGTACAAAGAGATTGATGCATTTGGAAAACATAGATAATACAAAATAGCAATGCCATTACATTTGCAATCGATCCCTGAAAACTCAACATGGTATCAGAGCTAGGTTGCAAATGTAAGAAAGAGGGAACAACTAGGTGCGAAAAGGGGACTGTAGGGATGTCTCAAACTATGATGAACCTGAGAAAAGAGGAATTGCAAAACATTTTCATGAAGAGCAGGCATGGTTGATTCAATCCAAACTTTCCAAAACACAAATCAGGCTCACAGTTGGGGATGACAGATCTAGAAGTGAAATGTTGTGGAAGGGTGCAATTGTATTTGGAAGATGGTTAAATAATTATCTCTCATTATCCACCAATGATACAGTCTCGTGCAATGACATCGATGAAGTCATTCAAGTCATAAGGAGGGGGATTTAATTTGTAGAGTATGTTCGATGTGAAGGAGCAGGTAGTATGTGGAATGTGGTAGACATAGGAGGGTATTATGGTTTCAGTTTGAGATAGACCTGTGAACATGCTACTTGTAGTAAGTTCCTTCATGAGGATTGGATCATGATTGGAAGAAGGACATCTTCGAAGAATTAGATGGGATGTTAGATCTGATTTGGTGTTCAAATTTGATGGTAAGTTAAGTTGGTCACATAGAAAGGTGGCATAATTAACATCACGGACTATGACAAGTCCCAAGAGTGGGCACTTTGAAGAGGATCCACTTCAAAGGGCGTAAGAAGGGGTTTTACAAAGGAATGATATATGATATCTTCCTTGTAAAATGATTCACGGGACACTCAAACTCTATTGAAAGGATCCATGGCTCGGTACAAGATTGTTGAATTCATACACAGGTGTGAAGTTGATGATAGTCACCTTAGACATGGTCCAAAAGCATGTCACATCCACTACAGATTCAACAATCATACATGAATTGGGCTCACCTTACAGAATGAAATACTTGAAATTCATAAAAGGATAAAAGCATATGGAATTCAGATTTAGAGGGAATCTGACATCTTCAAAGAGGTCAAGAGTTTGATGAACTTGAGCTTCAGAGGGAGCAAATAAAGAATATGGTTCAGTCAAATTTTGATAATCTCAGTCATTTTGTGATTGAGAGGGAGTTCACTAATGAAGGTGGAACACCTCTAAGGTAAACTTAATTATAAAATTGATTATCGTACTAATGTTATATGGAACTTGTGTAAATCATATGGAGGTAATGACTTCCAATGATCATCACTTGTATTCCTTGATGTTATTGAAAGGTGATGATCTTACAATAACTATATTTTATCATGATGGACCTCATGTGATGGCTGAAATAGATCATGATAAATGAATTATTACATGGTGGATTGAGTTCCTTAAAATGACCATGATCTCGCACTGTGATAGTCATCATGTGATGCTGAAATAGATCATAGTACTGAAGGTGATAGTCATCATGTGACGCTGAAATAGATCATCGGTACCTAGCTATTGTGATAGTCATCATGTGATGCTAAAATAGATCACAAGTATTGAAGGTGATAGTTGTCGTGTGACGCTGAAATAGATCACCGATACTTATATTGTGATAGTCATCATGTGACGCTGAAACAGATCACAATTATTGAAAGTGATAGACATCATGTGATGCTGAAACAGATCACTGTTACTCACATTGTGATAGACATCATGTGATGTTGAAACAGATCACAATTATTGATATTATTTAGTTGATGTTTTGTAAAACATATTATTGACTTTTATCTTCCCTAGCTAAGAGGGAGTGTTGATGTATGTAGCATCGGTCAGATAAATAAATGTGCTATTAATTATTATGATTTACTACATATATACATATATATTAATATATATAATAATTGATATTATTTATATATTAATATACATACATACATACATACATACATATATATATATTTAAAGTTAATCTTATAATAATTATATACTTAATTAATAAAGATTAATGAATAGACATGTCCCATTAAAGGACATGTCTCTTCTTATCATTGTCATGTATAAGTACAAAGAGATCGATGCATTTGGAAAACATAGATAATACAACATAGCAATGCCATTACATTTGCAATCGATCCCTGAAAACTCAACATTGATGAATGAAGTTTTGAAGAAATCCTTGGGTAAGTTTGTGATTGTATATCTTGATGATATTCTGATATTTAGTAAGACCAAAGAAGAACATTTTTTACATTTTAGACAAGTTTTGCAGAGATTGAAGGAGGAGAAATTGCTGATAAATCTGAAAAAGTGTTCATTCATGAGAGAAGAGATTGTGTATTTGGGATTTGTTATTTCAACTGATGGTTTGAAGATGGACCCTAACAAGGTTGAAGCTATTTTGAATTGGCCTACACCTGTGAATGCTAGTGAGGTAAGATCATTTCATGGTTTGGAAAGTTTTTCCTAAAAGTTCATAAGGAATTTCAGTTCAATTTGTAATGCTATGACTGAGACTATGAGAGGAGACAAAAGAGAATTCAAGTGGACACATGGAGCTGAAAAAAGTTTTGAGACTCTGAAGCAGAAGGTTGCTAAATTACCTATTTTGGCATTACCTGATTTTAGTAAAGTATTTCAAGTAGAATGTGATGCAAGTGGAAGTGAAATTGGAGCTATGATAAGTCAAGAAGGTAAACCCATTGCTTTCTTTAGTGAAAAGTTGAATGATGCTAGAAGAAATTTTTTTGTCTATGATCAAGAATTCTATGCTATTGTTCAAGCACTAAATAAATAGAGACATTACTTGATATCGAGTGAATTTGTGTTGTATACTGATCATAAGGCTTTACAATATTTGGGTATTCAGAATAAGTTGAATCAGAGACATATGAAATGGGTTGAGTATTTGCAGAGTTATACATTTGTGATAAAGCATAAGAGTGGAGTCACTAACCAAGTTGCTGATGCATTGAGTAGAAGAAGATCTTTGATGACCGAGATGAAAATTGAAGTTCTTGGTTTTGATGAGATGAGAGATTCTTATGAGTTTGACCCTAATTTTTTTGAGCCATGGAGAAAGTGCAGAGCACCTATTCAAGATCAAAAAGACACTAAATGGGATGAATATTTCATTCAGGAAGGTATGTTCTTTAAAGGTATTCAATTGTGTATATCGAGATGAGTAATGAGAACTAATCAAATAAAGGAGAAACATAGTAGTGGTTTGGCTGGACATTTTGGTATTGATAAAACATGGAATTTGCTTAAGGAGAAGTACTATTGGCCGCAGTTGTATAAAGATGTTCTGAAATTTGTGAAAATTTGTGGAATTTGTCAAGTTGCAAAAGGAGTAAGTCAGAATACTGGATTGTATACACTGATTGTTGTTCATGAGAAACCTTGGATTGACATTAGTATGAACTTTGTTCTTGGCTTACCGAAGACAGTAAGAGGTAATGATTCAATATTTCTTGTTGTGGATGGATTTTCAAAGATGGCACATTTTATACCATGTAGAAAGACATCAGATGCACTAAGTTGAAATATAGTTCTACATTTCACCCACAAATTGATGGACAGACTGAAGTTGTGAACAAAAGTTTGGGAAATCTTTTGAGATGTTTAGTTGGAGACACGCCGAGTAATTGGGATTTTGTCTTGGCACAATCAGAGTTTTCATACAACAATTCAATGAATGGGAGTACTGGAAAGACACCATTTGAGATTGTGAATGGCACACAACCAAGAGGAATATCCGATTTGAGAGACATTGTTGATGAGAATAAGAAAAGTGTTGAAGGAGTAAAATTTGCTGAGTACATGAAGACATTGCATGAAGATGTGAAGCTGAAGCTAGAAGATAGTAATTAGAAATACAAAGACAGAGCTGATAGATCAAGAAGATATAAAAATTTTGATGTTGGTGATAAAGTGATGGTTCATTTGAAGAAAGATCAATTTCTTGTTGGAACATATGGGAAGCTGAAGATGAAGAAGTTTGGACCTTGAAGATTTTGAAGAAATTTGATAGTGGAAATGCATTTGAGATTGAGTTACCTAATGACATGGACATATCACCGATTTTCAACATTACTGATTTGTATGAGTATCATGAACCTGACAAAGAAGTAACAGTACTGACGGAATATCCTAAGAAACATGATGATGAAGTTAAATAGATTTTGAAGGAAAGGGTTGGCAAGAGTGCAAGAGGAAAACAATATATGGAATATTTGGTAAAGTGGAAGAATAGACCGATGGAAGACAGTTCATGGATATCATAGTTTGGAGAATCATTTCAAAATAACCCTAGGTGTCTGATGCAGGAGCATCTCGGGTCCTTGGCAATCCTGTGTCACCAAAAATGATTTGGAGTTTGTCTGTGTTGCTCATTTTTTGCTTTGACTGAGTTGGTTGGTAGTTGGTCAGTTTCCTTTGGTTACCGAGTGTGGTCAGTTATTTCCTGGGTGGTCGGTTATTTCACTGGTGCTCGACATTGCCTGTCTGCGGCTCGGTTATCTTGTTGACCGATGGGTTTAGTTTTAGTTCCTATTGTGGCTGACTTGTGCATTTATATTGGATCATGGATTTAATGTTGGAATCCATCATTGGGAAGCATGTGGTCCCAAATTTGACCGTTCCTTCCATCGATTATGGATCTGAAGGCTGACTCAGCTCGGTAGCTTCTTGTATAAATGTAGTTGTTGGTTTAGAGTTTAGGAGGCAGTTTTTGGAAGTGGTTTTTAGATAGAAGTTGGGAGAAGATAGAAGTAGAGATTTTGACAGATGCTCGCATGTTTGAGGACTTTTGTGATTCATTGTAATATCTAGCCCTAATCAGGAAGGCCTTACAACCCGACATGTATGGTTCTATTTGATGATAATATATGATAGATCTGACATTTTGTCTCTCACTGTTGTTGTTTGTTGCTTCCACATGTGTTGGGCAGGCTTAGATCATTAGGGTGTGCCATTGTTTGGCCCCTCTTTCTCCCTACCTTGCGTCAAAGAGGTTGATGTTATTGACTGACAAACCTAAGAAGAAGGCTAAGTAGTTGTGAAGAGCTTAACAGAGTTGAGGTGATTGCTTCAAGGGATTTCCAAGCAGATGAGAGATGGAGATGGAAATGAAGATCAATCATTAAATCAACATATGAGTGAATTGGATCTGTATTTGCAAAGTGAGTTGTATATTTTAGATTAGAGTCTACTGTTAATTTCTAACCATTGTATAAGTTAAAATCATTTAATCAAGGTTAACCTAATAGTCATTTTGTAAACCCTTTGATCAAGGTGACATTCTAATGGAATGTTATTTAGCCCTCTAACCAGACCACTCTTAATAGGGTGATTAAATCCTTTAATAGGTTCAAACCTAATAGTGTGTATTGTAAACCTTTAACATGGTTGGATTCTCACGGAGCTCACTTCATAAGAGTGAAAATCAGTAGCATGTTACAAGTGGGTTTTCCCATATTGGGTTTCCATGTTAAATCCTGGTGTTATACTTGTGTGAATAATATTTGATGTGAATGTTGTTGAAAGTTTTATATTCTGCAAGTTGATTACTTTTGGACAATGGACTGCAAGTTTTATGGTATTGATATATTCAATAGAGACCAAGTAATTTACTGATTAGATCTAAGTTTTTTGAAGAGATAGAAAATTGAATTTGTATATCTGAACTTGAGGATAACTGATTCACCCCCCTCTCAATTATTCTAAATCATTCTAACAACATGGAGATGCTCATGGTTTAGGCTATACAAGTTATGAGGTTGGTGAATCTTCAGGTACCAAAAAGACCAATCAAGATGTGAAGTCTGCACCTATGGTGAATCAAAGAAAATCTGGTAAGAGATCTTATAAACTTGTTTGTTTCAACTTCCATAAGTTTGGACATAGTGTTAATGTATGCAAGACAAATATAAGATTTAGTGCTCCAATTATTATATCTAATGCTAAATCAAGAAATTTTCATGGTTATTGTTACAATTTCAAAAAATATGGTCATAGAGATAAGGAGTGTAGGACAAGGGTGAACAATCATTGGTTACAAGTGAATTGACCTAGTCCTTATTATAATAAGAATTGGTGGAATGTTACATGCTCACATTGTCATAATTATGGTCACATGGTGATCAACTATTGATTGAAGACTAATAGAGGAAATGTAGGACCTTGGAGATCAATTGGAATGACATATTTTCACTATCACAAGATTGGATAGATTGCAAGGTTTTGTAGAGCAAGGAACAACAAGGTGAACCAACTAGTTAATCAATCAAATGCATAAAAAGGAAAAGTAGATTGTGAATATTGAAGAGATCAAGAATTAAATGAGTAAGATTTTGGCAAAGAAGAGTGAAAGAAAATCTTTAGGAGATTCTACATCTTCACCAAGTGTGGAGAACTCTTCATCTAACTAATCTATCATTGGCTTAGGGAGAGAAAACATTGTCAAATCTATCTTTGGACCCCCTAGATGCATATGCAATAAGTTCTATCTTCATATTTAGATGTATTTGGTTGTTTTAATTAAGAGATGGAGTTTTGTTAAATTGCATGAATATTTGGTTGATCGCTAATGATTTCTTTGAAGGTATATGTTGTTTGCTATCAACTGGTGGTGCAATTAATGCATATGTGCAAAGATGGATAAAAAGTTTTTTAGGTCTCATTGTGCACCTACATATTCAAGAGAAGACACTGAGTGATAGAAGTGAAGGTTGAGAACTCTGACAATATTCAAGGTGTCTGATTAAAGGATTTGCAATAATTGTGTGAAAGGAACAACAAGGGTTTGAAAGTTTCATCATGTAGTGATTGAAAAGGTACTTATTCAAATTTACAACCTTGAATTTTTTTCTTGTAAGATGGGTAAACCAATTATTGCGGAGATTACTCAGAGGCCAAGGCTTTAATTCAAGAAACATCTATTTAAGTTGATTGATGATGATCCAAAAGGTGCTCTATCCAGTGTGCCTTTATAGTGTGATGCATATTGAAGATGTGTGATCATACATTCATTGTAAGTTCAGTGATTTAGGTTCCTCTAATATTTTCAATCAATATATGGAGTTGTGTAATAATCTAGTATTGAAAGAAGAATACCAAGTAGTTGAAGATAAGTGTTTTGCTCACGCAATCAACTTCCTTGATGATTTTGAGGAGGAGAAAGTCAGATATGTATTAATCCATGTACATGACCAATTTATGTGGCTTGATCATCCATGGAAGATAATTAAGGAGTCCATTTATGTAGTTACAAGATTCTGTACAATCAGAGAAGTACCTCAACTTAGGTCAATCCCACAAAACATAGTTATATAGTTAACCAAATCAAGGTGGGAAAAGTGAGCTATGACAATAAATGATATGCATGACCTAAATGTGAGTTTTTCATCCATGGTAATTGGCTATAAGGTCTATCATTCTAGCTAGATCGAAATTGTGCCCAAAACTACAATACACACTGCATATAGGATGATAAAAAAGGATGCAGAATATGATTTATGTGAGGCAATGAGGAGTCAGTTCTTTATGAACATGGAAATTATAAAAAGTATAAAAGGTTAGTATTCAAATACAACCAATTGCTTATGGGTCTATTCTTCTATTTCCAAAATTACTTTCCCAGTATTGGCAATATCACATGGTCTAAGGATCAACAGTGATAATCAAGGTCAAGGAGGATCATGGCCCCAACAAAAGAACTAGATCAAGGTTCAAGAACCTGGAGGATAGCAAGAACAAAGACATTGAGGAACTCAAGGTGTCCTATGCTAATATGCAGATGCTGGCCAAACAGGCGGCATATCTTATGAAATGTATTTAGATAGCTGGTTGCTATCCTACTGTCTTTTTGCTGTCCTTTTTTCTCAGTCTTTCTATTTACGAACTTGTTTGTTTTTTGGTGTCTCTTTTTGGTGTTGATGCATGGTTCAAGAAGGAGCTCAGGAGATAATCGAGGTCAAGGAGGATCATGGCCCCAAAAAAAGAACTAGATCAAGGTTCAAGAACTTGGAGGATAGCAAGAACAAAGACATTAAGGAACTCAAGGCATCCTCTGCTAATATGCAGATGCTGGCCAAATAGACGAAAGATCTTATGAAATATATTTAGATAGCTAGTTGCTGTCCTGCTATCTTTTTGATGTGCTTTTTTTCTTTGTCTTTCTATTTAAGGACTTGTTTGTTTTTTGGTGTCTCTTTTTAGTGCTAATACATAATTTTTGCTGGAATTTTAATGCCTATTTTGTAATCTTGATGTAATAGGTTTTGGGTCCTTTCAAAACCTGCTTTTACATAATCAAAATAGTGATTATACAACTAAATAACTGCATAAGGATGCTTGGTAATGAGTTTAAATAAAATGTATGGGGATATTTCAAATTTTTTCAAAATAAAATGCATAAGAGGTAGAGAATCCATGCAAAAGTAAAGGAAAATAATGAAAATGATATCTTCTTAATGGTGGATAATGACACTTGTCAAATGAAGGAAGTGGTTCCTAGGACCTAATGGGCCATGCCTATGGGTTATGAGGTAGAATCAGACCTGATGATATTACATGCTGATGACCTACTAAAGAAGCCAATATATCCTAACACTCCTAGGTTTGATACATTTAAGGAGAGATAAAGGTTGAACAATTTCCTCTAAATAAAGGTTTCACAAAGGAAACCAATGAAATGGAAAGAGAAAGACATGTTGTAGAGAATCCTGGAACATATAGAGAAAAAATAATAGCTAAAGATAAATATGTAGAAGTTATATCTTCTACAACTGGTAGGTAGACAAGAAGTACCATAGCTACAACACTGAAGAAGGAGAAAATATCTCCTTCAGCAAAGGCACCAATGAAGGAGAAGAAAAAACCTTTCAAATTAGAACCTTCAAAATTGAAGGAGCCACTGTAACAAGAGGAGTCACTAGAAAAATGAAGAAGGACAAGGCTCAAAAATTTGAAAAGGTTGAAGAAGAAGAATAAGAAGAAGGTACAAATTTTGATGAAGAGAAGAAGAAGCTGAGGGAAAGTTGAAAAAGATCAAACATAGCTGGACCCCATATTGCAAAATCTCTTAAGCATGATTTTAGTAAGTTTGTTTTAGTTGACACTATTGTTGCTAAGGTTAGAAAATGGGAAATACTTGTTGGTGTAAATAAGTACTATGAAAAGTTTGATGAGGATGATCAAAGAAAGCTTGAAGATGTTGTAGTGTTTAGTATGAATAAACTATGAAAATCCCTAATTGAGATACAAGGATATATCTCCACATCCTTGTATAGTAAGCTTGAAGCTAGGTGATGAGGAGAAATCAAGCAAAACAAAAAATTAATTGAATATATTTTGATGTCACTGTAGCCAGATTTGGAAAGGAAAGAAAATGATGAGATCCTTGAGAAAACAAGAAAGGAATTTAAGACCAAGAAATGAATGAACAAGGTAATAAGTACTAAATCTTAGTCTATACAAGAGAAAACCAAAATTATTTGGAAGAATCTCCTGGGTCTTGTTGAAGAGGAGGAAGATGAGCACAAAGAAGAAGAGGAAAAGGAAAAAGATGACGATGAAGCTGAGATTACATATACAAATGAGGGATAGAAGTTTTATGGTGTAAATGTCACCATAGATGACATTCCACTTATAAATGATCTAGATGAGCCTAAGGATACAATAGATGAATAGGTAGATGCTCATGATACCATAGAGACATAGTAAGAAATAGATCAAGTTATGACTGATGATACCTTAATCAAAGTTCCTACCAGTGAGTAGAAACAAGTACTAGTAGTAGAAATAACCAGTTGAGATGAAGATAAGATAAGCAAGAGAATGTACATATTAAGGATGTGAAAATGAAAGGAGACCATGAAAAGGAACAAAAATGAAAGGATAAGACTGTAGACAAGGAAAAAGAAAATGTAACATTTTCTATGTCTTCTGTTAAGAAATTTTTTGATGAGATGGATGAAGATGACATGCCAGTCATTCAAGGGACAATAGACTTGAGTACAATAAGCCCTAATAAAATAATGAATATTTCTATGACTATTAAGTCTAAGGCCAAAGGGGATCAGAAGAAGGAGGCACACATAATATAGTTTGCAAGAGATATATTGTCAGACTTAGTGCTTGAGGTAAGCTATGATGAAAAGGATGCACCTATTGAAAAATTGGGTTAATTGGTGACAACTTCAAGTGATCAAATGAAAAGTTTAGAAGATGCAACAGTAATGAGGGTAGAAAAGGATTATGAAAAGAAGAAATCAGAAAAATTATCCCAACACATTAAACTTGATAGAGGATCATTGATAGTTGGTGTTAATAGGGTAAAAGAAGAATTAAAATAAGGTGGTAAGATCCTTTACTCTATTTTAGACTTCTCATAGTTTTTAGAAGATATAGACAGGAAAAGATGTGAAGCCCAATAGGAGCTAAGGCTGTTAGTAGAAAATTTTGATCCTATCAACCAGTCTACAAATTGTCATCAATCATAAACTCAAGACTTATAGCAATGGGTAGGAGAAAAGGATAGGTACATTATTAGAGCTGCAAAGTCTATTGATTGCCAATTTAGAAATTTTGCAAAAGGGAGTTAAACATGCAAAAATTGTATTAGCCCTACTTGATATGAGAATAGTGAATGCATTGGAGGAGTTAGCCTATTTGATATGCGATCAGAAAGTGATCATAGAAAACCTCAAGAAGATATGGGAGAATGATCTACATGTCTTAAAGAGCAATTTTGGTGGTGTATTTGATAGATTGTAATAGGTATATGCTACCCTTTATCAATAGTTTTTTAAATTTTTCTTATCTTTGTATTCCTTTGTCATTGTTGTCAAGTGCGAGGTAGATATATGTGAAAAATTGACATAGCATAGGATGAGTAGTAGTCCAGGGAAGTAAGTAGTGATAAGATTGTACACATCTAAGGGGGAGTTACCAAATTTTTGTCTAAGAGTTGCCATCAATTCAAAAGGGGGAGATTGTTGGAATTATGATGAAGATGATCGAGTCCTAGGTGATTGCAATGCATTCTGGAGTTGTTATTTATGGAAAAAAAGTGTACTGAGAAATTTAGATTAGATATACTAGTGGTGAAGGTGATTTCTCAAGGAATTTTCTAAGTATCTAGTGAATCGGTGATAACCCAATCAGTGTTGATAAATTCAATGTGCGATGATAATCTTGAGGATTCAGATCATGCAATCAGTCAAGAAGTATCTACAAAGTCATGTTTACCTACATCTATGATCACTTAAGAAGATTCAACATATATACATAGATTTGAGGAAAACACCAATGATATTGGCAAGAACAGTGAATAATTTGAGTATAGTTGGATAAATTGATTCAATGATGAAGTCAAAGTCAAAGACTGATCAACTTGAGTGTTGAAGTGTTTAGGGTCAACATTAAGGATTTAAAATTGGTACATTGGCACACTCACTCACACAATTTTAAGTGAATTTAAGGTCGAATCAGGTAATACATTTTAGGGTTATTTCATTGACTTAAAGTTCTATACAAGGAGATGAAATTGCAAAATAAGGAATTGAATTTTTGGTAATGCAGTGGTTGTGATTGACAAAGGTGGTTGAGAAGTTAGGGTAGAAGTGTTAGAGAAATTAGAGCAACACATTTGAGTAGAATAGTGGATCTATCAGATAGAAAGTGCTACTTTTAGATCACGTATTTAAGTTTCTTACTCAAGACAAGTTCTAACAGGCTTGCGATAAAAATCATCTAACAAGGTTACTCCTAATAGGGTAAGAAGGATCCTAATAGGTCTTAATATTAAATCCTTAACAGGGTGATTCTTAGAAGGATTTTAAATCCCTTAATTGGGTAGTTCCTAACATGACTTTGTAATATCTTATAAGAGGGCTATAAACAATCTTAATTAGATATACCCCTAACAGGGTGATGTAATAATCCTAATAGGGTAGATCTTATTGTTGTAGTGGTGATATTTATGGGTGATAATTCCCACCATTATTCTTCCCTCTAACAAAGGTTTCCTCATAAAATATTGGTGTCCTTGTGTTTTTTACTTGTGGATGTTTTATTTTATTTACTTTTATGTGGTGATATCATTTGCATGTTGGTTAATTTGGAATTTATTTAAGAATTTTTTAAGATATGTGGTTGCACTGATTCACCCCCC
Source organism: Chamaecyparis obtusa (assembly GCA_027943335.1). Taxonomy (NCBI): domain Eukaryota; kingdom Viridiplantae; phylum Streptophyta; class Pinopsida; order Cupressales; family Cupressaceae; genus Chamaecyparis; species Chamaecyparis obtusa. Next base: position 1,194,020 of record BSBK01001669.1, read on the forward strand.
ACTTAGTTTCTTATAATACTAACATACCCAACTAATTTTATGATACTCTCTCCTAAGGCCACATTGGGGGATATCCTCTAATTTTAGGAAGACCTTAGTTAGCTATAGTTGATGCATATATAGGATGTCAGATATGAGACATGAATATTTCAGATGGTCTTGAAATAAATAAAATTTCTCTTTATCTATAACCAGCACAACCTCGACCTAATTTAGCACAGCCAGTATGGCCAAATTTAGGGGAAGAAGTGTAATACCCCAAAAATGGGCTATAGGTTCATTAACCTCCTACATCTTCAAATTCGAATGAAATTGATACAGAAGTCCTAACCTAAGGCACATCTACACATTATCAAATTCTAATTGATTTTATCTTAATTCTGCATCAGGGAATATTCCTTGAATATTCCTATTTATCCTAATTATTCTTAATTTAATGATTATTTGGCGATAAATCCTATTTATCCTAAAGTTTGATTAATTGAATATTCTGAATATTTAATTAATTAGATTTAATATTGCCATTTAATTATTTAATTAAATTTAATTATATTTATTCCTAAATTATATTATTTAATTTTGACAATAAATAAAAAATCTTATGACTAATTGATTAAATTCTTATTTAATTAATTAAAGTCAATTGTCAATTTTTAATAATATAGTTTTTGAATAAAGTTTGATTTAATAATTGATTAACCCATAAATCAATTGTTTTAAATTCAAAAATTAGTTAAGTTGAGGATAAATCACTTTATTTATTTAATTAATTGTGCACATTCAAAGAGTAGTTAAACTCAAAATCAGGAAATCAATGCAAGTTGTTAACTTTTGGAAACTCAACATTAGTTCAAAGCTAATCTAAACTTCTGATTTGAGTTAAAAATTTGTTCTTGCATGCTTTTGCATGATTTTGTGAGTTAATTATTTTTTATTTCCTGATAACTCAAAATCAACCTAAGTTTATCAAGAGTGATTTATGGCTTTTCTCTTGCATCCTCAAAGCCCTAGATTTTTATAAAATCAAGGCTCAACTCTTCACAAAGGTCTGCCTAATCGATCCACATAATTTGCATACTTACTCTGGCGAATTGACATCAGAGGAATCATCAAGCTTCTTGTGAATCAACATTTTGTGAGATCAATCTTGTTTTCAATTCATTCTGGTTTCATATTTCATATCATTGTTAGGTTAATTTGCATATCATTTCAATCCATTTAGATCAATTTATTATCAGTTTTTCATTTTATTGCATAGAAAATACAAAAATATAGATTACTTTGCATTCATATTATTTTCATCTTTTTGCATTCAAATCCTTTGTTTAGGTGTTGCATTTTCATTGATCTCGATTCCAATTTGAGAACATCATACTCGCACCTACTAGAAGGCAGTAAATCATCTGGTTAGCATAGTTTCAATTACTTGCAGATTTCAATTTTTGCTAACCTCTAATGTTTTACTGAAGTGTTGTGTCTACAACTAGGTACTAAATTCACACACACATTTCTGGCACCCACCGTGGGGCCTTGAGCCTCATCTCTTCATTTTTATCAAATTTTGTATATTTTCAGCGTCACTTTTTCGTCAATTTTGCACAAACAGGAGAAATGCCACTTATAAGAATTTTGACGACACTTACAAAAAATCTGATTATGCCTACGAGCATTTTGACACTGCCTACAAGCATTCTGACGCCGTCTACGAAGAATTTGACATCATCTACGCAAAATTTGATGCTGCGTATGAGCATTTTGATCACGCCTATGAGAATTTTGATCATGCCTGTGAACATTTTGATTATGCCTACAAGAATTTTGATCATGCCAGTGAACATTCTGATTATGCCTATGAGTATTTTGGTCACGCCTATGAACATTCTGATTACACCTATGAGTATTTTGATCACACCTGTGAACATTCTGATTACACCTATGAGTATTTTGATCATGCTTGCTAGATTTTAAATGACGCATATTAGCTATTAAATGCCGCTTGGAATTTTTTGTTTAATTTTTCTATCAGATTATTAAATTCTATGTTCTAACTCTTTGTCTATGTTTTTCCCATAGATAAGCAGACACAGGAATGTACATAAAACAGAGAGTAGAGCTACTCAAGAAAACAAAGAGACCCATTGACATATGAATTTTGGCATCAGAAATCCAATTGTCATTTCAAATTTTTAGGTAGTTTTCCAGATTTGATTTTTTTGGATTTGGACTAACGGTTAACCCTAACAATTGAGATTTTCTATTTTTCATTGATACTTGCTGATTTGGAAAGCATGAGAAAAATTGCTAAAACAGGTAAAATCTACTAAGCGCATTGTGAGGAATTCAGGTATTCTTTTCAATCTGATAACACTTCAATTTTGGATTTAAAACAAACCCTCACATGTCAAGCTTGTGTGACTTTTATTTCTTTCATATCACAGACTTCATTTTGGGGTATAAAATGAACATAGATTTGCTTTTTACATATCTGTTACACATAGTAATTAGGCCCTATAAACACTATTTGTGGATGATCTTGAGAGATTGAGTTTCTTTCACTTGTTTATTCATGTGAAGCTCCTCTTGATGAAGGATCCCCTTGTAGGTAGGGAAGGTACTGAGAAAGTCTCACGTTCTACTAGATTCACGTGTCTTCAACTTTTGATTGATACATTCTCTCTTCAGAGAGGTTGATAGATCATAAGCAGTTGACGTCATAGATCTTTGTGAGATAATCTTGGCCTTAGCATGTCAGATTAATTTATCTACTTTGTTTTGGTGAAGTGAAGAGGTTAGGGGATTATGCTCTACTTCCTTTTTGGATAGTACCAGAAACCCAGATCCTTGAATCTGATCTAGTCCCCCTGTGGTATCTTTTGTGAGTCACCTTTAGAGAGGGTTAACCATAGTGGACATTCCCTTAATTGGGTCAACCATGTGGATGGAACCTCAAGTGGTAATAGCCATTTTTTCCATGGTAGCAGCAGCCGCTATATAAATGTCCTTGTGGAGGAAATCTTCACAGGTGTGGTCTCTTGTTGGGCTGTCAAATCTCCCTAGCAGCTCCTGATTGATTAATTTCTTGGACTATGTCAAAACCCTGGTGTGCATGGATTGGAGTTCACCCTCTTGAGATCACAAAAGTTGTAGAGTCAAACCATTACTACAAACCCTAGTGAGGCCAAATTTTTCAGTTTCTAGGAATATGTGCGTTATTGAAAACTTTTTGGAACATACATAATTAACACTTCTAGCGATTAGCACAATAAGTCACTATTGCTTGTTCATGCACAAGGTTTCTTTTGCCCTTGTTCATTATTTTCAGATGATTTCTTGCTCCCCTTTCTTGCTATTATGTGTGCTTGATATCTACTTGGTTACTTGAGACAAACTTTTACACAGATCTTCAAAAATTGGACAGAAAAATTTGCAAACAAACTGATACTGAAAAACTTAAAAATTGCAAATCTGAAGAAAAAATCCTTTGTGGTGTCAAAATTCATCCTAAAATTTCAAAACTTGTATCAAAGCCAAAGTTAAAGTTGTCAGAGATTGGTCAAATTTATTAGAAATCTAGTTTTTACAGCATATCCCCAAATTTTGTCAAAATAGCAGATTGATTCTTGTCATTTCTAGTCATCCTTGGTCAGTCTGGGTCAAATCTTAGGTGCTATGACATGTTTCTCAACATCCAAATGAACTTAAATGGTATCAATTTGCACAAAATGACTCTTGGTCTTCTTTCTTCCACATCTCTCATGTCTTCCTAGTCTCCCATTTCCATCCCTTCTCCTATTCCTTCATGCTTCTTCTTCCTAAAACTATTCACGTCTTCTTGATTCTTTTCCTCTTATTATCTACTCTTCTTTCTTCTATTCATCTCTTCTGTCACTTCCATGCTTGATTCCTCCTCTTCTAGAACCATGAATTTCAGCTATCTTGTTATGGAACCTCTCTTGAAAATGGATGATCTCGAACTCATTGCTCAATTCGAAGAATATTATTCATAAAACACCCATGAGTGATAAATTTATGATGAAAATAAAGGAAAAATTGATTGAATCAGATGCCTTTGCTAGGATCATATGCATGGTCATGTCACGACCTTCTTCTTCCAAACATCTTTCATATTTTGAGTCTTCTCATCATTCATCATCTTCCAAGTCTTCTTCCTCCACTGAGTCTTCACCTTCCTCTTCTCCATGATCTCGTTCCTCTTCTAATCCTCCCAACAGTCTTACTTCTCTTCTCAAGACATACCATAATGAGCAACATGATAACCCTTATGATACCTCTTCCACGAAGAGTGACACACCCATCTTTGAAGACTATGATGACTATGATGACTATGATGATGGACAATATAATGATACCTATGAACCCTTTGTTCCTAAGAATCCTCCTTGTCATGTGCTCATGCTTACTGGAAATGGGATGTCACATTGGAAAGATCGTGATGGTGATCCATATGATTCTGATTTTGAAAGAGACTTTGATGATTTTTGTGCACAATACCTAGATGATCCATCTATTTCACTTGAAGAAGAGAAAGCTTACTGCACTGATTATAAACATCAATACTATAAGGTTCTCTCCTCTAAGAACTCTCATGCTGAAAATAAAGATTACACTCTCAAGAAAGATCATGTTAATGTTGAACCTTTATCTTGTGATGGTTCCCTTTCATCCCCTACTTCCTCCAATACCCATACATTTCCTAAAGCTTCCAAGCCTATCAAATCTTTCACAAGTCCTTCATCCACCAAAGGTCCTAATACTTTTCACGTGGTTTCCTATAGTTATCCTCAAGGGCTACCTCTTAAAGAAACTCAAGCTAACCTTCACTTGGCTACTAATACTTTCAATAATGCTAAACCTAAAGAGCCTAAGCCTTTATACTCTATAATGCCCACTTCAGCTAGTCCTCCACCATCTCTTCCAAAGTCTTCCATACAATCCCAACATGCTTCCTTGTCCTTAGAAGTGGCTCCATGTCAAGAGGACTCTAAAAATCATAAATAAAAGAATATAAAGAAAGATAAAGATCAAGAAACCTTCATGTCATCCAATCCTTTTCATGATGTCTCTTATCCATTTCATGGTTCTTTTGGTCCTCCACACCCTTTCTCATGCATTCCATCATGTCTTAAGTCTTCTCCTAAGCAAGATCACGATACTACTTACACTGTTGAGCTTATTGACAATACAAATAACCTTACTACACTTGCGCTTTCCAAAGATGATACTTCCATTAAGGTTATTAAAACTAATGTTGTTACTTCCAATGTTAAGCCTATTGAAAATTAAGAGAAAAATTATGCGCTTATGCTATCTAAAGATACTTGTCAAGATCAAAGTCTTCCATCTTCTTATCCTACCACTCCATGTTCATTTCCACTTTCTACTCTTCCTAAGTCTTTGCAAGCTTTGAACAATCCTATCAAAGAAGGTACTCATATTCAAGATGTCCATGATTCTATTGAAAATCCTAATGCTCACTCTAAAGATGCTGATGTCCTTGGTTGTCATATAAATGTTGATGAACTTGTTGAATATCCTTTTGCATCTTCCTCTTCCATCCTTGGACCTCTTCCACCATTAATAAGAGCTTCACATCTGCCTTCCATCTTGGGTCCTTATGTCCCTTCACTTTCCCCTCCTAACTCTCCTAATTCACCATCCATCTTGGGTCCTTACATCCTTGCATCTCCCATCTTTCCTCAAGATCAACATAGATGCATACCCTTGAATCATTTTCATCCACCCACCCATTTAAACCAGTCATATCCTCCTTCTTCTTCCACAAGTCCCAAGTTCTTTGGAAGTAACTTGAATGTTCAATACAAGAAAAAGAAGCAATACAAGAATCCATAAAAAAAGAAGATCACCGTGTTTCCTCTAATTGACATGGAGGCATAAAGTCAAAAGAGATATCTAAGAAAAAAATTACAAGACAAGTATGGGTTCCAAAATCCATCATTAAAGATATTCTCTCTAGATCATCAAAAAGAAATGAAAATCCTAAGACTATATGGATTCCAAAGTCTCTCTTGAAAAAGTCTGATGTTGAGCAAAAAGTGAAGTTGACATTCAAGCTTCCAAAGACTTCCACTTCATCTTCTTCCAAAAACATTCTTCCATTTCATGTGCCTAAACCACAACCACTGATATCCATTCACCATATTCCTTCATGTATTCCTTCATTCATGTTTCCTCCATCCTCTCGCCACCCTTCAAGGTGTGTGTTGATGTTGATCTTGCCTTCCTTTCCATCTACCCTTTCACAATCCTTCCATTCATTATCCTTCTACCTTCTATCTTTTTTCCTCACTTGCCTATTCCTCCTATCTTCCAACCTCACTCGCTTTACATAAAACCTTATCCTCCATTTTTCTCTTCCATCTTCCTTTCCCTATCAGCATCTTTGAGCATATCATTTTGAATCCTTGGCATATCATGGTTTATCCTTTCAAGGAGCATTATCTAAAAAGCTTGCCTTCTTCCAAAAAAATAATAATTTTTTTTTTAAAAATTCCTGAAAAAATGAACATCTTGGTGAAAACCTAGCAATAGGTTCCTTGATGATTCACAAAAAAAAATAAAAAAATATCAAAAATTGAAAAAAAAATTAAAAAAATAAAAATAAATTGAAAATGTGCCTTGGTGAAAACCTGGAAACAGGTGCCTTGGTAGCAAAAGTAAAGAGAAATAAATTTGTCCTATGGTGAAAACCACTCTCTTATGGCACCTTGGATAAGTACCCTGATGAAAACCTGACAATCAGGCATCATGCGTAGTTCTTCTACATATTTCATCCATTCCATCTTTGATCTTGACAATGTTGACCTATACACGAACATTTGGCTATCTTGTGAGCTATTTTATGATGATTTTGCTTTCATTCCTTTCATGTTTAGCCTTCATGTCTATCTTCCTCCATTCATTTTCACCTATCAATATCCTTTTCCCCTTTGGTCTTGATCTAAAAGAAAATAAAAATAAAGAGTAAAACACAGTGCTATGAAGCCTCTTGACATGTCTACTCCTTTGGACTGCATCCTTTCCTACTCTTGCATTATGATTTTGTGACTTATCCTATGTTGGCCTTTCATTGCTTGTCCAAATGCGCTTTACATGACAATTTTTCCCTAGCGTGGGTATTCTTGAGGAGTTTTCCCTTGAGGATTTCTTCCCTTCATTCTCCTTCATTCTCTTGTCTTCCATCTCTTCCACCAGCTTTCCAATCCCTCTTTTTCTCCACCTTGCTAGACATTGGGATTGCATGATATGATCTTGCTTGGGAGTTTGCAATGGAGAAAGAAGCTATCAAGTATGCAAAGAATTGTCAAAAGTGCTAAGTGCATGGAAACTTAATTCATGCTCCAGGGAGAAATCTAATTCCATTCACTACTCAATGGCCTTTTCACCAATGGGCATTTGATCTTATAGGAACCATACATCCTCATTCTTCTAATGGAAATACCCATATAATCACAGCTATAGATTATTTTACAAAATGGGTAGAGGCGGTCCCTTTGACACAAGCAACTGGAAAACAAATATCTATGTTCATCTTGAACTACATCATATGCCGGTATGGTATTCCACATTCTATAGTCACAGATAATGGTGGACAATTCAAAAATAGAGACTTGGATGATTTATGTGCCAAATTAAAGATTACACAACATTGGTCATCTATCTACTATCCAAAAGGGAATGGACAAGAAGAGGCTTTTAACAAGAATCTATTGAAAATATTGCACCATATAGTTAATAAAATAGGAAGAGACTGACATCTCATGATCAATCTAGCTCTCTGGGCCTACAGAACAAGTATCAAAATGCCCACTGGGGCTACACCATTCACTTTAGTTTCTGGGTCTGAAGCGGTACTACCTATTGAGGTTGAAATCCCATCACTAAGAATAAGAATGCATGGTCTAGTAATTGATGATGACTACAGAGTGTCTAGGTTGCAAGAGCTTGAACTACTAGATGAGCATAGACAAGCAGCATATGATCATCTCAGAGTATATCAGAAGAGAATGTCTAGAGGCTACAACAAGAAAGTCAGATACAGAGAATTTCAGGTTGGTGATCTAGTCTTGAGATAGAATCCTAAAAATCAATCACATAGAGAGCGCAAGGGGAAGTTTGAACCCAACTAGCTGGGTCCTTTTGTAATCACTGCTACTTTTGGCTCTAGTTCCTATCAACTCTCAACAACTGAAGGAGAATAGCTTCGATAACCAATCAACGTTCTCCATCTGCAGAAATTCTACACCTAAGATTTTCAGTCTATGGTAAAATGTCTTGAAAAAATTATGAAAATTTGAAAAAGTCCTGAAAAAATGAACATCTTGGTGAAAACCTAGCAATGGGCACCTTGATGATTCACAAAAAAATATCAAAAGTACAAAAAAACAATTGGAAAAATAAAAATGAGAAAAAATGAGAAAAAGAAAAAGTGCCTTGGTGAAAACTTGGAAACAGGCGCCTTCGTAGAAAAAATAGAATCTCTACCAAGATGGTGAAAACCCAGCAAATGGGTGCCACTTGTTTCAAAATGCTCCATCTATCAATGCAATCTTGGTCTTTCCTAGCTTTCAGTCTTACTTTAGTTTGTACATATCTCCCGGTTTGTTCTTGCTTTCTTGTTTTCAATAAGTCAATCTGTACACCAATCAGTTCAAGCATTTGTATCCTATCAATATCATATCCTATGGCCTCTAGTACATCTACAACAAGAGAATCAAACATCAACATAAATTAAAAACAATCTATGGTTTTTACATGCTTTTATCTCCTTGTATGCTTACTGATTCGCATTGAGATTTTTGCATATTCTGTCCCTTCGAGCTCTTAGATGATGTCCTTTAAAGGATTTAGGGAGTGATGACTGGGGGCATAATCTTTTCTTTATTTTTTGCTTGTATGTGAAAATCTAACAACTTTGAAATTTTTGGATTGAAATGGTGTCTGACTATAAGAGCCTCTATCTCTAATTGGATGGCCATGTGTACCTTGACCATTGATACCTGGAAAATTCAAGGAAGTTTGATCTAACTATTGTCTTTTTTGAGTGAGTTATTTCTCCTATTGTGAAATGTGAAATTACCTAAGGATGTGAATGATAAAGGGTCACTATAGGTAATTCACATTGGATTTAGAATGATCTCTTGACTGTTTGATATATTTGTACGCAAGGCATATTCTGGTCATCACGACGTCTATGTTTTAATGCTTATATAGATTGCTATATCAAAATGGACATGCTATTTAGGTCATCTTGGCATTTGTGCCTTGGTGCTTATATCTAATCTGACATTTTGAAAATAAAATCAATATTCATATGTCCATGGTTTCTTAACCAGTGGGTGTTGTATTGATTCCTGCGCATACAAATTGATATTCATATGTCTATGGTTTCATAACTAGTGGGCATTGTATTGATTTATTCGATTACCTAAAAAGTTCAATGATGATAACAAATCAACACATGATCAGTGACTAGGTCCTAGGTCATAGGTTTGCATTTCATTCTTCATTTCATTATGCACTTTGCATGATTGCATGATCTCACAAATTATTGAATTAAACTCAAATGCTTAAACGATGCTTCAAAAATGCTAAAAACATATAATAAGAGCTGAATCTCACATGAAGGTTCCTCCAATGAAACAACAAGTAGAATCCTTTTTCAGGATCAAAATCAAAATCTGAGATCATTTATATTATTCACTAGTTGCATAATCAACCTTCAATCATCGAAGAAATCCAAAATTCAAGTTAACTGATTATCTTACATCAAACTATCAAAATTTTAACTTGGTCAACCATGGTCCACTCATGGTTTAACCTAGTCAAACTTGGTCTTTTGGACCTCTAAATGATGCAGAACACATTCTTGAAGTGTATAACCACTTCTCAAATCAATTAACATGCTTCTAAACTACAACGCTGACTTTTCTTGTCAGATTTCAATTTTTATCCCGAAGGGGGCATGGTATTGCACATCATTCAAAGTCTGTAATCTAAATTTTTAAATCAATCTTTCCTCAGTAATCAAGACAACAACCATGCCTACTTGCTGATTCATCAAAAGTCCTTGTCGCTTTGGGCAAATCTTTCATTTCTTGGGGCATATCAGATTCATCTAGTATCGTAAATCTATCTTGTAAACTATATCAACTTTTGTAACTATCCGTTCATTAGCATCATTTCCTTGGTTCTTCATAATTGATGGGTTTAGGATGTGATACCAATATGATTCATACAAGGACATTGAGGTCTAGAATCGGTCACTCACTTCTTCACAATCATAAGGTTCAGAAGCAGGTGTTTTTGCACTTTTTCGTAATCACCGGTTCATTGTTGATATAGCTAGCATCATCTCAATTCCTGGTCATTCTGGGCCTGGGTCGATACCTCTTTTTCAAATCTTTCAAATCTTTCAAATCAATCTCAACATCTTTATCATACACAGACTATTCTTTGAACCACTACGCTTTGCATAGTGATTCAAAGAGGGGCAAAATGTAATACCCCAAAAATGGGCTATAGGTTCATTAACCTCCTACATGTTCAAATTCAAACGAAATTGATACAAAAGTCCTAACCTAAGGCACATCTGCACATTATCAAATTCTAATTGATTTTATCTTAATTCTGCATCAGGGAATATTCCTTGAATATTCCTATTTATCCTAATTATTCTTAATTTAATGATTATTTGGCGATAAATCCTATTTATCCTAAAGTTTGATTAATTGAATATTCTGAATATTTAATTAATTAGATTTAATACTGCCACTTAATTATTTAATTAAATTTAATTATATTTATTCCTAAATTGTATTATTTAATTTTGACAATAAATAAAAAATCTTATGACTAATTGATTAAATTCTTATTTAATTAATTAAAGTCAATTGTCAATTTTTAATAATATAGTTTTTGAATAAAGTTTGATTTAATAATTGATTAACCCATAAATCAATTGTTTTAAATTCAAAAATTAGTTAAGTTGAGGATAAATCACTTTATTTATTTAATTAATTGTGCACATTCAAAGAGCAGTTAAACTCAAAATTAGGAAATCAATGAAAGTTGTTAACTTTTGGAAACTCAACAATCTCTTTTGAGTTCAAAGCTGATCTAAACTTCTGATTTGAGTTAAAAAGTTGTTCTTGCATGCTTTTGGATGATTTTGTGAGTTAATTATATGATTTCCTGATAACTCAAAATCACCCTGAGTTTATCAAGAGTGATTTATGGCTTTTCTATTGCATCCTCAAAGCCCTGGATTTCTATAAAATCAAGGCCCAACTCTTCACAAAGGTCTGCCTAATCGATCCACAGAATTTGCATACTTACTCTGGCGAATTGACATTAGAGGAATCATCAAGCTTCTTGCGAATCAACATTTTGTGAGATCAATCTTGTTTTCAATTCATTCTAGTTTCATATTTCATATCATTGTTAGGTTAATTTGCATATCATTTCAATCCATTTAGATCAATTTATTATCAATTTATTATTTTATTGCACAGAAAATACAAAAATATAGATTACTTTGCATTCATATTACTTTCATCTTTTTGCATTCAAATCCTTCGTTTAGGTGTTGCATTGTCATTGATCTCGATTCCAATCTGAGAACATCATACTCGCACCTACTAGAAGGCAATAAATCGCCTGGTTAGCATAGTTTCAATTACTTGCAGATTTCAATTTTTGCTAACCTCTAATGTTTTACTCAAGTGTTGTGTCTATAGCTAGGTACAAAATTCACACACACAAGAAGCAGAGGAAGTTAAATCAGTTGTGTGACTCATTATGATAGATAGGGATTCCTTCCTATATTTTCAGAAAGAGGATAATTAATCATAAACATTCTTCAAAATTATTATGGACTAAATGAGAAACCTTTTGGATATTCATCAAATCAGGCATGTTCATTGCAAACCATCCTTCCTGCACCTAGTTCGTCAGACTTTCCTATAGCCCTAAATGTGTTTCATAAACTATTATCTCATGAAGTAAAAATGCCATACCTCACTGAGGCATCCATGCAAGAGTTAACTGAGAAAGTTAAGGTCTCACTAGGTCATTATTTGAACATCAACAAAAAGATCAATCAAGAACAACAAATGTCTTTAACAAAATTGCTTCTCTCTCACAAGCAAACATTTTCTTTGGATTATAATGATATGAAGGGTTTGGATCCTAAGTTGTGAACTCATAGAAAATATTCAAAGAGGATAGTATGCCAGTAATATATTTACAAAGAATAATTAAACCTACACTATGAGAGATAGTCAAAGGAGAATTACAAAAATTGCTACATGTCGGGTTTATTTATCCTATCTCTAATAGTTAGTGGGTGTCACCCTTGTTATAGTTCCTAAGAAAGCTAGAAAGTGGAGGGTCTATGTATATTATAGGGATTTGAATACTACAACAAAAAATGACCATTTTCCCCTTCCCTTTATAGATCAAGTCTTAGACTCTCTAGCAGGGAAGTGGTATTTCTCATTCCTAGAGGGTTCCAGTGTATACAACTAAATTAGAATTGCACTAGAAGATTAGGAAAAGACCACCTTCACTTTCCCATGGAGAACTTATGATTATTCCACTCCTCCATTTGGCATGTGAAATGCTCCAACCACTTTCCAAAGAGAAGTGCTTAGTATGTTATTATATATTTCACATGAATGCATGGAAATATATATGGATGGCATAACTACATATGGAAGTACCTTTGAAAAAGAATTGAGTAACTTATGAAAGGTACTACAGAGGTATGAAGATAATAATTTGTCTTTGAATAGTGAGAAGTGTTTCATGATGATGCTAGAAGGGGTAGTGCTAGGACACTACATTTCTCAAGCTGGTATTCAAGTCGATCCAACAAAAATTGAGGTTATTCTTAATCTTCCTATCCCTACTAAAAAAAGGATATAAGAATATTTTTGTGACATTTGGGTTATTATAGGAGTTTTATCAAGGATTTTAGAAAAATGGTAGGACCATTATATACTCTATTAACCAAAGATTCATATTTTGAGTGGACATCAACATGTGGAGAATCTTTCCTGCAGTTTAAGTCAATTATTACTCAAGCCTTTGTCTTTAGAGGACCTAACTCGTCAAGACCTTTTTATATTCATAGAGGTGCATTAGACCATGCCATTGGGGTAGTTTTGGGCCAAAAAGAAGTTACTATGGAAAAAACCATTTATTTCATCAACAAAAATCTACAAGGGCCAGAGTTGAATTATACTATCACAGAAAGAATTGTTAGCAATAATTTGTGCACTTAACAAATTTAGTCAACACATCACTGGTTATTAAATGTTTTCACACATAGATCATGTAGCTATCAAGTACCTTATGAATAAACCTACAATAATAGGTAGATTGGATAGATGGTTACTTTTGATGCAAGAGTTTGAAATTACCATCATTGACAAACCAGGTCAACCAAATATAGTGGAAGATTTTCTTTCTAGGTTGCAAATGAAGGAATATTATGAGATTATTGATAATTCCTTTCTAGATGAGAATCTATTTTCAATTTCTATTCATACACCCTGGTATGTAGATATACTTTATTTTTATAATAGAATCTCTACTCATTTATCTTCAGGGTAATCTTTACGAAACCCGCCCTTCAAAAAAGGTGTAAAAAATTGGTAAAATTTAGAAAACTATAGAGGAAAATATTAATTTTATTGGCAAAAAATTTTAATTTTCAAAGAAAAAATAATAATCTCAATTGGTGAATAATTCATGCTTCCTGAAACAATGTGGAAAATATTGGTGAATCATTCATGCTCCCTGAAACTATGTGGAAAATATTGGTGAATTGTGTTTTTATTTCAAAACTACGAAAATATATATTGGCGAATAAAAAATAGTATTTATAGTATAAAAATATATATGTTGGTGAATATTCAAAACATAGTGATAGGACTAAGACCAAAACTTGACCACACATGTGCACGGAGCTACACCGAGTATGTAGATGAAGAAAAGTTGGGTGCTACATGTCATTTACCGATGACCAGTTTGTGGTGACAATTTGCATAGCTTCGACAAGCTAAAAGGAGGGTCAATGCTGATGGTTACGAAGATACATAGTGGTCATGTTGATGGTGTGCTTGACTTCGGCTATTATGTTGGTGGTTTAGAGTTGTAGGCTACGAAGATATGCAAAGTTCAAGTAGTTTGTGGTTGACAATTTACATAGCTTTGAAAGGCTAAGTTAAAGGTCAATGCTGACGGTTACGAAGATATGCAAAGGTCAGGTCAGTTTGTGGTGACTGGTGATAGTGTGCATAGCTTTGGCACACTAAAAGGAGGGTCGATGCTGATAGTTATGAAGATACATAATGGTCAGGTTGACGGTGTGCATGACTTTGACAGTTATGTTAGTAGTTTGGAGTTGAAGGCCATGAAGACACACAAAGGTCAGGTTGACAGTGTGCGTGACTTTGGAAGTTATAATCAAAACTAGGATATGGGGGTTTTGAGGTCACGCTAGTAGTCTGCATAAATTCACCATGAAGTTACAGTGATAGTGAAGACTAGAGTGCAATTAGGGACATTAATGAGACTTATCAATGATTTTAAATTATTCAATAGTGTACATAATCCAAGCCAATATTTTGATTAGACATTAAAAAGGATAATTTGGATGAGATATGAGCTGTGATTCATCAACATTCATTATTTTTCTTTTCGGAGCCAAGTCACCTTACGTGAAATATTCTTTCAAAATTTAATGCAACTGACAAGTTGCCAATTGAAAATTTAAAATCACAGCTAGGATATGGTGGTTCCGAGGTCACGCTGGTAGTCTGCGTAACTTTAGTAGTACATAATCCAAGCCAAGATTTTGATTAGACATTAAAAAGGTTAATTTGTAATGGATATGAGCTGTGATTCATCAAAATTCATTATTTTTCTTTTCAAATTTAGAGCCAAGTTACGTGGGATACAAGTCACACAGGATACATCCACAATTTTTCTTTATCAATATTCATTATTTTCCTTTTTCAAGGCAAGCCACCTTACGTGAAACATTCCTTCAAAATTTATTATGGCTGGAAAGTTGGTGATTAATTTTTTTATATACTCCTTGGTAGTGGAATGGCAGAACACATGGCACTTTCTAAATTTCTAAGTTTGGATGATAGAATGGGTCTTCCAGTAGTTGAGGGATCATCAAATGAGAACCCAGAACCTGTTATCCAACCAAATTTGGATATGGAGAAGGAGATTCAATAGGATGTCCTCAATCATCTTATGTCTACAAGATGAGATCATGCTACCAGTTACGTTAGATACCAAAGTGACATGTTTGAACTTGAAGTAGAACATGACAAGGCGGAGATGTGTGCTATTTTTGAGGATCATGGCTTCAACCAATAGGAGTTCTATGAGGAGATGATCTGGTTATTTGCTGGCCTTCGCATCAACTGGTATTTTTTCTTTGTGGATAGTATTATACTATAACAAATTTGAAATTACTATAGGTATTAGGATATGTAGGAGTCACACTAGGCTTTTCTAATTTCCTGTGAAAGGATCTCAAGATAATTTTTGTTACTTGTATTATTTAAATATGAATATACTTTTCACTTTGGTTTTGGAAATGGTTGGAAGCTTGTTGCTTCTCCTTCTAAGGAAACCACAACCATTCAGTTACCATATAGAAGAAATATGGAAAAACTAAAAATTTAAATGGATGAGTATCATTTTTGAAATTAATAGTAATACATATGAGAAGAGTCAAGACTCTTTTTCAAATAGTGTTTTATGCGCTATTTTCTTATACTTCAAATTTGAATACAGTAACATGTTACATAAATCATGAACAATACTTTTATGAATTGTAAAATATGTAAATTATAATTATTAATATGAGTCAAGATTCAAGACTCAAGAAGTACAATATTAGTATATGAACTTGAACTTGAAGTATCTGTGATTCTATATAAAATTATAAATACCTATTAAGTGAATCAGAATGCTAAATCACTTCACTAACTAAATGAGAATTCTGACACTTCTAAAATCTAAATACCAGGACCCACATGGAAATTTAGAATCCACTCCCACCTCCTGATTCCTAAAATTGACTAGTAGTAACTTGTAAGTAACCCACTCCCAGCTCTGAAGTTATGCCTTGCTATTTCATAACTTCTCAATGGTTAATTTGTTATGATGGTGATGGGTTCTGAAGTTACGCCTGGGTATTTTGTAACTTCTCAACTATTAAGTTGTTATGATGGTTATGGGTTCCAAAGTCCCGTCTAACAGCATGTGTAACTTTAGAAGGTGTTGAAAACTAAGAGTAAGTTTCATGTCATGTGGAAAGTGCTAAAGAATAGAATGTTTTTGGAGCTTCGATAGGGTTTCTTGGCCATTTATGATGAAGGATACAAAGTAAAAGTTTCAAGAATGACATCTAAAGTCATGCCAAGCTGTGTTGTAACATATCAAGGTTTCTTTTCCCTAGTCAGTTTAATAGTCCCAAAGTTCCAAAAGGTGTTGCGTGACTTCACAAGTATCAAAGTTTGAGGATTTCAAATTCAAAGGGCCAAGGCCCCTAATTTGCAGGTAGTAAAGTTGAGATAGGGTTATATGTACCATTAGTGTAACTTTGACACCACACCAATTATTTTCTCTTGGATCACTGCTAAATCTATGTTGGAAGTGATAGTTGACACTTTTCTAAAAAAGGTAATTACTAATTTCATGCATGTGTGCTTGATGAGATTTTAATTTTTAATAGAGTAGGTGGTTGTGAGTTTCTTATTAGTTATTCAAGATAGTTTATAGACCATCCATAATTTTTAGAGTCAGAGAGCAACAGAGAGTTGAAACCTTTAAGTGCATAAAATGAGCTTAGAATTTAGTATACATAAAGAATGGAAGAATAAGGATCTCCTAAGGTTGCTGTAGTACCAAAAAAGAGTGTGCATTCAAGAACAAAGAAGCCAAACATATACACTAAAGAATGGATGGAACTGTTGCCTGGAATCTCAAATTTGCAATCAACTAATGCTTATGAATGGAGGGACCCTTACGCAATCTGGAGGGATGTTGTTTGCCCAAACACAACTGGGTATGAGATCTTCATATAGTTCTATAACAATAGATTGAGAGGCCCTCCTGTTTCAAACCAATGGGATAGGAACTTGGGAAAATTGATAGTACCTGAGGTATTTTTGGATGTAGACCTCATGAAAGTGCTAATTGAAGCATACAATCTAGTGACACAAGATTTCCACAAGCAGGAAAAGTCTATACTCTTCATGTTAGACACTAGAAGGGTTATGAGGAAGCATATTCCTAGAGAAAAGAAAGAGGTAGGGTTGTTTCCGAAGAAGGTTGAAGATTCATTTGATATTGACCTTTCCTTTCCCTATTTCTAGAATACCATCTACACTCTACACAAAGTTATTGGACTAGATGGAAGTTTGAAAGTGACTCCTAACATTTATATCATGGCTACAAATGTTCAGGACTTGTACACCAATAAGGAGTTTGATTATGTGGGGCACATAATCAATGTAATGCACACTGAGTAGATTAATGCAAAGACTGATTTAAAAAGCTTCAAGTTCAATCACTACTCCATGCTGATGCACCTGATCCTCTATTGAAATATTGGCTACATCAACCCAAAGTTCATCAATGAGACTAAGAAAGAAGGAGGAATTGTTCTACTTCAGCTCTGGAGCAGGTTATGGGATAGAAGTTACCATTTCTCTAATTCCATTTCTTTTTATAGTGATTTTGTGGATCCAATAATGAACATATTAGGTATTGTGAGGGATAAATTTCCTTTAATTGTTAGAAAATTGCTTAGACCTTTTGCATTTGAAATTGACAATGAAATTAAGCACAATTGGGGTGATATGTTTATTTTTAAGAATTTTTTTGTTATGAGAGTGTATGCTTTCCCTCAACCTCCAAACATACTGCAAAAATATGTCCCAAAAAGAATGGGAATAATAGAATTCCTGTGGAAGCTTATCATGATGGATAGAGAATACTTAGGCCTTAAAAGACATAAGGGAACCTTTGTACCAAGGAGGTTCCAAATAGGGGATTTCTCTATAGGTAAAGATGTTGTGGACCAAATATATAAATTCCTAAGACAATTCAGATTTCCCTCTACTAATGCAAGGATGTATGACCCTAAAGACTTTGTTAGAGGAGCATTGAGAGAAATGAGGAATCACAATCTAGCTCATAATCAACCTATGCCAAATGAGGTTGTTATTAGAAATGTGCTAAGTGAAGATATATGTGACGAGAGAAACCTTAAATGGAAAAATGTTATAAGGGTAGAGGAAGAATTGAAAAAGGAAGACCCTACCTTCCTCGAATTCTTTCCTAATGTCCTATACATGTCGATAATTGACAAGTGTTTAGAGAACTATGAAGATATTATGTCTAAATTGCTAGACATCCCTGAGGATAAGGAGGAGGACAAAATAACCCTAAGGAATTTGAACCTGATGTGGTTTTTATGGTAGAAACATAACAAGCCAATCCATCCACATCTGAGTAGGGGCCATCAAAGAAACAAAAGTTGATGAATGTACCAAAAAAGGAAAGGCAAAAGGCACTACAAATCCTACCAGGTAATAGTCATTAATTTTCTGACTTAAGACAACAATTTTTGACATCACAGGAAAATGAGGGAGAAAAGGCCCTAGATGAGTTAGAATTGGCTGTAGCTAGATTGGATGATAGGGTCATCTAAGATAAAGAGTTTATAGATGATGATGAATTCATCAAGTCTGATGAGTTAAAAAAATTTCTCTTTAGAGTTAAGTAGGATGAATTAACACTATCTTTTAAAGCATGGGAATCACATGAAAAGACTATTGAAATGATTGAAAAATTACAGGCCTATGATCCCAATAGTGAAACATTAACTATGGAGGAGGCAAGAGATCTTGTGAAGAGAAGTGACATGTTGTTGATCCCTGGATGGGACTTGGAGTCCTCATTCTTAATTGACCAAATCAAGAGGCAAGATAAAGTTGTAACTTATGAAGCTTTTGGCCCTGATGGACTAAAAAGGGGTTGTGGATTCAATATGGACACTAAGA
Source organism: Chamaecyparis obtusa (assembly GCA_027943335.1). Classification (NCBI taxonomy): domain Eukaryota; kingdom Viridiplantae; phylum Streptophyta; class Pinopsida; order Cupressales; family Cupressaceae; genus Chamaecyparis; species Chamaecyparis obtusa. The sequence continues at coordinate 1,213,159 of BSBK01001669.1, forward strand.
CAATATCAGTATGGTGTGTGGCCCCATAATCTAATAAGCCTAGATTGGTTGACATCCAAGATAGAGCACAAGGTAGCCAATTAATATGGAGGTTGTAGGACACTACATGATCAGAGATATAAAATCTCCTACATCATGCATCCTCCATGAATAAATCAATGGTTGAGGACTTAAAGAACATACTAGCTAGGACATTCAAAGATTATGTGTTAACTAGAAAAAAGTTTGAATAGAAAGTAAAGAAGAATTTTCTCTTTGATAATATTGTGAAGGAGCTAAAAGATGAAATAAATAGTCTAAAAAATGAGTCTAGGACAATTAAAGAGGTCTATGATGCTGGGGTTCAAGCTGAGTATGAGGAGGGCTTAGCTCTAGAACTTGCAATAGAAAAAATAATAATGGACATTGATCAAACCACTAATACTGGAATTGTTGACAAGGAGACTTTGAAGAAGGTACTATTACACAGAGTAAATATTTTAAAAGGGAAGTCTCAAATCATTCATAGTACTTTCATTTCTTTGTAGGGGTAAGGATATCATTATTTTAATGCCTTGTATGTACTAACCCCATTATTTAATACTTGGGGCCCATACTTGCAATTCTTTGATAGGTTAATTTTACTAATGGAAAAAAAGTTGTAGTTACTTGACAAAATTATAATTAATGTTAAGGAAATGGTGTTATTAGTAAAGGATTTGTATGCATTTTTCACTAGAAAGTTATAAAAAATTCAAGAAAAGCTAAATGTTTTTTCTGAAGAGTCTGAAGGGTATATCCATGCTATTGTGGATACAAAAGGACACTTGAAGGACTGGCATGAGTGGGTTGATTCTTTCAACCAAATTTTGGATGCTATCAAGATGGCTTCTTATTTTGTTGGTGATGTTGACATTTCAACATTTTATGAAGTTGTGGATGAATTGTACAAGCATGAGATTGACATGAATAAGTTTGTTGTTCGATCTCGATCCATAATGGATGCCAAGTGGAAAAAATACCTTGAAGACTTGGATATAGTTAGGGAAACAACTTGGCCATCAAAGAGGGACATTGTGGTGTGGGAAAGCATTGGAGAGATTCAAGCCTTGCCACATGGAAGTAGTTGAGATAGTTTTGGTATTAGATGAAGAACCAATAGAGGGAGGTCAGTTAATTCAAATAGGATATCTTATCTTTGCGGTTCACTTGTTGTGGATGCACCTTTGGTGCAAACCAAGACTGATTCTGAAGAATTTGGGCTGCCAGTTGTTGCTCTTGTAACTATTTCCAAACTTGTTTGCTAATGTTAGTTTTTCTTTTCTGATAGTGATAAAAGTCTCTAGTACTATGATCATTGATCATTGATGTATAAATTTCAAGGAAGTTAATACAAGGATTCAGCATAATTTTGTTTCTCTAAATCATGTCTCCTTTTGTGATATTTTAATTTTTGTAATTATTTGTGCTCAATATCGCAGTTGCAATTTTTTTATAATTGAATGTATAATGTCATATTATTATATTAATAATAATTATTATACTTTGAGTTTTCTTTTGATTCAAGGAATTAATGCTTAGTATAATTTGATAGAATTATAAATTTATAAAGTATTAGGAAATTGCGGAGCTTCACGAGGGTTTCTTGGCCATTAGTGTTGGCGGTTATGAATTTGTGATGAAGTATTTGGAAAATAGGCATAAATTTGGAAAGGTTAACACGTTACAAGATTAAACAGTTCAGAGGTTACGAAAGGCTTTGTGCGAGACTTCACAAGGTTATATGAGAGAAGAGATGTTAAGAAGACCATCACCGTAACTTTAGAAGGGTTCCAAAGGCCCCTAATTTTCATGTAGCAAAGTTGAGATAGGGTTAGATGAACTGTTTGCGTAAATTCAGAGCCATGCCAACTTAAGTTTTGAATCTTGATTCTTGAAATAGCATGGCTGCATGAGGCATTTACAAATTACAGTTACACTTTACAGTGAGGAAAAAGGACATTATATGATTATAATTCAAATTTCAATACAATACCATGAGAATTATACATTAATATTATACTTCAAAATTTAAATTACAAAAATCATGAACAATAGTTACAATACTTATTACTTGTAATATGAGTCAAATTGTCAATATTCAAGTCCAATAGGCAACAAGTACAATATACAATATATAAATACCTATTAATCAAATACTAAATCACTTCACTAACTTAGTGAGTAGTCTACCGCTTCTATATCCCATATGGAATCCAACTCTTGAAATTGACTAGTAGCAAGAGGTTCCTCTTCATTCCGAGTTGGGTATTCAAAATCAAAAAATTCTTCATCTTCATTCTGAGTCTGGGACCAATATCTTTCATTTGTCTCAGAACTAGCAGTAGCACCACCAGGTTTTGAAGTGTTCAAAAGCCCTCATTTTTCATGCAATGGATTCCAAATTTCCAATGCCCTATCATAAGGAAGTCTCTAACATTATAATGAGTTACAAATAACCTCAAGCAAGTTTCCATATTTTTGTCTAGTTTCTTTCTAATCTTTGATTTCAAAAACCCCAATGCACTAAAAACTCTTTCATTTTCCACTAACCCCAATATCATTGTTTGACATAAATCATAAAGTTTGAAATATTCTGATATTGAATCAAGCAATACTTCACTCTACTCTATCCTTTTCTAAAGCCTAGTTATTGCACCAGGTTCAAATGGATTCTCCAGGTTTTTCAATTTCAATTTCATACATGATGCAAATTGTCTACATTATTTTTTAAGATTAGCTGAATCTAAAATTCCTTCAATTGGTTGTCCATTACAATCTGCATGTTTTGAAAACTCTGTAATCAATTCATCAATTTTTTTATGAAAGATATGTGCATCAGTTTGTTTATCTCCAACATTTTTCTAAAAATGAGGAAACACACAACCCATGGCTTCAAGAATTTCTTCTCGAGGGAATCTTTCAAGAATCTCAGTCGAAACTTTGTAGGAAATTGACTTCAAATTACCACTAATAGATTTAACAATCCTGTCAAAATTAGCATTTTTAACTGGAAGTAGTCTGCCTCGCTTGCCCGTCTTAGATTAGTGCATTGGTATTTCATATCCTTTCAGAAATACACATAAATCATTTTTTGCATTAAATTGTAAAAAATCTCATCATGATTCAAGTCTGTAGTTATTTGCCACCTGAAAATATTTGGGCTTTGACGTGTTGTCATGTTTGAGTACAGAGCATCTAGGGCAATGCATGTCATTTTACACAAATTTTTATACTCATGGATATACATAGTTCTATCTTGGGATTTATTAACAAGTTTGTTCATTAGATACAACATGGGGAAAATACTGGCTAAAGTTAACAGAGTCTCTATATCACTTAACTTATGTAAAAAATTAGGAGCTTTGTCTACTATGAGGTGTTTCTCATATATTAGTCCGATCAAGGCTTGATATTCTATTACAACTCTTTCTATTGGTCCATGCAAAGAGATCCATCTGGTCTCAACATCCTTGAGAATCTTCTTTCCTAGTGGTACTCCCTCTAAAAAAATCTTAAATTATGCAAAACGTCTAGGACTTCTGCAAAAGTAAGAGTATAGATCGCGAACTAGATCTTCAACTTTTGATACTGTAGGAAAATCGCTTACAATTTTATATGCTAAATTCATTTGATGGGCCATGCAATGTATGCCAAGCATGTAAGGTGCAATACTAGGTTTTAATCTTGCACAAAGACCATTCCTTTGGCCTTGCATTACTACAGCTCCATTAGCTCCAACACACACTAACTTCTTTCCAATTGTCAAATTATCCATACCAACAACTTCATTCAAAGCATTCTTCACTTCAAAATATAAGTTTTTTGCTGTTGAATTGCCCCTCATTTTATGAACACAAAGTAGATGAGCATGGAAAACATGTTCTTTTATTGTATACACATGCATAGAGACCCAAGAAGTGTTATCTACTGTAGTAACTTCATCTATGGATAATGAAATGAATCTCAACTATTTTACTTTCTCCTGTAAATTTTTTTTTTCCACCTTAGAAAGACAATTTTCCATTTCCCATCCAACGTTTGTTGAGCAATGTGACATAGGATAGTGAGGAACTCTCAAAAAGGATAATAAATTACCATATTATGAGAAGTATCTCATAGGATGACCTTTGGATAGAATATGAAAAACAACACTCATATGAATGGTCTTTGCCAGGTTTGCTTCATTGGCCACATGTTTAAACCCGGCCTTGATTGGATTTTCACTACTAATAATTAATGGCATTCACATGTTATGCTCATCATATTATATGGCATACTTAACATGAAGACATTATTCCTTTAATTTCCATCTCACTACTGATATTTCTTGTCTGTCTATGGTCTATTTTTCATAAACCTTACCAATATGCTTTTCTATAGTTGTAATATATAAAATGTGTGTGGGGGAATGTAAGATTTACTTCTTAATCCAAATTCCCAAAGGAAAGATCCAAATTGATTAACCACAAGGAGGTGATTAATGCATAAAAGAATCAATCTATGGAGAATATGAAGAAATGAGACAACTTTATATTCCGTTATAGAAAGTATGTGTTGAAATCTTAATTGAATTGAAGACAAATACAAACCTCAAAATATGATAGATCTGGAAAATGCTATTTTCTAGTGTCTGTATTCAGTTTCAGGGATTTCTGCAACCAAATATGGCTTGGAAATGCAGAAACAGAGAAAACCCATAAATATTTTGCTTTTCTGAGCAAGGTCAACCTTGACCCAAAACAGGGGTAAGATCTTACCCTGGGACACAATCTTACCCCTAAAAGTTGACCTTGACTTGCACTGTTCTGACAGAAATTCTGTTTGCGGATCCCAAAATTTTGTCGAAAAGGGTACTCAGATCTAAACTACAATTCATTGTCTCGCACATGTATATGCAAGAAAAATGGTTTTGTTTGTTGGACGATGGGTTTTCCTTCGTTAAACTGCAATTTGGGAATTAACCTTTGAAATGTAATTGAAATTGTATCAATAAACAAATTAAATGGAACAATTCACCTTACTTCTATTGAAGTCCTTATGGAGGATTCGAATCCTTGAATCCACAAGTATGGATGCACCAAATGAATGTAGAATTGTATGTAGGATGTCTCAAATCAATTGTATTAGATCTTCAACACCAATCTTGAATGGATCTTGGACTGGGAAGAATCTTGAGTGGAAATGGATAAATCTTCAACAAGAGGGCTCCAAAGAGATTGAATCCTTCAATGGCTATCAATGGATCTCCTTGATGAATTGGATCTTGAATGCTTGAATACTTGAGGATGAATGAATGCTTGAATGCTTTCCTTCTCCTTCTTTATTTCTTTCTTGATTTCTTGATTTCACTTTCTTGAATTCAATGGATGGTGGATGGATTGAACTGAGAGGAGGAAGGCTTCCTTTTATACTAGTCTAGGGCACAAACTTCTAGAGAGGCCGACATAGGAGAATTAAATTCCCATTTAAACCTTAACTCCTAGAAATGGACCTAGATTAAATATAATTTAAGAGTTTACCATTTTGAAATCTGAAACAATCAACCCAAAAGCGGGAAAACAAACTTTTTGAAGCCCAACATCTCGAAACCTCCATAATTTCAAATTTGGACCCAGGGTCAAGGTCAAGGTCAACTTTGACCTAGGTCAGGGTTGAGGTTGACCTTGACCCAGAAGGTTAGCATTGACCCTGAGGTCAAGAATCTCAGATTCTCATGATAAGGTTCCAAAAAAAGACTAGAAACAAGTGGAGAGAGAAGCAGAATAGGGGGAAAAAGCCAGATCCAGTCAAAGACACATTCAAGGTGCTTGACATGACCCCAGACCACTTACTCGGAGGGATAAACCAGTCCTAAATGGAAGTGCTTCCATTTTCTGATGATACATTTAGCCCCCACTTTAGCAAGAGTATGGACTCGATGCAAACTCTTGGTAAAGTAGATCATAATGAAAAATACAATATTATTAAATTCAAAGGGACAAAGAAATCCTCAAGCCCCCAGAGACTCAATTCTTCATCAAATCCAATATTAAAATAAGAGAGATATCTCTAGAAAAGAGATAGAAAAGGGTGTGTTTATCTCACCCAATAAGAGCTTATGTCCCATTGTGAACCACAAAAGGAAACAGTGCAACTGGAAAGATGGAATTGAACCGCCTAGTGAATGTGGCTACTCACTAATCAACCCATCAAAGATTTACCCTTAGGAATATTCTATTCAACAAGAGCAAAGCCAAAAACAAAAGAGATCCAGTCTTAAGGACACCTCCGACCTTAAGGGATCAAAATTTTGAAACTGGAGGGATCAAGAAATCCTATAAGATAAAAATCCATGCTATAAGGATTAGTCACTAATCCATAAAGGGATAGAAGTACCTTGAAAATTATTTATATTAAAAGTGTGTGTGTGCAAAAAGTGATTAGAGTGTATGGCCCCATCTTAAAGTAATTGCTAACACTTTAACAAGATAAATGGTTTTAACAAAAACATAAACAACTCCACCGATTATGTTTCCACTACAAGATGCCCCCAATCAAAGACAAATCAAGGGAAATACCACATAAACATATAGAGACCACATAAGGGATATACCTTCCATGGGGTCAATATGATCATAAGATTATATATATATATATATATATATATATATATATATATATATATATATATATATATATATATATATATATACATATACATATACATATAGATATACATATAGATATATATATATACATATAGATATATATATATACATATATATATATATATATATATATATATATATATATATACATATATATATATATATATATATATATATATATATTATTGCAAATGAATTGACATCATTCCCCAAAGAAAGTAGAATTACAATCACAATAGAGGAAAGAATACATAAGAGTTAAGAAGAATAGTCTTTTCGGACCACAACATGGAGACCAAGAACATTCAGTGCTACCAAGTCGCAAATCCAATCAAACTACACAAGGAAACATTTACGAACAATAGAACAGGTACAACATAACATGAAACAACATATAGAAGAATAGAGATACATATAGAGGAGATGTAAAACATATTTGATTCCTTTATCACCTTGCACTAACAAAGTAACAAGGGTCATATAAAAGAATCTAATAAACATTTAGCAAATACATCACGGGAGAAGCACAATACAACTGGCAAACACACAAAAAGGCTACCATGAAGGACAAGCCCATCAAGTACACTACCTACACTCCCCATCTTTTTCTATATCATTTCAGGAAGGTGGGAAACTCGCAAGAGGGACTATATTCAACATAGTAGGAATAATAGCCAATTCCAAACAAGGATCCTCTTGAGAATCATAATGTTCGATACTAGGTGTAATTGTCAATTAAGATGAAAGCATATTTGGCAAATCAATGTCAATGTTAATAGTTTCATATTCATCATTAATATCATTAGTATAATCAAGAGTATCTTCTTCATCCAGATTAATCAAAATAGGATCTAAGATAGAATAGAATCATCATAATCATGCATCTTAACATCATTATTAGTATGAACTTCTTCTAAGACATCATGCATAGATTGATCAAAATAAGGTAAAGAAATTTGAATAACAGAGGCACAAGCCTTAGCTTGAGCTCGACGCTTCTTATGACATTGATTATCTTATCGATTACATTTTGTCTTATTTGAAATATGTTGAGAACTAGGAGAGACAACAACTAGTTCCTTCATAGGTTCTATAGGTGGATTAGGAGGATTCTCAATAGGCTGAAAAGCAACACTAGGAGCTTGATTAATAGAACTAGAAGCCATAGATAAAGGAGGTATGGAAGGCATAGGAAAAAGACCATGGTTAAGATCCATCTGAGGCATGCTTAACTCAAGAATCTTGTGATGCTTATAGGCTTGATATGAGAGAAAGAGGTTATCAGGTCGAGAAGGACATGAATTTGGTAATGAAGGCCAAGAGAAGTCAAGGGTAGCACAATCCTTGGGCCTAGAAGGTTGATATAAACTATGATTAATCATTTTCACTTCTTCATCATGAATGAATTTAAGACACTTATGAATAGGAGAAGAAAAAACATGCATGGCATTCAACCAAGGCAAACCAAGCTTAACTTGAAATTGATCAGAAGTAGGAACAACAACAAAGGTAGTGTCCAAAATTTTACCACAAAGTTCAATAGGCAAGTTAATAGAACCAAATGATGGATAAAGAAAACCATTACAAGTTTGAATCCACACATTAGATGTATCATAAGAATCATGTTGCAAGTTCTTCATAAAAAGTTTTTCTTCATGAACAACATTGACTAAGGATATATGATCAACAAGACAACCACACTTAGGTATCTAAGAAATCCTAGCATAAATGTAAAGGGGACCATAAGGAGCTTTAATAGTCTCAGAATCATCAAAGGTAATCAAGAGTTCCTGAGGTCTTTTATTCTTAGGTTTTTTTTGAGGTTTTGGTTGAGATTTCGGTTTAGGCTTAGGTTGAGGTGGAACTTGAGGTTGGGTTTGAGGTTGAGGTTGAGGTGGAGATACAGATTGAGATAACACAACATGCTCCACATGGTTAACAATGTGATTAAGATCATCCATCTTTGAATCATAAATAATATCCATAGAAGATGGCTGAGCAATGGTATTAGTATCATGTGTAGGCAAAGCATTCATATAGATTTGAAGGTTTTGATTAGGAGGGGAGACATATTTGTTCCGACTACCATAAAAATTATCGACAGATAAATCATTAGAATTGATTAAGTCTTGAACCTTATGTTTTAAAGAATAACACTTCTCAGTATCATGGCCATTTTGACAATGGTATTGAAAAAAGGATTTAGGATCAAAGGATTTGGATGCCACCATAGTAGGTAAAAGAGGTCAAATAGGAGGTAAAGTAATCATATTAGCAATTAAAAACCTATTCATAATAGAATGCAAATATTTAGAGAGAGGATTAAATGTACAATTCAAATGAAAAGAAGTGGATGCAGAAGTAGCATTGTGGGATGCAACAACAACTTGATCAACAACTGTATTTGCTTGTTTATTTATCTTGACATAGTTGTCGAGTTTTTGAAATTTGTTGGGATTAGGAGAAATATCACTATTATCAACTGGAATGGGAGTAATTGAAGTGTTTCTATCAAATTGACTCACTTGTAATTGATAATGATGAAGTGCTACACAAAGTTGTTGAAAAGAGGTAAATTGAGTAAGTAGAATCTTATCTCTAATATCCTTTTGCAGATTTGAAATAAACATACGTTGAATATCCATATCAGGAATAGGATAAGAAATATGAGCATGCAAATGCTTAAATATACCAATGAATTTAGTCAATTTTTACTTAGTGTTTTGTTTACAATGCATCAAATCAGTTAAGAACACTTGCAGACCAATATTATTTTGAAATTGTTGAATAAAAGCATGGCAAGTTTTGGAAAAGAATCAATAGAATAAGGAGGCAAGGAAAAATACCAATGTAAGGCCTTGTCATGAAAATTTCTAGCAAACAACTTGGCTAAAATCCTATGGTCATGAGCATAGTCACTACAAAGGATTTGAAATGTTTTAACATGAGTAACAAGATCTCCCTTACCATTGTAATTCTCAAGATGAGGCATATCGGCTTGCTGAGGAACAAGAGCACGAATGATGTCTAGGGATAAAGGACTTCCCATGTCACATGTAGGAATGCTAAATTTGGATTGAGTCAAGGATGCATGTTGTTATTGTAAAGAGGACACATTTTCAGCTAAACTAATTATTGTAGAATCATTAGAGGAAATAGGAGGCATAGACACACTAGAAACACTAGGTAAAGAGTATGAAGCGGTAGGAATGGAATACACAACTGGAGGAACACTTGGAACCACAGTTGGAGGAGGATTGGAATAAGTAAAAGGAACATTATGATAAGAAGGTTGTGATGTAAGAAGAGACACAAGAGGAACACTCATAGGAAGAGAGGGAACCGTCGTAGTCACTAAAGGATGAGTATAAGTAGGAATTCTAGGTAAAGGAACTGAAGAAGGTTCCACACTAGTAATAGGAGGAGTGAATCCTAAATATTGAGCTTCTTGAGCTAAAAGTTTAACATTTGAATGCATAAGATGAGTAATACCATGCAAAAGATTAACACCTTGATCACTGTCACAAAGGACTTTCTTAAGAGCCTCTATAGCTTGAATAGAATCTTGATTATGGTTTTCTTGAATAATCCAATTACCCATTTTATCAAGTTTGGTTGAAAGTTTTTGGAGTTGTTCAAGAGGAACTCTTAAAGCATCATCTTCATCATGAGATGAGTTAGAAGAGTTTTTCTCCATAGTAGGATTGGAATCATGAATAATCAAATTGTCATATGGGATCCTAAGGAAAGGAGAGGAAGACTCAGGATCAAAGGCACCCATTAGTCTACAACTTCATCTAACCGAAATATTATAAGTAGGACTAGAGGTTTTCACCAAGGCACTTTTTTCTTTTTTGATTTTTTTGTATTATCTCATTTTTCATTTTTTTTCTTTCATATCATCAAGATGCCTATTTATTAGGTTTTCACCAAGACAATATCTTTTTGAGGATCATTTATGAATGTTTTTGGCTTTCTTCATGCTCAATTTTCCACTATTTTTTTATCTTTTCTGCATTTCTAATTTGTTTCCTCTTTTCTATTTTTCAATGTTTTTGGTATTTTTAGGATCTCTTTTGACTATATACAATAAATAGGATGCTCTCCATTGGATATTTCTGATAATATTTTTCTTTATACCCTTTCATCTACTTTATGTGTAGAACCTTTTTAGATGAATGCTATTGATAGGTTCTTGTAATTCTTCTCCATCATAATCAGTTAATGTATAGGTGCATGTCCCAAAATATGAAGTGATCACAAAAGGTCCTAACTATTTTGCTTCCCATTTTTCTTTCTTTTCTCTCTCTACTTGATTCTTGGGGTTTTCTTGCAAAACTAAGTCACCTATTTGGAATGTCTTTGATTTGATATGCTTGTTATAGGTCCTTGACATTTGGTTTTGATACACTTTCAAATGATTGAAGGCTTGTTGTTGTTTTTCATCTAGCAACCCTATAATCTTCCTCACTTATCAAACCATGTAGGGATACTCTTGAAGATGGAATTTCTACCTCCAAAGGTAAAATTGCTTCTGCTCCAAAGACTAAGGAAAATGGTGTAGCTCATGTTGGCATTCTAATACTTTTTCTATAAGCCCACAAGGTTGGGTTTATTTGTATGAGCCAATCTCTACCTGAATTATCCCCTATTCTCTTCAATATCTTTAAGATGTTCTTATTCATTGCTTCTCCTTGTCCATTACCTTGGGGATAATATATTGAAGATGAGTGATGTATCATGTGGGATTTTGTACATAGCTCTTTTAAATCCTTGTTTTTGAAATGTTTTGCATTGTATGTTATAATGGCATGAGGTACACCATATCTACAAATCATGTGATTTAGAATGAACCTGGATATTTACTTTCCTGTAGTAGTTGACAAGGGTACAACTTCCACCCATTTGGTGAAGTATTCTATTGCAGTAATAATGAATTTATGACCATTTGAAGATGGTGGATAAATCATCCATATTAAGCCCAAACCCCATTGATAAAAGGGCCAAGGTGTTTTCATAGGATGAAGCTCTTGTGCTAGTACATGGATCAAGTTCCCATGATATTGACACTTACAACAAGTTTTTGCAAAGTGACAAGCATCTTTTTCCATTGAAGGCCAAAAATATCCTATCCTAAGAAGTTTCTTAGCTAGGGTTAAACAATTTGAATGTGACCCACAAATCCCATTGTGAATTTCTTGTAAGGATATGTTTGATTCCTCTTTTTCTAGAAATCTTAGAAGCATTCCGTCCAGACTCTTACGATACAACATGTCGGATATTAAAGTAGAATGAGAGGCTTGGCGTAGAAAGCTTTTCTTTTGATTTTTAGTGTGGTCCATAGGTAGGATTTGGTCTTTTAAGTAGGTGTAAATGGCTCCATACCAAGGTGATTCATGTCCCATTAGTAAATAAATGGTATGAGGATGGGCAGGGTCAAATGTGGGTTGCTCAACTTATTCTACCAAGAATTCATATCTAGCACTTTGATCTAGTATTTGGAGAAGTGATGCCAAAGTAGTCATTACATCTGTTGCTTTATTCTTATCTCTTGGTACTTTCTCAAAAGTGATGAGAGTGAAATATTTCTTGAGATTCTCAATCATATTCTTGTAAGGTATCAACTTGTCATATTTAGTTTGATATTCATTATTAATCTAATTAAATCTAGTTGTGAATCTCCATAAATTTGTAGCTCTGTTTCTTTCCATTCTAATGGCAATTTTATACCAATGACCAATGCTTCATACTCAGCTATATTATTTGTGCATGGGAATAGAAATTTGTATGATTTAGTAATTGTTGACCCTTGAGGAGTAATCAAAAGTATGCCTGCTCCTGATCCATGTTGTGTGTAAGAACTATCAAAATATAATTGCCATCTTTTTGCTTCGACATTAACAATTTCAGAATCTAGGAATTCTACTTGAATTGGATGTTCATCTTGTAATGGTGACTCTACTAATTGATTAGCTATGACTTGGCCCTTGATATATTTTCGATCCACATATTCTATGTTGAATTCACTTAGAACCATGACCCATTTGGCTAGTCTACCATTCAATTTTATTTTGTTGAGAAGGTATTTCAAGGGATCAATCTTTGCAATGAGTCAAATCCTGTGGGATAACATATAGTGGCGTAATTTTTGGGAAGCAAAAACTATGACGAAACATGCTCTTTCAATGGAGGTGTAATTCAACTCATACTTCACCAAAGTTTTGCTTATGTAGTATATGGCCTTTTCTTTTCCTGATTCATATTCTTGAACTAGAAGTGCCCCTAATGAATGTTTGGTCACTGAAATATATAGAATTAAGGGCTTGCCTCTTGTGGGTGGCATCAAAGTTGGAGGATTCATTAGATATTTCTTCAACAAGGTGAAGGCTTCTTCACATTTGTTATCCCATTTGAAAATTGTATCCTTATGAAGGAGTTGAGTGAAATTGTGGCATTTTTTTGCTAATTGAGAGATGAACCTTCAAATGGATTGAATCCTGAGTTGAAGAGATCTCATCTAACTTATATTTCTAGGTGCCCCCATTTCCATGATGGCTTTGACTTTGGTGGTATCTACCTCTATTACTTTCACTGAAACAATATACCCTAGTAGCTTTCCTTATTGAACACCAAATGTACACTTCTTCAGATTTAACCTTACTTTAAATTGATCCAATCTTACAAATATTTTCTCTAAGATGGGTAGATGTTCTTCCCTTGAGTGGGATTTAGCAATTATATCATCTATATAATCCTCCATGAACTTGTGCATCATGTCATGGAATATGGTCATCATAGCACTTTGATAGGTTACTCTGGTGTTCTTTAGACCAAAAGGCATAACATTCCAATAGAATGTCCCCCATGCGAATGTGAAGGTTGTCTTGTCTTGATCTTTGGGTGCTATCTTTATTTGATTATAACCACTACACCCATCCATAAGTGAGAACATTGAATGTCCTATTGTCAGATCTATGATGGCGTCTATGTTTGGTAATAGAAAGTCATCTTTAGGACATGAAAGATTAAGATCCCTAAAGTCCATGCAAATTCTGATAGATTTTTGTTCTTTGGAAATAGGTACAATGTTTGAGATCCACTCGGCATAATCAATGGCTCTTATAAACCCTACTTTCAACAATCTTTTCAACTCTACTTTTACAAGAAAAGTTATGTGGGGATGCATCTTTCTTAGTTTCTGCTTCACTGGTCTTACTCCTTTTATATTCAAATGATGCATGATTAAATTTGGATCCAATCCTGGCATATCATCATATGACCATGAAAAATTGATTTTCTTTTCTTTGAAAAATTTGATGAAATCCTTTCTTTCTTTACTAGATAAAGATGTTACTAGGTGTATGATTCTTGGCTCTGATTCTGACCCAATATTCACTTTCTCTATTGGTTCAATTAAGATAGGTGATCTTTCTTCATATTTCTTGGCCAAAGTATCCAACCCTTCTTCCTTTGGTGCCTCTATTGGGTTTTCACCATCGAAAATGTTCTTTATTTCTTTTTCTTTTTGATTTAATGTTGCCATTGTTGGCACTTGAAATAATTTCATGGCTTTACCATTTTTCTTCCGGCCTCTACGGTTATTTTTCCATGTTTTTGGTAAAACCCTAGGCAAAATTTCAAAAATCTAGCCGTTTGCAAGGAAAACCCTAAGTGTGCCCTAGCCCTGTTCTAATTTCATGTTACTTTTTCAGGCCACTTAAAATTTCTTTAAGGCATGTGCATTAAATTTTATTACCCTGGTGGCCTTTATTCTCCTAAGTTTCCAAGTGCCCAGCTTTATTTTTTCCTAAGTCCGTCGGTTTAATTTTTCCTAAGTCTAGTGCTGTAATTTTTCCTAAGTCTCTGGCCTTTCTCCTTTCCTGGGCCCGGCTTTCTAACACCATCTTGATCCAATGATAGGTGTAAGATCTTATGGAGTGTGTCAGAGGGTTGTGAAATTATGCCAGCCATTGATTCTCTTTCATGACAAAGGCTTTTCAATGTAATGGGTCCACATGCTAGGTGTGCTTAGTCAGCATTTTCTCATTGGTCCACATATTAATGACTTGGAATATTGTTAGTGGGGCCAACAATTTCAGAGGTTCAGTGGTTCTGACAGTGGTAGTGCATCGACAGCCAGCATATGATCTTAAGGGTTATTTCTGACACATGAGGCTATAAGACCAGCCGTTGATTCTTTTCTGTGTTAGAGGTTTGTCAGAGCAGTATAAAAAGGTTAATCTAATGGTTGTCGTAAGATCTGATAGAATTTTTTAGAGGCTTGTGGTTTTACGATAACCATTGATTTTGCTTCGTGATGTAATCTTTTATTTCAGCGGGTCCACTACTACGTGTGTGTGGTATGGAAAGCTGTGATTGGTCCATGGGTGAATGAATGGATATGCTGTCAGTGGGACCTTGTTTTCGGCAAGTCAGAGGGTCTTGACACTTGCAGAGCATCAACGACAGGCATAAGTTCTTAAGGAATGTGTCAGACGCATGAGATTATCAGATGACCATTGATTTCATATCCTGTCAGAGGGTTGTCAGAGCAGGGAGATATTCTCCATCCGACAGTTGTCTTATAATCTGATGGAATCTTTTGGCTCTATGCAAAGATGAGACAATCGTCGATCTTCTTGATGCGGGCCCAGTAAGTTTCTCAATCTTTTTGGTGGTTCTGACAAATGCTTGCTTGGTTCGCTGGTTTGCGTGATGTTTTGGAAAAGGGTCTAAAGACTTAGCAATTTGGTGAATAGTGTTCACGTAGTAGCCAAATGATTTAGTGGTGCTCTCAAAGTTCTCGTGAATGGGTGAGGGTTCCTTCAGTCGCCAGTTCACCAATTATGAACTGAGGTCAAGTGTTTTCCTTTGTTTACTAATTTGTTGAAGTTAAACATGAGTTAGGGGTTCCATTTTGCGAATAAGAAAAGGCCTTGTCACGTGGTCGCTAAATGTAAACCAGGATTCCTGTAAAGGGTAAATCATAAAGCCCGTGAAACATGAAGATCAAATGATCACGATATAAAGTTGATTCAAGTTTGAATATTGACCACCGATTTGTTGCTAAGAGCCATAAAATAGCCATTGAAATTCAAATTCAAATTTGTAGAGGGTTTCCAGCAATAGAAAGGACCAAAATTGATTGTTTTAGCAGCAGGATTTGATGGAGTTGTTGTGCCGACTATTGCAGGATGATCTAGAGGGTTTGATGATTGATTGCAGGTGCCTGTACCATCATAAAATAGACATAGGTAAAGCTTGAGGTGTGTTGTAGGTGTACAAATAGACTGAAAAAGCATGGTGTTTGCGTGATCTTCGGTATAAATCAAGAGATTTTCATTAATGGAGATCAGTTCTCAGATCTGATTGTTTAGGGTTGCTTGGTTTTCCCTCCAGCGTATTAATTTTTGATTTTTTTGAATTGTTTGGTGGGTGGAAACCCTAACCCTTACCCTGGTTATCCGTAGCTTGTTGCATCCTAACTTGTGTAGGATTTCACGGTAACTAGGGGTATATAGTGTTGAATTTTTTTATTTTGTAACGGTTCCAAAACTTTTTTGGGTCTCCTAGCTTTTTGGTTTTCCAATCTTTTTGGTTCCTGGTTCCAATCTTTGGCAATCCAAGGGATTCTATTCTCTGGTTCCATATTCTTGATGGTTGAATGCTGATAATACAAACTTTGTAGAGCAGACTATTGATCCTATGATTTTGAGTAAAGAGTTTACTTGTATGTATTGATACACTTCCATGAAATACAATACAATTTCTACCTTGGTTCTGTTATTGTCTCTTTGCTTTGTGTTTATTCTTGTATGTCTCTATTTGTAAGGCATTTGGAACATACTAGTTGTAAGGCAGCTATCTAATTGTTGCATGAGTTTCTTTCAAGGAAAGAATTAAATCCTTACGTGCAATTTCAGAGAATAAATACATCTGTGGAAGATCTTGATGGTAGCAAACCTAGATTGAGAAGATAGTTTGTAAGGCATTCTATCCAAATTGTATGTGGTTTGTAAGGCATATCACTATATTTCCTAGAGCTTCCTCTATTGATTTATGTTAGACTCTTTGCCCAAAAGATTAGGCACTGATCTAATCTTTGTCATTCAAACACCTATCAATCATCAAACACAAATTCATCACTACCAATACCATTTCATTTCATGTTCATGTACCTAAAAAATAGGACTGTCCCTGATGTTTTACAGTCCATAGTTGATGATTCCTTGAAGAGTGAATCAAAGGTTAACCTTGAGTTTTACTCATAAAAAGAAGGACTCATCACCCTTATGCCATTGTTCATGTTATCATACTAGGAGTTTCATTAGTCACATTCTGCGATAGGTTGTTCTCAACTGTCTTCAAAATTATCTTCCATAAAAGTACATCTAATAAACTCAATAGCATGACAATGAAGACCTAATCCACCATTCCATAGTTTACTTGAAAGATAGTAACCGATTTGTAGGCAATACCTGCCTGAGTCCTGTGGAGCTCAAAGCAGAAGGAGGATCTTATCCAATCCTTATCAATTAGGCCTTTCTTGCAAACTTGGAGATCTATTTACTCAGAATCAAGCCAATATCCTTGCCAAGTTTGACCCACAAGAAAAATCCCTAACAGCCACAATGTGTTTTCAACATTAAATTCTTTCCATTTTTTTTAAAATATATTTTTTCAAAATTTTTTGAATTGAAAGGTTGAATACACCCCTTTGTCACTCCTTCCTGATATTTCGTGGTAGAAGAAGGCTCAACTACATTTAGGTATTGGGACACCAAGTTATCATTCAAAAATGTAGGAAGGATGGTAGGTTCAATGGAATCTCATTCAATTAATTTTGGATAGATAAGGGTCAAAGGATCAATGCTTTGGTTTAGTCCAATGGGGTTTAGGGACATGACTTCATTTGAAGGTTCAAACATTGTATCACTTAAATCTATAATATGTGCTTCTTCAAGATGTTCTAGAGAACCAAGGTCAAAATATTCCTCACTAGAATCCTCTAAGGTTTCTATTGGATAAAAATCTCATGGATTAAACCTAGGGTTAGATTCTTCCACAGCAGGTCTCCATGAGGGTACATAAGGTTCTCCTACCCATTGATTTCTCTCAATCTCTTGAATTGGTACATTATCCGTAATACCCAAAATAATCAGACAAAAATACAACTACAAATTTTTTTTTTTGAAACAAACTATAACATACACCTAGGTCAACAAGTGTAATACCCCAAAAATGGGTTATAAGTTCATTAACCTCCAACATCTACAAATTCGAACAAAATTGACATCAAAGTCCTAACCTAAGGCACATCTAAACATCATCGAATCCTAATTGATTATCTTAAATTCTGCATCAAGGAATATTCCTAGTAATATTCCTAATCATCATAATTATCTTTAATTTTATAATTATTTGGTAATAAATCATATTTATCCTAAAATTTGATTGATTAAATATTTTGCATATTTAATTAATTAGATTTAATATTTGCCACTTAATTCTTTAATTAAATTTAATTCTATCTATTATTAATTGTATTATTTAATTTTGACAATAAATCAAAATTCCTATGAATAATTGATTAAATTCTTATTTAATTAATTAAAGCATGTTGTCATTATTTAATAATATAATTTTTAATAAAAGTTTGGTAAAATAGTTAATTAACCCATAAATTAATTATTTTATTTCAAAAAGCAGTTAAGTTGAGAATAAATCACTTTATTTATTTATTAAATCATAATTATCCATGTGCACATTCAAGGACCAGTTAAACTCAAAATTGGAAAATCAATGCAAGTTGTTAGCTTTTTGAAACTCAACATCTTTTTGAGTTTTAAAATTGATCTAAACTTCTAATTCGAGTTGAACTGTGCTTTTGCATGATTTTTGTGACTTAATTATCTGTTATTTAAAAATAACTCAAAAATCAACCTGAGTTATTTGAGTGATTTATGGCTTTTTTCCATGCACCTCCAAAGCCTTGGATTTCTATAAAAACAAGGCTCATCTCTTCATAATTCATCTCTCAAATCCACAAATTTGCACAATCACGCTGGAGAATTAGAATTGGGAGAATCAAAGCTTATTGCGAATCAAGGATATTGTGAGATCAATTTGTTTTTTTTTTTACATTCATTTAGATTCTTTTTAGATCATTTTAGCATATCAATTTCATCTAGCATAGATTTCATATCAGATTAATCATTCTTATTGCATAGAAAAATACCAAAAAATAGCTTAATTGCATTCAATCTCATATCTAGATCAATTGCATTCAAATCCTTCATTTAGGTGTCATCTAGGTCATTGATCTCGATTACAATCTGAGAACATCAATCTTGCACCTATTAGAAGGCAGTAAATTGCTTGGTTAGATTAGATTTCAATTTTGCACGATTTTGATTATAGCTAACCTCTAATGTTTTACTGAAGTGTTGTGTCTACAGATTAGGTACAATTTTTACACACACATTTCTGGCGCCCATCGTGGGGCCCTGAAACGGGCTTCCCTTCATTTCTATCAATCTTTTATCATTTCTTTATCAGAACTCCCTTGCTGTTGCCTGTTCTGGTAGTATTCTCAGTAGGACGTTATTTTTTATTTCTTTTTTGCCTGGAAAAAAAAATAAAAAAATTTTTTGGCACTTTTTCTATCAAACTTGTTCGTACAGTGTGATTTTTAATTTCGGTCCGTACAGTTGCCATACAAGTTTTCAGATTGTCGTACGAGTTTTGTAGACTGTCGTTTCATTAGACACCCAGTGTCGTACGAGTCTGTAGAGTGTCATTTGGGAAAATTTGAGAGAGTTGTCAGAAATTGTCAAATTGTAAGATATCCAATGTTTCCAGCCTAGTTCCAGAATCTGTCAAAAATATCATTGTGTTAGGAATAGAGCAGTAGTTATTGAGAATCAGTACACATGTCTCAAAGAATCAGTACACATGAGGAAGAAATTTTGATCGCCGCTATGAGGAAACAACTGCATGCTATGCAAGTCTAGCTTGACAATCTTAAGAAAGAGAAGGAATCTAAAGAGTTCTCCATGGAGGCCCTTCACCCTTTTCCATTTGATAAAGACTTGTACATGTCACCATGCCCCCAGACAAAATTTGAGCAATATGATACCTCTTCCATGGAGAGTGACACATCTAGCTTTGGAGACTATGATGACTATGACGACAGACAATGTAATGATACCTATGACACCTCTGTTCCTAAAAGTCCTCCTCATCATTCATTCCTGCAAACTACAAATGGGCCGTCACATTGGATAGATCATGATGGTGATCCATATGATTCTGATTTTGAAAGAGACTTTGATGGCTTTTGTGGAAAATACCTTGATTATGATCCATCTACTACTACTGAGGACTATAAAATACATCGTGCTAGCTTGAAACATCAATACTATACGGATCTCCCCTCTAAGAATTCTCAGGCTGAAAATAAAGATTACACTCTCAAGCAAGATCATGTTAATGTTGGACCTTTGTCTTATGATGGTTCCTTTCCATCCCCTACTTCCTCCAATACCCGTACATTTCCTAAAGCTTCTGAGTCTTTCAAATCTTTCACAGAACCTTCATCTGATACAAGCCCTGATAATTTTCATGCAGTTCCCTATAGTTATCCTCTAGGGCTACCTCTTAAAGAAACTCAAGCTAACCTTCACTTGGCTGCAAATACTTTCAATAATGCTAAACCCAAAGATCCTAAGCCTTCATATGCTATAATTTCTATTTCAGCTAGTCCTTCACCATCTCTTCCAAAGTCTTCCATTCAATCCCAACATGCTTCCTTGTCCTTAGAAGTGGCTCCATGTCAAAAGGACTCTAAAAATGATGAAGAAAAGAACATAAAGAAAGATCAAGATCAAGAACCCTCCATGTTATCCAATCCTTTTCATGATGTCTCTTATCTGTTTCATGGTTCTTTTAATCCTGCATCCCATTTTCCATTCATTCCACCATGTCTAAAGCCTTCTCCTAAGCAAGATCAAGCTACTACTTACACTATTGAGCTTATTGACAATCAAAATGACCTTACTACACTTGCACTTTCCAAAGATGATACTTCCATTAAGGTTGGTAAAAATAGTGTTGTTACTTCCAATGTTAAGCCTATTGAAAATCAAGAGAAAAATTATGAGCTTATGCTATCCAAAGATCCTTGTCAAGATCAAAGTCTTCCATCTTCTTATTCTACCACTCCATGTTCACTTCCACTTTCTACTATTCCTAAGTCTTTGCAAGCTTTGAACAATCCTATCAAAGAAGGTGCTCATATTCAAGATGTTCATGATTCTATTGAAAATCCTAATGCTCACTCTAAAGATGCTAATATCCTTGGTTGTCATATAAATGTTGATGAACTTCTTAATTATCCTTTTGCATCTTCCACTTCCATCCTTGGACCTCTTCCACCACTACTAAAGGCTTCACGTTTGCCTTCCATCTTGGGTCCTTATGTCCCTTCACTTTTCCATCCTAACTCTCCTAATTCGCCATCCATCTTGGGTCCTTACACCCCTCCATCTCCCATCTTCCCTCAAGATCAACATAGATGCATACCCTTGAATCCTTTTCATCCATCCACCCATCTAAACCAGTCATATCCTCCTTCTTCCACAAGTCTCAAGTTTTTTGAAAGTAACTTGAATGTTCAATACAAGAAAAAGAAGCAATACAAGAATCCATCAAAAAAATATCACCATGTCTCCTCTAATAGACATGGATGCATAAAGTCAAAAGAGATATCTAAGAAGAAAACCTCAAGACAAGTATGGGTTCCAAAATCCATCATTAAAGATATTCTCTCCAAATTACCAAAAAGAAATGAAAAGCCTATGGCTATATGGATTCCAAAGTCTCTCTTGAAAGAGTCTGGTGTTGAGCAACAAGTGAAGTTGACATTCAAGCTTCCAAAGACTTCCACTTCATCTTCTTCCAAAAGCATTCCTCCATTCCATGCGCCTAAACCACAACCTCTGCTATCCATTCGCCATATTCCTTCATGTATTCCTTCATTCACATTTCCTCCACCCTCTCGCCACCCTTCAAGGTATGTGTTGATGTTGAGCTTGCCTTCCTTTCCATCTACCCTTTCACAATCCTTCCATGCATTATCCTTCTACCTTCTATCATTTTTCCTCATTTGCCTATTCCTCCTATCTTCCAACCTCACTCACTTTACATAAAACCTTATCCTCCATTTTTCTCTTCCATCTCCCTTTCCCTATCAACATCTTTGAGCATATCATTTTGATTCTTTGGCATATCATGGTTTATTCTTTCAAGGAGCACTATCTAAAAAGCTTGCCTTCTTCCAAAAATTCAAAAAGAAATAAAAATTAAAAAAATTAAAAATGTGCCTTGGTGAAAACCTGGAAACAGGTGCCTTGGTAGCAAAAGTAAAGAGAAATAAATTCATCCTCTGGTGAAAACCACTCACTTGTGGCACCTTGGATAAGTACCATGATGAAAACTTGGCAATTAGGCATCATGCGTAGTTCTTCTACATATTCCATCCATTCCATCTTCTCTCTTTGATCTTGACAATGTTGATCTATACATGAACATTTGGCTATTTTGTAAGCTATCTTACGATGATCTTGCTTTCATTCCTTCCATGTTTAGCCTTTATATCCATCTTCCTCCATTCATTTTCTCCTATCTCTATCCTTTTCCCCTTTGGTCTTGATCTAATAAAAAAAAAAAGAAGAGTAAAACACGGTGCTATGAAGCATCTTGACATGTCTACTCTTTTGGACTGCATCCTTTCCTACTCTGGCATTACACTTTTGTGACTTATCCTATGCTAGCCTTTCATTGCTTGTCCAAATGTGCTTTACATGACATTTTCCCCTAGCTTGAGTATTCTTGAGGAGTTTTCCCTTGAGAATTTCTTCCCTTCATTCTCCTTCATTCTCTTGTCTTCCATCTCATTGACCAGCTTGCCAATCCCTCTTGTTCTCCACCTTGCTAGACATTGGGACTGCATGATAAGATCTTGCTTGGGAGTTTGCAATGGCAAAAGATGCTATCAAGTATATCAAGTATCAGAACAAGTATCAGAACCAGTATCAAAATAGTATCAGAATAAGTATCAGAACTAGTATCAGAACAAGTATCAGAACCAATATTAGAACCAATATCAGAACTAGTATCAGAACAAGTATTAGAACCAGTATTAGAACAAATATCAGAACAAGTATCATAACAAGTATCAGATCAAGTATCAGAACTCCCACTGGGGCTATGCCTTTCACTTTACTTTATGGGTCTGAAGTGGTACTGCCTATTGAGGTTGAAATCCCATCACTCAGAATTAGAATGCATGGTCTAGTAACTGATGATGACAACATAGTGTCTAGGTTACAAGAACTTGAACTATTAGATGAGCACAGACAAGCAGCATATGATCATCTCAGAGTATATCAGAAGAGAATGTCTAGAGTCTACAACAAGAAAGTCAGACACAGAGAATTTCAGGTTGGCGATCTAGTTTTGAGAGAAAATCCTAAAAATCAATCACATCGAGAACGCAAGGGGAAGTTCAAACCCAATTGGCTGGGTCCCTTTGTAATCACTGCTACTTTTGGCTCTGGTGCTTAATCAACTCTCAACGACTAAAGGAGAATAGCTCCAAGAACCAATCAACGTTCTCCATCTGAAGAAATTCTATGCCTAAGGCATTCAGTCTATGGTAAAATGTCTTGAAAAAATTATAAAAATCAGAAAATATCCTAAAAAAATTATAAATATCAAAAAAATATCAAAAATTCAAAAATAAAATAAAATATCAAAAGTACAAAAAATAAATAAATAAATAAATAAATGAAAAAAAAAAGTGCCTTGGTGAAAACCTGGAAACAGGCACCTTGGTAGCAAAAATAGAATCTCTACCAAGATGGTGAAAACCCGGCAAACGGGTGCCACTTGTTTCAAAATGCTCCATCTATCAGTGCAATCTTGGTCTTTCCCAGCTTTCAGTCTTGCTTTAGTTTGTACATATCCCCGGTTTGTTTTCACATTTTCAGTTTTCAATAAGTCGGTCTGTACACCAATCAGCTCAAGCGTCTAGATCCTATCAATGTTTAACACTTGGGGGCAATCAATGTCATATCCTATGGTCTCCCATGTATCTTAGATGGATCATATCTAGTCAAAGTCCTTTGAAGCTTCATGTGAGTCAGTCAATCAGTCTTGTCTCCAAAAAGGATTTTGCATCAACAACAACACAATCAAACATCAAACTGAAAACAATCTATGCTTTTTACATGCTTTTATCTCCTTGTATGCTTACTGATTCGCATTGAGATTTTTGTGTATTGTGTCCCTTCGAGCTCTTCGATGATGTCCTTTATAAGATTTAGAGAGTGATGACTGGGGGCATAATCTTTTCTTTGTTTTCTACTTGTATGTGAAAATCTAACAACTTTGGAAATTCTGGATTGAAATGGTGTCCGACTATAAGAGCCTCTATCTCGAATTGGATGGCCATGCGTACCTTGACCATTGATACCCAGAAAATTCAAGGAAGTTTGATCTAACTATTATCTTTTTGAATTAACTTCTTTCTCCTACTGTGAAACGCGATCTTGCCTAAGGAGGTGAACGATAAAGGGTCACTACGGGTAATTCACACTAGATTTAGAATGATCTTTTGATTGTTTGATGTGTATGTTAAATGCAAGGCATACTCAGGTCATCATGACGTTTATGTTTTGATGCTTGTACAAATTGCTATATCAAAATGGACGTGATATTTAGGTCATCCTGGCGTTTGTGCCTTGGTGCTTATATCTAATCCAACATTTCAAAAACAAATCAATATTCATATGTCCATGGTTGTATAACTAGTGGGTGTTGTATTGATTCTTGCACATACAAATCGATATTCATATGTCTATGGTTTCATGGCTAGTGGGCATTGTATTGATTTATCCAGTTACCTAAAAGTTCAATGATGATAACAAATCGACATATGATCAGTGACTAGGTCCTAGGTCTTAGGTTGCATTTCATCTTGCATGTCTCTTTGCATTTTGCATGTTTGCATGATCTCACAATGACTAAATAAACTTCAAAGCTTCAATGATTCTTCAATCACATCTTCAAATCTAACAAGAGCTGAACCTAACTCGAAGGTCTCTTCACAGAATCGCAAGCAATGATCCTCCTGGGTTAACCATCTTTTTGACATAAGACTGAGTACTTGTCTTCATCAACCTGCAAAACATATCATGTATATCATTGCATTTACCAATCATATCATAAAAATTTATTGCATTATATTTACATCCATTGCATAAACATACATATTTTCATAATCATTCCATCTGCATAACATTCATACATATGAAAGAAATCATTGCATTGCATTGATCCATACATACATTCTACAATACTCATAGCATTAACATCACATGATATCATCATACATAACAAAAATGAAAAGTACACATGATGTCACAACCAAAAATATCAATCTCATCTATATATCAAAAATCTCAAATAGTCAGGGGTGCACTACTGGCACAGGGTACAAACGAATGAGCTCCGTAGAGCTATCAGACACAATAATGTATCAGTGAGAAAGTAACAGATGAGAAGAGGAATCAACTGTCAGCATGCTCCTCTGCATCTAGTGGAGGAGGAGGTGGTGCATCTGGTATCACCTCCACTCTTAGTGCCCTAGCTCCCTCTGATGCTACCATGTACTGAGAATAGGTGGGCACTCTCTGTGTAGCAGGGACTACTGCATAGTAAGCAGATACATAATATGAGGCACGTGTAGTTTGATGAATCACCTCTGCCTGTAATCTTTGTATCTCTACGCGCTACTCTGTACGCTACCTATTTGCCTCTCGATGCCTCTCCTCTAATCTGGCCTTCTCTATCTTCAGGTCCCGGACCTGGACTCTAAGTCGTCTAATAATCTCAGCCAAAGTAAGAGGAATTGTAGGCTCTACATCAGCTGCTGGCATATCTATGTCCTATGCTGGCTGATCTGCATGTGAAGAAGTGCTAACCCTGTGTGCCTTATGACATCTAACCTCAGCACCCAAATCAAATGTGTCATCCACATCTGTACCACCTACAAACTGCTCAGCTCCTAGAACATCATCTGCAGATCCTACTCCGCCCAGTGTACCACTCTCACCTCTGCTCTATCTCTGTGTCTAGGAAGATTTACCCACTGTAGATGTAGAAGGATGCGGAGGCCTTGCATGTCCTGGTGCTCTCTGTGATGGAGCCATGGCTCTCTATCTTGGAGGAGTAGGGTGTACCACATGTGGTCTCGGTCCTGCTCTCATAGGAGCCCCTATAACATCCATAGCCTCCTCCATGAAGGGTATCAGCTCTATAGGATTAGAAAATCAGTGAATCCAGTGATCAGCAAGCCATGCCACATATGCATCTGTAACCCCTGCATCCACCACCTCTGGGTGATACTCCCAGTCTCTCCCAATGATACGAATGTACTCATCAGCACATAAAGCATAATTGAGCGGTGGTGTCCATCCGAGCCCTATCTCATGCACAATGCGGGCATAAGCAGTATACTCCTGAGGGACATCCTGAATATGTCCATATTGACGCCAGACTCTAGTAATCAAAAATCTCTCCAAGATGGTGGAGGTCTGTCCTATCAGTATCCCGCTCTGGAAAAAGAATGAAAATTTCTCTCTCGCAGTAGGCCAGGCCTCTATCTATAAATATGACCTCCAAATCACGAAGGTCATATCATCTAAAAACTGGTGGAAGTACTCGGTGTGTCCCATGCGAACCTGTGTGACATAGCCAGCATAAGCATAAATGACAGGGTCCTGTGGCTGCCTCTGCGTCTGAAAAACTGGCCTCAAAATTGGGATATGCTTCCAAGCCCATATCTGCAGTACCAACGCTCTTGAAGCAAATGTCTTGCAGTCCTGATACATGACCTCGTGCATCTTGGAATACAAGTGAGCCAGCAAACACTGACCCCAAGCAAGCTCAATGGGTGTAGCCATCAAAAGTGCTACCATAGGTGCCCATCCCATCAAAAAGTCATTCTGCTGACGGCCAGGCATAATCAACTCTCCAATCATCCCCGCAATGATACACTCTAGACGATGTGTCTGCCCATATCTCTGCATGATTGTCTCCCAGGATATAGACCTAGTCAGCTGGGTATCATCACCGAACAGTCATCTGAAAGCATGAAGACCAGTAGATCCTCCGCTCACATACTCAGGCTGACGAGGACTATGAAATGGAATACGAAGGATCCTATACACGTCCTTTGGTGTAACAGTGATCTCTCTGGTAGGTAGGTGAAAGGTCTGTGTCTTAGAATGGTATCACTCTATCAGTGCAGTCAGTAGGCCGTGATTTACCCTAATATCGGGTAAAT
The DNA here is from genome assembly GCA_027943335.1 of Chamaecyparis obtusa. Classification (NCBI taxonomy): domain Eukaryota; kingdom Viridiplantae; phylum Streptophyta; class Pinopsida; order Cupressales; family Cupressaceae; genus Chamaecyparis; species Chamaecyparis obtusa. The sequence continues at coordinate 1,240,237 of BSBK01001669.1, forward strand.
GTATCAAGTGCTCAAAACCACATGTAGCAAGATGAACCCTCATAGGGTCTGGCAAGGCGATACACAATCTCTGGGTGGCCGAATAAGAATGGCGAACATGTACATCGGGATATGTGACCTAAATCATAAAGAAACAGGGTGTTTTATCAGAAATTCAGTTCAAAATTAGGCCAAAAGTATCAGAATGACACAGTTTTTGAAGTTTCAAAAGGTGGGGCAAAGTGTCCGCAATCAGGCAGAAGGATCAGAAAAGTTAGCTTTTTGACATAAGAATGAGTTTTTAACACTCTATTTTTCAAATGACATTCCAGACTGGCATCAAATGTCGTACGACATTCCACAGTAGACCAAATGACAATCCATAGTCATACGACACTTCGCCCGGATTCATACGAGTTTCGAGGGACTTGATGAAATGTCGTACGGCACAAGGGTCCCTATCATACGACACTTGGGCATGATTGAAATGACAATATAAATTCAAATGAAATGTCGTACGAGTCTGGACTGGGACTCGTACGAGTTTCTACACATGCAAAATTCTAAAGCTAAAAATGCGTATGAAATTTTTTTAAAATGCTATTAATCATCAAAAACATGCATTTTCAGAGGGGAACAAAGGTCCACCTACCGGATGTCCATACTGTCGAGGTATGTCATGTCTCCGGCTGCGCTCAAAACGGTGCGAACTCACAGGTACCTTCAATTCTCGCTAGTCTACCATTTTTCTCGCTCAGAGGGCTCCACAGAATCTCTAAAGTCAAAGGGTTGAAATGAATTGAAAATGACCCTTCCGGCCTTTATATAGCTTTCGACCTAATTTTTAAAAGTGCTCTGTTTTCCATGAAAATTGCACCCCTGGCTAATTTCGACGTTCTGAATCCATTTTCGGGATCAAAATTGAAATCTGAGATCGTTTATTATGTCAAAATTGCAATTTAAAATTTTTGGGACCAGGACGGTCTACTGCTTGCATAATCGACCTTCAATCTTCACAGAAATCCAGTATTCAACTTAACTGATTAGCTTTCATCAAACTATTGAAATTTCAACTTGGTCAACTCATGGTCAAACCTAGTCAAATTTGGTCTTTTGGACCTCCAAACGATGTAGAATGCATTCTCGAATGTGTATAACCACTTCTCAAATCAATTAACATGTTTCTAAACTATAACGGTGACTTTTCTTGTCAGATTTCAATTTTAATCCCGAAGGGGGCATGGTATTGCACATCATTCAAAGTCTGTAAATCAATTTCTATCAATATCTTTCATTAGTGATCAAGACAAACAATCACGTCTAGTAAGACAAATAATCACGTCTAGTTATTGATTCATCAAAACAAATTCCTCATCACTCGGGGCAAATCTATCATCACTTGGGGCATATCAGATTCATCAAAATCCATATCAATCTGGTATTCTCCTAATCTTGTAAACTGTATCAGTTTTTGCAACCATTAGATCATAGTGTTCTTTCCTTGGTTCTTTGACAACTGAAGGGTTCGGATGTGATACCTGCTAGTTCTGCTACGACAATCGAATCTAGAACCGGTCACTCACTTCTTATCAATCCTAAGGTTCGGAATTAGGCGTTTTGACACTTTTTCACAATCATCGATTCATCGCTGCTATAGTGAACATTATCTTTGGTCATTCAGGACCTATTATCTTCATTTCAAATCAATATCAATCAGCTTCTGTCTCATATCAATTATCAATTTCAAACATCAGTTTCATATCTCTATCAAACACAGACTATCTTTGAACCACTGCGCTTCGCACAGTAATTCAAAGAGGGGCAAAATGTAATACCCCAAAAATGGGCTATAAGTTCATTAACCTCCTACATCTACAAATTCGAATGAAATCGACATCAAAGTCCTAACCTAAGGCACATCTAAACATCATCAAATCCTAATTGATTATCTTAAATTCTGCATCGAGGAATATTCCTAGTAATATTCCTAATCATCATAATTATCTTTAATTTTATAATTATTTGGCAATAAATCATATTTATCCTAAAATTTGATTAATTAAATATTTTGCATATTTAATTAATTAGATTTAATATTTGCCACTTAATTGTTTAATTAAATTTAATTCTATCTATTATTAATTGTATTATTTAATTTTGACAATAAATCAAAATTCCTATGAATAATTGATTAAATTCTTATTTAATTAATTAAAGCATGTTGTCATTATTTAATAATATAATTTTTAATAAAAGTTTGGTAAAATAGTTAATTAACCCATAAATTAATTATTTTATTTCAAAAAGCAGTTAAGTTGAGAATAAATCACTTTATTTATTTATTAAATCATAATTATCCATGTGCACATTCAAGGACCAGTTAAACTCAAAATTGGAAAATCAATGCGAGTTGTTAGCTTTTTGAAACTCAACATCTTTTTGAGTTTTAAAATTGATCTAAACTTCTAATTCGAGTTGAACTGTGCTTTTGCATGATTTTTGTGACTTAATTATCTGTTATTTAAAAATAACTCAAAAATCAACCTGAGTTATTTGAGTGATTTATGACTTTTTTCCATGCACCTCCAAAGCCTTGGATTTCTATAAAAACAAGGCTCATCTCTTCATAATTCATCTCTCAAATCCACAAATTTGCACAATTACGCTGGAGAATTAGAATTGGGAGAATCAAAGCTTATTGCGAATCAAGGCTATTGTGAGATCAATTTGTTTTTTTTTTTACATTCATTTAGATTCTTTTTCATATCATTGTTAGATCATTTTAGCATATCAATTTCATCTAGCATAGATTTCATATCAGATTAATCATTCTTATTGCATAGAAAAATACCAAAAAATAGCTTAATTGCATTCAATCTCATATCTAGATCAATTGCATTCAAATCCTTCATTTAGGTGTCGTCTAGGTCATTGATCTCAATTACAATCTGAGAACATCAATCTCGCACCTATTAGAAGGCAATAAATTGCTTGGTTAGATTAGATTTCAATTTTGCACGATTTTGATTATAGCTAACCTCTAATGTTTTACTAAAGTGTTGTGTCTACAGATCAGGTACAATTTTTACACACACAACAAGGTTGCACAAAAGCCCTTCGACGTGAAGCTTTGGAATGATAAGCTCGCTTGGGCAGGTCACCCAATGACACTTAGGGGCCATGAGGCAAGTGTTGGTGTGCCTCTATCCCCTACATGGTGGAAGTCATTAGGCGATGAGGAAGGATAAAGAAGTTTTAAAGGAAGTATCATATCCCTATGGTTTTGTGAAGTACAAGGATATTACGGTCTAACCCTAAGAATTCTCAAGTAGAGATTTAATTCGCTAAGGAATAAATTAATTAGAATTAACAATTCAAATAATAACCTAGCTATTACTCATATAACCTAAATTCCCTACTCTGATTAATAATCCTTAAGGTTAACTAATCCACTAACTAAGGTTACTATTGTTAATTAATACATTGAAATATCTTTCCTCACATTTATTCGTATAAAATTTGTGTAGAAAATAAGGTTAGGTTTACTATGAAAGTTTTTAGCCAAAATAATAATAATAATTAACATAAAGAACATTTATGAAATATCCAACTTACTGATAATAATTTTCTTTTTTTTAAAAAATTTCTAAGAACAAATCCATAACTTAATTTTAATAATGATAATTATATATAAATGAAGGGGAAAAATTTAACCATATCTAATAACTCAAATACTACTAACAAAATAAGCTATAATAATTTTTAAAATATTTCTCCCATACATAAATCACTATCCAATATGAAAATATATTAACTTTTTAACAAATTCAATTTTTAGTAACAAAATGAGAATATATTTACATTTCAACAAATCCAATTTTTCACCAACGAAATGAAATTGCGAACACAACTCATACAAAAAATAAACTCATAAGGGAAAACAACACTACTTAAAAACAAATAATATAAAAGTGAATTGGTCCCTCCAAACCCTATTTCAAAATTAGGGTTTGGGGCCCTAATAAAATGACTCCTAACCCTAAATCTCTCCTTATTGTTTTCTTTCTTTTATGTGTATGCAGGTCTAGGGCAAGATGAAGATAGTGATTATTCTGTGAATCTCACAACTGAGAGAGAACTAACACAGTAAGAGATCTTTGGGCCATAGGAGAAACTCTACATTTTTTTTTTCCAGTTAGATGCCCTTCTACTAGTACGATTAAGGGTAATACCCTTTTTAAACTTTTGGCATTTGATCTAGATGTAAATGGTCTAGATCCGTTTACACAGATTACAACTTTCTCATATTAATAACTGCCTTTTTTTTATATGGCAAGTGTTATTGAGTTTGTTTTTTGTTTTTTTTATATCTCATATATTCCTGTTATCTCTCTTTTATTGTCATTTTTTTTTAACAGTATACAGTTCTGCAATTTTTTTTAACACCCTATCACATATCAAATAAATATGGGTTTGTGTTTCTTTTTAAATCTCTTTTATTTAGTAATAAACATCTTTCTTTTTTATAAATGAATGTTGGCTTGTACATTTTTTTTAAAAAAAATGAACAAATCACGTATTGCGGTATATACAAATCTGCGTATAGTGGTCGCGATGGAGGCAGGGTCATTGTCATGGCTCTAAGCCACGATAGTGCCCTGCACTGCCGTGACTTAGAGTCATGGCAGTGTGCTGTCGCGCAAGGGTTTGATAGTAGGGCTTCAGCCCCCAAAGTATTACGATATCCTATTTTTTTTCTGTATAACTTTTTTTATGATGTAAACAATTTATATTATAATATTTTATAATATGTAGTATACAATGTTTATTGTATAATATATATTATATAATATTATATTATTGTTTAATACTGTTCTATTTGTTTATAACTGCTTCATATAATATTATATATTAAATTTTATATAGTATCTATTGTATAATATTTAGTATATATATCATTATATTAGTGTTACTCAAAAATACAACATACAATACAATAAGCATAAGTAGGAAAAGGTTGCATTTGTTTGTCTAATTAACACTACCTTGCAAGTTTTGTTAATTTACATGTCATTATTACATTCATTCTAGATGTCATTATTGTACTCTAAGTATTGATCAAGTATTGCAAAATTCAAAATTTATCAATGATCATTACATTGTGCATTCATACTGAATGTAGTATACAAATGTCCTTTCTTGTCTCATATTTCAATTCAATATTTAGAGTACATTGCAGAATTGAAAAGAAAGTTTGAAGTATGGAATAGGGGTCCCATGCATTGCCTTGTCTTGTCTTTGAGTCTGCTAGTTGTTTGCTATGTGTCTGCATTTAGGTCTTCATCTTTAGGTCCTCATCTACATTTAGGTCTCCATCTTTCGGGTCTCCATCTGCTTCTAAGTCTTCAAGGTCTCCATCTGCATGAAAGAGAGAAAATTATTAGATCCTGATGGATCTAAGCAATACATGCGAATCAAATAACATACTGTAGCAATCAAGTTTTCGATACTGCATCAATCTGGAAAATTAAATGAAATAAGGAAATGTACACTGACACTCACTGCAAGGTAGTGTTAAAGGGACTTGTTTCATACATGAAACCTTTTACCACTAATGATCATTGTGGTGTATGTTGTCCTTTTTATTAATTAGGTGTCTGAATTAAAGGGACTTAGTATGTTTCCAAATTGAGAAACCTTTTTCAGATAATGTATTTCATAATGATGTTATTTGAGAGCTTAACAGATTATCTTGTAGATAACAGCTAACTGGTGTTCATAGTCAGTTATTGTCAAAGATGCGAACCAAGCTGGTTTGAGTACAAAAGAATGCTACAAGAAATGCCAACTATTGCCAACTTTCCAGTTTAAGATACAAATGGTGCTGCATAAATACTGGTACAAATATGTCCTTACTGTTCTTAAGTATATTTTCAAATCATAAACATGTTTGTTGCTGAATATAGAAGAGTGCTTCAAGATTAAGTTATAAAATCATAAAGTGTTTACAGTTTGTTTTTATTGAGTGACACGAACCCGTGTTTGAACCTCATTAGTTAAACATTCTGATGTTTTTGGATGTCATGAGCCCATGCTCAAACTTCAGTAACAATAAATGAACATTTTCATCTTGTTGTACTTATCATGTTAAGTGCAAATCCAACATCAATATGAATTATTTACAGTGGACAAAGCTACAGGATGCAAGCTGAACATAAATGAAAAACATGTACAAACTAGAACAAAGTATGTGTAACCAGCAGAAGAATATCATAAAGGATAGAGTACTTATTTGCTGTGGAAATAAGAAAGTGTGTTGAGAATCTCTCATTCATAATCACCTTCTAAGGTTTGCGAAGGTTATGAGTGGAAGATGTAATGGTTTTGTGTTTTAACAGATTATATCTTTAAAATATATTTCACTCATAACCTTGCAACTTTAGCGAGTCATTAAGAGGTGTTTTCATGGTTCCCTGGAGCAACTGTTCAGCATAGCTGAACTCATCATGTATGAATTGTAAAGCAGAGAGTTCATCAACTCATCATGTTTATAGTTGTTAATTACACAAAGTTTTATTCATGTCAGCAAAAGAGAGTCAACAATTTGGGTGCTCTATGTTATCAACAGAATATGCTGAGGCTGATGCTAAAATTGATAAAGATGCAGTTGACAAGAATTCAAAGTTTCATCAATTGAGAAGTGTGTTTCTATGACAATTTTAGAAAATGACTACAAATTGCTTACTAGTATTCCAGTTATTAAGATGTAAAGGGATTATTTTCCTTTTAAGTAACTGCTGAAATTTTTTATAAACCAGTAACAGTCATGGTTTCAAAGGAATAATGAAATGACAACAGTAAAATAGTGACTATTACTATTTTATAACCAAGTAACTTTCAAACCCATATAGCAAAAGGAAATCGAATGTTTGACTATTACTAATAATGTAGTTGACATTATTAGTAATAGTCAAAAAATCAAGATTGACATCATTGGTCATAGTGAAAGCCGCGGTATATACCAATAGTGACTATTGGAATCAAATGTTAGCCATGGTTTATACTAACAACAAGCTCAAAGAAAGTCCAACAGAGAATGGCAAACAATAGATATAATAACAGTGAATGCCAAGTTATAAACCTAGCTCGCGGGTAGACACCAGTCATCATTACCATCAGTGACTATTGGGTGAATCAAAGCCTCGGTCGATAACAATAGTGAGTTCAAAATAAAGGCATAGAGAATATCAATGAAGGCAACGACACTTAGAACCCATGGATGATGGTAAGTCATAAACCCATCTCGGGTGATAAACAATCACAGCATGGTGAACTCACGACATGATAACAATCACAATATGGTAAGATAAACAATAGTGAGTACCTCATATGGCATGTGGACTTTAGTGAACAAAGTTCAGGTTCATAAAACTTTCAAACCCGCATGTACAAAATAACAAAGAATCAATAGTGAGTTCAATAAAAGAGAACCTTCAGTAATGCATGGAGCCATATTGAATCAAACCCATATAAAAATGGGGAACAACAAATATAATGCATAAAGCCACGAAGTTGTGGTGAGAAGCCATAGCAGAAGAAGATGAAAGCTAAGGAACAATTCAAACAGAAATGCAAAACAATGGATGCCATAAAGCATGATATGGGCTCGAGTTCAATAAAAGAGAACCTTCAGTAATGCAAAGTAAAGGAATGAAACAACAAGTTTGACTGTTGAAAAAAAAGATACAACTATAACTCATTAACTATGAGTATATCAAAAGCAACAGTAGAACAAACAGTTAACAAGGAGAAACACATGCTTATTCTTTGTATTCCATTGCAAAATAATCAACAGGGAATTCAAAGATAACTTACAGTTCATTGATGGAAAGATGGAGAAATGTCGAGTTCTATCAAAGATGCACACAAAGAAGTAGCAGATGAAGGCTTGACTCCAGCAACAGCCGAAGTTTATCACAGTCAAAGCCGAGCTCCTTCATAGTTACAAAAAGCTTAGGGTTTCATTTCCTTGAGTTTTCTCCGAGAAGCTAAAAGAGAACAAACACAAATGCCAAGAAAATGGAATAACTATTTTGGAGTCCACCAAGCAGAGAGGGCATTCAATGCATGACAGTGCTAGCTCTAGCCTCGAAAACTGAACATGCCACCTTTCATGTTTATCCTCATCGGTTCTTTCAAAAGCATTGCAAGTGGATTGAGGGTCATGTCGACTTCTCCACTTTGCAATAGTTCACACTTAGATTTTTATCTAAGTTAGGAAATAAGAGTTAGGGATTAGGGGTTGTGCAATTAGTATTAAGTTTTATTTAATATTAATCCCTTGTATAGTTTTTGGCATATTTTATTTGTAAAAGGATTAATTCCTTATATTTTTAGGCCAAAAATTTAGAAAGAGAGGCATGTTTGAGGAACTCAATGTAGTGACATATTTGAAGGCACGCTTTTAGGCTAAGATTGAGGAGCTTAGATTTTGGAGTTGGAAGCTAGAGCTGATTATAAAATTCATTTTTGATGATCAATTAGGGGTTGCAGATTTTGGAGAGAGGGCATTTTAGTGAACATATCGTTCCTAGGTGCTTTGAATGCCATTTTTGTAATCATCTTGTTAGACTTTTGAAGAAATGAACCAGATTATTTGACTCCCATTTTGTGTACTTGTTTTTTCAATATCGAATCATGTTTCATCTTTTCTAGCAATTGTTAAATTGGTTATTATCTAAAGGAAGTGAATGAAATTCTGTTCCTTCTCAAGAAAATTAGCTGCCCCTAGGCCTTGCATGAGAAATGTATGTTGTTAATTCTCCAAGCTGTTTGTGTTAGAACCCTGATAGTGTGAGTTTGTTAACCTATATGTTGAACAGAGAATCAAATTGTTAAAGTATTCATTTGTGAGTCAGGATTGAAATTCATCTTTTTGAGAAGCCTAAATTATTCATTGGTGTTTCACCCTAATCTTTTTAGTTATAGTATTATTTTCCCTTTTCCCAATAATTTGCAGATCAGGAAAGTGATATTCCATATGTTATAGGAACCGGCCTAGAATCCGGAGATTCCTCTTCATTCATAGTCTACCCACAGCTAGGAGAGGTTTCCATTGCCAGGATAGAATTGTTGTTAGCCTTAATGCTTGATGTAAGGTAACAATTCTAAGCCTGAACAATTACATAATAAGGCTGTATTGTTTATTAAAGATATTTTACATTGCAAAATATAATAATATAAAGTATATAGTATACATTAACTTTTGTATAGTGTATAATATATATTATTATAAAGCAATTTTATAGATTTTAAAATAGAGAAATGATTTTATTAAATTTAGCTTTTCTGTAATGAATAATTTATATTTATATAGATTTTATATTATACAAATTATTATGTATAATATATATATATATATATATATATATATATATATATATATATATATATATTTATACAAGATCTAATTTTCAAATTGTAGACTGAAGGGTAAGAACAAAATTAAAAGATGAAGATGGAGTATGATTAACAACAATAAATATATTATAGAAATCTATACAACAATTCATTATAAGCAACAGATTTAGAATAAACTAAATTATTTCTTTTCCATTCCATAATGCAAACTTAAACAGCTAGAATTTGGTACTGTTTAATTAACATCTTCCTACAACATTTAAGTTTTAGTTTTGTCATACTTCATACTTATTCTAAAATGATCTTCTAATCACCAGTTCAATATTGATTTTGTCTTTTTGCAATCATCTACAAATTTTTTTATTTACAATTCTTGATAGAAGATATTAAGTAAATAGTTTCCAAAAATATATATAACCCTTAAATCAAAAGTGTGTAAACATACTGGAAACACAAATTTAATTTCTAATTCTCTGCTATAGGAACTTCAACCTTTTCTAGATAATAAAACAAATTAACACTTACAGATTTATAACTAGTCCACTAAACTATACAACAAAGAATTGAATCAAAATTTCTAGTAATAGATACAGATTTAGGACTGTTTTAAGAGAGCAAATAATTTGGCTCAATACAAGAAACTACTAACCAACCAGTCTAAAGTTTCCAAATTTAATAATATTACAATATCTTTATGCAGGAATTAAACAATTAAAAAGAACCAGTTCTCTCAACCAGAGACATCTCAAAACCATCTTTAGGAACTTTTAACTTAATCTTTAATATTCAGATATGGACTACAACTTCAAGCCAAGAACCAAGACCTGCAATTACTAAACTTTTTCACATGGCCATAGAGGCTCACCTCCCAGCCTAGGCCATTGCATGGCCACCCCCGAGCTTGGGGAAACAAGAATAGGACAGGATACACTCAAGCAACACAAAACATAAACATTTAACATAAATTAGGAACACAAATTTTCACAATAAACTCCCTTCCCAAGCCTGCACAAAGGATTCTTACATAGAATCCATACAATGGGTGAAGGTGGAATCTTCCTCATGGAGTCACCTAACTTATAATAAACAACATATACAGCATGTATCACCAGCCTTCACAAGGCCCTTCCAACCCAAACAACTCAAATCCATGAGCAACAACACCCCTTATGGCCCCCAAACACCCTTATGACCCCCAAACAACATAAGCAGGTTCTCATGGTTGCCCATACAACCATGCACTCATACAAAAAGGAAATCCCAACTTAGGCCCTTCACCCCAAGTTCTCCTCAAAACCTCCCAAGGATGAGGAGTGAACTTGCACACCCATAAACATGAACAATTCAAGAAAATAACAAAATGAAAACAAATTCAGAAAAGAAACCAACAATACAAGATTCACACAAGGAATTACAATTTACAAAACTCTCACATAGTACAATTCTTTCAAAACATATTCAAAGTAATAAAAAGTTAGAAACCACCAACCTCCTCCTAAGCCAAGGCTGAATTGAGAGTTGAAGATGCTTCCCTTGTCACCAAGCTCGCTATTCTGCAATCTACTAGACAAAACTCTCTAGATCTCCTCTTACTCCCTCTCCCACTAGCATAGGCAAGAATGAACTAGTCTCCATCTTTCTAACTCTTTTTCCCCTTAAGTATTTCCCCAAAAACATTCTTCTCTCATTTCCCTTCCCAAAACTATTAGGTTTCTAGATCTAAGACAAAATGACACTTGCCCCTCTCTAAGGTTTGGGATGAATTTCCACATATGAAAACAAGAGATATCTTAGGGAACATTTCCATTTTCGTGCATACAAAAAATGACACATTTGGAGAGGCATATAAGTGGCCTAGGAAGATGAAAATAGAAGAATTAAGCCCCCCAACCCATGTACTAACCTCAGGGCACTAAAATTCAACCTAAACCTCATCCTAGGACTTCACAAAACATCTCAAAATTCCCAATTAATCATGCATTCGAAAATAGAGTTTTGGTTTCAACAATTTTTAGTCCCTTAAACTACTTACCTAGCTTAGGAATGCACAAGACTAACTAAGGAGAGGGTGGGGTCCATACTCCACTCAACATGCCACTTCATCAACATGGTGTCAAGTGACACCTCACTAAAACACACATCACAAACACATGTGGCATGCCTTGTGTGCAAAAACATTAAAACATTTTCACAAAGATAAAAATTTACTTACAAACATATATTTCAAACATTGTCAACCATATACACACAATCATCACATTTTTGAAAGAAATCATGATACGAAGAGGTCGTACTCTTCTAGAGTCAACCTTGGCTTTCAACTTATTGCACTTAGATCCTATCTTGTTTCCCCAACTTACAACCATGACCATGCTCCTGCACACTCAAATTCGCTGTCAATACATTATAAAAATCTTACATTAATAATCATTTCAAAAATAGAGTAGTAACATCTAAACTTGACAAATACATATATATCTACATTCATAAAATAGTACGTAATCCACATAAGCATGAAACCCTTAGCTAAACATAGAACCATGATTCCATCAATGATCATTATACTGAAAGATAACATAACAAATGTAGAATTCATGTATCATAGATAATCATGGTATCAAAATGAGCATATATAAAGAGTAGGACTAACGTGATAATCATAAAAATCTATAACAAACAACTCATAAGGTCCAAATGATAGCATATATAAACCACAATAGATCAAATGTCTATACTCAAGGTATCATCCTGATGAATCAAATGTCAAAATGAAAGTCAAACTAGGATGGGTCAGGATAGGACCTCACATCCTCCCCCCCTAGGCATGAACTTCCTCTTGGAGTTCATCAAAAAGATGGGGGTACTGATCTGTCATCTATGTTGTGTCCTCCCATGAAGCTATGACCTCATCATAGCAATCCCACTGGACCCTAACTTGGTCTAGCTCTCGACCTTGAAGGGCCAAGGTCTTGCGAGCTAGAATATGTATTGGCTCCAAAGCCAGCTGTCCATCCGACTCCACTTGTAAAGCATCCCAATCAATAATATGAGACTCATCATATATATACTTTCTCAAAAAAGACACATGAAGAACATCATGGATGCATGACAAGCTACTTGGAAAAGCTAAACAGTATGCTACTGGGCCTATCCTCTCCAAAATTTCAAAAGGTCTGACAAAGCAAGGGGCAAGCTTAGAAACCTTTCCAAAATGGATTGGGCTCTTATGTGGCCGTACTCTCAAAAAGACTATGTCACCTATCATATACTCTCTGTCGATCCTCCCAACATCTGCATACTTCTTTTTTCAATCATGGGCCTCTCTAAGATGCTACCTGATCAGATCCACCTACTGCTCCATCTCTCTGACCAACTCTAGATCAATGGAAACTCTGTCCTCTATCCTGTCCCAGCTCAACGATTTCCTGCAAGATCTGCCATACAAGGCTTGATATGGAGACATACACAAAGATGAATGGTGCCCATTATTATAGGAAAAATCTACTAAATGTAGGTACTCCTCCCACCTAACCTGATGATCCATCACATACATGTGTAGCATGTCCTCTAACACTTGATTAACTCTCTCGGTCTATCCATATGTCTCTGGATGAGGGGCTCTATGAGCCTTGAGAATAATGAAATCTCACAACCCTCCAAAAGAAGGTACATAAATACATCCTCTATGGTGAAGAAGGCCATCAGACTCTAGTGTGTAATCTGTGAACTTCCCCTCCAGGGGTCTCTGATCCTGAACCATCTGTGTAACCCCTAAATAGAAGGCATCCTCCTATAAATGCTATAGTATGCACCCTCTCAAGTCCGTGCTAGTAGTTATAGCTGAGAGCTCATGATGTCTCCTACTCAAGGCATCTACTACCACATTCTCCTTACCCTTGATGTAGTGAACGTCAAAGTCATACTCACATATGAATTCTATCCATCTCCTCTGTTTAGCATTGAGGTTCGGCTAAGTGAAAATATACTGGAGACTCTGATGATCTGAATGAAGCTCAAACTTGTGGCCCAATAAGAAATGTCACCATCTCATCAAAGCATGCACCACTACTGCTAGCTCAAGGTCATGGGTGGGATAATTAAGCTCATGAGTCTTGAGCTTTCTGGACTCGTAGGCAATAGCCCATCCATCCTGCATTAGTACAGCCCCAATCCCATCTAAAGATGCATCTATGCATACCACAAAATCTACTGATGGATCAAGTACCACAAGTATAGGTGCACTGGTAAGAGCCCTCTTGAGCTCCTGAAAAGCTCTCTCGCACGTCTCTGTCCACTCAAACTTCTTCCCTTTCCTCTGAAGGGAAGTGATGGGATGGACCACTCTAGAGAAACCCTCAAAAAATCATTTGTAATAGCCTGCAAGGCCCATGAAGCTCCTAACCTCTGTCACACTAGTGGGTGTCAGCCAATCCATAATCGCTCTAATCTTAGATGGGTCAACTGAGATCCCATCTCTTGATATCACATGGCCTAAGTAGTGAACCTTTATCCTGAAGAATGCACACTTTAGCAAGTTTCCCTATAGCTGATTATCTCTCAAGCACTGCAAAACCTACCTCAAATGCTCCTCGTGCTCATGCTCATCACATGAGTATATCAATATGTCATCCAAGAATATCACCACAAATCTATCTAGAAATGAATGAAATACTCCATTCATGAGACTTGTGAATATGGCTAGAGCATTTGTGAGTCCAAAAGGTACCACCATGAACTCATAGTACCCATATCATGTGCAAAAAGCTATCTTGTGGATGTCCCTATCCATGATCCTCAACTGGTGATATCCTGAATTCAAGTCTATCTTCAAGAACACTCAGGCTCCCTAAAGCTGATCAAATAAGTCATCAATCCTAGGAAGGGGATACTGATTCTTGATGGTCACCTTGTTTAGCTGTCGGTAATCCATGCACAACCTAAGAGATCCATCCTTCTTCTTAACAAAGGTGATGGGTGCACCCCATGGAGATACACTAGGATGAATTTTCCCTTTCTCCAAGAGCTCCTCTAACTGAATCTTGAGCTCGCTGAGCTCATGTGTGAACATCCTATAGAGTGCTCTAAAAATAGGCTTTTCTCCAAGCACGAGATCAATATGAAGGTCCATGACTCTAGGTGGTGGCATACCAGGTAACTGTGATGGAAATACATCTGCAAACTCCTAAAGGATAGGGTGGTCATCAAGAGAAGTCTCCTTCTCTACCTCCTCCTCTCTGTCACTGATGGTGATAGCATATAGCTGACATCCCTTCTGCATGCACCGCTTAAGCTGCATAGTAGAAATCATATGAAGGGATACAGGTCTCTAAACTCCTATAATAACTAAGGTCACCCCATCATCATCTAAACACTCTACCATCTTCTTTCTATAGTCCACCTTGGCTCTATGGGAATAGAGCCAATCCATACTAAGAACAACATCATAGGATCCAAGTGGTGTGACACGGAGGTCAACTATGGTGGTAAAGTCTCTAATCTGTAACTAGAAATCTCTCACCAAGGAACTAACAGATACCCTAGCTCCTGAGGCTAACTCAACCTCCCAACTAACATCCTATCTAGATGCCACTAGCCTGCATCGCTCCACTATATAAGGTGAAATGAAAGAGGTGGTAGCTCCTGAATCAAATAGGATAGAAAAACTACTACCTCTGATCATTCCTGTAGCCTCAATGACTGTGGCCTAGTGCTCAACCTAACAGTTATCAACCACCACAAAAACTCTATGTGCTCTACCCATGTCTCCTACAGTAGGCTCAGAGGCAGTTGCTCTCTGACTACCAGCTAAACAGCCTGTAGGACAATCCCTAGCTATGTGCCCCATGGCACCACATGTGTAGCATGGTCCTCTAGCCTACAACTGTATACCCTGAGGCCTAGACTGTTGCTATCCTCCTGTAGTACTGGACCCACTAAATCCTCCTCTAGAAGCCTGGGATTGTCCTCTCTGATCTCATCGAGATCCTTATGAGTGCCACTATTTGGGCTTAGAGCCCTGCTGTCCCTGAGAAGTTCTCTATCTCTGGTTCTACTGAGACTGCTGTGGCTGCTGTTGCTACTGAGGTGCCCTAGATGATCCTGATAAGTTCTTCTAGTTTCCCTTCCAATGGGATGTCTAGAAACTAGAAGACTGAGATGTGGCATTTCAGTTCTGTGATCGATCTCAGGCATTGTGAGATTTGTTATGGATCTCCTCATCTACCATGGCTCTCTCCGCTATATCACATAGATCTCCTATAGGTACCAACCATACTCTATTAGCTATGGCATAGTTCAACCCCTTGATGAAGTGGTTGACCTAGAGTTTCTCATCCTTCATGTAGTCCACATAAGGAAGGAGCTTGAGAAACTTGTTCTTGTACTGGGCTACTGTCATGCCTCTCTACTGTAGGTCATGAAACTCATCAATGCGACGCTATCTAAAATGCTCTGACATAGATTGGGCTCAGAATCTCTCCAAGAAGATCTCCCATGTGAGGGTGTCCATGGTAAGGTGACACTTAACCTCCTCTTTCTTCCACCAAGTAGAAGCATTACCTCTCAGCATGTGTACTGCAAAGCATGCCTTAAGGTTTCTCTCATAAGGATGCAACTCAAAGCAATGCTTGAGGCTTAAAAGCCAAGCGGCCTCTACCTCTATCCTAGTCGTGGATCCTGAAAAGGGTGGCGGCTATAATCTGACAAGATCTTTGATCATGTCCCCTGTGTCACGAGGTGTTCTGGACACTACTGCTGGTGGTGGCTCTAGCATGTGCACTGACTCACCCTCATGAACTACCTACTTTGCTACTCATCTAGGAGGGGGACTCCTACTTTGCTCCCTATTCTCGACTTGTTGGCCTCCCAGAGGTAATCTGTCGATGATAATACAAGCTAGATTCTGCAAGGCATTAAGGATATCCTGATTGGGGTTAGGTGGTGGTGAAGGTGGAGGCCTCCACTCATCACCCAGCCCCTCGGCTACTCGCTCATCTCCCCCTACTACCACGCGTCCACCTCTGGGTATCCGCCCATGTTAGTGAGCACTACGCATGACTGGAGGCATCCTACACTTAGGACAAAACAATGGTAAGTTTGGAAAACCTAATGGGTCTAAACGTTCCAAGAGTAGAAACTGTGCTCTGATACTAGAATGTAATGCCCAAAATAATTAGACAAAAACACAACTAAATTTTTTTTTTTGAAACAAACTATAACATACACCTAGGTCAACAAGGTTGCACAAAAGCCCTTCGACGTGAAGCTTTGGAATCATAAGCTCGCTTGGGTGGGTTACCCAATGACTCTTAGTGGCCATGAGGCAAGTGTTGGCATGCCTCCATCCCCTACATGGCGGAAGTCATTAGGCGACGAGGAAGGATAAAGAAGTTTTAAAGGAAGTATCATATCCCTATGGTTTTGTGAAGTACAAGGATATTATGGTCTAACCCTAAGAATTCTCAAGTAGAGATTTAATTCGCTAAGGAATAAATTAATTAGAATTAACAATTCAAATAATAACCTAGCTATTACTCATATAACCTAAATTCCCTACTCTGGTTAATAATCCTTAAGGTTAACTAATCCATTAACTAAGGTTACTATTGTTAATTAATACATTGAAATATCTTTCCTCACATTTATTCGTATAAAATTTGTGTAGAAAATAAGGTTAGGTTTACTATGAAAGTTTTTAGCCAAAATAATAATAATAATTAAAATAAAGGACATTTATAAAAATATCCAACTTACTAATAATAATTTTTTTTAAAAAAAAATTTCTAAGAACAAATCCATAACTTAATTTTAATAACGATAATTATATATAAATGAAGGGGAAAAATTTAACCATATCTAATAACTCAAATACTACTAACAAAATAAGCTGTAATAATTTCTAAAATATTTCTCCCATAAATAAATCACTATCCAATATGAAAATGTATTAACTTTTTAACAAATTCAATTTTTAGTAACAAAATGAGAATATATTTACATTTCAACAAATCCAATTTTTCACTAACAAAATGAAATTACGAACACAACTCACACAAAAAAATAAACTCATAAGGGAAAACAACACTACTTAAAAACAAATAATATAAAAGTGAATTGGGCCCTCCAAACCCTAATTCAAAATTAGGGTTTGGGGCCCTAATAAAACTACTCCTAACTTTAAATCTCTCCTTATTGTTTTCTTTCTTTTATGTGTATGCAGGTCTAGGGCAAGATGAAGATAGTGAGTATTATGTGAATCTCACAACTAAGAGAGAACTAACACAGCAAGAGATCTTTGGGCCATAGGAGAAACTCTACATTTTTTTTTCTAGTTAGATGCCCTTCTGCTGGTACGATTATGGGTAATACCCTTTTTAAACTTTTGGCATCTGATCTAGATGTAAATGGTCCAGATCTGTTTACACAGATTACAACTTTCTCATATTAATAACTGCCTTTTTTTTATATGGCAAGTGTTATTGAGTTTGTTTTTTTTGTTTTTTTATATCTCAGATATTCTTGTTATCTCTCTTTTATTGTCCTTACTTATTTTTTTTAACAGTATATAGTTCTGCAATTTTTTTTAACACCCTATCGCATATCAAATAAATACGGGTCTATGTTTCTTTTTAAATCTCTGTTATTTAGTAATAAACATCTTTCTTTTTTATAAATGAATGTTGGCTTGTACATTTAAAAAAACAAAAAAAAAAAACCATGTATTGCGGTATATACAAATCCACGTATAGCGGTCGCGATGGAGGTGGGGTCGCTGTCGTGGCTTTAAGCCACGACAATGCCCTGCACTATCGTGACTTAGAGTCACGGCACCGTGGCTCTAAGCCATGGCAGTGTAGTGCACCGTCGTGACTTAGAGTCATGGCAGTGTACTGCCGCGCAAGGGTTTGACAATAGGGCTTTGGCCCCCAAAGTATTACGATATCCTATTTTTTTTCTGTATAACTTTTTTTATGATGTAAATAATTTACATTATAATATTTTATAATATGTACTATACAGTGTTTATTGTATAGTATATATCATATAATATTATATTATGGTTTAATATTGTTCTATTTGTTTATAACTGCTTCATATAATATTATATATTAAATTTTATACAGTATCTGTTGTATAATATTTAGTATATATATCATTATATTACATAATAAGGCTGTATTATTTATTAAAGATATTTTACATTGCAAAATATAATAATATATATTATATAATATACATTAACTTTTGTATAGTATATAATATATATTATTATAAAGCAATTTTACAGATTTTAAAATAGAGAAATGATTTTATTAAATTTAGCTTTTCTGTAATGAATAATTTATATTTATATATATTTTATATTATACAAATTATTATGTATAATATATATATATATATATATATATATATATATATATATATATATATATATATATATATATATATATACAAGATCTAATTTTCAAATTGTAGACTTAAGGGTAAGAACAGAATTCAAAGATGAAGATAGAGTATGATTAACAACAATAAATATATTATAGAAATCTATATAGCAATTCATTATAAGCAATAGATTTAGAATAAACTAAAATATTTCTTTTCCATTCCATAATGCAAACTTAAACAGCTAGAATTTGCTACTATTTAATTAACATCTTCCTACAACATTTAAGTTTTAGTTTTGTCATACTTCATACTTATTCTAAAATGATCTTCTAATCACCAGTTCAATATTGATTTTGTCTTTTTGCAATCATCTACAAATTTTTTTATTTACAATTCTTGATAGAAGATATTAAGTAAATAGTTTCCAAAAATATATATAACCCTTAAATCAAAAGTGTGTAAACATACTGGAAACACAAATTTAATTTCTAATTATCTGCTATAGGAACTTCAACCTTTTCTAGATAATAAAACAAATTAACACTTCCAGATTTATAACTAATCCACTAAACTATACAACAGAGAATTGAATCTAAATTTCTGGTAATAGATACAGATTTAGGATTGTTTTAAGAGAGCAAATAATTTGGCTCAATACAGGAAACTACTAACCAACCAGTCTAAAGTTTCCAGCTTTAATAATATTACAATATCTTTATGCAAGAATTAAACAATTAAAAAGAACTAGTTCTCTCAACCAGAGACATCTCAAAACCATCTTTAGGAACTTTTAACTTAATCTTTAACCTTCAGATTTGGACTGCTCCTTCAAGCCAAGAACCAAGACCTGCAATTACTAAACTTTTTCACATGGCCATGGAGGCTCACCTCCCAGCCTAGGCCATTACATGGCCACCCCTGAGCTTGGGGAAACAAGAATAGGATAGGATACACTTAAGAAACATAAAACATAAACATTTAACATAAATTAGGAATACAGATTTTCACAATAAACTCCCTTCCCAAGCCTGCACAAAGGATTCTTGCATAGAATCCATACAATGGGTGAAGGTGGAATCTTCCACATGGAGTCACCTAACTTATAATAAACAACATATTTAGCATGTATCACCAGCCTTCACAAGACCCTTCCAACCCAAACATCTCAAATCCAAGAGCAACAACAACAACAACCCTTATGGCCCCCAAACACCCTTATGACCCCCAAACAGCATAAGAAAGTTCTCATGATTGTCCATACAACCATGCACTCATACTAAAAGAAAATCCCAACTTAGGCCCTTCACCCCAAGTTCTCCTCAAAACCTCCCAAGGATGAGGAGTGAACTTTCACACCCATAAATATGAACAATTCAAGAAAACAACAAAATGAAAATAAATTCAGAAAAGAAACCAACAATACAAGATTCACACAAGGAATTACAATTTACAAAACTCTCACATAGTACAATTCTTTCAAAACATATTCAAAGTAATAAAAAGTTAGAAACCACCAACCTCCTCCTAAGCCAAGGCTGAATTGAGAGTTGAAGATGCTTCCCTTGTCACCAAGCTCGCTATTCTCCAATCTACTAGACAAAACTCTTTAGATCTCCTCTTACTCCCTCTCCCACTAGCATAGGCAAGAATGAACTAGTCTCCATCTTTCTAACTCTTTTTCCCCTTAAGTCTTTCCCCAAAAACATTCTTCTCTCATCTCCCTTCCCAAAACTATTAGGTTTCTAGATCTAAGACAAAATGACACTTGCCCCTCTCTAAGGTTTGGGATGAATTTCCACATATGAAAACAAGAGATATCTTAGGGAACATTTCCATTTTCGTGCATATAAAAAATGGCACATTTGGAGAGGCATATAAGTGGACTAGGAAGATGAAAATAGAAGAATTAAGCCCCCCAACCCATGTACTAACCTAGGGGCACTAAAATTCAACTTAAAGCTCACCCTTGGACTCCACAAAACCTCTCAAAATTCTCAATTAATCATGCATCCGAAAATAGAGTTTTTGTTTCAACAGTTCTTGGTCCCTTAAACTACCTACCTAGCTTAGGAATGCACAAGACTAACTAAGGAGAGGGTGGGGTCCATACTCCACTCAACATGCCACTTCATCAACATGGTGTCAAGTGACACCTCACTAAAACACACATCACAAACACATGTGGCATGCCTTGTGTGCAAAAACATTAAAACATTTTCACAAAGATAAAAATTTACTTACAAACATATATTTCAAACATTGTCAACCATATACACACAGTCATCATGTTTACGAAAAAAATCATGATACAATGAGGTCGTACTCTTCTAGAGTCAACCTTGGCTTTCAACTTATTGCACTTAGATCGTATCTTGTTTCCCCAACTTACAACCATGACCATGCTCCTGCACACTCAAATTCATTATCAGTACAATTTAAAAATTTTGCATTAATAATCATTTCAAAAATAGAGTAGTAACATCTAAACTTGACAAATACATATATATCTACATTCTTAAAACAGTACGTAATCCACATAAGCATGCAACCCTTAGCTAAACATAGAACCATGATTCCATCAATGATCATTATACTGAAAGATAACATAACAAATGCAGATTTCATGTATCATAGATAATCATGGTATCAAAATGAGCATATATAAAGAGTAGGACTAACGTGATCATCATAAAAATCTATAACAAACAACTCATAAGGTCCAAATGATAGCATATATAAACCACAATAGATCAAATATCTATACTCAAGGTATCATCCTGATGAATCAAATGTCAAAATGAAAGTTGAACTAGGATGGGTCGGGATAGGACCTCACATTATCTAAGACCACTTGACTAGAACTTGAAGCTTGATTCTGATTTGATTCTAAGTCTTGTTCTTTTCCCTTTCTAGTAGTGTAGGTGTGGATGACATCAATTTATTTATCTTGGCATGACTCACTTAACAATGAGTCCCATTCCCAATTGTTTGAGTCTTCATCACTTTGGGAACCTAATTGTAAGATTTGGTCATAAACCAAGGGATACTTCTTTTGTGTGTACCCTTTTTCTAGGAACCCTAACCCAATTTTCTCCTTACTATCTCTCCATGTCATTTCAATGGGTTCAACAAGTCCTTCATTTCTTGTTCCTAAAGGACCTTGTCCCTTGTTCCCATTTTATGCATTATTTGAAATCCTTTCCCAAATTTATGAGTGGGAATGCTTATATTTTGGATGCAGTTTTCATGTGCACTTGATTCCTCATCCTTATATAGCCAATTTAGGATTTCATTATCTTCTTCATCCATGGATGAAGATGTATTTTCCCTCACAAAGTGATCATTGTATTTATGAGGTAGATTAGATGGTCTTCCATATGGTTTTGTAGATAGGGGTAGATCCATCATGGATAAGGAGTATTCACCTACACTCTTTTGTTTGATTTGACATTTCTTTTCAAAAAATTTCATCATATGATCCATTTTTTAATAATGAGCTTCTTTGGTGTAGATTTGAATGGATCTAGCTTGGTCTTCTTTCTATTTCTTAGGAGCACTCTCCTCACTAACCTTCTCTTTTCCTTTTGTTGATGTACTTAGGTTAGTAGGACTTTGATTATTTTCAACAACAATTTCTATTTCTTCTTTTTCTTTTCCCTTCAAAGATGGAAGATCTTTTGAACTTTTTCCTTGCTCTATTCTTTGTGAAATGGACCCTTCTTCATTATGTGGGACTAAGGAGTCATTGTATTTTTCAAACAAAGCAATCACAAATACACTTGTTCTTTTTAACCCTGTACACAAAAAGTGTTTGAATTTATAAGGACGTTATCATGGGTTTTTGCACAAAAAGACACTTCAAGAAATCTACCTAGTTCACAAGTTGGTTCATAAACATGGTTCTAAAAGGTAGGCTTTATTATTTTAACAAGGTATTTAATCAAGATTCCATTCAAAATGGACATTAAGTTTTCATCCTCCAAAATTAGGAGGCTTCCCACCACCGGTATGTCGGAGTTTTGCGCAATCCCAAAGGACTACTCGAGGAAGTTTGAAAGCTTAATATCCTTTTGTCACACACCATTAACGATGCATGTATTTATTTTAGAGTGGGTTGGATTTTCACAAAAAAATCAAATGTATCCCACTTTGGGCTGTCCCTCTCACCGGCCTTATCAAGGCAAATCTCGGGAGGCGAGCCCACTATAGATCTAACATGTTTATTTTGAAAGCAATAAAGTGGAATGAAGAGATAGGTTTTGGGAGTTTGATTCACCAAAAGGTGAAGAGAATATCCCTATCTATTTCTCAATTCCCAAACACTTTTAACAAGGTTCAATTACCAAACCCACTAACTAACGAGAATTGAGTATTTCTACTTTCTTCCACAAACAAGAGGTTATTCAAATTTAGTGTTTGATTTACTTAGCCTTTCTTTTAATCAAGAAACTTGATATTTTTGGCATTTTGATTCACTTATAAAGTGAAGAGCATAGGCCTAGTATCAAATCCCTTAAACAATAATAGGTTGCTTTAATTACTAGATTTTGAAATTGACAAGGCCACAATTTAAGCAAAAATTGACCAAGTTTTAGGCTTACCTTGTTTTGAAGCTAGCTAACGCTAGGGGCATTTTTGAGAAATTTTTCATTATTTATGCTCACCTAGTTGAGATCGTTCATTTCCATTCACTTCTCCTCCAACAAATTAGTCAACACAACCAACCAAAATGAAGAAAAATCAAGAATAAACTTGAATTTAAGCCTTATTAATTAAATTTCACAAAAATCTGTTAAGGAAAGTAAATCCAATTTAATGAGATGAACTTTGATTTATAAGCTTCTACAAATTTTAAGTATTGTTCATCTACCTCATTTTCATGTTGAGAATCCTCCAAAATCAGCTTGATGTGAACAATGTTCTCCTCTTTGATCTTTTTAGTCAAAGCCTTCCCCTCACTGTTAAATATGGTCTCTGGTTTTTTATTTTTTTTATGACTAGTCATCCTACAGATACAGAGAAATCATTTTTCACAAGTTAGATTCTGTAAATATTCAATTTAATTGAATGCACAACAGAATCTATTGGATGCGCTATTAAAATGATTGAAAGCGTTGTTAAACAAATGAAATGTGCTATAGAAAATTATTAAATGTGCTCAAACATAAATTAAATGCACTAATAAACTGAGCAAAGGCATTAAAAGAAAGTATTGAATGCGTTGGAGAATAAATTGCACGCGCTGGAGAGTCTGGGTGTACGTGCTGAAAGAAAGAAGACAAAAAAATAGAAGGATTTAAATGCACTAAAACTCCATGGAAAGACACAGAACTTTGTCGTAGAAGCGTTGTTTCAAACTTTAAAAGCATTGGAGAATCTAGTGTATGCGCTGGAGAATCTCTCAAATTTGCTGAAAAACTTGTAAAACAAAGAGTAAAAATAAGATTTTTTAGAAAAATTCAACTTCTCTGAATTTAGAAATTTATGAGGCCTAATGCCCCATGGTGGGCGCCATTTTGTGTGCTAAAGAAAGCACCTTCATAGGGTTATTATTGCAAATAAATGAATAAATCAACTAAATTACCACAAAAAGTAAGCTATTTCAACAAATAAATGACAATTAAGCACTCTATGGATCTCTATTTAAGGATGCTAATGCAAAGCTCTCTGCAAGCTTCCATTAGTGACAGTCCTAAAATGATAATGAATGATAAAACAACTAAGAAGTTCAATTCCAAATGAAATTAGCCTTAATTAGTCCTAGATTTTCCTTTCTAACTATAAATTGCAAGAGGTTTGATGCTATTATCAGATTTGTGGATGATTAATGCTTCAATTATGCCTTTCTTTTATAGATTTTGGCAAGGGTAGGGGGTGTGGTTGATTTGATCATGATTAGGTGAGGGTTAAGTCCATGGTTCCACCTTTGGAGACCATTTAAATATTTTGTCCTCAAAGCTTGTGACCAAAGGACAAAATGAGTGGACAAGAAGAATTCTCCAAGTGAGTGATTGAGATTCAATTTAGGCTTGATCCATGTGAGCTCAATCCTTAAATCCTATTGGTTGATGAATTTTCCTCCCATTTGGTGGTTGAGGGAAAATAGGATTTAATTAATTGAATTTAATTAATATATTTAGCCATGTGTACCCCTTGAATTGGTTGATTTAATTTAAATGAATGATGTAATTAATTAGATTAATTATATAATTGATTAATTTATCATGCTTTATTTGATTTAAATTGAATTTATGACTTTTGAATTTTAATTAAATTGAATTATGGCTTGATTTGAATTTTGATTTGATAAATGCTTGATTTGATTCAATTGCTTTGATTTTTGCCTTGATTGTTCACTTGATTGATCTTGTCCAATTTTAGGTGATTACAAAAGGAAAACCAGAACCTTTTTATGTATCTTTGTTTATTCATGGACATAAACTTAGCAATTGCATCATAGACTCTGATGCATCAAATAATACCATACCCTCCTCAGTAGAGAATGCCTTAAACTTACCTTTAACTAAAACTTTTGGTAAGTGTTATTCAATGGATTCAAAGAAAGTTCTTTTAATCGGAAAAATTAAGGATGCACAAGTTTCTCTAGATGCTTTTGATGAACTACAACTAATTGAATACCTAAATGACTTGAAGATTAGTGATTAGAGATCACCAAGTACTGAAATGATATGTAAGATAATTGAATCATTCATTATGTTGTCATTAATGTCAACTAGTTTTGACAATACTTATCATGTTGGTTGCACACATCTAAACATCTGTAAAGTGGAGAGAAAATATGAAGAATTGAGATTGTTAGGAATAACAGTCCACAATACAACTGAGAGGGGGGGTGAATCAATTGTATAACAGAATATTAAACTTTAAACTTTAAGCTCAACAATATCAAAAACAATGAACACAATGAATGCCAACTCAATAACATAATATTTTGGTCTCGGGGAAACCTTGTTAAAGGTAAAAACTCCGATGGGAATTAGCACCCACAAATGATGTACTGAGAGTATAGTAATCCTTGTTAGAAGATATAGCCCTATTAGGATCTTATTGAAACATTACAGTACATAGTCCTTGTTAGAGGATAGACCCTATTAGGAGTTAAGAACAATAGAGGGTTCACTGCCCAAGGCTCATTTCCCAAAGAAGGTTAAATCCACCTTCATAACTCACTAGTTCACAACATGTGTATATGAAGAAATACACAATCTTTTGAGCTGTTTGCTAGTAACTTGTCTTTTCTTGATTAGTTCCAATGAATTCCACTAGTAATCCTCTGCTCTACATACAGAAGAAACAAGTTCACAACTTTCACAACCTCCTTATATCATACATATTCCATCCATATCTTTTCCAACGTAAAGACCTTTTATTTATACCTTATTAAAATTTACCAAGATCAGGTCGGCCCATAAGGCTTTCCTAATTACAAACAATTACATAAACCCTTGCTAAGATACACATGGTATCTATAAAAAATTTACAATGATTACATTACAACAATTAAGGACCGACATCCTTGATTTGTGCTTGCCAAACAAAACACATGCTTCATTCCCTGAGTCGGCTTCAGAACAAGCCATCGCCAAAGCACACACCACATATGACATCACCAATCACTCCATACCTTGCGCTAACCAATGAACATCCATCAGTACCTCTTCCATCATCCTTCAATTTTTCATACCTTGAATCCAATCCCTCTGAAAGATATATCAAAAACTCAGAGACTAACTCTGGCAATTCTCACTGTCACAGTCCAGTGACCAGTCTTTACCAAAATAGTTGTAACTCTCTTAATATATAATACTTAATGATGCAATCATAGATATAAGATCACAACATCTACCTAAACTCTCATCTAACTTCACAACATCTGAAACATCCGTACACTAACCATACACTGTGATTACCAGTTTGGTTCCTTCATAAAAGCATATGTTGACATCAGTGACAAAACATAAATGACAATAGTATGAGTGCCCATTTAGTAATGTAGAGATTAAACATATTACGTTTCTCAATCACCACCCATGCTTTAGCAATATCCAACAATCTCCCCCTTTGGCATTGATGTCAACATATGGGAAAATCTTATCCCAAAGTTATATCAATCCAAAGTCCTTCAATTGAACAATCTCCCCAAACAGTAGAGATTTTCTCATAGCAACACTCCCCCTTTGATAGCAAGGGAAAAGGGTGCCATGAGCCTTCAACTTCCTTCACATATAAACTTTCTTCCATGATCACTCCCCCTAAGGAGTAGATCCCTACATCCAGTCGATAAAATGATGAGGCTCTAAACACTTCTAGACTGATGCATCACTGCATCATTTCATTTTGAATAGGAGGGTCCTGAACCCCTAGCATACCTCTAAGATATTCAAAGGTATCTTTCGGTAGTGGCTTTGTAAAAATGTCTGCAATTTGCTCTTTTGTACTGATATATTCTAGCTTGATTTCTTTTTTTGCCACCTTGTCTCTCAAGAAGTGATACTTGATAGAAATGTGTTTAGTTTTAGAGTGCATCACTGGATTCTTTGACATGTTTATTGTGCTGGTGTTATCATAATGGATATAAACCACAGGCTCATTAAAATTTATTCCAATGTCTATCAGCATTTGTTTCATCCAAACAATCTGAGTGCAATTTATAGCAGTAGCAACATATTATGATTCAGCAGTAGATTGTGCTATACAATATTGTTTCTTACTTAGCTAAGAAACCAACTTTTTCCCAAGGAAAAATGCACCACCACTGGTACTTTTTTTGTCATCAATATTTCCTACCCAATCAGCATTAGTATAAGCATGAAGTTCAAAGCTATCATTCCTGTCATACCATAAACCATAGTCTATGGTTCCTCTGAGATACCTTAGTATTCTTTTCACAGCAGCTAGATGAGTCTCTTTGGGTTCTGCCTGATATCTAGCCACAATTCCAACAACATTAGCAATATCTGGTCTAGTGTGAGTCAGATATTGTAGCCCTCCAACCATTGATCTATACAAAGTCTTAAAAACATGTTTTGATTCACCATCAATTATTAGCTTGTTTCCAGTCACCATAGGTGTTCCTACTGGTTTACAATCTTCCATACCAAATTTCTTAAGCAATTCTTTGAGACACTTGGTCTGAGAAATGAAAATACCATTCTCATTTTGAGTTATTTGCATTCCAAGGAAGAATTTCATTTCACCTATCATGGACATCTCAAATTCACTTTCCATTTCTTTAGAAAACTTCTTACATAGATGATCATTACCTCCAAAGATAATGTCATCCACAAATACTTCTACTATCAGGATTCTATCTTCAGTAGTTCTTAAATACAAATTCCTGCCTGCATTACCTTTTCTGAATCCAATTCCAAGTAGATACTTGTCCAACCTTGCATACCAAGACCTAGGAGCTTGCTTCAACCCATACAGGGCTTTCTTCAATTTTCACACCATGTCTTTGTCTTCGCATAGAGGAAATCCATCTAGTTGTTCTATGTATACTTCTTCTTCAAGATCTCCATTCAGAAATGTAGATTTAACATCCATCTGATACACTTTGAAGTTTTTGTGTGCAGCATAAGATAGAAATAATCTTCCTGCCTCTATTCTAGCAATAGGAGAAAATGTTTCTTCAGTATATGCCTTCTTGTTGTGAGTATCCCTTACACACTAGTCTTGCTTTGTTCCTTACAACTGTTCCTTCTTCATCCATTTTGTTTCTAAAGACCCATTTTGTTCCTATAACATTTTTATTTTTAGGTCTTGGAACCAATTTCCAAGTATTATTTTTCTTTATCTGATCCAATTCTTCTTTCATGGCATTTATCCAAGATTCCTCTTTAAAGGCTTCATCTATAGTTTTTGGCTCAACTTGAGAAATCAAACAAATTTATTCTCTAACTTTAGATCTAGTTAGCACTCCCTGACTAGTATTGCCAATAATTTGATTTTCAAGATGGTCATTTTTTACATACCTTGGAGTTTTAGGAGTTTCAGTAGTCTTGTGTGTATCATCACAAGCCTCTTTTTCACTTTCTTCCTCAACAAGTTCTTCTTCTTTGGCAACGGTAGTGGTTTCTTTCACTTCTGATATCTGACTGTTGTCATATATTCTTTCTTGTATTTGAAATTTTTCATCTATTCTTACATTGTTACTTTCAACCATCTTCCTTAATCTCAGATTGAAACATTTGTATGCCTTTCTTTTAACAGAGTAACCAAGGAAGATACCTTCATCACTTCTAGCATCAAATTTCCCTATCTCATCATCCCTCTTGATATAACATTTGCCACCAAAAATTCTAAAATATTTTACAGTAGGAGTATGATCAAACCATAGTTCATAGGGAGTCTTACTTGTGCCATCTCTGATTGGAATTATGTTTAATGTGTACACTATTGTTCCAATAGCCTCTCTCCAATGTACATGAGATACATTTCCTTCAATCAACATTGTCCTAACAGCATCAAGTATAGTTCTATTTCTTCGCTCTGCTATCCCATTTTGTTGTGGAGTCCTAGGAGTAGATGTTTGTCTTTTTATTCCATGCTCTTCACAGTATGAATTAAAAAAATATGATGTAAACTCTCCACCTCTGTCTAATCTTAAACACTTTATTTTCAATTCTAATTCATTCTCTAGTTTTTCTTTAAACAACTTGAATTTGTCAAATGCTTCTGATTTATCTCTCAAATAAGTAACCCACATCATTCTAGAAAAGTCATCAACAAAGAGTATAAAATACCTTTCACCATAGTATGACTTTGTTCTTGTAGGCCTACATAGATCTGTATGTACCAGATCCAACTTTCCTTTTGATGTAAATGTTTTTCTTTTATGACTGCTTTTAGTTTTCTTTCCCATAACACATTCTCTACATATAGTGTTAGAAGGTTTCACAATCTTCAATAGATATCTTACTACATTAGCCATACTTGCCTTTACAATGTTATCAAAGTTAACATGACAAAATCTTCTATGCCATAACCAACTATCATCTACCTTTGCAACAAAACAAGAGGCTCCAAATGTGTTTAGTTCAAATACATTACCTCTAGATCTTGAACCGGTAGCAATCAGTTTTCCTTCCTTGCTTCTGATAAAGCATTTACCATTAACAAAACTTAACTGAAAGTTTTTATCCATTAACTTTCCAACACTCAACAAGTTATGCTTCAATCCTTCAACTAGTAGTACATTGTTTGTATTAGTCTTTCCATCCAGATTGATGGATCCAACTCCTATGATGGACTTTGGGAGATTTTCCCCAAACCTTACAACACCTCCATCATAATTTATTCTTATCACCAGTCATGTGATGAGAACATCCACTGTCAATTATCCATTTAGTTTTCTTATCAACATGAGATACTAAAGTTTTTTCTTCATGAATTGGTTCATCTTTAATAGCAACAAATCCAATCTCTTCATTGTCTAAATCATCATCATCAGATATTCCTTCACTAGCATAATAACATTCTTTGTCTCTTCTAATCTTTGCATAATCAGGTTTGTATTTAGGAACTCTTGTAGGACATCTAGATGCAAAATGACCTATCTTATTGCATGAAAAATATTTCAAAGGTAATTTTCCTTCACATTTTCCCTAACCTCTTTTTCTCTTATAGAAATCAATGCAACAAGTTCTTCCATCTTATTTTATTCTTCCATTATCTTCTCCCATTCCTCAGCATACTCACCAAGCTCTTCTTTTAGGTCTTATTTGCTTGTGCTCAGAAGTGTAGATACTTTCTTGTGTGCGGATGCCCTAAATGCAGATTCAACTTTAGGTGTAGCTTCTCCTAATTCCATAGCTTTAAAGGTAGTTAACTTTGCAATCAACATCTCTTTGCTAAAGTTTGGAGTTAGGGGTATATTTTCTTGAATTGACATTGCCTTGAATTTGTAAGTAGGAGTTAGAGATCTGAGAATCTTTGCAATGAATTCATCTTCATCATAAGTACCTCCACAATTTTTGATTCCAACTACAGCTTCTGTAACCTTTGAACATAGGCTCTAATTCTTTCATCTTCATTCATTTGAAACTTCTCCATCTTTGTCTTCCAGTTTTGCAATTTCACTTCTTTGGTATACTTGTCTCCTTCATAGAGTGCCTCTAGTCTATTCCAAATTTCATGTGCCGAATCTAGATCTTTAATTTTAGTAAAATCACCCTTAGATAGTGCACTAATCAATGCTTCTCTTGCGACCATGTTGCATGAAAATAACTTCTTTTCATCATCATCGGTTGTTTCCAAGTCATTCTCAACCTTCAGAGATTCCTTCTTCTTCACAATCATCTAGTAGTCTATGCCCATACATAGGAGATGTGTTCGCATCTTGTTTTTCCAATTGTCAAAGTTTTTAGGATCAAACTTAGGACTTTCCTTCCTATAGAATGCCATTTCCAAGATCACCTCAATTTGTTAAGCTTTCTCTCTGAGGACCACAAGCTCTAATACCAATTGTTAGGAATAACAATCCATAATACAACTTAGAGGGGGGGTGAATCAGTTGTATAAAAGAATATTAAAATTTAAACTTTAAGCTCAACAATATCAGAAACAATGAACACAATGAATGCCAACTCAATAACACAATATTTTGGTCTTGGGGAAACCCCATTAAAGGTAAAAACCCCGGTGGGAATTAGCACCCAAAAATGATGTACTGAGAGTATAGTAATCCTTGTTAGAAGATATAGCCCTGTTAGGAGCTTATTGAAACATTACAGTACATAGTCCTTATTAGAGGACAAACCTTGTTAGGAGTCAAGAACAATAGAGGGCTCACTACCCAAAGAAGGTTAAATCCACCTTTAGAACTCACTAGGTCGCAACAGGTGTATATGAATAAATACACAATCGTTTGAACTATTTGCCAGCAACTTGTCTTTTCTTGATCAGTTCCAATGAAGTCCACCAGTTTTCCTCTTCTCTCCATATAGAAGACACAAGTTTGCAACTTTCACAACCTCCTTATATCATACATATTCCATCCATATCTTTTCCAAGGAAAAGACCTTTCTTTTATACCTTATTACAATTTACCAAGATCAGGTTGGCCCATAAGGCTTTCCTAATTACAAATAATTACATAAACCCTTGCTAAGATACACATGATATCTATAAAAAATTTAAAATGATTACATTACAACAATTAAGGACCGACATCCTTGATTTGTGCTTGCCAAACAAAACACACTCTTCATTCCCTGAGTCAACTTTAGAATAAGCCATCACCAAAGCACACACCATAGATGATGTCACCAATCACTCTGTACCTTACATCAACCAATGAACATATGTCATTACCTCTTCCATCATCCTTCAAGTTCACATACCTTGAATCCAATCCCTTTGAAAGATATATCAAAAACTTAGAGACTAACTCTGTCAATTCTCACTGTCACAGTCCAGTGACTAGTCTTTACCAAAACAACTATAACTCTCTTAATATGCAATAATTAATGATGCAATCATAGATATAAGATCATAACATCTACCTAAAATCTCATCTAACTTTGTAGCATCTGAAATATCTATACACTAATTGTACACTGTGATTACCAGTCTGGTTCCCTCATAAAAGCATATCTTGACATCAGTGACAAAACACAAATGACAATAGTATGAGTGCCCATTTAGTAACATAGTGATTAAACATATTACATGTCTCAATCACCACCCATGCATTAGCAATATCCAATAGAGATATCTACATAGAGGACAATAGATATGACAGATGAGGATAAGGAATACTTTGGGTAACTTATTGATGAGTCTATGACTTCATATTATTAACTTGATTATGTTGCATTAATCTTTGATGAAGAAGGAAGAAAAAATGTACAAAGAAGTGTGGTCAGTTGATGAAGCACTTCAATATACACCAAGCCAATGTAGTGTATACCAAGCGACAGTATTAACCAAGCTTGTGTTCACTGACGCATTTCTTTGTTAACTGAGTATGGATAAAAGTATTAAATGCTTAGTTTGGTTGAAAGAAATTGATGAGCTAGAAATTATTATGATTTCAAGGTTAAGGATAAAGTTTGTTATGAGATCCATGGCTAAATTTTTTTGGAGAAGATCTAAAGGATGAAATTGAAATGACTTATTGACACATCTATCGAGGAAGGTTTAAGCGGTAAAATCAACAAAGGAGAACAAGAAGAAAAATTTGATGGATGATAATAAAATGGTTTACTTGTTTATATAAGAGATATGAGTTTCACTATTGAAACTATGCCAAAATAAAGAAGACTATAGAGATTTCGCATGAATATAGTTTCTTGCATGCCTAATCAAACTGGTTGAAGGAGAACCGAACTGCAGAGTTAACCGATGTTAGAGAGCTATTACCGAGGGATAATAAGTTAATGAATGTTAAGGAAGTGAATTGAATTATTGATTAGAGGATTTGTATGGGCTTAGAATAGATCTAAACACTTGTAAATTGAATTTTATTCTAATCAGATCAAGTACTATTTTGGTTTAACCATTGATATAGAAAAATCTCTTAACCGAGTGGACTTAACCATCTTATGTTATGCCTCTATGTCATTCAATGAATGTACATTGTTATCCTATCGATCCCATAGTGAATTATGGTTGAACGATAATTGTTATTCTTAAATCCTCTAACAAGGTCACACCTAATAGTGTGTTTGTCACCTTTAACAGGGTTGGCTCTTCACCGAGCTCACTTCAGAAGAGTGAAATTATTTTGGGTTATCGATCCCAGGTGGTTTTTCCCTTAACAAGGTTTTCACATTAAATCATTGTGTTATGTGTTTCTCTAATGATTGTTTCATTATCATACTTTACATATTGCATATTTGATTTGGTCAGTAATCATAGTAAGCCAATTGACTGGTAATTGGTAAATTCATAGACAGCATAATATTTTATGTTACCGAGCTATAGAATTTGTTGAATTTGATTTATAAGTTACATCTTTTCATTTGGGACTATAGGATAATTGATCTAACTGATTCACCCCCCTCTCATTTATTCTAATAATTGGTATCAGAGCATCGGTTGCTTGGAAAAAAATTTTAAGGACTTCAACAGAAAGATTGCAAGATGTATAAGAGGGAAGTGTCAAAGCTAAACAAGGACAACTTTACTATATGGCAAAGCCAGATGAAACTTCACATATCTGGAATTGGTGATTCTACTATAACTCTACTAGAAAATGGCTACTTAGCACCACCTTCAGGTCCTTTGACTCTTGATTAGTTGAGAAGCAAACATTAACATAATATTACTATGATAGAGATTGTTGTACTCTATCTGATGTTGAATTTGAAGATGTTAATAATTGCACTACTTCAAAGGAAATGTTGGACAAACTTGCTCAAGTTTATGGTGGTGATGCAAATACGAAAAGAGCCAGAGCTGAAAGATGAAGAGGCAGGTTTAATGATATGAAAATGAAGGAAGGAGAAAACATAGTACAATATTCAAACTGAATAAAGGAGGTAGTTAATGCTATTAGAGGATCTGGTGGTGTCATTGATGAAGATACAGTGGTAAGTAAAATACTAAGAACCTTATTGCCTGCATATGCAATCAAAATATCTACAATACATGAAATGAGGTCTTCTCCTAGCAGCACTCTTACTCTTGATAGTCTGATTGGTAAGCTAAAAAAATTTGAGCTAAAAAACTTTGATAATAGTGTTGTACCATCTATTGAGTTTTCTTTTATGTCTTCTCTGAAGATCGATAAATCTAGCAATAGGCATGATACAAGTGATAGTAATACTAATGATGAGCTTGATGAACTTGAAGCTCTTATGGCTTGAAGATTACCTAAAGGTAAAGGTAGATATAAGGGTAAATTACCTTTAGCACATTTTAACTACAAATAAGTTGGCCATATTATTGCTAGATGCCCGAACAAGAAAGAAGATAGAAACAAAGATCGATCTGGTGAAGAGGGCTATGGAAGGAGAAACAATAGAAGTTACTGACATTACAACAAAGACAACCAAGATCATAGAGATAAAGGCAAAAAGGTATGTTAATTTGTTGAAGATAATGATACAGATATCGACATAGATGATGATGTGGAAGTAGTATTTGTTGCGATGAAGGATGATTCAGAGGAAAAAGAAAGGTATGTAGAAACAACACTCATATCTAAAGTTAGCAAAAATGATACATGGATCATAGATAGTGGCTTTACACATCACATGATTAGTGATGAAGAAAAGTTTGATCATCTTGAGCATTATAATGGAGGATCAGTAAGAATGGGTAATGATACACCTTGTATGGTTTAAGGAAAAGGATCTTTATTGATAAATGATAAAATTAGATGTGATAATGCTTATTGGGTAAAAGGACTGAATTACAATTTGCTAAGTGTGGCACAACTTAACAACTCAGGTCATCGAGTAGCTTTTGAAAGCAAGAAGGTAAAGATATTTGATGAAAGTGGAAATCTTATCGGAACAGGAGGACAATCAAAAGGTAACTTATTTTATCTTAACAATGTTGAGACTTCTTGTTTAATGGTAAAAATTGAGTATACATGGTTATGGCATAAAAGGTTATGTCATGTAAATTTTGATAACATGATTAAGATAAGTAGAAAGAAAAGGGTAAAAGGTATGCCTAGCCTAACAAAGCCTAATCATGTTATGTGTCATGAATGTCAAAAGGGGAAAATGGAAAAATCTAGTTTTAAGAGTAAAGACTATTCAACAAAAAGAATCTTGGAGTTAGTTCACACCGACCTATGTGGTCCCATGAGAACTCACAGCTACTATGGAGATAGATATTTTATTCTATTTGTTGATGATTACACTAGATTGATGACTGTCATGTTTTTAAAAGAGAAATCTGAGGCATTTAAGATGTTTAAATGATACAAAGAAAAAGTAGAGAAAGAAACCTAGAAAGAACTAAAATGTTTGAGATCTGATAGAGGTGGTGAGTTTATTTCTGATGAATTCACTAACTATTGTAATGAGCATGGTATTAAAAGACATGATTCTGCTCCTAGAACACCATAGCATAATGGGATTGCTAAAAGGAGAAACAGATCAATTATTGATTGTGTGAGGACACTGATGATAGAAAAGAATGTTGCACAAGTATACTGAAGAGAGGCAGTTAGCACAACTATATATGTTCCAAACCAAGTACAATTGAGAAAGACACAAACAAAACACCCTATGAATTATGGTTTGGTTACACACTGAGTGTAAGTTGCTTTAGAATTTTTGGTAGCAAATGTTTTATTCTGAAAGATGATAAGAATGGGAAATTTGACTCTAAAGGGGATGAGGGAATATTTCTTGGATATTCCACTAAAAGAAAATCTTACAAGTGTCTGAATAAAGTTACTAATAAGATGATTGAAAGTCCTAATGTCAAAGTTGATGAATTTGCTGATAAAAATGATGAAGAAAGCACTAAGGAGCTAGAAGACTATGGTAGATTCACTTATATTGAGAATCTAGAGTACCTACCGAAGCCGCAAGTTGAGTCGACTGAGCATTAGGAAAACAACACCAAGGAACAACAAAGGGAAATCGAGGTTCAGGAAGAAGCTCCCGAGCAAGGAAATGAACCTGAACAGAATGAAGAACAAAGGAGAGATCAAGTGCTGGCAAGATTTGTCAGAAGAAATCATCCTGAGAACCAAATCATTGGAGATAAGAAAGTTGGCATGCCGACTAGAAGTAAGTTAAGACAAAACACATGCTTAGTTTGTGAGTTTGAACCAAAGAATGTTAAGGTTGCACTTGAGAATGATGAATGGATAAATGCTATGAATGAAGAGATAGAACAAATTGAGAAAAATAAGACATGGACTTTAGTACCTAGACCGAAAGATAAGAATGTTATTAGTACTAAAAGGATTTTCAGAAATAAGCTGAATGAGAATGGAGAGGTTACAAGGAATAAAGCTAGACTTGTTTGCAAGGGATATGCACAGGAAGAAGGTATTGATTATGGTGAAACTTTTTCACCTGTTGCTAGAATAGAAGGAGTTTGCATGTTACTTGCATATGCTACACACATAAATTTAAAGTCTATCAAATGGATGTTAAGTCTACTTTTCTAAATGGAATACTAGAAGAGGAGGTCTACATAGAACAACCAGAAGGGTTTGTTGATCCAAAACAGAAAGACATGGTATGTAGATTACACAAAAATTGATATGTTTTGAAGCAAGAACCAAGAGCCTAGTATGAAAGGTTGTATACTTATCTTTTAAGTATTGGTTTTTTGAGAACTAGTGAAAACAACAATTTGTACATGAAAGGAGGATCTGATGATACTATTTTGATTGCTAAAATATTTGTGGATGATATAATCTTTCGAGGACAAGATCACATATGTAAATCTTTTTCTGATGAGATGAGAAAAGAATTTGAAATGTCTATGTTTGGAGAGATTAAATTATTTTTAGGCTTGCAGGTTATTTAGCAAAATGATGGAATTTTCATCACACAATCCAAGTATATTAAGGAAGTATTGAGAACATTTGGCATGGA
This sequence comes from Chamaecyparis obtusa, assembly GCA_027943335.1. Lineage (NCBI taxonomy): Eukaryota > Viridiplantae > Streptophyta > Pinopsida > Cupressales > Cupressaceae > Chamaecyparis > Chamaecyparis obtusa. The sequence continues at coordinate 1,277,562 of BSBK01001669.1, forward strand.
AGATGCTAAACCAGTTGGAACACCGATGGTCACAAGCTGCAAATTGACTAAAGATGATGAATCTATAGAGGTAAACTAGATATTGTACCAATCTATGATTGGTAAACTAATGTATGTAGTACACAATAGGCCAAATATTGCACATGCAGTGGGGATTGTTGCTAGATTTTTTGCCAATCCAAAGGATTCACATATGGTTGCAGTAAAAAGAATCTTGAGATACTTGAAGAAAATAGAGGACTATGGATTATGGTATCCTAAGGAAGGCAAATTTAAACTAAGAGTTTATACCGACGCTACTTGGGCTAGAAATGTAGATGACATAAAAAGAACAACTAGAGGAGCATTTTTCTTTAGTGAAAGACTTGTAACTTGGACAGGTAAGAAACAACCTTGTATTTCTCAGTCCACAGCTGAAGAAAAATATGTTGCTATTGCTACTAACAGTTCAAACATTTCTTATATTAAAAAAGTGTTGGAAGGTATGAATGAGGTAATCACTAAGTCGGTGATTATATATTGTGACAACACTGGTGCAATAAATATTTCTAAGAATCCTATAATGCATTCGAAGAAAAAGCATATATCAATTAAGTATCACTACTTAAGAGAACAAGTATAGGAGAAGCAAGTTAAACTAGAATATGTTACATCAAAGGAGCAACTTGCTGATATTTTTACCAAGCCTCTACCAAAGGACACTTTTCAATACTTGAGGACTAGACTTGGGGTTTGTCCCTTGTCTACTGGTCACTAATGTGATTTGGAGGTTGCATCAGCCTAATCTTATCAGAAGATCATTCATGTTGATGCAACATAGCTCACACTTTGGATTATGTCTAAGGTTGTAAAATATTTGAGGAACTAGAACAAAGAATTGGCATATCAGTATACCGAGATACATTACCTACACCAAACAAAGAGAGTTACTTGGCTATTACAGAGCTATTTGTTTTATGTTTTTCTTTGGCATTGTTGTCAAAGGGAGAGATAAACAATGTGATAAACAAAAAGATCAATGTGATATCTATCTAAGGGAGAGATAATCTAGAAAAGTCAGGGAGAGTTTTGAAGATTTGTTGCTGAAGAAAATAAGGAATCTGAGAGCTGAAAATATCATTTTCGCAGAAGAAAGTCTGCACTTGTAATGTTGTTATGTAATGTAGTGATTGAACATATTAAATATCAAGCTAGGGAGATCTTACCGAGCTACAACATTTACTTACATAGTTGTAGAATACATGTTTGGTATGTGCATGGAATATTTCATATTGCTTTTGTTTCCATCAATGCCAAAGGGGGAGATTGATGAACTACAATTGATTGAATACCTAAATGACTTGAAGATCAGTGATTAGAGATCACCGAGTACTAAAATGATATGTAAGATAATTGAATCAGTCATTATATTGTCATTGGTATCAACTAGTTTTGACAGTACTTATCATGTTGGTTGCACACATCTAAACATTTGTAAAGTGGAGAGAAAAGATGAAGAATTGAGATATTTACATAGAGGAAAATGGATATGATAGATGAGGATAAGGAATACTTTGGGTAACTTATTGATGAGTCTATGACTTCATATTGTTGACTTGATTATGTTTCATTAATCTTTGATGAAGAAGGAAGAAAAAATGTACAAAGCAGTGTGGTCGATTGATGAAGCACTTCAGTATACACTGAGTCAGTGTAGTGTATACCGAGCGATAGTATTAACCAAGCTTGTGTTCTCCAACGTATTTCTTTGTTAACCGAGTATGGATGAGAGTATTAAATGCTTAGTTTAGCTGAAAAAAATTGATGAGATGGAAATTGTTATGATTTCGAGGTTAAGGATAAAGTTTGTTATGAGATCCACAACTGACAAAATTAAGAGAAGATCTAAAGGATGAAATTGAAATGAGTTATTGACACATCTACCGAGGAAGGTTTAAGTTGCAAAATCAATGAAGGAGAACAAGCGGAAAAATTTGATGCATGATAATAAAATGGTTTACTTGTCTATATAAGAGATATGAGTTTCACTGTTGAAACTATATTGGAAGAAAGAAGACTGTAGAGATTTCATGTGAATACAGTTTCATGCATGCCTGATCAGACTAGTTGAAGGAGAACCGAACTGCAAAGTTAACCGAGCGTCAGAGAGCTATTATCGAGGGATAGTAATTTAATGAATGTTGAGGAAGTGAATTGAATTATTGATCAGAGGATTTGTATGGGCTTAGAATAGATCTGAACATTTGCAAATTGAGTTGTATTGTAATTAGATCACCTACTATTTTAGTTTAACCATTAATACAAAAAAAACTCTTAACCGAGTGGACTTAACCATCTTATGTTATGCCCCTATGTCATTCAATGAATGTACATTGTTATCCTATCGACCCCATAGTGAATGTTCCTTGAATGATAACTGTTTGTCTTAAATCCTCTAACAAGGTCACACCTAATAGTGTGTTTGTAACCTTTAACAGGGTTGGCTCTTCACCGAGCTCACTTCAGAAGAGTGAAATTATTTTGGGTTAACGATCCCAGGTAGTTTTTTCCTTAATAGGGTTTCCATGTTAAATCATTGTGTTATGTGTTTCTGTGATGATTGTTTCATTATCATACTTTACATACTGCATATTTGATTTGGTCAGTAATCACAGTAAGCTAATTGAGTAGTAATCGGTAAATGCACAGACATTATAATATTTTATGTTACTGAGCTACAAAATTTGTTGAATTTGATTTCTAAGTTACATCTTTGCATTTGGGACTGTAGGATAATTGATCTAACTAATTCACCCCCTCTCAGTTATTCTAACAACTTTCCCAAACAAAAGGCTGAAATTAACCATCCTTGTCGCTGACATACCTTCCAGTTATGCCATGTTATTAATTAGAACCTTTTGCAGAGACTTAGGTGGTGAGATCAAAATAGATTGGTCTTAGGCTATTGTTCCCATTGGCAATCAAAAAATCATTTTCCAACCTGAAACCAAATCAAAGTATACATTTTTTCCTTCTGAGGACCCTAGGTCTCAAATTTTGTATAAAGAAACTAATTTTTCTAATTATGTAATTTGGTTTGAAGCTGATGTTACAGAACTAAAACCTCTAGATGATGAAAGATTATGGACATTGGAATTTAATGGGATTTGTTCCTCAATCAGTTTTGGCGCAGGGGTAGTGCTTATATCTCCATCTGGTAAAAAGTTTCCCTATACTTTCAAACTTGAGTTTGAGAACACAAACAATACCTTCAAGTATGAGGCATTGTTACTCGGCATAGAAGAAGCCAAAAGAATGAACATCAAGCTATTGAAAGAGAAAGGAGATGTAGTTTGAATAGTGAAACAAGTTAGAGGCCTTTTCTCTATAATAAATTAAAGTTTAAAATATTATTGGAATAGGGTTTGGAATGAGATTCAGGGCTTTGAGGCCTTCTCAATAGAAGCCATTCCTAGAGAGTTTAATTCTAGAGAAAATGCATTGGCTGGTTTAGCAGCCTTGTTTATGTGTGTGTGAAAATTGTACCTGATCTATAGACACAACACTCAGAAAACATTAGAGGTTAGCTATAATCAAAATCGTGCAAAATTGAAAGCTATCTAACCAAGCGATTTACTGCCTTCTATTAGGTGCAAGATTAATGTTCTCAGATTGTAATCGATATCAGTGACCTAGACGACACCTAAATGAAGGATTTGAATGCAATTGATCTAGATATGAAATATGAATGCAATTAATCTATTTTTTTGATATTTTCTATGCAATAAGAATGATAAAAACCGATATGAATCTATGCTAGATGAAATTGATATGCTATGAATCTAACAATGATATGTAATATGAATGCAAAAATAAGATTGATCTCACAAAGATGTCGATTCACAAGAGCTTTGATTCTTCAATTCCAATTCTCCAGCGTGATTGTGCAAAATATGAGATAATTTGTGAAGAGCTAAAGCCTTAATTTATAGAAATCCAGGGCTTTGGAGGTGCATGGGAAAAGCCATAAATCACTCAAATTAACTCATCTTGATTTTTGAGTTATCTGATCATGAAAGATAGTTAATTCTCAAAATCATGCAAAAATAGCTTTTTAACTCAAATTAGAGTTTAGATCAGCTTTTTGAACTCCAAAAGGATGTTGAGTTCCAAAAAGTCAATAACTTGCATTGATTTTCTGATTTGGAGTTTAACTGTTTCTTTTGAATATGCATAATAATTAAGAATTAAATAAATAAATAAAGTGATTTATCCTCAACTCAACTGATTTTTGAAATAAAATAATTAATTATGGGTTAATTAACTATTTTACCAAACTTTTATTAAAAATTATATTATTAAATAATGACATGTTTTAATTAATTAAATAAGAATTTAATCAATTAAAGATAGAAATTTTGATCTATTGTCAAAATTAAATAATACAATTAATAATAGATAGAATTAAATTTAATTAAACAATTAAGTGGCAAATATTAAATCTAATTAATTAAATATGAAAATATTCAATTAATCAAACTTAGGATAAATGTGATTTATTGCCAAATAATCATTAAATTAAAGATAATTAAGATGATTAAGAATATTACTAGGAATATTCCCCGATGCAGAATTTAAGATAATCAATTATGATTTGATGATGTTTAGATGTGCCTTAGATTAGGACTTTGATGTCAATTTCATTTGAATTGTCGATGTAGGAGATTAATGAACTTATAGCCCATTTTTGGGGTATTACATTTTGCCCCTCTTTGAATTACTGTGCGAAGCGCAATGGTTCAAAGATAGTCTGTGTTTGATAGAGATATGAAACTGATTCAAAAGATAAACCAATTTCAAGATAGAAACCAATTGAGAGATATTGAGATAGGAGGTCCTGAATGACCAGAGATAATGTTCACTGTAGCATAAAATAAACCTATGATTGCAAAAAAGTGTCAAAACACCTGATTCTGAACCTTAGGATTGATAAGAAGTGAGTGAACTATTCTAGACTCGATTGTCTTAGCAGAACTAGCAGGTATCACATCTGAATCCTTCAGTTGCCGAAGAACCAAGGAAAGAACACTATTATCTGATGGTTGCAAAAACTAATATAGTTTACAAGATTAGGAGAATACCAAATTGATATGGATCGATGAATCTAATATGCCCCAAGTGATGATAGATTTGCCCCGAGCGATGAGGACTTTTGATGAATCAGCAACTAGATGTGATTGTTGTCTTGATCACTGATGAAAGATATTGACAGATTTGATCGATAGAATTTGATTTACAGACTTTGAATGATGTGCAATACCATGCCCCCTTCGGGATTAAAATTGAAATCTAACAAGAAAAGTCAGCGTTATAGTTTAGAAGCATGTTAATTGATTTGAGAAGTGTGGTGAAACACATTCAAGAACACATTCTGCATCGTTGGAAGGTCCCAAAAGACCAAGTTTGACTAGGTTTGACCATGAGTTGACCATGGTTGACCAAGTTGAAATTTTGATAGTTTGATGAAAGATAATCAGTTGAGTTGAATACTGGATTTCTGTGATGATTGAAGGTTGATTATGCAAGCAGTGAATAAGATAAATGATCTCAAATTTGAATTTTGATCCTGAAAAAGGATTCTACTTGCTATTTCATTGGAGGAATCTTCGTGTGAGATTTAGTTCTTGTTAGACTTGAAGATGCGATTTGAAGAATCATTTAAGCATTGAAGTTCGTTTAATCATTGTGAGATCATGCAAACATGCAAAATGCAATGAGACATGTAAAATGAAATGCAACCTAAGACCTAGGACCTAGTCACTGATCATATGTCGATTTGTTATCATCATTGAACTTTTAGGTAACCGGATAAATCAATACAATGCCCACTAGCCATGAAACCATAGACATATGAATATCGATTTGTATGCGCAAGAATCAATACAACACCCACTGGTCAACAACCATGGATATATGAATATTGATTTTGTTTTCGAAATGTCGGATTAGATATAAGCACCAAGGCACAAGCGCCAGGATGACCTAAATATCATGTCCATTTTGATATAGCAATTTGTACAAGCATCAAAACATAAACGTTGTGATGACCTGAGTACACCTTGCGTTACAAACACATCAAACAGTCAAGAGATCATTCTAAATCCAATGTGAATTACCCATAGTGACCCTTTATCATTCACATCCTTAGGCAAGATTGCGTTCCACAGTAGGAGAAAGAACTTACTCAAAAATATAATAGTTAGATCAAACTTCCTTGAATTGTCTGGGTATCAATGGTTGAGGTACGCATGGCCATCCAATTCGAGATAGAGGCTCTTATAGTCGAACACCATTTCAATCCAGAAGTTCCAAAGATGTTAGATTTTCACATACAAGCAGAAGACAAAGAAAAGATTATGCCCCCAGTCATCACTCTCTAAATCCTATAAAGGACATCATCGAAGAGCTCGAAGGGACACAATATGCAAAAATCTCAATGCGAATCAGTAAGCCTAAAAGGAGATAAAAGCATGAAAAGCACAAATTTTTTTCAATTGAGTTTTGATGTTTGATTGTTGTAGATGCAAAATCCTTGCTGGAGATGAGACTGACTGACTGACTCAACAGGAAGCTTCAAAGGACTTTGACTGGATAGGAAATGTCTAAGATACATGGGAGACCATAGGATACGACATTGATTGCCCCCAAATTTGAACATTGATAGGATACAGACGCTTGAGCTGATTAGTGTACAGACCGACTTATTGAAACCAAGATATGCAGAAACAAACCGGGAGATATGTACAAACTAAAGCAAGACTGAAAGCTGGGAAAGACCAAGATTGTGCTGATAGATGGAGCATTTGGAACAAGTGGCACCCGTTTGCTGGGTTTTCACCATCTTGGCAGAGATTCTATTTTTGCTACCAAGGCGCCTGTTTCCAGGTTTTCACCAAGGCACTTTTTCTTTTTTTTCATTTTTCAATTTTTTTGAATTTTTGATATTTTTTTATTTTTTTGAATTTTTGATATTTTTTGATTTTTTTGTGAATCATCAAGGTGCCTATTGCTAGGTTTTCACCAAGATGTTCATTTTTTCAAGACTTTTTCTGATTTTTAAGATTTTTTTAGGACATTTTACCAAGCACTGAATGCCTTAGGCATAAAATTTCTTCAGATGGAGAATGTTGATTGGTTCTCGGAGCTATTCTCCTTCAGTCATTGAGAGTTGATAAGCACCAGAGCCAAAAGTAGCAGTGATTACAAAGGGACCCAGCCAATTGGGTTCAAACTTCCCCTTGCATTCTCGATGTGATTGATTTTTAGGATTTTCTCTCAACACTAGATCGCCAACCTGAAATTCTCTATGTCTGACTTTCTTGTTGTAGCCTCTAGATATTCTTTTCTGATATACTCTGAGATGATCATACGCTACTTGCCTGCGCTCATCTAGTAATTCCAGTTCTTGTAACCTAGACACTCTGTAGTCTTCAATAGTGACAAGTCCATGCATTCTGATTCTGAGTGATGGGATTTCAACCTCAATAGGTAGTACCGCTTCAGACCCATAAACTAAAGTGAAAGGTGTAGCCCCCTGTAGGCATTTTGATACTAGTTCTATAGGCCCAGAGAGCTGGATTGATCATGAGATGCCAGTCTCTTCCTATTTTATTCACTGTTCTGTGCAAGATTTTCAAGAGATTTTTGTTTGAAGCTTCAGCTTGTCCATTCCCTTGAGGATAGTAGATAGAAGACCAATGTTGAGTAATCTTGAACTTAGCACATAAGTCATCTAGGTCCTTGTTTTTGAATTGTCCCCCGTTATCTGTAATTATAGAGTGAGGGATCCCATATCTGCAAATGATGTAGTTCAGGATGAACATAGAGATCTGTTTCCCCGTTGCTTGTGTTAGAGGTACTGCTTCTACCCATTTTGTAAAATAATCTGTAGCTGTGATTATATGGGTATGTCCATTAGAAGAGTGTGGATGGATAGCACCTATGAGATCAAATGCCCATTGTTGAAAAGGCCATTGTGTAGTAAAGGGAATCAGATCTCTCCCTGGAGCATGAATCAAGTTGCCATGTACTTGACATTGTTGACAATTTTTAGCAAATTTAATAGCTTCTTTTTCCATTTCAAGCCAATAATACCCAGCCCTAATAAGTTTTCAAGCTAACGTTAAACCGTTCGAGTGTGACCCACATATACCCTCGTGGACTTCCTCTAATGCACGTTGAGACTCTTCTCATTCTAAACATCTAAGCAGTGTACCATCTAGACCTCATTTGTACAGATCATTACCAATGATGACATATCAGGATGTGGATCAGATAAGGTTTCATTTCTCAAAATAGTTAACGGACTCAGGGATGATTTGGTCATGGAGATAGGAGAATAGATTTTTGTAGCGAGATGAGTCATAACCTACAATAGTGCAGATCATGCGGGTTTCAAGGGAGTCATATGCAGGATAGGATAGGGCTTCCACCAGGAACTCATAGCATAGTTCATGTTCGAGCTATTGTAAAAGAGTAGATAATGTCGCCATTGCATCGGCAGCCTTATTCTCCATTCTGGGTATTTGCTCAAATGTGATAAAGATGAAGTATTTCTTTAAATAATCTACCATTCTCTTGTAAGGAATGAGCTTTTCATCTTTGGTTTGGTACATATCATTGACCTGGTGGATGACCAATTGTGAGTCTCCATGGATGTGCATCTCTATAACTCTCCACTGTATTGCCATTTTCATACCATTGAGAAGTGCCTCATATTCAGTAATATTGTTTGTGCAAGGAAACTTTAATCTGAATGCTTTGGGTATCGAGTATCCTTGAGGAGTGATGAACAATATGCCTTCTCCCAATCCATTCTGTGTGTGGGAGCCATCAAAGAATAACCGCCATGCCCTAGAAGAGAGGTGCATGATAGAAGAATCAAGAAATTCCATTTGCATGGGTGTATCATCAAACAGTGGTGCTTCAGCTAATTGATCAGCAATGACCTATCCTTTGATAGCTTTTCTTTCAACATATGCAATGTCAAATTCATTCAAGAGCATGACCCATTTAGCTAGTCTACCTGTGAGGGCAGCCTTGCTTAGGAGATATTTCAGTGGATCAATTTTAGCTACCAAATGAGTGGTATGAGCTAACATGTAGTGTCTCAATTTCTATGATGCAAAGATCACAGCGAGACATGCCTTCTCTATCATTGAGTAGTTCTTCTCATAGGCCACTAAAGTTTGGCTGATATAGTAGATGGCTCTTTCTTTCTTGTTCTCATCATGCTGTGCTAGCAATGCCCCCAGTGATGTATATGTTGTGGAGACATATAATATTAATGGCTTCCCATGAATAGGAGGCATCAATATAGGCGGATTTGATAGATACTTCTTGATATGTTTAAAGTTGTTCTCGCATTCTTCATTCCATGCAAAGGTCACACCTTTATGTAATGTTTTTGTAAAAGGCTGTGAGATGTCTGCTAGCTGTGATATGAATCTTCTGATAGATTGAACTCTTCCTTGCAACATCCTCATTTGACTGATATTTGTGGGAGGTTGCATCTCTATTATAGCCTTGACCTTAGCTGGATCAACTTCAATGCCTTTCTTGGAGACGATGTATCCTAGGAGCTTTCCAGAAGTGACTCCAAAAGCACACTTTTTAGGATTTAGTCGAAGACTAAATTTTTCCATTCTGTCGAGGATCATGCTCAAGTCTGTTAGATGTTTAGTTCTAATCATGGATTTTGCCAAGGTATCATCTATGTAATCCTCCATTGTTCTATGCATCATATCATGAAAAATAGATGTCATTGCTCTTTGATATGTAGCTCCAGCATTTTTGAGTCCGAATGGCATAACATTCCAACAAAAAGTTCCCCATGCATATGTGAAAGCTATTTTCTCTTGATCTTCTAGAGCAATTTTGATTTGGTTGTATCCAAAAAAGCCATCCATTAAAGAATACATTTCATAGCCCGTAGTCATGTCCACTATCATATCAATGTTAGGTAGTGGAAAGTCATCCTTAGGGCATGCTCTGTTCACATCTCTAAAGTCTATGCACACTCTGATTGAACCATCTGGTTTGGAAATAGGTACAATGTTGGAAATCCACTTAGCATAGTCTATGACATGGATGAATCCAACTTTTAGGAGGTTTTCTAGTTCTGCTTTGACTAAGAGTGCAACATGAGGATGCATCTTTCTCAATTTTTGTTTGATTGGTTTTACTCCGGGAGCAATGGATAGATGGTGCATAATGAGATTGGGATCCAATCCTGGCATATCTTAATATTTCCATGCAAAGTTGATCTTTTTCTCTGATAAGAAGGTAGTGAAGTTCTATTTCTCTTCGTCTGATAGAGATTGTGCTACATTTACCAATTGTGGTTCCTCTGTTGTACCCAAATTGATGGATTGAGTTGGCTCAATCAGAACTGGAGATCTATCCTGTAAATGACTCGGAAGGACATCAAATATCTCATCCTTAAGTGCCTCAGAGAGGTTTTCACCTTCAGATACGTCTGTTCTTTTTACTTTTGTCAGTTCTGAGACTGCCACAAAGTGGTTTTCACCCTCAGAACTCTTTTTCTTTTTCTTTTTACTCTTGTTTTTCTGACTAAGATATTTGATGTCCGACTCGGTCATGCTGACGCTCGGTTCATTGATGGAAGTACTCATAGGCTCAACTGCATTGAGATAGTAGGCAAGGGCATAGTCATTTGGGAAGGTATACATACCATGGTTTGGGTTTGTGGAAGTTTGGTCGATAAGATCAGGGCGTTGGATAGTCAAAGCGGGAAAGGCTTGGGATATGGTGTTCACGAATGTGGATATGTCATCATTGGTCCTAACCCGACGCTCAAGTTCAAAGGTGATATTACAGCTCAAAATGTTCAATTCGTGAATAGGCTCAACATCATCATGGGAGTCCTCTTCAGCCATAGGTGGATCAGACACGTTAAGTTCATTGTTTCACTCTAGACCTATGTCGGGTTGAGATACATATTGGTGAATAACATCTATATATTTCTCCGTTATAAGCTCATCTTCTTTTGGAATGGCACCCCATTCATAGTCATTTGACTCAGCTTCTGATTCAAGATCTCTAGGAAATCTTAAAAACTGTGTGAAATCAGGATGAATACCCCAAGAAGGATTACCCTCAGTCTCTGACTTGAATTCATATTCATGGGAATCAGTGTCAGAATAACTACCCCCTTCTTCTTGATCAGTTTGATTGCCTTCGAGATTAGCTGGTTCTTGTGGTGCAACCATCTCTTGCGCTACAGTAGGTTCTTGTGTTTCTACTACATTAATTCTTTTGATAGGATCATCTGTATCATTAAGAAGATCTTTGATCTCTTTAGGAAATTTATCATAGGGGATAAGCTCAGAGCTATCTGAATCATCATCAGAGGGTTCTGTTTCTTCTTTCTTAAGAAGGGGTTCTCCTGGTGCAATTTGTTCTATGACATGAGAACAACCACCTCTGAGATGATAGGGTTTCTTTTTAAACCCTATGCCACCAGTATCTTTTTTGTCTCTACCAATATGTGAAATGGGTGTCACAAGACCCTTTCCCCTAATTCCTAGAGGTCCTTGACCGGAATATCCCATCTTGGCTATCAATTTGTTTCCTGGACCATATGAATTAGAAGGGATTGTAGATTCACTAGGTTGAACAATTTTGGATTCAGAATCATCTTTGTATAGCCATGCAAGCACAGCTTCACCTTCTTCAAATTCTTGTTTGGATACTTGCTCCGCCACAAAATTTCTTTTGTATGCTTCCATAGGTTCCTTAGGTTCTGATTTAGATTGCTTCAAAGATTGTCCATATGACTTGGGCGAGATAGGGAGAGATGTCAGAGACAAGACTAGCTCTATAGTGTATTCTCCCATCCCATTTTCTTTGATATTGATCTCTTTAGCAATGTCATCCATCTTAGATGTGGAAGCAACATTTAGCTGCTTGATGGAAGATTCTATGTTATTGGGAACAAGCTTATCGACACTTTCCTTCAATGTATTGCAAGTTGTACTCAGATCTGCTGGGATAGTAACCTCCACTCCTTCATAGGGAAATTTCAAGCATTGATGGTACATAGAAGGAATAGCTTGCATTTCATGTATCCAGGGTCTCCCTAGAAGGATATTGTAAGCTAATGGTAGATCAAGCACCTGACATGTGGTATCTTTGATGACCGGACCCACTCGGATGGGTAAGACAATAGTGCCTTTAGAAGCTCTTTCTTGTTCATCATAGGCTTTTATGGTGATCTTCTTTTGAGGATCAATTGCCATCTCTGAGAATCCCAACTGTGTGATTAAGTTGTAAGAAAAAAATGTTGAGGCCTGCGCCCCCATCTATCAACACACGTTTGACTCGACAGTTCTGGATCAAGACTTCTATGTGCAAGGGTTGATTATGTGGGTGACTTAGGGAGTTGTCATCCTCTTCTGAAAAAGAGATATATTGTGGAGACGTTAGATGACCAACCATAGTCTGGAACCTGTCTAGATCTAGATCATCAGGAACATTAGAGCCGAGCAAAGATTTGTCTAGGATATCTCTGTGAGCTAGAGATATTCGAAGTAACTCAAACATAGAGATTTTAGCATTGGTATGCTAGAGTTGTTGGATGATGTTGTAAGATGTAGGTCTTGTATCCTTTGGATTGGAAGATTTCAAGGCAACCTTCTGTCTAGAAGCAGATGTGAGATTGAAAGGTATCTTAGGGACATTAGATGAACTTGGTGTTTGTCCTTTCAGATGAGTCTGAGCTTGTGATCTGGTAACTGCATTAGCTAAGGAATGATTTTTATCTCTTCATACAATTGTGATGACATTGCAGCTCTCAGAGAGACATGGTTCAACCATATTGATGACAGCATCATTTCCAGGGTAGGCATAGTTGACTTTTGCCCCCATGTTAGGCTAAGAAGTGGAAACTCCCTTGCCATGTTGTGGAAACAGTTCTGTAAATGCTGTGTGATCATTATTGCTGGTAGGATTATCGATCGTGATATCCCCTTGATCTATCAAGTCTTGAATGGTATGCCTCAAGTGGAAGCATCCATTAGTTTTGTGGCCTTTAGTCTGATGGAAAGCACAAAATTCATTATCTTTCCACCAATATGGTTTTGGATCCGGATCAGGTTTTTGGATTGGTGGTAAAGAGATCATGTTATCAGCTATCAGGGTTCTCAGGGAAGATTCCAAAGATTCTCCCAGGGGAGTAAACTTTTGTTTATTATCCCATCGTTTGAATGGCTTCTTTGGAGATGGTTCAGTAGATTTTTGCTCTGAAGCTTCAATGGCTTTGGTGGCAAGGGTGAGAATGTAGGCCGGTGCCTTTGATGGGGTGTGAATAGTGTCAACAACACCATCAAAGATGATACCTTTGTTTCTATTCCAGCTCTTGTTTTTATCTTTTGAGCTAGATCCAGATTCAGACTTGTCCTTTTGAAGTGTGATTTCTCCTTTCTTGACAAGTACTTTCTCAATCTTGATTGCATTATCCACCATTTTATCAAAAGATACATGATCTTGCATTTGTAATGGATAGTTGAGCTCTGGAACAAGGTTATTGATAAAGATTTCAAGTTTCTCCATTTCGGGAATTGGTCTAGCATATAGAGAAAACTTCTTTCGCCACCTCTTGAGAAAAGTTAGGAATGATTCCCCTGGATATTGCTTGAGGTTACAGATATCGATCATGGTAATCGGATGTTAAATATTGTAGGAATATTGTTGATAAAACAATTTAATCAATTCCTCAAAAGTTTTGATCGTAGAAGGTAATCTTGAAAACCACTGAATGGATGCTCCTCCCAAGGATCTAGGAAAAAGACGCATCAGATAAGTCAGTTCATGCATGAATTCCATGGATTGCATACAGAACTCTCTGACATGATCTTGAGGATCAGAGTGTCCATCATATTTGTCATACTTTGGTATCTCCACTCTTTTTGGGAATGGAGGCATATACAAGTCTTTGTCAAAAGGGAAAGGACAAAGGGCCTCCATGGAGAATTCCTTGGGTTCCTTCTCTTTCTCAATTTTATTCATTTTGACCTGCATAGCATGCAGTTGGTTCATTATGGCCATCATCAGAGTTTCTTCCTCATGTGTGATTATATCATCAACATTAAAGTTGGGAGGAAGCTTAGCCCCTTCCTGGGCTAATTGTAAAAAGTATGCCTCTCTATCCACTTTCAAGAAATGCCTCATCATTCTCTGGAATTCATCATCATTCTGACATCGATGGATTTCAGAGGGTGTAGGGTCTTTGTCAGCATTATGTTGAGAATGGTGTCCTTGGGATCTTCCTCCTAGAGAACCGTGGTTTGTCCCTGCTTGAGACATGGTAGGAGTTTTTGGGCTCCCTGGAATAGATTGAGGAGGAGTTTGTTGATTACCTCTGTGAGTTGATGAAGGAGGTATGTAACTAGTTTTCAATCAAAAGTTACCGAGACCGTCGTCTTCGTAGATACCTAACTTGATGAGTTGTTCAAGAGTTGGACCTGGGGTATTGGTCAAAAGTAAGTTTTGAGATGTTTCTTCTGATTTCTTGTGTGAAGAAGCTCTGGTCTCCACCATTAACTTTGAATGAAACAGAAGAAAAGGATGAAGACAACTGAAGAACAATTTGATTTGAGAAAATCGGATGACGCAACCTTGTCAAGATTATGATAGTTTTGAAGATCTGATGAGATGTGGGTGAAGGAAACAGTGCCCTGGATGTATGGGATAGATCGCCCAAAAGATCAAACTTAGAAAATGGTAGAATGCTCAATAGCTACTACTTTGTTCCTGACACAATGATATTTTTGACAGATTCTGGAACTAGGCTGGAAACATTGGATATCTTGCAATTTGACAATTTCTGACAACTCTCTCAAATTTTTCCAAATGACACTCTGCAGACTCGTATGACACTGGGTAGTCTATGAAATGACAGTTGCTAAACTCATACGATAGTTGGGTAATACTGAAACGACACTTGACAAAAATCGTATGACTTTTGACTTCCTGAAATGACTTTTGACTCCAGAAAGATTTTACGTCAATTTTTGCAAAATTTAAAGTCTTCAATTTTGGATTGTTTGCAAATTGTACTGTCCAGATTTTGAAGGTTATACCATATTTGATCATTTTTAATAGCCAAGTAGATAAATAAGCATGCAGAATAGCAAACAAGTGATTCCAAGCACGTCTGAAAACAATGAACAAGGGCAAAAGCAACCTTGCGCATGAACAATCAAGTGACCAAATTGTGGTAATCCCTGAGAGTACTAATTGTGTATGTTCTAAAAAGTTTTGCAATAACACACATATACCTGAGAATGAAAAATTGGCCTCTCTAGGGTTTTTAGTAATGGTTTGACTCTGCAACTTTTATGATTCAAAGGGGTGAACTCCAATCCCGGCGCACCAGGGTTTTGACACAGTCTGAGAACTTAATCTTCAAGAGCTGCTAGGGAGATCTGACAACCCAACAATGAACCATACCCGTGGAGATTTCTTCCACAAGGACATTTATATAGCGGCTGTCACTACCATGGCAAAAATAGCTATTACCGCTTGAGGTTCTGTCAATGCAGTTTTCCCTGTGAAGGGATTGTCCGCTACGGTTAACCCTCTCTAAAGATGACTCACAATAGTATACCACAAGGGGACTTGGCTCCAGATTCAAGGTTTTGACACCTCTTCACTTTTAACCCAAACAAAGCAAGCAGATTAATCCGACACGCTAAGACAAAGTTTTGTTCCACCAAGGTCTGTGATATCAACTCCACGTGATCTATCAACCTCTCCGGGGAGAGAATGTATCAATCAATAAGAGAAGACGCACTAACCAATTTTGATTCACCAAAGCTTGTGATATCAACCCCACGTGATCTATCAACCTCTCTGGAGAGAGAATGTGTCGATCAATAAGAGAAGATGCACTAACCAAGATGAATGTGAAACGCACTAAGTATCCTCCCTACCTACAAGGATTCCATCGTCAAGGAAGGATTTCGCTAGGAATCCAATCTCTCAAGAATCATGAATAGTGTTCATAGGGCCTAATTACTATGTGAGCACAGATGTATGTTCCGAAAGCAAATCTACCAAAAGCATCCAAAAAGTAGAAAGAGGAACACTTAACATTTAAAGTGAATATGAGATGAGTCCACAAGGTGGAACACTTAACACCTCACACAAGCTGAAAATAAGTGAGTTCCTAAAAGCACAAAAGGGTTGCCAAGTGGAACACTTAACGCTTATGTCCTGTTGACCCCTCCCCTTTATGGCGCTGAGATTGCAACCATAGGGTAGAAATGAGGGGCCGGCAGATTAGCGAGTCTAATAACCCAAGATAGCAATCAAGATCAATCACAAGTATTCTAAGACTACTTAATGAATCCTTAAAAGGTCGCAACCTAGTATCAATTATGCAAGTGTGTAGAAATAGATAAAAGCATGAAAGGATGCACACAAGCCAGACACATAAGAGATTTATTTTAAGTCCAAATTGAAATGTTAATAGATGAAGGAGAATACCTTGGATCCTTGCAATGCGCTTAGTAGATTTTACCTGATTTTTAACAATTTTTGTTGAGCTTTACTATGCAAGCAAGCTACGAACTCTCCAACAAGCCAACAAGCAAACAAGATATGCAAGGTATATTCAACTTATGAAAACCCTAGGGTTAGATCTAAAAATCAATTGTTAGGAGAAATAATAACTAAAAATTAATTTAAATGACAACTCATAGCATGAATTGAATCATATGAAAAATAAGTGCATACCCATCACAAAATTTTAAGTTTTTTGCACTGCATTTGACCTAGTCAACAAGATCTGATTTTTTTGATATAATTTTGGCCACAAAAATAGAAATTTAGAATAGAGACCCCTACTAAAAAATAGAGATCTTTCCAAAAATGCAAAAATTTTAGAAAAATCTCTTCATTTGTGCCTTAGAGACCCATTTTATCAAAATAGACTAGTTTTTGTAAATTGACTATTTGAGCTATGATATCATGTCCAAATTTAAAACACAAAGAATGGACCCCCTGTAAAATTTAAAGATATTTTCAAAAATATAAAAATTTCCAAAAAACATGCTGATTTGCGTCAGATATTAATTTTTTCCATAATTTCAAGAAAAAATTATTAAAAATTCAAAACATCTCAAAAAATTCTAAATTTTTTATTGTAGCTTTCTTGACATGTCACCAACTTGAAAAAAAAATTTTAGATCAAAATTCTAAGCTGTTTGGGAGATAAAATTAAATCTTTGAAACTTTGGGGTTTTAGCTCCCAAAAAAATCAAAACCAGCATGCAAAGGTGGGTTGCCCCACGGTGGGCACCAGAAATGTGTGTGTGAAAATTGTACCTGATCTATAGACACAACACTCAGTAAAATATTAGAGGTTAGCTATAATCAAAATCGTGCAAAATTGAAAACTATCTAACCAAGCGATTTACTGCCTTCTAGTAGGTGCAAGATTAATGTTCTCAGATTGTAATCGAGATCAGTGACCTAGACGACACCTAAATGAAGGATTTGAATGCAATTGATCTAGATATGAAATATGAATGCAATTAATCTATTTTTTTGATATTTTCTATGCAATAAGAATGATAAAAACCGATATGAATCTATGCTAGATGAAATTGATATGCTATGAATCTAACAATGATATGTAATATGAATGCAAAAATAAGATTGATCTCACAAATATGTCGATTCGCAAGAGCTTTGATTCTTCAATTCCAATTCTCCAGCGTGATTGTGCAAAATATGAGATGATTTGTGAAGAGCTAAAGCATTAATTTATAGAAATCCAGGGCTTTGGAGGTGCATGGGAAAAGCCATAAATCACTCAAATTAACTCATCTTGATTTTTGAGTTATCTGATCATGAAAGATAGTTAATTCTCAAAATCATGCAAAAATAGCTTTTTAACTCAAATTAGAGTTTAGATCAGCTTTTTGAACTCCAAAAGGATGTTGAGTTCCAAAAAGTCAATAACTTGCATTGATTTTCTGATTTGGAGTTTAACTGTTTCTTTTGAATATGCATAATAATTAAGAATTAAATAAATAAATAAAGTGATTTATCCTCAACTCAACTGATTTTTGAAATAAAATAATTAATTTATGGGTTAATTAACTATTTTACCAAACTTTTATCAAAAATTATATTATTAAATAATGACAACATGTTTTAATTAATTAAATAAGAATTTAATCAATTAAAGATAGGAATTTTGATCTATTGTCAAAATTAAATAATACAATTAATAATAGATAGAATTAAATTTAATTAAATAATTAAGTGGCAAATATTAAATCTAATTAATTAAATATGAAAATATTCAATTAATCAAACTTAGGATAAATGTGATTTATTGCCAAATAATCATTAAATTAAAGATAATTAAGATGATTAAGAATATTACTAGGAATATTCTCCGATGCAGAATTTAAGATAATCAATTATGATTCGATGATGTTTAGATGTGCCTTAGATTAGGACTTTGATGTTGATTTTGTTTGAATTGTTGATGTAGGAGATTAATGAACTTATAGCCCATTTTTGGGGTATTACAGTTTATTCCTCACCTTAATTTCAGAAATGACCTTTACACCATAGAGCTTGTTCACCGTCCTAGTGTACTTGATAACTCTAGCTCCTGGCAAATATTCAGTGATGATGCACATGTTATCACATTCTTACAAGGTATTGAGAAGTTCTCTTCTCTGTTCTTTGAGGGTTCAAAATTTAAATGCCAAGAGCTCTGTATCGACCTCAAAACTGAAAATAAAGATGGTGTTATTCATCTAGAAGGGAATCATATTCCCAAAGGTCTAGTGACAATGGAAGGCCTATTTGATCGAAGAGATTATTTTGTGGGTCAAACAAGCAAGAAAGGAAACAGACAGTCGAGAAACTTTGAAAAAGTGAACATTCAAGATGAGGGAAATCCAAAATTTGTGAACCTAGGTACGTGTTGTGATCTTGAGGAGAAAATCAGATTTACAAAACTATTAAAGGAATTTAAAGATGTATTCACCTAGTCTTACGAGGATTTGAAGGATTTTAGACAAGGTCAGTTCCAACATCACATTCCTTTAAAACTTGGGGCACCTCCTTTGAGACAAAAATTGAGAAATTATAACCTGAAGGTAGCTGATGCTATTTTCCAAGAGGTGGAGAAAATGCTTAAGGATAGAATAATATACCTCATACATCATTCCACCTGGGTACCTAACATTGTGCCTATGTGCAAGAAAAATGGTGAAATTAGAATTTTTGTTAATTTTAGGAATCTGAATCAATCTAGTTTGAAAGATAATTTCAAGTTGCCTAACATGGACCATATACTTCAAACAGTTGTTGGGTCTGAGATGATGTCTCTTCTTGATGGATTTTAGGGTACAACCAAATTAGTGTCGCACCTAAAGATCAACATGAAACTGCTTTCACTACTCCCTGTGGTACCTTTGCATATAATGGAATGTCTTTCAGTTAATAAATGTGGGTGCCACTTTCCAGTGTGCAATGAATTCATCCTTTGGCCACTTGATCAATAAGATAATTATGGTCTATCTTGATGATATGAAATTTTTCTCATGTTAAAGGACAAAGCATCTGAAACAATTGAGGTTAGTGCTACAAAAATGCAGAGATCAATGAATTTTCCTTAACCCCAAGAAGTCAATATTTTGTTTCACAGAAGGGAAATTTCTTGGTCGTATTGTGTCAAAGAGGGGAATAAGGATCGACCCAAATAGAGTACATGATATCCATTTGTTATGTTTTCTCTCAAACCGAAATGGAATTCATTCTTTCTTCGGGCAGATCAATTTATTACAAAAATTTGTTACCGATTTTTTGGAAACTAGTCCAATGGTAAGTTTGTTGAGTCAAAAGTAGATTTTCAAATGGAATGATGAGGCTAGGAAGTCATTTGATAAAGTTAAAAGCGCGATAGCTCAGGCCCCTTTCCTTGTTCATCCATATTTCAAGAAATATTTCATGATTCACTGTTACGCTTCTAAGCATACCATGTCAGGCGTGCTGTTACAAAAGAATGAAAATGATGAGGAGACTCCTATCTCATTTATGAGTATACCCCTGAAGAAACAAGAACTTAAATATTCCATCATAGAAAAGAAGGCATTTTCAATTCTAAAGGCCATTAAACAGTTCTGGTATTATATCTTATATTTTCACTTGATTTTTTGTGTACCTAATTCTATTGTTAAGATCATCTTAACCCAAAAGGAAGTGGTCATGAATAGCAGATCCTCTTGGGTTTCAAAAGTTTAGGAATTTGACCTTGAGATTAAACCTACCAAGTTGGTGAGGGGCCAGGGTCTATGTAAATTTATGGCCGAGAATCAAACAGAATAAAGAGGTGATCATCCTATGTCATTATTAGTAGGACTAAAAGATTCCTGGTTTTCAAATATTGCTTACTTTCTAACATATGGAGAATGTGTGTGTGTGAAAATTATACCTGATCTGTAGACACAACACTTAAGTAAAACATTAGAGGTTAGCAAAAATCAAAATAGTGTAATGAATTGAAAGCTAAACTAACCGGATGATTTACTGCCTTCTAATAGGTGTGAGATTGATGTTCTCAGATTGTTATCGAGATCAGTGACCTAGACAACACCTAAATGAAGGATTTGAATGCAATTGATCTAGATATGAAATATGAATGCAATTAATCTATATTTTTTGGATTTTCTATGCAATGATATGATGAAAATTGATATGAAATCTATGATATGTAAAAACTGATATGCTATGATATGCTAAATGATCTAACAATGATATGAAAAAAAGAATCTAAATGAATGTAAAAAAAACAAGATTGATCTCACAACAATGTTGATTCGCAAGAAGCTTTGATTCTTCCAAATTCCAATTCTTCAAAATAGTTGTGCAATTCGTAGATGACTTTGGCAAAGTAAGCTTGCAAAATGATGAGATGCTTTGAGATGAGCTGAGGCCTTAATTTATAGAAATCCAGGGCTTTGGAGGTGCATGGGAAAAAAAGTCATAAATCACTCAAATAACTCAGGTTGATTTTTGAGTTATTTTTAAATAAAAAATAATTAATTCACAAAAACATGCAAAAGTAAAGTTTTAACTCAAAATAGAGTTTAGCTTTAATTGATAATTGATAGTTGTCTGCTTTTCTGATTGTGCATGTTTTATTTATGAATTAATTTAATAATAAAGTGATTTATTTCCAACTTAACTACTTTTAAAAATAAAACAATTGATTTATGGGTTAATCAATCATTTAATCAAACTTTTATTAAAAACTATATTATTAAATAATGACAACTTGCTTTAATTAATTAAATGAGAATTTAATCAATTATTCATAAGATTTTGGATTTATTGTCAAAATTTAAATAATATAATTAATAATAGATAGAATTAAATTTAATTAAACAATTAAGTGGCAAATATTAAATCTAATTAATTAAATATGAAAATATTCAATTAATCAAACTTAGGATAAATGTGATTTATTGTCAAATAATTATTAAATTAAAGATAATTAAGATAGTTAGAAATATTGCTAGGAATATTCCTCGATGCAGAATTTAAGATAATCAATTATGATTCGATGATGTTTAGATGTGCCTTAGATTAGGACTTCGATGTTGATTTCATTCGATTTGTAGATGTAGGAGGTTAATGAACTTATAGCCCATTTTTGGGGTATTACATTTTGCCCCTCTTTGAATTGTTGTGCGAAGCGCAGTGGTTCAAAGATAGTTTGTGTTTGATAGAGATATGAAACGGATTCGAAATTGATAATTTATATGAGACAGAAGTTGATTGATATTGATTTGATATGAAGATAATAGGTCCTGAATGACCAAAGATAATGTTCACTGTAGCAGCATTGAAATGAGGATTGTGAAAAAAAATGTCAAAATGCCTGATTCCAAACTTTATGATTGCGAAGAAGTGAGTGACCGGTTCTAGACTTGATTGTCTTAGCAGAACTAGCAGGTATCACATCCAAACCCTTCAGTTGCCAAAGAACCAAGGAAAGAACACTATGATCCGATGGTTGCAAAAACTGATACAGTTTACAAGATTAGGAGAATACCAGATTGATATGGATCTTGATGAATCTGATATGCCCCAAGTGATGATAGATTTGCCCCGAGTGATGAGGACTTTTGATGAATCAGCAACTAGACATGGTTGTTGTCTTGATTATTGATGAAATATATTGATAGAATTTGATTTACAGACTTTGAATGATGTGTAATACCATGCCCCCTTCGGGATGAAAATTGAAATCTGACAAGAAAATTCAGCGTTGATAGTTCAGAAGCATGTTAATTGATGTGAGAAGTGGTTAAACATATCCAAGAACATATTCTGCATCGTTTAGAGGTCCAGACGACCAAGTTTGACTAGGTGAAACTATGAGTTGACCATAGTTGACCAAGTTGAAATTTTGATAGTTTGATGTAAGATAATCAGTTAAGTTGAAAAATGGATTTCTACTATGATTGAAGGTTGATTATGCAAGTAGTTAATAATATGAATGATTTTAGAATTTGAAT
Organism: Chamaecyparis obtusa; assembly: GCA_027943335.1. Classification (NCBI taxonomy): domain Eukaryota; kingdom Viridiplantae; phylum Streptophyta; class Pinopsida; order Cupressales; family Cupressaceae; genus Chamaecyparis; species Chamaecyparis obtusa. Next base: position 1,300,172 of record BSBK01001669.1, read on the forward strand.
TTGATCTCGAAAAAGGATTCTACTTGCTATTTCGTTGGAGGAACCTTCATGTGGGATTTAGCTCTTGTTAGATTGGAAGAGGTGATTGAAAAATCTTTTAAGTGTTCAAGCAAGTTGTGAGATCATGCAAAGTGCAAAAATGCAAAGAAACATGCAGAATGATAATGCAACCCTAGGACCTAGGACCTACTCACTGATCATATGTCGATTTGTTATCATCATTGAACTTTTAGATAACTGGATAAATCAATACAATGTCCACTAGCCATGAAACCATAGACATATGAATATTGATTTGTAACGCTCAAGAACCAATACAACACCCACTGGTCAAACAACCATGGACATATGAATATTGGTTTTATTTTTGGAATGTTAGATTAGATACAAGAACCAAGGCACAAGCGCCAAGATGACCTGAGTATCATGTCCATTTTGATATAGCAATTTACATTTAACACATCAAACAATCAAGAGATCATTCTAAATCTAGTGTGAATTACCCGTAGTGACCCTTTATCATTCACATCCTTAGGTAAGATCGCGTTTCACAGTAGGAGAAAGAACTCACTCAAAAAGACAATAGTTAGATCAAACTTCTTTGAATTTTCTGGGTATCAATGGTTGAGGTATGCATGGCCATCCAATTCAAGATAGAGGCTCTTACAGTCAGACACCATTTCAATCCAGAATTTCCAAAGTTGTTAGATTTTCACATACAAGAAGAAAATAAAGAAAAGATTATTCCCTTAGTCATCACTCTCTAAATCCTATAAAGGACATCATCGAAGAGCTCAAAGGGACACAATATGCAAAAATCTCAATGCGAATTAGTAAGCATATAAGGAGATAAAAGCATGAAGAGCACAAATTGTTTTCAGTTTGTGTTTGATTGTTGTTGTAGATGCAAAATCCTTTCTAGAGATGAGACACACTTGACTGACTCAAATGAAGCTTCAAAGGACTTTGACTTATATGATATGTCTAAGATATACTGGAGGCCATAGGATATAACATTGATTGCCCCCAAGTGTTAAGCATTGATAGGATACAGATGCTTGAGCTGATTGGTGTATAGACTGACTTATTGAAAAATTGGAAATGCAAAAACAAACCGGGAGATATGTACAAACTAAAGCGAGACTAAAAGTTAGGAAAGACCAAGATTGTGCTGATAGATGGAGCATTTTGAACAAGTGGCACCCATTTGCCAGGTTTTCACCAAGGCACTTTTTTTTTTCATTTTTTTGTATTTTTCATTTTTTCAATTTTTTTAAATTTTTTCAATTTTTTGATTTTTTTGTGAATCATCAAAGTTCCTATTGCTAGGTTTTCACCAAGATGTTCATTTTTTCAGAACATTTTCCAATTTTAAAGATTTTTTTCAGGACATTTTACCATAGACTGAATGCTTTAGGCGTAGAATTTCTTCAGATGGAGAACGTTGATTGGTTCTCAGAGTTGTTCTCCTTCAGTCATTGAGAGTTGATAGGCACCAGAGCCAAAAGTAGCAGTGATTACAAAGGGACCCAACCAATTGGGTTCAAACTTCCCCTTGCGTTCTCGATGGGATTAATTTTTAGGATTTTCTCTCAAAACTAGATCACCAACTTGAAATTCTCTGTGTCTGACTTTCTTGTTGTAGCCTCTAGACATTCTCTTCTGATATACTCTGAGATGATCATATGTTGCTTGGCTGCGCTCATCTAGTAGTTCAAGTCCTTGCAACCTAGACACTCTGTAGTCATCATCAGTTACTAGACCATGCATTCTAATTCTGAGTGATGGGATTTCAACCTCAATAGGCAGTACTGCTTCAGACCCATAAACTAAAGCAAAGGGTGTAGCCTTGATAGGTGTTCTGATACTTGTTATGATACTTGGTATACTTGATAGCATCTTTTTCCATTTGCAAACTCCCAAGAAAGAGCATATTGTGTAGTCCCAATGTCTAGCAAGGTGGAGAACAAGAGGGATTGGCAAGCTGGTTGATGAGATGGAAGATAAGAGAATGAAAGAGAATGAAGGGAAGAAATCCTCAAGGGAAAACTTTTCAAGAATACCCAAGCTAGGGAAAAATTGTCATGTAAAGCACATTTGGACAAGCAATGAAACACTAGCATAGGTAATGCCAAAGAAGGAAAGGATGCAGTCCAAAGGAGTAGACATGTCAAGAGGCTTCAAAGCATCATGTTTTACTCTTTCTTTTTTCTTTTTTTAAAATCAAGACCAAAGGGGAAATGATAGTGAAAGATGAAAATGAATGGAGGAAGATAGACATGAAGGCTAAGCAGGAAGGGAATGAAAGCAAGATTGTTGTAAGATAACTCACAAGATAGCCAAATGTTTGTGTATAGATCAACATTGTCAAGATCAAAGAGAGAAGATGAAATAGATGAAATATGTAGAAAAACTATGCATGATGCCTGATTGCTAGGTTTTCATCATGGTACTTATCCAAGGTGCCACAAGGGAGTGGTTTTCACCATAGGATGAATTTATTTCTCTTTACTTTTGCCACCAAGGTGCCTGTTTCCAGGTTTTCACCAAGGCACATTTTTTATTTTATTTTATTTTATTTTTATTTTTTTGAATTTTTGGAAGAAGGCAAGCTTTTTAGATAGTGCTCCTTGAAAGGATAAACCATGATATGCCAAGGAATTAAAATGATATGCTCAAAGATGTTGATAGGGAAAGGGAGATGGAAGAGAAAAATGGAGGATAAGGTTTTATGTAAAGCGAGTGAGGTTGGAAGATAGGAGGAATAGGCAAATGAGGAAAAATGATAGAAGGTAGAAGGATAATGCATGGAAGGATTGTGAAAGGGTAGGTGGAAAGGAAGGCAAGATCAACATCAACACATACCTTGAAGGGTGGTGAGAGGATGGAGGAAATGTGAATGAAGGAAAACGTGAAGGAATATGGTGAATGGATAGTAGAGGTTGTGGTTTAGGCGCATGGAGTGGAAGAATATTTTTGGAGGGAGATGAATTGGAAGCCTTTGGAAGCTTGAATGTCAACTTAACTTTTTTCTCAACACCAGACTCTTTCAAGAGAGATTTTGGAATCCATATAGCTGTAGGCTTTTCATTTCTTTTTGGTAATTTGGAGAGAATATCTTTAATGATGGATTTTGGAACCCATACTTGTCTTGTAGTTTTCGTCTTAGATATCTCTTTTCACTTTATGCATCCATGTCATTTAGAGGAGACATGGTGATCCTTTTTTGATGGATTCTTGTATTGCTTCTTTTTCTTGTATTGAACATTCAAGTTACTTCCTAAAGACTTGGGACTTGTGGAAGAAGGAGGATATGAATGGTTTAGATGGGTAAGTGGATAAAAAGGATTCAAGGGTATGCATCTATGTTGATCTTGAGGAAAGATGGGAGATGGAGGGACATAAGGACCCAAGATGGATGGTGAATTAGGAGAGTTAGGAGGGGAAAGTGAAGGGACATAAGGACCCAAGCTGGAAGGAAGATGTGAAGCTCGTAGTATTGGTGAAAGAGGTCCAAGGATGGAAGTGGAAGACACAAAAGGATAATCAATAAGCTCATCATCATCTATATGATTGTTAGGAATGAATGCAAAGTCTTTTGGCAATCATTCTGTAGCATTTGTTGTTGCATTCATGACTTGGATTGTCATTGATGTCAACACAGTGATATTTTGGATATTAGCAGGAAAGCAGGTACAATTTTATTTTGTGCACATGTTGTATTGTAGATTGGCTTTTGCACAGTTGATGGTATGTTCTTTGGTGTGTTATTAACCTATGGTTAACAGCCCAAAAAGAAATTCATTCATTTGTGAGAGTTATGAGCATTTTGGTGAAAGCAGTGTTTAGACAATGTTTCTATGAAGCGATGTTCAGAAATCAGAGGATATCTCTTAGCTGGGATGGAATCTGATTTTGTGTAGTTAAAGGGATGTTGGAGGCTCATTAATGATGATGTGGTTCATAGTGCAAACTTCGAGGATATGTTTGGAGAAAGTTACAGTATCTGGAAGCTGACAGTTTTATGTGAATTCTGTGTAGCGTGTAGAATTTATTATTTTGTAATTGAGGACCGACTCATTTGTAATTATTTGAGTTTGGTATATAAGAAGGAATTTTTTCCTTGTTCTAATGTGTACTATGAAGATTGAGATGTGAATATATGCATGAAGTGAAGAAAAGAGCTAATTAAGTGATGAAGGAAGACTTGTGAGTACAGAGATCTGGAATTGTGATCTTGTGTAGCAAAGAGTGTAGTTTTGGCACAGTGTGAAGGAGGTAATATATTTCATATTATTCTATTGAATAATTCTAAGATCTTTTGGACAGTGGGTTCAGAGATCTTGCCTTAAAGCTGTTTGGGCAGTGGGTCCTTCTATCTTCCATAAACTCTTAACCGGGTTAGAATCTTTTAACAGGGATTCAAAATCTCCTAACAGGGATTTATATGTACTGAATGTATTTCATAAGACTCCTAACAGGGTCCATCCTCTAACAAGGAACTTTCATATTAGTGCATCATTTTGTGGGCATCATTCCCACCTGGGTTTACTCTTTTCAAGAGGTTCCCTAGTCAACATATCTTGTGTTATTGTGCAATTGTGTATGATTATCTTTCTATGGTTGATCAATACATTGATTATATTGTTTAAAGCAGTTGAATGGATAAATTATCTAATAACTGATTCAACCCCCCCCCCCCCCCTCTTAGTTATCTTGGGTATCTTTACTTTCTAACAATGACAACCAAGGACATCAACATCTTTAGAGTGAGCATTAGAATTTTCAATAGAATCGTGGACATCTTGAATATGAGCACCTTCTTTGATAGGATTGTTCAAAGCTTGCAAAGACTTAGGAAGAGAAGAAAGTAGAAGTGAACATGGAATGGTAGAACAAGAAGATGGAAGACTTTGATCTTGACAAGGATCTTTGGATAGCATAAGCGTATCATTTTTCTCTTGACTTTCAATAAGCTTAACATTGGAAGTAACAACACCATTTTCAATAACCTTAATGGAAGTATCATCTTTGGAAATTGGAAGTGGGGTAAGGTTATTTTGATTGTCAATAAGCTCAATGGTGTAAGTAGTAGCTTGATCTTGCTTAGGAGAAGACTTAAGACATGGTGGAATGCATGAAAAAGGGTCTGTAGGATCAAAAGAACCATGAAGTGGATAAGAGACATCATGAAAGGGATTGGATGACATGGAGGGTTCTTAATCTTGATCTTTCTTTATGTTCTTTTCTTCATCATTTTTAGAGTCCTCTTGACATGGAGCCACTTCTAAGGACAAGGAAGCATGTTGGGATTGTATAGATGACTTTGGAAGAGATGGTGGAGGACTAGCTGAAGTAGGAATTATATCATATGAAGGCTTAACCTCTTTAGGTTTAGCATCATTGAAAGTATTTGCAGCCAGGTGAAGGTTAGCTTGAGTTTCTTTAAGAGGCAGTCCTGGAGGATAACAATAGGGAAATGTATGAAAAGTATCAGGGCTTGTGTTGGATGAAGGTTCTGTGAAAGATTTGAAAGACTCGGAAGCTTTAGGAAATTTATGAGTATTGGAGGAAGTAGGGGATGGAATGAAACCATCACAAGACAAAGGTCCAACATTAACATGATCTTGCTTGAGAGTGTAATCTTTATTTTTAGCCAGAGAGTTCTTAGAGCAGAGATTCTTATAGTATTGACGTTTCAAATCAGCATGGTACATTTTATATTCCTCAATAGAAGTAGATGTATCATCTAGATATTGTCCACAAAATCCATCAAAATCTCTTTCAAAATCAAAATCATATGGATCACCATCATGATCTATCCAATGTGATGGCCCATTTTTAGTAAGTAGGAACACACGACGAGGAGGACTCTTAGGAACAGAGGTGTCATAGGCATCATTACATTGTCTGTCATCATAGTCATCATAGTCTCCAAAGATGGATGTGTCACTCTCCATGGAAGAGGTATCATAAGGGTTATCACATTGCTCAAATTCTTTCCAAGGGAATGGTGACATGTACAAGTCTTTATCAAACAGAAAAGGGCATAGAGCTTCCATGGAGAACTCTTTAGATTCATTTTCTTTCTCAAGTTTGTTAATCTTGACTTGCATAGCGTGCATCTGTTTCATCATGGCCCTAATCAGAGTTTCTTCCTCATGTGTACTGATTCTTTAAGACATGTGTACTAATTCTCAATAGCTACTGATCTGTTCTTGACACAGTGATTTGTATGACAGATTTTGGAACTAGGCTGAAAAAGCTAAGTATTTGGCAATTCTGAACATTTCTGACAACTTTCAAAAATTTCCCAAATGACTTTTTGTAGACTCGTACGACAGTTGGTAGGCAATGAAACAACAGTTGAAAAACTCGTACGACAGTTGCAAGTAGGATTTTGACTTTTAGAATTTGCTGGCATGAAAACTCATATGACACTGGGTACTCAATCATAGGACAGATGGGCAGTAATGAAATGACACTTGACAAAAAAAAATTTGAGGATTGTAACAAATATTAATGTTCAGATTTGAGGATTGTAACAAATTTGTTTGTTTTCAGTAACCAGATAGATAAACAAGCACACAAAATAGCAAGCAAGTGATTTCAAGCATGTCTGAAAATAATGAACAAGGGAAAAAGAAACCTTGCGCATGAACAATCAAGTCACTTATTCATTCTAATCCTCAGAAGTGCTAATTGTGTATGTTCCAAAATGTTTTGCAATAACGCACATATACCCTATAAAATGAAAATTTGGCCTTGCTAGGGTTTTTAGTAATGGTTTGACTCTGCAACTTTTATGATCCAAAGGGGTGAACTCCAATCCTAGCGCACCGGGGTTTTGACACAGTCTGAGAACTTAATCTTCAGGAGCTACTAGGGAGATCTGACAACCCAACAATGAACCATACCCCTGGAGATTTCTTCCACAAGGAAATTTATATAGCAATTGTCACTACCATGGTGAAAATGGCTATTACCGCTTGAGGTTCTGTCAACGCAGTTTGCCCTATGAAGGGATTGTCCGCTACGGTTAACCCTTTCTAAAGGTGACTCACAGTATAATACCACAAGGGGACTTGGCTCCAAATCCAAGGTTTCAATGCCTCTTCACTTTTAACCCAAACAAAGCAAACAGATTAATCTGACACACTAAGACAAAGTTTGTCTCACCAAGGTCTATGATATCAACCCCACGTGATCTATCAACCTCTCCGGAGAGAGAATGTATCAATCAATAAGGGAAGATGCATGAACCAAGTAGAATGTGAGACACACTAAGTATCCTCCCCACCTACAAGGGATCCCTCATTGGAAAGGGTTTCGTTAGGAACCCACTCTCTCAAGATCCACAAATAGTGTTCATGGGGCCTAATTACTATGTGAGTACAGATATATTCCAGAAAGCAAATTTATCCAAAAGTATTCAAAAGCACAAGGTGGTACACTTAACGCTTAAATAAAATATGAGGTGAGTCCACAAAGTGGAGAACTTAACCCCTCACACAAGCTAGAAATGATTCCACAACTTAGAAAACAAGTGAGTTCCAAAAAGCACAAAAGGGTTGCCTGGTGGAACACTTAACGCTTCTTTCCTGTAGACCCCTCCCCTTTAATGTGGCGTTGATATTGCAACCACGGGGTGAAAATGAGGGGCCAGTAGATTTAGTGAGTCCAATAACCCAAGATAGCAATCTAGATCAATCACAAGTAATCTAAGACTGCCAATAAATACCTAAGGTGTCATAACCTAGTATTCAATTATGCAAATTCGTAGAAAAAGCATGCAAAGAAACACTCAAGCTAAACACATGAGAGATTTATTTTAAGGCCAAATTGAAATTTTATTAGATGAAGGAGAATACCTAGGATCCTTGCAATGCGATTAGTAGATTTTACCTGATTTTTAGCAATTCTTGTTGAGCTTTTCCATGCAAGCAAGTGACAAATTCTCCAACAAGCAAACAAGCAAACAAGATATGCAAAATATATTCAACTTATGAAAACTATAGGGTTAGCTCTAAAAATCAATTATTATTAGCAATAATAACTAGCAATTAACCCAAATGACAACTCATATCATTCATTGAACCATGTAAAAAAAATAAGTGCATACCCATCACAAAACTTTATTTTTTTTGCTGCATTTGACCTAGTCAACAAGATCTAATTTTTTTGATATGATTTTGGCCATAAAAATAGAAATTAAAAATAGAGGCCCCTACTAAAAAATAGAGAGCTTTCCAAAAATGTAAAAATTTTAGAAAAATCTCTTCATTTGTGCTCTAGAGACCTATTTTATCAAAATAGACCAGTTTTTGTAAATTGACTATTTGAGCTATTATATTGCATCCAAATTTAAAACACAAAGAATAGACCCCTTGTAGAATTTAAAGAGCTTTCTGAAAATATAAATTTTTTTGAAAAATATGCTAATTTGTGTCAGATATTAATTTTTTCTATAATTTCAAGAAAAAAATTATTAAAAATTCAAAACATCTCAGAAAATTTTGAATTTTTTACTGTAGCTTCTTTGATATGTGTCCAACCTGAAAAAAAAATTCAGAGAAAAACTCTAAGCCATTTGAGAGATAAAATTAAATCTTTGAAACTTTAGGGTTTTACCTCCCCAAAAAAATCAAAACTAACATGTAAAGGTGGGTTGCCCCACAGTGGGTGCCAGAAATATGTGTGTGAAAATTGTACCTGATTTGTAAACACAACACTTCAGTAAAACATTAGAGGTTAGCAAAAATCAAAATCATGCAATGAATTGAAAGCTAAACTAACCAGACGATTTACTGTCTTCTAATAGGTGCGAGATTGATGTTCTCAGATTGTTATCGAGATCAGTGACCTAGATGACACCTAAATGAAGGATTTGAATGCAATTGATCTAGATATGAAATATGAATGCAATCAATCTATATTTTTTGGATTTTCTATGCAATGATATATGAAAACTGATATGAAATCTATGATATGTAAAAAATGATATGCTATGATATGCTAAATGATCTAACAATGATATGAAAAAAAGAATCTAAATGAATGTAAAAAAAACAAGATTGATCTCACAACAATGTTGATTCGCAAGAAGCTTTGATTCTTCCAAATTCCAATTCTTCAAAATAGTTGTGCAATTCGTAGACGACTTTGGCAAAGTAAGCTTGCAAAATTATGAGATGCTTTGAGATGAGTTGATGCCTTAATTTATAGAAATCTAGGGCTTTGGAGGTGCATGGGAAAAAAAGCCATAAATCACTCAAATAACTCAGGGTGATTTTTGAGTTATTTTTAAATAAAGAATAATTAACTCACAAAAACATGCAAAAGCAAAGTTTTAACTCAAAATAGAGTTTAGCTTTAATTGATAATTGATAGTTGTCTGCTTTTCTGATTGTGCATGTTTTATTTATGAATTAATTTAATAATAAAGTGATTTATTTCCAACTTAACTGCTTTTAAAAATAAAACAATTGATTTATGGGTTAATCAATCATTTAATCAAACTTTTATTAAAAACTATATTATTAAATAATGACAACTTGCTTTAATTAATTAAATAAGAATTTAATCAATTATTCATAAGATTTTAGATTTATTGTCAAAATTTAAATAATATAATTAATAATAGATAGAATTAAATTTAATTAAACAATTAAGTGGCAAATATTAAATCTAATTAATTAAATATGAAAATATTCAATTAATCAAACTTAGGATAAATGTGATTTATTGCCAAATAATTATTAAATTAAAGATAATTAAGATAGTTAGAAATATTGCTAGGAATATTCCTCGATGCAGAATTTAAGATAATCAATTATGATTCAATGATGTTTAGATGTGTCTTAGATTAGGACTTTGATGTTGATTTCATTCGATTTGTAGATGTAGGAGGTTAATGAACTTATAGCCCATTTTTGGGGTATTACAGAATGCACTGACCACATGAATGGAAAGTAAAAGAGGAATCTTAGGCTTAAGTTTGCAAAATATGTGATAGTAGATGATGTTCTATAAAAAAAAGGTTTAGATGGTATGTTTCCTAGGTGTGTGGATGAAGACCAACAGAAAAGATTACTCCAGTCTTTTCATAATGAGGCATGTGGAGGGAATTATTCATCCACTGTCAGTGCATTCAAGATTTTAAGAAACTACTATTACTAGCCTGACAGGTTTAAAGATGCTTATAGATGGGTGGCGAAGTGTGAAAAATGTAAACTATTTTCAGGAAAGCCACACCTAGCCACTCTTCCTCTAAGGTCTGTTGTCATAGAAGATCCATTCAAATAGTGGGGCCTAGATTTTATAGGCCCACTGGATCCTTTGTCAAGTGCTAGACATTCCCACATTCTAACCACCATAGATTACTTTACAAAAAGGGTAGAAGTAATACCTGTCAAAAGAACTACTTCATAAGTAGTATGCTCATTCCTCAAAGATTATATCCTGGTAAGGTTTGGGGTTCCCACAAAGATAGTGGTCGATAACACAAAGAATGTCTCCTCCTAGGAGATGTAGATGTTTTGTTATGATAATGGAATTGAACTATCACACTCTTCTAACTATTTCCCGCAAGGCAACAGACAGGCTGAGTCCACCAACAAAAATCTGATCACTATAATGAAGAAGCTGGTGAATGAGAATGTTAGGGATTCGCATAAAAGGTTGTATGAGGCTTTGTGGTCTAATCGCACATCTCCAAAATGTGCTATTGGAATGTCCTCTTTCGAGTTGGTTTATGGCGTAGAGGCCCAGCTTTCTCTTCCATTGGAATTAGCATCAACTAAATTGTAGAAGGTAATTGAAGACCAACAATTTCAGAATTCCTTGGAGAAGCAAATAATGTATCTCTCTAAAATTGAGGAAGAAAGGGAGCATATTGTTGACCATATTACCTGCCATCATGCTAAGGTCAAGTGGATTTTTGACAAGAGAGCCAAGCCATGCAAATTTATGAAAGGTGACAAATTACTTATGTGGGACAAAAGGAGGAAGCCTCGTGGAGCTCATGGTAAGTTTGAATCACTATGGAAAGGGCCATTTAAAATAATTCAAGATCTTGGATTGAATTCTTTTAGATTGAAATATGCAGATGGAAGTGAAACACCCTTTCCCTTCAATGAGAAATATTTGAAACTCTTTGAATTGTAAGGATTTACTTTTCTACTCTGTACATAAGGTTTTTTTGTGTCTAGGTTTTTGTTTGTTTAGTTAGTTTTTTGTACAAAACCAAAGATCCTTGGTCCTTCGTTTAGTCCCTTACAGTCCTATCCCCAATTGGAGCCACCTGTTGCTGGTCAAAAAGTTTCCCTTGTAAAATTTTCTAAGTGGCATGTATTTTTTCAAGTGCATATCGGATCATGAATCTTAAAACCTCGCGGTTCAAGGTTCAAATTACATTTCCCCAATGCTATTACGTGTGTGCCTTTCTTTTAGTCGAAACAAGTTTTTGTAAACAAAGCATGTTTTTTTCTTCGTAATATTGAATCATGAACCTTGAATCATCCTTTAGAGGGTTCAAAGTTCAAATTTCAAAATGCACTCGCTTCCCCGTAGTCTCATGCCTTGTGTCTTCTTTTTCTCTGGCCTAATATACTTTTATCATCTTGAATATTGAACTTCTCCTTTTTAATTCATAATTCAATATTCTTCATGTGTTGTACATTATTCTTGTCTCAGTTGTGTTTTTGTCAAGTGACCAAAGCATTATGGATTATGAACTTTGAACTTCACTCCAGACAGTTCAAGGTTCAGAATTCAAAATGCAATAATGACCAAATATTTGTGACTCATGCCAAATCTCACCTTTACTATGAGAAGAGATTGAAAAGACATTGGAGTAAAGCCCAGCTCAGCAAAAAGTACAGGTTATGTGGAGATGAAATAAATCTGATTGGATGTGCTCAGTGAATAATGGTGGGAATAATCAATTTGTGGCAGAATATCATGATTACTGAAAAGGCAACTCAAACATGTGTTAAATTATCTCCTTTCTTTCCATTTATGTTTACAAGCAACTGTTGGTAGCATAACTAGAAGTGAAATGCAATGAAGACAATCACACAAAGGCAAGAATAGAGCATCGGTGAGTTTCAAGAAATCTCCATTTTTATTTCTGTTATGAGATTTATCTATTGTAAGAAAGGAAGATTAGACCTTTCCCATTGCATTTTCTTTAGTTTATTTGTTAAGTATCTCTATGTCCATTCCTAATGTGTCAGATTCAAAGGTCAAGTTTCTTAAAGAAAATAAGTTTTCTCCTGTAAGTAGTTATCTTCTTGAAATGTGAAACACAACCCTTATAGATGAAGATATAGAGAATAATTTTCTAGGTTGAAAAGTGCATAAAATGGAACCATTACCACCAAAATTGCAGAGAGCAAATTGTTGGAAGTAGTCAACTTTCTTGAAGTGACTATGTGCCTAGAATTGGTGATAGAGTGTAGGAATAGATATGATAGGAGTGATAGGTGCATTCGTGTTTCTTCTGGAGAAGTGATGATATTTATTAAAAAGAAGATAATCATGGCAGCTCTAAGGATTCCTCTGGTGGAAACCTATGGTGATTGGAGTATTGAGAAGGCCCAATAAGAATTTGACCAAAACAGGAAAGATTATAACAATAACATCGCTAGAGACTGATTGTTAAAACTCAAAAAGGGTGGTTCTAGGTTACCTAAGCCATTGAAAAATGATCATTTGATCAGAGAGGTCTGTCACATAGTTGTCATGTTAAGTAGACTAAAAGGAAAACCTAATGATATCCTCTGGGAGGATTGGATGTACATTTTCATCCAAGTTGTTCTGGGTGAGGGACACTATGTCGATTGGGCGAAGATAATAGCAGAAAAGCTTCATGAAGAATTATCTCAGTCTGCAGAGGCATCAAGTTTCTATTTATCTTTGTACCTATTTTATGTCCTTGCCATTGGCAAAATTTGGGATGGTTTTACACATGAACCATGGAAGGAGGATATGATAATTTATGAATACCACTCTTTACTTCAAAGAAAGAGAAATTCAGAGGATTTCTAAAAAGTTCAAGGCACAATCTTGGCCAAGCTCATTTTCAAGCTAAGAGGAAAAATTAACTATAGAATGTTCGAGGAAGCTATGGAATTGGTCAAAATTTATGGCAGATTTTATTTTAATTTCCAAACCTTCAGCTATCTAAGAGTGGGAGGTTTTAGCGATGAACCCTTGAAGCTTCCAAGGTACTGTCTAGACAAGTTTGTCCTATTAGAGGTTTGTAGACAACTAATCTAAGTAGAGGTGAAATTTAAGATCAAGAGAGGTGTGGTCTCTCTATTCCCTATTGACTTAGGTCATTACTGTTTTAGGTTGATTCATGCTATATCAACCCTAGATGCAGAATTAAAAATAATGAATCTCCCTTCTTTCCAGAAAAGAAGTTAATTTGATAGTAAGCAATTTGTAGCAAATCAATTCAAGATTGACGCTACTTTTCTTCATCAACTAGAACTGGAAGACTATTGGGCTGACTGTATTGATGAGATAGAAGTTGAAAGGAGACTTCACTCTAGATTCACCTTGAGACAAATTGTATTACTACATCTGCCTTTTAAAATCAAGGGGTTTAAAGTCGAAGATGATGCGAATGTGCTAGAATCTAGATATGTAGAATTGAATGATGATGCAATGGTGAGGAAAATAGAGTAGAAGAGAAAAGAAGTGGAAGATGTGAATGCTTTGTCCTAGGATGTGTTAAAGAGAACAAATAAAAGGTTAAAAGGGATGAGTAAAAAGAAGAAGAAAGAGACCTTTGGTTTAATAAATAGAAAGAGTTTGAGGATTTAAAAGCTCACAACTTCCCCTATCCTTACTAACAAAATAAAAAAATTGTTTCCTGCAAGTGAACTAAAATTTGGAGCAGAAACCCATCCAGAGGAGAAAAAGCCAATCACTGAATAGCCTATGGGAGTCATGAGAACCAATAGTATAAGGAAGGAAAACATAGATAAGATCCCTTGCATTGTGATAGATCCAGACATAGAGGAAGGTGATTGACAACCTCAAAGGAAATCTGGGATGGATAAAACACTGGTTAGCTCATCAGGAGATAAAATAATAGAGGCAGGTTAGCAAGACCTAACGATATTGAATAGTCCTATAACACAAACCCCCACAGATGCTTCAACACCAAAGACCCCAAACTAGCTGGAGTTATTAGTAAGTAAGAAGAGGAGCATTGTACCTATCTCAACTCACATTAGGGATTTAGTCAGTAAATACCTAGGAAAAACACCTAGAGCAAAGAAGATAAAGGTTGAGGCTATGTTGGATGTAGATTCTAAAACATGCCACTGGACTGCACAAAGATTTTCAAGATGAATTTTGACAAAAATAGTGATGAAGTGACAAAGAAATACTTTAGTGAGGAAAAAGTGGACTTGGGCATGGCTACTAGAGTTGCTGACTTGAAGATCATGAACTTGGAAAACAAGAAAATCAATCATCAGATGTGGAAAGATACTGAAGATAAAATGAAACTGAAGAAGGCCCTTTGTGAAATGACAAAATACATCCAACAACTTCAAGGCCCTGTTCCTCAACCCCTGTCAATGGTGCCAATTGATTTGGATGTCAAGTTTCCTAAAAATCAAAAGTTCTTGGACCAGGTTCATAAAGACAGGTCAATGTCAAAGAATCTCTTGAACTGGATAGATAAGATTGTGAAAGAGAACGTTGGGTTTACTCATGATTTTGGGGATCTAATTAAGAAATTTGATCAGTTGGTTGAAATAGTAGAAGCGGGTGTGGAATCCTAGAAAAAGGAAAAGGACCGACTGGAGACAGAGATTGTGAACATGGAGGATGTCCATGCCTATGGTATAAACAAGTTCATTGTGAAAAAGGCAATACCTAGGGTGGAAGAGAACTCACTTTTTGTAGCCAAGGTGAATTTAGAATGGAAAAGTGCACTTTATGAACAAGATACTAATAAGTCTTACCAAATCATGAAAATATTGAATAGTGTTAAAGAAGTCATGAATGCCCATAATGAGTGCTTGGAAAAGTTGATCGAGCCTGAGGGTGGAACTAGAATCAACATGGCTAAGATACTCACATGTTTTGAGGAAAAGGTAAAGACCTTGAAAAAAGTAAATTTATAGAAGTTAATGACTTTTCAACCTTTGCTTGAGTGGAATCATTGGCAGTCTATATATTTGAACAGATGAAATCATAGAGAGAGAAACTACAGCAAGTGCAGAATTTCAGAAGCATCTAGGAAGAGAGATTCAAAGTCGTTGCAATACCAAATCGTGAGTTACTCGCAAGCTTTTTGGTGGCGTTTGAGGAGTGGAACGTAGCATGAGAGGCCACCAAAGCTACTGGAGATGATGGAGTTGGGAATGACCAATCGGTCAATTAATTCCTCTAGAGGACATTTCTATTTTCACAAGTCTTTCCTAAATTTTATGCTATTTCCATGGACAACTAATTTTTACAATTGAATTAGCCCTACGTGGCTATATATATATTTTTTGATGACCAAGCGAGGGTCGGTTCTTTGGTAAAAAAAACTTTACAATACTATCTGTTTGTTTTAGTTATTTTTGTTGTGGTTATGATGTGGAACTCTGGATATACGAATATATTATCAATTGGTTTTATAGCAGATTTTGGCATTTTCATTGATCAGTTGGTCTAGTGAATGTATGATTTTGATTTCAGTTGGAGTTGAATGATTATACTATTTTAATCTGTATGTATATCTTGATGTTTTAAAATCAATTATCTTTTTCAAGATTTAATATCATTTGAATCACCTGTTCTTAAATAATTTTTCTTTCATAATCTGAGTCACCTGGCTCAAAGTATCTAAAACTTTTTTGAAAATTTAAAATATTTCATTATTGATTCGTGATGGAATGTTTATAAAGTCTTTCATGCTTTCTCGTTAAAAGCGTTTCCTATATTAGATTCTTTCATAATAAAAGTTATTATAGATAAATCTTTGTAGAAGGTAGCTACTCCTTTGAAGCAGAGAGTATATTCGTGAGAGACTAACTCAACTTTTAGTGTGGTTTTTCTTTTTTCTTTGGGCTATAAGAGTCATTTGTTAATTTATTGCCATAGAAGGAAAATCTATTCACTAACACTGTCCATGGCATATATTTTTTCCAATGGTTTGAAACAAAATTTTCCACCCTTTCATAAAGATATCCTATTTTTTAATTCACTTATATCTCTAGTGCCTATTAATTAATTTCCCTTAATGAAAAGATAACATTTTACAATCCTCATCCTTTAGTAGGGAATTATTCAAAATAAATAATTCATTCTTTTCCTTTCTAATAGTGTCCTCACTAATCATGGGAATTATGGATCTAATACAGTGTATGGGTACACATACAACATCCACATCTTTTTTAGAATCAACAAAATTAAAGACATCTCGGTTGTCAAAGAATCTGTCAATTTGCAATATATATTATTCTCTCTCTTTTGTGAATTACACCATGTAAACCAAATACTCTTTCATTGATCTTTCTTGTATTCCATAGGTTCAAAAAAATTATTTAGCTTAAAATTTGCACAAGAAATTCTTTTTATTAGCTTTCCTTTACATGTTTATGCCCCCATTTTTGTCTCCCTATTTTTAATCATATTGAAATCACAACCCATAATATAAGGAATGCCAGGTCGATTGGACAACCAACTCCATAGATTGATCCTCTATGTATGATCATTGGGAGGATAAATAGAACATATTCCAAATGATCCTATGCCATCAGAGATAATACATAAAACCACTCTATTGCAAGGTGAAAACTAGTATCAATGATTAATTGTGCCAATTTTTTTATCCATAAGAATAACAACACCTCCCCTAACCCTCTCATGCTTGGTAGTGAATTGAACAAATTTTTTGTTCAAATTAATATAAGGTTAGTCTCCAAAGTGAACCCAATTGCTTTAAATTTTTGAAGGAGAAAAAAGTCTTTATTTTCCTCCAAATTAAGAAATATTCTAACTACGTGTTTCTTGTCAAAATTCTCCAGACCCCTAACATTCCAAGATACAATTATAAACATCATTAACAACTTAATTCAAATTTTTCTCACTGGAAATCTTAAAATTACTAAAGCACTAGGGAAGCTTATTCTTAAATACTACTCTTTTAGAGTTAGGCTCCCCAATAATCAAAATATTCTTCTTTCCCTTATTCTCTTTAGATTTTTCCACCTTCTCTTATCCAAGTGGAATAATCTTGTTCACTTTTCTAATAGGGTGTAGGTGTTGAGATCAAGCAATGCTAAGAAGGGGGTGAATCAGTATTGCAACACTTTTATTCCTTTTAAACTAATTCAAACTTAACCATGCGATAACTAAAATAAGAAGAACATACACATAAAGTAAATAACTCATAACACTATGATTTGTTCTTGAGGAAACCCAGGTTGTCAAGGGAAAACCCCGGTGCTAATGGTACCCAAAGATGATGTACTAAAAGTATTGTGTCCCTATTAGGAGACCTTGCCTTGTTAGGAGCAGGATATTGCATTATTACAAGTCCTTGTTAGAGGACAAACCCTATTAGGAGTCTATAACCCTATTAGGGGTGAATACAAAATGGAGCTCACTGCTCTTACAAAGAAATCATTGTCCAGTATTACACAAGTATCTTGTAACAAAAAAATGAACTGAAACAACATCTGATATGCCAAAGTAGTTCCGATAATAGCTCACAACATCCTCTACATTATTATGACATCCCAGTCCATGCAAACACACCCTAAAAACTTTGCATCTCAAAGCATATATACTCGATCTCATAATGTTTCTAGTCGGCTCAAAAATACATCACAAAACGTGTCCAACACATATTCAAATAGAAAATACATATTTTGTGATCATATCTAGAAAAATATGGGGTAGGACCCAAACCAAATCCAAAGTAACACTCTTGGAATCTACATATTACTCCCTTAAACATTGCAACATCTTGTATGCCCTGTTATACTGCTATATTATGTTCACACAACTTCAGAAATAAATAACTCTATCCAGATGAAGCCAAAACTCAAGTGATCATAAAATAAGCTTTATTATATCTCATATAACATATATTTATGTTTACATACCATAAAGATAAGTATCACATGCTCGCTAACAAAAATAGTATGACTGTATTCAAGAAATTATTTCTGTACTTAGGCATTTTCCACTTAATTGACTATCAGAAACTTAATTCCACTTTAGGTGATCATCACACGGGTATGTTTCACCAACAATGACAACATGTAAACCTTTAAGTAGTGCTCACTTTCCAACAATCTCCCCCTTTGTCATTGATGGCAACACTTAGGGAAAAATGACTAAGTGTCCAATACCAAACTACAATTTATATAGTCCTTATATTTTTCACATCTACTACTCCCCCTTTGACATCAATGGAAAAGGTATATACAAAAAGTGTATTTATATACAAGGAAATTTTTTTGGGACTTTTTATCAAAACTTACACCATGCGAAGTATGTCTTGGAAAGAGGTTTCCAATATCTTTATATTTTCTTCCCATGTTGTCTTCAATGTCTAACCAATCTGAATGAGACCATTTAATGAAAAAGATGAGATCTCAACATCCTTTAGTACTTTAGGCATAGATTCATAAAAAAAATCTTCATTGTCTCCATATCCTCAAGGCACTTCTCCAAAATTGACAGCTTAGGAGTAATCAAACTCCTCAACTCACCAAATCTTCCCAACAATATTGTCTTCTCAATGTGTAGCGCACTTATTTTGTCCAATAATTTGGACACTTCCTTGTACAACTCAGTAACTGATTATGAGGAGGCCGACCCACAAGTCTTCGCCAAATTTTCCAAACTCTTCTCATCATTAAGAATCATTCCTACTATATCTTGCACAAACCTAGAAGGATTTATGCAATAGTTGTATATCTTCTTCCATGCTCAATGTATAACCTTACTATGGAGATAGTGGTATCTAGTATGCCCAAGTCCCACTTTCTTGACTTGCATATCTCATCAAACTTATTCGCCATGAATTCTTTTTCAACCTTCACAATTGCGGCCTTCTCCAAATAAGTGAAGTCTGTATCAAAGTCATCAAGAACTTTTTCCAAATTATTTTCTAAATCATTAACTTGAAAGGTGAGATGTATGGGTAAACTTTTATTGATTTTGTCCATTACCCTATCCATTACCCTGATTTTCTTCTTTGTTTTCTTCTCATATCTTTCCTTAGCCTTAGCAAAGGCCATAAGAGATAGCTTCATTATCTCATCTTCATCCATTTCAATGACATTGTTGATCAAAATCTTATTGTCACTTGCCAAAAATTGAGTTGCAGAGGTTGATTCCTCCTTAATAGGAATAGAGATGGGTACTTTTGTCTCTTCTATTTTTGTATCCTTCTTTTCTTTGGCCATAACTTCTTTTATTTCATCATTGGTTATAGTTCCAATATTTTTCACTTTTACTATGCTTTGTGCATTATTATTGTCTTCCTTAGGATCATTATCAACATTTTCTTAAAAGGGACCATCAATATCCTATGAAGTGTCCAAAGACACTAGTACAGCTTCCACAAAGAAATATGGTTTCTGTATTGTGCTATAGAACTAATCTATTCCTTCATCATTAGGTTATTCTTCTTTTTCTCTAACTGATTTAGATGATTCTCCTATCATTATATCTTTTCGTTTGCTCCCTTTAGAGGGATTAGGTTTTTATGGCCCTTCTTCAAGTAGCAGCATATCTATGGCCTTTTGTGTATCTTCTACTACTTCATATTTTCTTTCTATTATTTTAATCAATTTTATTTTTTTTCTCAATAAATGTTTCACCTTTTTCAAGATTCTTTCAATCTCTTTATGAGAGATAACTAGATGCATATCCTCTATTACTTTTACTCAGATCTTATTGTCTTCTTCTAGGGCTCTCTTCTTTCTAACCTCTAATATATCAAACATATCCTTTGGTATGCTACCTTCTAATTCTATCAGATTCTTTTTGAAAGCTAGCATATGAAATGTTATAATATCTTCAATTTAGAATTTATCAACATCATCATACCTCTCATAGTACCTAGGCAGTTGATTCAACTTCCCTTTCTCAATTATCTTTTTTCCTAATATCTTCAAATCATGTTTCCACAATTGTCTCTCAACTGGCTTTTCTTTCTCCTCTTTTTTCTCTTCTTTCTTATTCTTTATAGGAGACTCTTCCTTGGGTGGAGTAAGCAAGGTCTTTCTTTTAGAACCGGGTCCATAACTCTTCACCTTAGGTCTAGAGGACCTTTTTGTCCTTATCGGAGCTTCTCCTTCCTTGTTCTCTATTTTTATTGCAGTTGACCTCTGTGAATTTCTCCTAGGAGGGGTAGGATCTTGATCTTGCACTTCGATTACTGCTAGAGATGAATCTGATATTTCTACATGTTTTGTAGTGTGTAGGAGTGCAGGTTCTAAGATTGCTATCCTAGAGGATATTTATGTAACCTTTTTCCTTTATTTCTCCATTATATCTTTAGGTGCCCCTTCTTTTTCTACAAATTTTTCAAAAAACTCTTCTACTTGTCTCTTCCTTTCTCCCTTACTCAATTCCTCTCTAACCTTTAGAGACTTTTCTTCATATGTCCCCCATCTCTCTTCATTAGGATATTTTTCAAATGCAAGGATATGTTCTATGTGAGGTATCCATATTTTTGCACCTACCTCATATCCCATGGGATTACACCACTGTACTCAAGAATCAATAGCTTCTAAGAAAGTGCAATCGATTTCTACCATAAAATAGATTTTGTCTTGATATTTTTTTACAATCCCCTTAGGGATTATTTCTTTGTGCTTCATTTCTCTCTGAAAGCCTTTGAATAGCCCAAAGAGTTCACTATCAATGTGACTCTTCTCCTACATTTTGTAATATTTACTAATATGTGCTTCAGTTGGTTCATCTTGGTTCCATGCATGAAGATGCATCCCGGGAAATCTATGTAAAATATGGAAGAATAGGTGCAGGATTAATGAACCAAGTCTGAAACTATTTTACTTTTCATATTTTATCCTTCTTATATTTTCCAACAGCTTTCATCTGACGACCTTACGTACATCATAGTGCTCATTTTCAAAAACCATCTTGTAATCCATCTATATTATTCCAGTTGAAATAGAGTTTATTCTACTATTGTATTGCATTTTATATCCTAAAATCATGGCAACCACCCTAAGAATCCATTTACTTGATTTCATTGATGATCATGGCTCTTGTGTCACATTTTGAACCTGTTAGGGTCTCATCTTCCTTTTTCATGTTCTTCGCAGCCACAAGAATCTTTCATGTGTTCTTCAAGGCAGTGACCAGGTGAATTAGGTTTCTTGTGATCCTCATTGGTTGATCACCAATCCAAAAGAACTGATCATGAATCTTTCCGAGTACAATATTGATCTATTGTGGCTCATCAAACTCTTAAAATTATACATATTTCAAAATATTTAGGTTTTCTAATTTCGTGAATAATGGATTCAGTTTTCTATCCTCACCAAACGTGCTTATCAATTCTCTATGTATCTCTATATCTCCAATGGACTTATATTTGCAATGTATATATGCCTTAATGTCTTCAACATGAAGAACTCCATGAGGGGTCTTCAATATCAAAGACTTGAGGTGTATCCATGACTTCAAACTATAAATGTTGAAAGATAAGTTTGCAAAATAGATTAAATACGTTGATAGAAAAAGTAGGTTTTATGCAACACGTGATCTCAAAGCTCAATCAATCTGCATTAGAATACACAAAATGCTGCTAAAAAATTATTGAATGGTGATCAGTATGACTAAGTATTCCCTTAAATATCTTCACAAAGCATTTATGATAGCCTTTAAAATGTATATCCAAAAAGTTGTTTAAATCCATTCACCCATACAATTGTTGGCAAAAAATCTAAAACGCATTCCATACCTTGTGACCTTAAACAAAGTATTTATTCATACTTATGAAAATGTGCACAACCTCACAAAATCTCATTTTTCATAACAGAGGCTAGATGATTTACCGATGAAATATTTCAATGCTCCCCCTAAGGGCATGCTTGGCCATTTAGGAAAAAATAGAATCATTAGCATCAAGTGAAGATCCAGTAACATCTACTCCTTCACTATTATCCTTGGTTCTAGTCTGATTCTTCTCCTTCCATACTTTTTCACTGACCTTTCTTCCTTGTTTTACAAAGTGGCGGTTAAACTCATTCACATTCTTTGTAAATCTTTTTCCAGTGCCACCAATATTTTTCTTTATTTTTGTAGGTGATATTTTGTTTCCAACTGGTCTATTATATTTGTAGTACTTGGTTATATGTCCCTCATTGTTTCACTTGAAACATGTAACATGTGGTCTCACAAGATGTGACCGTCTTTGATTGGTCTACAACTTACAATTCCTTGCAGTGTGCCCAAAATTGTTGCATTTGTGACAAATGATCTTATTGGATGCAGTGACTTGTCTAATATAATCTTGACTCTTCCATCTTTAACCTATTTTTATGCATTCATTTCTTCTATGACCATATGCCCAAAAATTAAAGCAATAACCAGAAAAAGGTTTGTAAACATTCTTACCTTTACATTCCTTCTTCATGTGACCAAATTTGTTGCATCCAAAGAATCTTCATTTGAAAGGTTTGATTTTCTCCCTAGTTTTCTCATTTTTATTAGGTTATTCTTGTTGTTTTGGTGTCTCATATGTCCTACCTTCAGATTTATTTTCCTAAGATTTGGAACATTCATCTTCATTGAAGCCAACTCATGTCTTTTCACCTTTAGGTTTTTCTCTCTCTAGTTGTTCATCAATGTTGTTACTACTCTCATGAAGTTTTTCAATATTATTCGTTACCTCCACAAGCTCTTCTTTAATGATGATATTGTACTTCTCCAGTTCTTCAAAATTGGTTTTGACATCATTTACTTCTCATTGCATTCTGTTGGAGATTTTCCAACAAGCCAGTGTTGACTGTATGTTTGTCATTGATGACAACATATGGTAAGTAGCATGTGTGGAAGACTTATGTAGTAATCTTTAAGTATATGTAGCATGATATCATGGACGCAGAGGTTAATTGTTAGTACAGGCAGAAATATAGCAGCTTGTGTCAGCAGTGTTCCTGACAGAGTAATAGGCAGTGTTCTGTGAATGATTATTTGTATAGTTATCATGGAGCCTTGCACATTTGGATATGTGATGGAGACATGTTAGTGATATTACATTCATGGACACAGACTCTGATGATAAGTAGAATTGAAGTTATGCTGTCGCTATTCACCAGTAGTAGTTTCCTGTGTTTGTTCAGAAGAGCCGACAGAGATTATATTGTTTCAGAAGTTGCGCCTATCATTTCAGTATGTGCCCTTGGATTAGTGCTTAGAGAAGAGTTATTAATGTTTGGTTAAGAGTGCATGATTTAATTCAGCTTGAGGAGAATGATCCAATTATTTTGGTAGAGACGACAGTGTGTAGCGTGCATCTACAATTATCTTATTGGATAGGTCCCAGAATGTGTTGTGTGCTTAGTAGAGCCAACTGAATTATTACTGGAGTTTTTTATGGCTTCTCTAATATGATTTCAAGGTGGTTCTAATAGGCTGAATTGATTATATCATTTAGAGGAAAGATATTTATAGGCAGTCATTTGTGATTGCTAGAGTGTGGTTCATAGTTGATTGTGAAAAGGAGAGTAGAACGTGTGAAGTGTTGAGCCATCAGAAGAAGGTCTATGTGACCAATTAAAGTATTTGTGCTATATATTGGAACTGATCCAGATAGTAGGTCAAAGCATAGTTCACCAAGATCCAGATATAGTGTGTATCTGGTATTAAGAAGATTGTAGCCTTCACCCATTTGAGCAGTGTGCTCTCGAATAGTGCATCCTCGCCCCTAACAGGGTTAATTATAAAAGACTCCTAATAGGGTCTGACCCTTGACAAGGTCTACTATACTAAATACTTTGTAAAGAAACTCCTAACAAGGTTAAGGATCTTCTAACAAGGATCATAATACACTAGTGTAGATTATTAGTGGGTGTCAATTCCCACTAAATTTTTTACCTATTTAGGTTTCCCCGTAACCAAATATTGGTGTTGTGTTCAAGTGTTCTTTCATTTTGTTTATGCTTTATGTTTCAGTATACTTAATTGGATAAATAATTGAAACTTGTAGATAATTGATTCACCAACTCCCACCCCCCCACCCCCCCCCCCCTCAATTATCTCTTGGGACTATTCCTAACAATTGGTATCAGAGCCAAGTGCCTCAGAGAGAAAGTTTAACATCTTGAGGTTGATTAGATGACATACTTTAGAAAAGACAGTCCTAAGTTTGATGGAGAGAATTATCTTGATTGGAAGAACAAGATGATGACACATTTACAATGCATTACCTTTGAAGTTTTTGAAGTGGCTATCAAAGAAGTTTAGATCCCCTCTCTAGCAGATCTTGCAAAGGAAGATGCTACTAACCAGCAGAAGGATTTGTTCCATCAAAATGCAATAGCAAAAGAATCCCTTATCAGCGCCCTATCTGAAAGTGAGTTTTCAGAGATAAAGAAAGTAGACATAGTCCACAAGATATGGAAGCACCTAGAAGACATGTTTGAAGGAGATAAAAAAGCAAAGATAGTGTGCAGAAAGACATGGAAGAAAAGGTATAATACATTGGAGATGCTACTTGAGGAGAACATAAGAGCCTACAATCAAAGGATCAATGAAGCAGTTGCTAGAATCAGAAACAATGGTGGAGAAATTTCAGAAGAAGACATCATGGATAAACTGATGACTACATTGACACCAGAATATGAAAACAAGATAAACATCCTTGATGAGACTATGCAATTTTCAAAAAACATTAAAAGATAAACTTTAATCAACAAGATTGCTGCATTTGAGATATCAAGTTTGAAGACTGAGCCTAAAAGTGAGACAACCTTCAAAGCTTCAGTCCATGGTAAGAAATTTGCAAACACTTCTGGTAATTTTGATAATGATGATGAAGAGAAAACACTAGATGATTTCATTTCTATGATTGCTACAAGAGAAAAGAAAGGAAAAGGGAAATATGAAGGTCAATTGCCATTTAAATGCTTTTCATGTAACAAGATTGGTCACTTTGCATCTAAGTGTCCTACAAGAGTTAAGAAGTACAAAAATAACTACAAGCCTAAGTATACAAAGGAATGCTACTATGTTGGAGGTGGAGTATCAAATGAAATCAACAGAAGAGGAAATTGGATTCATTGCTCTTGAAGATGAAAAGGAGTCACAAGAGTTAGCACTGATTTCACAAGCTGACATTAGGATAGATTGGATCATTAATAGTGGTTTCTCACATCACATGACATGAGACAAAGATAGATTTGTTCAATTGGACAAATACAAAGGAGGCATGGTTAGATTTGGAGATAACACTCCTAAACCCATCATTGGAAGAGGAGCCATCACCTTGGATGGAAAGAAAGTACTGATGATGTCCTTTATGTTGATGGTTTGAAACATAACTTACTAAGTGTTGGCTGGTTACTTGACAAAGGTTATAGGTTGGAATTCAATGGAAACATGTGCATCATTAACAACAAAGAAGGAAAAACAATTGCATCAAGATCAAAGACTAAAGGTAATATTTTTCAGCTTAACCCAGAAGCAAGTTGTTTTGTTGCTAAATTAGATGACAGTTGGTTGTGGCACAAAAGACTGTCATATCAATTTTGATAACATAGTAAAGATCAGTAATGTTAAGGGAGTAAGAGATCTACCTAGCATAGCAAAACTAGTTGATACTATATGCAGGGAATGTGTTATGGGAAAGCATGTGAGGAATTCATTTAGGAGCAAGCATAATTCAGCAGAGAACAAGCTAGATCTAATTCATAAAGACCTATGTGGACCAACTCAAACAAGATCATACTATGGTGAAAGGTATTTCATTTTCTTTGTAGATGATTATTCTAGAATGATTGGGGTTGCGTTCTTAAAGGATAAGTCAGAAGCATTTGAGAAGTTCAAAATATTCAAAGCTAAGGTTGAGAATGAATATGGACTAAAGATAAAATGTCTAAGATCAAATAGAGGAGGAGAATTCACATCTGATAGATTCTATGAGTACTATGAAGAACATGGCATAAAAAGACAGTTAAGTGCACCTAGAACCCCTTAGTAGAATGGGATTGTAGAGAGAAGGAATAGAATCATCCTTGATACAACGTGCACCATCATGATTGAAGGAAAAGTTGCACACACCTATTGGAGAGATGTAGTTAATACAACATTATATACAATCAATAGAATACAATTGAGGCCTGGCATGGACAAGACACCTTATGAGCTATGGTTTGGTAATTTTCCCATAGTAAAATACTTCAGAATCTTTGGAAGCAAGTGCTACATCAAGAGGGATGAAGCAATAGGAAAGTTTGATGCAAGAAGTGATGAAGGTATTTTTCTTGGTTACTCTACTAAAAGAAAATCTTATAGATGTTTTAACTCGAGATTAAAGAAGATCATTGAAAGTGCTCATGTTAATAATGATGAAAATTTTATGGTTCAAGAAAGATATCATGATTACTCACCTATGATTGAAGAAGAACCCAGAACTTCACTAGTGAGATAGTTGTTGAAGAGATGTTTGATAGTATTAATGTATTATTCAATGACCTTGAAACAAGTGAAGAAGAAACTCAGAAGGAAGATGAGTCAATATCACCTAAAGTTCCAAAGTATACATCTAGATATCATTCTAAGGATGACATCATTGGAGATCAGAGCAGCAAAGTCACAACAAGATCAAAAGCTAAGAGTTCTTCAGGCAATGAGGTGGTATGTTTACTATCTCATATTGAACCCTTAAGTGTTGAAGATTCATGCAATGACTCATATTGACATGATGCTATGAAAGAAGAACTAGATCAAATTATCAAGAATGATACTTGGGAACTAGTCCCAAGACCTAGTGATAAGAATGTGATTGGAACAAAGTGGATATTTAGAAATAAGATGAATGAAGATGGTATAGTAGTGAGGAATAAAGCAATGTTGGTATGTAAGGGATATGTGCAAAGAGAAGGTATTGATTATTCAGACACTTTTGCACTAGTAAGAAGGTTAGAAGCTATTAAGTTGTTTTTAGCTTTTGCAACATTCAAAAACTTCAAAGTTTATCAAATGGATGTTAAGTCATCATTCTTGAATGGAGAGCTAAAAGAAGAAGTGTACATTAAGCAGCCAGAAGGATTCACCCTTTCAGACAAACCTGATATGGTATGCAAATTGAAGAAAGCCCTCTATGGACTTAAGCAAGCCCCTAGAGCATGGTATGAGAGACTTGATGGATATCTAACAAAGATTGGATTCAAGAAAGGAGCAGCAGATTGTAATCTATTCATAAGAGATACATTTGAAGGTCTACTACTTGTAGCTATATTTTTTTATGACATTATCTTTGGAGGTAATGACAAATTGAGTGCACAATTTGCTAAAGAAATGCAGAGTGAGTTTAAGATGAGCATGATTGGTCCTATCAAATACTTTTTGGGACTAAATGTGTAGCAGAAAGAGAAAGGTATTCTCATTAATCAGTCCAAGTATGTGAAAGAGATACTAAAGAAATTCAAGATGGATGATTGCAAGCCAGTAGGTACACCTTTTGATAACAAGATGCAAGCTTACAAAAGAAGATGATTCTCTAGTAGTAGATACAATATTGTAAAAATCTATGATTGGTAAACTCATATATCTTACTCAAACTACACCTGATATTTCCAATGCAGTTGGCATGGTTGGAAGATTTGCAGCAAAGCCTAAAAAAATTCACCTCATGGTAGTTAAGAGAATATTCATATATTTGCAGGGCACTATAGATTATGGTCTATGGTATCCTAATTCAGAAAATGTTGAGCTTCATGTATATACTGATGCTGATTGGGTAGGATGCGTTGATGATAGGAAGAGTACATCAAGAGGAGCAATGTTTCTTGGTAACAGACTTGTCACTTGGACAAGAAAGAAGAAAAATTGTATCTCTCAATCAACAATAGAAGTAGAGTATGTTGTAGCAGCCCTGAATTGTTTTACAATTGTTTGGATCAAGCAAATGATAAAGGATTTTATAATTCAGATTGATTATCCTATTGTTATTCACTATGATAACACTAGCACTATTAACATGTCGAAGAACCCTATGATGCATGCAAAGACAAAGCACATTGAGATCAAGTATCACTTCCTAAGAGAGAAAGTGGCAGAGAAAGAAGTCAAGTTGGACTATGTGAGTACTAAATATTAGTTGGCAGACATATTCACAAAGCCCTTGCCAAAGGATACTTTTGAGTATCTCAGGGAGAAGTTGGGAATAATTCCCTTTCCTAATTTTGCTTAGAAGAAAGAAGAAAGAGCATCAGTCCTCATGGACTGATGGATGGTTGACTACTCTACCTAAGGATCAGTATCGGTGCTTAAAATGATTGGTGCCCTTCTCCATTGATGTCAACGGGGGATCAATATATAGTCATGAAAAATAGAAGTAAAAGAAGGAGTAATATACTAAGGGGGAGTAGTATTCAGTTATGGAAGCAGTTCAGTTGAGGAAATGGAGAATGTTGAAGAATATTGCAGTAGATGGAGGATTCATCTTTGGGGGAGTTTTGAAGAGGAAATAGAGAATGTTATAAAATAAATGTTCATTTGGATTGGTGGAGTTTTTCATTCCATATGCTACCATCAATGCCAAAGGGGGAGATTGTTGGAGATTTGCCAGCAAGCCAGTGTTGACTGTATGTTTGTCATTGATGACAACATATGGTAAGTAGCATATGTGGAAGACTTATATAGTAAGCTTTAAGTATATGTAGCATGGGCATGTTATCAACATGATATCATGGATGCAGAGGTTAACTGTTAGTACAGATAGTTATATAGCAGCTTGTGTTAGCAGTGTTCCTAATAGAGTAATAGGCAGTGTTCTGTGAATGATTGTCCATACAATTATCATGGAGCCTTGTGCATTTGGATATGTGATGGAGATATGTTAGTGATGTTACATTCATGGATGTAGAGTCTGATGATCAGTAGAATTGAAAGTTATGCAGCCGCTATTCACCAGTAGCAGTTTCTTATGTTTGTTCAGAAGAGTCGACATAGATTATATTGGTTCAGAAGTTGCACCTATCATTTCGGTATGCACCCTTGGATCAGCACTTGGAGAAGAGTTAGTAATGTTTAGTTAAGAGTGCATGATTTAATTCAGCTTGAGGAGAAAGATCCAGTTATTTTGGTAGAGCCAACAGTGTGTAGCGTGCGTCTACAATTATCTTATTGGACAGGTCCCAGAATGTGTTGTGTGCTTAGTAGAGCTGACTAAATTATTATTGGAGTTTGTTATGACTTCTCTAATATGATTTCAAGGTGGTTCTAACAAGATGACTTGATTATATCATTTAGAGGAAAGATATTTATAGGCAGTCATTTGTGATTGCTAGAGTGTGGTTTATAGTTGATTTTGAAAAGGAGAGTAGAGCGTACGAAGTGTTGAGCCATCAGATGAAGGTCTATGTGACCAAGTAAAGTATTTGTGCTATACATTGGAACTGATCTAGACAGTAGGTCAAAGCGCAATTCACCAAGATCCAAATATAGTGTGTATCTATTATTCAGAAGGTTTAGCCTTCACCCATTTGAGTAGTGTGCTCTCGGACAGTACATCCTCACCCCTAATAGGGTAATTGTAAAAGACTCCTAACAAGGTCTGACCCTTGACAAGGTCTACTGTACTAAATACTTTGTAAAGTAACTCCTAACAGGGTTAAGGATCTTCTAACAAGGATCATAATACACTAGTGCAGATTATTAGTGGGTGTCAATTCCCACCGGGGTTTTTACCTATTTAGGTTTCCCTGTAACCAAATATTGGTGTTGTGTTCAAGTGTTCTTTCATTGTGTTTATGCTTTATGTTTAAGTATACTTAATTGGATAAAGAATTGAAACTTGTAGATAATTGATTCACCCCCCCCCCCCACTCAGTTATCTCTTGGGACTATTCCTAACACATTCTTCCTATCTGTACATTTGCCTTCTTCAAGGCTTCTTCAAGTTTGTTCTTTTCTTCTTTCTCTTGTTGAATTTATTTAGTCATTTGCAAAGTGATGATCTCGTATTCATGCTTTATTACATCCTTTTCCTATTCGACTTTTTAAATTACATCGGATAATCATTGTGAGGTTCCCTCATAAGTTCTAGCCTTTTGTTTCTTGAAAATTCAATCTATTCTTTGAGCCTCTTGATATAGTTTTTAGCTTTCTTTAGCTTGTATTTTAATTCAGCATTAGCCTAGTCGAAGTCTTCTAGTGTTTCCTCAAAGTTTTCTTCCAAACTTCTTAAATCCATCTGGATCTCCCTTAAACTGTTAGGATTGATCTTCAAGGGCCTTTTTCTCTAATACCAATTGTTGAGATCAAATAGTACTGAGAGGGGGGTGAATTAGTATTGCAAAAAAATTTATTCAGTTTAAACCAATTCAAACTTAACCATGCAATAACTAGAATAAGAACACACACATAAAGTAAATAACTCATAATGCCATGGATTGTTCTGAAGGAAACCCTGGTCAAGGGAAAACCCTGGTGGGGATGGTACCCACAAATGATGCACTAAAAGTATTGTGTCACTGTTAGGAGACCTTTCCCTGTAATGAGTAGAATACTACATTAGTATAAGTCCTTGTTAGAGGAAAGACCCTGATAAGATTGTATAACCTTATTAGGGGTGAATACAAAATGGAGCTCATTGCTCTTACAAAGGACTCACTGTCCAGTATTAAACAAGTATCTTGTAACAAAAAAATTGAACTAAAATAGTATTTTCTATGCCAAAGTAGTTCCAATGGTAGCTCACAAAATCCTCTACATTATTCTGACATCCTAGTCTATGCAGACACACCCTCACAACTTTGCATCTCAAATCATATATACCCAATCGCATAATATTTCCAATCGGCTCATAGATACATCACAAAATGTGTCCAATACATATTCAAATAGAAAATGCATAGTCAGAAATCATATCTAGACAAATATAGGCTAGTAACCAAACCAAATCCAAAGTAACACTCCTAGAATCCACATGTTACTCTCTTAAGTATTGCATGCTCCCTGACTAAAATAACATGATTGTATTCTATAAAATGTCTCTATACTTAGGCATTTTTCACTTAACTGACTATCAAAAAGTTACTTCCACTTTAGGAGATCATCACACAGGTATGTGTTTCCAACAATGAAAACATGTACACCTCCAAGCACTACTCACTTGCCAATAGTAGGCCTTCCCTCTAATGAAAAGTTTTAACTTCTTCCTCACTAACATCCTTATCAATAGCATGATTATTACTCCTACTAGATCTATGGATACTTTCAAGATTAGGAAAAGAAAAGGGTTGATGACCCTCTTGGAATCCCTCTTCAATTGGGGTAAAGACATCACCAACCATGGTATCATCTGAATCAATGGAATCCATCTTCTAGTCATATCCTTATTCGGCCCTACTCCCAAGATCCTTCTCTAGTTTTAGGCAATTTCTAACACTAATACCAACAATATCTTGACCTTGGTAAGGATCCAAATTATTTACCATTCTATCCATAGAAGACTCCCTATATTTTTTCTCCACTGAGGGTAGAGATACCTCATCAACAGAGGGTACACTAGAGGAATCAATGGAGTCCCTATAAAATGAAGCATTGCCACTCTCAATTTATAAAACTAGAGACCTCACTTTTGAGTATAAAATGTTCCCTCTAAATATGTTGTCAAACTTATATTTCATACCATCTCCTCCACATTTTCCAAAACCTTTAATGGTATCATCATCAAACAAATCCATGGAACCACCTCCAAAGTTATTAGTCATCTTCCTTTTAGAAATGTTATCTTTGATTTGACCTATAATAATATGTTGTGAATTCATAGAACCATGGTTTGTGGTGACCTCGCCCTCCTCGATTGAGGGTTCTAAAGGGGATTCAAAATTATTGATCAAGGTATGGTTATCAAATTTAGAATGAGGTGTTGAAGGCATTACCACTCTCAATTTTTGAAATCGGAGACCTCACTTTGGAGTAGAAAATGTTCCCTCTAAATATGTTGTGAAACCTATATTTCATACCATCTCCTCCACATTTTCCAAAACCTTTAATGATATAATCATCAACCAAATCCATGGAACCACCTCCAAAGTTATTATTCATCTTCCTTTTAGAAATGTTATCTTTGATTTGAATCGTAATAATATGACCATGGTTTGTGGTGACCTCACCCTCCTCGATTGAGGGTTCTAAATGAGATTCAAAAGTAATGATCAAGGTAGGGTTGCCAAATTTAGAATGAGGTGGTGAAAGCATTACCACTCTCAATTTTTGAAACCAAAGACCTCACTTTGGAGTAGAAAATATTCCCTCTAAATATGTTGTCAAACTTATATTTCATACCATCTCCTCCACATTTTCCAAAACCTTTAATGACATAATCCTCAACCAAATCCATAGAACCACCTCCAAAGTTATTACTCATCTTCCTTTTATAAATTTCATCTTTGATTTGACCCATAATAATATGACCATGGTTTGGGGTGACCTCACCCTTCTCGATTGAGGGTTCTAAATGGGATTCAAAATTCTTGATCAAGGTAGGGTTACCAAATTTAGAATGAGGTGTTGAAATACAAACACCACTAAGAGGGGGGGGGGGGTGAATGAATGGTTACTTAAAAACTTGTTCTTTTCAACTTTTACAATTATAACATATACTTATGAAATATGACAAGATACGCAAAAAGAATAAAGTACATAATATTTATAGTGGAAAATCCCTTAGGGTAAAAATCACTTTGAATCTGAAACTTTATTAGCCTCTTGGGAAAATCTTTTAGAGCTACAACTTTGGGAAGCACCAAAACCCTATTTTAGAAACACCAATTTCAAGGAACTCCAATCCTTTACACTTGAAGCACAAACTTCAAGAATACAAGAAGCACTAACTTCCAAAAATGAAATAAAAAATCAGAGGATCATCTCTATTATAATGTAAATCATGAATCAAGATTTCAACTTTTAGTTGAAAACATTAAGCAGGATATACTTCTTTTCTTCTCTCTCTCTTATTGATTCTTTTACATCAACAAATTACACCAAATTATACAAGCCTTCTTAAAATGACTTTATCACATTATGAAATGTATAATCAGACTTAAATCAACAAATTTAAATGTAAGAAGATGACTTTAATTAATGATCTTCAAATTATTAACCTTCTTGAAATGATAAATCCTTTGTTTCCCCTCAAAACATTAAATATCCAAATGTGTATTCATTTTCCATTAAAAGATCTGATTAAATGCTGATGTAAATCACTCAAAAATTAGTATATAAACCTTCTTCAACCTTTGGTATACTTTTGCAATCAATAAAAATTCATATATAGCAAATTAGAAACAAATATCATTACCCTATCATTTGTTGTCTTGTTGACTTGCAACAACACCTTATGGTCTACAAAAAAAATCTCTTAATCTCTCCACTTTCCTGAAAAATCACATGTACTTTTGTTCAAAGGAATGAATTCTCTATTTAAAAATGTAGATAGTCATTTTCCAACAGCCTATTAACTTGTCCAAAACTATTTCGGACCAAAACCGTGTAAAATCAACTATAACTACTAGCAACTACCTTGGTCAAAATCACTTTTCTCTGTCCACCACACGTGTATGCAAAAAATATTCCTACCCATTTTAGATCTATCTGTTACCTCCCCAGAAAGGTATAATGGTTGAAGGATTGTTTAACAATTAGTATATGAAAATATAATTTGACTAAAATTGGGTAGTTATTAATTATAATTGTTTTAACATTCATTAACAACATTAAGTGTTATTTGCTTAAGACTTTATCAAATAACATAATAATAATGTAACCAATGTATTAGGATATTAATAAGATGATGTTAACCATATATTGGCCACTTTAATCAATTTGCATAAGATCATTAGATTTGCATCTTGTATACCATTAATACAACTATCTGAGATACTTGACATATATGCCTTATTGACATCAATGACAAAACCAAAGACATTTTCACCAAAGGTTCAACATATTCCCCCTTTGGCATTGATGCCAATACCAACCTCTACATGTACTTGTGTCACTTGTATATCATCACCTATATAGAACACCTATATCTAATGCATCAACATATCATATCAACATCATTAATCAACATCACAACTTCATTTAACCATATTTTCCTCATATTTTTCCCCCTTTGACATCAATGAAAAAAGAGATATACCAGGGTTCTAGTTGTAAAAATGATCATAAATGCTCCCTCTGAAACCTATCATACATTGATGAACTTATGCAAGAGAAGAGAAAGAAAGAACCCCCAATCTTGTCTTTAACCCTTCAAACACTTTCCTTGGTAAAGGTTTAGTAAAATTTCAGCCAACTAATCAATAGAAGGAACAAATTCCAAAGAAACATTATCATTCAATACATGTTCCCTTATGAAATGATAACAAATATCAATATGATTTGTACATGAATGTATACCCGGATTCTTAGAGATACTAATGGTGCTTTGATTTTCACAAAAGATAGGAATAGGTTTAGAAACATTTAATTTCATGTTTGATAAAGTCTATATCATCTAAAAAACTTGTTGACAACAAGAACAAGTTGCAATGTATTCAGCCTCTGCAATAGAAAGAGTATTAGCTTCCTATTTTTTAGCATGCCAACACACAAGCCTGTTACCCCCAAAAAATGCTACACCTAAAGTATTTTTTCTATCATCAACACATCCAATCCAATTTGAATCAATATTAAAAATAAATCTAAAATCATCATGTTTAGGATATCGAATCCATAATCCAAAGTGCCTTTAATATATCTGAAAATTCTTTTAACTACCATAACATGAGATTTCTTAGGTGAAGATTGAAATCTTGCAACTAGACAAACAACATGAATGATATCAAGCCTTGAAGCGGTGAGGTATAGTAAACTATCAATCATGGATCTATAAGTGGTTTGATCAACATTAGGAGAATCATCATTTTTAGTAAGTTTACAACCTATTATCATCAGTGTTCCCATAGGCTTACAATCTTCCATGTGAGATTTATTTAACATTTCTTCTACATACTTAGTTTGTGATAAGAATACACCATTTTTCAACTGATAAATTTGCATCCCAAGAAAATATGACAATTTCCCAAGCATTGACATTTCAAATTCAGATTGCATAAACTTTGAAAAACCTTGACTTAAAGCATCATTATTAGATCCAAACACAAAATCATAAACATAAACAATTATCACAAGAACATCATCATTGACCTTAACATATAAATTAATGTCAACATGACCTCTTGTGAACCCATTATTAATGAAATACTGATCCAACCTTGAATACCAAGCCCTACGAGCTTGTTTTAAACCATAGAGTGCTTTCTTTAACCTGTAGACATGATTAGAAAATAATTTTCTTTCAAAAACTTCCTAATGATCCATATAAACTTCTTCATCAAGATAGCCATTTAGGAATGTGGTTTTAACATCCATTTTATACATTTTAAAACCTTTAAATGTTGAAAATGCAATAAATATTCTTATTTTCTCAAGCCTAGCAACTGGTGCAAAAGTTTCACCAAAATCCACACCTATTTGTGCATACCCTTTACATACTAACCTTGCTTTATTTCTTTCTATCTTTCCATTTTCATCAAGCTTATTTCTAAAGACCCATTTAGCACCTGTTACATTTTTATCTTTAGGTCTAGGCACTAACTCCCATGTTTTATTCTTTTCTATTTGACTTAGTTCCTCTTTCATAGCTTTAACCCAAAAATCATCCTTACTAGCTTATTTATATGATTTAGGTTCAATTTGAGATAGCAAACAAAGATTAGCACATTCATTAGATGTAGTTCTTGTTCTTGTTTGAATATGTCTGTTTGTCCCCTATAATCTATTCTTGAGGATGATATTTCTTCAATCTTGTTCCTATAGGCTTTTTACATGTTGATTCTGGTGTACATGTTTGATATTTTTTCTCTTCTTCACTTTCTTCAACTGTATTATCTAATTTATTCAAGTCATTATCATTGTCTTGTAGGAGAGTATTGTCCATTCTTGTTTCCTTTTTATCCTGCACAACTTCATCCACTTTCACATGTACACTTTCAACAAGTTATTCAACCTTTTATTAAAACACTTTGAGAAGAATATCCTAAAAATATTCTTTCATCACATCGTGAATCAAAGATTCCTATGTTATCATCAGAATTCTTATTGAAACATCTACATCTAAAAATTCTAAATTGTTCAATAAAAGGAGGATGTCCATACCATAACTCATAAGGAGTATACTTTGTTTTTACCCTTAGTTGTGCCTTGTTTAAAATGTATATTGTTGTGTGAATTTCTTCTTTCCAATGCCTATTTGGAACTTTGGATTCATCTAACATAGCCCTTGCCATTTCTTTCACTGTTCGATTCTTTTTCTGAACAACTCAATTTTGTTGAGGTGTCCTAAATACTGCATGTTGCCTTTTGATGTCATGTTGTTCACAATAAAAAAAAAATCATCCAAAGTAAACTCACCACCTTTATCTAATCGTAAGCACTTAATCTTCATATCTAACTCCTTTTCAACCATTTTCCTAAAATTCTTAAACTTATTAAATGCCTCTGATTTATACTTTAAGAAAGTTACCCTTGTCATCCTTGTATAATCATCTATAAAAGGCATGAAGTACTTTTCACCATTTAATGACATTGTCCTTGTAGGACCACATAAATCAATATGTACTAACTATAATGGTTTAGAAGAAAAATATTCTTTGGAAAAGAAAGATGTCTTTGTTTTTTTCCATGTTGACACCCTTCACAAATAACATTATTTG
Organism: Chamaecyparis obtusa; assembly: GCA_027943335.1. Classification (NCBI taxonomy): domain Eukaryota; kingdom Viridiplantae; phylum Streptophyta; class Pinopsida; order Cupressales; family Cupressaceae; genus Chamaecyparis; species Chamaecyparis obtusa. The sequence continues at coordinate 1,337,173 of BSBK01001669.1, forward strand.
GCTTACTTATACATGATATACCTCTTACCTTTTGATGTTTACTAACTTTTACCAAGTTATCAAAGTTCTAGTAATGCCCAAGCCTTTTGTGCCGCAACCAACTTTCATTCACATGTCCCATAAGAAAAACATCTTCGTGATTGTTATCAATTGTGAAATCTTTTAAGTTGTATACATTCCCTTTAGATCTTTTACCTAACGCAACCAATTTTCCTGATTTAAATCTAATTTGACAATCATGATCATCAAACACAACTTCATATCCATTATCAAAAATTTGACTAACACTTGAAGATTGTGCTTTAATCCCTCAACATAATACACATCATGAATAGACATTTTGTCACCAAGCATCAAAGAACCCAAACCTTTAATTTGCCTTGAAGAATTATCACCAAAACTCACACTGCCACATTTGTTGTTAATCAATTTGTCAAATTTTGTTTTATCACCTGTAATGGGTCTAGAACAACCACTATCAATTATCCACGAGTCATTTTCTTCAAAATGTAAATCCTTTTGAACAAACCTAGACTTATTAATCTTAGGCCTCCATTTCTTAGTTATTTTAGTATTAAATTCTTTATCACTTGCAGACTAGTATATGATTGATCATTTTGAAATGACTTAGTTTTTCAATTCCGCATACATGACCAAAGAGATTGCATTTGTAGCATCTTAGACCATTCATTTTAGGAAAGGAATAAAAAAATAAAACTTTGAAAATCTCCTTGACATATATTTGCAATCACTTATTCTATGTCCATATTGATGACACATGAAATAATACCAATCAAAGAAAGAAGTTAACCTATTTGAAGATCTTTTACCCATCAATGAAGAGGTTGATATGACCTTCTTTTTATCATTATAAATCTGATTAAAATCTACATGTTTACCTGCATTTGAAGTGGTAGTATGTTGATCTATGTCCTTACTTTCATATTTGAATATTTTAAATAAAGATTTATCTTTCTTGTCACTAGAACATTGTCCAAGTTCAAAATCAATTGCAGTTAGATTATCAGTTTTCCTTTGAATCATTAATATGTCATCCAAATTAGTATTCTCATATTTTTCTAACTTCTTTTTATATGATACTACTTCATTCATTAACCTTGTACATTCCTGATCTTTAGAACTTAACTCTTCCTTAGTGACAAAGACAATTTTCTTTTGTTCCTCAACTTGTAATTTCATATCTGTAACTTGTTGATTTAATTCCTTAATTTCTTTTTCAAAATTCTCTTTTTGTTTTATGAATTGATTTTCTTGAACACTTAAACTCCTTTTTAATTCCTTGATCTTTTTAAGTGTATAAAGAAATTCTCATTCTAAATCAGCCTCAACAAGTTCAACATCATTATCACTATCTGATTTTTGAAAAGTAGTTTCTATAGCAATGAATAAAACTTCATTTTCATCATATTCAAAGCTACTAGGTTCAATATTTGATATATTAGCAATTAAACTCTTCTTCTTCTTAAAGAACTTATTTTTGTTATAGAATTTATTTTTACTTGATTTATCTCTCTCATCATGTACTTCATCATGATTATCATAAAGACATTTAAATGCAAAATTGTATTTTACCCCAATTAAAATATTTGAAAGGAAGTTTACCTATGTATTTACTTGCTCCATTCTTTAATTTCCTTGAGAGATGTGCTTCAAGAACATCAAGGTCTTTTGATTCTGATGAGACTTGCTTTACTTTCTTTTCTACCTTGAATGTTGCTTCTTTGCTTGTGTATTATTGCTAGCCAAAATTTCTCATTTCATAAGCTACAAGTGCTCCATGAACATCTTCCATCGTATACTTGTTAATGTATCTAGTTTCTTCCACGGAACATATCTTGGAATCAAATTTATCATGAAGAGATCTCAAATCTTTCTTTACAACATCCATATCATCAATTTTTTCACCAAATCCTCTTATGCCATTTACAGTTTCATCTATCTTGAGGAGATAGTCTTCTACCTTTTCATCATCACTCATCTTAAGATCTTAAAATCTTTCTTTCAAATGTTGTATCTTGGCTTCCTTAACTCTATAATACCATGATAGGTGGTTTTCAATTTATCTCATACTTCTTTAGAAGATCTACAATGCATTACCTTAACAAACACATCTTTAGACAAACTGTTAAATATAGAAAATTTAGCTTTCATATCAATTTCATACTTCCTCTTTTCATCAGTATATGTAGATAAAGTATTAGGAATATTATAACTATTAACAACTGAAACCCAAACATCAACATTAATTAACAAGAAGTATGTTTGCATCATAACTTTCCAAAAAGCATAATCTGGTCTATCAAAAATAGGTAGCTTTGAAGAATTATCATGAGCCATTGTAGATAAGTATTCCACTCAACCAAAATCTACCCAAAGTTGTTAAACTTGACGTAGGGAACCTTTCTCTGATACCACTTGTTGAAATACAAACACCACTAAGAGGGGGGGAGGATGAATCAGTGGTTACTTAAAAACTTGTTTCTTTTCAATTTTTACAATTATAACATATACTTATGAAATATGAGCAAGATATGCAAAAAGAACAAAGTACACAATATTTATAGTGGAAACCCCCTTAGGGTAAAACACCACTTTGAATCTGAAACTTTATTAGCCTCTTGGGAAAATATTTTAGAGCTACAACTCCAAGAAGCGCCAACACCCTCTTTTACAAACACCAATTTCAAGGAACACTAATCCCTTACACTTGAAGCACCAACTTCCAAATATGAAGAAATGAAATACAAAATCAAAGGATCATCTATGTTACAATGCAAATCATGAATCAAGAATTCAACTTCTAGGTGAAAACATTAAGCAAGATATACTTCTCTTCTTCTCTCTCTTACTGATTCTTTTACATCAACAAATTATACAAGCCTTCTTAAAATGACTTTATTAGATTATGAAATGTATAATCAGACTTAAATCAACAGGTTTGAATGTAAGAAAATGACTTGAATTAATGATCTTCAAATTATAAATCATTTGTTTCCCCTCAAAACATTAAGTATCCAAATGTGTATTCATTTTTCATTAAATGATCTGATTAAATGCTTATGTAAATCACTCAGAAATCAATATATAAACCTTCTCCAACCTCTCATAGACTTCTGCAATCAATATAAATTCATATATAACAAAATAGAAACAAATATCATTACCCTATCCTTTGTTGTCTTGTTGACCTGCAACAACACCTTCTGGTCTACAACAAATATCTCTTAATCTCTCCACTTTCTTGCAAAATCACATGTACTTTTGTTTGAACGAATGGATTCCCTATTTATAAATGTAGATAGTCATTTTCCAACAGCCTATTAACCTATCCAAAACTACTTTAGACCAAAACCGGGTAAAATCAACTATAACTACCAACAACTACCTTAGTCGAAATCACTTTTCTCTCTCCACCACACGTGTATGCAAAAACTATTCCTACCCATTTCAGATCTTTTTGTTACCTTCCCAAAAAGGTGTAATGGTTGGGGGATTGTTTCACAATTAGTATAGCAAATCTAATTTGACCGAAACTGGGTAGTTATTAATTATAATTGTTTTAACATTCATTAACAACATTAAGTTTTATTTTCTTAACACTTTATCAAATAAAATAATAATAATGTAACCGGTGTATTAGGACATTAATAAGATGATGTTAACCATATCTTGGTCACTTTAATCAATTTGCATAAGGACGTTAGATTTGCATCTTTTGTACCATTGACACAAATGTTTGAGATACCTGACATATATGCCTTATTGACATCAATGACCAAACCAAAGACCAATTTACCAAAGGTTAAACATGAGGATCATCTTGGATAGGGCTAGTAGGTTTATCGACAGCCTCATCAACATAATATTTTGGCTTGGTATGAGAAGGCTCCACGACCATATCAACAATAGGAGGTTCACTGCAAATAGTTGCATCCTCCACCACCTCATTAATCACATAATTGGGAAACAATACTTTCAAGTCAACAAGTTCCCTAATATGCTTATCCTCTTCTTTAAAATCAATAGGGTTATGCTCAATACTATCTCAACCATGTATGTTCTATACACATTGGCTCCATTCTTGTTCACAAGGGGTCTTTTCTACCTCTATTTAATAATAAGATAATTCCTTCTAATATGGCCTTCGCTTCTACACAAAAAGAAAGCACCAATGCCTCCAAGAACTTCAAGATGACAATAATGGATAACACCTTCCAAACTAATCCAACTAATTGACACCAAGGTTTAATGAGATCAATACCCTAGCATCCATGTGAGGCATAGTTGCCCTTGTGCCATCAACCCTATTAACATTTTCAGATGGATCCAACATTGTGATAGAAATGCCCAAAGCACAACTAGTATAATCTTCACATCAAGCCACCTAGTGCAAGAGAGGGCAAGCACCTCATCACAAACAGCCTCAAGAGACCAAGTAATGGCTCTAAAAGTAGATTGCTTATAGACTAGAATTGTTTATTCATAACTTTACATTGAGCATCATGATCATTAAAGAAAAATAATAAAAAATTAATGAATTGGTCATTTGCTTTGTTTCGTTTGCATTAGTCAAATAACCATTAAAAAAATAGAATGTATCAAACATGGGATGAAAATAATATCCATCATTTATAAGAGAAGGGAAATACTATTTCATCAAATTGATTAAATTTTCATAACTTTTTCCTCAAAAAGATAAAGTTAATTCTAAATCCAAATACATAATTTAGTTTCTCAAGACACTATCATATATCTTTACTCTATTTTTTTCAATACCTCCTTGATAACCTATTTTGAATCTAGCTTCCCCTTCTCAATGTTTATTTTCTATCTTAATTTTTTTTTATCTAAAATAAATACCCAAAAAAAAGATTTGTCACTTTTAAAACTACATTTAAAAAAATACTTATGTCATAGCTTGATTAAGAATAACATCTTGATTATATTTCTAACATCTTGATAAAATAATAATAATGCTAGATGGTCATATCCCTCGTACTTGACCAGGCAATAAGAAAAAAATTAAAGATAAGGGAGTTCAGAGTAACTTTACCTTGGTTTTCTTCTAAGTTTCCAGTTTTAATCTTACTACGGCAAAATTCTTATTTCCAGTTCAATTATAACTGATTTATACTTTGAAAAAGATTTTGAGTTTGAATAAATCAGTGTTAAAAACTTAATTGTATTTTCCTAATGTTAGACCAGGTTACCTTATTAATAATTCCTCTAAAAAATAATATGTTGTGGCAACTTCTATGGAAGTACTTCTCTGTAAAAAACAATTCAACATAAATGGTCAAAATGAGCATACAATGCATAATTACACATTGGTTCAAGATTGCTATGATTGTTTTTTGTCACAAAAATAACCATAGTTTTTCTGAGCTGCAATCATTATATTCGATGACTAAAGCACACTGAGGTTTCTTAACACTTTATTTGAGTAAAAAGATCTCAATAGAAAATATAACATGTTTGTGGAGATCTAGACTTGAATTCTAACAAACAAAAAAGAAATTGTCTATGATCTAGATTTCTTTGTGCACTAATCATAAAAGGAATATCATTGTGCATATGATCTAGATTTCTTTGTGCACTGATCAGCCTCTATAGCGACCTCGAAACTGTTGTCTTCCCCTAGAGCGATTGGTGCAAGGTCGCGCTGAAGAATGGTTTGTATTAGGATTGGCTTGGGACCCTGTAGGATGTTGACCCCTGTTTCCAAAGCTGTCAGTACCTCCCCATCCATTGGTGGGGACATCACCAACATCTGGCATGCCCCACCTTGAAACATTCTGCGCAGTTTTTTCTTGCTGAACTATTGCCTGATCAGTGTTTTGGGGAATCACCCTAGAGCGTTTGGTGCAAGGTCGAGCCAAAGAATGATCTATACTAGGGTTTGCTTGAGACCCTGTAGGATGTTGGCTCCTGCTGTCAAAGTTTCCACAACTACCCCATCCATTGCTCAGGAGATCACCACCATCTGATATACCCCACCTTGAAGCATTATCCACTACCACATTTTGCACATTTTTTTCTTGTTGAACTCGTGACTGATCAGTGTCTTGGGGAATCTCCCTGAATGTGCATGAGCCATGGCTGATGGATGTAATGAGATCTTGGAGACACTCCACCTCGATGGTCACCTTTTTAACCTGATCTTGAAAAGCCAGTCTTTTAGCTTTGGGAAGGTTGTGGGCTGAAACTACAACACAAGAAGTCCCACAATCAAAAACATTATGACAATATACAAATTAAAAAAAATGACACCTACATTCCAGAAAGATGCACGGTTTCTGTTTTATCTCAATTGTATAACATGTCACATTAAAGTACTACCAAAAAGGTTACCATGCACAATATTAACAAGGAATGCACATATTAAAAAGGCTATGGCAAACAATTGAACAGAAATGTCTTCAATGTATCCTCCGTATACCAAATCGTTGCACATAAAAGTCCATACAGTACAATATAAATTGAACAAATCTCTCTCAACAAATGCTAAAACATCTAGAAACAGCAAGAAGTTGACATAAATATGCAGGAGCCAATCTCCAAATCATGAGAAGAAATAGATAGTCAAAATATGCAGTTTATCATTTAAGTACTGTAAACTCTGTTGATGTCTGATACAGCACAATATATTGTCAATTGGCAATGCATTCCAATCAAGAGTAGAATTGGACCAATTGTAGGGCATCCAATATCACAAGGAGAAATGATGCATTTGTATGACAAGCAAGCAAAGCTCTATATTTCTTTCTGATCTGTAAGGCTGACAACGTACACTAGACAATCAAGGCATACCCGACCACAGAGATGAAGAGATCTTGATCCCCATCCACATGGTATATATTGCATAGAGTCTAAAGATAATTTAGATTCTACAACAGATTGACTCTCGATATTTCAGCACAGTCCCACAAACCATGTTATAACACTAGTAATGAAACATGGAGGAGTCTCTTAGAAACAATCAATTATCTTATACCATGGAGACTCATTTTAAATTTTTAATATGCCATTGAACTAGCTTTGCTTACAGTGAATCAATCTAAGAGACTATATTTTGATGACACTCAAGGGCCTTGCATAGGTTACTAATTTAAAGGAAACATTTGCTAATGTAACCCTTACACAACTAAATATAAAATTTTGTTTTTCAATGTTAGCTTGTTTGCTGAGCATCAACATTAATGAGTCTTCTGGAAAAAACCTAATTTCAATTTTAAATTCAAAATATTCTAGCATCCTATACAATTCAATATTTTTCCAATAGGAAATATATTCAAATCAAGAGAGGCAATTGGCAAATGTGTAGGAGATTGAAATCAAGAGAAGAAATGGATCAATTCTAGGACAAACAAGCATAGTAATCCATTTCTTTCAAACTTGTAAAGCTAGCAATGTACGCAAAATGGTAGAGAAATGCAGGACACTATCACTAGGAAAAAAAAGAGAAAAAAAACAAGCAGAGATCTCGACTCAAATTTTACATAGAAATATTGCGCAAAAGCCTAAATATTGTACAACAGTTTAAGTTATTCATATTTTAGCACAAAATGTGGCACCAAACACCAGTAATGAATGCCAACATGAGTTTCTTAAAAAAAAATCTGTTCAAGAAGGTACCATTTTGACTCAGCATGTAACTAGAAAATAAGTTAATTGCAACCCATGGCTCAGTACTACAGGCTTCTGATGCAGGTACTACTCTGATTCTTATACCTGGGGAATACTTAAGTCAACCTATAACTCGGTTGCTGAACTTTGTCCTCATCTCTATTTTCTAGCACAGTTCTTGCCATATTCTGTAACATCTCTTCTTTGATTCTGTTTTAAAGGCTTCGGAAGGCGGCTCTAAAAGAGAAACTTCTGAAAGACTTCTAGTCAGTTAGACAAGAGAGAGCTTACCATTTGATCCAGCCCTTGTTGTCTCATCCTTCAAATGATTGATCAACTCAATAAGGGGATGACCATTTGATTCACTAACTGGTGCTTTTCCCTTATCACCCGGCACTTGTGGTGTTGATAAAGCTGACCCTTTGACTGTAAAAACAACCATAGGAAAGAAAAGTAAGTTAGCAATACCAACAGCAGATTGATTAACTTGTTGCAGCTTTCTTTGCCAATAGATTATAGAAACAGTCGCTTTGTTTGGAAGCTTCACTTTACATAACCTCAGCACTTAATGGCCGCAAATAAATCTCATAAACAAGCCCAAAAGTAAATTTAAGCTATCAAAACTCTTGCCTTCTTTTTGCTTTAAATTTTATTGCATCTTAATAAAGAAGGAAATGCCTTACTTTGGGCTTGTACAAAGATCTTAGATAATAACTTTGTGTTCCGATACAACAATGATTTGTTTACAAAATCACCCTTATGTATCTGCCTTAATGTTTTAAACCATTGGAACTCTTCAAGCATATGTTACATGACCAAACTCCATGCCAATAACAGTTGTTTTCGACAGCTAGTGTTTCTTTTGATCCCAAGCAAACAGATCTAACAGCCATGATAGTGATTGAATCATGTCTGTCTCGTCAGAAAAGCATTATCATTTCTATCTTCTATACACCTAATCTAATTTCATTAGAATTACTATAAAACTCCCTAGTAGCAAACCATTCTTATTACATAACTATTGGTTGTTTAGATTGAAGGACTACCAATAAAGCATATTGCTATTCATATTGAAGCTTAAACGAAGATTTGAAACCTATAATCAAGTTTGTGTGAAGATAAAATTCTATTCTTATCAAAATGAATATGTTCAGTGTTATCCCAGCAGAAGAAATCTCATAGAAAGGAAACAAAATTTAAAATCTCACATTCTTTAAGAGCAGACCACGCAACCATAGCTGCATTATTTTCTGCCTTCTCTTTACTATTGGCAGGTTTGCGGTTGCCTATACATGATTCAACCTGTGAAGAAAAACACTTAGTTTATACCTTCATGATATGCTGCTTCATTAAGGAATAAATGATGTCCCACCAAAGACACATAACATGAGAAGTTGTATAAGAATTTTACCAAGGTAGATATTCTATCAGAAAATGAATTGAGCGCTGCCAGTGCAGCAGCATGTTCAGCTTGCCGTGCTTTAGCAAATGATCCTGGACTCTCAAATGTTTTGCCATCAAAATTAACTATTGCCTTGAAAGAAGGGCTATGTGGAGGACCAGCACTGATTCTGGAGTAAGCCGGGCAATGTAAACCACGTGACATAGCAAATTCATACAACTGACTTTTATGACTGCCTGCATACCCATTGAGCATAACTAGGGTTAATTTAATTTAACAGGTAGTAGGGCATGTTAACAAATCAAAACTGCTTTGAACTATAATCAAATTCTTATAAAACTGACCAAACTTATCACAAAATATATGTCCAACTAGCAACATTTTTTATGCAAGACAGCAAACTTCCAAGCAAAAAAGTTTATACTTAATCTTTGAAAACTCTGTTATGCTTATACATGTTAACTCGCGAAATCCTTTTTCACTTTACTTAAAAAAAACCTCAATCTGCAGGTCATGTGACTTGAGAATCTTTGAATATCTTGATTACAAATGTGATTGTATACTCTAAATCTTGCATCATATTGCTGTCTATATTTAAAAATTATTAATTAATATGAGATCTGTTACACTTTTTTTTAAATGTTCATTATCCAAATGCTATAAAATTTTGTTTTCAAACCACTTAACTTGCTCTCACAGAAGTTATAACTTTTCATGCATGAATCATTTTCTCAACACAGCTTGGCTAATTTCTTTATTTTAAAATTTATTTTGAAATTTTGAAGTCATTCCCAACAGTTTACCAACAATTTCTCTGATTGTCTATTTGTATATATGTCCAGCATCAATTTGTACATATACCCAGCATCATTTTGCCAAATCAAAGAAAGTACTAAGGCTGTAATCCTGATCGATCAATATAGCATGAATTTATATAGAAAAATCAAAGCAAAACTAGACAACTACCACCTCATTTCTGTCAGATTCGATCTGCAGAGCATGAATTTATATAGAAAAACCAAAGAAAAACTAGACAACTACCACCTCATTTCTGTCAGATTAACAGAAACGAGGAGGTTTGAATAGTACTATAAACAAACCACATAGCAGACTATGATGCACACCTCATCTTTTGGCCTAAGGTTCTATTTCTCTTTATTTTTCCCTGGATCTAAATTAGCTTACAGAATTAAAATAAAGCATGCCTTGGATTCTCCCTTCCATGTTTGGAGAATATTTAGATACCATCCAACATATGATATAATTCATAATCACTTTTGATTAGCCATGGAGAATGAAGTTAGATGAGAAAGAACCACCAATATAAGAATACCCCGAGTGACCCACTGAAGCCAGGTCTCATTGAAATCCGAATAGCTACAATAAGAGATAAAGTCAGTGAGGCCAAGAACAGAGTTATTAAATTATACACAACCACAGGTCACACAGATAAAATGGATACATGAACCTCTACCAGGGCAGAAATAGAGAGATGCCCAAGTAAACTAACGAGTCTCAGGAATAAGTGCCAACGCATATTGTGCTAAATTATAAAAAAATCTGGAGAAAACTTCAGCCGTCATCATCCACATGAGCATTCACCCTAAATCAGGGAGAATTGCCCAAGTTCAGCGTTTCAGTTCTCGATGATTAAATGACTAGTTGCTTATTTGAATGGGAGGGGAATCCATATATCAAACGTACAGATATATAACAGAAAAGGGAGTGTCATCATGATCTTGTGGGGATCACTGAAGCAGGAATCATGAAATGGTGAATGTGGTCTACCATCAGAATCATAAAAAGAAATTCACAATCACTAGGGAATGCTACAGATGGGATATACACACACAAAATGTAGTAAAATAACCTACAAATTATTGTAACTTCTTGTCAAAAGTCTAAAATGCAGTATCACAAGCCACCATTGATGTATGTACAAAGAATATTAATTTTTCAATAATGATTGTTAATCTATGATAGCATATTGTTGAGAGAATAAGTAATATTAAATTAATTAATCAAATTATTATTGTCAGTTATTAATACCTAATAGAGAATACTTAATATTAAATCAATATGTATTATATTAATAGTAATGGTATTCAACTAAATCAAATTAATCACAATATATTAATACATATTAGTAATAATAATAATTAATTGATTTGACTTAACCAGATGATATTTAATTATCCCGATACACATTATAAATAATAATGTTATCGACGGGACTAATGTCGACAAAAAATAGCTAAATTATTATTTAAGCCGTCTATTAAGCACAGAGAATGGCGTCTATGAAATGACACCAGGAGTGGAATGCATCTGTCGGGAGCATCTATACAGGCATGATTGGGAATCGAAAAGGGGGGGAATTCAGAAAAACATTTGATAATTCATCAGTGGTAGGTACGTATATAAGTGTATCACATCAGACCAGCGGATCATATACTCAAAACATCCCAGCGAAGAGAAAATACATACAGACTTACGCTTTGAAATATTATTGTTCTGTCTTACAATGTCAGAGGAAGTCGGAGATATTGAGAAGGCTTAATACATGGTCACTCCACCAACATCGATAGAGCCCACTACGGAAGCAGCGAGCAGTTTAATAGATGCCCAAATAGAGAGAGCAGAAGTCAATATACACCAGGTACGTATCAATGAGACAATAAATTAATACAATGAAAGGAATTAGCCGGGTGACTATGATTGAAGGATATGATATAAAATAAGTTATTAACATAATAAATATAAGGATCAGTAAAATTAATGCAATTTCTTGTTAATCTATTATTTACTAAACAATATAATGATGATACAAACAAGTAATGTTAGGAAGTTATTTAGATTCTATCATCACAGTCTTAATTCAGTATTCTTGAATAAATTCACCCCATCGTAGTTTGGAAAGGAGGAGAGTAGATCTTGAGCTTAAATTTATTAAGCCCATAAACTCTACTACATCTGGCTGATAGTCATTTATGATTCAATATAATGTGAAGACGAAAGCATCATTAGGTAAGGAAAGTAAGCAATGAAGGTTTCCCTGTCCAGCTCTGAGATGACCTGTCCATGTGAAGAGGAAGGTGTCATTAGGGAAGGAAAGTAAGCAATGAAGGTTTCCCTGTCCAACTCTGAGATGACCTGTCCATGTGAGGAGGAAGGCATCATTAGGGAAGGAAAGTAACCAATGAAGGTTTCCTTGTCCCACTCTAAGATGACCTGTCCTTCTTAAGGGGAAGGCATGTTTAGGGAAGGAAAGTAGCCAATAAAGGTTTCCTTGTCCAACACTAAGATGTCCTATCTCATACAAATAACGATCTCTACGAAGGATGAATATAAAATGATTAAACTAAATAAGACGTAAGGATCAAAATTATGTCTAAACTAATCAACGTGATTATGTCTACAGGAATGAATTAAGTTGACTACGTAGAGACATTACAGTGGTATCAGAGCAACTTTCCTGCCATCCTGTGTGGAATAGTATATGAAAACATATCAAAGGACGGGTAAGAAAATGAGTGAACAATTAAGCAATTAATTTAAAGCTTTCATTGCGCATACAGCTCAAACTACCCAAGCCCTCATGGAACAAAATGAAAGAACAATTCAACTCCTCCCAAGCCATTTAAAACATGAGCAATAATAGTTCTAGACCCAACCCAACCAATGGAAGGGATATTAATTCTAAACATTCTGAAAACAATCATCATAACCCCTCACCGAGATCATCCCCACAAAGGACTACAAGACTTTCTTACCTCAAGAAAATCAAGAGGAAGAAAATAGTGAAGCAGATCACCCACCCAGAGATAATGTGGATGAGATTTTAGAAGCATGCTCTAAGTTAAATCCTGAATTGAGAAATAATGTATATCCTTTAAGGACTACTATGATACTAAAATGAAAGCTAATTCTAACCGCAATAGAAAGAAACATGGGGTAAAGATCTTGAGAAGAAAATTAATAAGATAACCGTGCCTGACTTTGATGGGACTGAAAAGATTTCGGCACGATAATGGGTACAAAAGTTGGACAACTATCTATCATTGAGCCCCATGATAGAAGAAAATGCAATCAAATTTGCCGCACTAAACTTAACAAGAATAGCCCATGAATGGTGGCAGCATGGACGTATCACTCAAGGCCATCAATTTATAACCTCTTATGACAAGTTTACCCAAAAGCTCATCACGAGATTTGATCAGAAACATCTAGAATGGTACTTAGGGAATTAGCTCAACTAAGACAACAAGGATCTGTAGAGGAATTTGCTAATGCTTTCCTAAAGCTGTCCGTCATGGTACTGGAAATTTCACAAAGAAGGCACACATACCTTTTTGTAGAGGGATTAAAAGAATCAATTCGTAGCACGGTCAGCGCCCTAGAACCTACTACCTTTAGAAGAAGCAATCTCTAAAGCAAAGAAATTTGACCATCAACCATACAAAGATCGTGTCAAAAACTTTTCAGCGAGGAAAGATAAATATAAGAAAAAGTCAGCTAATAAGAGTCTGTGTTTCCATTGCAAGGAACCATGGGAGAAAGGAAGGCCATAAATGTAAAGGAATGGAAATACAAAAGCAGCGTGATGAATTAAGAAGGAAAAACCTATGTTTCAAATGCTTAGAACCTTGGGACCGCTACCACATATGCAACAAAGGAAACCACGTACACAATATGGAAAGGACAATGAATGAAGAGGAAAGGGGCCCACAAAAAAGAGCAAGAATAGAGGAAGAAGAACATGGGTCTCTTGCCACAATTTCCCAAGTCAACAAAAACCGGCCTTTCAGAATCAAGGGCAACATCAAGGGGCAAAGGGTAATTGCCTTAATAGACAGTGGAGCTTCTCATGACTTCATTAGTAAAAGTCTTGTTACAAAAAGAAAGTTAGAAACTAAAGACTTCAAAGGATCCAGTGTAGCATTAGCAAATGGGAATATTGATCAATGTAGTAAAATTGTGCCCCAATTAGAAATCACCTGGGGTGAGCACACCATTAAGAGAAATTTTTATGTGGTAAATTTACAATATGATATAATTTTGGGAATGCCATGGATACACTCATTAGGGCGTTTTATCATGGATCATCCCAACTTAGAAATCTGCTTTAAGCACAATGGGAAAGAAGTTACCCTAAAAGGATTACCCAATGGATCTCCAAAGATAGTTTCATGTAATAGAATGCGAAGAATATTGAGGCATAGTCAAGCATAGTGGGTTGCATAATGTATAATTTTGGACGAATCTTCAACCCAAGATCAAATGATTCATGTAGATATCCAACCCATTTTGAGAAAGCATAAAAGGGTTTTCGAAGATATTCCCCTAGGGATTCCCCCCTAAAAGAGGATTTGAGCATTCAATAGAGTTGGAAGTAGGAGCCAAACCCATTATTACCACACTATACATGCACCCCCATAAATTTAAAGAAGAATTTGAGAAAACCATTAAGGAACTACTGGAGATGGGTCACATTCAACCCAACACTAGTCCCTTTGCATCTTCAATAGTATTGGTGAAAAAGAAAGATGGAACATTCAAAATGTGCATAGATTATAGAGCCCTCAATAAAAATACAATAAAAAATCGATACCCCATACCAAGGATTGATGAGTTAATTGATAATCTACATGGAGCCCGATATTTCTCAAAAATTGACCTATGATTAGGATATCATCAAATCCAGATGAGAGTAGAGGATGTGCATAAAACAGCTTTTAGATGTCATTATGGGCATTTTGAGTTCCTAGTTTTACCATTTGGTCTCACTAATGCTCCAGCCACATTCCAATCATGCATGAACCATATCTTTCGTAAACAATTGAGGAAAATCCTACTGGAATTCTTTGATGATATCCCCATTTATAGCAGAACATGGGAAGAACACCTTAAACATATTGAAGAACACCTAAGTATCGTGGAATCTGAATCCTTATTTACTAAAGCATCAAAATGTGAATTCAGATTAGAAGAGATCCTTTATCTAGGCCATAAGATCAATGCAGGAGGAGTAAGTGTTGATGATGAAAAAATTAAAGCTATTAAAGATTGGCCAAAACCGAAAACCCTAACTCAACTTAGGGGATTGTGGGATTATGTAGTTACTTAGGCGCTTTGTCAAAGGCTTCTCCAAAATAGCTGCCCCCTTAACATATTTAACCAAGAAAGGGGCGTTAATGTGGAGCGACGCATCACAACAAGCCTTTGGGAAACTAAAAGAAGCAATGAGCACATGTCCGGTCTTAGCCATTCCAGACTTCATAGTACCCTTTGAACTTCAATGTGATGCTTCTAGTGAAGGGATAGGAGCAATTCTTATGCAAAATAAACACCCCATAGAATTTGAAAGTTGCAAACTTATCGATGTCGAGAGACACTACTCTATTTATGACAAGGAGACGTTGGCAATAATGCATATTCTGGCCAAATTCAGACAATACCTCGTATGTGGAAAGTTCAATGTTAAAACGAATCATAATAGCTTAAGGTTCCTTATGAACCAAAAGGACCTTAACGACCGCTAGCAAAAATGGGTAAGCATTATTCAGGCTTATGATTTCGACATCAAATTTGTTAGAGGAACTAATAATGTGGTAGCATATGCTTTGTCTCGATGAGGCTACCTACACACCATATCCAACATCACAAGGGATTGGAAAACTGACATTACTGCGGAGTATGCAAAAGATTCTCAAGCCAATGAAATATTCAAAGGGAAATTACCAAATGATGAGTACAAGGTAATATATAAACTCATTTTGTATAAAGGAAGAATCTTTCTCACTCCTAATTCAAAATTGAAATGGAAACTTATGAAGGAATACCCTGATACCCCTCTAGCAAGTCACCCAGGGTACTACAAAACCTATAAACAGATAAGGGAAGAAGTCTCATGGAAGGGTCTCAAAAAGGATGTGTTGAAATATGTTCAAGAGTGTATGACTTGCCAAAAGAACAAAACAGAACAAAACCCCCTAGCTGGTCTTCTACAACCATTACCCATTCCTAACCAAAAATGGGAGAGTATTTCAATGGATTTCATCACAGGTCTACCTAAGGTGCAAGGAAAGGAATGCATTTATGTAGTGGTTGATCGCCTCACCAAATATGCACACTTCTTTGCAATAGCAACTGATTACAAGGCCCCACAGATAGCAGAAGTCTTTTCCAAAGAAATCTTTCGACTGCATGGATTACCAAGGAACATAATTAGTGATAGAGACAGTCGGTTCCTAAGTCAATTCTGGCAAGAACTATTCCGATTAGCAAGAACAAATCTAACTCTGAGTACCTGCTATCATCCCCAAACAGATGGGCCGACAGAAATCATAAACAAATGGATAGAAGGCTATCTTCGAAATAATGTCACAAGCCATCAAAATGCTTGGATCTAGTGGTTGCATTTGGGAGAACATTGCTATAATACTACCTATCACATGTCTATCGGCATGAGCCCCTTTAAAACATTGTATGGATATGAGACCAATTCTTTTGGAAATTTGATATCTATGGATAGTAAAGTACCAGGAGCTAAAGATTTCATACAACACAATATGGATCTAATGAAAACTCTAAAGGACAATCTCCACCATGCTCAAAACCAACATTCGAAGTTGGAGATATGGGCTTCCAAAGACTTCAACCTTAAAAAACAAATGTCAATCAAGACAAGTGGAGCAGAAAAATTAAAACCTAAATTCTATGGGCCATACAAAGTCCTGAAAAGAATAGGTGAAGTAGCCTATGAGATAGAGTTGCCTGAAAATAGTAAAATACACAACATTTTTCACATATCCAAGCTTAAGAAAGTTTTGGGGCAACAAATCAACCCATGCATCGAATTACCACCATTAGATGATGAAGGAAAGCTCATCTTGGAACCTCAAATGATCCTTGATCAACGTGAGAGGAGATTGAGGAATAGGACTATTTCATAATACTTGGTTAAATGGAAAAATCTACCAGAGGAAGATGCTACATGGGTAGGTGAGGAAATCACTTCTCATCCAAAATTGTTTGAGGACAAGCAAATTCGGGAGGGGTGGACTATCACAAGCAGCCATTGATGTATGTACAAAGAATATTAATTTTTCAATAATGATTGTTAATCTATGATAGCATATTGTCAAGAGAATAAGAAATATTAAATTAATTAATGAAATTATCATCATCAATTATTAATATCTAATAGAGAATAGTTAATATTAAATCAATATGTATTAATATCATTATAATCAAAATATATTAATGCATATTAATAGTAATGGTATTTAACTAAATTAAATTAATCGAAATATATTAATACATATTACTAATAATAATAATTAATTGATTTAAGGAAAAAAAAATGCAATTATGGGGTCTGCTCTGCTCGCTCGCAACCCTCACACGGTCTCAACAATTTTGTCATTGGAAAAACAGATCAACACTTTTTTAAAAACCAGGTATGCTCGTCATTCGGGGTTCTTTTCATGCCTCAACACAACAAGTCTTGCAACCAAATACAGGCAGTCTAGGGCACAAAGGGTCCCCCAATCACTGTATACACCTACAAAAAATTCCAATGATATTCTATCTGCTCGGAATAGAGGAAGATTGGCAGGGGTACAATTTTGCCCTAGCAAGCCACCTCTGACGGAAAGGGAAGAAGACGGCTGGGTTAAAGTTAGACATCACAAGAACTCCTGGAAGCCATCCTCACGCCTCACACCAGCACATAAATCCCTACACCTCCAGAATAAATTTGAATCTCTCCACAATCTAGACCAAAAAAGCAATCTGCTGCCCGGCCCTCCACACCATAGCAGATTTGAAGCCTCTAAAACCTACGATGACCAAACCATCGATGGCACTCAGTCTTCGGCAAACACTTACTCGCCACCTCATAAATGGGTCAATTTTGATCAATCAAAATCCCACCATGCCGCCCTCTCCCCTAAAGCCATCCCCTACTCTCCACCCCATCGCAGGATTGCCCAGCAATCACCACTGGTTATTAATGTGGATGACGGTTGCATCGAAAGAGTCCAGGATCTAATGAAACTTAAAGGAGTTTTTCTAAGATGGAATGGGTATGGCGTTCCAACACAGGAAATTGCGGACTGGCTAAAAGAAAATCTCAACAATCAGGTAAGTATATCTCTTCTGGCAAATGGATTTATTTTTGTTTACTGTTACAAGTTAGAAACAAAGAATAAATTTATGGAAATGAGATTTCCTAGCTATTTAGGTTATGACTTCACAATTGTAGATTGGAGTCTTGCGTTTAATCCCAATAATATATAGGGAATCAAGGTATTAAGAGCAATTAAATTAACTAATTTACCGGTGGAATTCTCGAGTAATACAATCTTTAAACAAATAGGGGATAAGTTAGGTCTCTATGAAAGAACTATTGTCACCAAATATCCACAATTAAATGCAATCATCTTAGTGGAGATGGACATCTCGATTAAAATGCTCCCCCAATTATTGATTCAAAGTAGAGCCAACAAGTTCCTGTTAAAACCTAGTATAATGTCAGGATTAGTTTCAGACTATATCCAAATTCAGGATAAGGCAAGGCCTATTCAGACTCAAATAGCCCCCCCCAGAGGAATTGACATTATCTTCAATGAAACAGGGGGTGGTTTCTCGATTAATCTTTCAACAAACCTTCCAACAGAGCTTTTGGATTCAAGGAATCTTGAGAAGAAACAACAATCATCTAAAATTAGCAATCATACTATGAAAGCAAACACTATTCAGGAACAAAATGTATCCATTACAGAGGAAGGGGAAATTACAAAAGAAAAAGAGTTGAGTAAAAAGGCAAGCCAATGCCTGACAGAAACAACAACAAATGGTAATATAGATATAGGGAATCAAGGGATTTTACTCTTTAACCAGTCTAGAATAGAGAGATACTTCAAAATTTAACATGGATAACATAAACAATAATATTTCAATAATTCCCTCTACCAAATCCCCATCTTCATTAAAGGTTGGGGAAAAAAACCTGAGCACTCTGAAAGCAATTTCAGCCCCTAAAAATGAACCAAAAAACACTTTTATTAATGCATCACCCAACAAAATGGATTTCATTCCAGAAGAAGCGGGGAATGAAATAAGAGGCTATTCACAACCATCATCGAAGGAAGCAATAATACAATTAAACCTCAAAAATTTAGTGAGATAGAATGGAGCCTCAAATTTGAGCCCGAAGATAACAGGGGAAAAAGTCAACTCTTTTGGAGAGACAGTGGTGAATACTAACTCAACTCCAACGACTAGAGACAGCCCTAATATGGTCCCGTCAGATAATTCAGAAAACTCAAAATCTGAAGATGAAAAAATTAAAGAAGAAAAAAAATATCGAATTTTATAGGGGAATCATTAATTGAGGAATTAATGTAACAACTTCTGGATGAGATCTATGATCCAGAAGAATTAAAACCTCAGAAGGAGCTCCTAGTTGAGGGAATCAACTTGATATTGACTCCTTGGGGGGTTCAATAGAAGAATTGTTAATAAATTTGGATTATAAGGAATCACATGAGCAGGAATCTCTAGGCATTGCCCAATTTAAAGATAGTAAGAAATCCCCGGATTGTGCGAAAAAAGAAAGAAAAAGAGGAAGAAAGCCTAATGCAAAATTAAGAGGTTTGGCAGGGGAAGCTATAGGACAGGTCAAGATTACATCCATTCTGAATGCAGGGAAGGGGAATAGCCTTCCCAAAGAGCCATGAATGTTCTTTCGTGGAATGTTAGGGGCATGAACGCACCTAACAAGCAACGGTTAATCAAACGCTACATCAAAATTCACAACCCAGAGATTATGTTAATTCAAGAAACAAAGTTAGATAACATAGAGCTAAGGAATTTTAAAAAGAAATTAGGACTGAGGGAAATTGAAGCCTCGCCAACAATAGGAGCATTGGGTGGCTTGGCAATTATTTGGGATCCTCGAAGTATATCAATCAACATAAGAGAGAGGAGACAATTCTGGATGAGTGGAACAGTCAAGAACTTTAGACTCAATCTGTCCTTTAATTTAGTAAATGTGTATGGTCCAATTCAAAATAAAGAGAAACTTTTAGTTTGGCAAGAGATATAATAATAGCTCAATCAGACAAATGACACACTTTGTTTTCTAGGTGGGGACTTTAACGTGATAACAAAGAATTCTGAGAAAAGAGGGGGTGCGAATACCCTCCCAGTAGCCACTAGAGACTTCACACAATGGAGAGATAGGAATTCCCTCCTTGAAATTCCGACAGAGGACAACTCCTTCACCTGGAACAATAGAAGACTAGGTTTTTGCAACATAGCAGAGAAATTAGATAGATTCTTCCTTAAAGGAAGCCTGACCAATGTTGATGTTTCACTTTCAGCCAACATCCTTTCATTATCCGGATCAGACCACTACCCCATACTTCTTAACATCATAACACAAACTAAGCGAAAAAAATGTGCCTTTAAATTCGAACAAGCATGGTTAAGGGATCCGGAAATCCTAAAGCTTATTGAGTCCTGGTGGTCGGAACCTAAGATAACAAGCTCCAAAATGTACAATTTAGTAAACAAACTAAAGTGGATTAAAAGAAAGTTGTTAGAATGGAACTCGTCTAAGTTTAGTAACATCTTCGAAAGGAAACTAAAATTAGAAACAGAACTGGGAGAAGTTAACTCCCAGGTTATCAAGGACAGAATGAATGACAACCTGTACCATAAGGAGAAGAATTTACCTAAGGATTATGAAGAGATATTGGCTAGAGAAGAAATTTTTGTAAACAAAAATCAAGAGAAACTTGGTTGGAAGCAAATGATAAAAATACTAAATTCTTTCATAATAGCACCAAACAAAGAAGAAACACTAATAGGATTTCTTGCATTATTAATGACAACAGTAAAACCATAGAAGATTCGAAAGGTATAGCTGCAGAATCAATAAACTATTTTGATAACATTCTAAATAATAGCGACTCTTTGAATTTGGGATGTCAAGCAGAACTTCTTAGAAACATTCTTAAAATCATAACTAAATAGCATAACCAAATTTTAACTGGAAAATTTACCATGGATGAGATTTATTATGCCTTAATGCAAATGAATCCAGACAAATCTCCGGGACCAGATGGCTTCTCAACTATTTTCTTTCAAAAGTGCTGGCACTTTATTGGAAAGGAAGTTACGGAAGCCTTAGAAGGGGTCAGAAAATCGGGGAAAATTCTTAAGGAAGTAAATAACACCTTTATTGCTCTCATTCCCAAAAAACAGAAACCCACCAGCCTTAATGATTTCAGACCAATTGCTCTATGTAATACTTTATATAAACTGCTTACCAAAACATTGGCCCTTAGACTTCAAAAACTCCTCCCATTGATCATTAGCGAAGAACAAACGAGATTTGTTCCAGGAAGATCCATCTTTGATGGAGTAATCATAGCTCAAGAAGCTATCCACTCTATCCTTAAAATAAGAACCCAAACATGCTTATTAAATTTAACATAAAAAAGGCATATGACAAAGTCGATTGGAGATTTCTATGCAAAAGCATGGAAGCCTTTTGTTTCGCTAAAAGTTGGATCAACTTAATTTTTGTATGTATATCCACTCCTAAGATTTCAATTTTAGTAAATGGAACCCCGGAAGGTTTTTTTGGTATATCTAGAGGTCTTAGGCAGGAAGACCCTATCTCCCCATTTCTTTTCATAATCATGGTAGAAGCTCTAGGGAGGGCAATCTCAAAAGAAAAGGAAAATGGGGCTATTGAGGGCAGTTCAATTACTAGTAACTTGGACCCCACTACTCATCAACATTTTGTTGATGATAACCTTTTATACGGAGCCAGTAATAGGAAAGAGGCAAGAGCTTTTAGGAAGATTCTGGAGACATATTCAAAGGCTTCAAGACAAGAAACCAATCCAGACAAATCAGACATCTTCTTCAATACTGATATTGAAACTGAAAAAGACATCTGTAGGATCCTCAATTTTAAATAAGGTAAGCTTCCTTGTAAATACCTAGGTCTTCCCTTAGTTAAGGACAATAGAACTACAAATATATGGGACCCCATTATTGACAAGATCAAAAACAGAGTAAACTCATGGAAGGGAAGATGGTTGTCCTTTGCTAGCAGAACAACCATGGTGAGGTCAGTCCTGGCAGCTATGCCAACTTACCATTTATCTTGTATGCACCTCCCCTCAAATAAAAGATCAAAAATCACCAAGCATTTAAGGACATTTTTTTGGCAAGGGAGCAATGAAAATAAAAAAATCCCTTTAATATCATGGGATAACATATGTAAACCAAAAGAGGAGGGAGGGGTGGGTCTCAAAAACTTAGGGGACCAAGGATGTGCCCTAGGAGCCAAACTTCTATGGAGAGTCTTTAGAAACCCGGAGGATAAATGGGCAAAAATACTTATTCACAAATATTTGAAAGACAATTCCCCCATTAACATCTTCAGAGAATCAAATCCTCCAAAAGAATCAAGAATATGGGATTTTATGATGAAATGCAAATATATAATTATGGAAAAATTAACTTGGTGCCCATGTTCAGGAGAAGAAGTGTTGTTCTGGGATGACTCATGGGGTGGTTATGAGGTATTATCCAAAAGTTTAAACAACCCTACCCTCATTAATCTATTGAAGGAAACGAATGGTCTCTTTCTCAAAGACTATATTACTTTCAATGGGGAAAAATGGATCTGGAAATCCTTAAAAAAAATTGGGATTTCATGCTCTGAGGAGACAACAATCATGGATATTCTCAAGAACAGAAAGATTTCGCTAGACAACTCAAAAGATACATTAGTATGGGATGGATCTAAGTCAAGAAAATACAACACAAAGGATGGCTACAAGCTCATTGTCCAAAATTATAACAGACCCAAAACTACTTTACCAATCCACCTGTGTTGGGGCAAAGATTGTTCACCAAACGCAGGTTTTTTCACATGGTTGGCATTGAATTACAAAATTTTAACCACAGATAGATTTAAGAAACTAGGCTTCTCTGGCCCTAGTAGATGCCCACTCTGTGAAAAGAGTGAAGAAGATGTAGACCATCTTTTCTTAAACTGCCCCTATACTAATCTTTGTTGGTATTGGTTGCAGGGGCGCTAGGGGTGGTCCTCAGCCTTTCCCCAATCCCTCAGTGCAATGCTGCAAGCATGGCCAATCATTAAAAAAGGAGTATATTTGTCAACTTATGGATTATTTCTCCCTCTATTTTAGTATGGGAAATTTGGAAGGAACGTAATAGGAAAATTTTCAAAGAAGAAAAACTAGAATGGAAACAGCTGTGCAATAAAATTGAAGCTACAATCATTGAAAATATGAATTGCAAAATAGCCAAAATCCAAAAAACGAATCTCAGCATGAGTCATTGGGATGGCAAAATGCGGGGGAACTGGGTGGGTCTGGCCCTTCCACCCTTTATTGGTTCAAATACAAAAAAAAAGGGGTCAAAGAGAGACGAATGCAAATGGAGACCTCCAAGGGAAGGATGGTACAAGCTAAACTTCGATGGTGCTTCCAGAGGAAACCCGGGGACAACAAGCATAGGGTGTTGCATTCATAATCAGGATGGAAAGGAAATAGCAGCAGTAGCAGCTCCTATTGGTATGGAAACAAATAATTGGGCAGAACTCTATGCTTTAATTTAAGGGCCTTCAAAAGTGTGTCTCCTTGGAATTACAGCATCTAGAAGTAGAAGGGGATTTGGCAATTATCATTAATGAGCTTAGGAAAGGAGCCACTACAAACTGGAGATTAAATTCCCTTCTCTCACAAGCATTGACTCTATGTGAATCCTTTCAAGAAATCTCAATTAATCACATTTATAGAGAAGGTAATAAGAGAGCAGAAGAATTAGCTAATTTAGGGGCAGATGGGATCATTCTGTCATAAGAAAGTTTTCTGTTCTCCAGCGCTATCTTCAGGTCCAAATGCCTTTCATATTGGTTCAGGAACCCTAGCTTAACACTGGTAAGGACAATGGTAGTATCTTGACATTGGGCAGAGCGTGTATTATAAATCCTTTTTGACCCATTTTTTAGGCTTTAGGGATTAATGCTCTCTTATACTAAGATCTTAACTTATATCAAACAAAATTCCTCTAAAAAGATGGAATGAGATCTCATTAATTTCAAACTCTAGCGGAGTAGCAAACTTAAAAGTAACTTCATGCTACAGTATAATGAGGAAATGTGATGGCAAATAGTCTCTTCTGCATATAGAACATTTGTTGCGCTAGTAAAGCTCCACTTGGGTTAACGATCCTTTCTAAATATAAAGGTGTCCACTTCAACATTATTAAAATCAAGATAACCATTATAAGATGGACATCATCCTACAAGAAATGTCAATTTAAAAGTAAGGATTTATTATGGACCTCTTCTAGAATAAGGGATTGATGTCATGACACGGATTGAGTAGCATGGCTATAGCAAGGAGAAATTAAGTTTTAAAATAAGGGAGCAAAGACACATGGAGTTTTTGAGCTATTTTAGGTGAAGATATTAATCATGAGATCTTCTCGAACGAGGCATAGGGCTAGTTTCTGAGAAAGGTCATAAGCATAGTAACTAGGCTTAGTACTTGTGCTAACCTAGAATAGGGAGATGGCTTTCAGGGGTAGTATTTATCCAAAGAAGGGGATCCAACATCTCATCCCCATCCCTAAATCAATTAAATAAAGCTATGGAATGTGGGAAATGTTGAGAATCTTGAATCTTTGATTTTAAGTTCAAGGAAACTCGAAAGGAAATGCTAGAAACAGTGGAAGGGAGGACTTTCTGAAGATAGGAGGGCTTTGACATTTTTGCATCCTGGGATAGACCTGCACATTACCTCCCCGGTGATCAAGATGTGCTCCGGACACTCCAAAAGTAGGCGAGATGAATAAAGAAATCAAAGAAAACGAAAAGAATTAAAGGTGAAAATAGGAGCCCCTACGGCAGAATATTTCAAGATTAAAATGATGGGATCAAGGTTAGTCATATAGAGTAATGTTCCTTTGCAGATTTTGTAGTTAGCAAATTTACCTTAGTGTTAACCTTATAGCATAAGTTCACTCATATTCTCTGTGGATGAGTTAGGAGTAGGGATCTCTCTATGCTCTACGAGCGGTCTTTGGTCTTTATATGAGTGTGACTCTTATAATATATTCAACGAGCATCAGATGATATTTTAGCCTCAGAACCATATATACATATTTATAGAGTCGTATAAACTCATTTTAGACATATATGGTCCTACAATTATAGTGGGAGTTATATATAAGCACAGTTGTTCATTCACAAATTTACGTACTTACAAGTATTTAATCAGCTAGGGACAATTTTATTTTTTCTTTTCTAGATATTAGTCTACGTGCAGTCTTTAGCTCTAACTGCCATCCTTCACTTTTCTTTTCTTTCGTCTAGAAAGAATTTATTGCTAGGATTATTGTAGGATCATTAGCTCCCCTCGGGTCTTTCCTTGTTTTTTACATATAAACTTATTTTAGTAGGAAGATTACATTCTAATATATTCATAGTTTTAAATATTTAAGTCATTAGTATTCATTTATTAATTACTAAATTCGAAGCATGCTCTTCTTATCAAAGCATGCTCTTCTTATTTTTAATTAAATTTATTCTTAAAAAATATATCAGGATAGACATATTTTCTTTTATTATACTCAGATAATCATATAGGTTCTACTCTTCCTAACTTAAAAATTGATAGAAATTGCTATTTAGGGTTCAATCCTAGGATAAAAATTAGCAATCCACATTCATTATTTTACATTCTTATAATACTCTAAGATAATATAGTTACGCAAATATCATTGCCCTTTATTTTATTTTTTAAAAGGCCAGCTGGAATAATAGGAAAAGAAAAATCAGCCAATTTGGCTTCCGTGGGAATTGCTATCGTTTAGGATTCACTTTCCTTAAAACACTCTTTGGAAACCTTTATAAGGAAAGCCTAGCAAACTATGTACTTATCCTGCACACAATTAAATCAGCTCCTTGGAAATGGCAACCCCTATCAAGTTGAGGAGCTTACATAGACAAGTAGCCTTCGATGAAATTATCTCTTCCAGCAGGATTAGGAAGATTATTATGATCAAATTTAGTATTGTAGTAAGAGTTGTATCTGTGGTACTAGGAAGTGAATTCAAGGAAAATACCAATAGGTATCGAGTCAACACAGATATTCCGGCAATGTTCTTAGCTTCAGCCCTTCAAGTGGATCCAAATATTAAGACTATTGGCAGTCTGTGCAAGAGAATTTTTATAAGGAAATATTTGGTAGATTTGAACAAAATTCTTAAGAGTATACGGATGGATTTATCTATTCCGAGACCTAAAGAATATGAAAGGAGCGTAGTCAACAATAAATATGTCTCCTCCTTTCCAATTCTGGAGTTGGAGGACTGGGACAGATATATAGAGGAAACACCTTCAATAAGAAGGAACCTGGATTTCTTGTTATTCTTTACCCATTTACGCTCTCCTTTTGAGGAAAATTGGATGAACAACTTCATTTCGGAAGATGGTATTGGGCTAAAATTAGCCCAAGAAGATAAAAGTTCCTCGATGTCCTCATGTTCTTCAGGCAGGGCCTAAGGAAGTCGAGCCCTAAGGAAATTTTGTACTTATCATTTTAAAGCTAAGACAAGCTCTAAGTTAGAAATAATATTTCATTCCTCGCTTTGTTCAATTTTAGTTTAAAATGAAGTCTATCATAAATCTCTCTTTAAACGCAATTAGAATTTTTTTAAGAATTGTTGTATTATCGATATTTGCCAAATTGTAAACTAAAACGTAACACTGGGTTAGACACGCATTTTAGTTTATGATTTAGATATTGCCCTTTATTTTCCGAATCAAGAAAAGCAGATTACGTGCTACTTAGCATTATTACAACATAAGTTTCAGGACAAGCACAAACATTTTAATAATTACAATAGGCAAGCGGAAATAAATGGATGCCACCACAATAGCTAACAAGACCGGCACATTGAGATCCCCTAGGATCAGAAGGGTTAGGAAAATGCATCTTATTCAAAATAAACTTATTAGTACTAAAGGACCCCTTCCTTTAGCTTAATTGAGTTTAGATCAACAACATAAACTAGGGCAAAACCTTTATAAACCTACCATTTTCTAGACTAAGCCTCTTCCCTAGAACTATAATATTTCTCCCTTTAGGTTTATCTTCTTGGATAGCTTAAGAATAGTTGTTCTATACAATTATACTTATGATAAATGATCACCACCAAGCATCCACTTGGCTCCGCCATTTTAGGCAAGGGTTACCCCTGTAATTATTATGCATAATCATCCTCTCGTCATCCTTTACCTGGCTCAAAAAACCAAGCATTCGAATCCAACTTAGATCAACATACGCAACAACTATCTCAAGGCTCCAAGTACTCAATAATGATGATATTAAATGGATCGTAATTTCACGTGAGTCCAAGCATCACATCATAATTAATTTAAACACACCGAGAGTATTGATCGGGTCTTTATTGTTAAAAAGAGATACCAGAGTAGTTGTTTATTTAGCTTTGAGCTGCTAATAGGAGCAACGAGTATTAGTATTCAGCATAACAACAAGCTTTGACAAGGATAGCCACTAATCTGGTCTTTGGGCTAAAATGGAAACCAGAGTACTAACCTTCCACACAGAGGATAACAGACAAATGGCTTTCCGAGGGATTGTTAAACCTGAAAGATGGAATATAATCTTCAAGCCTCTCTCGGATACGGTTCGCAGAGCTCTGGTGAAAGGAATTGGGGAGGAGCATTTTGACAACGACTTCACAGTACGGGTGAATGGGCATGTTATAGGACTCTTCATAGCCTTATCGACCTTTAATGGAACTGAAAAAGGGAAAGTCATTGGAGCGGCCAAGGAAATTTTTAAGGATGAATTCCTGCAAGGTCTAGAGAAGGCGGTTCATGGCATCGACAAAGACCTTACAATCCCTTTTCCGGAAATATACATGAAGGAGGAAATGGCAGCTTTACCTTCAATCCCTAGCTTCCAAAGGCTGCCAATTCTGTTCTTCAAGGATGAGGCCAAGTTTGACAAGGTCTGGCCTGCAATGAGGAGAAACCTAGATTTCCTCATTTCCACAGTGCTCAAGGAGGGAATGGATCTTGATGAGGTTCTCGACTACTAGAGGGCGGAAGGCTTTTAAGTCCCAAATGAAATGGACGAGGCCACTTCCAGCAACATAAAGATTATAGCACCCCCAGTTAAAAAGACCTCAAGGAATTTTAAGACAAAACCGGAAGAAATCATCATTCTGCAAAAGAAGGATGCCTCTTGGAGCTGCAATATTATACGTAAAGAATAGAAGGAGAGTTAGACTAAAGAGTATATACATTAGCATATCTTTTTGAACTTCACAAAATCAGTTTCCTTTTAGCATGTAATTATGTAATACTGACATAATACTGGTTAACGAGAAGTAAGACAAAACTAATGATGGATAAACAATGTTTTTTTTATTTTAAGATGGTAATTTGATACTATTATATGACTTATTAATTTCTACATCTTTGCCTACAAAGTCTCTAATTTACCCTACAGATCTAGCCCTTAATTTTTGCATCTTTGAAGCCTTCGTAGCCAAATTCCTTTAAGCTGAATCAGGTTTCTTAGCCCTCTGTAGCCGTAGTTTTAACCCCCATGGGGAAGCATCCCAACAATCCATCCCAACGCTATAGGTAAAAATTCTCTGTCTGATAATTTTTAGAAGCTTTTCTTCAAATAGCAGATTGATTCCAACTAATACTGTAATATGCTTCGAGGATCTCAAAATATATATATCAGTTTCTTGAGATTTATTTTCCTATAAGTAAGTCCTTGACTTTATAGATTTGTTGAATATATCTGGCATGCTCATCGACAAGACTAATGCTAAGCTTCCTGATTAATAAATTAGAGGGGGATTTTATCTTTAGCCAAGATTTTCCTTCATGGATATATATATATATATATATATATATATATATGCATAAATATGCGAATACCTATGCATATACACATATACATCTTTGTATATATATATATATATATATATATATCATATATACACATATATATATAACTACATATATATATGTATATATACTGAAGATTTACACCATAGCCTATTAAGATATGAATACAGGAGAAGATGGGAATATTTAGCTAAAAATCATTGGTTTCCCTATTTTATGACAGAAGACTTGGCTATTTTTAAAGTTTTAGATTAGGAACTGTTCTATGGATTTGATGATACTTGATGATATTTAGACTATCTTAAAGACTAAATCAATCTTCAAACCCTCTATCAATTAATAATTTTCTGTTCAATTGGCAATAATAAGTAGTGATGGTCTGATACTAACACACCTTTCTGCTTTTGCAATTTAAATGATATCTGTGCTAACATAATAAATTCTACTGCTACTCTGCAGTAACCTTTCTGGATATATTAATTGGTATTTGACACATAGTTCTTAATGAGTTTTCAATATCTGGATATGCAGTGGTTGTTTAGCTAAAAGAAGCTCCGGGGAAATTGAATAGGTTCTGATGAATATAGGTTTTTCATTACAAATGTGGATGGTGGTAATTTTGTTCCTATTAATATTAGGACAAATGGCAAGACTGCTCAGGAATTTTTTCATCAATCCCTATTTATTCTCGTCTCTTTTCTCAGCTCTACAGATTTTGAGTTAGCTTCAGGCAAGGCTGCCATGGCAATCTTTAATCTTGCCATGATGATCTTTAATCTTGCTACGATGATTGTTATCTTATCCTGGTTTTTATCTCTGTCAGTTTCTTTGAGATGGGAGGCTTTTTATCAACACTAGTTTAGCCATTGAATATACTTCATTGTCCCCTTTAAGCTTTATTTAAGTTCAAGTAGCATCAAACTGGGATCTTGATTTCTGTTTAGCATTCATATATATATATATGAATGAATAGATATATATATATATATATATATATATATATATATATACATATATATATATAACATATATATATATATATATATATATAGTGACGTGTATATATATATATATATATAGCAATATTTATATTATTCTCCTTTATGGATTAATCAAGGCATTCCTTTTTTATCTGTTTGTTTTGACTCTGAAGCAAGGTAAATTGTGTCTTCCAAAGAAATTCTTCAGTTTTTTAGCCTCTTTTCATAATAATACTATAGAATCTCACTAAATCTCCTTGGTCTTGATTCAAGTAATATTATGTTCTGCTAAAGTACCTGTGATTTTTCAGGTGTTAGGAACGGAGTGGTTAATATCCATTTATCCCTGATGAGGCTTTTCTTGGGAGAAATTGAATCTTTGGATAAATCTAGATTATTAAGATTAAGAATATGTGATTTTATGTAACATGATGGTTTCCTGCCTGTGACATAAGAGTTAGGATTGTTTCAAATGTTTAATAAAAGAGTTATAGTAATTTCTTGATTATCAACAAACTCAAACCTTTCGGTAAATTAGCGTTTAAAGAGGCCCAGTTAGTAAAGGAATCTGGTTACATTTGTAGCATATCAGGTAGATTCACAATTGGTAGGTACTTTTCAGGATTCTTATTTCTATCTTCAATATCAACATCATAGATAACTTGTTTATATATTGAAGACTGTTATTATGCAGCTAGCTACAGACAAAATTTCCTTGGCAATCGCTTATTTTGAAGTCGAGATATAGGTGTATATGCATCGACTTCAAGTAAGCGATTACCAAGTAGATCTTATGTATCGTCCTGTGATTCTTTTTAGGACACTAGGCAAACTAGCCTGGTGTTTCCTCTAGGTGGTTTTTAATAAGATTTCTTGAAGAATATTTAGGGATAAGAAAGGAATTGTACAAAAACAAAAGCGCAAAATCGAGAAGGAAGGTATTCCAACCCCGTCGAATGGACGAAGCAATCTACAAATCGAGAATCACTTTCGGACAAGATATAGACCAACTTCTCATGAAATTTGTAATATATATAACTCTCATGAATCTGATTTTGGAGGATATGCCCTCCTAAATTACTATGTATTAGAATCCGAACTACGATCCCAGGCAAGGCTAGAGGGTTTCTCTACCCCGCTCTTCCCTACCAGCGCCTGCACTGAGCGGGGTTTTTGTATATCTAATTATCTGCTTAATAAAAATATTGGCTTCGGCCTTTTACCAAAAATAAAAAATAAAAAATAATTAATTGATTTAAGGCATTGGCCTACAGTGCAGCGGTTGCTGCTTCTCTTTGTAAAAGCAAGATCTTGTGTTTGATTCCCAAAATGGGAGTTTAAATAAACTTAATATAAAAAGAAATTAATTGATTTAACTTAACCAAATGATATTTAATTATCTCGATACATATATATTATAAATAATAATGTTATCAACAGAACTAATGTCGACAAACAATAGCTAAATCATTATTTAAGCTGGCTATTAAGCACGGAGAATGGCGTCTATGAAACGACACTAGGAGTGGAATGCATCCATTGGGAGCATATATACAGGCATGATTGGGAATCAAAAACAAGGGGAATTCAAAAAAAAAGTTTGATAATTCATCTGTGCTAGAAACGTATACAAGTGTATCACGTCAAAGCAGCGGATCATATACTCCAAACATCCCAGCGGAAGAGAAAATACATACAGACTTACACTTTGAAATATTACAATGTCAAAGGAAGTTGGAGATATCAAGAAGGCTTAATACATGGTCACTCCACCAACATCGATAGAACCCACTAACGAAGCAGCAAGCAGTTTAATAGACGCCCGAATAGAGAGAGCAGAAGTAAATATATGCCACGTACATATCAATGACACAATAAATTAATATAATTAAAGGAATTAGCCGGGTGACTATGATTAAAGGATATGATATAAAATAAGTTATATTAACATAATAAATATAAGGATCAGTAAAATTAATGCAATTTCTTGTTAATCTATTATTTACTAAACAATATAATGATGATACAAACAAGTAATGTTAAGAAGTTAATTAGATTCTATCATCATAGTCTTAATTCAGTATTCTTGAATAAATTCACTACATCGTAGTTTGGAAAGGAGAGTAGATCTTGAGCTTAAATTTATTAAGCCCATAAACTCTACTGCATCTGGCTGATACTCATTTATGATTCAATATAATGTGAAGAGGAAGGCATCATTAGGGAAGGAAAGTAGCCAATGAAGGTTTCCTTGTTCAACACTGAGATTACCTGTCCATGTGAAGAGGAAGGCATCATTAGGGAAGGAAAGTAACCAATGAAGGTTTCCTTGTCCCACTCTAAGATGACCTGTCCTTGTTAAGGGGAAGGCATGTTTAGGGAAGGAAATTAACCAATAAAGGTTTCCTTGTCCAACTCTAAGATGTCCTATCCCATACAAATAACGTTCTCTACAAAGTATGAATATAAAATGACTAAACTAAATAAGATGTAAGGATCAAAATTATGTCTAAACTAATCAACGTGATTATGTCTACAGGAATGAATTAAGTTGACTATGTAGGGACATTACATGCAGGGACCGATTAGCATTTCAGTTTTACACATCACTCTCCATATATTTTTAGTTTAACTATAATTAGAGGCATTGTGAGTGTAATAATATATTATATGATTCATTGTTAGTTACTGCAGAATAAATTTCAAGTGGCAAGTAACTGAATTATTTACATTGACCATTCTCATGTGTCCAATCATAATTATTTGAGTTCACAAAATTGCAAATACAAACAGACTAATTTTTGCTAATGATGCTAACAACTTGTTTGAACCTTTGTCACATACAGAAAAGGGTAAAAATGCAACAAGATTCGTGAAAAAGAAGATGTAATCTACCTTTGGAATCATAAAAAGAGATTCACAATCACTAGGAAATGCTACAGATGTTATATACATGAAATACAGGACAAATTATTATTTCCTTTTCCAAGTGTCTAAAAAGTAGGGACCGATTATAATTTCAGTTTCACACATAACTCTCTAAATGTATTTTAACTATAATCAGAGGCATAACAAGTATATAGTTCATTATTTGTCACTGCAAAGCAAATTTCAGTTGGAAGCTAGCTGACAAATTTACAGGTGACCGTTGCTACTTGATATGTATCCAATCATAATTCCTTACTGGTTAAGTATGCAGCAAATTTTAATTGGCTGGTGTATATCCAATCAGAACTGATAGGTATGTTTTATGGGCACTAAAATGACATAAGCCAGAGCAAATGGTGATCAAAACCTGTTTAAACCACAGTTGTCACACACACACAGAATAAATGAAGATTAATAAGATACTAAAAATGATTGAAAAGTGTAAAGAATACAGTACTAGTAAAAAATCAAGCAAGCAATTAACAAGTAGATATTATTAAAAAACTTAACACATCTAAATAGAGGAAGTCAAAAAGCTGGGTGAAAAATTTATCGGTAAACTGGCTTCTTGAAAGACATCTACTGATCTACATAAACCAAAGGGCTAGATAAATGAAACAGAGAGGCTAGGTGAAGGATTAATTACTATACTGCCTTTGCATGCGCAAAAAATAATGGACCAGATGCCATTGGTTTCTACTGATAAAATTCTATTTGATGAACTGTGGATTATGCTAAAACATAAAAACTATTACACAGCTAAAACCAGAAGCACTCTTATGATCACTATCATGGACTTTGAAAATGCTCTCTCGAGATATTTTCTTACATTGATATCAAAGAAAAAAATGTTTTCAAGAAAACTTGTGGTCTCATACATCATGTAGCATGCTCATGCACAATTAATTATCATTTATTCAAAAAGTTATTGCATGCAGGGGAGAAAATTAGAATATCTTTGCACACAGTAGGAACAAGAGTTTTTTTTTACATAATATTCATGCCGTTCCATTCCAACTTATTTCTAAATTGTTTCAATCGATAAACTTAATAAAAACTCCGATGAATATTTTCTTTCATGAATAAATCAAAATACAGAAAGAAAATGCTTTAATAGTAATAATACAATGTATGTACCTGGGCAGAACTGTGGAAATGATGATATTCTTTCTTCAGATTGTTGTAAGTCCTCAGTCCGCTGCCTCTTTCCTAGCATTCCTGTGGCTATATTATTTTCTTGTTCTTTGTTTTTCTCATTCCCATAATTTACGGAAGTACAACAGATGTTTCCCATATTTTGTGTATTTGTTCCTCTTTGTGAATTGTCAGATGCTGACAATTCTCGAGGAGATACAAATTGTACTCTCGAGCTGGGATTTGAGTGAGGACAAATTTGTGGTACTGGCACTGTCTGTTCCTTCTGCCCACTTGTTGGTAGCATATTTGTTATGCCAGACTCAGAAGTTGAGGGCAAACTTCCAGGTGGTTGTAACATCTCCTCTTTGTTCGCTTCTTGCAAATTTGAATGTATTTCGCCAGTCTGGATTTGGTCTGTGTTTAATTATGCACCATATTTTAGAGTCTTAGACCATTAATGAACAATCCTATGGTCAGATTAGAAATGAAAAATAAACCACACCAACATCCATAAGAGATTTAATCTACAAAATAAAATACTTGGAAGCTATTAAAAACTTGAAATCAACAAAGCCATTGCCTGCACCAAGGATTTCAGAGGCCTTGGTTGTTGATCATACCCTTTCCCGTATGATGAATTTCTTTAACTAGTCAATCTAAACAGCAGTCAGGTCCAACAAGGACAATTTCAGCAGTTACCAAACACTAATTGAAACAACATAATCCTCCCCTTCAAACACCTTTGTGCTAATTCATCATAATGGGCTACAGTATATGCAGCCACTCCCTAATTATAGAACAAAATTCACAGGGAAACGTATTACTTGGAGTTTCTAGATGACCCGCAGAATTGTTTTTAAATAAATATTTCAATCGAACTGCTTCATTCATCAAGAAGAACATGCACACAAAAGGATGGGGTTGAAATGTTAGGAAAAGAAACTAGAAACTATCATATAGTTCACCCAGAAACTCTGAGCAACACTCCAAAACAGTTGAGGTATGCCCAATACAGAACCATCATAATTGTGTTATGCCAAGAGCCAAAATTCCTAAAGAAGCCTCTAACTGATGCGAAAGATGACTACCAACCATGAATATGAAACCTACACCAATTGTCATTTCAAGGAACTCAAAACTGCTGACACAACAAACATGACTGTAACTGAAACAGTAGGCATGGCCAACAAGAAAAAAATTGAACTCTACCACTGTTACCTTAGGAAGTTCAGAATTGCATGCCAAGACACCAAGATTTGGAAAGCAGCTCTGAGCTGATGCAAACTGAGTAACACCCATGACAACAAGACTTGCACGTACGGTCATTTTGGGAACTCAAAACTATTGACTCGATAATATTACTGTAACTTACGAAAACCAGTCATAGCCAAAGTAAAAAGTACTAGAGAACCTGAATTTCCATGTTAAACAAAAGCATACTGGAGAAGATGTGTGAACCAGTAAACAGGATACATGAATCCCTGTTTCTCCAGGTGACAAACAAAAAATGATCATTCCCAAGGAGCTCATGACCGCTGTTGATGAAGTAAAAGCAGTAAAGGAAATCAACGCCAAAGGAATACTAGAGCTATAACACTATCACTGCAGAAAAGCCAAACTATAGACCCAATAACAGAAAATATTCCAACTTTCTGGATAACGTGAAACAGACCTAATACTGTTGGAAAGCTATGGACTAATGGACTAATGGATTATATAGGATACCAAAACAACATTATCCAACAAAACCCTCGTGCTGTTCAAAAACTATGGCCCAGTAAAGACTCAAACCAACAACCTTCAAATAAGGTATCTGTACCCCAGTATATACAACATATGGGCTACAAATGGGATTCCAGCATGTGGCTCGGGTTCCCATTTTTCAAGAGTAAGCGATTCTGTGTAAGTGCAATATTCAAAAACAATTAAATTTAGGCTATGATCCCATAGTAGCATTACACTACAAAAAATCTCACAATTAACCCAAGTAATCACCACCTAATTCATTTGTCATGTGATGCAGGGGCATCCTGGATTCCTGGCGATCTTACATCATCTTGGAAGAATTTCCTTGTGGTCTGATGAAGTTCCTTGATTTGGGCAGTTTTCAGAGATTCTGTGTGTGGTTTCTTTGTGGAGATCTTTGGCATGTGCGATGACAAGGATCTGTTCCTTTCTGTTTGTGGAGGCTATGTCTATGATCACACCTCTTCAGGTAGTGTGGATTGTGAGA
The DNA here is from genome assembly GCA_027943335.1 of Chamaecyparis obtusa. NCBI lineage: Eukaryota > Viridiplantae > Streptophyta > Pinopsida > Cupressales > Cupressaceae > Chamaecyparis > Chamaecyparis obtusa. Next base: position 1,373,517 of record BSBK01001669.1, read on the forward strand.
TATGGCATTTTCTTTGCCCACTAGTCGTGTTCTTCATGTCATCGGTTCAGTTGTGTTCACCGGTTGATAGTTGAGGATTGTGGTGGAGGTTCCAGATCGATGGAGCTGAATGGCATGGATTTCAAGCTAGACCTATGTGTGGCCGACTTGGTGGTTGGATCGCGCCTCGTGAATTAATTAATTGTTGTAATTTTTGGGGGTTCTAGGCTGACCTGGTCTAATACATTTGTCTTGGGATATGTAATATCTTGAATGTCGATCTATGGTGGCTAGTATGTATAAATTTAGGGCTTGCGATTGTAATAGAGGTAGCATTGGGAGTGCTGGGGGTAGCTGAGAGCTGAGAGAGGATAGCTCTGAGGTTGGACAGATCGGAATGAGGATCTGAGACTGGTTTCATCGTATATGGCCATAACCAAGAAGGCCTTACAACCCGCCATGTTTGAAGCCAATTTGATGTTACCTAATAATAAAGCTGTTATTATTTGGTGATAGGTTTGTTGTGTTTTTTTGTTTTCCGTTGTGTTAACTCCTACTGCAAGGTTGGACATCTCCTTTGGGGATTTCTTTGGTATTGACTCCATCAAATGGTATCAGAGTTGGTTTGATCTTGCGGTGGTGTAAATCTTGGTGTCTGAACTTGCGAAGCTTCTGGGGAGTTGTTTGTGAGGTGGCAAAGTGTAGATCTGACTTGCATCAGCGAAGGGCTTGCGCAAGGTGGTCAAAAGGGATTTTCTATTGGAAGGTTGAGTTGTTGTGCTGATATGAGTGAGTTGCGGATTTCGGTGTGATAGATGTTGTTCTTGAGCTCATGAAATCCTAAAATGGTTTGTTAAGGGATGTCAGAATGTGGATCTCGCCCGCAATTGCAAAGGATTTGCGCGAGGATGTATCGGAAAGAGGATGTTATTGGTTATGAACCTAAGGAGATAAAACCCTTGAAGAATCTCGTTGTTAGTGAACAAATCGTCAAATCGAGGCAATTTGTGAAGATGTTCAGTAGATCAACAATTGTGAGGCAGCTGGAATCTTGCAATCAAATCGTTGATTCGAGGTAGTTGCACCTTGGGAGAGACGGGAAGAAGCTAATGAGAAAGGTTGACCAGTTGGTTGAAGATAGGGTCTTTAGCCAACTTGAGATGAAGCTGGAGGAGATTTTCGATAAGCTTGAGGAGATTAGGAGGTTGAATTGCAGTTGGCATTTACCGATCCAGAAGAGGATTGTTTGGCTTGTGAAAAGGCTTGTTCAAAGAAGGAAAAGGCAAGTTAAGGTGGTTGTTGAAAAGGACAAGCCTGAAGAGGTAAATACTGACCTTTTTGAGGTTGAGGTGGTAGATCGAGACGGTTTTAATGATCAGATGGTTGGGTCTGATGTGAAAATTGCAGAGCATCTTGTTGTTGGTAATGAGATTGCTGATTATGTGGAGGAGTTACATTTTTCTAAGGGTAATGTTGAGGATCTTAGTATTGATGAACTTGTTGATAGGGTTTTCATTGGAGATGATAATCCTATTCTTGATGAGGAGTTGCAGACTGGATTGTTCCAGTTGGATGTTGTTACTTGTGTTGCAGAATTGCAAATGGTGGTTAAGGATATAGAGGTGGTTGATGAAGAAGGTAGACATCTTAAATTCCTTGTTGCTGATAAGCTAATGGTGGAAGGTGATGAGTTGCATGATTTGTTTGTGAAGGAGAACACATATATGATGCATTGTGTTGAGGATGTTGATCAGTTTGTTTCTGCTAGTAGGTGTGTTGACTGGTTGGTTGTAGCGCAAAGGAATCAGAGGTTTGATTGGAGGAAGCAGAGGTTGTTTGTGTGCAGGTTTGTCTTCTTGCCTTTGAGGATTGGGAAACCGATGGTCAAGATGATGTTGTGTTCAAATTTTCTTGCGGCATCAAAGTCTGAGGCACACTTTTCTATCTACCCCAGGTGTTTGATGCAGGAGCATCTTGGGTTCCTGGTGATCTTACATCATCTTGGAGGAACTTCCTTGTGGTCTGATGAAGTTCCTTGTTTTCGGCAGTTTTCAGAGATTCTGTGTGCGGTCAATCTATGGAGATCTATGGCGTGTGCGATGAGAAGGTTTTGTTCCTTGCTATTCATGGAGGCTACGTCTATGATCACACCCCTTCAGGTGGTGTGGATTGTGAGATCTAGCATGTTCTTTGCCGACTAGTCTTGTTCTTCATGTCACCGATTTAGTTGTATCCACCGGTTAATTGTTGAGGATTGCGGTGGAGGTTTTCGATCGATGGAGCTGAATGGCATGGATTTCGAGTTGGACCTATGTGTGGCCGACTTGGTAGTTGGATCGTGCCTGGTGAATTAATTAATTGTTGTAATTTATTTGGGATCTAGGTCGACTTGGTCTAATATGTTTGTCTTGGGATATGTAATATCTTGAATGTCGATCTATGGTGGCTAGTATGTATAAATTTAAGGCTTGTGATTGTAATAGAGGTAGCACTGGGAGTGCTAGGGGTAGCAGAGAGCTGAGAGAGGATAGCTTTGAGGTTGGACAAATCAGAATGAGGATCTGAGTCTGGTTTCATTGTATATGGTCGTAACCAGGTAGGACTTATAGGTCGACATGTTTGAAGCCAATTTTATGTAATTTGATGTTACCTAATAATAAAGCTATTGCTATTCGGTGATGTCTTTGTTGTGTTTTTCTGTTTTCCGCTATGTTGACTCCTACTACAAGATTGGACATCTCCTTTGGGGATTTCTCCAGTCTTGACTGCATCACCATGCCATTGTAGTTTTTTCAAAAATGGTTTTCAGATTTATTTATGCACAAACTTCCCTTTTTTAGTTCATTATTAGATCTAGGAGAAGAAAAATAAATACATAGGAGGATTGGAAAATTCTAACTACCAAATTTAAACTTTGAATAAATTAAAATTGTTTTTAGTTAAAATTCTAAACACTATTTGAGGGTTTCTCTTTTAATTATACCCTAGCAAGGGTTCTATATAGAACATTGCCCTAAAATTTTGAAAACTATTGAGGGTTTGTCTTTTAATTATTCCCTACTGAGGTTTCAATATAGAATTTCAGGTTGGCCCTAAATAGGAGGTCGTGTTCCATGATGGTGGTACTTGCCTATTATCTTAGGACCAAGCATGTATATTTTTTTACATATACCCTCACTAGTAAAAGTAAAAAATTTGTTTATTCAATTATTAGAGGTTTTTTACTATGTTAGCCCCAGTTTCCGGGATAGGGGGATGAGGAAATGGGTATGCTGGACAAATTTTTTATGTGTGTATATATATATATATATATAGCAGTACTTGCCTATTATCTTAGGACCAAGTGTGTATATTTTTTACATATACCCTCATTGGTAAAAGTCTAAGTTGCCACGTTCGGATTCAGATATGGGTGGTATGACAAATTTTTGAAATGGGGATTGGGTTCGTTAGTACAAAAACATATATATAAATATACATACATATACAAATATATATATACATCTATATATATACTTATACATATACATCTATATATATAAATATACATATACATCTATATATAGTATATACACATATATACATCTATATACATACATACATATATATAGAGAGAGAGTTACCTAGGGATGCGTCCTTGACCTAAAAACCCTCGTCCGCATACGAAATATTTTCGGGACTTGGGGACAGCCAAGGGATGTCCCCCTGCCATACTAGAATTCTATAATTTCCTGGAAACATCCCCAAAACTTGAGGATGACACTGCCTGGAGCCGGGGACATACGGCCGTCCCTGGGACAGTTAGGGGACGTTTGGGACGACCCCAACTGTCCCCGGGAAGCCCACATGTCCCTGGCCAGGTAGCTATTTTAAAAAAAACTCACTTAGATTAAGAAAAAAAAACATTTTCTTTACGAGTATTGATAATGAATTCTTTTGGACAGCATATAGCAGTAGAATGGGCAAGTTAGTTGTAAAATGAACCAAAGTGCCACTACTACGCATAGAAAGAAAACATACAACTGTAGAATAATAGTATACAAATATAACTCTTTTCTAACAATGGGAATACATAAAACTGCATAGTATGCAATTGTATGTTTGCCCATTGTTAGAAAAGAGTTATACTATACAGTCATGCTACATGCTCAAAATTATACAACAGACTGTTTGCAAGGTGTTGGGAAAGTCTGAAAAGTGAAAAGTGCTTTACAGACCTGGAACTTGCATCTTTATGCCGTTTTGAGGCAATATATCAGCGCTGGGTTGGTTTTGGGTTGATTTGAGTCCTTTTTGGAAGATTTGGTGAATATTAGAGCTTGCATCAAGGTGCTATCTTGTTGTGACAGATCTATATCATGATCGGAACTGTATAGCAGACCTGTTCGTATTTAGATCAGTCCACTTACAATGTGTTGGAGGTCTAGTTTCAGGGGTGTAACTCCAATTTAGATCAATGGTGAATGTGGTCTAGAGTTAGAAGAGCATTGGGAGACATATATTTGATCCACTCTGTAGCAGTCCTTTCTCTAGTCAATATCAAACCTGCAACAATCAACTCCAACACAGTTTCCAAGGTATTTCATGTTGGTATTTCATAGGAATGTTATTTCATGTACCAGCACTACTGTGTGAATGATTATCTTCCAAAGCAATTGTAACGCTATAATGTGTACACAGATAATTTATATCAGACTTAAAAAGATAGTAGTGTATTTCAATTTGGAAGGCAGGTTATTATTCTTGTTGCTAGTGCTACTGATAGTGAATTCTGAATTATGTTCTAGGGTGCATTTCAATTTTGTATGTTATTTTCATTTTACATACATATTGACAATGAATTCCGAATTATGAATGCATATTGAGTATTGAGTACTGAAATGTTATATGTTAAGGAACTATGATGTTTAAATGGCATGCTTCATCCCTGTGTATATATGCAAATTTCCCTATATTTTATATAGCCATCCCCTTTGTCGTCCCCTTGCCTTCCCCAAACTTGGAAAAAAAATATGTTGCCCCAAAATCTCATCCCCCCATCCCCTGCCGTCCCCATCCCGAAAACTTGGGGTAACCTTGTATGTGTGTGTGTGTGTGTATATATATATATTATGATATATATTTATTATTATTATATAATATAGCATGTATAATATTATATTATGTATGTATGTATGTGTATATATATATTATTAATTATATAATAATATATGGATTGTAATAAGTGTATAATAAGAGATGGTTTGTGCCAAGAGATTGAGGTTGAAGAAGACATTGAATTGCATATGTGTGTCCAACGTCCCAAAGGAATTGTCGCTAGCAAAGGCAAAAGCCTACATATTTGGGCCATATAACCAATGGGGAGCCGAACAAAGTGGCTACCGCATGAAGATACTAGACAAGAATCACAAATAAAAAATTTAAAGCAATAGTGGATAAGGTACACAAATACGAGTCGCATATCGAAAGCAGTTATCACAAATATGAGTGTAAATCAATGAGAAAGCCCTAGCATGGCTAATGGTGTTGGATGCTACCTTTGTTCTTGAATGCTTGCAACCCTATGAACCTTGAACCTTATTTAAAACGTATCTAAACTAATGCAGAGAACACAACAAAAGACTAGGAAATGTGCTATTTCCTTCACAACTCCACAATCTTGGATTTGACACAAACCAACTTCTTTGACCTTGGGATATGATGTATATCAACCAAGGGATGATGACTAAACTCCTTACTTACTCCACTTCAATGCCCAAAGGGACTATGTAAACTCTTCCCAAAAGGTGATTTAGGGACGCAATCCCTATTCTAGACCAAATATGGAAATCTTCACCAGTAGCACCGGTCAATCAAACTAAAGGTTGGAACACCTTACTTAAGGTGTATGAACAGAGAATCAACCATCAAATTGATCCTACAACACCCACCACAATCCACACTCAACCTGACCTAGGAATCCTACTAGGTCTCTTCAAATGGCTTTTGGTGTGCAATTTCCCATTATCGATGAGACTAAAAAAACTAAGGGCAGATTCAAGTACCCTTTTGGATGCCTCTGAGATCCCCAAAGTCCCAAGGATCAACTCCACTCCAGCAGCACTCAACCCTCACAATGCTCACAGGCCTAATTGCCCAGATTAGGCTTGGATTACACTACAAGTGATCAAGGATGGGTACATAGAATCAGTGCAGGGTTTTGGAAACCTTTATCTACCTCCAAATGACTCAAATCCACCTTCTAACCGGTCTCTCCAATCAAATCAATTGTCTGCACACCACTTCATACAACCGACTGACTGAATACATAGGGATATTCAGCCTAGGGCTTGATGCAAAACCCCCAAGAACACCAAATCTCATACCGAGCCTTAGGAATCAGTAATAATACATTCCTAACTTGCATTTCCCAAGTGGCCATTGAATTCCACTAGTGAAATGGCAAGTTAGGCTTCCATTTGTGGAATAGAGCTGAATTAGGCTCTCCTGGACTGTCCTTGCAAATCTGATTATAACTTTTTCTATACAAAACCAAATGAAAGTAAATCAATTGCTTTGGAAAGTGGATTCACAGGGTCATCTGTTCATGTCATCAATTTGGTTTTCCCACTCCATACACGTCCCTACTAGACAGTTAAGTGCTCAAGAAATCTGGTGATTTTATTGAAATTGCATCAAAACTTCATATTACAATGTCTAACCTCTTGGAGAGGCTTGAACATGTTTAAATATGTTCAAATCCAAGTTCCAACCGGTCCATGAGCAGTTGTGACCGTTGGCAACTAAATTTGAACTTCTCGAGCAACTTTTACATCTTTCGCAACATTTCTTGCAATTTTGCATTTTTTGCAATTTCCCAAATCCAAATGACTTGGACTAAGGTCTAAACACCTAAACCTAATTAAATATACTCAAAATGATCCAAAATCATTGGAATCATGACCAAGACACCTAAAACACACAACATACCTAATCACACTTATCACCTAAAGACCTAAAATCCAAGTGGACTAAGGCATCCCAAGGCTTATAGGTGTGCCTTAGGGATCCTTGACCACACAAGTTGGATCAAAACATAAGAAGGATGATCTCAAGGATCCATCCTATTATTACAAAGAAAAAGACAAAAGAAAACATGAGGATCATCTTGGATGTTGTCTTGGGCGCCCTGCACCATACTCCTCAACACAAAAGGAACTCAAGTCTCTTGAGTTGGAATCTCCTCCAGATTGAATCCAACTTTCTTAATAGCTTCAGGGTTCAGCCAAGTGGCATCATCTAGGGGTTGATTTCTCCATTTGACTAGTTACTCATAATAAGTGCCCCTCCTTGTTTGTTTGCTCACCTTTTTGTCAAGAATGCTTTCTATATCTGGGTTTTCTTTAGGAACCACCCCTGTGAGATGTTCATCTGATTGTTCTCCTATATCCAAAGCATCAGTACTAGTACTTTTGTAACGATAGATATCAAAGACATTGAAAATAGGAGATAATGCAATATCAGTAGGTAAGTCAATTTTATAAGCATTATTGCCACATTTTTGAAGGACTTTGAAAGGTCCACGCTTCTTCATCATTAACTTGGTATACTTGTCTTTTGGCAAACTTTCCTTTTTAAGGTGAATCATCGCCATATCTCTGACCTTGAATTGAAGATCTCTTCTCTTCTTGTCTTCATGCTACTTGTATTTATCAGAAGTATTCCTTAGTTTGTCCTGAACTTGCTGATGGGCATCCTTCATGGCTTCTACAAAATCTTCAGCTTGTGCACTTCTCTTCTCCATACCCTTTATGTCTCTAAGTTCAAGGATTCCTCTAGGATGTCCTCCATACACAATCTAAAATGGTGTCAGACCTATGCTCCTATTTACAGAATCATTGTAGGACAATTCTTCCTGAGCCAACACACTCTCCCAACTAGTGCTATGTTGTTTTGTCAGACACCTCAATAATTTTCCAAGCGATTTGTTGATTACTTATGTCTAACCATCAGATTGAGGATGATATGCAAAAGACAGACATAAGTTTGTTCCTAGTTTCGTCCAAAGTGTTCTCCAAAAGTGGCCTAGGAATTTAGGATCCCTGTCAAAGATTATGGACAAGGGCAAACCATGCAATCTAACAACTTCTTTGAAGAATAACCCTACAATGTGAGAGGCATCATGTGTGGTACTACAAGGGATGAAGTGAGCCATTTTTTAAAACCTATCTACTACCACGTAGATGCTATCACAACCTGATCTAGTTCTAGGCAATCCTAGTACAAAATCCATACTTACGGGATCCCAAGGTTTAGAAGGAATGGGTAATGGAGTGTATAGGCCTGCATTAGAGGTGTGACCCTTAGCCTTTTGACACACCAAGCAACTTTCTACAAATCTTCTGACATCAGTCTGCAATCTTGGCCAGAAATAGTACCTCCTCACCTGCTCAAGTGTTTTGTCCATACCAAAATGCTCTGCCATGTTGCCACAATGTTTTTCTTTTATAATGTTCTCCCTCATAAATCCCTTGGGTATGCATAACTAACTGCCCTTAAAAAGTAGGCCTTCCTGCAACACAAAATCTGGAAAATCAGTGTGGTATTGTTCTGACTGCTCCATACAAACCTGATAAGCCTCCTTGAAATTTGCATCATTCTTATAATGTCTTTCATACAATGGATCCCAACACTCTCCAACTAGATTTCTTGCACTGTGAGGTTCCTTCTGCTTAAAGCATCTGCAACCTTGTTTGAGGTGCCTTTCTTGTGCTTGATGATGAATGTATAAGATTGAAGGTTCTCCATCCATTTAATGTGCCTATGATTCAACTTCTCCTTCCTGTTTAGGAAGCTAAGTGCATGGTTGTCAGTGCATACAATAAACTCCTTAGGCAATAAGTAACGCCTCCACTTCCTAAGTGACTGCACCATGGCATACAACTCAAGGTCATAGGTGGAATATTTTTGCTTAGCCTCATTTAATTTCTCACTAAAGAAGGCAATAGGCCTTCCTTCTTGGCTTAAGACTCCCCCAATAGCACTCTTACTTGCATCACACTCTAATGTAAAGACCTTGTGAAACTCAAGCAAAACTAATATAGGTAGTTTTGCAACCCTCTTTTTCAGATATTCAAAAGCATCATTGGCCTTATCATTCCAAACAAAATTGCATTTTCTACCACCCTTGATAGTATCTATCATTGGGGCACAAACACCACTGAAATTCCTTATAAATTTCCTATAAAAACTTGACAATCCATGAAAGCCTTTTACCTCTGATGTTGTCCCTGGTGTAGGCTAGTTGATGATAGCTTCAACTTTGGAGAGATCCGTCTTGAGGTTGTTGTGGGAGATCACAAAGCCCAAGAACACAAGCTCTGTCTGCAGAAATACACATTTTTCCAAATTAACCTTCAATTGCTCTTCATGGAGTCTCCTCAAGACTTGATCCAAGTGATCTAGATGCTCATCTCTGCTCCTGCTAAAAATCAGTATATCATCAAGGTAAACAACCACAAACTTATTAATGAAAGGTTTTATAATTTCATTCATAAGTCTCATAAAGGTGCTAGGGGCATTTGAGAGCCCAAATTGCATTACCAACCACTCATAGAGACCTTTTTTAGTCTTGAATGCAGTTTTCCACTCATCCCCCTCTCTTATTTTGATTTGATGATAACCACTTTTGAGATCCACCTTTGAGTAGTATTTTGCACCCCCTAGGCAATCCAATAGGTCTTCTATTCTTGGCATGGGAAACCTATATATAATAGTGATCCTATTGATTGCCCTAGAGTCTGTGCAAAGCCTCCATGTGTCTTCTTTCTTGGGTGCTAAGAGAGCAGGGACTGCACAAGGGCTTATACTCTTCCTAATAAACCCTTTGCTTAACAACTCCTCAATCTGTCTAGCTATCTCCTCATTCTGCTCTGGTGTCATCTTATATGCTGCCTTATAAGGTGGCCCCTGGTATAAGATCAATGCAATGGCTTACCTCCCTATGAGGTGGTAGTGTCTCGAATGTGCTGCCAGAGACCAGACCTTGATACTTGTTCAAGAGTTCTCTCACCTCTTTAGGACCAATCTCCCTATCTTGCATACTACCCTTGGGTTCCTTCATTTGTATCTTTTTGGGTCTGACTATCAAGGCAAAACATGGGGTATTCTCCTCCTTCACAGTCTGCATAAACTCCTTCTCTCCTACAAGCATGACAATACCCCCTACTAGTTTATCCTTTGCATCATCTTGGAGTGGTCTCATGGTGTACCTGATACCATCCTTGGTTATATGATACACATTTGTTTCACCCTTATTCCTAGCCTTCACATCATATTGCCAAGGCCTTCCAAGTAGAAGGTGGCATGCATCCATTCCACATATGTCACATAAAACTTTATCCTTATAGCCCCCCATGTTAAACTCTGCCCAAACTTGCTCACTGATCAAGGTATGTCTATCCTTAGTTAGCCATGAGGCCCTATAGGGGTATGGGTGTGGTATCCTTTGCAACTTGAGTTTATTTACCATTTCTAATGAAGCAATATTATCTGTGGAACAAGAATCAACAATCACCATACATACCTTGCCATTAACCTTGCATTGGGACTTGAACGGGGACTTTCCTTGTGGTGGCTCCTTGGTTATTGGGGTCTTCAAGAGGGTCCTCTGTATCATCAGATGCTCCCCTTGCTCAAGGTCTGCAGGTATAAAAGTGGAAGTGTGGTAGGAGCCCTTGAACTCATTTATGACACCCCTAAAATATCTTTTCTTCAAAGTGGCGAAAATTGGAGAGTTTGATAAATTTGGGCAATGTATCTCATCCTTCCCAAGTGAGTCATTAACACCATTTATTAGGGTCTTGACTTGGAAGGAGAAGGGAAGACTCTAGAGGCTTCCTCATTAATGATAGAACCAAATATTCTTAGGCTAGAGCCTTTTTAGGGGGATTTGGGAGGAAAGTGAAGGTTGTTCACCCACTCTCTACTCTTAGAGACACCTAGTTTTGGAGAAGGAGAAAAGCATAAAGGGAGAAAGCTTCTTCAACCCTTCATTTTCACCTTGAGCTTGGACTTAAGGTTGGGTTTCTTTAAGCACCTTGTAGAGTAATTATTTTGTGCTTGTAATAGCTTTAGGATGCTTTAATGGAGTTTCCATGTTATTTTGTTTCAAGTCCATGGGTTTCCATGGAGGTATGTGAGTTTGTGTTATTCTTGTGGGATTCATCAAGTCACAGTCACCCTTGGGAGGGAAGAGTAACCTTGATGGGGTGAAGGTTTAGTGGCTTCCATGATGTGCAGAGTCTCCCATGTGTGGAGGGATGTACATGGGTGGGCAAGTCCCCATGATGCCAACCATGCCAAGGGCATTTGGGGTAATAAGGAGAAGTTTGATGGCTTGTAGCCATGGATGTTTATATGTAAGTTTTGTAATGATGGAATGAGTGCCCATGTGTGGCCTATTCCAAGTATTGCAATTGTTTAGGTTGGCTATCTCCACATGTGTGAGCCCTCTTCACCCCTAGATTTAGGTCCTATTTTGTGACCTAGTAAACCTTGGATGGGAGTTTTATTGTTTGTGTCTTCTTGTTTGATCATGTTGAATCTTGTCACCTATTGGTTTCTGAAACCCCTAGCTCAGGGGTGGCCTTGAAAAGGCCTAGGTTGGGAGATGAGCCTCCATGGTCAACCTAAGTTTTTTTGCAGGTTCAAGAGGAGCTCTTGGATGGAACAACATAGTTTAGGAAGTCTGGTTCAAAAGTATTTCTTTAATGTATTCCTTGTAAATTTCTTCATAGGGGGGAGATGTAACTCCTTGAAATCTATGAATTACTAAAGTTGTAAAATGGTGGTATGGTTTATTGCTTGAATGAATAAAATATGGAAGGAAAGCTTATTATATCTCTTGTTGTTAATTTTGTCATATTCTTTCCCTTTCGTAAATTTCAATTTTAGCCATATTTCACTTAATTCAATTTATAGTAAAAGACTTTGTATAAAATTATATAAAATTTGAAGTTAGACCATTGTTAATCATAGTTAAAATAACTATTTTAAATCAACATGAGGTTGTGATAAGAATCCTAGTTATAAATTTAGTAAGATTCATTTTGAAGTTGGATAAAAAGGAACCTAACTTTTCTATTAAATTAGTACAAATACCTCACTTCCTTTGCATTTGGTTTTACCTATCAATTTTTACCTTATTTAGCATCAAATGTTATTTAAAAATATAAATGCACCTCTTCAAACCTTTGTATAGAAGGTAAAAATGATATTAAAATAGAATAAAAAAATCAAATAAATATCATGTTTCACATATTGAAACTAATCTAAAGTTGGTAGATTATGAGGTCACCTTATCATCTCATTAGGAGTTATTTTATCTTAAGTTTTCAGACTTATGTTATTTAAAAATTTGTAGTAAGATTTATTCCAATAAGAACTAAATATATATATTCAAATAATATATATATTTAATTGTTAGTATTAATAAACTATTTATCAAGGCATTTGATTATATATATATTTATATATTAAGATATGATTATATAAATATATATATAATCAAGTTTTATACTATAACTATACCCTTATTTTTAAAAGAAATTTATTCTTATATATTACTTTTTTTTTAAATATACATATATATGTATATAAAGAACTAAATTTTATATTTAGAAATACATTCAAAAAGAAACTTAGATAATTAAGTCTCTTTAAAATTAATCATTAAAAAAAAACAGTATATGTTCTAAACGTATATATATATATATACAAGTCTTAACACCTTTCTTTTTTTTTAAACCGAAACCCTCATTTTTATATATTAACGAAATTAAAAAGTTTCACGTGAAACCAAAAAAAATCGACCCAGCAAATGTGTTTACGCGCAGGGTTTTAGGGAAGTGTGGCCGAAGGCCTCACCTGTCCTCAGGTGCGGCCCTTGTAGCAACGCCATTGTGGATTCACAGTGGTGCTGCTGATGTGACCCATGACCCACTGTGGCAACACAGTGGGGGGTCGCGACAACGGCCACCACTATGAATACACAGTGATGGTGTCGCGGTGGTCGGCGTCGCTTCCCTCCACTCGCGCGCCCCCCGTTCATGGCTCGACTCCCCTACAAAAAAGCCCTAGTTTGGGGTTAGCGAAAAACGGAGATAAAAATACTAATATATTAATAAATTTCAAAAATTAGAAAGGTTAGCATGGCTAAAATAACACAGAGATATATATATATATTATTTTATTAATATATTTTGAAATTTAAAAGAATGGATTAGCATGTTAAAAGAAAATAATAAAACATGATCAGGAAATCTAAATAAATAATAATATACTTATAGAGATATGCTTTTGAAAAAAAGACAGTAAAAATAAACATGGAAAGACCATGTTATTTTTACTCAAGGGTAAATTTGGCTATTTATAGGATTCAAATCCTCTCCTAGATTTGATTTGGGAATTTAATAGCATTATGGATATCAAAACCTATAGGTTAAATACCATAGTTGCTTTTGTTGACTATTGGTATATCCTAGAGATTTCTATAAGTCTTCTAGAATTTGATTTTACCAAATTAACTTAAAGTAGTAAACTTATTTTAAATTTAGATTTAAGTTAAGGAGTAATTATTATTAGGCTCCTTAACTTAAGGATTTTTTAGTTAGAGTTTTGTTTAGGTAGCAATTTTAACCCCATTTCTATTTAATTGCTTCTTGACCTTAGAAGAAAGATTTTCTAGGAGATTTTTAAAAGAAGTAAATTTTAGGTTTGGACTAACTATTTAAAACAGTTTGGAGATCGTTCTATAACTCTAAGGCTTAATTAAAAATCGTAAGGCTCATTGGCTTTAGAGTTGTAATCAATTATTGGATTCCCATTAACGGATAAATTATTTAGCGACTTAACTAATCTTAATAGTTAAAATTAATAATTTATTGGGTTTTTAAAGTTCATTCTAGAGATTATTTAGCATCCCTTATTTGAATCGCAAAATCAATTAATTGTTATATTCTATATTGATGGCTTTTTAAGTATTCGATTCGTTTAGTGAATCTATTACAATAGATTTATCTAAATTAGACATATCATATATCCGTATTAGTTTTGAATTTCATTAGATTGATTAATTGTATAGTCTTATTAACATATTAAATTAACTAGGTTTAATCTATCTATTTTTCCATGTTTACATCTTATAACATCGCTAACCCTAGTTAGTCAGTCAGGCTCACTCCAATTAAATGACATTAGTTGACATTAGGGGGTTTGACCCATTTGCAGTTATTTGTCAAACCTAGTCAACTGGGTCTTTGATTTCACCTGACCTATTCTAATCTTACAGTGGTTAGCGTAGACTATAGTAAACATAGTGGTATATAAGCATATGATAGTAGTTTAACGTTAGGTTATAGAAAAAAAAATGTAGTTGTGTTTTGCTCTATTTTTGGGCATTACAAGTAGGAGGTCTCACTTTTGCAATCTTCTTCTTGGGTTAACTGCACCCTTCTTTCTCCTCCTTGTTTGTTAGACCCAAGTTTTTCAGGACATCTAAAGGACTAATGCCCAACCTAGTTGCATGTAAAGCACTTACAAGTGAAGACACTAGGTCCTCTTCCACCAAATCTTCCCCTACTGTTAGATCCTGCCTCTGAATGCACCTCTGCTACTTGATTTTGCTTTTGATTCTTGATTGCTAGACTCGCCTTGGGCTTTAGGGAATGATCCTCTCCCATTGAATCTACCTTTACCTTTGAAATTGTTTCCTCTACCCCTGCTATTTTGTTCTCCTTTTCTCTTTTTCTTCTACTCAACCCTTGGTGCCATTTGATAGTACTTGTGGACTATCTCAGGGTTAAACAAGTTGAGTTCATCCTGAATGCTAAACTTGAGCCCATTCAAATACCTAGCCAATTTTTGCTTCTCACTCTCTCGTATCTTTTCTTTGAGAGTCATCCTATGGAATTCTTTTGTATAGGCACCAACATCCATATCTCTTTGCCTTAGGTTTTGGAGTTTCTTGTGTAGAACAACCTCATAATCTTTAGGGACAAACTGCCTCTTGATTTCAATCACCATCCTTTTCCAAGTGATGATAGGGTTCCTTCCCTCTTCTACCCTCTCACTTTGTAAGAAGTTCCACCAACTGAGGGTTGGACCCTTCATCTTTGACTTAGCCAATTTCACCCTCTAGCTTTCAGTCACCTCATCACACTCAAAATAATTCTCCAATGCCTCAATCCAGTCCATACACTCCTCTCGATTCATTTTCCCAAAGAACATTGCTAGGTTAGTCTTGTCCTTCCTCCCAACCCTCTCAAGGGCTTCTAGGAGGGTTCTCTGATCGGCAGGTATCTCTGCCCTCTCATCCATGGGAGCCTCTTCTTATTCTTCAAACTCCTTTGCAACACCTTTTCCCTGGTTGCTCTTTAACTTCTCCAATTCTACTTCAAGCCTTCTGCTCCTCGCAAGTTGTTCTCTTACTATCTTTGCCAACTCTATGTTGGTGATCCTTGAGGAGATCTCTTCTCCCTCCTCGTCTTCTGATCGATCTCCCATGATTCAAATCTTTCCCAAGAATAGTCCTAGGGCTCTGATACCACTTGATGCAGAGAGCACAATAAGAAGACTAGGAAATGTGCTATTTCCTTCACAACTCCACAATCTTGGATTTGACACAAACCAACTTCTTTGACCTTGGGATATGATGTATATCAACCAAGGGATGATGACTAAACTCCTTACTTACTCCACTTCAATGCCCAAAGGGACTATGTAAACTCTTCCCAAAAGGTGACTTTGGGACACAGTCCCTATTCTAAACCAAATATGGAAATCTTCACCAGTAGCACCGGTCAATCAAACTAAAGGTTGCAACACCTTAAGGTGTATGAAAAGAGAATCAACCATAAAATTGATCCTACAACACCCACCACAATCCACACTCAACCTGACCTAGGAATCCTACTAGGTCTCTTCAAATGGCTTATGGTGTGCAATTTCCCACTATGGATGAGACTAAACAAACTAACACCAAATTCAAGTACCTTTTTGGATGCCTCTGAGATCTCCAAAGTCTCAAGGACCAACTCCACTCTAGCATCACTCAACCCTCACAATGCTCAAAGGCCTAATTGCCCAGATTAGGCTTGGATTACACTACAAGTGATCAAGGATGGGTACATAGAATTAGTGCAGGGTTTTGGAAACCTTTATCTACCTCCAAATGACTCAAATCCACCTTCTAACCGGTCTCTCCAATCAAATCAATTGTCTGCACACCACTTCATACAACCGACTGACTGAATACATAGGGATATTCAGCCTAGGGCTTGAGGCAAAACCCCCCAGAACACCAAATCTCATACTGAGCCTTAGGAATCAGTAATAATACATTCCTAACTTGCATTTCCCAAGTGGTCATTGAATTCCACTGGTGAAATGGCAAGTTAGGCTTCCATTTGTGGAACAGGCCTGAATTAGGCTCTCTATTGGACTGTCCCTACAAATCTGATTATAACTTTCGCTATACAAAACCAAATGAAACTAAATCAATTGCTTTGGAAAGTGGATTCACAGGGTCATCTGTTCATGTCATCAATTTGGTTTTCCCACTCCGTACACATATGTACCAAACAGTTAAGTGCTCAGGAAATCTGGTGATTTTATTGAAATTGCATCAAAACTTCAAATTACAATGTCTAACCTCTTGGAGAGGCTTAAACATGCTTAAATATGTTCAAATCCAAGTTCCAACCGGTCCATGAGTAGTTGGACAGTTGGCAACTAAATTTGAACTTCTCGAGCAACTTTTACATCTTTCACAACATTTCTTGCAATTTTGCATTTTTTGCAATTTCCCAAATCCAAATGACTTGGACTAAGGTCTAAACACCTAAACCTGATTAAATATACTCAAAATGATCCAAAATCATTGGAATCATGACCAAGACACCTAAAACACACAACATACCTAATCACACTTATCACCTAAAGACCTAAAATCCAAGTGGACTAAGGCATCCCAAGGCTTATATGTGTGCCTTAGGGATCCTTGACCACACAAGTTGGATCAAAACATAAGAAGGGTGATCTCAAGGATCCATCATTTTATTACAAAGCAAAACACAAAAGAAAACATAAGGATCATCTTGGATGTTGCCCTGGGTGCCTTGCACCATAAACCTAGTGCGAGCAGGACCCAAATTCGGACATAAACCCTACAAACCCAGTCACATAGGTAAAAGTAAAATTTTTGTTTATTCAATTATTAGGGGTTTCTAACTATGTTACCCCAGGTTTCCAAGGGGGGGATGAGGAAACGGGTTTGCGCAAAGAATTTTTTTTTCCCGAAGCAAGGGACGGAAAATATATATATAGGGAAATCTGAAATCTCAAATATATTCATAAATAATATAACATTGTAACAATTATTATAGCAACATAATAACATTAATAAATCTAAAATTAGTGGTCATTCGTCGATTCATAATAGAACATAGCATCATATGAATTAAACGAGTTCAATTTTGAATATCCGACATTCATAGATATAATTCATTGGAGCAGTAAAAAGTATCGTATCATTATATCAAAATGCACAAAGGCTGCCAGTTTCAACAAAATGAAAAAGTATCATGTCATATATCAAGCTTCAATTATCATTGCATCAATGTATCATATAATGTCGAAATACACAAAGTCTCAAAGTCAAAATGAAAACAAAGATAGTATGTTGTTTCCCGTAATCCTGATCCATATCATGTCACTACCATTATCAGTCAAAGCCTCAAAGGTTGCATCATCCAACGGAATGCCAAGCAATCCTTTCAATGTGTCATCCTCATCGACCTGGGTGGTATCCTCGGGATTAATATCCCACCGTAAAGTTAGAGTCTATTAATACTCTGGAGTTTTACAATTCGTAAGTCGCAGAGCACTGTGCACAACCGCTAACTTCTCCACTCGTCTAGAGGTAAGCCTGTTCCTCTTGACAGAGTGGATAAAGCCATATGTAGACCAATTCCTCTCTGCAGTAGAGGAACTAGCAAAGCCTCCTTGGGTAATCTATAACACTCTAACTTTGCATCCTGCTTTAGAGTTTTACAATTTTAACTCCTTTGCCCCAAACACCCAAGAAATGAGACTACACCCTTGTGTAGCTCCCTCTAATTTCACTTTCGCATATACGACAAATATACAACCTACTTCCTCCTGAATTTTTCTTTTTGACATCTATTGGATAAACAAAGCAAAATAGAGGTTTTTTTTGGACAAAAGATTATACCTATTCTGCAGCATGGATGCAGTAGAGATAGAACACCATTTAATCATGGACAGCCCAGCATACAATGACATCCGTTTTGGATATGTGGATATTTTAGAGGCGGGCAGCTTAAGTTCTCTATCAAAATCCTGGTGATCAAAATCCACCGTCAAAGAGCAGATTTGAAGAAGAGGGTACAGCTTGATTAAGGTTCTTAGCACCCTAGTCTTGGGGTGTGTGCTAGTTAGTGGGTACCACGGGCTGCTTTGGCCTCATGATAATTATTTAAAATCTTTCATTCATTCATTCATTTGGGGTTAGAAGGGCATTGTGCAAACTTTTTTAAGACAGTTGAAGGGATTTCAAATTTGTTAGGTTCACGTTTTGCTTCAACTCCAACACTTCCATTGCCACGCCCAATTGCAACTTCTTCCCCTTGCCATTCTTCATCACTACCACCACTATAACTGCTGCTGCTCATGTTTAATGAGTGTAATGCGAGCTCAAAATACTGAAATATAAGAGAAAAAAATAAAAATCGGACTTTTTTTTCTTGAAACTATGAAAAAAATTGTAAATCAAAACCAAATATGAAAGCATGTACTTACCTTCAATGCTCCAACTCCTCCAGATGCTCCTTGAAGCCCTGCTGTTGCCTCTTTTTCTTCTCTTCTTCAAACCCTCCTCTTTTGCTCTCTTCTAAATGAATATGAAATGAATGAGATTTTAAAAAGTTGCAAATAAATTAAAAAAATGACTTGCTTCAGGCCTGCCGCCGCTGGAAACGGCGGTCTGTCCCCGGGACAGTCAGGGGACGGTCGTCCCCAGCCGTCCAGGGTACAGTCAATGGTTTCGAACTTTCGAGGATTAGTGTTGACCTTTTTCGAGTTTCCGGGACGGTTTCCAATTTCTTTTGCATGACCCTGGACAGCTTGGAAATGTTTCCGGCCATCCCCCTCCCCAAAACCATTTCCATTTCTGGTACTTGAGCATTTAGGGTGGAAACGCATTTTCGAGTAACACTGGTTTTTAACTTATTCATATATTATGTTTATTTCTTAATCCTTGTGCACTATATTTGATATCAAATTGCAAAACCAAAAATTAATCATTAACAAATATAATATTCATGTTTTAGGCAGCCTAGTTTTGCCAATTTTTTACATTTAAAACCTAGCTAAAGCTGAATTCCATTTACACTTTTGCCATGCTGTGTCAATGCCATGTAAATGGAATGCTACCATCTAAGGTTCCTATAGAGGGAAACTTGCTAAAATTAGTCCTTCGGTGCTGTTAAGAAAACTTAGGATCCTTTTCTAAGCAAGGTGTCCAACGGAGGTATCTTGGATTCCCAATTCTGAGGACAGGTGATTCTGAACAAGTGTAATGTTGGACAAACTGGAATATTTTGGTTATGTACCCACAAAGGAGAGCTAGCTAAAATTTCTTGGCAGGTAAGGATCAGGAAATTAAGGAGCCTTTTCAAAGCAAAAAGTTCCCTGGTTTTAAATTTCTTTTCTATTAAAAAATCTTAAGTGGAACTGAGAAATTTGGAAATTGTCAGATGGCCGCACACTTTTGTCTTCACTCCCCTTTTTACTTTCCCTTTCAATTTTTACCTCTAAACTTAGTAATTCAGAAAAATCAATAGATTGGTAATTAGTAATTACTTAAAATAAAAAGGAAAAAATTCAAAAGATAGGTAGTCCACAGAATAAGCAGGTAAAAAAATATCATGAGCTCACTACCCGCAAAAATATCTAAAAAGTTTGAGCAGTGGCTCCCAGAATAATTAGCTAACCGCCTGTATGCAGGCAGATGAAGCTTTCACAACCTCCTTCCCAAGACCAGCTTTGCAGCACATAAGTGGATCTCCTCTTTTACAAGGAAAGACTCATTTTAATGATGTAGCTGCATTTTACTTTTAATTTTTACATGGTACTGCACTCAGTGTAAAAATAGATACCTGGGGCACTTCCATGGGACCATATTCGAAGATATTGGAGCAACTTCCATGCTTTTGTAAGGTTTTTTTATATTTTATTTTTTCAGAAAAAACGTTTGTTCAAGTGTCAGAGACTCAAAAGTGAGGAACTTGAACTTTCCTAGATCACCATAGATATTTTTAGGTTATTTATTTGCCAGGTAGCACCCATTCCTGATGTAGTTCTTTTTCAATTTCTACAAAATATTATAAAACAAAGTCTCCATTCTTATTTTCCTTAAAAATGTGGTAGCCAATCGGCGCTTTTTGATTGGCACTAGACCATGTTCACACAAACTGACTTAAATTCTGAGCAACAACAGCTAAAACAAATTAGAAGCACCCCTTCCAAAGCCAAAATTGGACATCCCGAAGGTGATCTCCAGCCAAGCCAAAAATGCTCATGCGCAAATGCAGTCACCCTATTTGAGTGGCTCAAAAAGATAAACAGGCGCCAAAAACGAAAAAAATTAAAGAAATAAATAAGCTTTCACCAGCAGTACAAATAATCTTGAAGTGTGGTTTGCCTGCCTGGGACTCTGGTTCGGACAGGGTTCGAACTGGTTCCTGGTTCGGGTCTGGTCTGCCTGTGGGTTCAGACAGAGTTCAAACTTCAAACCCAAGCAGTCTGGTTCATCCAGGCTGAACCCAGGTCGAACCAGGGCAGGCCTAGGCAGACCAAGTGCGATCCAGGTACATTTCCACTCAGAAACATTCTATAATTTAGTGCGGGGAAACAATTATTACAGAATTTGAATAAGATCTTTAACATTACAAAACAAAATTTGCTTGAGTTCAGATATTTATAAAATCAAATTAAACTAGCCCTCAAGATTTCTTCCAATGAAATTTTTATATCCAATTGCTGATAATGACCCCTGTCCAATTAATTGCAAGCTCTCTATAGTGATAAATTATATTTTAAACATTAAACAATATCTTCAATAGGTGAAGGGAGATTCAAGCTACTATTTTAACATTTTTCAAGTAGGATGTTAATTACAAACAAACAAGCTCTCTGTACAATGAAAAAGTAATAAGCATTTGAGGACTTGGACAGCAAGAATGTAATTGGTGCAGCTGATCCCATTGGCATTGGCACTGTTTGTGAATCAACTAAAGCATCTGATGATGAAGAAGAAGATGATGAAGATTTAGATAATCCATTAAATGATTGAAACTTACTATAAAGTTCCAATAGTTGAAAGTCAAAACAATGACACTAGAACTCAATATTATTATTTTATAATTTTGATGTTGATATGATACTATGATTACAAGTTTGTGGTGTTTTTGTTGTTATTATGATACTATGCAACATTCTAAACTTAATTCATGCTTCTAGGCTGCATTCGTGTGTGTGTGTAATTTTTACATGTTTTTGTACTAACGAACCCAAACCTGAACAGGCAACTCAGCAAATAATGCAGAAATTTTTTATTTTTTTAAATGCCTACTTTACCAAAAATAGATCTAATGCTAAAGAGACGCATAGAAGACTTGTACTCAAATCCAGATTTCCCAACATAGCCTGAATCTGCATTTAGGGTTTAACCCAGCCCTGCCCTCATCCAGTTGACAAGGCAGATATTGCAGCTTACCCCATAAACTATATTTCAACTTCAGGAATTGCACATTACAACTCTCATGTGGTTGACAATATAGAATATCTCAACTTCATGCAAAGCCCAGCTCTTAAAAAATCATGTGCCAGCTAGAAGTCTAGAACTCCTGTCTGCAATTCCGAACACATCCAGAACCGACTTAAAGCCTGCATTTAACCAGCCCTGCCCTCATCTTGTTGACAAGGAAGATATTGCAGCTTACTGCATAAACTATATTTCAACTTCAGGCATTGCAGTGTGCAACCTGCTGTGGTAGAAAATATAGAATATCTCAAATTATGCAAAAACCAGTGCTTAAAAATCATGTGCCAGCTAGATGTCTAGAACTCACGTCTGCAATTCCTAACACAACCAGAACCAACTTAAAACCTCCATTTACCCAGCATTTACCCAACCCTGCGCATCCTGTTGAAAAGGCAGATATTGCAGCTTACTGAATAAACTATATTTCAACTTCAGGCATTGCACATTACAACCCCGATGTAGTTGACAATATAGAATTTCTCAACTCCATCCAAAAACCAGCTCTTAAAAACCATGTGCCAGTTGGAAGTATAGAACTTAAGTCTTATATCTGCAATTGCTAACACAAACAGAACCAACTTAAAACCTGCATTTACCCAGCCCTGCCCTCATCCTGTTGACAATATAGAATATCTGAACTTCATGTAAAACCCAGCTCTTCAAAAATCATGAGTCCGCTAGAAGTCTAGAGCTCATGTCTGCAATTCCCAACACAACCAGAACCGACTTAACCAAACGCAAAACTAGTACTGTTGAAAATTCAGACTGTTTTAACATCGTGTATAATCTGCCACACCTTTCACGATATTGAGAATGAATTGACCATCTAAGACCAAACCCACAATTCCCAACGCAGACCGGACCCTTGTTCAACCAACACGACCTGAATCCACAGTACACCTACCCAGCCCAAACCCACCTTAAACCTACACAGCATTAGTACTCTTAAGCTTTGCACCATATTTGAACAGCGTACATTACCATCCACGTCCATAATTCAGTTGAAAACCTCGTATATATCCCCTCTACCGCTGGCCTGGTATTTTCCAGTCTGGAAGAAACAACCACTAAATATAGAAAAGACAGATATAAACCAAGAACAGGGCAAGTGCTCCCTAATTCATGAGGCACCCAAAACAAAAATGAGCGTGGGCAACAACGCAAAATAACAAGCAAATACAAATATTAAAAGATCCTATAGACTCCCCCAAAAAACAGTATAATCGATCCACATTTTTGTTTTTCTTATGATTTCTCAATGAAAGTTCACAGAAAATGGCAAATATGGATGCACTGAGTACATAATTTAATTTTTCCAATTCCCAATTTAAGTTCATAGCAAAAAATAATCAAGTTCACCCAGAGGCGGGATACTTGAACCGCACCCTTATTATCTCGGCAAACCCCAAAGAAACCCAATCTACAGTTAGCTGTCCTCAAATGAACAAGACACAAACACACATAATTCACGGTAGGGTGGCATTCAAAAGAGTCATACACAACAGGCACAAAAAGCTCCAATTCCTCGTTTTAGTATTCTTAAAACTACAAGACACATATACAGACACAATTCACAGTGGCGTTCCTTCTGAAATGCAAGCCAGATATTCATACTTAAACAGAAGTGGCAAAAATTCAAACAACAAACAAATAAAATTATCAATCACAGAAGACCACAACGTACCACTCCCAGACGATCAGACTAAAGTCGCAATTGCAAAATTTGACAAAACAACAAACCCATTCACTTGTAATTTAGCGAAGAGCACAGCTTACTAGGTACAGCAGGCCCATTTGTTTGCATGGGTTCGTCATCTGGTTTAGCCAAGAGGGCATCAAGAGCAACATCTGCAGCAGCATTTTCAGCTTCTTTCAAAGTCCTAAAGCGCCCAGGAGTATGGAAGGTGAGCCCGCAGAAACTAACAGAGGCCGAGAATTGAGGAGCATTTTCTGCGCCATCTTTGAAAAATAAAAATGTGGGCAAGCTTCTATACTCCTCCTGCACTATTTCTTGTATCTTGTTCTTCGATAGCATCTTCACAAACTCTTCAAATCAGAAAAAATACATGAACCAGCTACAAAGGTAGAACAGTTTGTTTTCCTCCTACGTTTCCATTATTGAGCGTGTGTGTGCACCCAAAGTGCATGCATCGAAGTTAAAAACATGGAAAAGGATTCCTTCTTTCATGTTGGTTTGCTACGTGGCAGAGGGATAATGAAATAAATAGGCATTAGTGGAAGGTGGAAGGGAGAGAAATCTTGGAACAAGATGCCGCCATTTTTGCCACTCCCATCGTACACTTCAAACATGTACCAATAAGACATACAATGAATGCATCTCGTAATAATAATTTTATCAAAGTACATGTTTATATCGAGAGAAGCACAGCAATTAACGCACACTGGGTGATGGTACGGGTCTTGTAATCGCGCGATGAGTGCAATGAGGTTTGGAAGGCATGGCTATTCTTTTTCCCTACGCAGCTCCATGGTTTGAATAGTAGTCTGGTTTATATAATTGATGATAATTGAATATAAGAAATCTAATAACTAGAAAAAACAAGAGCTGTGTACAGCACGAGTTCCTGCCTTATGTAAAGAAATAAGATAAGTATGAAGTAATAATGTAATTGACTTTGGAGCATGGTAGAAATTTGTGTCATAACATATAATAACTTCTTATGTCAAAAATGAGAAGAAAGGAAAAACATATCTGATAACATATAGTGGGTGCTAATAATATGAACAAGTTAGGATCTTTACTTGTTTGGCAAAAATATTAATTGCCAAATAAAATTTGACTCTTCAATGTCATACCAATTGGTTAAATATAATCATGACTCATCTAAGAAAATTAACAAGGACAAATTAATATATCAGATAACTTTGTGATCATTGATGTGATCACATCTAGTAGAATTTTGTTCTTTTGTCAATGAAACTAACCTTGAAACAAGAATCCTTACAACATGATCAACAAAGACATCTTTATGAAAGATAAAGAAAACAAATCATGATAACATAGAATAATGATAATAAGACAAGAATTTTCAACCAACATTTCATCTCAAAAAATGCCAATTTAGAATCCATGCAATTTTAAACCTTGATGAGATTATAATTACAACTTAACAATAAGAAGACAAAGGGCTTGTTTCCTAATTAATATGAAGTACCAAGAAATATTCATAAATTACGAAGCAACAAATTTTAACAAGAACAAATATCTTCCTTATTAGCACAACAAGGTATATATAAAATCATACGTGATAATCACGATGCCTTGAAAATTGTAATATATGAAGGAAGAAAAATTAATGTAGCTTCATTAGCATTTTCTTTGTATCCACTGCACATATACTTTTTTTAACATCAACATCTAATGTTTCAATGACTAATAGTTAGGGTTAGAGAGTAGCAAGCCATTATGCATGTTACATTTCACAATGTCATCCTTAGTTTGTATTATGCATTGCAAAAAGGCTCATATGCAAAGGTTGTTGTTTTTGCACATGCGATGCATTGCACACTACTGGCGGTTGAGGGTTGTGCCAATGACGTTGGTTGGTGGCCTAAGGTGCATAGGAGTTGATACGATGCTAGGTAAGCATTTTTTGGTTTTAGTGTGATCAACTATAATTCAAATGAGGATTTAAGTATGGATTCATAATTGTCATTGATTTTTAATGTAATTGTGGTTATGTTTTGGAGATTCAATTGTTTCATTGCTTACCTAGATATTGCAAGAAAAAAGATTTTGGAGAGAGGCCCTTGTAGATCCATCATTGAGGTCGTCAATGAAAGTGGATGGTGTTGATTTAATGATGTTTGAGCCCCTTGTCCTGCTACGAACAACATTATTTAGTAGGAGTAATGGTGTTTTTGTTGATGCAAGGATTTGTTGCAATGTTGCATAAGCAATTAACGTGTAGTTTGGTACTATGACTTGTAAATAGAAGAATTGTGTTAGTTAGTCTATAAAGGAATTTTATTATATAAAAAGCATAAAATTTAGTTTGATATTTGGTGGGAATAGCTTACAAAAGCTTCCTAACAAGGATTCTCCATTTTTGACATGGAGTTGACATTCATTTGGTGCTTGGTTATGTGTTGCCACTATGACACCCAATGTTCCAATTGAGTAGTTGCTTGGAGAGTGGATAATTTCACATATAGTCATGTCAGGCATGAGTTTTTGTTGCTTGTAGACTTTATCAATGGTTTGAATCTTTGTCTTTGCAGTAAGCTGGAGGCAATAATCAACATCACCTCTTTCATATTGTGTTTTTTTCTCTATTACAAAATTTGTTATGCAGACACTTGCACTGGGCAAGAGATGGGTAAGGAACGTATCAATTAATGGGTTGGTTATATTTGTTGTAATAGTCATTTGGTCATGTGTGTCCACGAGATCATGCACTATCTACGCTTTTGTTGGGCTTGCAGGGTTTTTGGCATGAGCAAGACTTTAAGTTATAAGCACATCACCTTCAAAGGCAAACTGTGTTGTATAGATTTCAATTATGTTGGATGTGTGTTGTGCTTCCAACTTTAATCTGTGATGAGGCAAGATTTTATATTTTAGATAATGCAATAAAGTGAAAGCTCATGGAAATAGTCTAAAAGTCTAAAATAATTATTGCCTTTTTATTTGTTTCTTATCATCAGAGTTGTTGTCATCTTCTAGGGGGTTTTCTTGTAGAGTGGAGGATATGAATAGAGCTTTGAAAAATGCATTAAAAAAATTAGTACAACAATTGAATATGGAATAAAAAATACTCCCAATATCTTATTTAATGATCATGTTGTAGTACATACCTTTTAAAAAATAAATTCTATACAATATAACATTCATATTGCTAATAATTCAAACTTAGTGAATCTTGAAATCCTAAAATTTTGAGAAGAATTTGCTTCTGGTAGCTCAACTAATCAACGAATGCTATATTACGCCCATGAGGCTTAAACCATTTTGAACTTTCTTATATGTATGTGGTAAGTTCTTAATAAATAAATAAAATTAATAGCTACCTATAATGTCTTTTGAATTTTATTTATGTTTGAGATATCGCAATCATTGAATTGTTAATTCCACCATTTCGGTACAATTTTCATGAGTCATCTGCATTTCTTGCTTCATTCAAAATACACTTGCAATGAATGAGCATCTGAGTTTCTAGTTCTTTTAATTTTCAAGCAATATCTTACCTCTCAAAGACTTTATTTATTTATTGTGAACTCCAATACAATTGTTTAGAAACTAATTTTTTGAATGAAGGAAATTTGATGGAAAAAGTCTGAAGGATTATGTGGCACTTGAATTGACATCTATTAAAGCTGAACATGATGCAACTATTCATGAGAGGAATAAAGCAATTGTAGAATCAAAAATTGTTATTGCAGATAGGGATACAACTTATGAAGAGAGGGATGTTGCTATTGCTCAACAAGTATCGCATGCCTTGTTGTAGAAGACATTCCAAAAAACATGAGAACATAGATATTGAAGTAGACACTAAAAGGGTGAATCTGGACATGTCATTGCCACACTACATTGGTTCCTAGTGCATGAATGGGCAAGAAAACAAGTTTATATATATGTTTTTGGGAACCCAACAATGCATGGTTGTTCCATCACCCAGATCCATAAGTTTTGAATTCAATCTAGTGTTTAAAAAGGATATACAATAATGTCAGTCTCTAAAATCTATGAAAATAAAGCAACCTTCCATTGTGCAGAGACAAGAATTTAAAGTGATTGTGCTTTTATTACAAAAGATGGAATCTACATTGTGCTGAGAGTCAATGCATAAGAAACAGACATATTTCCTTGATATTAGAATCTCAATCGATAGGAGGGCATTCATGGTTCATTGAGAAAATCCTCCAAAGAATCCTGAAATTGCCAATCCAAAAATAGTAGAAACTTGGAATGTTTTGGGCTCGCCAAACCAAACGAGACACGCTAATTAATATTTAGTCATCGAACCACACTATTACATTAAAAGAAAGAAAAAGACTAGTGAAAGGCTAAAACTATGTGAAATTTTTTCCATTTACTTTACCAAAGTAACTTATCAAGTCATTTTCTCAACAAAAATAAATAAAATTATATTATTCGAACTTGAGCTGAAATACAAAACTTTAAAACCCTAAATAAAGTTCCTTGGCCTACGAAAAGCTTCTATTTTTTTTTTAAAGTAAAACCCTCATAGAGTTTTCAGGGTGTCCACAATCTGCAACTCTGCAAGCTGCTAGAGACTCCTAGATTTTGTTGTTGGAGCTAGCATCAAACTTACACTTTCCTTAACATAGCAATGACAAAAAGAAAATAACAAATACAGTGAGAAGTATTCATTGATAGAAAATAAGAAAATTTAGAAAGCCAAGGTTACCCCAAAACTCCATTTTGTTCTTCTTTAATTTGACTAAAGGAGACAAAACACACCAAAAATCTTATCAATAACGAACGTGAAATTTAGGGTTGAGAAAAACTGCAGGAGTTTTCTTGGGCAGAAGAAAAGCAAGGATAACAATGACCCAATTCTCAAAGTTGTTGCTGATATTCTATTTGATTTGGGTAAGTCTTTTATTCATTGCTTCTTATTGTTGTTTATGGAAAAATCTATTCACGCGCAACTGTGATTGTTAGGAGGGAATTTTTTTTCAATAACCAACAGAAAATGTAATAGAAAAATGGGCCTTTATAATCCCCATTCATTCATTCATTTCTTAGAAAACAACACAAAATCTACAATGTTGGGCAAACAATAAAAGAGAAACAACAATTTCTGCAACCCTAAAACACACATATTCTGGTGCAACTCAGTAGCAAATCCATGGGGGCTATCATTCATCACCAAAATATAGAGAAAAGAAAAATATGAGGCAAAGGCTACGAGTGTAAACATATGTCCAAATGTAGTAGCAAAAAGAAGGAACCCATTTTTATAATTACAGAAATATAGCTCTCTATACCACTAAAATCACAATAAAGAAAAGAAGAAAGAGATTTTTTTAAATGCCATAAATTGGAGAAAAATGTCAGTATCATGGAGAAAGAAATAATTTTTTCAAACTCTACCATCTAAAAGAAGCACGAAAACTACTCCTCATAGCTGGTATGGTATGAAATACTTAATTTACATGCTATATTCACAAAGTATGCAGCAACAAAGCAACAAACCTGTAAACTATGAAAGTGAAAAACCCGAGGAAAGCAGGAAAGGAAGGCACTGGCTAAATGGCTGATTATTTGCACCGTTTATAGCCAATGGCGTTACTTCTGTCTTTGTCAGAGAAAAGTACATCCACCGAAAACTGACACTCTCTGTATTAAGGTGCATTCATTTATCAGTCCCCGCTTGTATAGGCGATGACTAATGTTTTCACTCCAACATACTGCAATTAATCATTTCTCAGAAATCGTGCGAATAAAAATATCAATCTTTTAAATTATGGTTTACACTGTTTCAATTTTATATATATATAAATTTTAACCAAGAAGCAAGGAGATGGGTAAAACTATTTCCTTAATATTTAATGTACTATATTTATTATAGAAATTTCTATTATCTATATTAAATAATCTTATATTATTTATAAATATTAGTAAAATATATTATTTACATATCATAGATATTTATTATTTATTTAATATTAATATGAATATTATAAAATATATATGATAAAAAAATTAATAATTAAAATTATTTTATTATATATATATATTGAATAAAAATTTAAAATATAATTATAATAATATTATATTAAAAATATATTTAATAAAATATAATAATTATAGTTATATGCATAAGGAGTTCTCGTGTTTTATCTTGTGAACATAATATTAATATAAGTGTGTGTCCATTTATGCTTTTAGCATTGTATATATATGGTTTATTTTGCAGAATATAGTGGACTACTTTGTTACATTATAGTAAAATTTATTAAAAAAAAATTAATTAAATGGTATTTATTTATATTAATTTTTTAAAATTTAAAGATAAGTATATTAATAGTAAATAAATTAAAGATATATTATTCAATTGACTATGTTTTATAGTTTAGATTATTTAAATAATAATATAGATCTATTTACCATTAAATTATTTATTATATTTGTTAAATGATCTTAAATTATTATTTAAATTAAATATATATATTTATTGTTGTATGTTACATATAGTGTCCTATCACTGTCAAGTCTTCTATTTAGTTTTGTTAGTTTCTCACTAATCTACTTAAATAATGTCTTAAATAATTGTAAGAAACCCTTTGACCATGATTAATTATACACAAAATTAGATGTATTACTAGAAAAAAGGATTTGTGAAAATATTTTTGAATATGTGCACAAACCAAATCATCTCCAACTTCATCTAGACTCAATGAAAATAAATGACTTCACTAATCTTAACACTTAAAAATTTGTTTGCAAAAGTATTAAGAGTTAGTTTCAATTGCTCTCCTTTGCTCTTTTTACTTCTTAAATTTTTATAATCCATTTTAATTTAAAATACTAATATTTCAATATTTTGATATTAAGAGAAAATAATATATAAAGGTTAGATTGTGCTATATTATTAAATTAAATATATAAAATGTACAAATAATAAAGTAATTAGATTTAACTAAAAATTTCTTCTTTTTTATGTTTATATTAAATGTTTTAATTAATAAATTTTGCATATAATTTTAAATTGTTTACAAAAGTCTAAATTCTATAAAATTAAAAATGTAGGACTTATTGATATTTATTCTTATATTTGGAAATATGTTCTTTTATAAAATTAATAATAACAAATAAATATACTTTAAAAATAAATGAAAAAAAATTATATTTGAAAAAAGAAAACATCATAATTTTAAATTGTTTACAAAAGTCTAAATTCTATAAAATTTAAAATGTAAGACTTATTGATATTTATTCTTATATTTGGAAATATATTCTTTTATAAAATTAATAATAACAAATAAATATACTTTAAAAATAAATGAAAAAAATATATATTTGGAAAAAGAAAACATCATGCACTTCATTTTTGTAATCTTCAAAGAAAATTAAAAAAATCAATTGACAAAATTTATGTTCAAATTAACACATTTTATAAACTCTCACTAATTATTTTTAAAAAAAAATTAAATTATTTTATAATTTTAAATATTACTTTACATATTAATTATTACATTAAAATGTTAATTCAATAAAATGTAATGAAAAAATCGCGGCTTAATATAGACACTAAAATAAATGACTCTGCCTTGAGTGTCAGTTTTTAGCATAAGTACTTTTCCATTTAATTCACCCCGTACATACATCCCGAGGAAATGATGGGACAAAATTTTGTAATTTTTTCTTAAAAAATCTTTTAAACCACTGGGAAAATTGAAAGGGCCAATCAAAAAAAATATTAAATAATAGAAAATTTGACTTTAATAAAAAATATTGGCAACACTTTGGTTTAGACTATGTATTCACATTTTCCGAAAAGAAAATTAATAGGCATAAGAGAGGTGAAAACATAAGTCTACTGCCTATATGGCAGGGACTAATAAATGAATTTAATTTATTAATTGTGAGGCTATATTCCCTCTAGACTACCAATTGAAGCATGTAATATGAATTATTTCTTTTTATGATCCAATGATTTCTCCATGATTAGAATGATTGCATTAAATATCACTAAACACAGACAAAGTAACATATCATGCAAACTTATGAGCAGAGAACGGAGGCCTAGATGGGTTGGGAAGTGCTAAAGGATTTTCTCAAGGGGTGGGAAATAATGTGCAAGGCTAATATGGTGGCTGGGAAGAAGGAAATGAAGGCTCCAAAATTTGAACCTGAAGACTTATATATCAATGGTCTTGTCAAGATGACAAAGGAGAAAGCATAAGGCTTGATATGTGTTGTGTTTAGCTAATTTTTATTATAATTTCCACTTTCTTAATGTCTGGTTAGATGTGGTTTTAATGATATGGTATTAGTGGCTCAAGTCAACAGTGTCTAAACATTGGCTATTTTGAATGACAGTTTGTATTTCTCTTGATGAAAGTCTCTCTAGTAAGGTAGCGAGGGTGTGAAAAAGATGACATCTTTACTCTAAATAGAGGGCAAGGGTTTTTTTGAAGAGATGCCCAATTTTTTGTTCATTAACACTAGGCCTTTTGCGATGTACGTTGGGTTGTTTTGTCTGTCCATATAGTGAATTGATGCATGCAAGATAGGGTTTGCAAGTGGTAGGGCTTGGTGAAAAATGTAATATGATATTATAACATTTTTTTATGAAATTAACACATATACAAAAAACTTATTACCAATAAATTTTTTTAAAAAAATACATATCATGCACACTTGTGTTTAGTGTACCATAAGCAAGAAGTATAAAGAAGGGAAGTGAGTCAAAATTAAATTTAAAATTTAAAATTTTTGGGGAACAAGTCTACAAGTGCCTAAGAAAGAGACATGCATGAAAATCAAATAATGATCCATTAATCCAACTCACAAACCTACCTAACATGAACTTAATATGACTTGATCCAACTTCTTTTTCACAATTTAATGCCTTGTTAAATTATTTCAATTGTTTGAACATGTTTGTCATCGTGCTAAAAGATCAACATGTTAATGCCTAATACAAATACTAGATATAAACAGATCCACTATAGGCAATTAGTCCATGTCTTAAATATGAAGGGGGACATTAATAATTAGTCCAACAATCCCCCCTCGATGTCACTTGAGGGGATTCAGACCTGCGACCCAACTCTGATACCATCTGATGGAATATGTTTGTTGTTGTGCCAAAAGATCGACATGATAACACTTGATACAACACTAGAGATAAACAAGTCTATGAGAGGTGATAAGTCCATGTCTAGAATTTGAAGGGGGGTGTTGGCAATTAGTCCAACAATAATCTTTTATGTATTGCCTAGTAGTAAATCAAGGTCAATTGCAAAATGTTTCTAGCCTCTTTCTAAGCAAAAATATTTGTTTTTAGCCAAAATACATGTATTGGCTCCTTCAATCATCAACTTGGCCATGAACATCCTAACAACTTTGGTGAACTAGATTTCACCCTAGTAAATGAGTTTTTGTCCAAAAAGGCAAATGAATTTTTTTTATCTCTAGGACACAAGTCTTTACATGAATGATTTTTTTTATATTTTTGTTTACAATTTATGCTTATCTTGGGTAATTTATCTTTAGGAACTATTTTCCTTCTATCTTAAAACCTAAAACTAATGTAGTTATCCTATAGATGTCTCTTTTTCATTTATTATAAAGATCCAAAATTTATACTGGACAACTCTAACTTTAACAAAAAAAAAATTAAGACTACAAATAATTTCAAAGATTCTATTTTTCCTTACACGTCTCAATACAAACTACATGTATTTACTTGATTATTCCTAGTCAAGTTCAACCCTCTTTCATCATTAGAGGGTTCCACAATTTAAAGGAAGAGGAAGAAACGATTAAATTGGTTCCTAAGGACATTGTTGTCAACTATTAAGCCCACTTCATATTTTTGATAAATTTGATCCCACGTATGGATGTCTTAGTTTATATTTATTTTATTTTAGAGTAGATTTATTTGGTTGGTTAGATTATTGTTATTATATGTGGAAGAGGTATCGTCAATGTATAATAAATTTTGTTTGAGGTGAATAATAATTAGTTTTAATTATCTTTTTGAAAGCTTATTTTCTATTGAAATCTAAACATTGAAAGTTTATTTGAAATATTGGAAGGAAAATATTATGTTTTGATATGTGTGTGTGTGTGCGCACGCGTGTGTGTGTATGTGATGTCCCCTTCTAGCTAGAGACATCATTCTAGCTATTGATTAGCCTATCATTGGACCCTCGTAGGCTAGAAGAGATGGATAGAGGGTCAGTTTGTGCATAGAGGAGATATGCTTATCTGATGGTTTGACTTTTGCAGAGCTCAGCACCATTGATTTGATATGGAGAGGTTTCAAACTCTGTTTGTTTGAGTTTTTCTATTTTTAGCAACTTTTAGAGTCATAGAGATGGACCCTTGCTATTTTTAGAAATATTATTTGATCACATGGGAAATTATTATGCCAACCCCAGTTCCAGACGGTTAAGCCATATTCTCATTTTTGAGGGAGTTATTCAGTTTTCAGTGGTTATATATTAATTAAATGGCAAGTGATTTAATATTAAGTTGTAAATTGACTTTATATTAAATCACTTAAGTGATGGGTCCAAGTATCATGAAGGGGGCCAAATTAATGAATTAATTTATTGGCATATTTTCCCAAGTCTAAATCATTAAATTTATTTAATGATTATATTTTTAATGCCTTAAAGAAAGAAATCACAGCTTTTCAAGGAATTGTGATTTAGGGTTGGAAAGCCTATTTATGCTTGTTGGGGAAAGAAGGAAGGCATCCGTTGTTATTTGTAAAATTGATCATTGTTGGTTTTGAGCTCTGAGAAGGGTTTTCAGCTTTTCCATTGGAGAACGTAGTTCTTCTATGTGTCTTTGTTTGAGCTGGTGAAATATCCAGTGAATTTGGAATTTTAGAGAGTTTCATCCAGATACTCTATTTGTGATTCAGCAGAATTAGTTTCAGCAGGAGGAAGAAGAAGATAGTATTTAATTGCAGCTTTATGGAGGAATAAGTTGCAGCCATTATCGTCTTTCAGATTTAGAGCCACAACATTGTAGAGTTGAAATAAATAAGTTCCTGCAACAGCTGGTGTATTCTCCCAAGTTTTTTATGCATTTTGTAGTTGCCTTTGTTAATCATTTTCCAATAAAGGATTGTCTTGATTTCCTTTTGCATTTCATGTGGAAAATAAATAGAAGTTGCAGTAGTTAATTGAATAGTATCAGAATTTCAGATTATTGCATATTTGCTTTTTATTTCTAAAACCCTTGAAAATCCCAAAAAATCACAAACTTTCAAACAACAAATTGAGATAAATATTTGCAGCAGTTAAGGATTGATTTGGGGTTCTTACAGTGGTATTAGAGCTAAATCATGTCATCCTAAGGGTTTAGTTATTACATGCATCCATAGGAAGTTGGTCCACATAGGTATTATACACGCAGGAGAGCCTTACTTGAAGCCGAACATGTTTTAGAATGACAATCGGTCATCATGGGTGACAAGCGTGACAGTAGCCCACCCAGGGTAAACAAGAATGATGAAGACCAAGAAACCAGAGAGTTTTTTAGAACTATGGCAACAGGGCAGCAGCAGGTGGCCCAGGCCTTATAGGCACTGACTACCATGATGGAGCAGATGAATCCACCTGATAGGCAGAATAGGGATCAAGGGGATAACAGGAGTGTAGTGGGATCACCTAGAGCACATAGGACTCATTCCAGGACAGCAGACAAACCTACTCATCCTACCTTCATTAGAGATGAGCCCGAGGTTGCACCTACAGAAAAAGTAGGAGAGGAGATGTTCGCAGATATTCTCATGTCTGCGAATGATGAATGGGAATTATTAGCTCCACAAGTGCGTGAGAGGATGACGTTTGAGAGGTTTGTTAATTAGAGGAGAGATCATTACAAGGCAGGGAGACAAGATAGGAGACCTCGTGGCTAGAATAATGAATTAAAGCGTGCTACAGGCAAGCTTTCCCTAACTACATTTGATGGTAGTAGCAAAATGACAGCGCAGGCTTGGATTCACAAGCTTGATACCTTCTTAGCACTGAGATCTATGACAGAAGTGGAGGCAATAAAATATGCCATGCTATATTTAGAGGGAGCTGCACATTATTGGTGGTACCATGCGATGGTTACCCTTCAGCATAACCAGGTGACTTCATATCAGGACTTCGTGAACAGGTTGGTAGAGAGGTTTGATAAGAAGGATCCAGAAGTTTACTTCAGGGAGTTGGCATAGTTGAGACAGTTAGGCGGATTGGAGTATTTCATTAGTGACTTTCAGAGGCTATCTGTTATGGTGCCAGATATCTCAGATAGGAGATTGGTTGTTTTGTTCACTGAGGGATTATCTGAACCACTAAAAGGTTGGGTAAAAGCCTTTGATCCATTCAATTTGCAAGAAATAATTAAGAAGGCTAGAAGTATGGAACAAGCAGCCCCAATAAATAAATTTTTGTCAAAGGGTGCATCATCTAACAAAGATAACAAACCATTCTTCAAGAAACCTGAGAGGAATGAAACAAAGGTTGAAAATAAAGATAAACCATTCGCTCCCTTGGATAAAGAGACATTGAATGATTTAAGGAAGAAAAAACTATGTTTTTATTACAAAGGACCCTATGAGATGAACCATGATTGTCCTTTGAGACATGAGGGGAAAGCAAACAGGGTTATGTGGGCTTACTATGAAGATTCTGATTCTGAAAATTCAGACCAGCAAACTGAAAATGAGGAATCCAGTGAACAAGAGGAAAGTTTAGAGGATGAAAAGCACAAACAAATGTCTACCGATGAAGAGAATATTGAAGGTAGGCCTAAGGAGGCCCATCTCACTAGTGTGCAATAGGAGGAATCATTTAGAATGAGAGGAGTGTTGGCTGGACAATGAGTTATTACATTGCTAGATACAGGGGTCACACATAATTTCATTGACTCCAAGCTGGTTGAGAGACGTGGGATCTAGACTAAGTAGTTTGAGGGCTTGAGAGTGAGGGTAGTTGATGGCTACATCCTCAAATGCAATAGAAAGATCACAGGTTTACCATTGAAAATAAATAACTTTGAATTCAAGGTTGAATTTTATGTGGTTAACATGGATGACACAGATTTAGTACTGGGCATGACTTGGTTGCATGATATTGGAGAGTTCACTCTCAATTTGAGAGAAATGGTGATGAAATTTCAAATTGATGGTAAAACTCACATACTTAAGGTCATTTGAGATAGTGAGTTCAAGATGATGTCTTGTAGGCGCATGGAGATTTTGTTGCGTCATGACTAGGTTGAGTGGGCAGCCTATTGCACGTTGATGCCATCACAGGGGAAGCAAAAATCAAAATACCATCCGGACATACAGGAACTGAGAATCAAGCACTACAAGGTTTTCAATGACATACCACCAAGTAGTCCTCTAGATAGAGGTATTGAGCATATTATTAAGTTAGAGGAGGGTGCTAAACCCATCATGATCACACCATATCGGCATCCGAAAAGATTGAAGGATGAAATAGAGAAAACTATCAAGGAGTTACTTGCCATGGGCCATATCAGACTGAACAAGTCTCCTTTCGCTTCATCTATAGTATTGGTGAAGAAGAAGGATGGCACACTCCAGATGTGCATTGATTATAGGGTCCTGAATAAGAAGACAATTAAGAACAGGTACCCCATCTCGCGAATTGATGAGTTATTAGATGAGCTTCATGGAACATGTTACTTCTCCAAAATAGATTTGAGATCAGGTTACCATCAGATCTGGGTCAGAGAGAAGGATGTAGAGAAGACAACATTTAGATGTCATTGTGGGCATTTTGAGTTTGTAGTTATGTCATTCAGTCTAACCAACGCACTTGCCACCTTCCAGTCTATGATGAACAGGGTGTTTCAACATCAGTTGAGGAAGTTTGTACTGGTTTTCTTTGATGACATCTTGGTTTATAGTAATACATGGGCCAAACACTTACATCATTTAGATACAATATTGAGCACATTGAGTAGAGAGTCCTTGTATGCCAATGAATCAAAATGTGATCTAGGCTTGTCAGAGTTACTAATTTGGGTCACATTATCAATGCATAGGGCATACGCATGGATCCAGAGAAGATTCATGCTATTGTTGAGTGGCCTACTCTGGGAAACCTTACATAGTTGAGAGGATTTTTTGGATTGTGTGGGTTCTACAGGAGGTTTTTCAGTGATTACTCCAGCCATGCAACATTGTTGACCAATTTGATGAAGAAGGGGGCTTTCTTGTGGACTCCTGAGGCACATGAGTGTTTTGATAAATTCAAGGAGTTAATGACTTCTTGTCTAGTATTAGCATTACCAGATTTCAATAAACCTTTTGAGCTACATTGTGATGCATCAGGGGAGGGTTTTGGAGCAGTGCTTATGCAAGATAAGCACCCGATTATTTATGAGAGCAGGAAGCTCAAGGGACCTGAGAGGAGCTTCAACATTTATGATAAGGAAATATTGGCCATAATGCATGCCTTGGTCAAATTCAGTCAGTACTTAGTGGGTAGTAAATTTTGCATCAAAACAAACCATAATAGCCTGAAACATTTCCTGGGGCAGCGAGATCTTAATGATAGGCAACATAAATGGGTAAGTAAATTATAGGCATATGACTTTGATATTACCTATTTCAAGGGGACATAGAGTGTAGTAGCAGATACCTTGTCACAAAGGCCCCACTTGAGATTGATGACAGATATATCAGAGGACTGGAGACATTTGATCCTTGCAGAGTATGCAAGGGATACATGGGCATCAAGATTCATAGAGAGATCAATTCAAGATAGTGATTTCACCCTTGCGAATGAGCTCATCATTTACAAAGGGCACATTTATTTGGTGCCAGGGTCAAAGGTGAGGAGGATGGTGTTGAGAGTTTATCACGATTCACCTATGGCAGGACATCTAGATTTTTATAAAACCTATTGGCAAATTCGTGAGCGCTTTTCCTAGAAAGGGCTCAAAGATGAGGTGTTATAGTATGTTAGAGAGTGTCCTACTTGTCAGCAGAATAAATAGGAACACTCTTACCTAGCCGGTTTACTACAGCTACTTTCGATTCCTAATAGGAAGTGGGAGTGTTTGTCCATGAACTTTATCACAGGACTACCGAGAGCCCAGGGCAAAGACTGTATATATGTTGTTGTTGATTGGCTCACAAAGTTTTCCCACTTCTTTTCGATCATGGCTACATACACTGCTACATAGGTGGCAAAGTTGTTCTTTCGTGAGGTATTCAAGTTTCATGGCTTACCCTAGAGCATAGTCAGTGACTGGGACAGTAGATTTATGAGTCACTTTTGGTAGGATTTATTCAAATTGTGTGGGACAAAGCTCACTCTAAGTACTAGCTACCACCCCCAGACAAATGGACAGACTAAGATAGTCAACAAATGGGTGGAGGGATACCTCAGGAACTACATAGCAGGGCAACAAAAGGCTTGGGTTAAGTGGATTTACCTATGTGAGTATTGCTACAATTCCACTTATCACATGTCTATTCAAATGTCACCTTTCATGGCATTATATGGGTATGAGGCACCCAATTTCATG
Organism: Chamaecyparis obtusa; assembly: GCA_027943335.1. NCBI lineage: Eukaryota > Viridiplantae > Streptophyta > Pinopsida > Cupressales > Cupressaceae > Chamaecyparis > Chamaecyparis obtusa. Next base: position 1,412,612 of record BSBK01001669.1, read on the forward strand.
GATCTTTTGTTGAGTGACAATAGAGTGCCTAGTGCTGGAGACTTGTTACAAGAGAGTTGGGACATTATAAAGGCTCTTAAGGAGAATATTACTAAGGTACAGAATCAACAGAAGTAGTATGCAGATTAGAAGAGGAATGAGAAAATTTTTGAGGTAGGGGATATGGTGTACTTGATGTTACAGCCCTACCGCCAGTCCACTCTAAAAAGGAGTAGTGCTGAGAAACTGAAGCCACGATACTATGGACCTTTCAGAGTGATCAGCAGAGTTAGAGAGGTGGCGTATGAGTTGGATTTACCAGCAAAGAGTAAAGTCCATAATGTTTTTCATGTGTCACATCTCAAAAAGGCATTAGGACGTCAGATTGTTCCTTCTATAGTGCTTCCACCCTTGGATGATGAGGGGAAGTTGGTTTTAGTGCTTGAGGCTATTTTGGAGTTTAGGGAGAGAAACTTGAGGAGGCGCACTCTCAGGGAGTACTTGGTGAAATGGAAAGACATGCCCGTTGAGGATGCCACTTGGGAGAGCGAGGAGATTTTACAACATCTAGAGTTGAGATTGCTTGAGGAAAAACAATTTCAGGAAGGGTGGACTGTGATGTCCCCTTCTACCTAGAGACATCATTCTAGCTATTGATTAGCCTATCATTGGACCTTCATAGGCTAGAAGATATGGATAGAGGATCAGTTTGTCCATAGAGGAGATATTCGTATTTGATGGTTCGACTTTTGTAGAGCTCAACACCCTTGATTTGATATGGAGAGGTTTCAAACTCTGTTTGTTTGAGTTTTGCTATTTTTAGCAACTTTTAGAGTCATAGAGATGGACCCCTGCTATTTTTAGAAATATTATTTGACCATATGGGAAATTATTACGCCAACTCCAGTTCCAGACGGTTAAGCCAGATTCTCATTTTTGAGGGAGTTATTCAGTTTTCAATGGTTATATATTAATTAAATGGCAAGTGATTTAATATTAAGTTGTAAATTGACTTTATATTAAATCACTTAAGTGATGGGTCTAAGTATCATGAAGGAGGGCAAATTAATATATTAATTTATTGGCATATTTTCCCAAGTCTAAATCATTAAATTTATTTAATGATTATATTTTTAATGCCTTAAAGAAATAAATCGCAACTTTTCAAGGAATTGTGATTTAGGGTTGGAAAGCCTATTTATGCTTGTTGGGGAAAGAAGGAAGGCATCCATTGTTATTTGCAAAATTGATCATTGTTGGTTTTGAACTCTGAGAAGGGTTTTTAGCTTTTCCATTGGAGAACATAGTTCTTCTGTGTATCTCCATTTGAGCTGGTGAAATATCCAGTGAATTTGGAATTTTAAAGAGTTTCATCCAAAGACTCTATTTGTGCTTCAACAGAATTAGTTTCAACAACAAGAAGAAGATAGTATTTAATTACAGCTTTATGGAGGAATAAGTCGCAACCATTATCCTCTTTCAGATTTATAGCCACAACATTATAGAGTTGAAATAAATAAGTTCCTGCAGCAGCTGGTGTATTCTCCCAGGGTTTTTATGCATTTTGTAGTTGCCTTTGTTAATCATTTTCCAGTAAAGGATTGTCTTGATTTCCTTTTGTATTTCATGTGGAAAATAAATAGAAGTTGCAGCAGTTAATTGAATAGTTTCAGAATTTCAGATTATTGCATATTTGTTTTTTATTTCTAAAACCCTTGAAAATCCCCAAAAATCATAAACTTTCAAACAACAAATTGAGATAAATATCTGCAGTAGTTAAGGACCGATTTGGGGTTCTTATAGTGTACATATCTGCATAAATGTATATCTACACATACACACATATGTAGATATACATACACACATGTGTGTATGCATGCATGCATGCATACATGTATGTATGTATATATGTATGTTGTGTGTGTGAATTTTGTACCTAGCTGTAGACACGACATTTCAGTAAAATATTAGAGGTTAGCAAAAATTGAAATCTGCAAGTAATTGAAACTATGCTAACCAAGTGATTTACTACCTTCTAGTAGGTGTGAGTATGATGTTCTCAGATTGAAATCGAGATCAGTGACAATGCAACACCTAAATGAAGGATTTAAGATGATGAAAGCAATGAAATATGAATGCAAATTAATCTATATTTTTGTATTTTCTATGCAATAAGAATGAGAAACTGTATGAATCTAAGCTATAATGTATGAAATTGAGTTTGAATGCAGATTTAATCTAAGAAATGCTATGAATGCATATAAAAATCTATGATATGAAACTATGAATGCTCAAAACAATAAATGAAAATCTCACAATAGCCTTGATTCGCAAAAGATTGATTCTTCAGTCACGAATTCGCCAAAGTGAGGATGCAATTTCGAGGTGTTGATTGTGAAGAGCTGAGCCTTGATTTTATAGAAATCCAGGGCTTGAGGATGCATTGAGAAAAGTCATAAATCACTCTTGATAAACTCAGGTTGATTTTTGAGTTAACAAGAAATTAAGAATATTTAATTCATAAAATCATGCAAAAGCAGTTTTTATCTCAAAATAGAGCTTTAGTTCTCTTTTTCAACTCATCATCAGATGTTGAGTTTTAGAAAGTTTACAAATTGAAATTAGCAATTGTTTTAAAGTTGACTGCTTTTTTGATTGTGCATGATTTAATATGAATTAATTTAATAAATAAAGTGATTTATTTTCCACTTAACTGATTTTGAATTAAAACAATTGATTTATGGGTTAATCAATTATTAAATCAAACTTTATTCCAATTAAATCATTAAATTTGACAACTTTGATTTTAAATCAATTAAATAAATATCCAATTGATTGTTTGTAGGAATTTTGATTTATTGTCAAAATAAAAACAATATTAATTAAGAATAAATGTAATTAAATAATTAAGTGGCATAATTAAATTAATTAATTAATTATTCATCATATTCAATTAATCAACTTTAGGATAAATAATAACATTTATCGCCAAATAATATTTAATTAAAGATAATTAGATAAATAAGAATATTGCTAGGAATATTCTCCGATGCAGAATTTAAGATAAAATCAATTAGGATTCGATAATGTGCAGATGTGTCTTAGGTTAGGACTTTGATGTCGATTTCATTCGAATTGAAGATGTAGGAGGTTAATGAACCTATAGCCCATTTTTGGGGTATTACATTTTGCCCCTCTTTGAATTACTGTGCGAAGCGTAGTGGTTCAAAGATAGTTTGTGTATGATAAAGATGTATGAAATTGATTTATTTTGAAAGATGAACCGATTCTAAGATAGAAATCGATTGAAAGATTCAAGATTTGAGATTTAGGTCCTGATTGACCAAAGATAATGTCAACTATAGCAATAGTGAACCGATGGTTACGAAAAAGTGCCAAAATGCCTGATTCTGAACCTTATGATTGTGAAGAAGTGAGTGACCAATTCCAGATCTGAATGTCCTTGTACGAATCATATTGGTATCACATCCTAAACCCATCAGTTACAAAGAACCAAAGAAATAACACTAATGAACTGATAGTTACAAAAGATGATACAATTTACAAGATAGATTTAAGATACCAGATTGCAATAGATTTTCCCCAAGCGATGAGGACTTTAGATGAATCAATAATGAGAAAGATTTGATTGACAGAATTGAGATTGACAGACTTTGAATGATGTGTAATACCATGCCCCCTTTGAGATTAAAATTGAAATCTAACAAGAAAAGTCAGTGTTGAATGGTTTAGAAGCATGTTAATTGATTTGAGAAGTGGTTATGCACGTTCGAGAATGTGTTCTACATCGTTTAGAGGTCCTGGAGACCAAGTTTGACTAGGTTAAACGATGAGTTGACCATAGTTGACCAAGTTGAAATTTTGATAGTTTGATGTAAGATAGTCAGTTAAGTTGAATACTGGATTGAAAGTTGATTATGCAAGCAGTTGACAATATAAATGATCTTAGATTTCAATTTTGATCCCGAAAAAGGATTCTACTTGCTATTTCATTGGATGGACCTTCATGTAAGATTCAGCTCTTGTAGACATGTTTAGCATTTTTTATTTTTTTTGAAGAATCATTTAAGTGTTCAAGCAATTTGTGAGATCATGCAAAGTGCAAAATGCAAAATAACATGTAGAATGAAATGTAAACCTAGGACCTAGTCACTGATCATGTGTCGATTTATTATCATCATTAAACTTTTTAGGTAATCGAATAAATCAATACAATGTCCACTAGTTATGAAACCATAGACATATGAATATCGATATGTATGCACATGAATCAATACAACACCCACTAGTTAGGCAACCATGGACATATGAATATTGATTTTATTTTTGGAATGTCAGATTAGATATAAGCACAAAGGCACAAACACTAGGATGACCTGAATATCATGTCCATTTTGATATAGCAATTTGTATAAGCATCAGAGCATAAACATCATGATGACCTGAATACACCTTGCATGCAAACGCATCAAATAGTCAAGAGATCATTCTAAATTCAGTGTGAATTACTCGTAGTGACCCTTTATCGTTCACATCCTTAGGCAAGATCACGTTTCACAGTAGGAGAAATAACTCACTCAAAAAGACAATAGTTAGATCAAACTTCTTTGAATTTTTTGGGTATCAATGGTCGAGGTACTCATGGCCATCCAATTTGAGATAGAGGCTTTTACAGACGGACACCATTTCAATCCAGAATTTCTAAAGTTGTTAGATTTTCACATACAAGAAGAAAACAAAGAAAAGATTATGCCCCCAGTCATCACTCTCTAAATCCTGTAAAGGACATCATCGAAGAGCTTGTGGGAACAAATATGCAAAAATCTCAATGTGAATCAGTAAGCATACAAGGAGATAAAAGCTTGAAGCACAGATTATTTTCATTTTGTGTTGATGTTTGATTGTGTTGTTGTAGATGCAAAATCCCTTTTTGGAGAGGAGACTGACTGACTGACTTCGATGAAGCTTCAAAGGACTCTAACTGGACATGACTCATCTGAGGTATACTGGAGACCATAGGATATGATATTGATTGCCCCCAAGTGTTAGGCATTGATATGATATAGACGCGTGAGCCAATTGGTGTACCAACTGACTTTATTGAAAATAGGAATGTGGGAACAAACCAAGAGATATGTACAAACTAAAGCAAGACTGAAAGCTGGGAAAGACCAAGATTGTGCTAATAGATGGACCATTTTTGAACAAGTGGCACCCATTTGTCAGGTTTTCACCATCTTGGTAGAGATTCTATTTTTGCTACCAAGGCACCTGTTTCCAGGTTTTCACCAAGACACTTTTTCTTTTTCTCATTTTTTTGTATTTTTCATTTTTTCAATTTTTTTGTACTTTTGATATTTTTTACTTTTTTTGTGAATCACCAAGGCGCCCATTGCTAGGTTTTCACCAAGATGTTCATTTTTTCAAGACTTTTTCAGATTTTTAAGATTTTTTCAGGATATTTTACCATAGACTAAATGCTTTAGGCATAGAATTTCTTCAGATGGAGAATGTTGATTGGTTCTCAGAGCTGTTCTCCTTCACTCATTGAGAGTTGATAGGCACCAAAGCCAAAAGTAGCAATGATAACAAATGGACCCAGCTAGTTGGGTTCAAACTTCCCCTTGCATTCTCTATGTGATTGATTTTTAGGATTCTCTCTCAAGACTAGATCGCTAACCTAAAATTCTTTGTGTCTGACTTTCTTGTTGTAGCCTCTAGACATTCTCTTTTGATATACTCTGAGATGATCATACGCTACTTGTCTACACTCATCTAGTAGTTCAAGTTCTTGCAACCTACACACTCTGTAGTCATCATTAGTTACTAGACCATGCATTTTGATTCTTAGTGATGAGATTTCAACCTCAATAGGCAGTACCGCTTCAGACCCATAAACTAAAGTGAAAGGTGTAGCCCTAGAAGGTGTTCTGATACTTAATCTGTAGGCCTAGAGAGCTAGATTGATCATGTGATGCCAGTCTCTTCCTATTTTATTAATTGTACGGTGCACGATTTTCAATAGATTCTTGTTAGAAGCCTCTGCTTGTCCATTCCCTTGAGGATAGTAGATAGATGACCAATGTTGTGTAATCTTAAATTTAGCACATAAATCATCTAGGTCCTTGTTTTTGAATTGTCCACCATTATCTGCGACTATAGAGTGTGGAATACCATACCGACATATGAGTAGTTCAAGATAAACATAGATATTTATTTTCCAATTGCTTGTGTCAAAGGGACTACTTCTACCTATTTTGTGAAATAATTTGTAGCTATGATTATATGGGTATGCCCATTAGATGAATGAGGATGTATGGATCCTATAAGATCAAATGCCCATTGGTGAAAAGGCCATTGTGTAGTAAAGGGAATTAGATCTCTCCCTAGAGCATGAATTAAGTTGCCATGCACTTGGCACTTTGGACAGTTCTTAGCAAACTTGATTGAATCTTTCTCCATTGCAAACTCCCAAGCAAGATCACATCGTGCAGTCCCAATGTCTAGCAAGGTGGAGAACAAGAGGGATTGACAAGCTGGTGGAATAGATGGAAGACAAGAGAATGAAGGAGAATGAAGGGAAGAAATCCTCGAGGGTAAACTCCTCAAGAATACCCAAGCTAGGGAAAAAAATGTCATGTAAAATGCATTTGGACAAGCAATGAAAGGCTAGCATAGGATAAGTCACAAAAGCGTAATGCCAAGAAGGAAAGGATGTAGTCCAAAGGAGTAGACATGTCAAGAGGTTTCAAAGCATCGTGTTCTACTCTTTTTTTATTAGATCAAAACCAAAGGGGAAAATGATAGCGAAAGGCTAGAATGAATGGAGGAAGATAAATATGAAGGCTAAACATGAAGGGAATGAAAGCAAGATCATCGTAAGATAGCTCACAAGATAGCCAAATATTTGTGTATAGATCAACATTGTCAAGATCAAAGAGAGAAGATGGAATGGATGAAATATGTAGAAGAACTACGCATGATGTCTGATTGCCAGTTTTCACCGCGGTACTTATCCAAGGTGTCATAAGGGAGTGGTTTTCACCATAGGATGAATTTATTTCTCTTTACTTTTTCTACCAAGGTGCCTGTTTCCAAGTTTTCACCAAGGCACATTTTCAATTTTTCATTGTTATTTTTTTTAAATTTTTTAAATTATTTATTATTATTTTTTTTGGAAGAAAGAAAGCTTTTTAGATAATTCTCCTTGAAAGGATAAACCATGATATGCCAAGGATTCAAAATGATATGCTCAAAGATGTTGATAGGGAAAGGAAGATGGAAGAGAAAAATTGAGGATAAGGTTTATGTAAAGCGAGTGAGGTTGGAAGATAGGAGGAATAGGCAAATGAGAAAAAAGGATAGAAGGTAGGAGGATAATGAATGGAAGGATTGTGAAAGGGTAGATGTAAAGGAAGGCAAGATCAACATCGATACACACCTTGAAGGGTGGCAAGAGGATGAAGGAAACGTGAATGAAGGAATATGGCGAATGGATAGTAGAGGTTGTGGTTTAGGCACATAGAATGGAAGAATGTTTTTGGAAGAAGATGAAGTGGAAGTCTTTGGAAGCTTGAAAGTCAACTTTATTTGTTGTTCAACACTAGAATCTTTCAAGAGAGACTTTAGAATCCATATAGTCATAGGCTTTTCATTTATTTTTGATGATCTACAGTGAATATCTTTAATGATGGATTTTGGAACCCATACTTATCTTGTAGTTTTTTTTTTTAGATATCTCTTTTGACTTTATGCCTCCATGTTGATTAGAGGAGACATGGTGATCTTCTTTTTTTGATGGATTCTTGTATTGTTTCTTTTTCTTGTATTGAACATTCAAGTTACTTCCAAAAGACTTGGGACTTATGGAAGAAGAGGGAGGATATGACTGGTTTAAATGGGTGGGTGGATGAAAAAGATTCAAGGGTATGCATCTATGTTGATCTTGAGGAAAGATGGGAGATGGAGGGATGTAAGGACCCAAGATGGATGGAAAATTAGGAGAGTTAGAAGGGGAAAGTGAAGGGACATAAGGACCCAAGATGGAAGGCAGATGTGAAGCCTTTAGTAGTGGTGGAAGAGGTCCAAGGATGGAAGTGGAAGATGCAAAAGGATAATCAACAAGTTCATCAACATTTATATGACAACCAAGGACATCAACATCTTTAGAGTGAGCATTAAGATTTTCAATAGAATCATGGACATCTTGAATATGAGCACCTTCTTTGATAGGATTGTTCAAAGCTTGCAAAGACTTAGGAAGAGTAGAAAGTGGAAATGAACATGGAGTGGTAGAATAAGAAGATGGAAGACTTTGATCTTGACAAGGATCTTTGGATAGCATAAGCGCATAATTTTTCTCTTGATTTTCAATAGGCTTAACATTGGAAGTAACAACACCATTTTTACCAACCTTAATGGATGTATCATCTTTCAAAAGCGCAAGTGTAGGAAGGTTATTTTGATTGTCAATAAGCTCAACAGTGTAAGTAGTAGCATGATCTTGCTTAGGAGAAGACTTAAGACATGGTGGAATGAAAGAGAAAGGGCGTGTAGGATCAAAAGAACCCTAAAGTGGATAAGAGACATCATGAAAAGGAGTGGATGACATGGAGGGTTCTTGATCTTGATCTTTCTTTATGTTCTTTTCTTTATCATTTTTAGAGTCCTCTTAACATGGAGCCACTTCTAAGGACAATGGATCATGCTACAATTATATGGAAGACTTTGGAAGAGATGGTCAAGGACTAGCTGGAGTAGGCATTATAGCGTATAAAGGCTTAGGCTCTTTAAGTTTAGCATTATTGAAAGTATTTGTAGCTAAGTGAAGGTTAGCTTGAGTTTCTTTAAGAGGTATCCCTTGAGGATAACTATAGGGAACTGCACGAAAACTATTAGGATTTTTGTCGGATGAAGGATTTGTGAAAGATTTGATAGGCTTGGAAGCTTTAGGAAATGTATGGGTATTGGAGGAAGTAGGGGATGGAAGGGAACCATCACAAGACAAAGGTTCAACATTAACATGATCTTTCTTGAGAGTGTAATCTTTATTTTTAGCATGAGAGTTCTTAGAGGAGAGATCCTTATAGTATTGATGTTTATAATCAACGCGGAAAGCTTTCTCTTCTTCAAGTGAAATAGATGGATCATCTAGGTATTGTTCACAGAAATCATCAAAGTCTCTTTCAAAATCAGAATCATATGGATCACTATCATGATCTATCCAATGTGACGTCCCATTTCCAGTAAGCACAAGCACATGATGAGGAGGACTCTTAGGAACAGAGGTGTCATAGGTATCATTATATTTTCCATCATCATAGTCATCATAGTCTTCATAGATGGGTGTGTCACTCTCCGTGGAAGAGGTATCATAAGGGTTATCACATTGCTCAACATGGTATGTCTTGAGATAAGGAGTAAGACTCTTGGAAGAAGTAGAAGAGGAATGAGATCGCGGAGAAGAGGAAGGTGAAGACCTAGTGGAGGAAGAAGACTTGGAAGATGAGGAAGAATGAAAAGACTTAGAAGATGAAAGACATTTGGAAGAAGGAGGTCGTGATAGGATCATGCGTATGATCCTAAAAAAGGCATCTGATTTAATCGGTTTTTCTTTTATTTCTTTCATAAACTTATCACTCATGGGATTTTTGGAGGAATACTACTCTTCGAATTGAGCAATGAGTTCAAGATCATCCCTTTTCAAGAGAGGTTCCATAATAAGATAGTTGAAATTCATGGTTCTAGAAGAGGAGGAATCAAGCATGGAAGTGATAGAAGAGATAAATAGAAGAAAGTAGAGTAGATAATAAGAGGAAAAGAATCAAGAAGACATGAAGAGTTTTAGGAAGAAGAGGAAGAAGTGTGAAGGAAGCGCCGGAGAAAGGATGGAAATGGGAGACTAGGAAGACATGAGAGATGTGAAAGAAAGAAGACCAAGAGTCATTTTGTGCAAATTAATACCATTTAAGTTCATTTGGATGTTGAGCAACATGTCATAGCACCTAAGATCTGACTCGGGTTTACCAAGGAAGACTAGAAATGACAAGAATCAACTCGCTATTTTGATAGAATTTGGAAGTTGTTGCAAATTGGATTTCTGACAAATTTGGAAGGTTTCTGACAACTTTAACTTTGGCTTTGATACAAGTTTTGAAATTTTAGGATGACTTTTGACACCAGAAAGGATTTTTGCTTCAAATTTGCAATTTTTCAATTTTTCAGTATCAGTTTGTTTGCAAAAAATTTTGTCCAAGTTTGAAGATTTGTGTAATAATCCATCTCAAACAACCAAGTAGATATCAAGCATGCAAAACATCAAGCAAGGGAAGCAAGCAATTGTCTAAAAACAATGAACAAGGGAAAAAGCAACCTTGCATATGAACAAGTAATAATGACTTATTGTGCTAATCCCTAGAAGTGCTAACTTTGTATGTCCTCAAAAGTTTTTCAATAACACACATATTCCTAGAAAATAAAATTTTTTTGGCCTCACTAGGGTTTGTAGTAATGGTCTGACTCTGCAACTTTTGTGATCTCAAGAGGGAGAACTCCAATCCAGGCACACCAGGGTTTTGATACAATCTGAAAATTTAATCAATCAGGAGATGCTAGGGAGATCTAACAGCCCAGCAAGAGACCACACCTGTGAAGATTTCCTCCATAAGGACATTTATATAGTGGCTGTTGCTACCACGGTGAAAATGGCTATTACCACTTGAGGTTCCATCCACATGATTGACCCAATTAAGGGAATGTCCACTATGGTTAACCCTCTCTAAAGGTGACTCACAAAAGATACCACATGGGGACTGGTTCCAGATTCAAGGATCTGAGTTTCTGATACTACCCAAAAAGGGAGTAGAGCATAGTCCTCTAGCCTTTTCACTTTTAACCAAAACAAAGCAGATAGATTAATCTGACACACTAAGACCAAAATTATCTCACAAAGATCTATGATGTCAACCGCTTATGATCTATCAACCTCTCCAGAGAGAGAATGTATCAATCAAAAGTTGAAGATGCACAAATCTAGTAGAACACAAGACAATCTCAGTAACCTCCCTACCTACAAGGGGATCTGTCGTCAAGAAGAGCTTCACATGCATGAACAAGTGAAAGAATCCCACTCTCTCAAGATCATCCACAAATAGTGTTCATAGGGCCTAATTGCTATGTGTAACAGATATGCAAAAAACAAATCTATGTTTGTTTTAGAGCCCAAAACTGAAGTGTGAATTATGAAAGTTGTAAAGGCACTCAAGCTTGACACAAAAGAGTTTTTTTTATGTCCCAAAATGAAGTGTTATCAGATGTAATAGAATACCTAATTTCCTTGCAAAGCGCTTAGTAGATTTTACCTGTTTTAGCAATTTTTGAGCATTTGTCTTCTATCTTTTGTACCCACAGGACATACCTACACCTGCACCTGCAAACCATTGTTATGTAAAACTTACCTATTATTGTACATGAAACCTACTATTATAAAAATACATAAAAAAATAAACACAACTTGTCAACCCCACGTGGTAGAAAATCAAGTTAATCAAAGATAATATGTCATTTGATAATCGAAAAACCTATAGTCATAAAAAATTAGATTATGACCAGTCTATACTAAATCTATTGCAAATCAAAATAAAATTAATCTAAACCAACACCAAATGAAAGCTAACTCAAATACCTTTCCAAAAATATAAATTTTGGATCTGTATCATGTCATATGTGCATGTACCAATAAAAATATCAGTCGAATTTCATAAAATCAGGTTTAGACCAGTCTTCACTAAAATGATCATAACTTTTGCAAATCAAAATGAATTTAATCCAAACCAATGACAAATGAAAGATAACTCAAATATATTTTCATAAATATAAATTTCAAATCTGTATCATATCATATGTGCATGTACCAATAAAAAAATCAATCAAATTTCATAAAATTAGGTTTAGACCAGTCTTCACTAAAATGATCATAACTTTTGCAAATTAAAGCAAAATTAATCCAAACCAATGAAAAATGAAAGCTAACTCAAATACCTTTCCAGAAATATAAATTTTGGATCTATATCATGTCATATGTGCATATACCAATAAAAACATCAATCAGATTTTTGGAAAAACAGCCCAAAAATTTATCACAAAACTCACAAAAATTAACCTTGTGGTCGTGGGTTTGGGAAAAATGATAGAAATTTGATAGAATAGAATAGAAACCTATTCCAGGCCCCATGGTGGGTGCTAGAAATGTGTGTGAATTTTGTACCTAGCTATAGACACAACACTTTAGTAAAACTTTAGAGGTTAGCAAAAATTGAAATCTTGCAAGTAATTGAAACTATGCTAACTGGGTGATTTACTGCCTTCTAGTAGGTGCGAGTATGATGTTCTCATATTGAAATCAAGATCAGTGACAATGCAACACCTAAACGAAAGATTTAAAATGATGAAATCAATGAAATATGAATGCAAATTAATCTATTTTTTTTGGATTTTTGATGCAATAGGATGAAAAACTATATGAAATTAATCTAGTATGAAATTTAAATGACATGCAAATTAATCTAAGAATTATATGAATTGATATGAAAAGCTATGAAAAACTATGAATTGATCTCACAAAATTGCCTATCACAAAATCTTTGTTCTTTAGTTGTAAATTCGCCAGAGTAATTGTGCAAATTCGAGAGATGTGAGATTGAAAGCTTGAGGGATTTAGAGAGATATCGATTGATTGAAAGCTTGAGAGATTTAGAGAGGGATTTGTGAAGAGTTGAGCCTTGTTTTTATAAAAATTCAGGGCTTGAGGATGCATTGAGCAAATTCATAAATCACTCTTGATAAATTCAGGTTGATTTTTGAGTTAACAAGAAATCAGAATTAATTAACTCATAAAATCATGAAAAAGTAGTTTTTATCTCAAAATAGAGTTTTAGTTTTTTTTTTTCAACTCATCATCAGATGTTGAGTTTGTAAGTTAACAAATTGAAATTGATAATTGATTTAAAGTTGACTGCTTTTGTGATTGTGCATGATTTAATTATAGATTAATTTAAAAATAAAGTGATTTATTCTCAACTTAACTGATTTTTTGAATTAAAACAATTGATTTATAGGTTAATCAATTATTAAATCAAACTTTATTCCAATTAAATCATTAAATTTGACAACTTTGATTTAATATCAATTAAATAAATATCCAATTGATTATTTGTAGGAATTTTGATTTATTGTCAAAATAAAAACAATATTAATTAGGAATAAATGCAATTAAATCTAATTAAATAATTAAGTGGCAGAATTAAATTAATTAATTAAATATTCATCATATTCAATTAATCAACTTTAAGATAAATAATAACATTTATCACTAAATAATATTTAATTAAAGATAATTAGATAAATTAGGAATATTTAGAAAATATTCCCTGATGCAGAATTAAGATAAAATCAATTAGGATTTCGATGTGAAGATGTGCCTTAGGTTAGAAATTTTGTATCAATTTCATTCGATGTGTTGATATAGGAGGTTAATGAACCAATAGCCCATTTTTGGGGTATTACATTTTGCCCCTCTTTGAATTACTGTGCGAAGCGCAGTGGTTCAAAGATAGTTGAATTACTGTGCGAAGCACCAGAAATGTGTGTGTGAATTTTGTACCTAGCTGTAGACACAACACTTTAGTAAAACATTAGAAGTTAGCAAAAATTGAAATCTGCAAGTAATTGAAACTATGCTAGCTAGGTGATTTACTACCTTCTAGTAGGTGCGATTATGATGTTCTCAGATTGAAATCGAGATCAGTGACAATGCAACACCTAATCGAAGGATTTAAGATGATGAAAGCAATGAAATATGAATGCAAATTAATCTATATTTTTGTATTTTCTATACAATAAGAATGAGAAACTGTATGAATCTAAGCTATAATGTATGAAATCGAGTTTGAATGCAGATTTAATCTAAGAAATGCTATGAATGCATATAAAAATCTATGATATGAAACTATGAATGCTCAAAACAGTAAATGAAAATCTCACAATAGCCTTGATTTGCAAAAGATTGATTCTTCAGTCATGAATTCGCTAGAGTGAGGATGCAATTTCGAGGTGTTGATTGTGAAGAGTTGAGCCTTGATTTCATAGAAATCCAGGGCTTGAAGATTTATTGAGAAAAACCATAAATCACTCTTGATAAACTTAGGTTGATTTTTGAGTTAACAAGAAATTAAAAATATTTAATTCATAAAATCATGCAAAAGCAGTTTTTATCTCAAAATAGAGCTTGAGTTCTCTTTTTCAACTCATCATCAGATGTTGAGTTTTAGAAAGTTTACAAATTGAAATTAGCAATTGTTTTAAAGTTGACTACTTTTTTGATTGTGCATGATTTAATATGAATTAATTTAATAAATAAAGTGATTTATTTTCCACTTAATTGATTTTGAATTAAAACAATTGATTTATGGGTTAATCAATTATTAAATCAAACTTTATTCTAATTAAATCATTAAATTTGACAACTTTGATTTTAAATCAATTAAATAAATATCCAATTGATTGTTTGTAGGAATTTTGATTTATTGTCAAAATAAAAACAATATTAATTAGGAATAAATGTAATTAAATCTAATTAAATAATTAAGTGGCAGAATTAAATTAATTAATTAAATATTCATCATATTCAATTAATCAACTTTAGGATAAATAATAACATTTATCACCAAATAACATTTAATTAAAGATAATTAGATAAATAAGAATATTGCTAGGAATATTCCCCGATGCAGAATTTAAGATAAAATCAATTAGGATTCAATAATGTGCAGATGTGCCTTAGGTTAGGACTTTGATGTTGATTTCATTCAAATTGAAGATGTAGGAGGTTAATGAACTTATAGCCCATTTTTGAGGTATTACATATATATGTATGTATGTATGTATGTATACATGTGTGTGTACATGCATGTATGTATGCATGCATGCATGCATGCATGTATGTATAGATATACATATGTACATATATGTACACATACATATGTGTATGTGTATGTGTATGTGTATACATACATACATACATACATACATACATACATACATACATACATATATATATATATATATATATATATATATATATATATATATATATATATATATATATATATATATATATATATATATATATTTGTGTGTGTGCATACACTTAAAATCATCTATCAAAATTTGAAAGAAAATATTTCCTTGTCTATTATTTGTCTTTTAAGTTTCAAAAGTTTCTTTAATTATTAAATTTTTTTAAAATCATGATTTTCCAACTTAAATCCATCCATGGAAGGAATCCTTAAAGCACTAATTTGAGGTCCTTTGATTTGTTCAAAGGGATCTTGAAGTCCAACACTTAGAACTCTTCTAGTGAATTAATGGTTCACACACAACAACAACAAATTCCATACTAGAAGTCATATATACAACAAAGAAGAAATAAAAAAGAGTCAATCTTTGTTTTATTGTAATTTGTGATTTTTATCAAAAAAGGAACATTGATTATTTGCAACTTATTTTCTTTGTGCCTCTATATGTTTGTCATTGCATTTGAAGAAGAAAATAAACGTTACTTCTTGTTTCATTTAGTTTCTAGTAAATTCATAATTAAATTTGATAGTTAATCTTAGTAATATTAAATCAACTCAAGCCATCTAATTGTTTTAATTGGTATTAATTTGTTGATAACCTCAAGTGAAGTTGATTATATCATTTCCTTTTCGAATAGAAAATAAAAAAGGAAATTATTAGTTTACTTTCATTAATTAAGAGTTTTGTATGCATTAGTTGGTTTAATTATTAAAAAAAATAAAAATAAAAAATATCATTGCATATTTTTATTTAGATTAAAGTCATTAGAATAAAGAAAACAATCAACTCATCCAACACAATGAAAATATTATCACAAGTAGACAAATCAAATCAAATCAAAGCAACCAGTAAGAACATCCAAACTTTAAAACATATCAATCTATCAACATACAAATAAAACAAGAAAATAAAAACACTTGATTCAAATATCCAAATAATTAATAGAGTAACCAACACAATCAACCCCTATCACATTTGTAATAATGACTTGCGAGCTCATGTGATCAGCAAGAGAAATCATGTGAGATGATTTTTGATGATATGTATTTTGATGAACTAATAAAAATAAATCCTTTTGATAATCAATCACTTTCCACTTTCCTCATATCAATTTTTCATTACCCTCTCATCCCTCTATTTATTTTCTGGAACCTAAAATATCTTAAATATGTCTAAATTGATTCGGATCTCTTATGGATTCTCTTATCCCATATAGTGTCATTAATCATATCCTTTTGAATTCACACTCATTTTGGGCTCACTTTGGTGGTTATGCATCATGCCCTTGATTCATGATTGATTGTGTTCAATCCATGACCATATCTAGAAGCCTAACATAATTTTGAGCTCATTGACCTTGGTTTTGGCTCAAAAATCTAAGACTGTCATTTCTAGTGCCATAGGCATTCTAGACTATGGTACCTGGTGCCATATTCCAACCTTTTCAAGCCCAAAATTACACCCCTAATGGTTGTGAAAATGTACAATGAGAAAGTGTTTCCTAATATTTTCCTTCTTCAAAATTTAAACCAAAAATATGTAAGTTGTGTATAAATACCTACCCTCCACCCTCATTTTAACATCCCATATCTGTCTAAGCATTCATTCTCCTATCTCCATTTGATCATTTCAATTAAGCATCTTTAAGGTAGTTGAGGATGTCTAAAGTCAAGAATTCAAGTTTAGAAATCATGATCATGTTTATATGTTTCTCCATGAGTGAAGGAATGCATCAACTCCTATCAAGAAACATTAAGCTCTATGATCGATTCAAGGAAAGAAGTTCATAATGAAGGTATCATTTATCAATTTCAACATTTCCTTTAAGGATTTTAGCCTCTGGTCTACCAGGGGTAAGCTCTCCTAATACATCATAGTTGTAGTGGAGTTTAATTCCTATCCAAAGTTTGAATTAGGAAAGCCCCTAGACGACAAAACATTCTTCTTCTTTTCTATGTGCAGGTTATAAATGTGACTATCAAAAGTTGTAGAATTGCATGGAGCAAACCGAGATATGCAATTCTAGATTTTGAATAGGTGAAAACTCATGGAGTATGTTGATTAGTACATATGACCAACACTTTTTGGCTGAACTTTGAAGGGAGTTTTCTATAGTGCATAGTTATCTAGAGAATTTGAAATTTTAGCTCACGAAAGAACCTCTAGGACTAAGACACCTAGCACACTTGACTAGCATTTTCAGGCTTAGATTTCAATGAGAGGTTCCTTTTTATATCTCATTTCTAGATCTATACTTTTATGTTAGCTTTCTAATATGTTTATTTTTGTTTAAACTAAGTTTTGTCAATATTAAATCATTTTACGTAGTTCATGCATATTCAATTTAATCATATCCAACCGATCCAATTATTCAATTCAAAAGTGAACAATCAGTCATAATGCTTAACTCTCCTACAATACTAGAGTTGAGACTAATTGGTTGTTCCCTAATAAAATAAAGTTTGGAAACGGTGAATGAGTCCCTACTTTACATTCCTAGGCTAAGATCCCATTTCCACACCATTTCATTTTGGTGAGCCTAACATAGCTTGTGTAATTTTTGATTTGGATGTTTTGATTTGAGTGTAATTGAATAAATAGTGTTAGAGACATTAATTTCTAAAATTAGTCTTTTACATTCTCACATTCATTGATTAACCATCATTTTTTAATCTCACATTTCTTAAAAGGTGGTTAATTGACCATTTTATTGCTATCTCACAAAGTTTAATCACTTGTTTAATCAATTAGATAATTTCTATTATTGCATATCATTTGTTAGTTGATAACATTCACACTTTTAATATTTTTTTAGCTAATTAAATGTATTGTAAGCATAAACCACTCCATTTGCCTTGACAACTAGCTTTTTTTATTTATTTCCAATGATCAATTATAAATTGTTAGATCTTGTACTTTTTTATGAGTTTCATAACCCATTATTCTAAATCCAATATCCACATGAGAATTTATAGACTCATGGGTTTTCATGGTGTTAAGAATGATTTGATTGTTAATGTATTCCCACCTAATAGCTTGGGTGAATCTTCTCTCAATCCTGTTAGCTTGTGGTGACTAATCAGGAAAGTACTATACACTTTTCCTCCCGACCTCGCTGGGGTTTGGGGGCGGTAGCCCCCAAGAGCAGGGGTTCGGGAGCGCAGCCCCTGAGGAAATTTTTTTTTTGAGGCCGACTACTTTTTCGGTTATTTGGGCCGACTACTTATAACTCATTCTAACCCTAAAGTGGGAAAATATTGTATAATATGGCTTAGGGTTAGGGATTTTCATGATGTATGATTTTAGTACTTGCGGCATAATTGGGCTGTAAGGGATTACAGATTGTAATCAGGTTGTAATCACTGGATAATAATAATATTAGACTCGCTATTGGTGGACGTAGCCCAGGGATTGGGTAAACCACGTTAAATCTATGTGTCTTGTGTTCTATTCTGTGTGGTTTATTATTTTCTGATATTAGTTATATTTGCACATAATTGTTATTTCTACCTTGTTAATCCTAACAAGTGGTATCAGAGCCAGGTTATTTCGTTCGTTCTTTCATCTATTCTCTGAAGCAGGTCTCACAAGTCAGTGGGAGAGTCTCTCGGTTAAGTGGGAGAAATGACAGACGAGGGTAGGTTGAAGGTTGATAAGTTTAATGGGTAGAACTTCCAGTTATGGAAGATGCAAATGGAGGATTATCTCTATTAGAAGGATCTATGGCGGCCATTAGAGGGAGTAGCCAAGAAAGAGCAATCAATGTCTCAGGAGGATTGGGATATTTTGGATAGGAAGGCACTAGGGAGTATTCATCTATGCCTGGCACAATCAGTGGCATTCAATATTACTGAAGCAAAGACAGCTAAAGATCTGATGGAAACCCTAGCGAAGTTGTATGAAAAGCCTTCAGCTTCAAACAAGGTATTTCTTATGAAGCGTTTATTTAATATGAAAATGGTAGAAGGTGGATCAGTTACTGATCATTTGAATGAGTTTAATACAGTTACAAGTCAATTAACCTCAGTTAAAATTACTTTTGATGAAGAGGTTAGGGCTCTCTTGATTTTGTGTTCTTTGCCAGAAAGTTGGAATGGCTTGGTAATGGCTGTTAGTAATTCTATTTCTGGTTCTAATACCCTAAAGTATGATGATGTTATTGGTGTTATATTGAGTGAGGAAATTCGTAGGAAAAGCTCAGGGGCATCCACATCGAGTAGTGTATTGAACACAGAAAGCAGAGGCAGAACAAGAGATAGAGGAAACAACTCTGGAAATCATGGAAAATCAAGAGGAAAATCAAAGGGAAAGAGGTCCGAATCTAAAGGGCCAAATGATTGCTGGTACTGTGGAAAACCAGGTCATAAGAAGAAAGATTGTTGGTCTCAGAAGAAAGATCAAGGAGACAAAAATGATGGAAACAAGGAGGCAAATGTGGTAAGTAAAAAATCCGAGGAGGATGCTTTGCTCTTGTCCTTAGAAAGTATTGATGATTCATGGGTTTTAGATTCTGGGGCTTCATTTCATGCTACACCCCATAGAAGTTATTTTATTGATTATGTCCAAGGGGAGTTTGGGCTAGTTTATTTGGGAGATAATGAACCCTGTCAGATTGTTGGAAAGGGAAAAATTAAGATTAAGTTGTAGAATGGGAATCATTGGCTACTACAAGAGGTAAGACATGTTCCAAGGCTGAGTAGAAATTTAATTTCAGCAGGGCAACTGGGTGATGAGGGTTGCACAGTTACTTTTAATGATAAAAATTGGAAGGTTTCAAAAGGTTCCTTAGTAGTAGCAAAAGGTGTGAAAGTAGGCACCTTATATCTTTGTACAGGTCATACTGTTCCTTCTACTTTAATTATTTCAGAAGATAATGAATGTTCAGGAACAGTGGCTGCAGTTGAGCAGGAAGAACATCAAACTGTTGCTGTAGATTCTGACACAGCACTGTGGCACAACAGACTCGGGCACATGAGTGAAAAAGGTATGAAATTACTTCATTCAAAGAAAGTTTTACCTGGTCTGAAATGTGTCAATATGGATTTCTGTGAAAGTTGTGTTTATGGAAAACAAAAGAGAGTTAGTTTTGTGAAGAGTGGGAAGGAAAAGAAAAATGAGAGATTAGAGCTTGTGCATACAGATGTATGGGGACCAGCTCAGGTATCTTCCCTTGGTGGCTCTTTGTATTATGTTACATTTATAGATGATGCAACAAGAAAAGTATGGATTTATTTCCTTAGACAGAAATCTGATGTATTTCAAACTTTTAAGAAATGGAAATGCTTGGTTGAGAATGAGACTGGTAAAAAGTTAAAATGTCTCAGATCTGATAATGGTGGTGAGTATTGCAGCACAAAATTTGAAGAATATTGTTCCTCTAATGGTATTTGTAGGCAGAAAACTGTACCAAGGACTCCACAAGAAAATGGAGTGGCTGAACGCATGAACAGGACAATAATGGAGTGTGCAAGGAGTATGAGGTTGCATGCTAGGCTGCCCAAAAATATGTGGGCAGAGGCAGTGAACACTGCTATTTATTTAATCAATAGAGGCCCCTCTACTCCTTTGGACTGTGGTATTCCAGAGGACGCATGGAGTGGTAAGAAGGTGAGTTATTCTTTTCTCAAAACCTTTGGTTGTGAAGCTTTTGCACTTATAGATTCTGAAAATAGAACCAAGCTGGAAGCTAAGTCAATGAAATGTGTATTTTTTGGGTATGGCATTGATGAATTTGGTTATAGGCTTTGGGATTTTGAAAATCATAAAATTGTAAGAAGCAGGGATGTCATATTCAATGAGAAAGTATTGTACAAAGATCTGTTGCTGCAGCATGAGAAGAAAGAAAATGACTATGTAGTACTGGATGATACTCCACAAGTTCATGTTCCAGTAGTTCCTTATGCTCTGCAACAATAGCAACAACAAATACCACACACCCCAGTGAGTGTTAGATGGTCAACAAGGCTAAGTAGACCTCCAGAAAGATTTTCTCCATCTTTGTATTCTATTCTGTTAATAGATGCTAGTGAACCTGAATGTTATAATGAAGCTGTGCAGGTGGATACAAAGCTTCAGTGGGAGTCTGCAATGACAGATGAAATGGACTCTTTGCTGAAAAATCAGACATGGGATTTATGTAAGTTACTTGCAGGTAAAAGGGCTTTACAGAATAAATGGGTTTACAGGATCAAAGAAGAGGATGGAGGTATGAAAAGATTTAAAGCCAGATTAGTCGTAAAAGGATTTGCACAGAAACATGGTATTGATTTTGATGAGATATTTTCTCCAGTTGTTAAAATGACTTCTATTCGTACTGTTTTAAGTATTGTGGCTACTGAAGATTTGCATTTAGAGTATCTTGATGTTAAAACAGCCTTTCTTCATGGTGATTTGGATGAAGAAATATATATGGTTCAGCCACAAGGATTTGAGGTCAAGGGTAAGGAGAATTTGGTGTGCAGATTGCAGAAAAGTTTATATGGCTTGAAGCAAGCACCTCGGCAATGGTATATTAAATTTGACACTTTTATGAATGGGCATGGATATAGTTGGTGTCATTCTGACCATTGTGTTTATTTTAAGAGGTTGGATGATGACAGCTACATTATTTTATGTTTATATGTTGATGATATGCTTGTAGCTGGGTCTAACATGAATCACATTAAGGGGTTGAAACAACAGTTAGCAAAATCTTTTGCTATGAAGGATTTGGGGGCAGCAAAACAAATCCTTGGTATGAAAATTTGTAGAGATAGGAAAAATAGGAAATTGTCTCTATCTCAGGTTGATTATATTGAGAAGGTGTTGCAACGTTTCTCTATGGAAAATGACAAAGCTGTCAGCACACCTTTGCCTGGTCATTTGAAATTGACTAAGGATATGTGTCCCAAGACACCAGAAGAAGAGACTAAAATGTCTAAGGTACCTTATGCTTTAGCTGTAGGGAGCTTAATGTATGCTATGGTATGTACTAGGCTAGATATTGCACACGCAGTGGGAGTCGTTAGCCGTTATATGAGTAACCCTGGTCTTGAGCATTGGAATGTAGTCAAATGGATTCTCAGATATTTGAGAGGCACATCCAGTAAGTGTTTACACTTTGGGGGTTCTACTACTACTGTACAAGGCTATGTTGACTCAGATTTGGCAGGAGATATAGATAGCAGGCGGAGTACTATAGGTTATATATTTACTGTTGGTGGGACAGCAGTGAGTTGGATTTCTCGACTACAAAAGGTGGTTGCTTTATCCACTACAGAGGTAGAGTATGTTGCTGCTACAGAGGCAGCCAAGGAGATGATATGGCTTTAATTCTTCATGGAAGAATTGGGACATCCACAAAAGGATAATTTTCTACATACAGATAGCCAAAGTGCCATTCATCTTGCAAAGAATTATGCTTTGCACTCAAAGATAAAACACATACAGTTGTGGTACCATTTCATTCGATCAGTTTTGGATGATGGACAGTTAAGGCTGGAAAAGATTCATACTAATGATAATCCAGCAGATATGTTTACAAAGGTAGTAACAAGGGAGAAGTTGAACTCATGTTCAGCTTCAGTTGGTCTTCTAGACTGAACAAAATAAAGGAACAACTGAGTCCAAGGTGGTTCAATCCAGTGGGAGCCTCATGTGGGTAGCGGTATTGCTACAGGATCAGTCTCCAAGTGGGAGGTTTTTTAGTATAGTGTGGATACTGATCAGTCACCAAGTGGGAGATTGTTAGCTTGTGGTGACTAATCAGGAAAGTACTATCCAGGAAAGTACTATACACTTTTCCTCCCGACCTCGCCGGGGTTTGGGGGCGACAACCCCCAAGAGCAGGGGTTCGGGGGCACAGCCCCGAGGAAATTTTTTTTTGAGGCCGACTACTTTTTTGGTTATTTGGGCCGACTACTTATAATCATTCTAACCCTAAAGTGGGAAAATATTGTATAATATGGCTTAGGGTTAGGGATTTTCATGATGTATGATTTTAGTACTTGCGACAGAATTGGGCTGTAAGGGATTATGGATTGTAATCAGGTTGTAATCACTAGATAATAATAATATTGGACTCATTGTTGGTGGACGTAGCCCAGGGATTGGGTGAACCACATTAAATCTGTGTGTCTTGTGTTCTATTCTATGTGGTTTATTATTTTTTGATATTAGTTATATTTGCACATAATTGTTATTTCTGCCTTGTTAATCCTAACAAATCCATCACTTATCTTGCTTAATATTGTGAAGACTCCTTTCCCTCATGCTTCTCTTAATGAGGATGACCCTTCAACATAAGTACCTAAAACATAATTGGAAAAGATAGATAAGCAATAGCAATATCTTCAACAATTTGTGAGTCAATAACTCTTGTCTAGAGAGGAAATCCCCTTGATTCAAGGTTTAAGAAATTTGATTCATAATGATGAATATGTGTTCAAGTTATACGTGGAATAATTCACATATTGGATTAAAACACTATGAAATTATCTAGTTTCATGAAAGTTCTTGGAAATTTTGTTCCTACAACCCAAGTTGAGATATCAATGCATATTATTACAATGATAGCCAATATTCCTACACACATATCTTCTATCATGGATACTACTACATAAAATGTATTATTATGCATGATAGTGTCACAAAAATTATGTCTCAACCTTGCATTTATATAAGGTTTCCATTTAGAGTAAGTTAACATCTAAGCATAGATTGGCCCAAAATTTTTCCCAATTCTACAAATTGGCTAGGTAAGCATGTCATTAATTTTTTGTTTCAAGATCATGCCTATATTTGAAGATATTAAAGTTTGTAATGCCCTACCATGGAACCCTCAAAACACATGGTAAAAAATTAAATGGAACAAAATGCAACCAAGAGAGGCACTACATCCTCCCCCTAGGCCTAGGCTTACTCCTAGAAGGCTGAAAAAAGATAGAGGTACACATATCTCACTGTGAAACATCCTCCCAAGTAGTTGAAGTCTCATCAATTGGAACCCTTACTTGCTCGGTGTCTCAACCCTTGAGGGTCAACCTTTGATGTTGAAGAATACAGATGGCCTCCAAAGAAAGTTATATGTCCTCTATTTGTAAAGCACCCAAATCATGAACATGGGTCGCATCGAGAATATACTATCTCATAAAAAAAACATGAAACACATCATGAATGCACAATAAGCTTGGTGATAACACCAAGTGATGGGAAACAAGACCAATCCTCTCTAGAATCTCAAAAGGTCTAACAAAATGCAATACTAACTTAGATCCTTTTCCATAATGGATGGGTCTCTTTTATGGCTGAACTCATAAAAACACATGGTCACCCACTAAGAAGTGACAATATAACCTATGAGCATCACAATTATTCTTCTATTGATCATGAGTACTAATGCTCTCTAATATGAACCACCTATTGCTCCATATCCTGAAGCATCTTAGGACTCGATACTAAATGGTCCTCCAAATGATCCCAACTCAAAGGTGTATGGCACAGTCAACCATACAAGGCCTGAAAAGGAGACGTGCCAAGATAACTATGGTACCCATTATTATAGGCAACCTCAACCAAGTATAAATAGTCCCCCCATCTTGATTATTGATCCATCACATATATACAAAGCATGTCCTCAAGAACTTGATTCACCTACTCCATTTAACCTTTAGTCTTGGGGTGATATGTTGAACTGAAATTGAGCTACATATCTAAAGAATACTGGAGAGATGTCCATATTGTAGATGTAAACACTAGATCTTGATCTGAAATGATCCTATGAGGTATCCCATGAAACTAAAGTATATCCTCCATGAACACATATTCTACCAAAGATGCAATATAAGAATATCTCATGGGATAAAAGTGAGCCACCTTGGACAACTTGTTCACAATAACCATAGTGGCATCATGATGATTTGATGGCATAGGTAACCCAGTAATAAAATCAATAAATATAGTATCCCACTTCCATTCAATAATGGAATGTGGCTGCAAAAGACTTGCCAAATGTTGTTGCTTTACCTTCACTCTCTAACAATAAAGAAATATAGTCATGAAATTGGCAACATCATGCCTCATTTTTTCCCAAAAGTACAACTGTCTAAGGTCAACATGCATATTCTTAATGCTAGGATGTATGAAATATGATGCATGATGTGCCTCAAACAAAACCAAGGAACAAAGATCACCTGATACTAGCACATAAATGAACCCACTGTATCATAGAAATCCACCTGACTTCAAATAGTAACCTAAAAACCAATCTACAAGGGTACATTCAGACTCAATCTCCACTCTAACTTCTTGATACCAAGTGTCATGGGAAAAGCCTAAAAAATATGGCTACACAAATCTATACCAAGAGACAAAACTGAGATCTCACACCTTCTCCTACTTAAGGCATGCACAATAACATTCTCCCTTCCCTTGATGTAATGAATATCAAAATCATACTCAAAAAGGAAGTCCATCCAAAAGCAATGTCATACATTCATGTTCAATTGATAAAAGATATACTACAAGCTACGATGATCACTATGAAACTCAAACTTATGTCCCAAAAGAAAATTCTTCCAATACACTATTGCATGCATAACCATCACTAACTCTACATCGTAGATGGGGTATTTTAGCTCATGATCCTTGAGCTTCTAGGAATCATATGCAAACACTTAGCCCTCCTACATCATAACTTCCCCCACACCCTCAAATAATGCATCAGTGCACACTATGAACTCACCTGTAGGGTTTTACACTAAGATAGGTGCACTAGTCAGTCACTCCTTAAGAGCCTGAAATATTGACTTGTACTAAACAAAATGAAAAAAATTCTTCCCTTTCCTATAAAGAGAAGTGATAGGGTGTGCCCCTTGAGAAAATTCCTTCATGAATTAGCGGTAGTAACCCACCAAACCTATGAAACTACGAGCCTCAAGAATATTGGTCAGCACTACAAAACCTCAGCTGGAAGAACTTACATTTAGCTAGGTTACCAAATAATTCATGGTCATGAAGGCACTACAAAACCTATAGAAAATAGCCCTCATGCTCCTCCATAGGCATCGAATACACTAAAATTTCATCCAGAAACACAAAGAAAAAATATTCAAGATAGGTACATAACACATTGTTCATCAAACTCATGAACGCCGATGGTATATTAGTTAACCCAAAGGGTGGCATATTGGTTACCCAAAGGGTACAACTATAAAATCATAGTGCCCATATCGAGTGTGAAATTTTTAAAAATGAATATCAACCTCATGAATATGAAGTTGACGGTATCTTGACTTAACATCTATCTCTGAGAACACTCTCACTCCCTCCATTTAATGATACAAATCATCAATCTTGACAAAGGATATCAGTTCTTCATCATCACCTTATTCAAGTGTCTGTAGTCAATACACAAATAAAAGGATCCATCCTTCTTCTTCATGAAGATTATTGGTGTTACCCAAGGGGAAACACTAGGATGAATATGATCCTTGGACAAAAAATCCTCTAATTGCAATTGGAACTCACTCAACTCCTAAGTAGTTATATGGTAAGGTGCCCAAGAAATAGTCTCAGCAATGGGAATGAGATCAATATGGAAATCTATGTCATGCTAAGGAAACATACTTGGGATCTCACTTAGAAATACATCTACAAACTCATGAAGCACTAGATGATCATGAAGAGACACCTCTCAACTCTCACTCATCAAGGTCGCTAATAAAAACTACAAACAATTGACATTCCCATTGCATACTCCACTTTAGTTGCGTGACATGGATTATAGAAAGTGAAATATGTTTCTTGACCCCTACAATATCAATACACCCACCTATGTCATCCATACACTATAATACCTTGCGTTGGCAATACATACTCGCTTGGTGAGAATCTAACCAATCCATACCCAAAACAATGTCATAAGAGCCCAAGGGTAGGGTACAAATGTATCTACGATGGTGGTGAAGGTTCCCAAATCAAACACACAACCACAAACAAGGGATTTCACAACCACTCTAGAACCTGTGGCTAACTTAACCTGTCATCTATCAACATGTCATGCTTCTACTAGCCTATATTGTTCCACGAGGAATGGAGAAATAAAGGGATCTAAAGCACCATAATCAAACAAAATAGATGTATATATACCATGAAACATACTTATAGTATCAAAAATGATGCCTTGATGCTCAACTTGACCATTATCAATTACTATAAAAACTCTATGGGATCTACTTGCATCATCAATATTAGGCTTAGAATTAGTATCCCTCTGATTAGTCCCTGTAATAAATCTCTAAGGACACAAAGATACCCTATGACCACAACTTGTATAAGGTGAACTAGAATGAAATAAACTACCCTTAGTAGAGCTTTGTTGACCAATTTATGGTGCACTCCTCGATTCATGACTACAAGACCTGTCCTTAGAATGTGAACCACCATAATGTCCTAACTAGTGACAACCAGAGTCCTACCTCTGGAATGGATTGTAGGAATGCTTCTATCTACATCACTATTGATTAATTATCCTAGGTGGTGTCGAATATTCCCTAGAAAAACTTATAGGTTGTACTTGAGTACTTTGTGCACCTGGTGCAAAAGGTTGTGCAGTATGAACCTATGCATCTATCATATTTCCAAATCTCCTAGCTATATTATCTTCAGCCAATCTTGCATTATCAAGGATGATAGAAAGATTCCTAGGTTGGTGAAGACAAACATCTCCAATGATACAACCATTAAGGCCATGTACAAAGTGTCGAACCAAGATAGGCTCATCATGAATATAGCTAGAATATTGCCTTATCTCAAAGAACCTATGATCATACTGATCCACTTTTATAGTCTCCTATTTTATATCATGAAACTCATCAGCAGGATCCTATCAGTAGTGGTATTAAGGAAATTCTCTCAACATTTCTCCTCAAAAATCTCCTATGACATAGTCACAATATCTAATTGGAGCTTCTACCCCTCTATTTTACACAAAGTAAACAAAAAAATCCTAGGGTGCATAATGACACATCGAACTCTAGTGTTGTTCACAAAAGGGTGCATAGCAAAGAAATATCCAAGATCTAAAAGCCAAGTCTCGACCTATGTACCAATGCAAGAACCATAAAAAAGTGGGTGGACAAGAGCTCAAAAGATCTCACATGTGCCCTAGATGGATAGAATCATCATCCACTACTCTCTCTCTCTCTCTCTCTCTCTCTCTACTCTAGAGCCAGTCAGGGTACGAGAATGATCACACTCTCTTCTCTCCTTCTATTCACCTTGATCAAATAACTAAGACTCCCCATGGTGTGATAGCTCCTGGTGAGGTCTCAACTGAGTGATAGTTCTTGAAGTAACTAAACTAATTAGGGATTACCATCATTACCATCATGACCCTCTCTTTGGTCCTTGTGATGATCCTCATATTATTTTTCTACCTAGTGCTCTTCCTCATGATGCTCCTCCTCATGGTCATCTTAATGAGAATTCCATCGACCATGTCTACCCCTGGGAGGCATCTTTAGAGGAAAACAAGACATGGATTAGGTCCAACATGCCAAAAAGCCTATAATCCATACTAAAGAAATGAGGGAAAACAATAATCATCAAATAATTATAACAACTAAACATCACTCACACCAAAGGCAATGGGTATATATACACCAAAGAACCCAATGTGTGAACAAGAGCTTTAATACCATATGCAATGCCCTGCCAGGGAACCCTAAAAATATAGGGTCAAAAGTAACATGGATGAAAATGCAACCACATAAGGCACTACAAATTTTCTATTTTTAAAGGTAGAACAAAAGTTTTGAAATCATTTTTAAGATCTTTGAGACTCCATAACAGCCTAAAAGTGTTAGAAGCTAGTGTAGTGAGTTATAGCTTGATAGAGTGTGTCATGAAATTTTTGGCATTTCAAACAATTTCTCAGTCAAACACCCATTTCAAAGTTTATAACCTCCAAAATTTGGGTCTCTTGGAAATATAAAAAATGTGTTGGGATTATAAATGAGTTGTAAAAGGGAGTTAAGTGTCATGGTGTGTGTATGTTTTGACACATCATAGACCTTCTTGGATTGAAGATAAGACACGTGTTAGTTTTGGGTAGTTTTAGCCCATGGTTTTGTAATATCATTTGATAGTTTCATGTATTGTGTCTTCTTTATATATCAAGTGCATGAGATGGAGGTTGTGTGTAATCTAGTCTTAGCTATTTAGTAACATTTGAATCTCTAGTGGGTGATACTCCTAAGAAGTTTCTTTTTAAATATATTATTTTTTGTTTAATTTTTGAATAATATTGGGCAGATTTTGGAGGGTGAGGTTTTCTTCCAAAAGTGTTTTTCCCACATAAATTACTATGTTGTAGTATGCATGCTATTTATGTTTTTATTTTATTTTATTTTTTCTAACTAATGTAAAGATCATAATTTTTTTTCATAACCCTCATCTCAAGGTTAGTGTAGGAAGTTGTTCTACTACCTTAACTTCCTCACAAGTGTTTTTAGAGCTCGGTCACCTTTGGTTTTAGTTATTTATTGATGGTTTTTTTAGATAATTCTAACTTGAGTAAGAGCTTGTGTATAAGATACTTTGTGATCTTGTTGCAAGAAATTTAAGATGGAAAGTTTATAAAGTTGAATAAAGGAAGATATTTTTTTGAAATAGTTATGAAATGTGAAAGTTGAATATGGAGGATAGATTGAGATATGTGGGATGCTTTTAATGAGAATGTCTTCAGACCTATAGATCCTACAAAAATTTCTCAATATGATATCATAGATTATAAAACCAAGGGTCTAATTAGATTGTGCTTGGTATATGTGGTTTTAATAAATGTCCATTAAGAATCATCTATAAATAAGTTATGGAAGAAATTTGGTGAGATGTATCAAATAAAATATTTAGTGAACAATATTTCCTTGAGGAGTAAATTATATTTCTCTAGAATAAAAGAGGGGATGAATTAAATACCACTTAGAAACATGTAAGAGTTGATAAAAAACCATAGGATCCAATAATCATCTACAAGAAAAATACTTATCACGCAAAAGAGATCAAGAAAAGATAATATGCTATATAACAACCCCAAAATTCTATTTTGATTACACAATAATGAAATTGGAATACAATTACAATGAATGAATGAATTTTTCCATAGAAATTTGTAGTACTAAAAATATCCACAACCTAACTCAAATTAAAAATAACATCCTAGAGCTAGATATAAAAACTAGAAGTGCATGAATGCACAACGTACAAACTAGAGCCCAACAAGATTAGACTAACCTAAATTTAGGTTCAACTAAGTGAACTTAAGCTAGAGTTATGCAAACATGTTCTTAGTTGTGCATTAGAATATTCTTGAGCATGTACATAATTAATTACAAGACATGAAACTATGCCTAATGTAAAAAATATGCATGCTCTAACACCCCCCTTAAGTAAAACTTAGGGAATCAAAAAATCCCTAAGCGTGAAATGCATGAATACAATAAGCTAGCATGAATGAGTCTTGACAATGAATGCCTAATTATGTACTCATTTAAAAACCAATACAATGAAATGAAACTCAAATCAAGGTCTCTCTAAATGTAGTAAAGGAGAAAATCCACATGGGAAAAAAATCCCTCTCCAAAGGAAAGAGATGCAGTGAAAAAAGAAGAAAATATAATACATGTGACTAAGATTAAGGACTCCAAGTGTTCTCCTGAGAAATAAATTGGTCACATAATTCCAATGAATACCCCCCTTCCCCCTACATAAGAGAGAGAAGAAGAGACAATGTATCCCTCCCATAAGAGAGAAGCTCCAATGTCGAAGATGAAGGATTGGGGATGAATGTTAATGAAGATCCAAGAGAAAAAAAAATGTGTTCCTCCCCTTAGGAAGAAACAAATAAAATGACCAAGGCTGAAGAAATTCCATGAAATAAAAAGGAAGGTAATGTCTCATGATATGTAAAATTAAAAATTGCTCAACCATCCTACTTTCTAATTGTAAAGATTCCATGTCAACTAAAGAAAATCCAAACAATTGTGTAGATGCCTGATTGAACAAACTCTGAAGGTACAAAATATGGGATGACATGAATGCTCAAACTTCCATCAAGGAGGAATAAAATATCCTAAATAATTTCCCCAATGTTTGGAGTGTGTGATGTAGAAAACACTACTACAATATCTGGAGTGTGTGATGTATCAAATAATGCTACAATATCTAGAAAGTACTCATCCCACTCTATTGAATTGGAAGCTGGGACCAAATATACTATTGAATTGAATAGAACTATAAATAAGTAGGCAATTTAGGAGGACCAAAACATGTCTCAAGAACCACTATGGATGATTGAAGTACACATAAATTCAAGTGACCAAACCTCTCCTCGAATACTTGATCCACTCTCGATGCATGAGATGTAGGACTAGTAAATAAAACTACATTCTCAATAGGAGAAAATTGAGAGAACTCATAGAGTTATGATGCATGATCAACTCTACCAACTACAATGGTCTCTCTACTATGATGATATCTGATAAGAACTGAATTAAGGGTGAAATCAACTACATCACCCTTCTCACTATGAGTAATTTGGTAGATGGAATGAAGTTTGGAAGATAGTCAAGGGATGCAAAGAACATCACTAAATGTCCCATCATTGACCTCAATATAACTACTCTTAGTAACACTCATGTAAGTGTTATTACCCACCAAAATTTGTGGAAAGGGATGATATTCAAAAGAAGAGAGTATACCCTCTAAAGATACCATGTGATGTGAAACTCTTAAATCAAGAATCCATCTATTGGATTGAGTGTCTGTCAATATAAAGATAGGATGGAATTTCATCTTGTCTTCACCACATGCCGTAGAATCTAACCTATAATGTATAGGTACTAATTATGTGGTAGAAGAGGATGCATGAGGCAAAGGAGTCTAAATTTTATGCTTTTATAGAAGATGCATTAGCTCATCAATATTATTTGCATAACATTTGTGTTCATCATATCTTGTCTTGGTGCAATAAGAACACTTAGGATTGTCCTTCCTAGATGAAGACTACTTGGAAGAGGTGGAATAATCTAAATCATGTCCATGAGACTCTGGAATTGGATGAGTAGACTATGTACCATTGTTCTTCTACTTGTAAGATGATTGAGATGATGATTGAGAAACTATTTCTTGGGATTTAAACTCAGAATGTGAATCCAACTATGCCTACATAGACTTCTCCTATGTCAAGTTCTCACAAAATACCTTAAATTAAGGTATAGTTTATGCATCTCCCAAGACATTCACAATGGAATAAAATGATAAGGAAAATAACTTGAAAGGTCCTTGAAGCTTTGACAAAATTGTAAAATTGTGCTCCTCCTTGGCCTTATCCTTGTCACAACCATGCAAAAGTGATTTTATAGATTTGAACTTCTCCAAAAAACCCTCAAAGGAAGGAGAGGAATCAAGTGTCAATGGTGTTAAATATGTCTCAAGATGTAGTGTACAAAACTCATTGATGCCTCCAAAGATGTCTAAAACTTTAAGCCACATAGCCCTAGGTTTGGTACATGAATTAATATGGACATGAAGAATCTTCAAAATAATGTTATAAATCAAACTTGTGATTGAATCCATCTTGTTCCCATGACCTATAACCTCAAAGGGATGGTTAAAATCAATTTGGGTCTCATTGAGATAGGACCATACACCTATTTGGATTGACACAATCTATAGTCATATCTCGTTTCCAAGTGTGATAGTTATGGGGAGTGGATTTATCAATGAGATCTACCATTACAATTGGTTTTCATATAAAGAAAGGGCTAGGAAAAGATGTGAATAAAAAAGAGGGTAATTCTATCCCCCATAGGAAGAAAAAACCAACTCCTAGGCAACTATATTAGCCAAGAAATCATGAAAGCAAGAAATAAAAAATATGATATTGAATAGGTGGAAATAGTGTTCCCTCCTATTGTGTATGGGGGAAATATTAGATCCACTTCTAAATCCAAATTCCCAAAGGAGAGATCCAAATTGATCAACCAAAAGGTTAATGCACAATCAAATCAATCTATGGAGAATGTGAAAGAGGAAGAAAACCTTATATTTCCCTATAATGGAATTGTGCTTGAAATCTGAAATAATTGAAAGGAAAATACTAACCTCAAAATAGGGAAAATCTGGAAAATGCCAATTTATGATGTATGTGTGTAATTTTGGGCTCTGATACCACTTGATGAAGGGTGCTCCCCTTAATACCACAAACACATAACATAAACAGAGAAACAATAACAATTTACAAGAACAAAAAATAAGCTTCTTATTATCTCCACAAATGTGGAATTACAAATTTCAAAATTACAATATTCAAAGCCACATGGGCATTCCCTTTACAATACTCTATAGGATAAAGCCTCGAATCAATACCCAAATCTATCAAGAACTGCCCTAGACAACACTACAGGCCTTCTTTATATAGGCAATTTCCACCGCCTGAGAAGGTTCCAGAAATTTAGCCCTTAAGGCCGACCAACCTTAGAATTTTTTTTTTTTAAAATTTTATTACATCAAAGTTGGCTCCAAATAACTTTTGAAACCCGAACAAAATTTTTGAAGGAAATTTATTTTTCGCCATTTCAGGTGGCCTGACTTTCGGAGACCATAAGTCATCACCCATTGACTCGATTGACTATTATGACCCCAATTTGGAAAGGGTGCAAGGTGTTCTACAGTGCCTGACTCGAGCAAGCTTTAGTTAGCCGAAGTTTCAACCTCATCCGGGGCCTCTAAAGCCTTCAAAACTGAGTTCAAAGTTTCTTTACCCTCCTGCCAATACCGAAAATTTTCAATATCTTCAAAACTAGACTTGATTTGGCAATGAAACTTTACTGGTAGGCTGATATGACTAAGATGCACCTCCACATGTGAAATCATAACATTCTAAGATCGTATGAAAAACTTACTAAATATAGAAATTTTCCATAAATAGCAACTTTGCATAAGATAGCCCTTATTGAAAAGAAACCGAAAATATTTTTTGGGTGATGGAAGATTTCTCTTACACCCAGGATGCTCTTGCATCAATTGACCTCTCAGATATTCATGAGCTTCTTTAGGTAAAGCTTTAGTGAATATGTTTTCTAGTTGTTCCTTTGTATTCACATATTCCATTCTGACCTCTTTATCCTGTCCCAATTCCCTCAAGTAATGATACTTGATGGTGATGTGTTTGGTCTTTGTGTGCATCACTGGATTCTTAGATATGTTGATAGCACTTGTGTTGTCATAGCAAATGACAACTAGTTCAGTGATCTCTTCTTTCATGCCTACCAACAATTGCTTTATCCATACCAAGTTTGAACAGTTCACTACTACAGCCACATACTCGACTTTAGCTGTAGATTGGGAAATGTAATTTTGTTTCTTGCTTGTCCAGGAAACTAATCTCTGTCCAAGAAAGAAAGCTCCACCACTAATACTCTTTCTATCATCCACATTTCCTACCCAATCAACATCAGTATACACTCTTAGTTTGAATCTTTCATGCTTCTTGTAGTATAGTCCATAATCAACAGTCCCTTTCAAATATCTCATTATCCTTTTGACAGCCATCATGTGAGTTTCCTTAGGATTGGCAGCAAATCTTGCCACAATCTCAACTGCTAGAGCAATATTTGGTCTGCTGTAAACAACATAATGTAGTTTTCCAATCATAGACCTATACAAAGTTTGGTTTACTTTAGCAACATCATAATTCTTAGACAATTTTTGTCCAGTA
The DNA here is from genome assembly GCA_027943335.1 of Chamaecyparis obtusa. Classification (NCBI taxonomy): domain Eukaryota; kingdom Viridiplantae; phylum Streptophyta; class Pinopsida; order Cupressales; family Cupressaceae; genus Chamaecyparis; species Chamaecyparis obtusa. The sequence continues at coordinate 1,447,506 of BSBK01001669.1, forward strand.
GCCATAGGAGTACTTACTGGCCTTGAATCCTCCATACCAAAGGTTTTCAGTATCTCATGAACATATTTAGATTGGGTAATGAAAATACATTTCTTCATCTAATATACTTGTAAACCAACAAAAAATTTGATCTCCCACTAATACATTTGGGGTCATTTTGCGACGGCTATGTGTCGCAATTGCGACAGCTATGTGTCGCAATAGCAACACCCATAGACGTTGCTATTTTTTAGTCGCAAATTGCGACGTCTATGGGTAGCCGTCACAATTGCGACACATATCCGTCGCAATGTGACTAAGATTTAAGAAGCGGCATGGCCGTCGCCCCCCCGTCGCATGGCTTCGGAGGGCCGTCGCAATCACGACGGACCTCCAAAGCAATTGCGACGGGCGCCTGCATCGCATTGCGACGGGTTTCCGTCGCAGTTGCGACGCCCGTGGGTGGATTAAAAAAAAAATTTAATTTAATACATTGCTAATGAACCACATTAATGCTTTTTTCTTTCAACAAATGAGGACAGCCACTGTAAAGACAACATGATAATGTACACTCACTGTAAGGACAGTCACAAATGAGGACATCTCACAGTGACTGTCCCTAGTGTAATTGCCACTTGAATGTATTGCTATTCAGCCACATTAATGCTTTTCTTCTTCAACAAATGAGGATAGTCACTGTAAAGATAACATGATAATGTACACTCACTGTGAGTGTACATTATCATGTTATCTTTACAGTGACTATCCTCATTTGTTGAAGAAGAAAAGCATTAATGTGGCTGAATAGCAATACATTCAAGTGGCAATTACACTAGGGACAGTCACTGTGAGATGTCCTCATTTGTGACTGTCCTTACAGTGAGTGTACATTATCATGTTGTCTTTACAGTGAGTGTACATTATCATGTTGTCTTTACAGTGTCAATATATGCATTATTACTTAAACTGAAGAGTACTCTAAATAATATGTCATTGTGGAGTTCTGATTGCTTCCAATTTGATATACGCTTGTTCTACTTATGTATCCAGCATCATGTAAGAAAAGTTGATGCTTTTAAATAGATTCATTTAGCCATGAAATGTCTGTGCATGTTACATACAAGATTCCAAGGCCCAAAACTGATTACTCATTATAATTCATGTACAGAATGATAATCAACCACAACGAGGCATGCGTAGGCGCTGCTTAGATTTTGAGGCATCAGAAGCTCGTAGAAGAAACTTGACCAATGGCTCATGGAATGCAACAAACTTATTGCCTAAAACAGGAGCATTGGTAACCACAGATGATGGTTTTAAAAAGAACACTTCACCATCAATGTCACGTGAGGGAACTACAATTTCTGATGGCAAGTAACTTGTAGTATATAAGAGAGATGCAGGTACAGATGCTGGGAATACATTGCTAATGAACCACATTAATGCTTTTTTCCTTCAACAAATGAGGACAGTCACTTTAAAGACAACATGATAATGTACACTCACTGTAAGGATAGTCACAAATGACGACATCTCACAGTGACTGTCCCTTGTGTAATTGCCACTTGAATGTATTGCTATTCAGCCACATTAATGCTTTTCTTCTTCAACAAATGAGGATAGTCACTCTAAAGACAACATGATAATGTACACGGGCTGTAACTGTACATTATCATGTTGTCTTTACAGTGACTGTCCTCCTTCAAGTGGCAATTACACAAGGGACAGTCACTGTAAAGGAAACATGATAATGTAGAGAAACGTTGTCATTTGTATTTTCAACAGTGCCGAGAGAGATTCCCTCCGCGAAATCACAGCTACAATTTCTGAGTACGTTGGGTTTATTTTTCTTTTGCCATTATTATGTAATCTGGTATTCAGCTGTTACAGAGCTAAAATACCCAGAAATGAGGACATATCTGTGTTGAATTTATTGTTAGCGGCTTTGGTTATTTAGAAGTTTAATTTTATTTGTTCATCTTTCAAGCACAAATGTTTTATGGACCGTAACATCTTCATTGTTTCGGGTATGCAATGAAACAGCCGTAACTTGCAACTACCTTCACGGTACTTGTGTACATTATCATGTTGTCTTTACAGTGACTGTCCTCATTCAAGTGGCAATTACACAAGGGACAGTCACTGTGAGATGTCCTCATTTGTGACAAGGACAGTCACACATGAGGACATCTCACAGTGACTGTCCCTTGTGTAATTGCCACTTGAATGTATTGCTATTCAACCACATTTATGGGCCCGTTTGGACCCCAGCACACAGTAGCATCTACAAAGAAGAATATCCCAGGTGTAACAAGTTGTAAGAATATACCAACAGTTCTAAGAAGTTCCCTAGCACATAGTAGCATCTACAGAGAAGAATATACAACATGAGGGCAGCCACTGTAAAGACAACATGATAATGTACACTCATTGTATGTGTACATTATCATGTTGTCTTTACAGTGACTGTCCTCATTCAAGTGGCAATTACAGAAGGGACAGTCATTGTGAGATGTCCTCATTTGTGACAAGGATAGTCACACATGAGGACATCTCACAGTGATTGATTGTCCCTTGTGTAATTGCCACTTGAATGTATTGCTATTGAACCACATTAATGCTTTTCTTCTTCAACAAATGAGGACAGTCACTCTAAAGAAAACATGATAATGTACACTCATTGTAAGGACAGTCACAAATGAGGACATCTCATAGTGACTGTCCCTTGTGTAATTGCCACTTGAATTACACAAGGGACAGTCATTGTGAGATGTCCTCATTTGTGACAAGGATAGTCACACATGAGGACATCTCACAGTGATCGATTGTCCCTTGTGTAATTTCCACTTGAATGTATTGCTATTGAACCACATTAATGCTTTTCTTCTTCAACAAATGAGGACAGTCACTCTAAAGACAACATGATAATGTACACTCACTGTAAGGACAGTCACAAATGAGGACATCTCACAGTGACTGTCCCTTGTGTGATTGCCACTTGAATGTATTGCTATTCAGCCACATTAATGCTTTTCTTCTTCAACAAATGAGGATAGTCACTCTAAAGACAACATGATAATGTACACGGGCTGTAAGTGTACATTATCATGTTGTCTTTACAGTGACTGTCCTCATTCAAGTGGCAATTACACAAGGGACAGTCACTGTAAAGGCAACATGATAATGTAGAGAAACGTTGTCATTTGTATTTTCAACAGTGCCGAGAGAGATTCCCTCCGCGAAATCACAGCTACAATTTCTGAGTACGTTGGGTTTATTTTTCTTTTGTCATTATTATGTAATCTGGTATTCAGCTGTTACAGAGCTAAAATACCCAGAAATGAGGACATATCTGTGTTGAATTTATTGTTAGCGGCTCTGGTTATTTAGAAGTTTAATTTTATTTGTTCATCTTTCAAGCACAAACGTTTTGTGGACCGTAACATCTTCATTGTTTTGGGTATGCAATGAAACAGCCGTAACTTGCAACTACCTTCATGGTACTTGTGTACATTATCATGTTGTCTTTACAGTGACTGTCCTCATTCAAGTGGCAATTACACAAGGGACAGTCACTGTGAGATGTCCTCATTTGTGACAAGGACAGTCACACATGAGGACATCTCACAGTGACTGTCCCTTGTGTAATTGCCACTTGAATGTATTGCTATTCAACCACATTTATGGGCCCGTTTAGACCCCAGCACACAGTAGCATCTACAGAGAAGAATATCCCAGGTGTAACAAGTTGTAAGAATATACCAACAGTTCTAAGAAGTTCCCTAGCACATAGTAGCATCTACAGAGAAGAATATACAACATGAGGGCAGCCACTGTAAAGACAACATGATAATGTACACTCATTGTATGTGTACATTATCATGTTGTCTTTACAGTGACTGTCCTCATTCAAGTGGCAATTACAGAAGGGACAGTCATTGTGAGATGTCCTCATTTGTGACAAGGATAGTCACACATGAGGACATCTCACAGTGATCGATTGTCCCTTGTGTAATTGCCACTTGAATGTATTGCTATTGAACCACATTAATGCTTTTCTTCTTCAACAAATGAGGACAGTCACTCTAAAGACAACATGATAATGTACACTCACTGTAAGGACAGTCACAAATGAGGACATCTCACAGTGACTGTCCCTTGTGTGATTGCCACTTGAATGTATTGCTATTCAGCCACATTAATGCTTTTCTTCTTCAACAAATGAGGATAGTCACTCTAAAGACAACATGATAATGTACACGGGCTGTAAGTGTACATTATCATGTTGTCTTTACAGTGACTGTCCTCCTTCAAGTGGCAATTACACAAGGGACAGTCACTGTAAAGGCAACATGATAATGTAGAGAAACGTTGTCATTTGTATTTTCAACAGTGCCGAGAGAGATTCCCTCCGTGAAATCACAGCTACAATTTCTGAGTACGTTGGGTTTATTTTTCTTTTGTCATTATTATGTAATCTGGTATTCAGCTGTTACAGAGCTAAAATACCCAGAAATGAGGACATATTTGTGTTGAATTTATTGTTAGCGGCTCTGGTTATTTAGAAGTTTAATTTTATTTGTTCATCTTTCAAGCACAAACGTTTTGTGGACCGTAACATCTTCATTGTTTCGGGTATGTAATGAAACAGCCGTAACTTGCAACTACCTTCACGGTACTTGTGTACATTATCATGTTGTCTTTACAGTGACTGTCCTCATTCAAGTGGCAATTACACAAGGGACAGTCACTGTGAGATGTCCTCATTTGTGACAAGGACAGTCACACACGAGGACATCTCACAGTGACTGTCCCTTGTGTAATTTCCACTTGAATGTATTTCTATTCAACCACATTTATGGGCCCGTTTGGACCCCAGCACACAGTAGCATCTACAGAGAAGAATATCCCAGGTGTAACAAGTTGTAAGAATATACCAACAGTTCTAAGAAGTTCCCTAGCACATAGTAGCATCTACAGAGAAGAATATACAACATGAGGGCAGCCACTGTAAAGACAACATGATAATGTACACTCATTGTATGTGTACATTATCATGTTGTCTTTACAGTGACTATCCTCATTCAAGTGGCAATTACAGAAGGGACAGTCATTGTGAGATGTCCTCATTTGTGACAAGGATAGTCACACATGAGGACATCTCACAGTGATCGATTGTCCCTTGTGTAATTGCCACTTGAATGTATTGCTATTGAACCACATTAATGCTTTTCTTCTTCAACAAATGAGGACAGTCACTCTAAAGACAACATGATAATGTACACTCATAGTAAGGACAGTCACAAATGAGGACATCTCACAGTGACTGTCCCTTGTGTAATTGCCACTTGAATTACACAAGGGACAGTCATTGTGAGATGTCCTCATTTGTGACAAGGATAGTCACACATGAGGACATCTCACAGTGATCGATTGTCCCTTGTGTAATTGCCACTTGAATGTATTGCTATTGAACCACATTAATGCTTTTCTTCTTCAACAAATGAGGACAGTCACTCTAAAGACAACATGATAATGTACACTCACTGTAAGGACAGTCACAAATGAGGACATCTCATAGTGACTGTCCCTTGTGTGATTGCCACTTGAATGTATTGCTATTCAGCCACATTAATGCTTTTCTTCTTCAACAAATGAGGATAGTCACTCTAAAGACAACATGATAATGTACACGGGCTGTAAGTGTACATTATCATGTTGTCTTTACAGTGACTGTCCTCATTCAAGTGGAAATTACACAAGGGACAGTCACTGTGAGATGTCCTCATTTGTGACAAGGACAGTCACACATGAGGACATCTCACAGTGACTGTCCCTTGTGTAATTGCCACTTGAATGTATTGCTATTCAACCACATTTATGGGCCCGTTTGGACCATGGCACATAGTAGCATCTACATAGAAGAATATCCCAGGTGTAACAAGTTGTAAGAATATACCAACAGTTCTAAGAAGTTCCCTAGCACATAGTAGCATCTACAGAGAAGAATATGGGTCAACGAGGTTGACTTCAAAGCCATGCAATCTAATGGTAATAGTAATATCATAATTTGACATACTATCAAAAATACTTCCTAAATAGACTATTCAATCTTATAAGAGATGGATTCATGAGAACTATTATTTATGAAATATGAGTCAATGACTTTAATTAAAAAAATTACACAATCTAATTCTTGTAAAAATATCAAAATTTGACACATTGAAAATACCTTCCAAAAGTATCGTTAATTGATTAATATGAATCACTACTCATGAAATATAATTTTATAAACCTAATCTAAAAACTACACAATAAAAATCTTAATAGCAATATTGTAAGAAACTATTCCCAAAAGCAAGCCTAATAAAATTTGATGAAAATAATTTTTGTTTCACTCAACTTTGACATTCACAACTTCCTCTTTTATTATAATAAGAAAAAAAATGTCTTTTTAGATATACCTCATGAACCATACTCGAATAATCTATCATTTTTCTTCTCAAAAACATATTTGCAGAGCCTGCTTCTTTTACTTGTTTGTACTTTTATCTCTCTGATGGAAAGGGTTCCTTCAGGACACATTTTTCCAAGTTCACTGCTTGAAATATTTGAGGAGGGTTCCCCTGCTTGAGTATCCATCCAACCCATATTCGAGTAGTTCTACAATTGCACAGTCTAAATTAATAATACTGACAATTGAATGATGAATGATGATACATAGAATTGATATAAACTAATCCTAAAAACACTAAAACATTATTAATATATTTATATTTCATAAATAAAATTGATATAAAAGATTTGGAAAGATACATTAAAAAATAGAAAAACAGTAATTTATAATAGAAGGAAACTTAAATTGCTATTTAAAAAAAAACAAGAGTCTTAAATCTTATCATTTTGTTTCATTATCATCCATAAGTACACACCTCTAGCATAATAATTATATTTTACCACCCATAAAATGAAAAAAAGATTTTCACAAGAGAAATTGAAGCTAGATTATAAAAATGAACCATCTTATTGGAAACTGGAACTGTTATCATACCCAAAAGGACTACAAAATTTCACCTTATCATACCCAGATTGTTGCTTTGCCTGGCGGAGGGAAATTTGATCAGTAAAATTGACACAGAGTATGTTGTCTCCATTGTCATGCTGGATAACAAAACACCAACTTTAATGGGCATGTACTGTCCCTTGTGTAATTGCCACTTGAATGCATTGCTATTTGATGCAGGGGCATCCCTAATGCAAGCCAAAGACACCATGATTGAAGGAAGTTTCCATGAAGCCAAGGAGTCAAATCCTATCAATTGGAACATAAGATTTTCACCTTGGAGCTTTGAAGGATTGACTGGTGAAAGGTCCTTTTGATTGACAAATCAGAGTCTTTTTGAATGACAAATCAGAGTCTTTTTGAATGACAATAAATTAGAATAGGAGTTTTAGATGTTTTCTTGGTTTGTAATAAATATTAAGGATTGATTTTATCTCCTTATAAACATCCACTTGTTGGACACAAGACCCCTTGGTGACTTATAAACCTTGGGCATCTTTTGAGTCCTTGGATGAAATGAGCATAGTAAGTGTTTATTAGGTGTCTTTTAGATGTTGTTAAGAAGTTTGAAGGTCCAAAATAACTTTAATAAGGTTCCTAAAGTTTCACAACACATTTTTAACCTTCTCGGCAAAGTTGTTTGCAAAGTTGTAATGCAACTTTAAAAGTTGCTTAGCAAAGTTGACATTTGTTGGATAAACTGTTCTAACCACCTAGATGGTTGAACCAACGTTTGGAGAGCCTATTTTAGGCTTCAAATGGTCGAAGACAGACAGAGAACCAGTATTGTAATCATTTTGCTTTCATAAAAAATAAAAATAACCCTGTTTTAGTGCATTTCTGGTGAAAAATGAACTCTGTACGGCTGTACGGATGGTGGTTGGATGATAAAATTTGCCTGGAAGTTGTAATAGTGACATCTGATGCTTTGGAAGTTGGTTTGATTGATTCTCTTTGTTTTATATCTAAGTTATTTCAAATTTTCTGTGCATTGTTTACAAACCCTCATTTTCAGGGTTTGACTGATGTAAAGACCTTAACTCACGTTTCAACCATTGGAATTCCTTCTTCCTTGGTGGAATGAGAGTTAAGGATGTATATTTGTATATTCTAAAAGCCCTGACTACTCTGCATCACTATTGAACCACATTAATGCTTTTTTCCTTCAACAAATGAGGACAGTCACTGTAAAGACAACATGATAATGTACACTCACTGTAAGGATAGTCACAAATGAGGAAATCTCAGAGTGATTATCCCTTGTGTAATTGCCACTTGAATACATTTCTATTGAACCACATTAATGCTTTTTTCCTTCAAGTGGCAATTACACAAGGGACAGTCACTGTGAGATGTCCTCATTTGTGACAAGGACAGTCACACATGAGGACATCTCACAGTGACTGTCCCTTGTGTAATTGCCACTTGAATGTATTGCTATTCAACCACATTTATGGGCCTGTTTGGACCACGGCACACAATAGCATCTACAGAGAAGAATATCCTAGGTGTAACAAGTTGTAAGAATATACCAACAGTTCTAAGAAGTTCCCTAGCACATAGTAGCATCTACAGAGAAGAATATACAACATGAGGGCAGCCACTGTAAAGACAACATGATAATGTACACTCATTGTATGTGTACATTATCATGTTGTCTTTACAAGGATAGTCATTTGTGACAAGGATAGTCACACATGAGGACATCTCACAGTGATCGATTGTCCCTTTTGTAATTGCCACTTGAATGTATTGCTATTGAACCACATTAATGCTTTTCTTCTTCAACAAATGAGGACAGTCACTCTAAAGACAACATGATAATGTACACTCACTGTAAGGACAGTCACAAATGAGGACATCTCACAGTGACTGTCCCTTGTGTGATTGCCACTTGAATGTATTGCTATTGAACCACATTAATGCTTTTCTTCTTCAACAAATGAGGATAGTCACTCTAAAGACACAATGATAATGTACACGGGCTGTAAGTGTACATTATCATGTTGTCTTTACAGTGACTGTCCTCCTTCAAGTGGCAATTACACAAGGGATTTGTGTTTTCATTTGTGTTTTCAACAGCGCCGTAACCCTCCGCGAAATCACATCGGGATATAAGGGCAAAACAAACAAGAACGTTGTCATTTGTATTTTCAACAGCGCTGAGAGAGATAAACAAACTTAAAACTCAGACTTAAGAAAGATGAAGGCAATGCTTCAAAAGGCCGATGCCCTAAATACGGGAAAACACAATACCACCATTAAACGATGCCCTAGTCACCGTATCAATGCTGCCAGCTCCGTACCAGTATGCTGACTGCTCACTTTCATCCTGTGATAAAGGTAACTTCATTAATCATACTTGAAATGGCAGCATACGAACTAAAGCTGATGAACATTTATAAACTAAAAGTTTAAAACTACAGATTACAAATGTAGTAGTTTCATACGAAAAGAACTTGATGTCTGAAATTTACCATTAGAAGTATCCAAAGGAATACCACAGTACTGTTGAACTTGGAGAATCGGAGATGATCTACACAACAAGGTTCAACAGCTGTAAGGACTGTTACACCATCTTTAGCATTTGAATACATTTTCTCCTTGGCTTCTGGTGGATCCTCAAAGACCCCCAATGACGTTTTCCCTACAATTATCAATTGTTTGTTAGTATGAGATATTAATAAATAAACATTAATCACAATATTAGGCAAACAATGTTCTTGATGTCTGAATCTAAATCACAGAAAGCTCTAATAAAGTAGTTCTCAGTTTCACATTAAACTAAGTTTCAATTTCAAATGGTTATAATAATTTTTGCAAGTTATAAGTAGCTGGTTACAGTATATGACATAAAAAGAAAAAAAATCATTTCTATTCTTTTCTTCTTTTTCTCTTTCAACGAAGCTTTTGCACCACACAAATGCATACCAAGAATTTCTCAGGAGGTTTCAAGACCATTGCATACCAAACTTCTTCTCTGTAGATGCTACTGTGTGTCATGGTCCAAACGGGTCCAAATAGACCTAGTGACTCTAGTAGGTCTCCAAAACCTGTTCTGCAGCAATAACTCTTCAATTTGACAAAGGACCTTATGAACTTATATGTTTTTTGAGTACCCTTTTTGATGTTCATACAATCCTCCAACTCCCAGACCTTGACTCCACTCCAGCATATCAATGTCCTTATTGAGTCCGCAGACCTAATGCATGCCTTTGGGTGTGGGTTCCAAAACAAGGCATTGAAAATGGGTGCATGAAACCAAGATCAGAGTTTGAAGATGTCCACCATGCTCTAAAGATCTAGATTCAACAAGGTTTGAGGTCCTTTACTTGCCGCTACCCTCTGATCTTGCATAATCCATCAACTCCTAGTCAAGAACATTGAGATTCTTGACCTAGGGCTTGCTCTTGAAATTCTCTGGCTTAGTATCCTGTTCCAAAGCTTTTAAAATATGAAAATAAACCCCCTTAACTTGCATTTTACAAAGAATAGAGGATATCCTATGGTTTATTTGCAAGTTAAGGCCATTTGAATGCAATAACCCAAAAAATGAGGGTTTGACAGAACAACAGATAAGAAAAAGGAATAACTTTGATATAAGGTGTCTTGAATCTACCAAATAAACTCTCAAAGCATAAGATATAAATACTCTAACTTCCACACTAGTCTGCCCTCCCTTTCACATCCGTACACTGTATAGTGCTTGAAGGAAATGCACAAAAAAGGCTCTGAAATAGTGGCTCTATCTGACAGAGAGTCCATGCTAGGCTTCATGACTAACCTAGAGCACATTCCTTGTTATGGAGGAAGTTTGAATGGTGAAGAACTTATGGAATGGATAGAGGACCTAGATAACCATTTTGACTACAAGTATCTTATTAATAACCATTTTGACTACAAGTATCTTATGGATAGAGGACCTTGATAACCATTTTGACTCATTTAGTATCTTATTGAGCTTCACTTTGTTTTGAGAATATAGTTTAATATTCTCTACTAAACAGGGCCAACCACGTGAAGGTGGAAGCTCATTTGGCCCCACCCCCCTCCCCCTAACATCACTCTACATTCCCCGTTAACATCTAACATTCATTCATTCTTTCAATTATTAATAAAATGTAACATTCAATCAATATCACATGATAACATTCATTAACACATTAGATTCGTTAACACACAACATTCATCAATATGAAAATAAACACATAATTCATGAACATTCATTAGCACATAATTAAATTCATTGAGACATAAAATTCAGTCATTATCAATTAAGGTATTTAGATGACAATCATTTCTTTTTTCTCTTTCTAATTTTTTTTTCTATGTAAGCTCTAAGAGGAGCATCAGTGTTATCATCAATACCCCCCTCATCAGTTGTTTTGTTCTTTGTTCTTGATGATCTCAAATTCCTATGCTGCTGCAAAGGGGGGTCCTCTACAATAACAAATAAAAGAGTTAAATTTAAAATATTTAATTATAATTGTTACAAGTATTTAATTATTTTAAAGAGCATAACTGTGGCGCTCTTTAATTACCTGATCTGGCCACATCATTTTGTCTAGACTCAACCTCAACATGCTCATGAGCACCGACCCCTCGATCCTCTACAGTTGCTATACAAAATGTTACATTAATCCAAACACCAATTGTAATTACATATAAAAATTTTAATAGCAAATGTATACCTCCACCACTAGGATGCACATCATGCGAACCTTCATTATGCATAGATTGTGTAGAAGGATTGTCAGGCTGCATTCCAATATCCTACACATTGTTATCATTGCTTTCTTAAAATAGATATACTCACTTTATATTAGAACTTAACATCAAATAGACTAATTGGTAAAGTATTCAATTTGAAATAAATTTCATTTAGCTTATTTACTTGTGGCTCAGATGCATCATTATTTGAACCTTGCACACTGATTTCAGCTCATAGCCGTTCAGCCACGGCTCTATAGCCTTGTTGGAAGCCAATTCTCTTGTCCTCTTCTATGAGGCATCTATTGAACTCTGACCCCTACATTTTTTCTTGGTATGGTGAATTTTACTTGCATTGTTTGATCAAAAAAAATTTCCTTGCAATATATAAAAAAATTGATACAAGTTTTCATTTACTAATACTTACAACTCGTGCTTGAAGTTTGGAAAAACCACCAGAGTCGAGCTTGTGTGTCCCGTGCTTTTCTAATCTTGCCTTTGTTGCCTTTGATGTGTCAGGCAATCTATGAAAAGTTTGAAATATGTTAGAGACCAGTATAGGAAAAATTTAGAGGTTAATTAGTACATAATTACATTCTCAAAAGTATCACATACCTTGCTCTACTCTCTACTGGCGTAATTCCTTTTTTCATGTCGGCTTTATACTTTCCATCCAAAATCAAACCTTGCCACTCAGCCTCAAGAACACAGGGCGGACGCTCGTGCCTTGGGTTAACCTCTAAATATTTCCTGTACTGGTCCCTAATATACTTCAAACATAAACCAGCTCTTTCAAGGAGCTTGTTTCTCTTGAATGCACGAGGTCCAAAAAGCTGGGTCATACTATGTACAAGATCATCCTTCAACTTTTTATCTTGGTTATTCCACCTTTTAAGTAAAAAAAAACATGTTAGACTCATAAATGAAGAGAAGCTACCTTTAATATAGTTCAAGAAATTGATGAAAAGGAAAACTATTCTAGCAATGATATGAAATCAAAATAGTGGTTTGGGGTTTTAGTTAGGATATGATGTTCCACCATGTACGTATGGTGGGCCCGAATATCCGCAAACACTCGTCACCAAGTTTTCGCCAAAAAATATCATTCCCTACAAAATAATCATGGGATCATTAGTCGATGAAGAGTGATCAAAAATTAAATTACTATTATATCACTATAGAATAATAATAACTTTAAAGTACTTGGAAGTTTGGATACTTTTAAGGGAACGCCTTCATCGTCGCTGATGATCAATACGCAATCCTTCACCGTTCCCGTACTAGGAACACAGGAACATCCAGGAAATGATGTTGCATCGGGACTTGTTGCATCTCCTATTGCAAAAAATGAAAACCATTATCAAATGCCTCCAAGAAATAATACTTCAAGGGAAATAAATTGGTGTAGAGCACCCATGGCACAAACACAATCAAGGGATCTACATCGTAAACACATAACACTTAAACACATAACAAAAGAGAGAAAAAGAGGGATTTGTGTACCAATAGATGGTGCAACAGTTGGTGCATTTAGGCTGTGTGTTGTTGACATGGCAGTGGGCAAGACATTTGTGGCTATCCTGGATGGAGGCGGCGTTGTCATATCATCATGGAAAGGAGCTGAAGAATAAAATTGTTAGAGCATACATAAATATAGAACGCGTGGACTAGCATGGACAAGATTGTTAGAGCATTAAAAAAAAAGATTGTTCAAGCATGTATTGTCAATGATTATGATCATTCCTATATATATTCAGTGGAAAACACAAGTGGGGAATGGAACATGTGATCTACCTGAACCACTTGCAATACCGGCCTCATCATGGGAATGGGGTTCAAAATTACGCAAATAACTCTGTAAAGACAATGCATCCATATTTTAATTAATGTCATAAAAGAGCATAACATAAAAACCATTATTGAACTCTTGTAATAATTAAAAATTTCATTAATACTTACTTTAAAGTTTTCAGAAGTGCGCAACAACTCAGCTGCCCTGTCTTTTATTTCCTGAGTCTGAGGATGTATGGATACCAAACGTAGAAGTTCTTTCCCAATTTTCTTTAGCAGCTTTTTAATGGAACCGATCGGGTCATCGGTCTCTGCTAAATCAATAAAAAAAGGGTCCACAAGGGGGGACTCCTGAGGGACTGCAGGTTGCTTTCCCTCTCTCCGACCATCGGCCCTCTGTGACAACAATAGTATTAGTATTATCAAAATTACTCCAAAATAATGAAGAAAATAACATTAAAAAAAATAACATTTTGCTTCTATCTAGTTTGCACAATTACAATGAATTTTACCTGCTCATGTGTAGATGAGCTAGGAATATCGTCACCATCACCTTCGGGCGGTTGCTCCATATTGTGCCCCTGTGTCAAAGATCAAGTATAAAAATGTTAGACAAAAATTTAATAACTAAATGGTATGTTGGAGTCATTGATTAGAAGTTGGTTTAATAGTATGTACCACCCCCATGATAGTAGCCTCATTTGTATCTATGCGGTTCAAATTGTAATCAATAAGCAGCTCTTCCCCTACACGTATTGATTTTATCGCACAGATGAATACACGATTTCCCTCGCGTGCCTCAAATATGCAATTGGGTTGCTTTATAGTTGACCCAGGTCGTGTACTATTTATAAAACCCGCAATATTCCCTGTTGCTTTTGACCTTCCATCAATGTATATAGCCACACTTTTACTTTGATTATTGTCTTGCTGTTGTATATAATTTGCCGAGAGTGCATACCTACGCATACTTTTTTTATATTGAACAATATGCATCCAACTTTTGTAATCATAACATGGTCCAACATACTCCATCAATTCAGAAACTTTGTTGTAAGACACCTTTATGCCATCCATAGAAAATAGGCCCAAACCATGTAATGATGATGGTGCTATGCGATATATCCTCTCATTAACACAAAAATCAATGTTTATTGGAGGAAGTTCCTTGGGTACCCAATGTTTCTGTAGATGTTGGTACCTCAAGGGCACCTCGATGTCGCCTTTCATCTCATCATCATAAGAACATGACCCCCCTTGAGCAAGGAAAAATTTCATGTGTTTATTGAATTTCCTTCTAGTCCTTTGACCTCTAGTTAATCTCCCTATTCTAGATAAACTGCATGTCTCACTTTCCTCTTCTATTCCTATATTTCCCTCACTCGAGGAAGACACTTTTGACAAATACCTATTTGCTGGTACCTGCAAATGGGAGAGATCTTAGAAGACATCAATCTTACTATTGATAAGTGTATTAAATAGACTTTCTATAAGGTGTATTGACTTATACCTGTCGATCCATGAGACTGTGCGGGATGCTCTTGAAAGGGGTTCAATTTCCTGCAAATGTAATTCAATTATCGTGAGCATAATCACATCATAATCATAATCACATCCATCATAAGCATCACATAAAAATTAAAAATATTAAAACGTACACATTATAACACTTATAGCTTTTAAATAGATAATGAATAAACTATGTAACCATTTAAGACAAATATATTTCTATCAAGAAATGAATATTAAATACATTAAGGATTGATGGCATACCTTTAAATTTCATCATCATCATCCTCATCATCATCATCATCATCATCATCATCATCATCATCATCATCATCATCATCATCATCATCCTCGTCATCGTCGTCATCATCATCGTCCTCGTCGTCGTCGTCGTTGTCGTCATCATCAACATCATCATCATCAACATCAACATCATCTTCATCATCATCATCAGTAGCAGCATCATCTTCTTCTTCTTCTTCATGAAAATTTGTCTTAGGAACATCATCCAATAATTGTCGATCGTGATCATCATCTACATCATCTTCTACTTCTTCGATATCTTCTTCTTCCATCGCATTATACTTTATCGGCCTTCCTCTCGGTTCATGTCTAACAACAAATGACCAACCCGGTTTATGTGAAACCTCTGAGTAAAATACCTGTTCACATTGGCTTGGAAGAACATAGGGCTCATCCCCAACTGGCTCAAACGACCTTGTATTAACCATTGTAAATCCATTATCATGTTCAATAACAATTCTATTAGGATCATTTGGATTAAGTCGTAGCCTGTACCATTTGACAACGAAGAGTACTAATTTGAAGGAACTAAAGTCGCACTCAAATATATCATCCAAAATGCCATAGTATTGATTTTTAGACTCTTGAGGATCTAAGTCATTTCTAGATGAAATATTAGTCACTTGAAAAACTGCAGTTATTCCAGAATCACAAGTTTTCTTCGTGTCATCCAACACTTTGACGCGAAATTTTTGACCATTACAGAACATACCCTTGTGGTGTTTAACCTGCAATAATATGTGAAACATGTCAAAATTATTATATCGTGAGTTGATAAACATACGGGTGATTAATAATTTTGTACGTACCTGGAAATCTCTTAAACCATATGCTAAATCTATTTCCCTTTGCGTAACATTAGAATCTCCATTACGATGAGCTTCTTTAACCAATGAAGATACACCTTCCCATGTTAATGTGTGACCAGAATGTTGACATCGTTCAATCCATACCGTCATCCAATCAAGATTGTTTGCAATATACAAATGTAGTGCATCCCACTCTCGAGCAACTGTACAAAAAAAAAATAGACGACTTACAACCAATTTATTTTGAAGATTAAGAAATAATTTATTACAATAACATCTTATAATTTATTACCTGTCACTTTCCTCAATCTACCTTTCCCCATCAAGTACTCCCCTTTGAATTTTTTAAAAGGGTCGAGATCCCAAATGCGATCTACATGGATATTTGAAGCAAACTTAGGAAGATATTCAGTAATGTACACCATAGTCTGGTATACCATGTATCCCTCTACCATAGAACCCTCAGGATGTGCTCTTTGTCGAACCAAAGCCTTCAAAGATTTCAAGTGCCTCTCAACCATCCACATTGACCTAGTGTGTGCAGGTCCACACAATTCAATCTCCTCAACTTGGTGTATGAGGTAGTGTTCTTGTGCATTGAAAAAAGTTGGAGGTAGACACTTTTGCATTTCACACAATAAATGAGGAATTCTTCTCTTCCAATAGTTTATATCTTCTTTATGGATTTCTTTAGATGACAACCACCTACATTAAGAGATTCAAGTCACAAAAAATATATAAATACGAGACTTTACAAAATAATATACAATAGATTACATAGCAAGAAAAACAAATCGCGAATATAATAAATATATACAACAAATTGAACAGATATTATTGCTTACCTCATGTATTTTCCAAGATCATATATCACTTGTTTGATGTTATTGTTGAAGTGCTCTGGGAGAGATAGAGGTAGCACGTACTGCAGTAATTATAAACCAATCATTTCATTATTTTCTAACATAAACATAATGAATAGTACACGTAGTTTATGAATATATTGTAAATACAGAAGAACATAACTTACCTTGATGAAAGTATGCCAATCATGCGTTTTGAGCCCTGGCCCAAATTCACTTTTCTTTGATATGAGATTGCTTATGTTCTCAGCAAATCCTGTGGGAAATCAAATTTTTCGTATGACTTCTTTTATGGCATCACTTTGCTGCTCCGTTAATAACCAAGGAAGGGCACTTATATTAATCTAATCTCTATTGCTATTTGAGTGAATGAAATTCTTCAGTGCATGATTGGATTCATGAATGTCATTACAAATTTTGACAATTTTTTCTTTGTCACGCCTTCCATCCAGTATTTTCCACAATGTCTCTGTTATATTCTTTCCAACATGCATAAGATCAAACAAATGCAAAATTTGTAGGTCCTCGTAGTAGGGCAACCTACTAAATTGTCTGGGATAGCTTTTTAGTCCATTTGGAAGGTTGTCAGTAGTGCCTTGACGACCTTCACGATCATCAATTACATAATTAGTAAACAAAAATCACAATAGAAATATATAAATTACAAACATAAACCATTAAGTGGAACGACATTACCTCGACGATTAATTCTATTATATTCCAACTTCCATAGGCGAGGTGTCATTCTTCGTGGCTTTGATGTAGTCTCTTCTTTCCCATTGAAAAGATGTTTTTCCATACTTCGATACTTATGATTCCTGTGGAGGAAGTGTCTGTACTCATCAAACACATGCTTTCCTAAACTTTTTGAATGATGAGATTTCATCTTTGGACCACAAACTGGACATGCAAATTTTCCCTTTGTTTGAAGACCTACAAGATAATGATATAATTGGATTATTAAATATGTTGATTTTTATAATTAGAATTATCATGCGCAACTTGAATTCACTATAACATACCACAAAAATGTGTTAGCCCTGGGGCATCATGTATTGTCCATACAAGTATTGCATGGAATTGAAATTGTCTTTGTCCTATTGGTCTAGACACGTCATACATAGTGACACCGTTCCATAACTCCACCAACTCGTCAATAAGAGGCTCAATATATACATTCATATCTTTAACTTGATATTTACCTACTTGAATGAACAGTAACATTACATAATTATTGTGACCATTTTACTGTAAGATTTGTAAGTACATGTAAATTAATAACTATCAAATGATAAAATACCTGGAACAATCATTGCCAACATAATGTGCTCCCTCTTTATTGACATCCACGGAGGAATGTTATTGTTGATAACAAAAACAGGCCACCCCGAGCAAACAGATCTCATCTCTCCAAATGGATTGACACCATCCGCTGCCAATGAAAGCCTGAGATTACGAGGTTCTTCTTTGAAGTGTTGCCACTTTTCCTCTATGTGCATAAATGCCGAACCATCCGCAGGGATTCGAATAATGTCATCTTGACTTCTATTGCGTGCATGGTAATCCATAAATTGTGCCAAGCTAGTACACCTGAATAATTGTCGCATCCGTGGAATAATGGGGATGTAACGAAGAACCTTGTGAGGCACCTTTTTTGTTATTCGATCTGTTCGATATCTACTCGTATGACATACAGGGCATTGTGTTGCAAATTCATGTTCTTTATAATATATAATATGATCATTGGGACAAGCATGTATTGCTTGATACTCCATTCCAATATCTTTCATAATAGCAGATAATTCTCGATATGAGCGAGGTAGAATATTTGATGGTGGTAACAAAAACTCGCCTATCAATCTACAGCAAAAAATATAAGTTGTTAATATAAACAATATTAGTGGTACATTATTCACCCTTTGTTAACTATAAAGACATATATGACATACCTTAACATACGTGACATTGTTATGTTGGATAAACCATTCATAACCTTCAAGTTCAACAACAACAATACAGCAGAGAGAAGAGTTGTTTGGGAGTCTTTGTATAGGGGCTCGTATGCCTTCTCAAGTAGAGGTACATCAAGGCTATCATCATCATCATGATCAGATCCGCTTGGACTAAATGTGTCATGGATCAATGTATTTATACCATCATCTTCAATTGTGTTTTCTGGCGCATGATCGTCATCTTCCATGGGATCATTATCTTCACCTTGGATATTCGCACCCCCATGTTCCTCCATATCATGTACTTCCCTGGGGAGATCAACCTATATAAAATTGATTAACATAAATAAACCATGATCTTCAACTCATCATCAAGTGATTTCATATGTATATAAATTGTTAAAATGATATAATGAACAACTTACCAGTGGATGATAGTCATGCCCCCCTTCAATGTGACCATTCTCCCTACAATGTCTCTTAACTGTTTTGATTAGCAATCTTCTACGGTTTAAGCCCTTACAAATTTTGCAGGGACAATAACATTTTCCATCACCTTTTCTTTTCAAGTTAGACCACAATCTAGCGATTGTCTCCCTATTTTGTTCTTCACTTATATTATCTGACATGATCGTTCTTCGCAGGAAGCAAAAATTGGGCTATGAAAACTTCGGTCTACAACTTTCAGTGACTAAGCAAAATTGTCAAAAGTACACAAAACATATAAGCTACAAGGCCTTCTTGCTTAGCTCTAGAAGCTCTCTAGCAATCAAAACATATAAGCTACAAGGCCTAACAGCAATTTCAAAACATATAAGCTACAAGGCAAGACATATTACATGACATGGCAAAAGGATTAAAATATACATTAGATTAAAAAATATACAATTTTCAAACCTGAGCGCGTGGCTATAACTCGTGCAATGGTCTTCTTGCTTAGCTTTAGAAGCTCTCCAGCAATCAAAACATATAAGCTACAAGGCCTAATAGCAATTTCAAAACAAGGGTCATCAAAAGAACCAAAAACAACGTGTGCAAACAATACCTTGTGAAGTGGTATAGACAATTAGAAGATGCTACTATGTGCTAGGGAACTTCTTAGAACTGTTGGTATATTCTTACAACTTGTTACACCTGGGATATTCTTCTCTGTAGATGCTACTGTGTGCCGTGGTCCAAACGGGCCCATAAATGTGGTTGAATAGCAATACATTCAAGTGGCTTACACAAGGGACAGTCACTGTGAGATATCCTCATGTGTGACTGTCCTTGTCACAAATGAGGACATCTCACAGTGACTGTCCCTTGTGTAATTGCCACTTGAATGAGGTCAGTCACTGTAAAGACAACATGATAATGTACACATACAATGAGTGTACATTATCATGTTGTCTTTACAGTGGCTGCCCTCATGTTGTATATTCTTCTCTGTAGATGCTACTACGTGCTAGGGAACTTCTTAGAACTGTTGGTATATTCTTACAACTTGTTACACCTGGGATATTCTTCTCTGTAGATGCTACTGTGTGTCGTGGTCCAAATGGGCCCATAAATGTGGTTGAATAGCAATACATTCAAGTGGCAATTACACAAGGGACAGTCACTGTGAGATGTCCTCATGTGTGACTGTCCTTGTCACAAATGAGGACATCTCACAGTGACTGTCCCTTGTGTAATTAAGTATTGTGGGGAAGCATTCTAAATAACCAAAGCCGCTAACAATAAATTCAACACAGATATGTCCTCATTTCTGGGTATTTTAGCTCTTTAACAGCTGAATACCAGATTAAATAATAATGACAAAAGAAAAATAAACCCAACGTACTCAGAAATTGTAGCTGTGATTTTGCGGAGGGAATCTCTCTCGGCGCTGTTGAAAACACAAATGACAACCCGCTTGATTTCACGGAGGGAATCTCTCTCGGTGCTGTTCAAAACACAAATGACAACCCGCTTTGTTCAAAACACAAATGATAACCCGCTTGATTTCGCGGAGGGAATCTCTCTCGGCGCTGTTGAAAACACAAATGACAACGTTCCTTTTTTTTTTTGCACTTATATCCTGACCAACATAAGGTCCATTTGTAATACAACATGATAATGTACACTTACAGTGAGTGTACATTATCATGTTGTCCTTAGAGTGACTATCCTCATTTGTTGAAGAAGAAAAGCATTAATGTGGCTGAATAGCAATACATTCAAGTGGCAATTACACAAGGGACAGTCACTATGAGATGTCCTCATTTGTGACTGTCCTTACAGTGAGTGTACATTATCATGGTGTCTTTAGAGTGACTGTCCTCATTTGTTGAAGAAGAAAAGCATTAATGTGGTTGAATAGCAATACATTCAAGTGGCAATTACACAAGGGACAATCACTGTGAGATGTCCTCATGTGTGACTGTCCTTGTCACAAATGAGGACATCTCACAATGACTGTCCCTTGTGTAATTCAAGTGGCAATTACACAAGGGACAGTCACTGTGAGATGTCCTCATTTGTGACTGTCCTTACAATGAGTGTACATTATCATGTTGTCTTTAGAGTGACTGTCCTCATTTGTTGAAGAAGAAAAGCATTAATGTGGTTCAATAGCAATACATTCAAGTGGCAATTACACAAGGGACAATGTCATGAGCCGTGACATATTGAACTTAGTATAATAATAAAATGATTAGATGATATATAATAATCTATTATTAACGGTATATAACAATAATATATAATTATTATCAAAAGATAATAATAATATATAGTTAGCATAATAAGTAATATGTTAATTAAATAATATTAAAATATTAATAAATAATATAATTATGATTATAATTATAATATAAATTAATAATAAATAATTATTAATAAATTATATATATTATATTATAATAATATATTAAGTAATAATATTAAATCAATTATTGATATAATAATTTTAATATATAAATAATATTAATAAACCTCTCAATATAAAACAATATGTTATCACTATAATAATATTTATTATAATATTATTAATATTACTAACATCATTAATTATAATATTTAATAATAACAATAACATTAATAATAATAATAATAATAATAACGTTTAAAGCAATATCGAATATCTGTAATCGATATACATCTACATTAAACATCTGCATTATCTATCACGATGAGGAACGAAGAAGTGATACAACAATCACTAGTCATTACACATCGATACCATGAGAGGATGATTAATGAACCAAATACTATGAAGTCAAGATCAACATGATATGAATAAGGGATAGGTCGCTATGTGTTTCAGAAGATGTATTGATAAGCAAGAAGGATAACCATTCATATATTATAAATAATCATTAATTGCACAAGTTTAGACAATGACATATCCGATAAAGCAATATCAAACATGAAGACCCGCTAGCAAATATGCACCATCACTTCCTATGTTATCATGACAATAACATAAACTAGATTGAATTCTACTATCTATATCAATAGACACCACATAGGAGGATATCGACTAAAGGATTGAAAGATTATCGATTGTCTGAGATAAACCACATCTTGTAGAAACACAAAAGCATCAATGATTATATCACAAGCTATTGATGAATGAGGCATCAGTCATGGATAATAAGTACAATGTATCCTTAAGTATTAACAGGAATGGAAGTCAATTTGAAGATCAAACTCCATTACCAGCAATCAACCAATAAATGGACAATTATCAGAAAATGATATCGACTTATATCAGAGTAGAAAGATTGGATATCATCATAACAATATGGGATAAGGCAAGAGTTAATATCGATTGACTAAATACTAATGATAGTTAGACCAAACTAATACAAACACAATGGATGTTAACTACTGGTTGCACTACCAATTAGGGAAGATTACCTTCATAAAAAGATTTGATATTGAGTCAATCTGGGAGTTATCTATGATCAGAAAATAATGAAATAATATTATGTGAACTGTCGGATTATGGAAAGGTGTGCTTAACAAAGGGACATGGAGGAAGAAACAAGACACGTCTCATTCATAGCATCTCTTCATTTGTTAAAGACAATATAAGAATGCATTCTTGTCAGTCACTCAAGGCATCATTAGAACTTTATTTACTTATCCATATTTGGATATACTCAATAGAGCATCTGCCTTTGGTAGTTTGGTTTCAAGTTTATCATTGCAGATCAGAGACAACACCATGATTGCACAGATAGAAAGGATAGTCAGAAACAGCATCAATATTTGAAGTTGCAAGCATATAATTCAGAATCTGAAATAGCAACATATCACTCATAGCGATATTACACATTTGCATAATTACATCATCATATCAGACATAGCAAATACATTGCTGTAAGCAATACTTATTGATTGTATATTGATATTGTTTATATCAGACATACCATCATTATACTATCACTATAAGTGATAGGAAACATCATATTCATAGCATATTTCATATCATTATATCCGACAGTGCTATTAAACATATTGGTATCAATATCATCTTGCACACATATTGTGATTGAATCTGAAATAGCGGTTGATATCTTAAGTAACCTCCATTACTTAGTTTAATTGTAAGTATCTGATAGAGTAAGTCTGAGAAGTGGAGTAATTGTTCCTGTTTTCCAAGTTAGCCAAAAAGGGGACATTACAGACAATCACTGTGAGATGTCCTCATGTGTGACTGTCCTTGTCACAAATGAGGACATCTCACAATGACTGTCCCTTGTGTAATTCAAGTGGCAATTACACAAGGGACAGTCACTGTGACATGTCCTCATTTGTGACTGTCCTTACAGTGAGTGTACATTATCATGTTGTCTTTAGAGTGACTGTCCTCATTTGTTGAAGAAGAAAAGCATTAATGTGGTTCAATAGCAATACATTCAAGTGACAATTACACAAGGGACAATCACTGTGAGATGTCCTCATGTGTGACTATCCTTGTCACAAATGAGGACATCTCACAATGACTGTCCCTTATGTAATTCAAGCAGAAATTACACAAGGGACAGTCACTGTGAGATGTCCTCATTTGTGACTGTCCTTACAGTGAGTGTACATTATCATGTTGTCTTTAGAGTGACTGTCCTCATTTGTTGAAGAAGAAAAGCATTAATGTGGTTCAATAGCAATACATTCAAGTGGCAATTACACAAGGGACAATCACTGTGAGATGTCCTCATGTGTGACTGTCCTTGTCACAAATGAGGACATCTCACAATGACTGTCCCTTGTGTAATTCAAGCAGCAATTACACAAGGGACAGTCACTGTGAGATGTCCTCATTTGTGACTATCCTTACAGTGAGTGTACATTATCATGTTGTCTTTAGAGTGACTGTCCTCATTTGTTGAAGAAGAAAATCATTAATGTGGTTCAATAGCAATACATTCAAGCGGCAATTACACAAGGGACAGTCACTGTGAGATGTCCTCATTTGTGACTGTCCTTACAGTGAGTGTACATTATCATGTTGTCTTTAGAGTGACTGTCCTCATTTGTTGAAGAAGAAAAGCATTAATGTGGTTCAATAGCAATACATTCAAGTGGCAATTACACAAGGGACAATCGATCACTGTGAGATGTCCTCATGTGTGACCTTTGTGAAGGCAAGTGCCAATTTGTACCCAAGTTACCAATATTGTGGCAAAAGTGGGAATGAAGCATTTAGGGGTCAAATTGGGCAAAGAAGTGTAGAAGTGGCCTATGTGAGGTCTAAATAGCCTAACTAAGTCATGGTTAGGGTCTTATGGTGTTTGAACAATAAGTTTTGAACCAAAATCCCAAAGGTTGTAACAAGTTGTCAATGTTGTCATTCACAACATTGACAACATTTGTGCAAGGGAGCATTTTCGAGTAAGATGGTTATGTAACTATATGAAACCATTGAATTAGGCATCAGATCAACTATAAGAGGCCTCCATCGATCTGTGCAAAAGGTTGGGGGGAAAAACATTTGGAATTAAGAAGATTTGTAGAGTAACACGGTTTTAGTGAATTCTTGAGTTTTTTTGTTTCTTTGTTTTCAGTTGATTAATGGATTAGATAGCTCGCAGTGTCTATTGGAAAAGTTAGTACAAGTTGTTTTTTTATTCTGTGTTGTGTTTTTTTTGAGTTTTGAAGCATTCCAACTAGTTTGTTAATTCTTTTGTTAAGTACCCTATCATTGGTTTGAACCAGGCAGGTTGAACAAATGGAGTCTTAGCTCATCATTCCATTGTCAATTTTGTACGGGCTCTTGGAATGGGTGAGGAGACTCCATGTACTATATGTTTGGAAGGAGGGGCCCTGGGAAGCTCATTTTCTATGTTTGCAATGATGTCCTAGGTGAGTCAGTTGAGCACAGTTAGGGATGACAAATCATTACAAGAAGATTACAACAAGTTGAATGCATTGGTTGCTTCAATTAAAATCTCATGGAGAGGTAGACACACATCTAAAGAAGCCCCAAGTCAAATTAGAAGATTGGGTGAGTTTCTTTGGCTGCTAAGAAAACAAACTCTTAGTCAGACTGTCCAAGTTGTGTCAAAATACTTGTTTTCAGGCATGGCTGTAGCAGTTGGTGTACAAAAAATCTAGGAGGAGAAGACCTTAGATATCTTGGAGTTCTCAATAAAGGGCATCTGAATCCTAAGCCCTTTAGGTGGCTTAATATAAACAAAAAGGCTTGACAAAGGCCTAATTGCTAGCAGCCTATTTTTGGGTGCAATTGGCATGCATGGTTTGATGAACCGGATTGAAGTACTGATGAAAAGTATAGGTGAAGGAGTAATATTGAAACCAATAGAGGTCCTAGTGGCCAGCCTCTCCATGGAGTAAAGTTCTAGTTGAATGTGTTTCAATTTGTGAAGACAAGACTAGGAGTGTCCTAGTAGCTAGATTGGTATTGAGCAGAGTTCGTTGTATTTCTTGTTGGTGTGCACTAGTTGAAGGAGTGGGATCTTGGGTAGAGATACCTAAAGAGTGTAGGGATAGTTAAGTACCCTATCAAGTCAAAACATTGGCCTAAAGAGACCCTAGTGAAGGATAGGGAGTGAGCAAGACAAAGTGTTACATCAATTAACAAGATCATTTTTTGGTAATTGTGTACATTATCATGTTGTCTTTACAGTGACTGTCCTCATTTGTTGAAGAAGAAAAGCATTAATGTGGTTCAATAGCAATACATTCAAGTGGAAATTACACAAGGGAATATCACTATGAGATGTCCTAAGTGTGACTGTCCTTGTCACAAATGAGGACATCTCACAGTGACTGTCCCTTGTGTAATTGCCACTTGAATGAGGACAGTCACTGTAAAGACAACATGATAATGTACACAAGTACCGTGAAGGTAGTCGCAAGTTAGGGCTGTTTCATTGCATACCCGAAACAATGAAGACATTATAGTCCACAAAACATTTGTGCTTGAAAGATGAACAAATAAAATTAAACTTCTAAATAACCAAAGCCGCTAACAATAAATTCAACACAGATATGTCCTCATTTCTGGGTATTTTAGCTCTGTAACAGCTGAATACCAGATTACATAATAATGACAAAAGAAAAATAAACCCAACGTACTCAGAAATTGTAGCTGTGATTTTGCGGAGGGAATCTCTCTCGGCGCTGTTGAAAACACAAATGACAACGTTCTTGTTTTTTTTGCCCTTATATCCCGATGTGATTTCACGGAGGGTTACGGTGCTGTTGAAAACACAAATGACAACGTTCCTTTTTTTTTTTTTCCCTTATATCCCAACAACATCGCAATTGCAAGTTAGGGCTGTTTCACTGCATACTCGAAACAATGAAGACGTTACGGTCCACAAAACGTTTGTGCTTGAAAGATGAACAAATAAAATTAAACTTCTAAATAACCAAAGCCGCTAACAATAAATTCAACATAGATATGTCCTCATTTCTGGGTATTTTAGCTCTCTAACAGCTGAATACCAGATTACATAATAATGACAAAAGAAAAATAAACCCAACGTACTCAGAAATTGTAGCTGTGATTTCGCGGAGGGTTACGGCGCTGTTGAAAACATAAATGACAACGTTCTTGTTTTTTTTGCCCTTATATCCCGATGTGATTTCGCAGAGGGTTACGGCGCTGTTGAAAACACAAATGACAACGTTCTTATTTTGTTTGCCGTTATATCCTGATGTGATTTTGCGGAGGGTTACGGCGCTGTTGAAAACACACATGACAACGTTCCTTTTAAATTTTGCGCTTATATCCCGACAACGTCGCAATTGCGACAGTGACAAATGTATTGTCGTTGCAAATTGCGACGGTGTCGGGCTATATTTGAAAAAAAAAGAGCAAAACCACATGACATTTGCCTGCCGTCGCAAATGGCCATCGCAATTTCACCCCAAATGTATTAGTGTCCCCAAACATACTCATTTCAAATTCAGTTTGCATTTCATTTGAAAATTTCTTACACAGGGCATCTTGTCCACCAAATATAATATCATCTACAAAAATCTTAGCCAACAAGATTCCTTTACCTTCATCTTTCATGTACAGATTGTTGGTGTCATTAGTCCTTGAGAATCCAATCTATATCAAGTAGTTGTGCAGCCTCTCATACCATGCTCTAGGGGCTTGCTTTAGTCCATACAGTGCCTTATTCAGTTTGCAAACCATGTGTCTTTTGTTTGGATCAACAAATCCTTCTAGCCATTCAATGTACACTTCTTCTTCTAATATACCATTTAAAAATGCAGACTTGACATCCATTTGGTATACCTTGAAATATTTGTAGGCAGCATATGCAAGTAAAGTTCTTACTCCTTTTGATCTTGCTACAAGGGAAAATGTCTCCCCATAATCTATTCCTTCTTCTTGTGCATAGCCTTTGCATACCAGCCTTGCCTTGTTCCTTGTGATTTGTCCATGTTCATTCAGCTTATTTCAAAACACCCATTTTGTTCCAATGACATTTTATTTTCTAGTCTCGGCACCAAAGTCCAGGTATCATTCTTCTCTATTTGGTCTATCTCCTCATTCATGGCTTGGATCCAATCTTCATTTTCTAATGCCTCCCTTGTTGTCTTAGGCTTGAATTCACATAGTAAACATGTAGGGTCTCTTAACGTGCTTCTGGTCAGAACTCCAGTTTCTTTGTCTCCAATGATTTGTTCAAGCTTGTGATGTCTCCTTACATATTGTACCAAAATAGGTTCTGCTCTCCTTTCTTCTTGCTCTTCAGGTTCTCCAACAAGATTTTCATATTCAGCTTCTAAATGCTCGACAACATCTTCCTGATACTTGACAACATTCTCTTGTTGCTCAACATGTTCTTCTTGTCACTTGACAATGTTTCCCTAATGCTCAACATTGCTTACCTGAGACTCTGCATCAGGTGTAGGTTTGTCACTTGCCTCTCCTTCTTCTATATATACAAAAGATCTGTAATCTTTTGGTTCTCTCTTGCTTTCAACTTCATTTTTCTTTGCATACTCATCAACTTTTACATTTACACTTTCCACAATTTTGTTAGTGTTAGAGTTCAAACACTTCTAAGCTTTACTTTTTGTGGAATAGCCTAGGAATATGCCCTCATCACTTTTAGCATCAAATTTTCCATTCCTATTGTCTTTTAGTATATATCATTTACTTCCAAAAATTTTAAAGTACTTTACATTAGGTGCATACTCGTGCTATAACTCATAAGGTGTAATATTTGTACCTTTTTTGATCCGTACATGGTTAAGGGTATAAACAGTTGTACTTATAGCTTCTCTCCAGTACTTTTGTGCAACATTCTTCTTGATCATCAACATTCTTTCACAATCCACGATAGATCTATTCCTTCTCTTTGCTATATCATTCTATGGAGGTTTTCTAGGTGTAGACATCTATCTTTTGATTCCTCTGTCATTGCAAAATAGATTGAACTCATTGGATATGAATTCTCCACCTCAGTAAGATCTCAGACACTTCAGGTTCCTACCCATCTCCTTTTCAACCTTAGTCAAATACCACTTAAAATTTTGAAAAGCATCAGATTTTTCTTTTAGAAACATTACAATCATCATTCTAGTGTAATCATCAACAAATAGGATAAAATATCTAGCACCACAGTAGCTTTTTACACCCATAGGTCTACAAAGGTTAGTATGAACCAAATCTAAAGCATTCTTAGAAGTAAAAGTCTTGCTCTTGAAACTAGACTTTGTCATCTTACCCAACTGACATTTTTTGCACATTACATTCTCAGGTTTCTTCAATCTATGTAGTCCTCTCACTTTCTTCTTTTTACTAATTTATACCAGATTATCAAAGTTAACATGACATAGCCACTTATGCCATAACCATATATCATCAAGTTGTGCAATCATACATGTATCTTCAGATAGGTCTAGATAGAACAAATTACCTCTAGTATGTTCTCCACTTCCAATCAACTCACTAGTGGAATCAAATATTTTGGCCTTCCTATGATGAAATTCCACTCTGTATCTAGTGCTATTAAGTTGTACAACACTCAACAGATTATAACTAAGACCTTAAACCCAATAAGCATTTTCACAAGTGATCTTATCAGTCAGCTTAATCAGTCCTTTACCTCTAATAGGACATGGTGCATCATTTCCAAATTTAACACTTCTACCTTTGTAACGATCTAAGGTATCAAACTTACTTTTGTCACCAATCATGTGGTGTGGACAAACACTATCAATAATCCACTTATCATTTTTGTTCACATAGGATATCAATGCAGTTTTCTCATCCTCATCAGACTCATCTTTCACAGCAACATAGACAACCTCAATTTCAAAATCATCACTATTAGTGTCAGTCTCTTCCTCAACAATGTAGCAGGATTTCTTACATTTTCCCTTGTAGTCCTTGTACCTTCGGTAACCTTATCTTCTCTTTTGTCTTTCTTCTTGCTATCTCTTTCCTCATCCTTATCATCCATGTTAGGACATCTTGCAGCTATATGACCAACTTTATTACATGAGAAATATATGATAGGAAGTTTACATTTATACTTTCCTTTTCCCCTTTTCAATTTTTTGGCCATAAGAGCTTCAAGATCCTCAAGTTCTTCATCAGATGTGTCACTTTCACTTTCACTCTCACTGATGCATCTTCCTTTTTCCTTCTTTGACTTAATCAGAACCATTTGTGACTTAAATGTAGATTCAACATTAGCAACAGTGAAGTTATCGTAGTTAGAAAGCTCAAAAGCAGTAAGCTTACCAACAAGACTTTCTAAAGTAAGAGCATTACTAGGGTTACATCTAGATTCTTGAATTGCTGAAATTTTGATGGCATAAATAGGACACAAAGTTCTCAATACCATCATCAATAGTTCCATTGGCTCCTCTAATAGCATTTACAACTTCTTTTATTCTACCATAATACTGAGCAATATTCTCACCTTCTTGCATTTTCATTTCATCAAATTACCTCTTAGGCTCTCAGCTTTTTCTCTTAGTGCATTTATGTCACCAGCATAGATGTTTGCAAGAGTGTCCCACATTTACTTTGCATTTGTGCAGTCTTTGATGTCTTCAAATTCAGGGTAGCTTAGGGTAGATGCAATTTCCAACATTGCTTGATTGTGCTCTTGTTTAGCTCTCATCTCCTAGGCAGTCAGAGGTACAACAGGTGTAACATAATCATGCTCAACATAATACTTTACAGAATCACCAATACTAGCCAGATGTAACTTCATCAGGCTCTGCCATGCATGGAAGTTCTCCTTATTTAGCTTCGGTACCTCCTTATACATCCTGATCATTTACTTCAAGCACCTTTAAAATTGTTCTATGTAAGCACCAACAACTTTGATACCAATTGTTAATATGATTTATAACTATAGAGAGGGGGGGTGAATCAGTTGTTCTCAGGTCCATATGTATAAAAAAAACTTTCAAACTCTTCAACAAATTATATCTAACAACCAAAAGCTACTCGGTCATTATTGAATACATAACATAGACATATAATAGTGCAGTCCACTATCCAATAGTATTTAACTTGCAAAACACATAAATGTTCAAACCAAAACATTCACACAAGCATTAACACTAGGATTTATAGTGGAAACCCAATTTGGGAAAAACCACTTTGTAACATGTTATTGATATTTTCACTCTTCTAAATTGAGCTTTGTGAAAAGCCAACCTTGTCAAAGGTTACAAACACACTGTCAGGTGTGACCCAGTTAAATGATTTAAACCACTATGTTAAAAGTACACCTTGTTATAGGACTTACATACATTCTATTAGAATGCAACCTTGTTCAAAGGATTTATACAAATGACTATTAGGAAAACCT
The DNA here is from genome assembly GCA_027943335.1 of Chamaecyparis obtusa. Lineage (NCBI taxonomy): Eukaryota > Viridiplantae > Streptophyta > Pinopsida > Cupressales > Cupressaceae > Chamaecyparis > Chamaecyparis obtusa. The sequence continues at coordinate 1,478,775 of BSBK01001669.1, forward strand.
CTGTTAAAAGGATTTTGACTGATATAATGTGTTAGGGATTTTTCTTGCATGAATCAAAAGTCTTAAATGATTCCTTGAAACTAGGCTCCTTGAAACTAATTCAAACAAGAGAAAGACCTAATTGCTGAAGATTGGATAAGATCCTCCTTCATTTTTGAGCTCCACATACTCAGGCAGGTATTACCTTTTGATAATTACTGATTACACAGTATTATATAAGTGGACACTGATATGATATTTATCCTTCTAATGAATCAATCTATAAAACACTCTGCATATGACCAGGATCAATTTGATGCAGAGCTTAACCAAGAAAAATATGATTCCAAATACAACAAGGATCAGTGATTTAAGGATTCTCATCCTTCTTCCTTTTAAGGAGGGGTAACCTAAATGATTCTCTCTTTAAGGAATCAAGAAATAAGAACTGTACGATTTAGGCATAGTCCAATCTATTTTGTGCAAAACAAAATGAAATGAAAAAGTACTAGTAAATGATATGAAAGTTTCAATTTTTTCCCTTTGAGAAATATGAAAGATAAAACTATAAGAAACAAATACTAAACCAGTGCCTTATCCAATCGGAAAAAGAAATTCAAATGCAAATCAATAAGATAATTTCAAAAGAAATACAACAGTATGGTTTACACACTATATGCAAATTCAAGTAAATTGCCTTACAAATTACTTTGTTAACCAAACACTGTTATCATCAACAATCCTTATAGATATGTTTACCCTTTGAAATGAATCATGAGAAGTTTAATTCTTTCCTTGAAAGAAACTCATAATCAATTAAACAAGTTGCTTTACAACCGGTATATTTTAAATGCCTGACATATAAAACATACAAGAGTACAACATAAAGGTAAAGAGACAACAACAATATATGGTAGAAGTTGCAGTGTATTTGTATTAAAATCAACTTGCCAATTACATTCAAAATTCAATTACTTAGAAGGTCAGACACAAACTTTAGAAGTCTGCTTCAAAGCAATTCTATTCAATTTTTTCTATTATCTTTTCACCCTCCCCTAAAAATGAGTTTTACAACCCTATTTATATCTTCCTTCAACCATCTTGGAATTCTCTTATCAACGAGAATGCAACAAGCTTCAAATGGTTGAAAACCCGAACCCTAAGAGCATAAGAGACAAATCATAAAAAACAAAATACAACAAGCCCTCAGGCGGTGGAAAGATAAAATTTTCTTGGACTATCCTTCATCTTTGATCGCTTGGAAATTGACACCTTTGTCTGCAAGTATTCATGATAGCTTCTTAAGTTTTAATGAGATATGGTGATCACCATTTCAGGCTAACCTACACCATTCTTAAATGATAGCTTATCATCCCTGTATTCTGAGCTCAGGTGTCAGGTATTCTAGATGTCCTCCTTACTCATCATCCAAAATGTCCAAGTCAAGTGCAGTGGATTTAACTTTCTTGGGCTTTGTTAGCTCATCCCATGCAATTACTTCTTCCTCTGACAACCAATTAAAGTCCTGGATGAGCTGCAGTTGTGCTTTTTGTCTTTCCCACCTGGCATCTGTAATTACTTTGACATCTGTTATAAACTTGGTGAGATCTGTATCTACCTTAAAAGCTTCATGCAGGGTTTTATTAAAGCTCTCCAAATCAACATTATTCTCCTCACCTAAAAATGCCTCCTTCCTAGGCAATAAAAGATCAACATTTGACCTCCACTAATCAAGGCTCTTTATGACTCCATCCACATTCTTTATAAAAGGGATAAACTTATTGTAATAGGAGCTGAGCATGGCTATCTTAGCCTCAATCAAATTCACCTTACCTTTAAAAAGTGGTAATATGGCTTTAATTCTACCTATCTCCTCACCAACCCTCATAACTGTCTCTGGGATATCACTTCTCAAAGATTGAGCAAATGCCAATCTCTCAAAAAGTGGTGCTCTAACAGACCAAGCTGCATGATACCCACTCAAAATTTATACATAGTTATCAACTTCTATCTGCAATTCTGGCAACTTGCTATAAGCATTAAAAACAAGATCAAATTTATCCTTAATTATATTTACTCTGTGTTGCAAAACATTTAACAGGGCTTTTAAGATAGCCTCATTCTTCTCCTCATGTATCTTCTTTAATTCTGCAGCCACTTCTTCTTCTGTCATTCCTTGTGCCTCAATTAATACAGGCTGCTCAGGAGGTGCAGGGTGTTAGAAAGTAAAGTCCACCAAGATAATTGAGAGGGGTGGGGGTGAATCAGTTATCAAATAATTATAACTTTTATCATCTTCAACAAAATTTAACCATGTAAGCAATGCAATTACTAACCATACAAAGATATTCATACACAATGACACAATAACACAAGATATGTTGACTAGGGAACCTCTTGATCAAAGAGTAAACCCCGGTGGGAATGATGCCCACAAAAGATGCACTAATATGAATATTCCTTGTGAGAGGATGGAATCTGTTAGGAGTCTTATGAAATATATTCAATCCATATAAATCCCTGTTAGGAGATTTTGAATCCGTGTTAAAAGATTCTAACCCTGTTAAGAGTTATGGAAGATAGAAGGACCCACTGCCCAAACAGCTTCAGGGTAAGATCACTAAACACACTGTCCAAATAACCTTTATATTATTCAGTAGAATAATATGAAATATGTTACCTCCTTACTGTGCCAAACTGCACTCACTGCTACACCAGATCTCAATTCCAGATCTCTGTACTTCGCATGTCTTCCTTCACAATTTCACTTTCACAACCTCTTAGGCTCTTTTCTTAACTTCATGCTTACATTCGCATGCAACCAAACCATGTTCACACTTCTTTCATATTACAACTCTATTCAATAAGGAAAAAAATTCCTTCCTTTATGCCACACTCAAATAATTACAAATGAGTCGGCACACAATTACAAAATAAAAGTTTCCATACACTACATCAAAATTACACAAAATTGTCAGCTTCCAAATGCAATAACTCTTCACTCGTGTGACCTCAAAGTTTTTTCTATGAACCACATCACCATCAATGTGTCTCAAACTTCCCTTTAACTACATAAAACTAGATTCCATCCCGATTAGGAGATATCATCCGATTTCCACAAACCGCTACTCAGGAACACTACCTGAATACTGCTTTTACCAAAATGCTCATAACTTTCATGAATCAATGAATTACTATCTACACTCTTAACCATAGAAATATAACATATCAAAGAGTATAACCTCAACTTCACATAGCTCCAACTACAATATCCCATGTGCGCTAATCAAAACACTGTCTGCTTCTCTGCTAGTCTCCAGAAGATCACTATGTTGACATCAATGACAATCATAGTCATGAATGCAACAAAAACTGCTACAAAATGACCGCCAGCATCTAGCATTCATTCCTAACAATCTCCCCCATTGGCATTGATGGCAACATAGATGAAAAACATCCAATGTTCCAAAAATCCAATATTGCTGCACTGATAGTTTGAAAGTTCTTCAAATCTTCTTCATCAATCAAATCTTGCTTTGTTATCCTATTAAGTTCTCTCCAACAGATGTTATATATTGTTTTTCATGTATAATTCTCCCCCATTGACATCAATGATAGAAATTTCATCACTATGTCAACAACAACTCAATGTCCAAAGACACTATTTCAGAAAATACATTCACAAGAGTCCTCATGACTCAGCTCAGATACACATACTCCCCCATAGAGGAAGTACCAACCAATCCAAAAAAAGATAGGGCTCATATACAACTAGATGGATGCAATCAACTACATCATTACTCAAAAGTAGGCTAGGGCATAACCCCAAGCATACCTCTTAGATACTCAAATGTATCCTTAGGTAAAGACTTTGTAAATATGTCTGTTATCTGTTCCTTTGTGCTTATGTACTCCTGTCTGACTTCTTTCTCAGCAACTTTCTCTCTTACAACATGATACTTGATCTCTATATGTTTAGTTTTAGAATGTAATACATGATTCTTAGACATACTGACTGTGCTAGTGTTGTCACAATGTATGACAATAGGTTCAACAAATTTAATTCCAATATCCTTCAGCATTTGCTTCATCCAAATTATCTGGTTACAATTGTTTGCTGCTGCTACATATTCTGCTTCTACTGCACTCTATGAAATACAATTCTGCTTCTTGCTCAACCAGGAAACCAATCTTCCTCCAAGAAAAAAGGCTCAACCATTGGTGCTTTTCTTATCATCAACACTACCTCCCCAATCAGCATCTGTATATGCACATAGGGTGAAATCATCAAATTTTTCATACCACAACTCATAGTCCATTGTGCCTCTTAAATATCTTAATATCCTCTTTACTACTACATAATGTGATTCTCTAGGTTCAGCTTGAAATCTTGCTACCATTCCAACTGAATGTTGTATATCCGGTCTAGTGTGTGTTAAGTACTGCAATCCTCCAATCATGGATTTGTATTTCTTCTGCTCAACTACTAGTGTTTCATCTTTGCTAGATAGTTTATGTCCTGTAACCATAGGTGTTCCAACTGGTTTAAAGTTCTCCATTCCAAATATTTTTAGCAAATCATTAAAGTACTTTGTCTATCTAACAAAGATACCATCATTGTTCTGTGTTATTTGTAATCCCAAAAAGTATTTCATCTCACCAATCATGCTAATTTCAAATTCTATCTTCATTTCATTAGCAAATTTGTCACTAGCTTCATCTTCTCCTCCAAAGATAATGTCATCAACAAAAATAACTATAACTAACAATCCATTTTCAATTTCTTTTGTGTACAAATTACTATCTGTAGTTCCTTTAGTAAATCCCAATTTCAACAAATATTTATCCAATCTAGCATACCAAGTTCTAGGTGCTTGCTTTAGTCCATATAATGATTTCTTTAGTTTACATACCATATCTCCTTTTTGAGTCAAAGGAAAACCTTGAGGCTGCTCAATGTAGACTTCTTCTTCCAATTCACCATTCAGAAATGTGGACTTCACATCCATCTGATACACTTTGAATTTCTTAAAAGCTGCATAAGCCAAAAACATTCTTACTGCTTCAAGTCTTGCCACAAGTGCAAAAGTTTCTTCATAGTCAATTCCTTCTTGCTGTGAGTATCCTTTACAAACCAATCTTGCTTTGTTTCTTACTACTTCTCCTTGTTCATTCATCTTGTTTCTGAATACCCATTTAGTTCCAATCACATTCTTGTCTTTAGGTCTAGAGACCAATTCCCATGTCTTGTTCTTTTCAATTTGATCTAGTTCTTCTTTCATAGCATTAATCCAATGTTCATCTTCACAAGCTTCATTAGTAGATTTAGGTTCAATTTGAGAAATTAAACATAAATGTACCTTATTCTGAGTCATAACTTCTCTATCCAAACTTCCAATAACTTGTTCAACAGGATGATGTCTAGATAGATACCTGTTCGGTGTCATAGTCACAGATCTTGCTTCAATTGTAGATTCTTCTCTGGTTTCTTCTGTAGAATGATTCTCATTCAACAATTCACTGTTAGTCTCATAGAATAATTCAGTAGTTTCAATGTTAGGCTGAGGATTAGCTTCTTCATCATATTCATAATCAAGCATTCTTTCCTAAATTTTAAACTTCTCATCAACTTTAACATTTTCACTCTCAATAATAGTTTTAGTTCTCTTATTGTAACATCTATATGCTTTTCTCTTCAAAGAATATCCAAGAAAAATACCTTCATCACATGTAGGATCAAACTTTCCAATATCATTATCTCTCTTTATATAACATTTTCTTCCAAAAATTCTAAAATACTTAACTGAGGGTGCATGTCCAAACCATAATTCATAAGGTGTCTTATCTGTGTCTGCTCTGATTTGTACTCTATTTATTGTATATACTGCTATATTCACTGCTTCTCTCCAAAATGTCTTCACCAAGTTATTCTTAAATAACATAGCTCTTGATGCTTCAGTTATTGACCTGTTTCTTCTTTCTGCAATACCATTTTGTTCAGTTGTTCTAGGGGATAAAAATTGTCTCTTAATACCATTCACTTCACAAAAAGTGTTAAACTCTCTAGAAGTAAATTCTCCACCTCTATCAGATCTCAAACATTTAATCTTCATTCCAGATTCATTCTCAACTTTATTCTTAATGATCTTAAACTTATCAAATGCTTCAGATTTTTCTTTCAGAAATGCAATCCACATCATTCTTGTAAAATCATCAACAAGAATCATAAAATACCTTTCTCCATAGAATCCTCTAGTCCTGGTAGAACCGCTCAAGTCTGTATGAACAATCTCCAACTTCTCTGCCGATGTGAACTTCTTACTAGGAAATGAACTTCTCTTCTGCTTAGCCATCACACATTCTTTGCAAATCATGTTAGTAGGCTTCATAATTTTATGCAAATCCCTTACTGCAAGTGTAGTACTCACTTTCACAATGTTATCGAAGTTTATATGACAAAACCTTCTATGCCACAACCAACTGTCATCAATTTTAGTAATCAAGCATGTCATCTCAGTAGGATTCAACTGAAATACATTACCTCTGGTTCTAGATCCAGTTCCAATTAGATTTCCATCTTTATCCTTTATCACACAAGTTTTCTCAGTAAACCAAACTTGATATCCCTTATCCTCTAACTGTCCAACACTCAAAAGATTATGTTTCAATCCATCAAAAAAGTAAACATCATCAGTATTAGTCTTTCCATCAAGAGTAATGGATCCTATACCTTTAATCAAACAAGGTGCATTGTTACCAACTCTAACAACTCCTCCATCATAATTGTTAAACTTTATGAACTTCTTCATATCTCCAATCATATGATGTGAACAACCACTGTCTATAATCCAATCAGCTTTCTTTTCAACTTGGGAAACTAATGCTTTTTCTTCTTTAACATCAAATTCAGAATTTTCTTCTTTAATTGCTACAAATCCTATTTCATCATTATTCTCAGTATCACTTTCACTCAAATTTCTTTCTATACTAGATTCAAGATCTTCATCATTAGCATAATAACATTCCTTAGATCTTCTAGGCTTGAAATTATTTATGTACTTCTTAACTCTCTTAGGACATTTAGATGCAAAATGACCATATTCTTGACAAGTCCAACATTTAAAAATTTTCTTACCATCTGGTTCTCTTTTCACAAGCAAGGCAATACCTTCTTCAATCTTCTTGTCTTCTTCATTTCTAGATCTACTACTGCTAGCATAATCTCCACTCACACTGGTACTTCTTGACAAAGTAGGATGAATACTAAGAGCACTAAATGTTGTCTCCATTCTAGGTAAGTATCCTGATAACCTCAGGTTTATCTCTCCTGCTTCCAATCTTCCAAGAAGAGTCTCTCTTGTAAAGTTTGTAGTACAAGGTATAACTTGTTCAATCATTTGTGTTGTTTGCTTAAATACAGGAGTCAATGTCCTTAGAATTTTCCATATCACTTCATTCTCTTTCTTTGATCCTCCACAAGATTTTATCCTTGCAACAATTTTTGACATTCTACCAATATAGCTTCTAACAGATTCATCTTCCATCATTCTAATATCTTCAAATGCACATATCCAATTATGTAATCTAGCTCTTTTTGCATGTTCATCACCTTCAAAAGTAGAGTGTAAAGCTTTCCAAATTTCATTAGATTTCTTAAAACATTTTACTTGACTATATTCATTCTTCGGAAGTGCTATCAAGAGTGCTTCTCTTGCAAGTATGTTACACATGAATAGATCCACCTTATCTTTAGAACTTGTTTCAAGACTGTCTTCTTCAATTATAGTTCTTTCATTCTTTGTAATCAACCAATAGCCTGGTCCTAAACACAATAGATGTGTCTTCATCTTTTCCTTGTAGCTGTCAAAATTTACTCCATCAAACTTAGGGCTTTCTTTCTTGAAATTCACCATGGATCTCCTTAAGCTGTTAAACTTTCCTTTCAAGGACCTGCCGCTTTGATACCAATTGTTAGAAAGTAAAGTCCACCAAGATAACTAAGAGGGGGGGGGGGGGTGAATTAGCTATCAGATAATTATAACTTTTATCATCTTCAACAACATTTAACCATATAAGCAATGCAATTACTAACCATACAAAGATATTCATACACAATGACACAATAACACAAGATATGTTGACTAGGGAACCTCTTGATCAAAGAGTAAACCCCGGTGGGAATGATGCCCACAAAAGATGCACTACTATGAATATTCCTTGTGAGAGGATGGAATCTATTAGGATTCTTATGAAATATATTCAGTACATATAAATCCCTGTTAGGAGATTTTGAATCCCTGTTAAAAGATTCTAACCCTGTTAAGAGTTATGGAAGATAGAAGGACCCACTGCCCAAACAACTTCAGGGTAAGATCACTGAACACACTATCCAAATAACCTTGATATTATTTAGCTAAATAATATGAAATATGTTACCTCCTTATTGTGCCAAACCGCACTCATTGCTACACCAGATCTCAATTCTAGATCTCTGTACTTCACATGTCTTCCTTCACAATTTCACTTTCACAACCTCTTAGGCTCTTTTCTTCACTTCATGCTTACATTCACATGCAACCAAACCATGCTCACACTTCTTTCATATTAAAACTTTATTCAATAAGAAAAAACATTCCTTGATTTATACCACACTCAAATAATTACAAATGAGTTGGCACACAATTACAAAATAAAAGTTTCCATACGCTACATCAAAATTACACAAAACTATAGGCTTCCAAATGCAATAACTCTTCACTCGTGTGACCTCGAAGTTTGCACTATGAACCACACCACCATCAATGTGTCTCAAACTTCCCTTTAAATTCACAAAACTAGATTCCATCGCGATTAGGAGATATCATCCGATTTCCACAAACTGCTACTCAGGAACACTGCCTGAATACTACTTTTACCAAAATGCTCATAACTTTCATGAATCAATGAATTACTATCTGTGCTCTTAACCATAGACATATAACATATCAAAGAGTATAACCTCAACATCACATAGCTCCAACTACAATATTCCATGTGCGCTAATCAAAACACTATTTTCTTCTCTGCTAGTCTCCATAGGATCACTGTGTTGACATCAATGACAATCATAGTCATGAATGCAACAACAATTGCTACAGAATGACTACCAACATCTAGCATTCATTCCTAACACAGGGTCCACTATAGGAGCATTAATGATTTGTTTCTGTAATTCTTTTGCATGTTTTTCCAATGCCTTTACCTTTATTATTTGCAAATCCCCGTCTTTCACAAGTGCACTATAATCATTCCATAGATCACCATACCTTTCTAATAGCTGCTTCATTTTATCTTCATTTAACTTTGAAAATTGGGTCAATACTTGAGATATCTCTAGGTCCCCTATATTTTGGATAGACCACACAATTTTATCCCCCTCCAACTGTTCTTTGACATTCAAAATTTTAGGCTTCTTGTCCTTAGGGTACAAACTCCACATAGCTAATGCTTGATTCTTTGGGCTATACCCAAATCCTTTTATTATATCCCCCACTTGGGTCTCTGAAGACAAAGTCATATCTTCCTATCTTTTTATTTGATCTATGATGAAATTAGAATACAAGTTCCACCTGGGTACAAGTAGCATATTGCTATCTTTAACCATTTGCCTGGCTTCTTCTAAAGTAATGGTCTCAGACTCAGGGTCATATTATCTCAGAGTTTGTATTGCCTCATTAGGCACTCGACCTTCTTCTAAAATCTAGACACTTGAGGCCACTTTTTGCTACTTGTGCCATATTAAGAAGCTTTTGAATTCATATGCATCTCCCAGTCGTGAAACACCTTTTCTAACCTTGGTTAAAACTGGAGACTTGGTGAATACCTCAACTCTCTGAGTTGCTGAATCATTTTCTAAACCGTAGCTTAGTTTCTGAGATTAAATGCCATTCATTGGTAAAATATTCATCTTATGGTTCATACTGAGTCTTTTGATCCTTTACAACTTAACTACCGCATCAGGAGACCTGGAGACAATTATGTCACTAGATCGCTGACCGCTTGGAGAATAACTGCCTCATCAGGAGACAACGCGACCATTAAAATGCCAAGTCACTGAATGATGGAACTAACCGCATGAAAACCTAGAGACTTGGTGATCAACATAGAATAAGATCGCACATTTATTTAGAGACTCAGTGACCAAAGAGAAAATCATAATCGCTGAAAAACACTTCGCTTTAAAAAAATCATTCAGAGACAACCTGACCAAAGGTAATTTTTAACCTAGAGATGATGCGACTATAGTTGCTCTCACAAAATTTATCATAGCAGTCACTAGATCTCAGAAAAACATATAGAGACTTGGAAACTAAAAGCAACCACTAGATCATTTTAAAGACAAAGAATATTCCAAAGTTATTTAGAGATTAGGCGACAAAGGGTTTTTGGGCAATCGCTATATTTTTTAGGAATGTGCCAATTTCTTTAGGAGACTAAGCAACTAGCTGAGGAAATATAAAGTGCACATGCCTTTAAGAATTTTTAAGTGACTTGATAAAGTAACAGAAAAATAGAAGGCCGAAAGGTTAAATTAGGGCTTTTTGGATTTTTTAGGGAAAAGGGTCTGAAACCTAAGGTTATTCACCTAGGACTGAAAATTTTACAAGAGAGACTAGACAAGAACTCAAAATTTCATTCAGGAAAACACTGAGACCAGAAATACTACCAACAGTGGCTCTATCTGAGGATGTTTAAATGAAAGTTTAAGCAAGGACCACAGATCTCTGGGACAATAGACCAAAACCAGACTAACCTAAAATAGGAATAGAAACCCATGACCTGGAAAGAAACAAACCTATACAAAAATTTACAAGAGATTTACATATGCATGAAAATCAAAAACTTAGTTGAAGAAGGGCTTCAAGAATTGTCCATGCACTGGCAATTCAAAAATTTCATCATGCATATTTTTCAACAAGTAGGAATCTTTTCGAAAACCCTCATGAATTACATAGGGACCAAGCCATAATGATTCAAACTTTTTATGTTTCCCTTTATCTTCTACTCTCACATTCCATTGAAGCACTAGGTCATCTGTTTTGAATTTTCTGGTAGTTTCTCTCTTGTCAAAAAGGTACTTCATTTTCTGTTGCAACTTGATATTGCTCTTTTGACTTTCCCTTCTTAGCTCATCTAATTCAGTCAATTGCATGATCCTATCTTGCATTGGCTCTGAGACATCCAGTTCCTCATCTTGAATAAACTTATAAACTAGAATTAAATTATTTATGGGTAACCTTGACTGCAAACCGTATATAAGTTCAAAGGGAGACTTTCTAGTAGCTCTCTTCACTGTAATCCTATCTGCCCATAGGGCTACCTTCAACTTCGAATGCCAAGCTCTCTTATTTTTCTCAAGTGTTTTCTTTAGGATTGTCAGAATGCTTTTGTTGCTGGACTCAGCCTATCCATTTGCTTGAGGGTGATAATGAGATGAATAAGATGTCATGATTCCATTGTCTTTACAAAATTTCTTGAATTCATCTAATCTGAAACACATTGCATTATCTGTGATCAATTTCATGGGGACACCAAATCTAGTCAAAATGTTGTCTAATAAGAAATCAATCACTATTTTACTTGTTGCCTTCTTTGTGGGAATGGCCTCTATCCATTTTGTGAAATAGTCAGTTGCAAGAAGTACCCAACTGTGTCCTCCACTAGATTTCTCAGCAAATTCACCTATGAAATCCATTCCCCACATGGCAAATGGCACCTCAATAGTTATTGGATTTAACAATAGCGCTCCTGAATATTTTAATTTAGAGGCAAATATCTGACAGGCTTCACATTTCTTAACAAACTGAAATGAGTCCTTAAAAAATGTAGGCCAGAAATAACCTTCTCTCAAGATCTTATGGGTAGTAGTCTTCACTGAATAATGCCCCCCATAAACACCAGCATGCATTTCACTCAAGACCTTTTCTGCTTGATACTTATCAAGGCAAAACAACAAGACCCCATCTTTATTTTTCCAATACAAGTCCCTTTGTATCAATGTATATTTCTGAGCTTGCAATTTTAAAGATCTCTTTTGGTTATCTATCATATATTTTGGGCATTTGGCATTCTTAATGAAATATACAATGTCAGCATAGTATGGTTGCAACTCAATACTTGTTATTGTCATATCTAAAATTCCTTCATTGTTAACTTGGACTAAATCCATGTTCTCTTCAGTCATTAATCTTGCCAAGCCTTGTCCTCTTACCAGCTTGGTGATATGGATTTCTAAATTGAATTCTTGAATCCTGGTGATCCACTTGCATCTCTTACCAGTAACTTCAGACTGAGTAAGGACATCCTTTACTACCGCATGGGGGACATATGCAATGACCTTAGCACAAACCAGATAAGGTCTGAAGTATTTTACTACTTTTACTAGTGCATATGCCTACTTTTCCATCATCTCATAATTTAGTTCAGTAGCCTGCAAAGATTTACTAAAAAATACAATCGGATGTTCAAAACCTTCTTTATCCTTTTGTAATAGTACATCAATAGTGTGAAATGATGCAAAAGAGAAAAGTGAAAAAGGCTTGGTATAATTAGGAGACCTCAGTACAGGTGCTTGTTGGACCACTTCTTTAATTTTATCAAATGCACCTTGAGCTTTAGTAGTCCATTGAAACTTGACATCCTTCTTGAGCAACTTCACTATGGGCTTGACAATTTCAGCAAAATTTGCAATGAATCTTCTAACAAAATTGATTTTTCCTAAAAAAGGATTGCACACTTTTAAGATTTTTGGGTGCAGAGACTTTCTTGATGGCTTCCACTCTCTGTGGATCAATTCTAACTCCTTCCTTTGATACAATGTGTCCTAGCAATTTTCCTTCCTTGACTGCAAAGTTACATTTTTTTGGATTCAAAGACACACCATATTCTAGAGCTTTGTTAAAAATATTTTCTAGATGTGAACAATGATCATCAGCCCACTTAGAATAAGTAGTTAGGTAATCTTGGTACACAACCATAAACAAGTCTATATATTCTTTGAAAGCAACATCCATGGCACTTTGAAAATTTATTCTAGCATTTTGAAGGCCAAATGGCATTCTGACATAGACATAAGTTCCCCAAGGTGTTGTAAATATTGTTTTAAATTGCTTAGATTCCTTCACCAATACTTGGTTATACCCAGAGAAACCATCCATCATGGACAGTAATTCACATCCAGTGACTTTATGCAACATTGCTTCCATGTTGGGCAAAGAATAGTTGTCTTTCAATGATGCAACATTTAAGTTTCTAAAGTCCACACAAAACCTAATATCCCCATTCTTCTTTCTTACTGGGACTAAGTTAGACACCCAACTTGAATGCCTTATAGGTTGGATTATTCTTGCATCACTTAACTTGACCAGCTCTTGCTGCATTTTAGGAGCCAATAGTGGGTTAATGGGTCTTTGCTTCTGCCTAAATGGTTTAACGTCTTGCTTTAATGGGATTTCATGTTGGAAAAGGTCCTCTCTATAAGATTTTAGGTCATCATAGGACCATGCAAACATGTGCTTGTGTTTCATTAACAACTTTATCAGATCATATCTCAGCTGAGGGGCTAATCCCTTCCTAATATAAACCATTTGAGGTGCATTATATGATCCCAAATTTACTTCCTCTAGATCTTCTACCTTAGCATTATTTGTTTTTAACATGTAATTATCTTGACTATTATATAATGCTTTCAACTCAGTTAAACCATTAGGGATATGATTTGAACTCAACTGGATTACCTCATTTCCCATGACCATGTCCTTACCCTCAATTTCCTCAACCAATCTGTTGTAGTCTATAAGTTGACCCTCATACATGTCAAGGCATTGAATGAATTTCAAAATGTCATGATCATCCTCAAAGACCTTCCAATTGTAAATGTTGTCTGAGACAACTAGCCAACTTTTTATTTCAACTATTGATACTCCAAGCAAAGTTGAATCATCTCTCTTTAAAGCAACATTGGCCAAAAAATCAGCCATTATATTCTTGGATCTTTCTACCCAACAAATATTGAAAGCATCAAACATTTCAATCTGATCCTAGATTACATGTTTATACAGTTTTAATCTATCATTCTTGACAGCAAATTTAGATCGAACTGTAATACCCTAAAAATGGGCTATAAGTTCATTAACCTCCTACATCGACAAATCAAACAAAATCGACATCAAAGTCCTAACCTAAGGCACATCTAACATCATCGAATCATAATTGATTATCTTAAATTTTGCATCAGGGAATATTCCTAGTAATATTCCTAATTATCTTAATTATTTTTAATTTAATGATTATTTGGCGATAAATCACATTTATCCTAAAAATTTGATTAATTGAATATTTTCATATTTAATTAATTAGATTTAATATTTGCCACTTAATTATGTAATTAAATTTAATTCTATCTATTATTAATTGTATTATTTAATTTTGACAATAAATCAAAATTCCTATCTTTAATTGATTAAATTCTTATTTAATTAATTAAAGCATGTTGTCATTATTTAATAATATAATTTTTAATAAAAGTTTGAATAAATAGTTAATTAACCCATAAATTAATTATTTATTTTCAAAAATCAGTTGAGTTGAGGATAAATCACTTTATTTATTTATTTAATTCTTAATTATTATGCATATTCAAAAGAAACAGTTAAACTCCAAATCAGAAAATCAATGCAAGTTATTGACTTTTTGGAACTCAACATCCTTTTGGAGTTCAAAAAGCTGATCTAAACTCTAATTTGAGTTAAAAAGCTATTTTTGCATGTTTTTGCATGATTTTGAGAATTAACTATCTTTCATGATCAGATAACTCAAAAATCAAGCTGAGTTTATTTGAGTGATTTATGGCTTTTATCCATGCACCTCCAAAGCCCTAGATTTCTATAAATTAAAGGCTTCAGCTCTTCATAATTCATCTCATATTTTGCACAATCACGCTGGAGAATTGGAATTGAAGAATCAAAGCTCTAGCGAATCGACATCTTTGTGAGATCAATCTTATTTTTGCATTCATATTTCATATCATTGTTAGATTAGCATAGCATATCAGTTTTCATATAGATTAATTTCATATCAGTTTTTCATTCATTCTTATTGCATAGAAAAATAAAAAAAATAGCTCAATTGCATTTATTTCATATCCATCTTTTGCATTCAAATCCTTCATTTAGGTGTCGTCTAGGTCACTGATCTCGATAATAATCTGAGAACATTAATCTCGCACCTATTAGAAGGTAGTAAATCGCTTGGTTAGATAGCTTTCAATTTTGCATGATTTTGATTATCACTAACCTCTAATGTTTTACTGAGTGTTGTGTCTACAGATCAGGTACAATTTTCACACACACACGAACTTGTGCCACCACATGTTCAGAATCACCAAAAACCTTTAAACATTTTATCCCATGTTTGATGGCAATATTCAATCCCAATGATAGTGCTTCATACTATGCAATATTATGTGTGCATTGAAAAGTCAATGAGAAGGAATACTTAAAAGTGGTACCTGATGGAGATATGAGTAGAACCCCAGCTCCTGAGCCTTCTTTCGAGAAAGCTCCATCAAAATACATCTTCCATAGTCCATTTTATTGTTCTTTTAGTTCCAGAGTCAGTGGGTTTGAATCTTCCTTTTGTGAAATGGCCTTTTCTACTCTAAAATTTTCCATGTCAACATCCACGCAACAATTCAATTCATCCATATTGGTTAGTTCAATCATGTGTGGGGTTCTGCTTTCTCTAGATACTTTCACATTGTTGCCATCAATATTGAAAGTTGCAAAGGATAAATCACACATGATACTACCTCCTATTGAAGCACTCCATTTTCTTGATAGTAACATTCCATAATGGGGTGGGATATCAACCACTAGAACACTCATAGTTAACATCTTGTCAGGGAAAGCTACCAACCTGTAAGGAAATGCTTTTATAGTACCAATAACATGGACCTCTCTTGAATCCATATCCTAACACCTCCCATGAGGTGTATCCACTTTCAAACCCAAAGATTTCATTACTTCTGCAGGCATAACAGTATTGGAGGCTCCTAAATCAATCATATAATTTTTTAACAATTTTCCATTTACTATTAGAGACAGAAAGAAAGGATCAATAGTTCTTGTCACAGTATTAACAACATTAGTATCCAAATAAATTTGAGGGATCTCATAAATAATTTCCCCACATTGGTTTTCATTTGAATCACTTGCTACAGCAGCCATTTTACCAACCTTGGTGGAATTTTGGGCATCAGAAGGAAGAACTCCATTTACCCAACTCAAAGCCTTGTCTTTATGCTCTTCTATTCTCATCATTTCTAATAAGGGGACTTTAACAGTAATTTGTGATAATAGTTTTCCCATGTCAACTGGAATATACTTGGGGTCAACTATATCCTGCTTAATGATAACAACCTCCTTACTTTCTTCATGTTCTATAAGGCCATGCTGATCCTTATTCAGGGTTTGACCTCCTTTTGGGCAGAAACAATAGTTTCCTGAAGAGGTTTATGCTTTACTCTGTAAGTCACATTAGGAGGAGCAAATGTGACATTCTTCTTGATCTTAGACTTGCTAACAACATCTGCAGTCTTATTTTTGTCTTGAGTTTGCTTCACATCTCTATCTGACTTTTTGATAAATATACCGGATGACTTTTGACTTGAATCACCCACTACCCTATTTCTTAAGTTGTAGTTACTTTTGGCTTGGGTGACCATATATGCTGTGATTTGTGCAATTTCTTCATCAGAAGGTCTTCTCAACACCACTAACTATCTTCTTCATTAGAAAACACTTGCTGATGGTAAGCTTCATTTTTGATTTGGAAGCTACCAACATCTTGGCCTTCATCTTTTTTAGTGGAATCCATTTCATCATATATGTATGAAGAAGTCATGCCACATCCTTGATCATCATAAGACTCTTCGTTGCTATTGTCTTATTCTTCATCTGCATAGATACTTTGAGCAATTGCATAGTAATAGGGGTCATGAGGTGATTGGAAGACAATGCACTAGGGAACATCATCATTCATATTTACTATATTTTTGTGCAAGGGGTCCGGGGTCTTATCATTTGGTTTATCCTTTCTTTCAGGAAGCACTGGCTTCCCATCTTTCCACTGAGTGTTGTAAGGATAGTTCTGCATTCTTGGTAACTTGTTAAAGTTATTGAAGGATGGTCTATCATTTCCCTGTAGTCTACTATTTATTGCTTCACTAGGCTTTAATCTTTTATTGCTTTCAAGATTTGCTTCAAACTATCTTCATCTTTTGGTTTTGTGTCAGATTTCCCTAGTTCCTTTCTGTTTGAGATTGGAGGTTTATAATCCTCCCTTCTTCCCAACTTCCCTGATATTCTTCTATTGCTTTCTATATTAATGGATAGTTTGTAAGCTTTCACAAGATTTCTAGGGTTCTTGTCTCTCAAAAGTTATCCCATTTTTGAATCAAAAGCATTGAGGTACATACCAAACAAATCTTGTCATCTAGCCTGATAACTTGCAATAATTTATGCATAGCTTTTTGAAATCTAACGTTGAACTCAACAACACCCTCATTTGGGTTTTTCTTGATATTGTTGAATTCATTAAGCATGAAACCTTCATTGGTTTTATCACCATATTGTTCTTTGAAAAAATGCTTGAACTGATTCGATGAACATATGCTAGCATGAGGTAAATTCCTAAACCAATCTCTAGCATCTTCGGTCAGAGATTGAACAAAAAGCTTCATGATCACATCATCAGGTTCAATGTTGTAATCATCTATTACATCAATGAAACTTTTCAAATGTTCCTCACAAGTGACAGCATTGCTTCCAGTGAACTTTGGGAATTTTTTCCTAATTTCATCAGGAATGGGATTTGGGTACCCGGGAATCCCAATAAAAACTTATTGTTTATGTCTCTCATGTATGGATCCTATCTGAGATGGGCTAGCACCTAAAGATGTGGATGTTTGGATATTTGAAATAGTAGAAGTCTTGGGCATACCTATAGTTTTGGCAGTATTCAACACATTTGCACCTTGTGCTAGAGAAGTGGAAAGTGTATTGGTGGGTCTAGAAGATTGCTTAAGGAAGTCAATCTTTCTTTTTATCTCAGCTGTAGTGGCTTCTAGCTCTTCCTTTTCTAACTCTTTGGCCAATAATTCTTATTCCCTTTTGGCCTTTTCTAGGTCAGCATCTAATCTTGTTGCTTGATCTAGAGACTTCTTGGCAAGATTTGGTTCATTTATTGAAATCCCTACAACATTTTGTTTACCTTTGTCCCTAGGATTTATTATTTCATAAGTTTGTTGGACAAAAGGTTGCTCTTCTATTTGTTTAGTCATAGGAACATGATTTATGGCTTCAAAATTCAGCAATTGCTTCTTCAATTTTTCTGCTCTGATCATAGCATGCCTAATCTTTTCCTCCTTTTCTTTCTCTCTTTTTTGCCTTATTTGAATTTTCTCTTGAATCTTTCTTTCCAATTCAAAAACTTCTTCAAAAATTTTGTCAGAATCAGGAAGGGCTTTTTTAGATGAGGACTCTTGGGTAGTGACCTCTTCTTGGTGGTCATCTGGTATTTGGTGACCTTGTAAGGAGGGATCATGGGGAAAAGAAGGAACAAAGTCTTGTCTATTCCTACTTTGGCTTCTAGTTCTTCTGTTATTCCCAGGGATTCCTCTCCTATGAGGCTATGTTCTCCTTCCATCCTTTTTAGAGGGTGAATAATAATCCTCATACTGATTTAAACCCAAATTAACTGCTTCCTCATATTCTAAAGTATTTCCTTCTTGGTTTATTTGAACAAGATCTTTTGTCCTCATATTTCCTTTCTGTTTCCATGTGAAAGACATGTCATTACTATTTTTCTCCTTCCTCATTTGACTTTGTCTTGAGGTAGCTGGGAGTTTTCCTTCTAGATTTTCTTATGGATGTTCTTTTCTCCAAGATCTTGTATTTTTATGAGTCATTATAAAATAGGGAATTCTTTATTTAGAACACTGGTATAGAGATTTTGTAAAGAGTCACCACCCAATTTCCTTTTGGGGTTTAGAGAAAGTATTCTAGTATTCTTTGGGAGAGATTATCAGTCGGGCTCCTAAAGGCAAGATATTTAAAAGATGAAAGGATAACTCTGATCATTCAACGGTGACTGACTGGTAAGAAATGAGTAGGCCAGGAGTTGAACTCAACTTGAAACCTATGTCACTTGTGACTTTGTAAAAGATCTCAATTGGAATCCCTAGTGGAGTCACCAATTTGTTAGGGATTTTTCTTGCATGAATCAAAAGTCTTAAATGATTCCTTGAAACTAGGCTCCTTGAAACTAATTCAAACAAGAGAAAGACCTAATTGCTGAGGATTGGATAAGATCCTCCTTCATTTTTGAGCCTCACATACTCAGGTAGGTATTAGCTTTTGATAATTACTGATTACACAGTATTATATAAGTGGACATTGATATGCTATTTATCCTTCTAATGAATCAATCTATAAAACACTCTGCATATGACCAGGATCAATTTGATGCAGAGCTTAACCAAGAAAAATATGATTGCAAATACAACAAGGATCAGTGATTTAAGGATTCTCATCCTTCTTCCTTTTAAGGAGGGGCAACCTAAATGATTCTCTCTTTAAGGAATCAAGAAATAAGAACTGTACGATTTAGGCATAGTCCAATCTATTTTGTGCAAAACAAAATGAAATGAAAAAGTACTAGTAAATGATATGAAAGTTTCAATTTTTTCCCTTTGAGAAATATGAAAGATAAAACTATAAGAAACAAATACTAAACCAGTGCCTTATCCAATGGGAAAAAGAAATTCAAATGCAAATCAATAAGATAATTTCAAAAGAAATACAATAGTATGGTTTACATACTATCTGCAAATTCAAGTAAATTGCCTTACAAATTATTTTGTTAACCAAACACTGTTATCATCAACAATCCTTATAGATATGTTTACCCTTTGAAATGAATCATGAGAAGTTTAATTCTTTCCTTGAAAGAAACTCATAATCAATTAAACAAGTTGCTTTACAACTAGTATATTTTAAATGCCTGACATATAAAACATACAAGAGTACAACATAAGGTAAAGAGACAACAACAATATATGGCAGAAGTTGTAGTGTATTTGTATTAAAATCAACTTGCCAATTACATTCAAAATTCAATTACTCAGAAGGTCAGACACAAACTTTAGAAGTCTACTTCAAAGCAATTATGTTCAATTTTTTCTATTATCTTTTCACCCTCCCCTAAAAATGAGTTTTAAAACCCTATTTATATCTTCCTTCAACCATCTTGGAATTCTCTTATCAACGAGAATGCAACAAGCTTCAAATGGTTGAAAACCCTAACCCTAAGAGCATAAGAGACAAATCATAAAAAACAAAATACAACAAGCCCTTAGGCGGTGGAAAGATAAAATTTTCTTGGACTATCCTTCATCTTTGATCACTTGGAAATTGACACCTTTGTCTGCAAGTATTCATGATAGCATCTTAAGTTTTAATGAGATATGGTGACCACCATTTCAGGCTAACCTACACCATTCTTAAATGATAGCTTATCATCCCTATATTCTGAGATCAGGTGTCAAGTATTCTAGATGTCCTCCTTACTCATCATCCAAAATATCCAAGTCAAGTGTAGTGGATTTAACTTTCTTGGGCTTTGTTAGCTCATCCCATGGAGTTACTCCTTCCTCTGATAGCCAATTAAAGTCTTGGACAAGCTGCAGTTGTGCATTTTGTCTTTCCCACCTGGCATCTGTAATTGCTTTGACATCCATTATAAACTTGGTGAGATCAATCTCTGCCTTAAAAGCTTCGTCCAGAGTTTTATTGAAGCTCTCCAAATCAACATTATTCTCCTCACCTAAAAATGCCTCCTTCCTAGGAAATAAAAGATCAACATCTGACCTCCACTAATCAAGGCTCTTTATGACTCCATCCCCATTCTTGATAGAAGGGATAAAATTATTGGAACAGGAGCTGAGCATGGCTATCTTAGCCTCAATCAAATTCACCTTACCTTTAAAAAGTGGTAATATGGCTTTAATTCTACCTATCTCCTCACCAACCCTCACAACTGTCTCTGGGATATCACTTCTCAAAGATTGAGCAAATGCCAATCTCTCAAAAAGTGGTGCTCTAACAAACCAAGCTGCATGATACCCGTTCAAAATTTATACATAGTTATCAACTTCTATCTGCAATTCTGGCAACTTGCTATAAGCATTAAAAACAAGATCAAATTTATCCTTAATTATATTTACTCTATGCTGCAGAACATTTACCAGGACCTATAAGATAGCCTCATTCTTCTCCTCATTTATCTTTTTTAATTCTGTAGCCACTTCTTCTTCTTTCATTCCCTGTGCCTCAATTAATATAGGCTGCTCAGGAGGTGCAGGGGCCACTACAAGAGCATTAATGATTCATTGTTGCAATTCTTCTACATGTTTCTCCAATGCCTTTACCTTTATTATTTGCAAATCCCTGTCTTTCACAAGTGCACTATAATCATTCCATAAAACACCATACCTTTCTGATAGCTGCTTTGTTTTATCTTCATTTAACTTTGCAAATTGGTTCAATACCTGAGATATCTCTAGGTCCCCTATATTGTGGATAGACCACACAATTTTATCCCCCTCCAACTATTCTTTGACATTCAAAATTTGAGGCTTCTTGTCCTTAGGGTACAAACTCCACATAGCTAATGCCTGATTCTTTGGGCTATACCCAAATCCTTTTATTATATCCCCCACTTGGGTCTCTGAAGACAAAGTCACATCTTCCTATCTCTTTATTTGATCTATGATGAAATCAAAATACAAGTTCCACCCAGGTACAAGTAACATATTGCTATCAACCATCTCCCTGGCTTCTTCTAAAGTAATGGTCTCAGACTCAGGGTCATATTATCTCAAAGTTTGTATTGCCTCATCAGGCACTTGACCTTCTTCTGAAATCTGGACACTTGAGGCCACTTGTTGTTACTTGTGCCATATTAAGAGGCTTTTGAATTCATATGACTTAATGAAATTGTCATCCTTCAAAAAGGCATCTTGCTCTATCATCCTCTCATCTTGGCCAAGGGCCAAGGGTAGCTCAACATCTTCAGTTTCAAACCTTTTTTTTCTCTTTGCTTCTCTTATATTCTTTCTTATTTGGTGATGATGGGCACCAGTTCCTATAAAAAGGGAACTCAATCTATCTCTTTTCCTTTCAGAAGGCTCCCCAATCAGTAACCTCTATTTTTTCTTAAGGGGCTCAGAAGTATCCTCAAAGCTGGGTAATTCACTAAGGTCAATAGTTTCATCTCCCTCTCTAGGACCTTCAGTCAAAGGTTGCTCCATAGTGGGTGGGCTATACACTGGGTAACCATCATCACTATCATCTTCATACTCAGAATTAGACTGGGCTCCCTTACCCTTATCAGTTTCATCAATTAAATCCTTCATAGATCTCACCAATGTGTCAAATTGAGCCATCATCTACTCATGTCTTTGGAGGTAAGGCAAAGTGAGAAAGAAACCCCCGAACACTAGTCCCTTTCTTTTCAACTGTCTCTCAATATTAAAGAATTGTTCTAATTGATTTACTCTCTTCTCTACCTCATTATGCTCAATGATGTTTCTGATGACATCTTCCTCTAGATATTCCTCATGCTATTTATTAAAAGGAATGCTGGGAGTGTAATATCTCCTTGCAGTGCACATGAATCCCTCTGTATCCAAATATCTATAGGGTGCTGCATACATCTTGAACTTCTCCAACCATTCATTTACCTTATTAAGAGCTCCCTTTCCTATTGTGAGATAATGCACCTTAAAGTACTGAGGTGTGAAAGTCCCTTTTCTATGGGGAGCCAAGTGTTCCTTATCAGTCAACATAAGTTGCTAGATAAATTCTAAAAATGCAACCCTAGGTGGGACAAAGAATGGTAGTAGATGGGGAGGCTGAGGGCAGCCATAAACCCTGATCATCGTATAACCCTTCTCATAGAAAATATCTCCCCAATTATGACCTTTGGTCCATTTATCAACAAATTGTTGGGGTCTTACCAACTGTAGGACCTTGGTGGATAACATTGTGTAATTAACTCCCAAACTGCGGAGAATGGGGTATACAATCCAATTTTCAAAGGCACCAAAATCACACCTTGGACATGAAGGACTCCAAATCCCCAACCAAAACTGCATTGGATTGGGCTGCCCATTCCTCACCATTTGTGGCTTGAGATCATTTAAATTTATGAGATCATAATTATGGTACAAGATAAGGTGCATCAGCAAGGAGTAGTGCAAGAACTTGGTTGTGGAACCAGGTATGAAATTATTCAAAGACAACAAACCCTCATGCATTCTATTTATCCCATATCCTATATAATCATATCCCCGACTCACAAGGCGGTTCTGTGAATCCATGAACAACATTAAAATATCAGAGGTAATCCTATTTGGTCCACCATCAACTCCCAAGACTTGGCATAATCCATATGCAATGTATTT
This sequence comes from Chamaecyparis obtusa, assembly GCA_027943335.1. Lineage (NCBI taxonomy): Eukaryota > Viridiplantae > Streptophyta > Pinopsida > Cupressales > Cupressaceae > Chamaecyparis > Chamaecyparis obtusa. The sequence goes on from BSBK01001669.1 coordinate 1,502,317, forward strand.
CATATAAAATTGAAGATTGTTGTAATAATATGGAGTTGACACACTCATAGGTACAATGTAGTTTCTGTTTTCTTTTGAGACATGGCTCTTAATGTCCTTAGAGACCAATACAGCCTCTTAGACATATCTATTGGCTTGGGCTTGTAGGTCTATCTTGATAGCCATAGGGATTTGAATTCCAAAAGCCTTCATGAATGAATTTCGGTCTAGGGTAGCCAGAGGAGAACCATCACCTTTTCTAGTGGTTTTTGAAATGGGATCATAGCACTGGGATAGCATAAGTAATGCATCCACATTCAGGAAAACCTTAGGAACAATTAATTTGGCTAACCCTCATGTCCAAGGGTTTGAGACTAGAACTGAACTATCACAATTCTTATAAAAATACCCAAATAAACACATGTCTGTGACCTCAGGAGTCTTAGTATCTCTTCAATAAGCTAATTCATCCATAAAATAGTTGTCACTAACCTTTTTGTTTTGTGACGATCCGGGCAAGAGAGTGAGGAATTCATCTGAATAGCTTTCTTTTATCTTTTCCTTAGACCCTCGACTGGTGGAAGCTCCGCCTACTATTCCTTGACTCATCCTGACTGACAACTAGAAGCCTTGTGCAAATCTCTAGTGACACTGAAATTCTAGAAAAGCTCTGAAAACTTGACACTCTGTACTCTTCAAAATACTCCGTAATCCTCCAATGGGTAACATCTAACTATTTTATTCTGTGGAATTGAATGCACCATCTTGTTTGACACTAAAAAGCCATCAAAGATGTCACTTCTACCATTACTCAACATGAACGAGGCTCAATTCACTAGCCATAGCTTAGGAAAATGACAAGTAATCAAATTTGATTATCTAGAGACTTGGCGACTAGAGAGAAGTCTCACAGTCATTAATAATATTGGCACCTTTTAAAATGTTTATGACATCTGGTGACTAAGAGGGCTCCTCATGATCGCTAAATGATTTTGCACTTTATGAATTCATTATGAGATTAAGTGATCACCACAAGATTTTGATCTAGAGACTTAGTGACCATAGTCAATCTCTTTAGTCCATCTTTTAGTTTTTTATTTGGAGATCACCCGACTATAGTGTATTTCTTAGTCGCAGATGAAATATTTCTCCTCATGAGATCACACGACTAAGATTACTTTCAACTTTTATTATGAGATCTGGTGACAACAGGCAAACTCTTAATCGCTGAAAGCTTTTCTTAACCTGAGTTTGGTATCGAGACTTTGCGACCACCACAAGATCGAGATTAAATCAATAGCTAAGAAGATGCAACTTACTAACCTTTCTTTTAACTCAGCATAATCTAGAGATAATGCAACTATATGCATGTCCCAGTCACGAAACACCTTTTCTAACCTTGGTTAAAACTAGAGACTTGGCGAACACCTCAACTCTCAGAGTCACTGAATCATTTTCTAAACCATAGTTTAGTTTCTAAGATTAAATGCCATCTGTTGATCAAATCTTCATCTTACAATTCATACCGAGTCTTTTGATCCTTTACAACTTAACCACTGCATCAGGAGACTTGGAGACAACTGCGTCACTGGATCACTGACCGCTTGGAGAATAACCACCGCATCAGGAGACAACGCGACCATTAAAATGCCAAGTTGCTGAATGATGGAACTAACTACATGAAAACCTGGAGACTTGGTGATCAACATAGAATAAAATCGCACATTTATTTAGAGACTCAGTGACCAAAGAGAAAATCATAATCGCTGAAAAACACTTCTCTTTAAAAAAATCATTCAGAGACAACCTGACCAAAGGTAATTTTTAACCTAGAGATGGCGTGACTATAGTTGCTCTCACAAAATTTATCATAGCAGTCGCTAGATCTCGGAAAAACATATAGAGACTTGGAGACTAAAAGCAACCGCTAGATCATTTTAAAGACAAAGAATATTCCAAAGTTGTTTAGAGATTATGCGACAAAGGGTTTTCGGGCAATCGCTAGACCTTTTAGGATTGTGCCAATTTCTTTAGGAGATTAAGTGACTAGCCGAGAAAATATAAAGTGCACATGCCTTTAAGAAGTTTTAAGTGACCTGATAAAGTAACAGAGAAATAGAAGGCTGAAAGGTTAAATTAGGGCTTTTTGGATTTTTTAGGACAAAGAGTCTGAAACCTAAGGTTATTCACCTAGGACTAAAAATTTTACAAGATAGACCAAACAAGAACTCAAAATTTTGATCAGGAAAACACTGAGACCAAAAATACTACCAACACAATGCTTAGAAAGTAATAGTAGTACTGATTAGAAAACATACAACTCACTTTGCAAATAATAGATCTAATTCCATACACATATGCTAGCTTACTGACTGTGATTTATTTCTATCTCCATCACCGATCTTCTCAAAAATCCCTTCAAGAAATCACAACTCCTTCTCCTTCAACCTTTTCTACTTATACAGTCAATAACAACAACAACATCTGTTATTAATGGGAACACTGAGAGGGGGGGGTGAATCAGTGTTCACTGTATTTTAACTTTTCACTTTAATATTTATGTTGAACTTAAATGCTTAAGTACTAAAATAAACATTCACATAAACATGAAATATGAAATCAACACATGACACCAATATGATTACAGGGAAACCCAAATAGGTAAAAACCCCGGTGGGAATTGACACCCACTAATATTCTGCACTAGTGTTTTGTGATCCTTGCTAGAAGATTCTTTACCCTATTAGGAGTAGCTTTACAATGCGTTAAGTACAGTAGACCTTGTTAAGGGTTGGACCCTATTAGGAGTCTTTTACAATCATCCCTTTTAAGGGAGAGGACACACTGTCCAAGAGCTCACTGCTCAAGTGGTGAAGGCTACAACCTTTTGATCTCAGATACACACTATATTTGCAGGATGAACTGTCACTATGACACTGCTTGTTAGATTAATTCCTTTGATACGTTGATGCTTTGACCTCTTGAAAATATCTAATACATCTTCTAGTGTCTTCAAACACTTCTACTCTACTTATAACAACTCTATTTTAACTTCCATACCGAATACAATGGGCGCACCTTATATTTATGTGGTCATTCAAAATACACAATTAGGTTGGCCCTATAACTAATTACAAATAATGCTTCCAAATGAATTGGCTTAAGTGTGCTTACAATTATACATATAAACATGTTAGAAACCTAAATACAATGGGTGCATAGCCTTTACAACATTATAATATAATCACAAACCAAAATGCTAACTATCGGCTCCATGCTCTATTCTCTGCTGGCACACACTAGCTATGCAACTTCAACTAACTGTAACTTTCTCATCCTTGCATATCTACTTATGCGCTCATAGAATAAGCATGAGTATAGTCTAACACACTTAACTTCTAGGATGCATACCATAATTCATCCGTACACACATGCACTGATGCTCTGAGATGCAGGAACTCTGTACATTGTCCAGTCTTCAACACGTAACTAAATTCTAATCTTTACATCAAGTGACCTGACTCCAAATTGCTATATGAATTTTTTGCCATAATGAAAACACTATATGTAGTCATATACTTCAGTATAGACAACTTTCCAACAATCTCCCCCTTTGTCATTGATGGCAACAAAGGAATATGGCCAAGTTGCTAACTCTCCTTAACACAAAAAACTTTTGTCTTCTATACATTTTTATACATACTCTTATATCTCCCTATACATGTTATACTCCATATTCTATAAACAACTCCTCCATTGACATTAATGACAAAGGTGTACCAAAAAACTGTATCTACACATACTTACTTAGGGAAAACATCCGGATATGCTATCTTAATATTCTAGATCTCCTTCTTCCAAAAAGTTATTAGAGAGTTAACTATCTGGAGATGGGCGCATAAAGCATATTGAAGCTTCTCCATCTTCTTCAGATCTATGCTTGGAACTTGATCATAGGTTACCATTGTGGCATCAATCTCCTTTATGTTCTAATTTAGAATATCTAGTGAGGGTGCAAGAGCATTCCTCAACTGAGTCTGTCTAGATCTTATCTTTGCCATCTCCTTCTCTACTTTTTCAATTTTGTCTGAATGACCTTGGTAAACATTATTGCCCATGTTCACATCAGTGGATGAGTCTTTCATTGAACTCTTTACCTACTCAATCATAGCTTCTACCTCTTGTATTGTCTTAAGATGGGCATAAGTAAGCTTATCCTGATCCATGTAGTCTGCAATGAATTTCCTTGATCAGAAAATTCTTTTAAGGATGCTTGTCCTGTCTTGAGTGAATTCAGATCTAGTGCAAAGTTGCTCATCAACTCATTCAATCTCTTCTTTAGGTACTTCTCTTCTGAAAGTTTCAATGCAGATTCTTCAAGGCTTGAAAAGTTACTTTTGAACTGTGAGATAATTGTACTCACATCATCAACTGAGTGTACCTTATTCACTTTCATGTCCATAGGCAAAAAACTGTTCAGTATGTTCATTGATTCCACAAGGAGAGGATTTCTCATGACTTGTTTCTCCTTTTCCTTCTCCATAGCTAAGATGCTGAACTTAATCAGGTCTTCTTCTCTCCATGAGTCCAAACTGGATGTGTCAGGTGTCAAACTTGACAACAATGCCGAGGAGGGAGTGATGGGAGTGCTATCCATCACTTCTAGTTTTATCTTGGGTAGATCAATAGAATTTTGATATTTCTCTTGTTCTTTTTCTTCCATCTTATCTTCTTATTTCTTTTCTTCCTCTTCCATTTTCTCTTCTTCTTTCTCATATGATATATTTTCAATCAATACCTCTTCTTGATGAGTGGGAGGTTTTCTACTACATAAGATCTCAACCTCTTGTGTACTCACAAAAGCTTCCTCAAACTTATCTAAGTCTATGTCCATGGCCACCATGGCTATCTCCACATTATCAATGATAATGGTGCTATCCTTGAGTGATTCTGTCATGGGTGCAGAATTATCTTCCTTTATTTGTACTTCCACTACAGGTGCTGAATCTTGAGGACCTGTAGATTGTACCTTGATAGTCTCTGCTGCTTTGTCTTGCTTACTAGGTACTTGAGAGATGGGCGCAGATATAATTTTCATGTGCTGTTATAAGAATACCTTCTCAAAGGCCTTCTCTATTTCCTTAGAGATCAACTCATAGTCTTTGTTCATGAGGTGTAGGGTTCTCATCTTTGACCTTAAGTGTGGCTAAATTCAACAATAGTGACTTTTCTTCAACATAACATATTGGAAGAGTGGAATCAAGAATTTTTTCCCTTATTCTGAAGTCCTCTTCAGTGGCTTGTCTCTTCAAGGTATCCATTATCTCCCATACTTTATCAGGAATTATTGTTTTCAATTCAAGAACTATCTTCTTGAACTTTATCATATTTTTTACAATCATATCATGTATTTCTAATTTGTCAATTTCACTGTATGGTTCATAAAACTTCCCTACTTGATCAATTCTACCCTCATTAACAATTCTTATGCTCAATACTTTGAGGCTTGGTCTGAATCCTACCTTAGGAGGTGCTTGAATGTTTTTCTTGCTCCTTGTAGCCCACAAGGATGGATGACTAGTGCTGGTTTCTTTCTTCCTTTTGGCTATTATCTTATACTCTAGAGGAGCATTAGAATCGCTAGTTTCTTTAGGCGCAAAAGGAGTGTCATCACTTATATCCTTATGACTGTCATCTTTTTCAATTTTTATCTTCTTCATCTTAGGATCTTCTTGTTCTTCTTTTGTTGCTGCATTTTTCATTTCCAAAGCAATATTCTCTTCCCTTGCCTTATCAAGGTCTTCTTGAGATACACCATGAATCCTTAAGATCTTTGATGTGACCTTAGCAACCTTTCTTTTTGTTGCTATGCTATTTAGCTTTGCATCTACTTCTCTGGTTTTCTCCGCATATGTTCCCCATCTAGGTTCATTAGGATCTTTGGGGGTTGATAGTAATACCTATGCATATGCTTCAAGGACCTGTTCCTCTACCTCATAACCAAGTGGATGAATCCACTTAGTTCTTGGCTCAACCACTTCCATACAAGTTGTATCAGTCTCCACCATAAAACAAATTGTATCCTTGTATTTTTCCACAATGCTTTCTGGAATCCTGTACCTCATTTTCATCTTGACCCTGAAGGTCTTCAATTCCAAAGTGATATAATCTCTTAGTGTGCTTTCAATGGATGCTTTGTTGGATATCTGAGGCATGGTTGGAATAGTCTTGTCTAGATACAAATTTGATATCTTCCCAACTATATGAAGGTACATGCAGATGATTAGTGACCCAATCTTGAATATCTTTGTCTTGTCATGTTTGATAGCTTTGATGTTATCAATCAAATGTGTGCACAAGATCTCACACAAGTTGAACTCACCATATTCCTTCACAAGTCTGATGGCTGCTAGAATAGTGCCCGTAGACACACTATTCACCCTGTTGGTGTGATAAAACCTGTACCCTAGTATCATTGACATCAATTTGATGTCTGCTTGTTCAATAGGCTCAATTTTCATACTGCGCCTATCGCTCCTTGAATTACATGTTTTCTCAACCATCTTTTTGACATCCTTACCCACAAGAAGGATGATGCCTGACCTAGAAAGGCCTGTCATCTCATGTATCAAGTCATTTGTGATTCTTATTTGTACATCACCAATCCAAAAAAAATCATCATGAATCTTGCTTAGTAAAATCTTTATCCATTTTGTCTCATAGAATTCATATGCCATAGCATACTCAACAATAGGGTGGTCATTCCATTTAGCAAATTCATCCAAGAATGTTTTTTCAGGTTTTAGCATGGTGTCCATGTGCGCTCTTAGCCTATCCAATCCAACTAGTTCCTTCTTATAGTAGATATATGCCCTAATATCCTCGACATGCATGACACCCATAGGCATGCGGGACAAAGCTCCCTCTAAATCATCTAGGGTTGATTTAAATGGATGTTTCTTGAAAACATATCTCTTCTTTTCAGTGACATCATAAACAATGGGAGTGTCCGTGACTTACTTGTAAATGCTTTCCAACTGAGCTCTGAGATAATCTGAAGGCTTCCGAATCAGTACAATAAGCTTAGGGTTTTTGCAACTGACCAAATGCACTGCAAACACTGATAGATCAATCTCCAAGTCTTCACAACAACTTCCAAGGCTCTTTCTACTCTCCTATCACTCTAAACTTGAATGCAATGAGCAATCAAATGACTTCTGTGTACTTTAAAGTAAAAAATCCACCATTAATGCAAGTCGCGTAAACCAGGTTGTCACTTAAAAATTTCCAACTCGAGCTATGTTCACAATCAGCATGTGCACTCTTGCACATAGATACCTTTATACTCCAAAAGCTTAAGTCCAAAGGTGCATACTTTGAGGATGAGTATACTAGCCATGCAAGGGTCTAGAACTAAATTAGCTCCCCCTATGACCTTGCGGGCCATTCATTCAGATGTAGAGGGTATGTCCACTGTGGATGCATCTAATACATTCTCATTAGTCTTGTCCTTCTTCTTCTCTGACCAAATCATGCTCACATCATCTAAGGCTTTGACAAAATTTACTTCTCCTATGGGATCCAAAACTGGTTCTTCAGCCTTTTTAGGGCTTCCTTGACCTTGCGTCCTTGATCTACAAAACCTTAAGATATGTCTAGTCTTGTTACAAGAGCAACAAATGATTGGAGGTCTTATATTCCTCTGTGTATTGACATTAGTCACCATTCTACATTGTTTTTCTATGTGACCATTATAGTTACTGTTACCCTATTTTTAATCATGCAAAATAATAGACAAATAGAAAGGGTGCATTTAGGTACTTTCATTTAACAGTGCTTTTCAAGACATGTGGATCATCATTTTGTTATTGCATTCATATTAGATTATAATTTTTACTCTAAGTATTGATCACATGTCAAAACTTTCAAATTCATAATTGATCATTACATTGTGCATTCATACTGGAATGTAATTTACAAATGTTCCTTTCATACTTCGTATTTCTTATCAATAAATAGAGTACAAAGTGTAGAATAGAAAGAAGAGATAGAGGTATGAGTGGGTCTTCTGCATTACCTTGAAAAGTCTGCATATCTGGAGCTAGTTGTCATGTCTGATCCTTGTCCTCTGGGTCTTCATTCTGAGTTTGCATCTGTCTGGTTCTAGGTCTTTAGGAGTTGTCCTGCATCATGGTTAAGGGTTTGTTAGATCCAGCTAGATCTAAGCAATGCAAACAACAATGAAACATCATACATTATCAAATTATTTCATAGCTACATATGTTTCTGATATTCAATGCAGTAACAAGATGAGCATGCACACAAAGTGAAAAGTGGTGTTAAAGACAGTAGTGTCACATTATGTTAGTGAGCACACCAGTGGTTTAATGGATGCCCAAAATTGACCACTGGGTCATGTTCACTAATATAATGTGTTAATTTTTTAAGCTTAAGGGGGAAATGCATTGTTCAAAATAGACTGGTATTCTTCATAGTCGAGAATAAAAAAAAGATGCTGTACGCTTTTCATCATGGTGCCCACAGAATCAATGTGTTGTTCAAATTGGTTCATTTGCTAGATAGATGCTGAAATGTCAAGTACAAATTTGCAGAAGTTTGTTTATGAGTGTCACGAGCCCATGCTTGAACTTCACAAACAACTTTCGGTGCTGGTGTTACATTTATTTTATATCTTGATATTTACTTGTACATATGTTGACAAGAACATAGTTCCTATACAATGTGCAATAAAATGGATAAAAGCTATATTATGTTGTTTCTTATTGACTACAAGAAGGAACAAATAAAGCAATAATACCAAGTGCCAGATGCATGTTTATTCAATGCTAAATGAGGATACTAGGAAGTATATTTTAAAATTGCAGTGTTCAGCCAAAAAGAAGCATGTAGCACTTTTACATATCAATAAAGATGAAAGTCTATGCACTAGTTCTTATTATGTCCTCAACCAAAAGCCAGCTCAAAGTCAAATGCTAAGTTTCATGTGCCAAAGCTGAGTGTCTAATTAACAGTCACAACTGCAGTCAAACGCTGTGCTTGAGGAATAAAGTCATAGTTGAAATGCTTTGTATACAACAAGAGTAAAAATAATAACAGTCACAAGCTCAGGACTATTATAATGGAAGTATTTTGAGTTCATGACTTGACCCAAAATGGAGGGAAATGCTTGTTCAAGCCAACTATATGAATGTCATAAATGAAAGGTAAGAACCAATCACACCGTGACTTATATTCATAACTCATAGTGCCAAGTTATAAATGTGCTTCCTAATCACTTAACATTCAGAGACAAGTTTCATACTAGCATGAATGCAACGAACAAAGGTTGATGGCCACTCTCAGTTTATGTAAAATAAAACAACAGTAGCATATGCCATGAGCAAATATGAAGCTTGTGGTTTCTATAGTTTTAACAGGAAAAAGTTTCAGTTACCCAATATAAACAGCAACTACAAGCACCGGTTATATGACTGTTAACAACAAGTATAGCCGAGTTCAATAAAGAAGGTCAGAAGTTCTTGCTATGAAGGTAAACACCAGTCAAGTCAAGAGTTATAATAAAGCTTGTGGCATACAAACAAATCAAAGAAGATTCTCAGCAAGACCGAGATTGTGCATGGTATACACCAATCGGCTGTAACTTATTCATAGCTTTTTATTATAAAAAACAATAGTTATTATGAGAAACACCAGTGAAGAAGTGATATCATAAACTGTGACTGCGAAATCAAAGGAAACAACAACATTGAAGTAATAGTTAAGAATGGAGAGATCACTTTTTGTTGTAGGTTTTGATTTCATTGATATTCATTGCAAAAGATAAATAGAGAGGTCAAATAAATGAACTTACGATTCATTGAACTTAAGTTTGTTCTCAATGCTGAGTTCCTTGTTTGGGTCGAGCTCTAGTAATTAATAACTAGTGATCCCCAGCAGTGATTGAGTTTGTTAACAGTCAAGGTCAAGTTTCTTCAAAACTTTCATAGACTCTCCTGTATGTTAGGGTTTTGTTTTCCCCTAATTGTTTTGAAGAATGAGATAACTCAAGTGCGTGATCAAATGAAGATGATAGAATTTGGAGTCCGCCAAGCTGCAAGAGCCTTTAATGCATTTGCAGATGTCAGTATCAGCAGTGCTTTGTAAACCGAGAACATGCCACCTATTGTTCTCCTTGATGTATGTATTTGCAAGTGGATGAAAGTTGTCGACTTCCCACTTTGTATGTAGTTCACACTTAGATTTTTTATCTAAGTTAGAAATTTAGGATTATATTTTAATATTAGTCTTTTCTAATATTAAAATTAATAATAATTTTGGCAATTATCTTTTGTAAAAGGATTTAATTCCTTAATATTAGCCAAAATTTAGGGGAGGGGCATTTAGACTAAGTTTTTATAGGCTTAGTTTTGGCGTGTTATGGGACACATTTTTTTTGCCAAGATTGGGCATTTCTGGGAGTTTTGATTTTCAGATTTGAGGCATGGAGTGGATATAAAATGGATTTTTGATGATCAATTAGGGGTTGCAAATTTTGGAGAGAGGGCATTTTAGTGAACATATCATTCTTAGGTGCTTTGAAGGCCATTTTTGTAATCATCTTGTCAGATTTTTGAAGAAATGAACCAGATTCTGTGACTCCCATTTCATGTACTTGTTTTTTTTTCTAATATCGAATCCTATTTCATCTTTTCTAGCAAGTGTTAAATTGGTTATTAGCTGAAGGAAGTGAATGAAATTCTATTCCTTCTCAAGAAAATTAGCTGCCCCTAGGCCTTGCATGAGAAATGTATGTTGCTAATTCTCCAAGCTGTTTGCAGTAGAACCCTGATAGAATGAGTTTGTTAACCTATATGTTGAATAGAGATTCAGATTGTTAAAGTATTTGTTTATGAGTCAGGATTGAAATTCATCTTTTTGAGAAGTATGAATTACTCATTGGTGTATCACCCTAATCTTTTTATTTATAGTATTCTTTTCCCTTTTCCCAACAGTTTGCAGATCAGGAAAGTGATATTCCATTTTTTATAGGAACCGGCCTAGAATCTAGAGATTCCTCTTCATTCATAGTCTACCCACAGCTAGGAGAGGTTTCCATTGTTGGGATAGAATTTTTGTTAGCCTTAATGCCTGATGCAAGGTAACAATTCTAAGCCTGAACAGTTTTTGGCATGCCCAGTCGGACACGTTCTTATAGAACGGGTCAAATTGCATTGTATTACTTGTTGGTTCTGGTGTGTAATCAGCAAGATTTAGACCTGAAAGAGGTCACATTTCACATATCTGGTGGATCTGTGAAGGAAAGTCTATTGTTTCAAAAGGAGAAAAGTTGGTATGTACCAAGTTGTTTTATATTCTGATTTTCAGTCTTTCAGATGAATAAGGATGTCAAGTTTTCAAGGAGGGTATGCTTACCTAGATGGCCAGTTTCTAAGTTTTCCATCATTTCAAGTGAATTCCACTCAAGAAAATTAGTTTAAGCCCTATCAAGGTCAGCAATCACAATATGATTTTCATTTTTCTCCAAATAATAATGGTTCCCAAAATGGAGATACTGCAAGTTTGTTGTAGAATATGCATATGCAGATTGAAGATATTAAAAGACAACAAGAATCTGAGTTTTAGTAAGAGTTGAACAGGTAGCTAGAAGATCATGCTTATCAGGCCCAGATCCAACAACATCAAGCATTGGCTCAGTAGGATCAAAGTTACAAGAGGTATCTGGTGGAGCAATATGAAAGGAATGAAGCCAAGCTTGCAGGGGGGTTAGAGGCACATAAAGATGCTTATGAAAAGAAGCTTCAACAAGGATGAGAGCTCTTAATTTCCATGTCTAATAAAGGTGTCAAATTTAAGTTAGAAAAAGAAAAGGAGTTAAAATCTTATCAAGAGTTTCAAGAGAAATTTCAAGAAGAGGCACAAAGAGATTTAAGAGCTCATGAGGAATTTCATGAAAAGGAGTTTCGGGATCAGTAAGAGAAGATAAAGATATTGGATTTTACAACTATGAAGTACAAAGAAGCTTATCAGTTGTAGATTGAAAAGTGTCTTCAGCTGGAACAAGAGAAGGAGACCATTCAAAAAGAGGTTGCTGATAGTCTAAAGGAGGTTCTTTCTGAACATGATGAGTCAAAGAAGATTTCAACAAATCATGATGATTGTGTTGATAAGAATATACTTCTCCTACAAAAGAATGAGGAAGAAGTAGAAGAAGATCAATTTTGGGATGAGATGGACCAGTTCTTCTTGCATCTTGATGATAAGCCCGCGCTCCCAAAAAACACCGGCAAGCTACAGGAGGAGATTATTCCTAGCCAGCATGATGAGAAGATCTATCAAACTATTGAAGTTATCAAAGAGAGTTGTAAGTTTATTATCAAACAAGGCTATCCTATGAGATATTTGGCCAAGATGGGGGCTAGTAAAGAAGTACAAGTTTTACCAACACCTCTGCATGAAGTTCTGCCAAAAGAAGCTGAGAAGGAATGGAATTAGCTTGGTGTTCCATTTGATCAAGTAAGTACAGTCCTGTTGCTGGTTGCTGATTCTCTTTAGAATGATGGTGATTGTAATCAGCTTGATCAAGTAAGTAAACTTCATATCAGTTAGATCCTTGTCAAGAAAATGATCACATTCATCTCACATGCTCATTTCATAATAGCTTTCCAGAAGCAGGTTGATTACTGTAAACTTAAAAGGAAAGGAAGTTATTTTTCACAATCAGTGAATGGTTTTGTTTAGCTAGGCTTCAAGCTAGTTAAACTAATTTAGGTTTAGGTTTTCATTTCAATAAGTGCAGTCCAGCACTAGGTTTTAGGTTGCATAGGTCTAGGTCTAGGTTTAGGTGCATTTTTCATTTCAATAAGGTTGCATTCATGCATGTTCCAGTTATCTGACTCTATTTGCCCAGTAATAAGGTCTGAGTCCATGTCTAGTAGGCAGACATCCAGCAGAAGTCACCAAAAATGTGACCCTATTTTTTATCATGCAAAATAATAGACAAATAGAAAGGGTGCATTTAGGTACTTTCATTTAATAGTGCTTTTCAAGATATGTGAATCATCATTTTGTTATTGCATTCATATTAGATTATAATTTGTACTCTAAGTATTGATCAAATGTCAAAACTTTCAAACTCATAATTGATCATTACATTGTGCATTCATACTAGAATGCAATTTACAAATGTTCCTTTCATACTTCATATTTCTTATCAATAAATAGAGTACAAAGTGCATAATAGAAAGAAGAGATAGAGGTATGAGTGGGTCTTCTACATTGCCTTGAAAAGTTTGCATATCTGGAGCTAGTTGTCGTGTTTGATCCTAGTCCTCCGGGTCTTCATTCTGAGTCTGCATTTGTCTGGTTCTAGGTCTTTAGGAGTTGTCCTACATCATGGTTAAGGGTTTGTTAGATCTAGCTGGATCTAAGCAATGCAAAAAAGAATGAAACATCATACATTATCAAATTCTTTCATAGCTGCATATGTTTCTGATATTCAATGCAGTAACAAGATGAGCATGCACACAAAGTGAAAAGTGGTGTTAAAGACAGTAGTGTCACATTATGTTAGTGAGCACACTAGTGGTTTAATGGATGCCCAAAATTGACCACTGGGTCATGTTCACTAATATAATGTGTTAATTTTTTAAGCTTAAGGGGGAAATGCATTGTTCAAAATAGACTGGTATTCTTCATAGTCGAGAATAAAAAAAGATGTTGTACACTTTTCATCATGGTGCTCACAGAATCAGTGTGTTGTTCAAATTAATTCATTTGCTGGATAGATGCTGAAATGCCAAGTACAAATTCACAGAAGTTTGTTTATGAGTGTCACGAGCCCGTGCTCAAACTTCACAAACAACTTTCGGTGCTGGTGTTACATTTATTTTATATCTCAATATTTACTTGTGCATATGCTGACAAGAATAGAGTTCCTATACAATGTGCAATAAAATGGATAAAAGCTATATTATGCTATTTCTTATTGACTACAGGAACAACCAAAGCAATAATACCAAGTGCCAGATGCATGTTTATTCAATGTTGAATGAGGATACCAGGAAGTATATTTTAAAATTGTAGTGTTCAGCCAAAAAGAAGCATGTAGCACTTTTACATATCAGTAAAGATGAAAGTCTATGCACTAGTTCTTATTATGTCCTCAACCAAAAGCCAGCTCAAAGTCAAATGCTAAGTTTCATGTGCCAAAGCTGAGTGTCTAATTAACAGTCACAACTACAGTCAAACGCTGTTCCTTCTCAAGAAAATTAGCTGCCCCTAGGCCTTGCATTAGAAATGTATGTTGTTAATTCTCCAAGTTGTTTGTGGTAGAACCCTGATAGAATGAGTTTGTTAACCTATATGTTGAATAGAGATTCAAATTGTTAAAGTATTCGTTTATGAGTTAGGATTGAAATTCATCTTTTTGAGAAGTATGAATTACTCATTGGTGTATCACCCTAATCTTTTTAGTTATAGTATTCTTTTCCTTTTTCCCAACAGTTTGCAGATCAGGAAAGTGATATTCCATTTTTTATAGGAACTAGCCTAGAATCCAGAGATTCCTCTTCATTCATAGTCTACCCACAGCTAGGAGAGGTTTCCATTGTCGGGATAGAATTGTTGTTAGCCTTAATGCTTGATGTAAGGTAACAATTCTAATCCTGAACAGTTACATATCTAGCATGTAACATTCTGAGAACTTCTTACATTTGTCTGATTTTGATTTCTCTGATCTTGCTGAATTCTATTCTTTTTACTAGTCTTGCAATTCATAGCTCTATGACCAAACTTGTTGCATGAATAACAATAGCCATTAAAAGGTCTTACCTCTGTATAGTTTCTTGCAATGTGTCCATGCTTGTTACATGCAAAACAAGTGTGTTCTACTTACTTGCGCTCATTCTTAGGTGGTCCACCATTATCTATGGTTTGATCTTTAATCTTTTTAGCATTAGTAGAGTCCTTTTGTGAATCCTTTCTTGCTCTCATGTTGTCAATCTGATTTTGTGCTTCATTGTATCCAATATAACTAGTGTCTCCTTTGAATCTCCTTGCATACAACTAAGATTCTATCAAATTAGAACTGGTGTGTAATTTGTCAATGTGGTTCTTTGCTTCTTTCAATAAAGACTCCAAGATTTCTTTGCTATTCCTTAGTTCCAAGATTTGCATTTTTGCTTGCCTTAGTTCTTCATTCAGCTAAAGATTCTCTTTGATCTGTTCATCATAGATTTTCTAATTATTAGTCAACTTATCATCAAACTCTTCAAGTTGTTCTTTTAAGGATTTGTTTTCTTCATTGAGCTTCTTGACCATTGTCTCTAGATCACTAGCAAAGCATTCTTTCAAATCTTTCCTTATCTTTTTGATGACTAATTGAGCATCACTGAGTTTATCCTTTAGTTCTTCAGTTTCTCTTTCTGACTTATCTAGATCTTCAAGAGCAACTTCACGATTTCTTTTCAGATGTTTCATTTTTTCTTTGTCCATGATCTCCTCAAGTGGTTAAACTTCTTTGCTGAGGACCAGTGGTCTGATACCAATTGTTAGGAATGGGAACACTGAGAGGGGGGGGGGGTGAATCAGTGTTCACTGTATTTTAACTTTTCACTTTAATCTTTATGCTAAACTTAAATGCTTAAGTACTAAAATAAACATTCACATAAACATGAAACATGAAATCAACACAAGACACCAATATGATTACGGGGAAACCCAAATAGGTAAAAGCCCTTGTGGGAATTGACACCCACTAATATTCTGCACTAGTGTTTTTTGATCCTTGCTAGAAGATCCTTTACCCTGTTAGGAGTAGCTTTATAATGCTTTAAGTACAATAGACCTTGTTAAGGGTTGGACCCTATTAGGAGTCTTTTACAATCATCCCTGTTAGGGGAGAGGACACACTGTCCAAGAGCTCACTGCTCAAGTGGGAAGGCTACAACCTTATGATCTCAGATACACACTATATTTGCAGGATGAACTGTCACTATGAAACTGCTTGTTAGATCAGTTCCTTTGATGCACTGATGCTTTGACCTCTTGCAAAGCTCTAATACATCTTCTTGTGTCTTCGCACACTTCTGCTCTATTTATCACAACTCTATTTCAACTTCCATACCAAATGCAATGGGCACACCTTATATTTATGCGCTCATTCAAAATACACAATTAGGTCAGCCCTATAACTAATTACAAACAATGCTTCCAAATGAATTGGCTTAAGTGTGCTTAAAATTATACATATAAACATGGCGGCAACCTAAATACAATGAGCACATAGCCTTTACAACATTATAATATAATCATAAACCAAAATTCTAACTGTCGGCTCCATGCTCTATTCTCTGCTGGCACACACTGGTTGTGCAACTTCAACTAACTGTAACTTTCTCATCCTTGTATATCTACTTATGCGCTCATAGACTAAGCATGAGTATAGTCTAACAAACTTAACTTCCATGAAGCATACCATAATTCATACGTACACATGTGCGTTGATGCTCTGAGTTGCAGGAACTCTGTACACTATCCAGTCTTCAACACTATAATGCCCTACCAAGGAACCTAGAAGAACTTAACCTAACATGCAACTAAGTTTGCGGAATAATTTCTTTAAAAAGTTAACATACAAGATAAACACCAATGCGGAAGCAATTACCATTAACTCACATAACATAAACAACCAACACAGGTTACAACTCTCAAGGGTTCCTTGACAAAGATTACTTAACATAAATTATTAATATAGATAAGGTACAATTATGAAACTTACATAAGAAAATGAAAGATAAAAACAACATCACCTAGAAGATAACATAATTACATTTGGTACCATAAGGTATCCATAATAACCTCCATCCACTGCACATGTCATAGGGTATGTAATACAATAATTGAAAAGAAGTACATCATGATATCTTTGAAGAACTGATACAAAGATACACGATCACAAGGAAGAAGATCATGAAGAAGAACATCTCTCCAACAATGAAGATCAAGAAGTAATAATTGCTATGGGGATCATCTAGCACTGGTACATGAATGTCAGAATCTCAAATGGTAAAAGAACCACTACCACCTGACCTCATGAACCTAAATGGTCCACTCCCACTGTGCTGAGGAGATAACAATAGATCCCACTTGGATAACAAACATCAAATAGATCAAGCTAGGAAAGGATCCTGAAAGCTCTCTAACTCAAGGTGAAAAAGTAATAATGCCATGAAATGGAAGACCCACTAATCCAAAGGTAACCGACACATGTAGGATAACTAGACTATGCATAGGAAGGTGTCATCATGTACGTCTAACCCTTGAGTCTCATCTTGGTAATCTTGCTAGATCCCGACACCCAAGTGACCATACACGGCATCAATGACCTCTCGTACAGATGAAGTCATCAACTATGTCAACTCATCCCTTAAAAAGGGGGCTAGTCATCTTCTCCATTCCCACCTTAGTCTGTACTAGCACTAAGCCAGGGTGAGGAAACCATATCTTATTAGGTTTATTTTAATATCTCTCAATGTTATATTTAGTTATCACTTGATTAAGATACTTAACAATAAGTGATCCTGGTAGCCACTTGTGGGCCCTGGTGCTTATTGCAAGCCACCTCCTACTACATATCTAGAAAAACTACCCTAGGCTCACAGATCTCTCCTAGATCTAATCAGGTATACACTACGTAACCTCATATCCATATTCACACAAAAGAACTAGATATGGTTACATAGATACCACAAACAAGTACAATATATCATGAGCCCAATGGTCAACATGAGTAATAATAAGATTAAATACACACACATCAAAACATAGCTGAGATAGAACATCTGACACATACCCTAGCCTCTGTATCCTCCTAGGTCTTCTAGTACCCGACAACTCATAAATTGCATAAGAAGACACATCAGGCACAATGAATACACACTCACATTCATAGTAATTGAATACTAATCAAAAGCATTTAAATTTCATGTTCGACATAATTGAATCCAAGCATGAGAACAAGTAAACCTACTAGGAGAAATGAAACGTAACGTAAATATCACAACAATGTCTTAAATATAGAATATTCTCTAATGTTGTTCTATGAATCCAATAGAGCAAAAACACCCAATCTCAATATAAAAAGGTGCATGTATAGATATAAGATAAATCAAACGTTTCAAAACTAATTAAAAGACCAATTGCACACATTATTGCAAACACATCTTACACTTCACACTCAGGTTAAGTTAAATGAATATTTCAAAATCAAACCATTTAACCAAACCTAATCTATTTGCCAATCAGATTTCATCAACTTACCATATGAAGTTTACTAAAACACTTAGTATACATAGTTTAATAACTTCATAATAAAACAATAATAATTTTTTTTAAAAAGTCCTAACATTCCAAACAATATTTCTCTATCTAATAATGATTAAAAATCATTAATAAATATTATTAATAATATTACCAATATTAGATAAATACTACCAATAGAAATTATTATTACTAAATAATAATATTTGGTAAAACAACCCTTATTAATAAACAATATTATTATGATTAAACCAAATCTATTAATAATATTATTACCATAAAATAATAATCTTTAACAAAAATTATAAATTAAACTAAATAACACAATACAAATTTATTATTACAAAGTAATAATTATTAATAAATATTTTATTAATGAAAAATTTACATAACAAAAATTAAAATTAAATGAATTTACAAACTTTAATTTTCAAACATAAAAAAAACAAAACAAAAACTAAATAAACATTAGTGGGGGATCCGCTTGGGAATACGCACCCACTGCAGGACCACAGATGCCGCCGACAGTGGTCTGCACTGTCGATGGTACCATGTACCACCGGTAGGGCAGACTACTCTGCTGTGGGGGTACGGGGTTGGGACCCGTGCCCCCCTCCCAAAACTTTAAATTAATTTTTTTAAAAATATTTTAAAAACTTTTCAAAACAACTTCAATGCATAATAAACATATATATATATATATATATATATATATATATATATATATATATATATATATATATATATATATATATATATATATATATATATATATATATATATATATATATTTATTGCTAATTTTTTTTAACAAATCAATACAAATGTAAATTTTGACAAAAGTTTTTCCTCTTTTTTTTTAATAAACAACATATTTTTGAAAATAGAAATAAATGACCTGCTTTCTTTTCTTCCAGAAAAGGAAAATAGTTCTACTTTAGCAAATTAATATTGTAGTTGTCTTTTTCCTTATTCTGTTTATAAACACAATCCAATTTACTAGAGCAATTTTCTTTTGTCCTATCCAATTATAAATATTGACTGTAAATTTTAAACACAGACTAATAATTTCTACCAGAATTAACTTTATATCCAAATTGGGTTTTTAACTCAAACTGAATTTTCTGCTCAAAGGGGATTAATTTTCCTACCAACACTATAGTTCTACTTTAGTCCAGGATCAATTTTTCATTTTACAAGCAAACTATAAGCAACCTTAAGATGAAATTTTGCTAGCATAATGGTGCAATGCCAAGTATTCATAAAAAACATAAACCAATAGATCTGGAGTTTCTCTAATACCCAAAATCAAATAAATCATACAGATATAAAGAGATAAACCATAACTAAACAAACAAAGAAAGTTACCAGATAAAATATCAGAAAGCACACAACAAGAATTCCAGAACCTACCTTAGATCCAATGCCAGAAACTGTAATGAAACCCCTGTTGAAGATTTGAGAGAGATTTCTTCCAAAACCAATCCTGCCTGCAGATCTGAAAACTATGATGAAAGAAAGATCTAGATCCAAATGCACAATCAAACCCCAAATCAACAAGCAACCACAACAATCCACAAATCTTCAAAAATTCCAAGCACAAAAGCTCTTCCAAAAAAATCCTCTCCAAAAACCTGTCTCATCTCCCAAATGAATGCAATCCTTTCCTAATTGGAATTCAATTCCCAAATTCATGCAATTCCAAAAGACAACTCAAAAGCTAACTCAGAGTCCAACTCCAAATCAGAAATGACTCATAAGACAACTCCTGATCAGACTCTAACTCCAAAATTGAAAGTAAATAATAATTAATTAATAAAATATCTTTTAAAAAGCACAACACAACTTGACTTTTGAAACTAGTTGTTCACTTTTTTGACAACTCACTTTTCAATTATGCACATGTTAATAATTTAAAATACATTTATTAAATAAATAAAATACTTAATGCATCCTAAAATATGTAATTAAATATTTATTTATTTAATAATACTCACAAACATAATAAAATTTAATTATCTATAAAATAATCATTTAAATCCAAATAATCAATTATTTGATTTTAATTGAATTTTCATCAAAATAAACTTAGAACATAATCAATATTAATTTCTAAATACTCAAATAATCAACTTTAATTTAATTTTCTCAATTAATCATAGGAGCATATTTAATCATTAAATTCAACTATGCGCCTAACATTGATAATCACATAAAATAATCTAAACAAAAATAATTCAACTATAATCAATAAATTAATAATCACCCACATAACTGAAGCCAAACGAGATAAAATCAAATAAAACCAAAACCAAGCAACACTAGAAAGGGATCCACAAACTTTGCCAACCTGACAAATTCGGATAGGGTAGTCAATAGATACTTATCCAACAACTAGGATAAATGGGTTTGGGTTAGGGTTTTGGATTTGTGTTATCTCCCCTCTCTTACCATCTGAGATATTGCAATAGGGCACGCTCATCCTGACAATTCAGGGAAGTCGATGCCTGGTAACTGCAAACCTACATACAAAACCTGCATGTACATACATATACAACTATATAATAGACAATGGTGGGGATTGGTTGATCGTGTGGATCTCGCAAGCGAGTAACTATGACTCCATCCCTCAACCATATCAGGCACGTCAAATAGAAATGTAAAACAAACACATCAACCATACACATGCAAGTATGGGGTCAGTGAAATCATAAGTATTGATGATTTCCTAACATATAATCTAACATCCTAGAGTAATCATAACATTAGTAAAATTGGACTAGGAGTAGGGGTACTAAAAACACTTAACTAAATTTTGATCTTTACATCAAGTGTACTGACTCCAAACTGCTATATGACTTTGTTGCCATAATGACAACACTATATCTAGTCATATACTTTAGTATAGATAACTTGCCAACAGCATCTCCTCTGCATCACACTCTCTCAACCTCATGGTTAGGTTTTCTTAATACTTCCTCATTTAGGTCGATACAAATTTTGCTGCTTAATCTCCTTCGTAGATCTTAGGGTTAGGTCATATTCATTGAATCCTTCCAACTTTATGTTCTTTGACTGTCCTTCTAGAAACATCTCAAATCTCCTTATAGATTTATAATAAAATGTTTTACAGTGCATTGAATGCTTCCATACAATCAATAAATAAAGTCAACATGATTTACATAATCCAAGAATTCAACAATGTCGGCTGGGAATCTGAATTCTTCCACAAATGTAAATTACTGGCACTCGGTCAATATTGTGTTCAACTCCTCGGTCTTCTCTGGATAGCTTGGTCACCACTAAAACTATTTTCTTGGCTAGTACTATCTTCCTCGATAATTAATTGACGTTCGGTCAACACTAAATTTACTTGGCATATACTGACTCGGTCGACACTAACATCACTCGGCTTAAACTAGATTTCTTCACTTTTTCTCAGTTAAGCCTACTATTTTATTCTTCCTTCTTAGTTAGATAAGCAATACATTATCTTATCATTGTGCCACATAGTCAAGTACCCATTTAAGTATCAAGATAACTCAACCTTTCCTTAGGTGCTATTGTTACCAACCTTGCCCACATTCTTCTCAACAATCAAATAGATACAGTACTTTCTTACATAGAAACAATCTTACCAATTAAGGTTTGACATCAATGACAATACAATAATTGCTTCAATTGTAGTTTCCAACACCTAAAACTACTAATATGTGATGGTTGTAGGGGTAGTTTAGTTGATTTCCCTTTCTTTTTTTCAAACACTTTGATTTTGGTTTTAAAACAAATAATGTGTTTTCCTTTCATACTTCATTTGGTGCTTAATAAATGAACATTTTTCTTATGTGTTTTGCATGCTTGTACTCATAGAGTGGACCTACTATTAACACACACACTATCCTCTCCCTTGGCTTTCACGGTCCTAAGTTAAAGAGAAAAGTGTTAGAGACAATTGAGTCATTTTTAAAGAGGATCTACCTCCTGAGTGATTTAGTATAGTTGGTGAGATGTGATGTGGGAGCATCTTGGGTACTTGGTAGTCTTGCATCACCCAAAAATATTTCCTTTTTAGTTTATTTCTTTTGTTCATTTTTAGTGTTTTGGTAGGTGTTCCTTCGAGTTGGCTCTTTATCTCATGCGATTCTAATGGCATATTCTAGACATCATGATGAATCTATAGTTGAGTTTTCATCCTAATCCATTCTTTCATGGTGACGCAATCAAGGATGGTGGATCCAATGAAGGATAGTCCAACCTTGTAGCCAACTACCAACACAACGGAATAACACAACACAATAATTACTTCAACTAAATTTTTATTAATATGCCCGGCTGTAAGGCCTTCTAGGTTAGGGCCAATTACAATCATAAATAGTTCTACAAGATCAAAAAAGATCCAAGCCACCTCTAGCTAGTCTAGTTCTGAAACAAATCAACAACTGATAGAAACCCTAAGGTAGATTTAAACTTGATCTCGCAAGCCACCAAGCAATCTCCTTGTCTCCAAGAAAATAACCCCTAGCTCTGCTATTAAAAACTATCAGAAATCAATCCGATCTTCAAGATCTCGTAGGATCCAGATCTACACTTCCATCTTCTACCTCTGATCTCCAATCTCCTACCTAAATAACTACCCAAACACTCCTTAAATACTAAACTTTAGCCACAAGTCAGCTGGATGACATAATTAAATCCTACAAAGAAATATTAAATGCAATACAAGTCAGCTCACAAATAGCCTTACAATTATTTAATTCTCCATGTTGGCCTCTAGATCTACATAGGAGAATGCAACGACAGCTACCAACATTAAATGCACCAAGTTGGCTAACCAAACACCAATAACTCTAGTCGGTAAATTAGAAATACTGAGCATTAGAGAAACAACCGACCAAGCCAAGTAACACCGAGAAACATAGGCATCACCGAGCACAAGAGGTTCCACCGAGTTCCTTCAATGACCGAGCTTCCTTTAATAACTGAGACCATCGATTATAGCTACAACCAAGCACCAAAAAACCAAAATAGCACACCACCATGAAGATTTACCAAGTACCCTAAAATGCCCCTGCATCAGACACCCCAGGTTCAAAAAGATGCTCATATGCTGGAAGAACATCTTTTGGGATTCAACACATAAACCCTGAACTAGTTCTTCACATATAAGTCCTCCAACTTTTCAGCTTGCATACTCTTCCACTTTAGTTTCCTCTATCTCTTCAAGTCTTTCCTTGATAACACATAGGTCTATTCTCCATACTGATCATCATTCCCCTCAGGATTTGCTAACTCAACTCAGCTACCAATACTCAAAATTCTCCTACCGAGTGTTGTATCCAGCAAAGGCATCAGGGAAAACTTCCTATCATCCTTCTCAACAGTAAACACATTCTTGAAACAATCATACTTAGATCTACAATCATATTGCCAAGGTCTATCGAGTAATATATCACAACTATTCATCTCCACAATATCACATAACATAAGATCCTTATACTGGCCAATCTGAAAATCAACAAAACACTATTCTCTTACTTCCAGAGCATGACTATCTTGCAACCAACCAATCCTATAAGGATGTGGATGTCTCATTCTACTCAAGCCAAGTTTTTGAACCATGTCCTTAGCAACAAGGTTATTAGTACTACCACTGTCAACAATAACATCACAAAGTTTACCTCCACACTTACACTGAGTCCTGAACAAATTAATCCTCTGACAAGGTTCCTCCTTTGCACCGAGCAATGTTCACCAAACCAACAAGTTCTCAGATTCAGGTTCATTTTGAATGTTCCCATTTACCACAGTAGTCCATCGATCACCAAGCTTCTTTTGTGTACACTCAAAAGAATGATGTCCTTCTTCACCAAAGTTATAAAAAGTACCTTTAAAGATAACTCTACTTGTCTTCTTCTTTAGTTCTACAGGTTTCGGTTCATCTTCAATAGTCAGTTTATACTTCAATGAGTGATCAGTATTTTCCTTCCCTTGGGGATTACTATGTTGTCTCCTTTTCAACTTATCCTCTACCTTCAGAGCATACTGATAAGTATCTTCAACATAATCAATCTTCAGCATACCAAGCTCATCTTGAATATTGAATCTCAAACCATTCACATACCAAGCTACCTTTTCCTTACTAAGTTCTCTGTGTCTAGACCAGATAGTAAGTTTGTATTACTCCTCGATATAATCTTCCACAATCAAATCTTTTTGCTTCAAATTCTGCAACTTCTTAAATAAGTCAAGCTCATAGTCAGTAGGTATGAACTTAGCTTTCAATTTAGTCATCATCAACCTCCACCGATTGATCTCCATTTCTCCTTCATCCTCTCTATCTCTTTGTAATTCTTTCCACCAAAGAGCAGCATGTCCTTTCAACTTAGTTTGTGCCAATCTTACTCAAAGAGGATCTTCAATTTCTTCAAGCTCAAAGAAATATTCTAATTCACCAATCCAATCAATCAAGTCCTCAGGTTTCAAAGTACCAGAGAAAACAAAAACTTCCATTCGGTAACTATTACTTAATTGAGCTCCAAATCTATGCAGTTGACCAGTTCTATCTTCACTAGATATGTCCCTCTGGTAATCACCACTAGATCCAGCAGCTTCAAATTCTTCAGCGGATTCCTCAAAACCATCTTTAGTACCAACATTCTGAGGTACACCAGTCATAGGCCTCATGATCTCAGTCATCATGTCATTCTTCATCAGCTCCATCTCAGATCTAAAATCAGATTTCACTTTCTCTATAATCTTTGATTCCACCACATCATAGAGATCTGCAATCACTCTAGGGTCCAATCTTCTCAGAGGCATCCTTCAATATTTTCAAAAATCTCAAGAAATAAGTCACCAACAAGGTCCTGGTGCAAAACAACCTCAACTGGTTTACACATTCAAGATATTCAAGCTCTGATACCACCTGATGTAGTCAAGGATGGTGAATCCAATGGAGGATAGTCCAACCTTGCAACCAACTACCAACATGGTAGAGTAACACAACACAATAATTACTTCAACTAAATTTTCATTAACATTCCTGACTATAAGGCCTTCCAGGTTAGGGCCAATTATAATTAGAAATAGTTCTGCAAGATCAACAAAGATCCAAGCCACCTCTAGCTAGTCCAGTTCTGAAACAAATCAGAAACTGATGGAAACCCTAAGGCAAATCTAAACTTCTTCTCGCAAGCCACTAAGAAATCTCCTTGTCTCCAAGAAAACAACCCCTACCTCTGCTATTACAAACTATCAGAAATCAATCTTATCTTCAAGATCTCGCAGGATCTAGATCTACACTTCCATCTTCTACCTCTGATCTCTAATCTCCTACATAAACAACTACCCAAACACTCCTTAAATACTAAAATTTATCCAGAAGTTAGCTGGATGACATAATTAACTCCTACAAACAAATATTAAATTCAATACAAGTCAGCTCACAAATAGCCTTACAATTATTTAATTCTCCATGTCAGCCTCTAGATCTACATAGGAGAATGCAATGACAACTACCAACATTAAATGCACCATGTTGGCCAACTAAACACCAAGAACTCTAGTCGGTAAACCAGAACTACCGAGCTTCACAGAAACAACTGACCAAGCCAAGCAACATAGGCATCACCGAGCACAAGAGGTTCCACTGAGTTCCTTCAACGACCGAGCTTCCTTTAATAACCGAGACCATCGGTTAAAGTTGCAACCAGCCAACACATAACCAAAATAGAACACCACCATGCAAATTTACCGAGCACACTAGAATGCCCCTGCATCACATGGTGGAGGTTCCTTAAGTTTGGTTTGGACCTATAAGTGTTCTTCACAACTTATGACTTAATCCAAGTTATTAGATCTTGGGAAGCTTTTTTTGGCTTGCAGATCTAATTGGCACATTTTTTTATGATATTACGTTTGGAAAAACCTCCTTGTGTGATCATACTTCATTTCATATCCATCTAGAGGTGTTCTTTATGATTTAGGTTGAGACCTATTTGTTGTAAAATGTTTTTTTTCTTCATTCTTCGAGAATGTGATATTGTTGGCTGACATATGTGTTATGAATCTCTATATATTGAGGCTTATGATCTTTGCTAGGGGATTTTTTTAGAGGAATTATCCTTGGAGGTTAGCATTAGGGTTTGAAGTCTTGATTTTTATTGTAATAGGGCATGTGTGCTGCAAGCTTGTAGTCTACATGTTACAAGACAATGTGATGTAATTTATTGATTCTGAGATAATGTGAAGGTTTGAATGGGCATGTTTGTTGTTCATTTCTGAGTTGTTGTCATTCTGGAGTTGATTATTTTTGTTATGTTAACTTTTGCTTCAAGGATATGTTGGAATCTATGATTTTCCACTATCCTTAATTCTTCAAGTGGTATCAGAGCAAGGTTTTGCAACCTAGGGTTTGCTTGTGGGGTGGAGGAAGAGAAGATATGATCTATATCTTCTAAAGATTGTGAAGATGGCTAGAAGAAATGTTATAGGAGGAGAAAGGAATGAAGATCCAATTGTCTTGGATACGTTGAGATAAATTTCTGCTAGATTGGAAGTGGTGGAAACATCCTAGAGGAGAGGGCAACACATTGAAGATGCAAGTGATAAATAAGAAAAATGAACAAAATTAGGATAGGGAAGGAGAGAACAATGAAGATCAATAAGAATTTAATCAAGAGAAAGAGAAAGGTTCATCTGAGCCTTGACCAATGTGAACAAGAGACATCATTTCAATCCACTAGACTATCATGGTAGCTTGGATTTTGATGAATAGATAGACTGGATGACAAAGATGGACAAGTACTTTAAATGTGAAGAAACTAGTGAGGAGAAGAAGTTGAAATATCCTTGTACCAAGTTGAAAGGGCATGCATACTTATGGTGGGAACATCTTCAAATAGATCAATAGATAAGATGAAAAGATAAGATTAAATCTTAGGACAGGATGGTGAATAAATTAAAGGATAAGTTCTTTACTAAGGAATATCAAGTGAATATATTTTGGAAGTTGTATAATTTGAAACAAAAGGACATAAGTGTTAAGGGTTATACCAAGGAGTTTTACAAACTGAACATCATATTTGGAATGTAGATGATGAAGTTGAACAAGTTTCTCACAACCTTAATGGTTTAGGGGTGTCAATACCTTCACAGATGAGGAGTCCACTCAGTTAGTGGACAACAACCAAGAAAAGGATGGAGAAACCTTGATAACTCAAAGAGTTATGTACCAAGGAAAGAAAGATGAAGAACCATTGCAGAGGAAAAATTTGCTCTGAACTAGATGCAGGATACAAGATAAGGTGTGAAATGCTGTCATAGATAGTGGTAGTTTAGATTATCTTTCCTCAAAGGAGCTGGTTGAAAAATTGAAGTTGTAGAGATTGAAGCATTCTAAAACCTATCAGATCGCATGGATTCAAGATGATCACAAGGTACAGGTAAGTGAACAATGTCTAGTTAAATTCAATATTGGGAAGTATTATGATGAAGTTTTGTGTGATATTATGCCTTTGGATGTGTGTCATATCTTGTTGGGTAGACCTTGGTAGTATGATAGGAAAGATATACATGATGGTAGGAAGAATGTGTACACTATTGTTGCTAATAGAGTGCATCAAAATTTGTTACCTTTGAAGGAACCATCTTAAGAGTGAAGTGAGTACTAGTGCAAGAATTTATTTAGTAGATGGAAAGAAGTTCTTGGATGACATGAGGCATGAAAATGTATGTTTTTCTTTGGTATCCAAGAATTATAAGGAGATTGTATCGATAGAAGAACATCCCAAGGAAATCACTAGGTTCTAAATGAGTATGCATACATCATATTAGATAATGTCCCTGATGGATTAATATTAGTAAGAAGTATTAGTCATCATATTGCATTGATACCTAGAGCTAGTTTTCCTAATAAAGAGGCATATCAAATGAAAACACCAAAAAATGAAGAACTCAACAGGCAAGTACAAGATTTGTTGTAGTGAAGATTGATCACATAAAGTTTGAGTCTGTGTGTAGCGCCTACAGTCTTAGCACCTAGGAAGGATGGAAATGGAGGATGTGTACCAGTTCTAGAGTCATCAAATGCATCACAATCAAGTATCAGTTTCATTTTCCAAGGACAGATGATTTGATGGATTATTTGAGTGGAGCTAGATATTTCACCAAGATAGATTTGAAAAGTGGTTATCATCATATTAGAATCTGTTGGCAATTTGGTTGAGTTGGTTACATAGATGTTGTCATTATGGAAATATATGATCCACATGAAGATCAAACAGGTTAGAGAGCTAGTATGTCAGAGTGCAATGAAAAATTGTCTAAGTATGAGACAATATGTTTTTGCTAGTGAACGAGAAGATAGTTTTGATTTGTGATGTTGATTGGAGTAAGTTCAGTGCTTGCACACTTGAACAGAGACTCTATGGTGACTATTGAAGACTCACCTTAGAGTGCAAGTTAGTACAACATGTACGGAAGAAGTTATGATAGTTTTACTTAAGACAATTTTACTTATGATAGTTTTACATGATAGAATATGAAGACATAATTGATAAAGAGATAAGGGATTATTTTGTTTATCAAAATAATGACTTAACAATATAAAGGGATGACATCCTAGATGTTAACCCTTGGATCAAGATATTTTTTAATATGATAGCTAGCTGGAAAGTTATTAATCTTAATAACTTGTATAAAGATATGTAAAAATGTAATGTAATGAATATGTGAATGTAATAGCAAAACTAAAGAGCAGCGAAGAGATATTGATGCAAGCAGTATAAGGTTAGGCACCTTGACCTATTTTTGTAATCAGTGAATATTGTATATTATTTGTTTGGGCAGTGGGCTCATCTGGTAATCACATTTTGTACTGCCAACTCCTAAAAGGGTTGAGGCTTCTAACAAGGCCTATAGTCCCTTAATTAGGATTGAGACACTATATGCATGTAATAGACTCTTAACAGGGTCAACATCCTTAACAAGATACTTTTGATTAGTGGATCTTTGTGGGTATCATCCCCACTAGGGTTTTCCCTTGGCCAGGGTTTCCTCGAGAACAAATAATGTGTTATGAGTTCTTTAGTTTTATTGCTATGCATGTTGTTTAGCTTTCTATGTTATGCATGTGTTAAGATAATATGTTATATCCATAATTGGGCAAAAGTAAAAGTTTGTAGAATACTGATTCAACCCCCCCTCTTAGTATTCCCTATTTCTAACAATTGGTATCAGAGCTTAGTTACTTGGAAAAGAATCATTCAAGGAAAGCCTAGCAGCTTGAGTAAGGTCTCTATGGATATGGATTAGCTACAGAAGAATCTTGAAGAAGCTCTTGAACAGATTGATATGATTACTAAAGAAAGAGATACTTTGAAAGGAAAATATGATGATGCAAAGAACCTCATTGAGAAACTAAAAAACAAGTTGGAAGATCTTAAATCTGAAAAGGAATCTGAAATTCATATTGAAGATTGTGATGACAACTTAGAGAAAGAAAATGAGATCCTTAAACATGAACTGAAGATAGAAAATTTGAAGCTAAGTCTGAAAGATGGAAATGAAAAGAATGAAGCAAATCTAAAATCTAAGAATGAAAATCTTAAGCTTGAAAATGAAGGGTTAAAAACTAAACTTGGTAAAGTAACATCTGAACTTGAGAAAGTCAATTTGCAGTATGCTGAAGTTGAGAAATACAATACAATCGTGAAAGGAGAACTAACTCAATCTAAGCAGCAACTTGAAAGACTATATTCAACTAGTGAGAAGATTGATGAACAAATATCTTATCAAAAACCATTCTATGATAAAACTGGTCTTGGATTCAACACTTTTAAAGCAAATGAAGAAAGCAAGGAACCTAATCTAAAAATATCTGAAAACATAGATGAGAATAAGTCTGATGAGATTAACAAATCTGAAGATACACCTAAGGAAGAAGAACCACCTAAGCAAGAGGAATCACCTAAAGGTATGTAAAGAGAATTCAAAGGTAGATGTTTTGCTTGTAATACTGTTGGTCATATGAAGAGAGATTGCACAGGTAAGCAGTTTAAACCTCTTAATGGTTATTGTTATAATTGTCATGGTTTTGGACATAGAGCTATTGAATGCAGAAAACCTAAATTTGTTGAGAATGACAATATTAGTAGAATGTTTAGAAATACTAACCATGCAGATAAGAAACCTACTAAAGATATGAACAGAAGAAATGGAGTAGTATGTTATAGATGCAACAAGGTTGGACACATTGCTAGAAATTGTAGATCACAGATCAATTAGCCTGGACCAAGATATGGAAACAATGGAATAAGTTGTCAGATATGTAATAAGATTGGACATACATCAAGGTTTTTCAGAATGAACAATAGAGTTTTTCATACCAATCCTAACCCTAGAAGTCATGTAAGAAGAAATGAAGATGCAAGCAACAGTCAGAAAGGATGCTGTAGTAACTCAGATGAAGTGAAGTTTGTTAAAAGCACAGATCAAGGAGACATATTCAACACTGAAGGTAGTTAGAAAGGTGAAGTATTAAATGGTAAGAATGAATCTTTACCTGACCCATCTCAAAGTACTTAATTCATGTAAATTATAGTAAAAAATAGGAACTTAGATTAGTGTAGAAATTGATATATGATGAATTGAGTCTTGCGTAGTTAATGCAAGGTATTATATGATGTTCTAATGCTATGGTTAAGAGTGCAAAGAAAAATATTATGTTTTGCAAGATCGCAAGAAGTTTTAAGTTTTGCAGGTTAACAGAATCAACTTTTTGGAAAGAAGCGGCAAGAGAATTGAATGTGATGTCAGATCTAAGTGAGATTGAAATGATAAAAGGTCAAAAATAGTGTTATTTGATCATCAAAGTGAATACAAGTGTTAAGGAGATCAAAGAGCAGTGTTTGGAAGCATTTTGGAAGGATTTAGTGAAGAATTTTTGTGTTGAATCTACGCAAGCCCTAAATCACAGAATCGAGGTATTTTACTTAGTAGATCTTTAAATCAGTTAAGGAATTAGAGGAAATCATGGATATTTCTTTGATTCACAATGTCAAAGATAAGAATAGACCTAAAATGAAAAGGGAACCAGTAGAACCCTTGGAAGATGATCCTAGGTTAGCTTTATCATCCCTACCAGATGAAGTTTTACATCTAGAGAATGTTAGAAGTTATCTGGGATGTAAACTAGAGACTATCAGTGATAGTGATTTCACTAAGGAATATCAAAAGATCTATAATCAGGACATGTCATTGAAAGTAGGGTTTGAGCATTTGAAAGATAATGAGATCATTAAGTATACTTTACAATATGAATTTGACAATGAAGAATGTACCAAGATAATCCTAAGAAGAATTCATAATGGAAAGTTTTGGTTAGATGATAGAGTGATAGATATCATAACTGACTTAATTCATGAGGTAACTAGACTATCTAAAATTGGAGCCATTCCTTTGAATGACAAAAAAATGAGGAAAATAGTCATAGGCAACACAAATTCATCCTACAATGGTAGAGGAACAGTAATTAGCAAGATACAACAAGATGATGTTAGATACTTGTGTAAGATCCTAACAACTAAGTTTTGAGCTAACTCGAGAGAGGATGACATGGCACCTGGAATGATACATGTGGCTGATTTGATGTGTGTTGATAAAGTACAAGTTGACATGTGTGATATTTTGAGGATACAATTGTTTGAGAATTTGGAAAAGATAAAGAAGACTAAGTATTCACAGTTTAGATTCTCATCTTTAATCACTTATATGTTTTTTCATTTATTGAGAAGATTTGCATTCACCATTGGAAATGACTAGAATGATGGCCAAACTACAATGGAAAGGATTAACCAAGTGTATAGGAGGCATGTTATTGATAAAGTAAATGAAATTGTAGTGTTGGTAATTAAATCATTTCAAAATTTGATGTCTAGCAGATCAAGGATCCCAAAGTCTCTTGTGGAGAAGTATAAAAATGAGATATGTTTCATGGTTGATACTGACTTTACTTACATTGAAGTAGTAGAACCTACATGTCATGCCCGAAAATTTGAGCAAAACACAACTGCAATTTTTTTCTAAAACCTAATGTTTACTACTATCATCACACATGCATAGCCAACAAAGTTTGCTAAAGTTAAAAACAATATGGCACAAGCATTCTATGAACATGCAAAAAATGATACAAAAGGAAAATGGCTAAACAATTTGGTCAGGTGTTTAAAAATGTCACCGGGGTCCAACCAGATGAGGGTTGACCAAGTTTGACCAACTTTGACCTAAAGTCAAACTTCACAATATTGCTTCCAAATAAACCCAAAGGGGTTCCATAAGCCACACACTTCGATCGGCGCATAAAATGAGGTAGTTGACTAAAGTCAACCAAAGTTGACCAAAAAGTCAACCATGCATCGATAGACATGTAAATAGGTTAAAATGATACTAAAATCAACATGGAAGGTCTAGGCACACAAACCAAGAGGAATTACCTAGGTTTGACTAATAGTTGACCCAAAGTCAACCGTTCCTGATTTTGGTCGACGAGTCACTATAAATATAAAACTCTATACTTGACGATATGAAAGCTTCAATATGATCTTAACAATATAATTACGTTCACTTTATGATTATAATATTAATTTAATAATGTACAATATAGTTTCCAATTTAATTAAGTTTAATAAATTAACCTCTAGCTAATGTTATCTAAAACTATTTAAATCAATTAAGTTTCACAAATTAATCCAATAAATTAATTTAATAATCTAAAACCCAATACTAAATAATTATGTTACCCTAATGTAACCCATTTAATCTATAGTTATGACCTTAACTAAAAGAAACAATTCTTTTATATCTATTTATATAAATTATAACTTACTTTACAAATATAAAAAAAATATCGTAAAGAAATATCTAATTTGTCTCTAGAAGTTTTAAGACTAATAGTCAACAATTTCTATTTACGTTAATTTAAATAACAATTAAGTAACATTCTAGAAGTTTCTTAACCAAAGTAAATATGACAAATAATTTCTAAGTTTTATTTAAAACATAAAAGATGAATTAAGAAATCAAGCCTGGAATCTTCTAGATAAATTCCTTGAGTAAAACAACTACTCAATTAACTAAAATCTATATAGTTTTGAATTCCATTATTTATAATAAACATTAACTTTAATTTCATAAGATATTCTCTTCTAGAATTTCCTAGAAGAATAATATCTTCCATATTTATCCTAAGATATTATTTGATTTTTAAATAACTTTTAAAGTGAAATTAGAAACTATAAACAATGTTGTGATAAAGTTCTAGATTTTTCTATCCACAAAGTCTACATAAATCACTTTAATATCTACCTAAAATCTATAAATCAAATATATTTCTAAAACTTCAAGATAAACTTGCTAAGATATTAATCCCATCTATGAACCAAAATATATTTATTTTTGAAATCCATCTCTTATAATATTCATTTAATTTTAAAAACTCAGACCTATAAATACTCCACTTATAAGAGAGATAAAGTTGGGTTAAAAACCCATAGGATTTCATAGTTTAAATTATAGATTAAAATTATTTTTCAGTAGAACTTATGGTGAATCCTAGTTATATTTATTTTATGCTATTTATAAAATCATATTCTTAACTTTCAGTCTTTGTTAAACCCACATAGATCTCAGATTTAAATTATATCTAATTTAATATATCGCTAACCTTCTTCAAATTTTTATTAAATCTGCAATTAAAATAATATTAAAAAATAGTTTTATCTCTGTCTTAAAAATTAATTTCTTTCCCAAGCTTTACACACAGTTCAAATTTGCAAGTTTTACAACTTTGAATAAATTACAAATTTCTTCTTGCTCATTGTAGGAAGATAACATCATTAATACATCTAGAAAATTGGCATATTTTACTTGCACAATATATTGAGATTTCACAACTTTAAATGAAATATCATTTCTCCTTTCACATCACAAGAGAATTACAACATTAATGCAACTTTCATAAATCAAATATTTCAAGTAGTTACAACTTTCTCCTCATACAAATTTCAAGATAAATCAATGAAACAACTTGTAGATACAAATCCTCCTAGGCAAGTTTGTTCCTTCCAAAAACTTCATAGAACCTATAAATAAAACTTGTAGGTTGACCATGGAGGTTCACCTCCCAACCTAGGCCTTTTAGGCCACCCCCGAGCTAGGGGTTTCAAACACCGACAGGTACAAACATACTCAAAAAAACAACATGTAGACAAACACAACAAACTCCCAACCAAGGTTGTACACATAAGTCTCCTAAAGACTATATAACATGGGGTGAAAGTGGACCAAGAACCCAAAGCAGACAGTCAAGGTAATAGTAAGGAAATTATGTGCCACACATGGACACAAAAATTCCTTTTCAAAATTCTCCAAATTCCATCCCTTGCCCTTAGGCAAACTTGACCACATGGAGCCCATAACATCCATGCTTATACTTCCCACACATGGAGAAGCTCTGCTCTAAAAGGGCTGCCCAATATTCTTTCCCCCTCAAGGTTACCCAACCTTCCCAAGGATGAGAGCACCTTGAAAACTCCCTTAACACCACAATATAACACAACACTAAAATAAACACAATATTTTGCATCACAAAATAAGATACAACACTTGCATACCTCCATGGAAACCCATGGAGTTGAAGAAAATTACACAAAACTCCATTAAATTACCTAAATATTACACATACAAGAAACATGTATAAGCTACTAGTTATAGAGAATATCCAACCTTAAGTCCAAAGTTCAAGAGATGGAACTGTGAAGCTTTCTCCTCCTTAAACCTTTCCTTCCTTCTCTAATTCTAGTGGTCTCTAAGAGTAGAGAGTGGGTGATCAACCTTCTTTCCTCTCCTCTTCTCCCTAAATAGGCTTTTGCCAAGAAATATCAGGTCTAGACACTATTAGGAAAACTCTAGAGTCTTTCTCCCTTATCCTACCAACTCATGTCCCTCATAATGGAGTCTGACTCACCAAATAAGATAAGATACCTATACCAAAATTCTCAAACTCTTCCATTTTCGCCACTTTGAAGATGAGATATTTTTGAGGTGTCATAATGAGTATTCTAGGCTCTTAGTGGGTTGAAAATGACCCCTAACCCTTAAGGTATCAAGTGGGGTGGTCAAAACTAATCCTAATCACCTTCTAGAAGCCTATTAGGTCCTCCTAAACTCCACTAGAAGTTTGCATTCGAAAATCAACTAATGAATAGGTCTTCCTAGATACATTTACTAGTCATGCCAACACATAAGGACATAGGTGTCAAGTGACACACATAAATTACATTAGGCATGACTTATTTAACATTTCACAAAACTAATTTAAATACGAACATACAATTTAATTTCATGAATTTAAACACATAACAATGAGGTCTATGTCTCTTCATAAACATGACCTTAGCATCATAGAGGATATACATAGGTTAGCATTTGAAACCCCGAGTTTATTACCATGGTCAACTACCTGCACACTCAATGCACACATCAGTAGGTCCAATAAAATCCACATATAAACATAATATAATATGTAACATAACACACAGAGCACTTACTCCTACATTCATTTACACATTGGAAAAACAATATCTACATTTTGATATATCCTAACTTGTATATCTCACAAAATGCATCATAAACTAAACCATAAAGATTAAATGCATAATTATCCATAGGATATTACTTGAATAGGTTCACATCAATATAATGCTTAATAACATGGTATGAAATCTTATAGATCTACAAAAATAACTTATGTTTCAAAGTATTTAAGAGACTCAAATAGTATCAACTGAAAATATAAATAGTAAACAACAGTGCTAAGTTATGCAAGACTAGGGTAGACCCTACACTAGAATAGAGTTCATAGACCCTCTTGGCTATGAGTTATCTGAGATTGAGATAGAAGAATATGTGAGTAGACTACTTAAGTGTAAGTTGGATATTCACTATAATAGGTTTGGAACCTTTGAGGAGAACTTCAACTCTGCAAAGACCATCCTTGAAGAGAAACAATCAAAGAAAAGAGTTGAGAGTACAATCAAGAAAATTCTAAAAGATGCAAGGATGACTAAACATGAGTTCTTGGTAGCCAAGAAAACATCAACAACAGTTAGAGATATTGGACAAAAAGAAGTTTTGTCTGTGCCACCTTTATCATCAATTGTAGTACATCAAGGAGAAACACCAGTTAAGGTAAAAGTGGAAGAAACAGAGAAGGATCAAGAAACAAGAATATCCACTAGATCAACCTCCTCCACACCTAGCAAAAGAATAAAAGAGATTGCTACTGGACCCGGTAAGAGGCAAAAGACATTGGTGCCACCAGTTCAAAGGAAAATTGCAGAAATCAAAGATGATGAAGACACTCCTGTTAAGAAGAAAGATTGGAAACCTGGAGTTGAAAAGGTTAATGAACATATTATTCAAGATGGAGACTTTACAAAGATGAACAAATATTATGATCTCTTTGATTATGCAAAAAGATTGAATCTAGAAAATGTAGTGGTAAACTATATGATTTTATCTGATAAGAAATTTGATACAATTTAGGGTAAGATACCTGATGACTTGTACAAGAAACTTGTAAATAGGAAGAAGAGAGCATCAGAAGAAGATATAACTATTAGAGAAAAGCTTGTAAGAAAAATTTGTGTTGTGAGAGATGAAGAACACTTCAATCAGGTTATGAAGGATCTAAGCACCCATCTGAGAACCAAGAAGAGAACTATTCAGATTATGGGAGGCAGATATGAAGAAATTAACACAGAAATAGAGCAAGTGATCATTAAGGTTATGACAGAGAATGCTAGAGAATCATCAGTTGCAGCAGAATCTAAAGATCAAGCAGAAGAAGCAGAACAAGAGGACATCCCCTCTCCACCAGCCATAAATATTGAGGATGAAGTAATGAATGTTGAAGGAACTAAGATCACCTTGGATAGTGATGATAAATTATTCAAGAATCTTGAAAACATTATTGACAATTTGGCTTTTGAAGAGCAGGATAGTATCAAAGGAGAAGAAAACACATAAACCAAAATTGTAGAACCTAAAGTGGCAGAGAAAAAAGTACCTATTCCCACTCAAGAAGAAATCATTCTTACACCTGAGACTGGCAAGAAAACTTAGATTGGTTCTATGATTGAGAATTTGGGAAAGGAAGTAGATGATGATGATTAGATGGAATTGATCACATCTTTGAACAAGATCATTGGAAAGAAAAAGAAAGTAAAGAGTCTTGAAGGATGCCTGAAGGAGCTTACAGAGAAGTTACAAGGCATTATTAATACACAAATTGTAGAAGATGAATCTCTGGAAAGAGCAAAGAAAATGATGAATACTTTTGATGATGAGTTTACAAATCTATCTGATACAACAAAGATGAAAGCTCAAGTAGCTTATGAGGCCAAAACACTTTTGGACATTAGTCAAAATATCAGGAATGATGTCAATAACCTTGATATCTATATAAAGGACTTGAGAAAGAATTTAGAAAGAGGAAAATCCTTGTACATTCAGTGTACAAAATTAGAGAATTTGGTAGCAGAGGAAGTTCAGAAGATGAAGACAAAGGAAGCAGAAATTCAGAATGAGTCAAACCTTCTTTCGAGCCCCAATGTGAAGGTATTTGATATTGAGCAAAAAATTTGCAAGATTTATGATGAAATGAGAGTTTTGCAAGATGACAAGGACATGAAGCTAAAGAGATTCACTCTTTTAAGAGAGCACATTTCTATAAACTTGAGCACTATTGAAGGGAAACTGGAAGAATGTCTTTCGGCCAAGACATCTTTTTAGAAGTTTAGTTATGAAAATCTCCAAGCATGTGAGATTTCATCTTATGGATTGTGCGCACTACTTAGTGTGGTAGATTCAATTAAGAAATCATGAGAGAAAGAGTTAGAGGCTATGAAGATCAATTTTTCAGATTGTGTTGCAAGCCTACCAGCTTTGCAATATTGAATTAAGGTATAACTTTTTGTGAACACAGTTTTGTAACCCTCCTTACCTTTTTTTTGTCATTATTGTAAAAGGGGGAGAGATATATAGAAGAAAATTGATAAGGATACATACTCTTAGGGGGAGTACAATATATAGAGAGGATTCATGAAGTCATAAGGACAATATATATATATTTTGTATTATGGCCACAATTTTGAATTTTTGAGTCTAAGACTTAGCCAATTTTCTCATATGTTGCCACCAATGACAAAGGGGGAGATTGTTGGAAATTTGGTTGAGTTGGTTACATAAATGTTGTCATTATGGAAACATATGATCCACATGAAGATCGTACAGGTCAGAGAGCTAGTATGTTAGAGCGCAATGCAAAATTGTCTAAGTATGAGACAATATGTTTTTGCTAGTGAACCAGAAGATAGTTTTGATTTATGATATTGATTGGAGTAAGTTTAGTGCTTGTGCACTTGAACATAGACTCTATGGTGACTATTGAAGACTCACCTCAGAGCGCAAGTCAGTACGACATGTACGGAAGAA
This sequence comes from Chamaecyparis obtusa, assembly GCA_027943335.1. Lineage (NCBI taxonomy): Eukaryota > Viridiplantae > Streptophyta > Pinopsida > Cupressales > Cupressaceae > Chamaecyparis > Chamaecyparis obtusa. Next base: position 1,541,188 of record BSBK01001669.1, read on the forward strand.
GTTATGACAATTTTACTTAAGACAATGTTAAGCCGACATGACAGAATATGAAGATAGAATTGATAAAGAGTTAAGGGATTATTTTGTTTATCAAAATAATGACTTAACAATATAAAGGGATTACATCCTAGATGTTAGCCCTTGGATAAAGATATTTTTTAATATGATAGCCGACTTGAAAGTTATTAATCTTAATAACTTGTATAAAGATATGTAAAAATGTAATGTAATGAAGAGTAATGAATATGTGAATGTAATAGTGAAAGTGAAGAGAAAATAAGAGATATTGATGCAAGAAGTATAAGGTTATGCACCTTGACCTATTTTTGTAATCAGTGAATATTTTATATTACTTGTTTGGGCAGTGGGCTCATTTGGTAATCACATTTTGTATTGCCAACTCCTAAAAGGGTTAAGGCTTATAACAAGGCCTATAGTCCCTTAATCAGGACTAAGACACTAGATGCATGTAATAGACTCCTAATAGGGTCAACATCCTTAACAAGATACTTTTGATTAGTGGATCTTTGTGGGTATCATCCCCACCGGGGTTTTCCCTTGGCCAGGGTTTCCTCGAGAACAAATAATGTGTTGAGTTCTTTATTTTTATTGCTATGCATGTTGTTTAGCTTTCTATGTTATGCATGTGTTAAGATAATCTATTATATCCATAATTGGGCAAAAGTAAAAGTTTGTAGAATATTGATTCACCCCCCCTCTCAGTATTCCCTATTTCTAATAGAATCAAGGAAGGTGATGAGTGGAAGACCACATTCAAGACAAATGAAGGGTTATATGAATGGTTGGTAATGATTTTTGAATTTTCTAATACACCAAGTACTTTCATGAGGTTAATGAATGAAGTACTGAAGAAATTTTTAGGTATGCTTTTTATTGTGTAGTTAGATGATATCTTGATTTTTAGTAAGAGTAGAGAGGAACATTTGATGCATGTTAGATAAGTATTGCAGAGGTTAAAGGAAGAGAAGTTGTTAATAAACCTTAAGAATTGTACTTTCATGAAGGAGGAGTTAGGATATTTGGGATTTATCATATCAATTGAAGGATCGAAGATGGATCCTAAGAAAGTGAAAGTAATTTTTTAGTGGCATACACCAAAGAGTATTGGAGAGATAAGATCATTTCATGGGTTGGCTAGCTTTTATCAAAATTCCATTAGAAAATTCAGTTCAATTTATGGACCGATGAATGAAACCATGAGGGGAGATATAAAGGGATTCAAATGGATATATGGAGCACAAAGGATTTTTGAGTTGTTAAAGAAGAAGGTGAAAGAACAATCAATATTGGCTTTACCTAATTTCAACAAGGTATTCCAAGTAGACCGTGATGCTAGTGGAAATGCAATTAGAGCTATCTTAAGTCAAGAAGGGAGACATGTTTCTTATTTTAGTAAAAAAATGAATGATTCTAAAAGGAGGTATTCATTGTATGGTTAGGAATTTTATGCCATAGTCAAAGCATTGAGGAAATGGAGACACTATTTTCTACTCGAGGAGTTTTTTCTTTATACTAATCATTAAGCATTGAAGTACTTGAGTAGACAAGGTAAGTTAAATCAAAGACATATGAGATCGGTTAAATTTCTACAGATTTATACATCTACGTTGAAACATAAGAATGGTGTGAAAAATAAGAGTTTTTGATTCTTTGAGAGGAGAAGGAATTTGTTGACTAAAATAAATATTGTAGTATTGGGATTTTATGAATTAAAAGCATTATATGAGGATGATCCAGAATTCAACAAACCTTGGAAAGATTGCAACTATCCTATTGTTACAAACAAAAGTAAGTGGTTAGATTATTTCATTTAAGATGGAATGTTGTTTAAAGGAAGTCAGTTGTGTATACCTAGAATTTCTATGAGGGACAACCTTATTAGGTAAAAATATAATGGAGGATTGGAAGGACATTTTGGCATTGATAAGACAGTAGCTTTGGTAAGTGAGAACTACTTTTGGCCACAAATTTAGAAGGATGTGCATAATTTTGTTTAGAATTGTAGGGTGTGTCAAGTTGCAAAAGGTAGTAGTTAGAATGTGGGATTGTATACACATTTGGTGGTAGCAATCATATCTTGGGAGGACATCAACATGGATTTTGTACTTGGTTTACCAAGAACAAAAAGAGGTCATGATTCAATTTTTGTGGTTGTAGATAGATTTTATAAAATGGCACATTTCATACCATGTAAAAAGACTATAGATGTAGTGCATGTGGAAGAACTATTTTTCAAGGATATTGTGAGATTGCATGGATTACCTAAGATCATAGTTTTAGATCAGGATAGTCAGTTTGTTGGTTATCTTTGGAAGACACTTTGAAAGAAGATGAAAATTGATCTGAAGTATAGTTCTACTTTTTATCGACAGACTGATGGATAAATTGAGGTTGTGAATAGGAGTTTAGGGAACTTACTAAGGTACTTAGTTGAAGACAAGCTAGGGAATTAGGATTTAGTCTTGCATCAAGAAGAGTTTTCATATAACAATTCAGTAAATAGGAGTACAAGGAAGACACCATTTGAGATTGTTATTGGGTTTAATCCTAAAGGGGTAGTAGAATTGAGAGACATCAGTCATGATGTTAAGAGGAGTTATGAAGGAGAGGAATTTTTAGAAGTTATGAAACCATTGCATGAAGGAGTTAGACTATATTTGGAGAAATTGAATCAAGCTTCTAAGAAGAGGGAAGAAATAAAGAAAAGACACAAGGAATTTGAAGTAGGAGATGAAGTCATGGTATACTACTAGAAGGGAATATTTCCTATTGGTACCTATAACAAGTTGAGAATGAATAAATTTGGGCCTTGTAAGATCTTGAGGAAATTTGATTCAGGGAATGCATATGAAGTGGAGTTACCTGGAGACATGGATATATCACCTATATTTAATGTTTTTGATTTGTATGAGTATCATGAATAATATTTCAATAGAAATGATGGATTAGATGTTGAACAATAGTATCCTAAGAAACATATGGATCAGATAGAGGACGTTTTGGATAGCATAGTTGGTAGGACTACAAGAGGAAAGTAGTATATGGAGTATCTTGTCAAGTGGAAGGACAAGCTACTGGAAGATTCTTCATGAATTTCATAGGATGAGGTTGACCATTTTGGTTTTACTTTGGCCCCAGAAAATTGAGAGGCTCACTTTTCAAATAACCCTAGGTGTGTGATGTAAGAGAATCTTGGGTTCTTGGCAATCTTGCATCACCCAAAAGTATTTCCTTTTCAATTTGTTCATGTTGTTTAATTTTAGTGTTTTGGTAGGTTCTCCTTCTATTTGGATTTTTATCTTATATGATCCTAATGGTGTATTATATACATCATGATGATTATATGGTTGGGTTTTTAGCCCAATCCATTCTTTCTTGGTGGAGGTTCCTTAAGTTTGGTTCAAACCTATAATTATTCTTCATGACTTACAACTTAATTCAAGTTGTTGGATCTTGAAAAGCTTTTTCGTGGCTTGTGGATCTAATTGGCACATTTTTTGATGATATTACATTCATGGATGACCTCCTTGTGTGATCACACTTGATTTCATATCCATCTGGAGGCGTTCCTTACGATTTGGGTCTAGAACTATTTGTTGTAAAATATTTTTTTCTTCATTCTTGGAGAATGTGATCTTCTTGGCTGACATATGTGTTGTGAAGCTCTATATATTAAGGATTATGATCTTTTTTAGGGGATATTTTAGAGGAATTATCCTTGGAGGTTAGCATTAGGGTTTGAAGTCTTGATTTCTTTTATAATAAAGCATGTGTGTCAAAATCTTGTAATCTACATGTTGCAAGCTATTGTGATGCAATTTCTTGATTTTGAGATAATATGAAGGTTTGAATGCAAATGTTTGTTGTTCATTGATGATTTCTTGTCATTCTGGAGTTGATTATTTTCATTGTGTTAACTCTTGCTATAAGGATTTTTTGGACTTTATGAGTTCCCACTATCCTTGACTGCATCAAGATGGGATTGATCCAAGTGAAAAAGGAATAAAGCCAAGCCACTCTTAGTTTTTAGATAAAATAAGTGGAGCTAAAATACTTCACTATGGGTCCTAATAGCCTACCCATGTTGAATTCCCTAGTACCTGTGTTCTATAGGAAGAAAGCCCCCTGGTAATAGGGAGAGAGAATGCATGTAATCCAAAATGAGAGTCCCTTATTAAAGATCCAAATATTTTTAGTTTACCAAAAAAATTCTATTTGCTAACTTAGGGAGGCACCAACCATGCCTCCAAAGACATCCCACACTCTCACAATTCTTAGTAGAGATAATAGTTCCTTGGGAAGTGATGCCCCTTTGAATCCAATGTATGGTATTCTTGAGAAGTGAGTGTACTATAAGGAGGAGCTTGTGCCTCCAGAACTCTAATCTATCTGCTCTGAATAAGAACAATTCAAATTTATTCATAGTAGGAATTCAATAAATATTATCTCAACTAGCCACATGATTGTACATGTCTTCTTCATATCTAGCATAGAATAAAAAATTATGTCTATTGTGTTTGATGTGTGTCAAAATAATAGATTTTACAAATAAAAACACTATTTTATCTGTCAGTGTCTTTAAGAAGTTAGTCAACAACCTAACTGGTCAAAACTAAGACTTGCAAACTATCAAAACTTTCAACTAAAACCCACAAACTATCAAACTTTCCTTTGAAGTATGCAAACAAAAAACTATCATAAATTGCCTCAATTGATCCATTTAATTGTTGTAATTTCCTATTTATTACTACAATTGAACTCTTTTACTACCACAATTGATCCCTTTTATTTCCACAATTATCATTATATTGCTGCAATTGACCATTTTTATTGTTGCAATTGATGTTTTATTGTCATAATTGATCACGGTCCCTCTTATTTAGATATCTACATTTCATCAAATCAATTCTATTAGCTTGTAACCTCTAGAACATCAGTTCCTCAGTTTTCTAGTCAAATCATACCCCAATATCAAATAGGATTATTACCAAAAAATTTAACATTAGGAAACCTTTGTTTTGGGTCCAAGTAATTATTTAGGATTTGTTAATTTGATAGGTTAGATTATACTTTTATTAATCTCTATATCAAAATATTATCAAAACAATCAACCTTGAATCTACACTTCATCTAAATTTGAGTAAAATCAATATTAAACCAACTTTGAGATAAAGAGAAGTCAAATTTTGTCCCTAATATTGATATTTGTAAATAGGAACTAAAACCTATTAGAAGAGGTACTCCTTTGTGTCTACATGAATCATATCTTGTCATCAAACTAGTAGAAAGATGTCTCTTCCATTGTATACATTTGGTCATAGACCCGTAACCAGATCTTAGACAAGGAATAACCCAAATGATTTATACATCAACCCATCCCATGATCCATGGGAAGAAGAACAAGAAACCATCATTTATGATAATGAAGATCCCTTCATGTATTCAAAAATTTTCCCTGAGACAATACAACATCTTACTGATCCCTCCATATTTCAGGGCATAACTAAGGAAGAACTAGGAGACATAGAACAAAATGAATACTCCACATTATTTGATGTCATGGTAGAGAAAGATCCTCATAAATAACTAGCTATAATTTTAGATAAAGGAGTAAAACTACCCCTAGATTTGATGTATCCACAATATGGTTTGAAAACCTATTAGTAGGCCTAGATTCAACACAAGCTACAATATCTCATACCACATATGGTCCTAAGTCTTCATAATCATTCTCATTTTTTGTTCAAACATATACACAAGCTAGTTACCTCTTCTGCATGGGGCATGTCCCAAGCTATAATAAAATTGAAAGGCATTCGTACAAGTCAAAACATTACGGGTTCTAAAACTAGCTCATCTACCATAGTTGGTTCATCCCAAGCAGTTTCCTCAAGTGTTGTCACATCAAGTGCCCAAACCCAATTATCAACACACCATACTCATTATAACCTATTTTCACTACCCAAATGATGAAATCAATTCGCATAGGATTCAAAACTTGAGAAACACAAAGACAATTAGAATCAATATCTATCAGTCCTATGTTCAACAAACTCCCACCATGGATTAGGCCTCTATTTCAGCATCGACCTAATATCAACAATCTCAAAATTATAATCTATCACATTTCCAACAAATACTACCACCTAGAAATCAAAATTGAATCTTTGGTAGATCATATGTGCTTACACCATAACTCCACTATCCAAGGAAATCTCATGTATCTACTACCAGATAATAAATACCACAACCAAATGTTGGAAACCTTCTATAATCACAAGTTTATATCCTTATGAAACAAATGAAAAAAATATAAAATAAGTGGTAAGACCTTCAAAATCAAGGTCAAAAAAAGTCCTACATTATAAAGGACTTGTACCCATACCCATTTGATCATTCGATATATATGCCTCCATTCCCTGCACACTTTACAATACCCAAATTTGACAAATATTGAGGAAAAACTAATCTTGTATATAACATTATGGAATTTTTTACAAGCTTCATGTAGGTTTCTCATGATGAAACCTACCTCATGTGACTGTTTCCTCAAAGTCTAGCTAGACCATCAATGGCATGGTTCTCACATCTACCTCATGGAATTCAATCTTGGGGTGAGTTAGATAAAAAACATTATCACCCACTTCCATCATAACATAGATTGAAAGGTCAACATCAAGGACCTTTGTGACACAAAATAGAAAGCAAGTGAATCCTTCTCTAGTTTCCTTCAAAGATGGAGAAGTACGTCTAATCACATTTCCTGTGATGTTCCTGAACAACATCTCATAGTCATTTTTATTATAACCTTATCCCAGACATGGCTTACACTGTTGAGTTACAACTTTCTCAAACCTTAAAAAAAATTGATCGAAAAAGGAATGCAATGTGAGAAAAACTTGATCAAAAGTGGAATCCTTTCTGACCTTAATCAACAAAACACCACTAAAACCCCTGTTGACAAATAAAAGTGGTGGAATAAAAACAAGAACATCATCAATGATGGTGTCACTAATGAAAAAACTATTTATTATGCCCAACCCAAACTCAATCCGAAAGGGGCACTTGTGCAAAAATAAAATATGGTAACAAACACACCAGTGGTAACTACTCAAACTTCTAACTTGTCTCAATCCAACACACAATGACCTCCAAGAGATCCTCTCCAAAAATAAGAATGCACAAGATTGGGATAACCCATTGAATCAACACTAAAGAAGTTAATCCAAACAAACATGCTCACCTTACCTAAAATATCATAAGGATAATAATTTATGCTAATATCATCGAGTCAAAGGTCATAAAACATCTAATTGTTGCAGGCTTAGGAAGATAATACAAGATCCCATCGAGCAAGGAAAATTTATGTAAAAAATGAAAAACCAAGGGAAAACACAGATCATGCAATCTTTAAAGATCCCTTATAGATTCAGAAGAAAGGGAAAGCCCATGTGTCTAGTAACTAGTTTAACCAAACCAACTATATTTATTCTTTGTTAGATAATTTTATAAATTTCATCAATCTGGTAAATGACCAAATCAAAACTATCATCATCAAGGATAACAACTCCAACTGTACTGTAACTACATGCTGCTCCAAGGTTATCCTATAAGGGGAACCTTAAACTTTAGCTGCATGTCGTAATCCATAGTATAATCAATTGGATCCCCTCAAGTGCACACATGCTCATATTTCTATTTTTGAGCTCCTACAACACAAGCAAGCCTTAGATCAAGTCGTTGAAAATGCAATTATCCCAAGGGACATAACTCTAGAAAACTTCCAAATGATGGACAACTATATCTGTTAGAATTTATAATCTTTTCATGGTTGTATTATTTAAATAAGGATAAACCAAGGTATCCTTCATGCTTTTTGTCCTCTAGTCCAAGTGAGAGGACAACTCATATTTTGTAATTCCTTTAATAAGGAAATTAGTTTATTCCTCCTCAAGAGGATATGGACACTTGTCGCACACACTTATGAATGGTGGCATTCATAGACTTGGGAGTTACATTCTAACTCCTCTCTCTCATCTCTATTTAAGAGATGCTCCTCTCTCTCATTTTTCATCATGAAGTTATTGTAAGTGAGAAACTTGCTCTCTCTTTCTCTCTCTCAGTTTAGGCTATGGCCTCATTCATAATGTCACAAGGTGTTTTCTTTGCTTTCGCCTTTCAAAATCTCTTGGCTCATTTTTTGGATTCTTGGTGCATTCTCATGTTGGTGATTGATAAAAACAAATTAGAACTTAAAAAAAATAAAATACTTTAAGCTTTTGATTTGTTTTGTTACCATAGACACATTACTTATTCAGGTAAGCATGCCATATGAATGAGAAAATGGTTGGTATGACCATTACTACCCTACTCAAATTCTTCCATTTATTTATGCTGGAATGAGTTATATATAACTGTACAACATGTACAATGATTTTTTATGTGTATAAAATATTATTTTTTCTTGTGGTAACAGAAAGTTGAAACAATATTAATAGTAAACATTTTTTATCTTTTGAAGGCTGCAACAAAAGAGATGTGGACTTGTCCCTATCTGAAATGAATGGGAATATGTAGATAATGAATTTTGATAGATGGATGTAATCATCAAATTCTTCCATAAATTTTTTTTAAAAAAAGATTATTTATAATGGCAATCTCCCAGTTACACTGTTGCTCAATATTTATCTTTTGATAATTAAGAGAAAGTTTCTCTTGCTATTCTTTTTGATGAAATAAAATGTGGCATGAGTCCAAGCTACAAAGATCCCACCACTGGATTTCAAATTTTGAAATAGAAAACAATTCCATGGTTTTTTTAATTTGTTTATATATTGTGATTAAAATAATAACAAAATAATTTGAATTTAATTAAAGGTAAACTAACATGTAAATTTAATAAAAAATAGTCAAATGAATATAAAATAGTCAACTAATAATTTAAACAGTAAGCTAAACTTAGCAAATAAAATGAAACTAAATTCAGATAATGCAAAACAATAGAATAAGGCGATACAACCATGCAGTGAATGAAAAAAGAGAGAATAAATGCAGCCTGAATGATGGAAAGTTGCGAAAATGAAACACTATGACAGAGAATAATACTAAGTTAAGGAAGATACCATCCGACCATGCTAGGGAGGAGGATGGCTGCAGGATGGTTTTAAATGACATTTAGGAATCCAAAAAAAAGAAGAGAGCTGGCTGCGCAAGGGGGTTAAGGAGCAACATGGTTGAGCATGAAATATAATTATAGGTCAATGCAAGGAGGGTGGGAAATAGGTATCAATTGTGCAAGGGATGGATACTGCTATGTTAAATGCTTGAACTAAGTATTAAAGAGCCTATGAGATAAATAAGAGAGAGCTGGAGTGCATTAAAAAAAATGCAGAACCAAAGATAGAAAGGTGAACCAAATATAGAAATGTAGATAAGAATTTGACTGCTGCCGCAGTCACCAAATGTAGCAAAACCAATGACAAACAAAGAGAAGGAATAAGTCAGTTGCTAGAGAGAAATGATTTGACATAAGGCTATTTTTTTTTTGAATTGACTAGTAACGTTTTGTAGATAATGGTATTGTTGAGCCGTTGGTGTTAACTTTTACCCAAATGCCCCAAACACCCATAAAAGCTAAAGGCCAAAACTATAGAAAGGAAATTACCAAGTTCTTTGTTACTTTTTAAAATACCACATTGTCCCTCTTGATGAACCATATTTTTTATTTTATAATGGCCATTGTTAGAATCTCCATGACCATAAGAGCTACTGTGCTCCAATTTTGTGCGGAGACCAAAAAATTGAATTGCTCTATCTGCATATTGATCTAAATACCTTTTACCTTTGTCCAATAAAGTACTTGCAGCTTCCCAAATCATAGAGATTTTCTCTTGATTATTCAATACATTGTGATAGATGCCCTCAAAATCATCCACATATGATCTCCGTGTTTTGTAATATTTTGATTGGATTTTTTCTTGCATTGCTGAAAAGCAGGCATTATTTCTATTATTCTTTGAATAGTCTACTGCAAAATATTTGTCCATGGGATTGGAGAAAAACCCATTCTGATCCAGACTTGCAAGCCCTTCAAGAATTCCAGTCAAATAAACTCCATTATCACCAAACAAACCATCTCTGGGTAACTCCTTCAACAAGATTTCATTACTATTTATTTGAGTAAAGCTTTCAAATTTTAGAATTTTAGGACTCCTTCCAATAACAACCTTGTGAAACATATGCTTTCCTTTTTCTCTGGTCAATTCTTGCTTGGCCTTCCTCTCCGGCGTCTCTAAAGTAGAAGAAAATGGGCCTTTGCCAATAGGATATTCTTGTACAGTTGCTCGAAATGCATTCAAAGCACCACTGATGAGCAATCTCTACGGAAGTCCATTGGAAAATGACAAAATTTGATCTGCAAAACCTTGACCTCTGAAGTGAAGAGCTCCATGAAAAGGAATTTCTGGGAGGGGATAAAATGATTAAAAAATTGAAAAGAAAAAATTGAAACTGTAGGGCATTTTCCTCTACAGTTTCCAAAGAAAAGATAGAACACAATGTTGCCAAGGTAGCACAAGCTCAAAATGGTTCAATGCATGAAGATTTCACCACAAAATAGGCAAAATCTAAGCCACAGAAGCTTGGATTGTTCTTATTCAACCGCATAAATTTAAAATTCCATTGATTTTGAGAAAATGTGTAATATTTCAGCACAAATTTTGACTAAACTCATGAAGCACCAAATGCTTCCGTTTACAAAGAATAATCCATTTCAGTCAAAAAGAGACATACAACAAGGCAAATTTTGACTAGAATTCCTCCCAGATTTTGTTTTGAAATTCATCCTTCCAAGCTTTAAAGAATTGGAGCCAAATTTAGAGAAAATTTAACTTAAATTAAGATATTTTAATGTGATAAGAAATGTTCTGGTTCGTATTGAGCGCAGGATAGAGACAAAGAGGAAGATAGTTTAAAATCAAAGTTAAAAGAAGGTAATGGTCTCTCCATTTCTTTTCCCCCTAATTTCTACAGTAAGAGACAAATGAAAGCATTACAAGAGTAAACAAAACAAAACTTTGCTAAGATTTCTTTAATATAATTCCTAAGATGTTTCTCCTCAAAAAAAAATTAATGTTATTTTTTTGAAAAATGAATGAATAAAAAAACTATGTTGGCAGAGTAATAAAATGCAACACAAAGGGATTACAACCCAGCAAAAAGATCCATTTAGAAAACAACCAGCTAATTTAGATGTGAAGGAATGAAATGTTATTACTTTAAATCTTGAATAATAGTTAACAGATAGATATTTAGATCTAAAATGAAGATGAAAACTGCAAGAAAACTTTTAGAAAGAAGATTAAAATCTGAATGAGTAAACTAGAAGTAAATGATATAAATGAAACCTGCAAACAAAGGTTAGAGAAACCATGCAAAACACGAGATTAAAACCTTTGTGGTCATCTGACAAAGGGTGAGATCAGATTTGAAATAAGTAACTTGAAATGAAGATACAAAGCTGGGTTTGGTGGTGAATCGTTCAAACCCCAAAAAACATTCTAAAAGCTACTCTTTGTCGGCAAGCCTTCCAAAGAGGGTTAGGAAAAAATTATGATAACAAAATAAGAAAGAGCTGCAACAAGTTAGAAAAAAGAGGAGGCTTTCTCCTTTGAATGACACCATCCTTCAAAACACTTTAACAAGGATTAAACCTGCTCTAATACCATGTTAGAAGTATGAAAAATGAAAAGAAGTAAAGGAAAGAACCCAAGAAAGTGTAATTCAAGAAGGTATTTTACCATAGACCAAGAATGAGATAATGCTTTAATATCAATCACCAACATGAGAATGCTCCAAGAATCCAAACAATGAGCCAAGAGATTTTGAAAGGGGAAAGCAAAGAAAACACCTTGTGACATTATGAATGAGGCCATAGCCTAAACTGAGAGAGAGAAAGAGAGAGCGAGTTGCTCACTTACAATAACTTCATGATGAGAAATGAGAGAGAGGAGCATCTCTTAAATAGAGATGAGAGAGAGGAGTTAGAATGTAACTCCCAAGTCTATGAATGCCACCATTCATAAGTGTGTGCGACAAGTGTCCAAATCCTCTTAAGAAGGAATAAACTAATTTCCTTATTAAAGGAATTAAAAAATATGAGTTGTCCTCCCACTTGGACTAAAGGACAAAAAACATGAAGGATACCTTGGTTTATCCTTATTTAAATAATACAACCAAGGAAAGATTATAAATTCTAACAATATCACTTCCAACAAGCATGCTACATTCACAGACCATGACATACCCCTACATAAGCCTTTGTATAATGATCCCTTGCATATGTTAGTGCAATTCCATTAACACACAATCCAATGAGTCCTCATAGATGGAAAAGCATTATTAAAAAATTGTACTTTAAAAGTCATAAAAGCCTTGGGGTATTTAGAGTCAAGTGTTGATATCACTAGAAGGATAAACATAAGATCCTATGATGAAGAATAGAGATATTCAAAAGGTGTCCTTATCTTTCCCATAATGGTAGGACTAGTAGTTGAGAATACAACATTCCAAATCCTAGATCTAGAATAAACACACGATCCAACTAGTCCTCATAGATGGAAGAGCATGATTGAAAATTTATACTTTAAAAGTCATAAAATCCTTGGGGTATTCAGAGTCAAGTGTTGATATCACTAGAAGGATAAAAATAAGAGCCTATGATGAAGAATAGAGATCTTCAAAAGGTGTCCTTATCTTTCTGATAAGGGTACAATAGTCAAGAATACAACATTCCAAATCCTAGATCTATAACTAGGGTACAACATGCTACTAGGATGTCCTTAGATACATGAGATGTAGGTAGTACCTTCTACTTATCACCAATACATTAAATTTACTCATCAAAGTATGAAGATAATTATAGAAGGAGACCCCAATCTATTTTGGTATTGTAATATCTTAGGAGGGTAGCACTAAAAACCAAGTACTGGTGAACCAAGAAGCAAGTACCCCATATACCTCTACTTCCCCTAACAACACACCAGGCTTAGGGATAAAAATATTAGTCCTAGAAAGAGGATGTAGTGAATATCACTATGAGGCAATTTTCACCATCATTAACCTACCTCTATCTCACAGGTCATATGGCCAACCAAGATCTATTCAAACAACATAACCTATTATTTTCAACTACCCACCCTCTACAACATTCATCAAATGGGGGGGATCTAAGTGAATAAAATTTAGATGTATAGAAACTTGAAAATGGTTCACACTTATGTATCCCCTTTTAAAATGTCTTCTATCCTGTGACATTTCTCAATTATTAAAATTTCCCTTATTTTGCATCGTAACCTCGATCTCTTTGGTTGAATCAATCAAATCCAAACTATCATCAGAATCAATCCTTACCCATCCTAAACATTCCTAAACTGATCCTAATCAATCCTAAATCATGTCAAACCTTCCTAAATAATTCCAAATAAGTCCTAATCAGTTCAAGATCATTTCAACCATATTTGATCATTTTCAAATCAATTCTAGCGCATTGTCAAGGATCATCGATGTCTGATCAAATCAATTTCAAATTATTCCAATATTTTCAAATCCTTGTCAGTTCAATTCAATCCCAAATCAATCCAAGGAATTGTTAAATTTCATCAATGCCTAATCAAGTCTCTTTCAAATCAATCCAATATTGAGCGCATTATCAAAGTTTATTGATGCCTTGTTGTCATCATCCTAATCCAAGTCAATTAAATAGCATTTTCCAAGTTCATAGATGCTATTTCATCACCATCAGTCAACCTAATAGCATTTTCAAAGTTCACCAATGCTATTTTATCCTATCACCCTCAATCACAAACATTATCAAAGTTCATCAATGTTGGATCATTCCCTAATTGGTTTTATATCATCAAAATCAGTTTAAACCCTTTTCAAATCTTTCAAGAACAAACCCTTTATGATCCTACGTCATGATTTGGTCAATCATTTTTACTAATTTTCCCCCTTGGAATAGATAACCCATAGTTTATCCATTTTGTATTAATCTATTTATTAGATTAATTACCTCTATCCTATGTCTCCCACAATTAATTAATTTCATATTAATTAATTATTCCCTTTTCCATGAATTTGGGAGTTTTCATTAATTCCTAATTCCTAATTTATCATTTTTGGGGGGAATAATGAATTTTTAAAATTTGAAAATGTGACTCACACATTCCCCCAAATTGTGCTTCATTTTTATTACTCATTAGCTTCCACTTTCTTCCATCCTTACCTCTAGCATTCTCCCCCTAATTGTTCTTCACCTCTTACACTTTCCCTTCATCATTTTTCCCTATTAATTTTCCTCCATCTTTCTATGCCAATTTCCCCTTAATTTGTGCATTCTAAAAAATGCATATCTTCCCCTTGTCATAATGTGTCATAATATGACACTTTCCTAATTTGTCCTCTCATTTTACTAATTTGTGCATTAATTTGTCATAATAATGACATATTTTCAAGTTGCATACTAATTTTCCCTTTTTAGCATTTTGGCTCTCGACCCTTTAAATTGAGCCTCATTTGCACTAATTTGGCTAACCACTCTTGAAGCACTTTTACTATCATTTTTATCCTAGTATTCTCATCATTTTTCTTTCAAATTGCTCTGTGCATTTCATCATTTTCAAGATCTTCATAATCTCATTTTATGGAGAAGAAAGGAGAACATGGGAACTTTACTTGAAGGGAGTGTTATTGTATTTTAATTCCTTTGCATTTCAAGTAGTTTTCATGATAGGATTAGATAGGTTTGCATGTCTTTGAGGTTTTTTTGGTTTCCTTGATATGCTTTCCATGCCTTTTTATAGTCTTACAAGATGCAGATATGAGTACATGGTTGTACAAGGACCCTAAAGATATACCATCCATTCAATTTCCTCTTACTCAATATGGTCATGGGTTCTCAATGTTGCAAATATTTAGGTATAATGGTACTACTGGTCTATGATCACAACAATAAGGATTGGAAAATTGTTTTTTTCTATGAACACATAGGAATAAACAAGGGATAGGATATGGTCAATCTTGATCAAGTGTTTTCATCCATGAAATTTCCACCAAAACAACAAGAGGTTGTTGAGAAAAATAATAGACAAGACTATGGACATACCTAAATTAGTAGCATACTCAAACAATTATTACCACAAGAAACAAAAAACACAAACATACAAATGTCCCTTGAGAAATAAGCCTTGGGTTATGTTGAAGAAGAGATATCTGATGGATATTATAAAAAGATGGATTCTCATGAGCATGAGTGGTATACCCATCTTACTTTAAGTACCTTTCCCATAGCTAAAATGTTTGACCAACTTATCCTAGTAGAAGAACCTTGTGTAGAAAAAAATGTTGATGTCAATTCTATGAGTGGTCCATCTACCTCACATTCCTAGTTTTCTAGACCCATCTTTACTGTCCCCTTTTCTCACTATGAGTCTCAACCTAGTATTGACCTATGCTTAGTAAAATCTAAATTGGTTTTTTGGGTCCAAGAAGGACAACTTGACATAGATATATTCAAGAACGACAAGGAAAATATTGAATTCTTAGGGATTCAAGAAGCATACCCTCAGGAAACCACAAAGAAGGATTCTACATATTTTTTTTCAGAGAAACATACTTTGGGGAGGCAATTATTTTTTCTAGCCAACAAATAAAAAATCAAAGATAAAATGAACGATCATCTAGTAAAATTTGAAAGGAACCTTTTGACCTTTAAAAAGAAAAGATAAATGGTCTATCTTCATGTGTAAACCTCTCTAAGGAACCGGAAGATGAAAAGTTGGAACCTCTTCCCATTGATGAAGAAGAATCAACATTACTAACAAAGGAAACACAAGAAGGAAACTTAGGGGATGAACAAAATCCTAATAAAATCTATTTGTAAAAATCTCTCTCCCCACAAGAAAGAAAAGAGTTCATAATCTTCTTTAAGGAAAGACATATAAACTTCACTTTGTCATATGCGGATATGCCATGCTTGGATCTAGAGTTAGTGCTCCATTATCTGCCATTGTTACCCAATATGGAGCCAGTTAAATAGAAACTCTAAAAAATGCATCCCCACATTTATTTGTTAGTAAAATCAGAGTTGAAGAAACTCTTGGATGTAGGATTCATTAGATCCATCGATTATTCTAAACGGATTTCTAACTTGGTACTAATAGCTAAGCCTTTAGGAGAACTTTAGATATGCACATAATTTGTATATCTAAATAAGGCATGTCTTAAAGATTACTTCCTTCTACCCAACATTGACTTAATAGTAGGACATCAAATGTTATCCTTGATGAAGGAGTTTTAAATTTATAATCATATCAAGATAGCTCTCGAGGATCAACATAGAACAACATTCACTTGTGTATGGGGTACCTATTGCTGAAATGTAATGCATTTTGGTCTAAAGAATGCTAGTACTACATATCAAAGAATAATAAAAACTATATTCCATGACATGATTCATAAAATAATGAAAGAATATGTAGATGATTTTCTATCAAAATATCAATTGAGGGAAACACATCTACAAGTGTTGGGTTCCATATTTGATAGGTTGTAAGAGTAAAAGATTAGGCTGAATCCAAAGAAATGTGACTTTGGGGTAACTTCTAGAAAACTCCTAGGATTCATAGTATCACATAGATGAATATAAGTGGATCTAGTCGTGTATGTAAAATACCTTCATAGGACTAGTTCATCAAAATATCAATTCAATTATGTAAAATATAGCAATTTCAAAGCAATTGAATGAAAATCATGACAATAAGAATCCTATGGATCTCTAACAAGAAAATATAAAGTAATGCTCTTAGATTTAGCATTCATTAGAGATAGCTCTAGAATGTGAATTATGATTTTATGATGCAATTATGCCTATTATAACTCAAATTATGCTAAAACATGCTAAACTATGCCAAGAATTCACAACTAAAATGCCTATAATTTGGATGTAATCAAAACTATGAGAGTTGATCTTTTTCTCCTGATTTTTCCCTCCATTTATAGATTTTCCCAAAGCTTAAGAGTAGAGTAATATTAACCATGATTAGGTTTGAGTCAAGTTGATGGTTTCAATTGTTAAGACAATTTAAATATTTTGTACTCAAAGGTTGGAAAAAAGAGACAAAATAAATGGTCAAGATGCATTCTCAAGATGTGTGATGGAGAAGTGATTTCTCTTTGATCCATGTGAGCTCAATCCTTAATTCCCATTGGTTTATTTGATTTTTGTTCATATGTGGTTGGTTAGAAAAATAGGAATTAACAAATGATTAAATTGATTTATCTTAGCCATGTGTACCCCTTGAATGGGTTGGATTAAATTTTATTTAACTATACAATTAATTAGATTTAAAATCAATTGCACAATTACATGATCTTTTTTATTTAATTAATCCTTTTAGATTTGATTTTGATTAATCCATGATTTTGTCCTTGATTTCTCTCTTTAATTTAGCTTGACCATTTTTAGGTGTATACACCAACTAAAGTGAAAATAATACTAGAGATGCCTCCACCTAAGAACTTAAAAAAACTTAGAGGTCTTAAAGGAAGGCTACAATCAATCCAGAGGTTCATAGCACAATTAGAAAATAGACATCATCCATTCCAACATCTGCTACATAAAGGAGTCAATTTCACATGGACATATCACTGTCAGAAATCATTTCAAGTTTTGAAGGACTACCTGCTGAGTGCACTAGTCTTGGTACCACCCACACTAGGAAAGCCTCTTCTACTATACACATCAACAATGAAATCTACATTGGACACCCTACTAGCATAACATGATGATCAAGGAAAAGAAAGGATATTTACCATACTAGTAGAATGCTAGTAAGATATGATCTAAACTATTTAAAAATAGAGAAAACATGTCTTATAGTTGTTTTTTCTTCTTAGAAGCCAAGGAATTATATGTTGAGCCACAAGATGAAACTCATAGCTTATATTGATCCAATAAACTATTTAGTTTGTAAATAAATTCTTACTAGAAGACTCACCAAATGGGTTATGATTCTTAGCAAGTTTGATATAAAGTACATGGATCAAAAAGTGATAAAAGGTTAGGTGATCACATATCAACTAGCATAGGCACCATTAAAAGATCATTAATCAATCACATCAAATTTCCCATAAAAATTCATTTTTTCCATAGAAACATCAACAATAGAAGTATGACAACTATACTTTGATGGATCCTTCACTAATCACAGTGCAAGAGCATAAATTATCCTTATCACCCCACAAGGCAATGCAATTCTTGAGTCCTATAGACTCAAAATTTAATGCACCAATAATATAGTTGAGTATGAAGGTTTGTTCATAGGATTAAAGATAGTCATTCAGTGGAGAATATAAAACATCAAAGTCAATGGAGATTCCCAATTAGTCATTAGCCAAGTGAATAATTATTACATGATTAAGGATGAAAAATTAATCCCCTATAGAAAGATGATGGAACAACTGTTGTCTTCTTTTCAATATATCAACTTTGAGAAAATTCCAAGGGTTTAGAGTAAGTCCATAGATGTGATGGCTACCATAACATCCCTCATTTACATGATAAGTAATGAAACAAGGTTTGAGTTCTTGGTTGATCAACACATGATCCCAACATATAATTTACCAATGTCTAAGTCAGTATATGTCCTTTTTTATGCCAATTCATCCAGGTATCAAGATGTCTATACTTACCTTAAGGATAACTCCCTTCCCCTAGACTTATCTTGAAATCAAAAGATAACCCTTATCAAGCCTCTAGATATACAATTATCATGGATACTCTTTATATAAAAGGTCTTAATGGCACACTTTGTTGGAGCTCTAAATTTTGGGCAAAATTTGGAGTCCTATATAGTGATAAAACTCTAAAAAATGGCCTCTTAATTTCCATGAAAAATAATTAATGATGGAGTACATGAAATGGGATAAAATATTACATTAATTTTCAATTAAAAAGTTGAGATATTATGGAAGGAAGCTCTGTGACAAGAACAATCAAAATTCTATAATCAAAGCCTTCAGAAAATGCTGGAATTTCGACCTGCTGCAAAGATGATGCCGACAGAGG
Source organism: Chamaecyparis obtusa (assembly GCA_027943335.1). Taxonomy (NCBI): domain Eukaryota; kingdom Viridiplantae; phylum Streptophyta; class Pinopsida; order Cupressales; family Cupressaceae; genus Chamaecyparis; species Chamaecyparis obtusa. The sequence continues at coordinate 1,560,335 of BSBK01001669.1, forward strand.
ATAAAGATGGTCGAATTTTAAAAATCTAAAAAAGACCCAGTTTGGGAAATCAAATTTGCTATTTCCATTAAAAATCTTAGCTTTCCAAGAGGTGTTTTGGTTTTTCAACCAGACCCAAATCCGAAATATAGGTAGTTATTTTTTAGTTAGTTTATTATTTTTTCAAAATAATTTGTAATAAAGGTGTGTCTTTTCACCCTAAAGAGGTGTGAAAGCCACTCAAACATGTATATATACATAATGTAAAATGTAAAGAGGAAGACAAGACAAGACAATTAATATTTTCATAGAATAGAATTTGATCACAACTACAATATGAACTCTAATGTACTATTTTTTCAACATTAATAAAGATAAGTCCTCTTCTTTTTATTTATGGTTATAAGTTATATCTTTTCAATTAGTCTTTCACATTACTCTATGAAGCAGGGTATCCTACTATGTTCTTTCATTGATGTATTCATTTATGACTAATTTTTACAATTTGAATAATGGTAGCATGGTCTGAGAACCTGTTATTGTTTCCTTTCGGGCTCTTAAGTTGGGTTAAAAACCAGGACCTATTGTATAAGTTATTTAAATTTTTGTTTCAACTGAAGCCTATAGGATGATGGTCTCGCTTTACAGGAGTGAGTTACCTTAAAACCATCTCTGATTGTACGTAGGATTGAAAGTTTTATGACTCTATAGCCTAAGTATTTAGAAGGCACTGATCTAACTATTATTTGGAAATTGTCATTTGGTTCATACATTTGTAGTTTATAGATCATTAAATCATTATTTCAAAAGCATTACTTTTAATTATTTAGTATAATCTATTTAGTCAAGTATTATAGAATAGAGATTTTTAGGAGATTAGTTTCTTTCCTCAAAGGATCATTCACCACCTTTGGAGGAACTTTGTTTGTTATGTACACAGTTGTGCGACATAGAGAATTAAATAGTTCAAAGTGAAATTAGGCCTACTAGCCTTGGCTAGATTAAGCCAGAATTGCAGAGGTATCAGTGTATACCTGTTAGTTGGCCAAAAGAGAATCCATCATTTTTGGGCACTAACACACTCTTAAGTTGTCTCAATTCAAAATAATCCCAAAAAACCTTGTATGGGGTTCAAGAAGGTATTTGTGGGGACCATTTGAGTGGTAATAATCTAGCAAAGAATCTCCCAAGAACATGGTATTAATTGCCAACAATGGAAATAGATGAGTACAAGTATGTGCAAAGATGCAGATAATGCCAAGTACACAAAGATCTCATACATGCATCAACCGAGGAGCTACAACCTCTCACTTCACCATGGATGTTCTCACAATGGGGGCTTGACCTCGTGGGTAAAATCAATCCTACCTCTTCCAATGGTCATAAGTACATCATTACTACCACAAAATATTTTACTAAATGGGTTGAGGCCATTCCTTTGACCTATATTATTGGTAAACAAATTTCCATGTTCATCATGAGCTATCTTATTTGTTAGTATGACATCCCTCAAACCATCCCCATAGATAATGATACACATTTTTAGAAAAAGGATGTTGAGGACTCATGTCAAAATTTTGGCATTAAGAAACACTTTTCATCTATTTATTACCCCTAGGGAAATGACCAAGCTGAGGCAATGAATAAAACCATCCTAAAGATAAAGTCTTGAAAAATCCCTAAAAAACTACATAAAGTTATGAAAAAATCCCTAAAAATTTCATAACATCTTGAAATAATCCTAAAAAATTAAAAAACATCAAAACATATAAAAAAACCCTTGCAGTAAAAACATCTTTGTCATGACAAGAAGAAAGTAACATCAAACATCAAAACTCATATCAAAATAATGAGCTTCATAAATTGACAATGGAATCATAAGACTTGTCTTTATCAATAATCAAACCTATCATCAACCAAATCAATCAATCAAATAAATGTCTAATGCAGTGACACATATACTTGAAACTAGATGAATTGGTCTTATACGAGTAGCCCATTTATGAAACTAGACACATCCACATCAACATCTATTAGTCCAAACAATGATCAATAAGGATGTTGGCCAAGTCAGTCGTGCTATTTTGTTATCAATTTATATTTCACGATTGTGTTCCTATGCTCTTCAAGGATACCACTAAGTGGTTAGAGTGGCTAGGATGGATCATAATCTTGTTTTCTTTATTTGTTGTTTGTGGATTTTTTCGATGAAGTTGTGGGGAAATAATGTTTGGGGTATATTTTATAGGTACTATCCTTTCTATGGTATTCACACATACCTTGAATTCAAACATATGAACCCTAGGATGGAGTGAAACATTCCTTTTTTACAATCTGCGTGTTCAAAAAAAGATCGTAGCAATGTCTAGATGGTCAATATCTAGATGCTTCAATATATCTTTTTTTCAATTAAGGCACAATGATGAGAATGTTGTTAATATTTTGAAAAGAGTTGGATTCATCATGTTTTGATTACAACTCACTAAGTATTCTCTTTTAACTGATTCATTATTCTCACTAAATTTCTGCTAACTAATTCAGTCAACCCAAAGGTCGTGTTCTTAGACACATCATTTATCATTCATCATAGTTTTTTCATACATTATTAATATTGTATGAGAAAAAAAGAAGAAGTGCATTCATACATCGTCATCATATAGGGATCATATCATTATTGTATACATCATCATTGTATATAGGAATCATGTAATCAATGCATACATCATCATTATGAGCACAAATTAGAATTCATATAACTAGTGTACACATTAGAGTAATTATTTCATTATCATGTAATCAATTCATAAATCATCATATATAAAATGCATTCATAAGAACACACATAACATAAGGAAAATCATAAACACTGCCAAAAAGATGTATCTTGTTAAAAAGTGTTTGAGTACAATAAGAGATCACAAGATTAGAAAAAAATAGTGTCTATAACACAACATGATAGAATAGAGAAAAAGTCAACTAGTTCTCCCACCCTTAGCATGGGTAGGTGTAGAAGGTCTTTCTCTAGGTGGAGGAGGTGGTCTTGTCATAGGTCTGACTACTCCACCATAACCCTGCAATTGCCTTTAGGACTGATAACTTACTATACACCAATTAGGAAGAATGGCTAACTCATAAGCATTCTGGTAGTACACCATCTCCTCGGTGATACGAACAAGCTGATGGGCCACCTTTGAAATGTCGACCCTCGTCAATGAATTGATCATATCAATCCTATCCTGCTTAGCCCTATCTTCTTGAATCAAAGTAGAGTCTCTAGAAACCTCAATCACTATTAATATGCTTGTGAGATCTGTAACTTGACCTTAGAGTGCTACTACCTTTACTCTAAATGTGGTCATATTATCACCATCCCCACCACCATGTGCTCCTCCAAATACAACACCCTCATTTCCCGTCTTGTCATCCTCCTCACCACTACTCTCACTGCTGCTACTACTAATCTTTGATCTAGAAGAGGATGCTATTCTACTAGTTTCCTCTACCTCCTCTACCTTCTCTCTCACAAATGGGGAAACCTCCTCTCTCTATTTCCAAACTATGCACACTAACTAGGATCCCTCCTCTTCACCCTCTTCCTTGTCCACTATGATCCTCGACAAACCTAGCGGATCTCTTCTATCTTTCCTCCTCCATCACCTTGATCCCTATCAATACCATCCCCATCTCCTCCATCTTTGTCTCATCGATCCCCTCTACAACCTCTCCCACCCCTCCTTTCTCCTACGTCCTCTCCCTCTCCCTATACATATACCTCTCCCTCTACAGTGAGCTCCACCTCCATGTTGTGGCATACTCATTATCACACCCGTAATAGGAAATATGATATTAGTAAGTAGAATGGGCTTATGACTCATCCACCATGCATCAAACTATGGTGTGGTATTGGAATCAATAGAAGTAGACCTCCAACCCTATCTCATAGGTCTCAATCCCTAAAACTTTAAACAAGTGAAATTAGTAGGAATCACTAGACCCCAAGTAGGAATATCTCATGACCTCCAAGAAAATCAAGCATAAAAATAAGTGACATCGTGTACCTCACCAAACTGTCAGAGAATTTGCTGAGGGTTATGTAAATCAATCACGTGGGCCAAATTTGTAGTCTAGCAAATGATAAATCACTTTTTCCTACATAATGTTAGGTTTGCATCTTCACCTTCCCACACTAGACATAACATGTATCGCTTCCGTATGAAGAAAGGAAACATGTCTAATTTCTACCTCTAATAAACTATATGGCACATGTGACTTTGAATAATGACCCCCTCATACATGTACACATAGGAAAACCTAATGAGTCCAAGGAATGGACCCATTTTGTCAATAATTTCTATTTTTTTGTTATCCTTTCCATGTTATAGTCTTGATTTAAAGGGTTTAAGACTTAGTTATTGGGTATTCACTGATGTTTAGTTTAACTTGGTGTTATGGTTGAGCTTATCTAAAAAATACCTCCCTAATGAACAAACCTCCTAAATAGTTATGGTTATGAAATTTATTAATGTTAATTATGGTAATAGTTTAAATGAATGTTATCTTGAAATGAAATGGATATACCTATGTTGTTGTGCACACTAATGCTATGGTGCAAGAGTAATTAAGGAGCAAAATCAGTCAAGCCCATTCTCAAGGAGATCCATACCATGCATGCAACCAAGGACCAAGTAAAGATGGTTAAGTAGTAGCCAATAATTGAAGAAGTCAATATCTAATTGACCACAACTCACATGGAGAAAGTTAGGGAGCTTTAATGCTCATCCTTGAGAAGGAGTAAATATAGGAAGAAGTAGTTAGGCTATATCTTCTTTGCATTTGAATAACTAATTATTCCTTGTCTGTTGCATAGTCTTCCTTCTTTCTTGCATGCAATAACGCATGACTACCTATCTCTTAGGAGTGGGATATTTAGTTGTTAAGTTAGTTATTAGTTCTCTTTAAATAAGTTCTGAAGCCTTTTAAAGGTTAGCTAGAGAGGAGAATTTCAAATGTAATAGTTTTTCAGTTTCAACAATAGACATAATAGTTTCAGTTTTAGTTTATGTAATAGCAGTTTCTTGGATGAATAAAATGATGTTTTGATTTTATAAGCATCTTTGTTAATTCTAGAAATACTCATCCAAGGGGGCCCAATTGGTGAGTATTTCCTTGTTTCATCTTAGTAGTTTATTTTCTTATAGTTTATAGTTTCTATTTTAGCATTTGTCCATTCCTTCAACAACTAGAAATAGTTCCTATGATTGTTCCTATAGCTAAGGCAGACAAAGTAATTTCCTATCTGTTTATTCTAAATAGTATTGTTGTTAGTTGTTTGAGTTTAGTTCTAGCATTTGATTATGTTGAGTTTCTAAATTGTTTCATTTCGTATAATTTCTTTTAAGCTGTAGGATAACATGGATTTAGTTGGGACTTAGTGCACATATACTGCTAACCCATTTCAAGTACACGTTCCTTAGGTTGACAATTAAATGAGATTTCTGTAATACCCCAAAATTGGCATCTTGATATTCTAATAATTTTTGCTGCATTTGTCTCATTCTATCAAATTTATGAATCATCAAAGTCCTATTGTACTAGGCAATTCTGTCTTCTGATTGACTTTACTCGACTTAATGTCAAATGCAGAAAACCCTAAATCTGCATCAATCACATAAACATATTTAATTCCTAAATATCGAATATAAATTAGCTAAATAAGCCCGTTGATCAATTAATTTAATAACAAAGTCCTAGTACTTTAATTAAATTAAATCCACCATCTTTAGCTAAAATACATGAAAAAAGAATTAAATAAATATTTGGTTTTAAATAAATATCTTCATCTTAATAATTGAATTTAATTATTCAAATAATTGATAAAATCCATTTATGAGGTAATATTCAACTTATTTAATCAAATATTTTTCATAAAATCTTCTCTTCAGTTCAGAAAAGGAAACTTTGATTTAATTGAAAATAAAAAAGAGGAATAAAATAGGTAACAACTTTAAAATAGACAAAAACAGACAGCTGATTGCCTCTCTAAAGGAAACTCTATTATGAACTGAACTCTCATTCAATCTCCACTATTCGTCTAATTCAATCTCAATCGTTGATTGAACCTGGGATTTTATAAAAGAACTCTCAATTCTCATTCAAAGGATCCACAATTTTCAAGCAAAGAAGTGCTGTCCCATTGTCTCCAGAACTCATTGCATTCAAACTTTCATTTCTTAGCATAATCTTCATTTCTAGATTAATATATCATGTTTAACTTAATGATGCACTTCATTTATTAATCTAGTTTGCTTTCATTATTCTTAGATTAATTTCATCATTTCTAGATTAATTGTATACTCATTTAGATTAATCTTGCATATTCATTCTAGATTAAAACTACATTTTCTTTCAATCAAATCCTTCATTCTAGTGTCAGTCTATGGTTGCAGGACTCTCGATTCTAAGAGAAAATTTCAAACCCTACATAGATAGAAGGCAACAGGTCGAATCATCCAAACAGGCGAGATGAATAATTTGATATTCATTCTTGGTAAAAGGTGGTGAACAATGACTATGTTGAAGTGTGGAGCTAAATCAGAGGCCCATATTTAGTTCATACATTTATGGCACCCACCGTGGGGTAGAAAATCAATTTCTGGCCTCATCTCGTACTTTGAATTTCTCTTAAAAATGTGCATTTTTGTCAAAAATTTTCATTCTGTTCATACAACCGTACATATCTGGTATAGAATCTCACATGAAGATTCTCACTATATCACGTGAAGTTTTGTACTATCTCACACGACATAACTACTTTCTCATGTGGGACTGCATCCCTGCTCGCATGGGATTTTGCATCCAGAGACTTAAAATTTGTAGATTTGTCCTTTCAACTTGTTATTTCCTGACATTTGATGTTTGCTATGGATTTTTCCTGATTCTGCTTTTTGGAGACAACGTAATATTGGATTACAGAGCTTTAGACCTAAGGTGAGTTTCTACAATCTCTATAACATTCTAGTTTTGGACATTAAAATAAATCTCTCACGTGTTTGGCTTGAGTGTTTCCTACTTTGATAAATCACACTTTGATTTTGGGCTTTAAAAAGAATCTAGATTCACTTTTCACATATCTATTTCACATAGTAAATAGGTCATATGAACACTATTTGTGGCATTCTTGAGAGAGTGCACTTCGTTCGCTTGTTTTGCATGCGAAGCTCTTCTTGATGATAGAGCCCCTTGTAGGTAGGGAAGGAGTTGATATTACATCACAGTCTTGGTTTTTGTCTTCAGTCTTTGGTGGTACGTTCTCTCTTGGTCCCACTTAGAGAGATTGGTAGCCATTGTTGTTGACATACAAACCTTGGTGAGGTGGTTTCAGTTTAGCATGTCAATGAATTTTTTTGCTATGTCTGGGTGAGGTGAAGAGGCTAGAGGATTATGCTCTATTCCCTTTTGGGTGCATCAGAAACTCCGATCCTTGAATCTGAGCTAAGTCCCCGTGTGGTCCTTTTTGTGAGTCTCCTTATTAGAGAGGGTTAACCGTAGTGGACATTCCCTTTATTGGGTCAACCATGTGGATGGAACCTCAAGCAGTAATAGCCATTTTCACCATGGTAGCAGTAGCCGCTATATAAATGTCCTTGTGGAAGAAATCTCCATGGGTGTAGTTTATTGTTGGGTTGTCAGATCTCCTTAGCATCTCCGATTGATTAAATTCTCAGAATGTGTCAAAACCCTGACGCCCCTAGATTGGAGTTTGCCCTCTTGAGATTGAAAAAGTTGCAGAGTTGACCATTTCCACGAACCATAGTGCAACCAAATTTTTTATTTTCTAGGACTCCATGCATGATTGCAAAACATTTTGAGAACATACACAAATAAGCATTCTTAGGGAGTAGAATACTATGTCACATATTCTTGTTCATGCACAAGGTTGCTTTGTCCCTTGCTCATTGTTTGAACACACTATTTATTTGAACTCCTTGATTGCTATTTTGCGTGTCTGGTCAAATGATAAAAATCAATTAATGCATCTAGTTGGTCATTTAGAAACAAACAAAAGTTGAGTTTGCTAATTTAAACTATTTGAAATCTATCTGAAAATTGGATATTCTATCAGAGAACAGCCAGCGGTGTGTCTTAAAATCTATTCCTATCTCGAAAACCAATCCAACTCTCAAATTTTGTTCCTTTTCCACGTGAGATTTTAGCTTCTTGTGCACTTTCTCACACGAGACAACACATCTTCATGTGCAATTTGGCATTTCCTCATGTGAGACTACATTTCCTCACATGAGACTATCCCTTAATTTTTAAAACATTGAGCTTAATTCTGTCAGTTGGTCAATTTTCTGCCTAATTTTGTTTTTGTCTAGGGTCCGTCTGCCTATTTTCCTACTGTCCACAGTCTAAAACTAGATGTCTCAGGCTAAGAATTATGTAATGACCACTTAAACTCACCTTGTCTGATGTAGAGGGAAGGATGGTGGTCTTCAAAACATAAGAGAATTTACAATTTCAGGGGTTTAGGCACTTGGGCCTATTCAACAACCTTATAATGTTTCAAGGAAATGACCAATCTAGACTACCTTTAAGAATCTTGAATGATGAATTTGGTTTAATAGGGCTTTCAATTCAAGGGGTCCTAAGGTTTCACTTCAATTTCCATGCTCCGTTTTACAAAGGTTCTCTCAAACTGAGCCCAAAGGCCTAATAGGCTGTCTAAACCCTGCATCAGACTTGGAATGAGAATAACTCTATTTTTCTTCAAGACAAATTACAAGATGATGACATTTACTGACACCCTTTTCAAAGTTCTTTAACCTACCAAAAGCTTTTATACTATTGCTTTGGACCAACACACCTATTCAACACTGTTACCCTATTTTCCAATGTATAAAAGACCCAATTTAACAAAGGAAACACCCCCTAATGACCTCCTGGCACTCCCAACTCTTGGACAGTGTCTACTTATGCCTCCAATCACACAAATCCAAAAGAAATTAATCACCAACACTCTGCAACATCAAAATCCCCAATTTGGGACCTCTAACCCTTGCTATCTAGGGCTTTCTCAAACACCCAATTCTACACAACTCTAAACCAAATTGATGATTGATTCACCATCAAATCAACATAATAAACTATTCCATATCATAAAATCTATACCTTATGTGGACAGATCGACCACTGTTGCACTTGGGCACCCGTTTTCACTGTTTCTTCTCTCTATTTGGACTGTGATCAGACTTTACTCTACTCCATTCTACATATGCATGGTTAGAATCATATAATACATGTTAGATTAACTCACTCCATGAATACCAGGTCTTCATACTCATGGAGTGGTCTCCATTGTCCTAAACCTTTACTACAATAATAGTAACAGACAAAAAAACTTTATTATGCTACAAACTAGCGCAACAGTAAACTCAGAGTAATGACAAATTCATTCAAAAGAAATGATTAACTTGAATGGATAAACTTGTTAATGCATTGATATATCAAAACCAAACAAACTGAGATTCAAAAGAATGAATCAACTTGCAAAATAGGAAGTTCTATTTGTCTTGTCATTCACCAGTCTATACACACCAGTCTCTCTGTCCCGTAACAGAGACTTCTCTCTTTTTAAATAAAGACTCAAAATAACTTCCTAGAAATTGATTCAACCAATGACAATGTTGAGTTGAATTTTTAAGACTCGAAACTTAACAAACTAAAAAATTCCCTCTAAATGCTAAGTAGTCGTTGATGTTTAAACATTTGAATTTTTTAAACAACAAGGAACTTTATTTGAAAATAAGCCCTTTCTTAAAGACTTAGACTTTACTTAATAACCTATTCTGGACTCTTAGAGATAACTATTGATGCTTGGACACTTTTGGTCCTTTTACAATCAAGATTTGGTCCATTTAGGACTTGTAATGACTTCTAGATTTTATTCCAATTACATATAGTCAAAAAGCCATTAGAGGCTTTAGTAAGGCCCAATTGATTTGATTTGGCCTCTGATTGTCTAATTGAACCTCCTATTCTTTGTAGGTCCTCTTGGCCTTCCTGGCTTGCTTAGATGCCCTTGGTGCCCCTGCACCATTGTGTCTATGTTATCTATCCTTTTCTACTATGATCTTATACCTTGCAACGTGATAGTCACATCTTGGTTGTTCTAGCCTTACTCTCGACGATTCGTGCCAGGTGCATTTCACTTTTATCACTCTTTTCTATTCCAGAGACAAAATTTTGAGCATAATCCTAAGTTCTCTCTCATTACCTAATCCTCATCTATGACTGTTGGGACTCGAAGTAGCAACATATTTTCCTTACACATTGCTATACGAGGTAGAGATAGTCCTCACAACCTTTGATCATGACTATACATCTTGCACACTTGTCCTCTAGTCAAATGGAAAACTCTAGTCTTACCCAGGTTACTCCCGTCCAAGTTGCTAAACATACCATTGATCCTGATTGGGGGCCATTAGCTGATATCTCCCACATCCTGAATATGCCTTGGGGCATGCCTATTCTCACCTACTCTACTACTGCTGCTACTGAATAAGGTCCTGCTACTAAGGATACCTCTCCTATAATAGATGATAGTGATGAAGAAGATTTACCTCCTACAATGTCTCTATCTGACTACATTAGGTAGTATCACAATGTCAAGATAGACTCCAAATAAAATGAATAGGATTCCTTATCTGATGCTACTATTACAATACAAGTTGATGTTATACAAAAATATGCTCCTCCTCCTAGCTTTGAAAGAGGAGAAAGTTCTAAATCTCAAGATCAAGAAATTAATGATGATCCTTTCCACCCTTTTATGGAAATCATCCCTATGGGTCCTAGGCCATCTACTCAATCTAGACTCCAGCTGCTCCAACAAATCATGGGTACATAAGACCTCATCCTATTACAGCTTCATAGAACATTGGAAGATCCAAAATTGAAATGGTTCCTATTCATGCACTATTTCCACCCACAGAGGGACCTAGCTCTCAGAATCAACCATCTTAGTTAGGCTCACATAATATTCCTCTAAACATATTTAACCCTTCTAGGATGACTCGCAATTGACAATGTTTTATGGAAGATAACTTTCTTGATCTATTGGATTCATTCATGAATGGTGAGGATGATGTTGATATCTTTGCACTTCAGCCCATCCCGTCGACTTATCTTCCACCCTCCTCCCTAAGATAAGTGGATCTCCCACTTACCACTCCATCTTTCCAACTAAACCAGTTGTATTAGTCTCATTCATCCATAATTCTTGAGTCTTTGGAAGTAACTTGGATTTGTAACATAACAAAATTAAAATCCACTTATATCTCAAAGTCACTATGTCCCATCTAATCGACATGTGACTAGAAAGAAAGAAGGTAATGTTCAAAGATCATAAAGGTCTTCAAAGAGGAAAAGAGATAATCAGAGCAAAAGAAAAATGGATCTTAAAATCCATCTTACAAGAATTTCAATCAAAAGCATCTCAAACGAAAAATAAAAAGTCAAAAGCTATGTGGATTCCCAAGCTAAAAGATTTGGATATCAAAAGAAAATAAAAGTTCCTATTCAAGCTTCCAAATTCTCACACCTCCCTCCATCTCATCATCCTTTCCTCTCATACTTTATACTCTTCACTCCATCTTGCCTTTCCTGATCGTGCATATCAGTATCTCCTCATTTCTAATGACATGACTCATAGAAATCTAGAATGTACTCTCCCTAAAGGTTTAGATCATGGGAAATCTAACAAAGAGTTAAGATGCATCCATGAGGATATTTGTGGGTCTCACTTAAGTTGTCTTTCCTTGACTATGGATCTCTCAATAGTTGGACACTACTGGTTGGATCCCCTAATCACTACTACAACATCTCGTTCTGCTCCTGAAATTTCTCAAGATGACTACTACTATAGAAATTGAGGTCGAGATTCCTACTTTATGAGTCTCTCTGAAAGGCCTCATCACTGATGAAGACATTATAATATCTTAGCTACAAGTGCTAGAACTACTAGATGAACACTAGCAAGTGGCATTCAATCATCTTCGAGCATATCAGGAATGGATGTCCAAGAGCTACAACAAGAAAATTAAAGCAAGGGACTTCCAAGTAGGTGATCTTATCTTGAGAGAGAACCCTAAGAATCAACAATAGTGGATCCAGAAGGGAAATTTTGAACCAAATTGGCTTGGTCTGTATATTGTTACTGTAGCATTTGGGTCTGATGCCTATCAACTATCTACTACTGAAGGAGAACAACTCAAAGAGCTAATCAATGCTCTGTATTTGAAATGATTCTATAGCTGAGGCATCTCTTGAATGCTCCATGTACATACTTTATTCTGAAAAAATCCTAAAAATTGCAAAATGTCCTAAAAAAATCCATTATCCTGGTGAAAACCTTGTAAACAGGCACCTTAATAATATAAAAAAATTCAAAAATTCAAAAATACAAAAAAATTGAAATACAAGAAAATGTGCCATTGATGAAAACCTGGTAAACATGCATCATGGTAGAAAAAGTAATAAAATATTTCCAAGATGGTGAAAACTTGGTAAACATGTGCCTCTTGTTCTGCAATGCTATACCTATCACAACATCGCTTGGCCCTGTACAGGTGCTTTCCTGCTTTAGTTTTCTAGCTCATGCTCTTGCTCTTAGTTACCTTTGAGATTATGCTCAACTTTACATGGATTGAAACTATTCATACTTAGGGGACACCCTTCCTGGTCTAGGGGGCACTGTCCTATCTTTTCGAAGGATCTTCCTCACATTAGTCACCAGTGGTTCTCACTACATCTACCTACTAATGCTTAGCTATAGGATCATCCTCACATCAGTCACCAGTGGTTCTCACTGCATCTGCCTGCTGATGTTTAGCTATTACTAAGATCTCTCTCCTTGAGGATCTTCCTTGTATCAGTTACCAATAGTTCTCACTATGTCTGCCTTCTGAGACTTAGTTAGCACTATGATCTCTTCTTGAGAATCTCTCTTGCATTAGTCACCAGTGGTTCTCACTGCATCTATCTACTATCATTGTCCTCTTGAGACTTCTTGCATACACTATATACTTTTGATTTGATGTCAATTCATTGAAATTGAAAACTAAATGTGTAAAATTTTTGAAGCATGCTGAGATTTTCGTTTATGTGTTTGTCCTTTTCACTTTGTCATTTCTCCTCGAGCAACTCCAAGATGTCTATCTTGACCGAGAGATGTGAAGACTGGGGGCATGATCTTTTCTTTGCTTTCTATTTGCTGGTTTGGTTCCAATGACCCAATGGATCCATATAAGAGGGGTGTCCACTATGAGAGCCTCTATCTCATGTTAGATGGCCATGTGTAACTCAAATCCTTTTATATGGAAACTTTGGTGAGATTGGTTCTTTTCCTTGTCTATTTGAGTGACTTCTTTCTGCTACAAGTGAAACTTCAAACGCTCATCCTGCTAAGTGAATGTAAGGGTCACTACGAGCATTCATTCTTAATATACTTATTAATCACTTAGCAAAAGAAGCCACTCTCGTGTGTCTGGTGTGTTTTTTATGCAAGCAACATTTAGGTCCTCCTAGCAACTATGCTTTGATGCTGATGTTAACATTCTAAATAAAAAAGAATAGGCGTTCAGGTCATTCTGGCTTCTTGTGCCTTAATGCTTACACCTCATTCCGAAAAATCTAAGACTAATGTCATATTCATATTATCATGAATTTCATATCAGTGAGAGTTGTATGACATCTTGCGATCGTTTGATACTAAAATGCTCAGTGATGATAATTATCTAATGGGTCAAGAAACCAAGTCCTAGGGATTGCATCTAGCTTAGGCTTGCATTTTCATTCTAGGCTTGCACTATGATAGTACTTTTCTATTCTCTTTATTGTACTCTTTTGGATTTTTATGAGGGTTCTCATCTTACGTCCCAAGTTCACCTTGACTGCACAAGCATATGATCCCTGCTCTTGATCTTCAAGAACATTCTTTTGGTTAGTTCTTGTCATGTATTGTGATATCCCCCATGAGATGATTAGTACCACATACATTGCATTACATCCATCAAAGTGCATTCTATAATCCATATGCATACATCTACATCTACATATTCATATACATGTGCATTCATTACATACATAAAATCAAATCATACATTGCATTTATCCATCATTACATTTCACATTGCATACATACATAACAATAAAACATGTACATATTCATTTGCATAATCATACATGACATACATCTATTCATCTACTCATTTAGGATACATCTCATAAAACATAAACAAATCGAAAGAAATATACAAAAATATGATGATACCAAAAGATGAGCTTATATATATCTCAAGAGTGTCAGTACAAAAATGGTGCTACTCAAGCACAATCTATCAAAAATTGGGCTACAAATACATCATGATACATCAATCCTAATCTAGCCATGTCCATCACCACCTGGAGGAGGAGGAGGAGGTGGCATGTCCTTCTGTGGTGGTTCCTATGGGGGAGGTCCCTGTGGTACTGCTGGTTCCCTGGTACACTCTAAAAATTGCAGAACCTGGTCCGCTACCTTTGGCACTGCACCTACATAAGCTACGTAATAATAGGCTAACTAGGTGGCCTCATATCAAGTCTCTATCTATGACCTCACCAATGCCTCCCATAGCTCTCTGATCTCTTGATCTCTCTTAGCTATCTAAGTATCTCAGACCACCACCTATATTTGGAGATCACTCACCTCCCTCTATGATTTTCGCACTCTCTCTCAACTCCTCCGTAGTTCACCCTGCAGCTGAGTGACCTGATCTCTAGGAGGGGGACCCTATTGGGCCTGATCCTGCATGGTCTCATCCTATGCCTCTACATCTAGAGGCTACTATGATGTCTCCATAGTATTCTTCCTTGTCGATCTCTCTTGACCTCCACTGCTACCCGCACCAGGATCTATCCCCATCGATCTAGGAGAAATGGGAGTCTGCCTAGTCCTCTGCCTGGTCACTTGCTCCTGCTACTGTGCCACATGCTATTGTGCCACCTACTACTATGGTGGTGGTTGTGCCACCTATTGACTCATCCCAACTAGATCTATGAATCAAGGGAATGGATGTGCTAATAGATGATCCTTGTATGCTAGTGTCATCCCCCCATCAGCTACAACCACCATGTAATCCCATTGGGCTAGCGCTACCTATGCCTCTATCATACACCAGACCTAATCAAGTCTCACCATCCAACCCTTCTTCACCTCATCGGTGAAGCAAGCATACACACAGTACTCCTGAGAGATATCCTGTGCCCTCCCAAACTGTTGCAGAACCTGTGATAATGGAAACTGCTCAATAATAGTGATGGTTTGGCCAATCAAAGGACATGAATAGAACATATGTGGGAGCTCATGTCTGGCATCATCCCATACCTCTGTCCCTACCCATGGTTGCCATAACACTACAACCATGTCATCTAGCTGAGCACTCCACTGCTCAGTCTTACCTAGCACTAGTTGAGTCATAGGGCCACCATACCTATAAATGTATGGCTCTAAAGGCTGTCTGGTATCATGGAACATTGGCCTACACATGGGAAGATGCTTCCAAGCCCATATCTACAATATCACAACACCTATTTCCATCCTTCGGGCACCCTGATACATGATCTCTTGCATCTCATGATACATTTGCGTTAATATGCACTGACCCCATCTGAATCGCACAGCCAGCCACTCAAGCATCCTCTGCAGCATCCAACCCCAACCACACTCTAGTCCATGCTACCCCCTATCTAGCACCAAGTAGCATCCTAGGAATGTTTCTAACACAACCACCAATTGGTGTGCAACTCCATAGTACTTGATTAAATCCTCCTAGGGGATTTCTCAGCCCATCACCAGCTCATCTCAGAATATCTCTCTGAGTGCCAGTGTGCCTGCTCTTGGCTGTGTGTGATACTCCACATGTGGGTCATGGAATGACACTCTCAAGATCCTATAGATGTCCTCAGGGGTCACTGTCATCTCCCATGGCAAATGAAAGGTGTTCATCCTTGAATGGAAATGCTCAACAAGTGTACCTAATAATCTATGATTTACCCAAATATTGGGCACATCACATAGATAAGACAATCCTAGTGCATCCATGTGTGCTGACTCTACATCATCTAGCTACTGTACTAACACCCTGATCACAGGGTGATGAGATCATAAAACAATGTCTAGAAAGTCAACATGCAATGCAAATGACCACACATGATCAATATCCTTAATCATGATGGTTTTCAAAGAAAAATAGAAATTGAAGCTATGAAACTATCCTAAGACTGACTCTTTGATGCTCTACTTGGCTGATTTCACGCAAAATTTGGACTCCAAATTTTTACCTCTCTGCTATATTCCCGTGCAAGGAAGTAGAAATCTCATGCGAGATTTCTCTCCCACGCGAGCCTGCCCGCCAGATTGCATGAGAGATCTTCCTCCTGGAGGATATCTTGCGTGACTTCTGGGTTCCCTTCACATGAGCTTATGGAGTGATCCATGTGAGAAAGCCCTCTTTTGGTCCTTTCTCGCATGAGCCTCCTCACTGGCCCATGCAAGGAAACTATTTCCTCATGCGAGTTTTGGTGAGAGAATCCTAAATTTGCCCTAAATCTACCTAGATCTACTAAAATGTGTCAAAAATTTGAAATGCAAGCTAAGTTATTGACTACTCACTGGTGGGTCATATGCTACCGGCCGACTGTGCCGTTGGGAGAGCTCGAATCTATGCAATTTCACTGGCATGCTCTCCATTTTGGTCAGAGCTCTCTCAATTGCTAAAAGTCAATGGTTCAAATGAATTGAAAATGACCCTTTTGGGCCTTATATAGGTTTTGACCTAATTTTCAAAAGTGCTCCATTTTGTGCAAAAACTTCACCCTTGGCTAAATCGACCACTCTAAATCTATTTTCAGGATCGAAATCAAAATCTGACACTCCTAAATAGCTCAAAATCACATTTTCAAATTTCTGGGTCCAATGTGATCGGATGCTTGTGCAGTTGACCTTTTGATGTTGTATTCTTGCCAAATCACATCTCATCATCATTTTCTTAACTTCTTCATCTTTTTTTAATCAAAAGTCAACTCTAGTCAACTTTGGTCAACCATGGTCAAACTTGGTTAACAAGACTTCCAAATTACTCCAGATCGCTTCTACATCTTCTTGATTCTTTCATAATCTATTCTAAGTTCTTCTAGATCTCCAATTTTATCTCTATCTGTTATCTTTTGATGTCAATTACCTTTCATGATGTATCATCTTTCAATTTCACTCCCAAGGGGGTAGGATGATTGCATCATTGAATCTCCAATCAGTCTTGAATCAATCTGATCTAAAAAAAAAATTCCTCATCGCTTGGGGCATCTTATCACTAGGGGCATCTTTGTGCCTTGCATCTTGTCATCATACTATTAGGTATCTTAGCAATCTAACTTAGATCCCTGGGAATCAAGCTTTGTTGTGGAAATAGTTCTCGAAATATCTTTAGGTATCTGAGAAATCTAACTTAGATCCCTGAGGATCAAGCTTCATTTTGGAGATGATTCTTGAAATCTCTATTAGGTATTAAGGAAGTCTAGCCCTAATTCCTAAAAGTCAAGCTTCATTCTAGAGATGGCTCTAGAAAACTCTTTTACCGATATTGGAGCAATCTAACCTAGGTCTCAGAGGACTAAGCTTCATTCTGGAGATAGTCCTAAAAATTTGCATCAGTTATCATTTAATCAATGAGTATTGGGGCAATCTAACCCTGACTCCTAGAGATTGAACCTCATTCTGGGGATAGTCTTGCAAAAAGTGGTAATCTAGCCAATGTCTTCGCAATCTAACCTAGACTTCAAAGAATCAAGCTTCGTTCTGGAGATGGTTCTATAATTTGATCTAATCGGTGTCTTGGCAATCTAACCTCAACTTCTGAGGGTTAAGCTTCATTCTAGAGATAATCTTGAAAACCTCATCTATTGTCACATCAGACTATTCTTTGAATCAATGCGCTACTCGCACATCAATTCAAAGAGGGGCAAAATGTAATACCCAAAAATTGGCATCTTGATATTCTAACCAATTTTGTTGCATTTGTCTCATTCTATCAAATTTTTGAATCATTAGTCCTATTGTACTAGGAAATTCTATCTTCTGATTGACTTTAATTGACTTAGTGTCGAATGCAGAAAACTGTAAATCTGCATCAATCACATAAACATATTTAATTCCTAAATATTGAATACAAATTAGCTAAATAAACCCTATGATCAATTAATTTAATCATAAATTCCTAGTACTTTAATTAAATTAAATCCACCCTCTTTAGCTAAAATACATGAAAAATAAATAAAATAAATATTTGGTTTTAAATAAATATCCTCATCTTAATAACTGAATTTAATTATTCAAATAATTGAGAAAATCCATTTATGAGGTAATATTCAACTTATTTAATCAAATATTCTCCATAAAATCTTCTCTTTAGTTCAGAAAAGGAAACTTTGATTTAATTGAAAATAAAAAAGAGGAATAAAATAGGTAACAACTTTAAAACAGATAAAAACAAGCAGCTGATTGCCTCTCTACAGGAAACTTTCTATCCTGAACTGAACTCTCATTCAATCTTCACTGTTCGTCTGATTCAATTTCAACCGTCAATTGAACCTAGGATTCTATAGCAGAACCCTCAATTCTCATTCAAAGGATCCACAATTTTTGAGAACTGAAGTGTTGTCGCATTGTCTCCAGAACTCATTACATTCAAGGTTTCATTTCTTAGCATAATCTTCATTTCTAGACTAATATATCATGTTTAGCTTAATGATGCACTTCATTTCTTAATCTAGTTTGCTTTGATTGTTCTTAGATTAATTTCATCATTTCTATATTACTTGCATACTCATTGAGATTAATCTTGCATATTCATTCTAGATTAAAACTGCATTTAATTTCAATCAAATCCTTCATTCTAGTGTCAGTCTATGGTTGCAAGACTCTCGATTCTGAGAGAAAATTTCAAACCCTACCTAGATAGAAGACAATAGGTTGAATAATCCAGACAGGAGAGATGAATAATATGATATTCATTCTTGGTTGCAGTTGGTGAACAATGACTATGTTGAAGTGTGGAGTTAAATTAGAGGCCCATATTTAGATCATACATTTTTTACGCCCACCGTGGGGCAGAAAATCAATTTTTGGCCTCATCTCATACTTTGAATTTCTGTTAAAAATTTGAATTTTTGCCAAAAAATTTCATCTTGTCTGTACGGCTATACATCTCTGGTATAGAATCTTGTGCAAAGATTCCCATTGTATCGCATGAAGTTTCATACTGTCTCGCACGACATAACTATTTTCTATCATGGGACTGCATCCCTGCTTGCGTGAGATTTTGCATCCAAAGACTTAAAATTTGTAGATTTGTACTTTCAACTTTTTATTTCTTGACTTTTGATGTTTGCTGTGGATTTTTCTTGATTCTACTTTTTGAGACAATGAAATGCTGGATTGCAGAGCTTTGGACCTAAGGTGAGTTGCTACAATCTTTATAACATTTCTATTTTGGACATTAAAATGAATCTCTCATGTGTTTGGCTTGAGTGTTTCTTGCTTTGATAAATCACACTTCAATTTTGGGCTATAAACATAATCTAGATTCACTTTCCACATATCTATTTCACATAGTAAATAGGCCCTATGAACACTATTTGTGGCATTCTTGAGAGAGTGGGCTTCATTCGCTTGTTTTGCATGCAAAGCTCTTCTTGACAATAGAACCCCTTGTAGGTAGGGAAGGAGTTGATATTACCTCATGGTCTTACTTGGTTTTTGTCTTCAGTCTTTGGTGGTACGTTCTCTCTTGGTCCCACTTAGAGAGATTGGTAGCCATTGTTGTTGACATACAAACCTTGGTGAGGTGGTTTCAATTTAGCGTGTCAATGAATTTGTCTGCTATGTCTGGGTGAGGTGAAGAGGCTAGAGGATTATGCTCTATTCCCTTTTGGGTGCATTAGAAACTCTAATCCTTGAATCCGAGCTAAGTCCCAAAGTGGTCCTTTTTGTGAGTCTCCTTATTAGAGAGGGTTAACCATAGTGGAAATTCCCTTTATTGGGTCAACCACGTGGATGGAACCTCAAGAAGTAATAGCCATTTTCACCATGGTAGCAGCGACCACTATATAAATGTCCTTGTGGAAGAAACCTCCATAGGTGTAGTTTATTGTTGGGATATCAGATCTCCTCAACATCTCCAATTGATTAAATTCTCATAATGTGTAAAAACCCCGATGCCCCTAGATTGGAGTTCACCCTCTTGAGATTGCAAAAGTTGCAGAGTTGACCATTACTATGAACCATAGTGCAACTGACTTTTTATTTTCTAGGACTTTGTGCGTGATTGCAAAATTTTTAGAGAACATACACAAGTTGCGTTCTTAGGGAGTAGAATACTATGTCACATATTCTTGTTCATGCGCAAGGTTGATTTGTCCCTTGCTCATTGTTTGAAGACACTGTTTTCTTGAACTCCTTGATTGCTGTTTGCATGACTGATCAAATGATAAAAAATAGTTAATGCATCTAGTTGGTCATTTAGAAATGAATAGAAGTTGAGTTTGCTAATTTAAACTATCTGAAATCTATCTAAAAAAGGGATGTTCTATTAGGGAACAACTAATGCTGTGTCTCGAAATCTGTTCATGTCTCAAAAATTGATCCAACTGTCAAATTTTGTTCTTTTTCCATGTGAGATTTCAGCTTTTTGTGCACTTTCTTGTGTGAGATAGCACATCTTCGCGCGTAGTTTGGCATTTCCTCATGTGAGACTGCATTTCCTCGCATGAGACTATCCCTGATTTTCAAAACATCAAGCTGAATTCTATCAGTTGGTCAATTGTCTACCTAATTTGGTTTTTGACTAGGGTCTGTCTGCCTATTTTCCTGCTGTCCACAGTCTAAAACTAGATGACCCGGGCTGAGAATTACGTGATGACTACTTAAACTCACCTTGTCTCTATGTTATCTATCCTTTTCTACTATGATCTTGTACATTGCAACATGATAGTCACATATTGGCTATTCTAGCCTTACTCTCGATGATTCGTGCTGGGTGCATTTCACTTTTATCACTCTTTGATATTCCAGAGAAAGAATTCTGAGCATAATCCTAAGTTCTCTCTTGTTACCTAATCCTCATCTATGACTATTGCAACTTGAAGTAGCAACGTATTTCCCTTACACATTGCTAGATGAGGTAAAGATAGACCTCAAAAAATTTGATCATGACTATACATCTTGCACACTTGTCAGCTAGTTAAATGGAAAAATCCAATCTTAGGTTACTCCCGTCCAAGCTGCTAAACATACCATTGATCCTGATTGGGGGCCATTAGCTAATATCTCCCACATCCTGAATATGCCTTGGGGCATGCCTATTCTCACCTACTCTACTACTGCAACTACTGAATAAGCTCCTACTCCTCAGGATACCTCTCCTATAATAGATGATAGTGATGAAGAAGATCTACCTCCTACAATGTCTCTATCTGACTACATGAGGAAGTATCACAATGTCAAGATAGACTTAAAAGAAAATGAACAAGATTCCTTATCTGATGCTACTGTTACAATACAAGTTGATATTATACAAAAATGTGCTCCTCCTCCTAGCTTTGAAAGAGGAGAAAGTTCTAAATCTCAAGATCAAGAAATTGATGATGATCCTTTCCATCCTTCTATGGAAATCATCTGTATGGCTCCTAGGCCATCTACTTCAAGCTGCACTCTAGCTGCTCTAGAGAATCATGGGTACATAAGACCTCATCCTATTACAACTTCATGGAATATTGGTAGATCCTCTAAATGTATCTGACCCTTCTAAGATGACTCACAATCGACAATGTTTTATGGAAGATAACATTCTTGATCTATCTGATTCATTCATGAACGGTGATAATGATGTTGATATATTTGCACTTGAGCCCATCCCATTGACTTCTCTTCCACCCTCCTCCCTAAGATAAGTGGCTCACCCACTTACTACTCCATATTTCCACCTAAACTAGTTGTATTAGCCTCATTCATCCATAATTCCCAAGCCTTTGGAAGTAACTTGGATTTGTAACATAACAAAATTAAAATCCACCTATATCTCAAAGTCACTATGTCCCATCTAATCAACATGTGACTACAAAGCAAGAAGGCAATGTTAAAAGATTACAAAGGTCTTCAAAGAGGAAAAGAGATAATTAGAGCAAAAGAAAAATGGATCTTAAAATCCATCTTAAAAGAATTCCAATCAAAAGCATCTCAAATGAAAAATAAAAAGTCAAAAGCTATGTGGATTCCCAAGCTAAAAGATTTGGATATCAAAAGAAAATAAAAGTTTCTATTCAAGCTTCCAAATTCTCATACCTCCCTCCATATCATCATCCTTTCCTATCATACTTTATACTCTTCACTCAATCTTTCCTTTCCCGACAATACATATCAGTATCTCCTCATTTCTAATGACATGACTCAAAAATCTAGAACGTACTCTCCCTAAACATTTAGAGCATGGGAAATTTGACAAAGAGTTAAGATGAATCCATGAGGATATTCATGGGTCTCACTTAAGTGATCCTTCCTTGACTATGGATCTCTTGACAGTTGGATACTACTGGCCGGATCCCCTGATCACTACTACAACATCTCATTCTATTCTTGAAATTTCTCAAGATGACTACTACTATACCAATTGAGGTCGAGATTCCTACTCTATGAGTCTCTCTGAAAGGCCTCATCACTAATGAAGACACTAGAATATCTCAGCTACAAGAGCTAGATCTACTGGATGAATACTAGCAAGTGCCATTTGATCATCTCTGAGCATATCAAAAATAGATGTCCAAGAGCTACAACAAGAAAGATAAACCAAGGGACTTCCAAGTAGGTGACCTCGTCTTGAGAGAGAACCCTAAGAATCAACAACAGTGGATCTAGAAGGGAAAGTTCAAACCAAATTGGCTTGTTCTGTATATTGTTATGGTAAGTTTGAACCAATACCCTGCATATGCTGTAAATATAAGTGATATACACCTTAGATCTGGAATAAATTTGCAAGAACCAACTCCACCAGTTACAACTGAGACTCCTATGGAAGAATTAGAATAGGAGGGTACAATTGCTACACTTGTCCAACCAAATTTAATGATAGTAATTGAGGTTCCAAAACAATTAGATGCAATGACTCCATTCCCTCACAAATTAGAAGAATCACCCAAACTAAAAGAGGATTAAACTTTTGATATTATGGACCAACTAAAGCATATATGTGTTAAGATACCTATCTTCCAAGCTATAAAGATGTCCCTATTTATGGTAAATCCATTAAGGAAGATTATCTAAAGAAACCTAGGAGAAAGAAGAAATATCCTCAAACCATGCATGTCTTAGATCAATTAGCAGACATTATTCTTGGAAATTTGACAATACTCAAATAATATGATCCTGGTAACTTGTAGTCAGGGTTATCATTAATAGTATTCAAGTTAAAATGTCTTAATTTATATAGGGGAAACCATTAATGTAATGAAAAAAGATTTCATGTAGCAACTCAAGATCACCAATCTCAGACTTACACCTACTATCTTGTAGTTAGCTAATAGATCTATTGTTAAGTCTAATAGAATGGTAGAAGATCTAGTTATTATCTTGGATTCCTTGGAATACCCTATTGAAATTATGATGAATATGATTGATTCCTAGGTGCTTGAAGTGAGTTTTAGTGTTGCCATTGTTGGCAAAAAAGTGTACTAATAAAGTCAGATCAGATATACTAGTGGTGAAGATGATTTCTCAAGAATTTTTCTAAGTATCCAGTGAATTAGTAATAACCTAGTCAGTGTTGATAAATTTGGTCTGCGATGATAATCTTGAGGATTCAAATGGTGTGATAAGTGAGGAAGTATCTATAGAAACATGTTTACCTACATCTATGATCAATTAAACAGATTCAATGTATAGGCAGATATTTAAGGCAAACACCAATGATATCAAAAAGAATAGTGAATAGTTTGAGTATAGTTGGATTAATCGATTTGGTGATGAAGTCAAAGTAAAAGACCTCCATAAGTTTGAGTGTTGAAATTTTTAGGGCTGACATTCAAGATTTCAAATTGGCACATTGGTGTGCTCACTCACACAATTGTAAGTGAATTTAAGGCTAACTTAGGTAATACATTTTAGGGTTATTCCATTGACTTAAAGTTCTATATAAGGAGATGAAATTGTAAAGTAAGGAATTGGATTTTTGGTGATGTGGTGGTTGTGATTAATGAAAGTGGTTGAATAGTTAGGAAAGAAGTGTTAGAGAAATCAAAGTAGTGCATTTGAGTAGAACAATGGATCTGTTAGGTAGAAAGTGCTACATTAAAATCACTTATTTGAGTTTCTTACTCGAGGTAAGATCTAACAAGCTTACAATGTAAATCCTTTAACAAGGTTACTCCTAACAGGGTAAGCATGATCCTAATAGGTTTGAATATTAAATCCTTTAACAAGGTTACTCTTAGAAGGATTTTAAATCCCTTAATTGAGTAGTTCCTAATATGACTTTATAATATATTTTAATAGGTCTATGGACACTCTTAATCAGGTGTACCCTTTATTGGGTGATGTAATTCTCCTAATAGGGTAGATTAAATTGCTACAGTAGTGAGATTTGTGGGTGATAATTCCCATCATGGTTTTTCCCTCTAACAAGGGTTTCCACATAAAAATATTGGTATCCTTGTGTTGATTATATATGGATGTTTTATTTTCTGTTCTTTAATGCGGTGATATCATTTACATGTTGATTAATTTGGAAGTTGTTTAAGAATGTTTTAAGATATGTGGTTGCAGTGATTGACCCCCCCCTCTTAGGGCCTTATAAGACTAAAAATTGGTATCAAAGCCAAGTTTCCTTGAAGAAGCCTAACCGCTTGGGGAAGATCCTTAAGGAAGACATGGAGAGACTAAGATATAAGAGACAAATTGAGAAGAAACTTGTAGATGCTGGGGAATTTATTGAGTAGTTGAAAGATCAACTCAAGCAATTAAAAGAAAAGAGAAAAGAATTTGTTGAACAAGTGAGTGAAAGAAAATATCTCATTAAACAACTATATGAAGGTAGTAGATTTGAGGAATCTCAAGAAACTTTGGAAGAATTGTCTCAAGAGAATTAATAGTTGCATAAAGACATGAAGAACATAAAAGAGAGTTAGAAGCTTTGTCAATTAGAATGGATGAAAAAATGGAATCAAGGAAGGCAATAGAAGAAGAAAGGAAAATTGTAGATGAAGCCCTAAAAGCTAAGGTGGATGAGCTCTTCAAATCTGAACAAGAGGTTAGTACATTGCATGAAGATCTACATGATATAAATGAAGAGAATCAAGAAGCCCTAAGGGAGAATGAAAATATGAGAAAAGAAAATGATAAGCTGAAAGGTGAGTTGAAGGATGAAATAGATTTACTCAAGAAATTTAATGAAATCTCTACAAAACTTGATGAAAAAATCAAGAATCAGAGGATGCATGTGTTGAAACTATAATTGAAACAATTTGGTATATTGTAATTGATGTCAAACCTTAACTGGTAAGACAATTTCTATCTAGTAGAGTACCATATTTATTGATTGATGAAGAGGATTTGAGAAGAGAAGATAACAAGAGGACCTAAGGAAAGGTTAAGTTATGTAATACTATAATGGGTATTTGATTAGTTGGTACATTGACAAGGTAATGTGTTGTTTATCTTTAAAACTAAGTGAAGAAGAAATACTAGAAGCATAGGATTAACCGAGCAAAAGTGAAGAAATTTAGTTTAAGCCGAGTGATGCTAGTGTCGACCGAGCGCCAGTAAAGCCAAAATTTTTTTAGTGTCAACAAAGCATCAGTAATTTTTGAGTGTCAAAGAATTAACCGAGAAAAGATAGTGTTTTCTGAGAAGAAAAGTTTTAGCGATGACTGATTTATCCAGTAATGATCGAGGAGATGAATGCAGTATTGATCGAGCGTTAGTAATTTATAGTTTGTGAAGGAATTGAGAATTCTAGCTGAAATAGTTGAATTCTTAGGATATGTAAAACATGTTGACATTATTAATGAATGGTATAGAGCATTTAATGCATGGTTAGCCATTTTCCTATGGATTCAATGAGATGTTTAAGGTTGTATTTAGAAGGAAAAAGAGGAGAACAAAATGATGGAAGGATTTGATAAATCTGATCTAAACCTAAGATCTACAGAAGAGATTAAGAGACAAAAGATTAATCTACATAATCAAGGAGGTATAATGATGACCTAATTGTGAGGCTATGAGTGTGGTGGAAGATGTTGATGTTATTGACTGACAAACCTAAGCACAAGGATAAGCAACTGTGAAGAGCTGAACATAATTGAGGTGATTTCTTGAAGGGATTTCTAAGAAGATCAGAGATGGAGATGGAAATGAAGGTTTGTCAGTAAATCAACATATGAGTGAATTGGATCTATATTTTCAAAGTGAGTTGTATATTTCAGATCAGAATCTATTGTTACTTTCTAACCATTGTATCAGTTAAAATCCTTTAATCAAGGTTGACCTAACAATCATTTTGTAAACCCTTTAATCAAGGTGACATTCTAAAGGAATGTTCTTAGGCCCTCTAACCAGGCCACTCTTAACAAGGTGATTAAATCCTTTAACAGGGTCACACCTAACAGTGTGTATTGTAAACCTTTAATAGGGTTGGTTTCTCACAGAGCTCACTTCAGAAGAGTGAAAATCAGTACATGTTACAAGTGGGTTTTCCCATATTGGGTTTCCACATTAAATCCCAGTGTTATACTTGTGTGAATGTATTATGAAAGTTGATTACTTTTGGCTAGTGGACTACAAATTTTATGGTACTGATATATTCAATAGAGACCGAGTAATTTTTTGATTAGATATAAGTTTGTTAAAGAGATAGAAAGTTGAATTTGTATATCTGGACCTGAGGATAACTGATCCACCCCCTCCCAATTATTATAAATCATTTTAACAATTGGTATCAAAGCTGTTGGTACTTGTAAGGAAATTTTTTAAAGGTACTTGAAGCTAATGATCAAGATGTATAAAAAGGAGGTACCGAAGATGAATAAGGAGAACTTCCCTGCATGAAAAAGTTTGATGAAATTGTACTTAGCTGGTATGGGTGATTCAACAAGACACTATGTGGAAAATGACTATGTACCTCCTGCTGCACATATGACTACCAAGGAGATGAAATAAAAATAAGAACACAATCAAGCAATGTTGGAGATTGTTGATTGCATCAGCCCTAAGTTATTTTGAATTTGAAGACATCAAGGACTTTACTACTGCAAAGAAAATGCGAGAAACTCTTGCAACTATCTATGGTGGGGACATAAATGTGGTGAGAGC
Source organism: Chamaecyparis obtusa (assembly GCA_027943335.1). NCBI lineage: Eukaryota > Viridiplantae > Streptophyta > Pinopsida > Cupressales > Cupressaceae > Chamaecyparis > Chamaecyparis obtusa. The sequence goes on from BSBK01001669.1 coordinate 1,587,765, forward strand.
CAAATATGAAAGCTTGAGAGGTAAGTTTGATGAAATGAAAATGAAAGAAGGAGAAAACATTGTTCAATATTGTGGAAGAGTTAAAGAGGTAGTGAATGCTATTAGAGGAGCTAATGGAAACATTGATGATGATACTATTATTAGAAAAGTTTTGAGAACTTTACTTCCTATCTATGCTATAAGAGTTTCTGCAATACAAGAATCTAGATGTAGCCCTGGTAATGTCCTAACTTTGGAAGGTATTGTTGGTATACTTATTGCTTTTGAGTTGTCTAATTTTTATAATTTTACGACTTACAACATTGAATCTACATTCAAGTCTCAAATGGTTCTTCATAAGTCCAAGAAGGGAAAAGAAAGATATGTGAATAGTGATAGTGATACTTCTGATGATGATCTAGATGATCTTGAGGCACTTATGACTAGAAGGATATTGAGAGAAAAAGGAAAATTCAAAGGTAAACTCCATATAATTTGTATTTCATGTAACAAAGTTGGCCATATTGCAGCAAGATGCCCTGACAGGAATGGCAAGGATGAAAGAAGGGAAATCAAGTATAAAGAAAAAAGAAATAAAAAAGATCATGGAAGGTTCAAGGACTACAAAGATAAAGGTAAGAAATATTGATATATTGTTGAAGAATAAATTGATAATGAAACTAGAAAATCTGATGATTGTGATATAGAAGTTGTTTATGTTGCTATGAAAGATGATTCTAATGAAGATGAGAAAACTGCACCTATTTATTATGTGAGTAAAGAAGATAAATGGATTATTGATAGTGGTTTCTCACATCACATGACTGGTGATAAAATTAAGTTTGAAATCTTAAATCGTTACAAAGGTAGAAGTGTTAAGTTTGGTAATGATGCACCATGTCCTGTCAAAGGAAAAGGATCAATACGATTAACTAATAAGATCAGATGTGACAATGCTTATTGGGTTGAAGGTCTTAACTATAATTTGTTGAGTGTTGGAAAATTGAATAGTACTAGTTACTGAGTTGAATTTCATCACAAGAAGAATAAACTATTTGATGCCACTGGTGAACTAGTAGGAAGTGGAGATCAGATAAAAGGTAATTTGTTCTATCTAGACCTATCTGAAGAAACATGCTTGTTTGTACAATTTGATGATGTATGGTTATGTCATAAGAGGCTATGTCATGTGAACTTTGAAAATTTGGTAAATATTAGTAAGATAAAGAAAGTTGGAGGTTTACAAAGATTAAATAAACCTAATAATGTGATCTGTAAACAATGTCAATTGGGAAAAATGACAAAGTCTAGTTTCAAGATCATGACATATACTTATGATGACATTTTGGAATTGGTTCATATTGAACTTTGTGAACCTATTGGTGTGCAAAGTTATTGCGGTGAAAAATATTTCATTCTATTTGTTAATGGCTATTCTAGAATGATGAATGTGATGTTTCTGAAAGAGAAATATGATGCCTTTCAGTTGTTTAAGTGGTATTTAGAAAATTTTGAGAAAGAAACAAGTAAAATCTTGAAATGTTTGAGATCTGATAGAGGAGAAGAGTTCATCTCAAATGATTTCAATATATTCTGCAATGAGAGAGGAATAAAGAGACAAATGTCTGCACCTAGATCACCTCCATAGAATGGTATAGCAGAGAGGAGAAATATATCAATTATGGATTATGCTATAATACTGATGATAGAGAAGAATGTTGCACAAAAATACTAGAGAGAAGCTATAAGTACAACTATTGATACCTTGAACTGAGTACAAGTCAATAAAGGTACAAATGTTACACCTTTTGAATTATGGCATGGTTATGCACCTAATGTGAAATAATTTAAAGTCTTTGGAAGAAAATGTTAGATACTAAAAGACAATAGGAATGGAAAACTTGATGCTAAAAGTGATGAAGGCATATTCCTAGGATATTCCACTAAGAGAAAAGCTTACATGTGTTTGAATTCTAACACTAATAAAGTTGTGGAAAGTGCAAATATTAGAGTTGATGAATATGTAGAAAAGAATGAAGTTGAAGGCAAGAAAGAACCTAAAGATTATAGATCTTTTGTATACATGGAAGAAGGAGAGGTGAGTAACATACCTGAGATAGAAAAAAAAGATGTCGAGAAACAACATGAAACTGCCGAGAAACATCAATAAAATACCGAGCATTAGAAGAATGTTGCCGAGAAATCAAAAGAAGAGATAAAGAATCTAAAAGATGAATCTGAAGAGCAAGAACAAGTAGAAAGGAGATCTGAGCCTACTTTGGCACAATATGTGAGAAGACATCATAAGCCAAAACAAATTATTGGAGACAAGGAATCTGTAGTTATGACAAGAAGTAAGTTGAAAGATTAAACATGCTTACTATGTGAATTTGAGCCTAAGATAGTGAAATACACTTTAGCAAATGAATATTGGATCCAAGCCATGAATGAAGAAATAGAGTAGATAGAGAAAAAAAAACCTAGATACTGGTGCTAAGACTAGAAGAAAAGAATTTTATTGGAACAAAATGGGTAATTAGGAATAAGCTAAATGAGCATGGAGAAGTCACAAGGAACAAAGCTAGATTGGTATGCAAGGGTTATGCACAGGAAGAAGGCATTAACTCTGGGGAGATATTTGGACCATTTGTAAGATTGGAATGAGTAAGGAATCTACTTGCATATGTAGCTTTTAAAGGATTCAAAGTATATCAAATGGATGTCAAATCTTCATTTCTGAATGGAATACTGGAAGAACAAGTATACATTGAACATCTAGAATTATTTGTCGACTGAAGCAAGAAGAATATGGTTTATAAACTACAAAAGGAATTGTATGGATTGAAACAAGCCCCTAGAGCATGGTATGAGAGATTGCACAATTATTTGATAAAGATTGGATTTGAAAGGATAAATGACAACAAAAATCTATATTTGAAGACTGAAAAAGGTAAAGGGATATTGTTAGCTAAATTTTTTTTGATGATATCATATTTGGAGGACATAATGCCCTATGTCAAACATTTTAAAATGAGATGCAAACTAAATTTGAAATGTCTATGTTTAGTGAGATCAAATTCTTTGTTGGTTTGCAAGTTTATCAAATGAAGAGAGGTATTTATATTACTCAATATAAGTATGTCAAGGAGATATTGAAAAATTTTGGTATGAAAGATTCTAAACTAGTAAGTACACCTATGGCTACTAGACAAAAGCTATAAAAAATTGATGATATAGCTGAAGTGAATCAAACCTTGTATAGGTCAATGATTGGAAAGTTAAAATATGTTGTCCATAGCAGACCATATATTTCCCTACAAATTGGGATTTTTGCAAGATTTTTTGCAAATCCTAAGGAGAGTCACATGATGGTAGTGAAAAAGATATTGAGATATCTAAAAGGAACAAAGGATTATGGATTGTATTACAAGAAGAATGAGAAGTTTGAATTGAAAGTTTACACTGGTGTAGATTAGAAAGGAAATGTGGATGACAGAAAGAGCACAAGTGGTGGCACATTCTATCTAGGAAAGATATGAGTCTCTAGACAAGTAAGAAACAAAACTACATTTCCCAATCTACAACAGAATTTGAATATGTAGCAACAACAATAAATTGTTCAAATTTAGTGTGGATCAAGCAATTATTAAAAGGTATGAAGGAGGAAATCACAGAACCTTTTGTTATTTTTTGTGATAAAACAAGTGCTATTAACATATCAAAGAATCCTGTTATGCACACGACTAAGCATATTGCTATCAAGTATCATTACTTGAGAGAGCTAGTTCAATACAAAGAAGTGAGATTGTAATATGTGAATAAAAAGGAACAGTTAGCATATATATTCAGAAAAGCATTACCTAAGGATGCTCATGAATACCTAAGAGGTAAATTAGGGGTGATTCCCCTAAATGAGGCTACCTAGTAACATATAGGATCACTGCATAAAAAGTGCTAACCAGAATATCTAACAAATTGATGCAGAAGAGGTCACACTTTAGAAGTTGCCTAAAGTTGTGAGAAGTAAAGCACAATATGTTGATCAGTCATAAGTAAGATGACAGAGGGAGAAATAGTATTCAAAGAATTGACATGAAGATATCTACATGATAAATATATATGTGATAGATAAAAGTTTCTTTGGCATTATTGTCAAAGAGGGAGAGCTTTAATGAACTCAAGGAAGTGATACAGAAAAGAGAAATGACCCTAAGAAAAGAGGGAGAGATTCAGTAAAGTTGAACAGATAAAGCACTAGAGATTTGAATGAAGCTAAGGATATTAAAGAAAATCTAACATAGAGAGAGATGATAGAGGTTTCTTCATTTTCATACTCTTTTGGATTGTATGGTTGAACATGTGGTGTTTCCATCAATACCAAAGAGGGAGATTATTGGAAACTACAATTGAAACAATTTTTATATTGTCATTGATATCAAACCTTAACTAGTAAGATAGTTTCTATCTAGTAGAGTACCATATCTGTTGATTGATGAAGAGGATTTGAGAAGAGAAGATAACAAGAGGACCTAAGGAAAGGTTGAGTTATGTGATACTACAATGGGTACTTGATTAGTTGGCACATTGACAAGGTAATGTGTTGTTTATCTTTAATACTAAGTGAAGAAGAAATACTAGAAGCATAGGCTTAACCAAGAAAAAGTGAAGAAATTTAGTTTAAGTTGAGTGATGCTAGTGTCGACTATGCACCAGTATAAGATGATCAAATTTTGGTGTCAACTGAGCATCAATAATTACTGAGTGTCAGAGAATTAACCAAGAAAAGACAATGTTTTCCAAGAAGAAATTATTTAGCGACGACTGAGTTATTTAGTGATGATTGAGGAGATGAACACAATATTGTTCGAGCATCAATAATTTACAGTTTGTGAAGGAATTGAGAATTCCAGCTGACATAGTTGAATTCTTGGGATATGAAAAATATGTTGACATTATTAATGAATGTTATGGAGCATTTAATGCATGGTTAACCATTTTTGTATAGATTTTGTTAATATGATTTAGAAAAATAGAGAGGGGGGGGGGGGTGAATTAGTTGTTCTCAGGTCCAGATGTATAAAACAAACTTTTAAACTCTTCAACAAATCAGATCCAATAACCAACAATTGCTCAGTCATTACTGATTGCCTAACAGAAACATATAATAGTGTAGTCCACTTATCCAATAGTATATAACTTGTCAAACATAGAAATGTTCAAACCAAAACATTCACACAAGTATTAACATCAGGATTTATAGTGGAAACCCAATTTGGGAAAAACCACTTTGTAACATGTTACTATTATTTTCACTCTTCTGAAGTGAGCTCTGTGAAAAGCCAACCTTGTCAAATGTTACAAACACATTGTCAGGTGTGACCTGGTTAAAGGATTTAAACCACTCTATTAAAAGTGTGCCTTGTTATAGGACTTACATACATCCGATTAGAATGCAACCTTGTTCAAAGGATTTATACAAATGACTGTTAGGTCAACCTCTGTTAAAAGGATTTTGACTGATACAATGGTTAGAAAGTAATAGTAGTATTGATTTGAAAAACATACAACTCACTTTACAAATATCAAATCCAATTTTATACACATATGCTGACTTACTAACTATGAACCTTTACCATCTCCATCACTGATCTGCTTGGAAATCTCTTCAAGCAATCACACCACTTCTCCTCCAGCCTTTTCTTAGTATACAGTCAATAACATCAACAACACTTCTAGAATCCTCTCTCTTTCAACTTCATGCTTAGGTTTCCTTAATACTTCCTCAATTAGGTCAATACATCTTTTTTTGCCTAATGTCCTTCATAGATCTTAGGGTTAGGTCAGATTCATCGAATCCTTCCAACTTTATGTTCTTCATCCATTATTCTAGAAATATCTCAAACCTCCTTATAGATTTATAATAAAATGTTTTACAGTGCATTAAATGCTTTCATACAATCAATAAATAAAGTCAACATGTTTTACATAATCCAAGAATTCAACTATGTCGACTGGAAATCTGAATTCTTCCTCAAATGTAAATTACTAATGCTTGGTCAATATAGTGTTCAACTCCTCGGTCTTCATTATAAAGCTTCGTCATAATAAAAACTATTTCCTCAACTAATACTATCTTCCTCGATAATTAACTGATGTTCAGTCAACACTGAATTTACTCAGCATATACTAGCTTGGTTGTCACTAACATCACTCAGCTTAAACTAGATTTCTTCACTTTTTCTTGGTTAAGCCTACTAGTTTAATCTTCATTCTTACTTAGATAAACAATACATTATCTTATCATTGTGCCACATAATTAAGTACTCATTGAAGTATCAAGATAACTCAACCTTTCCTTAGGTTCTATTGTTACCAACCTTGCCTATCCCCTTCTCAACAATCAAATAGATATAGTACTTTCTTAAATAGCAATAGTCTTACTAGTTAAGGTTTGACATCAATGAAAATACAACAATTGCTTCAATTGTAGTTTCCAATAATCCCCCTCTTTGGCATTGATGGCAACACCATATGAATATCACATGAATCACCAACCAATCCAAAACTTATCTGTCCATCATAAATATTTATAATATCCTTAGCTTCATTCTGATATAGAATCAATTAGCCATGCTTGTATGTCCATCCACTGAATCTCTCCCTCTTAGTTGATCTTCCATGAAATCTCACCATGTGTATTCATTTGTGATCATCTCCCTCTTTGAAAAAAATGCCAAAGTAGTAACTAAAACATACATCCTGTAGATGTAGATATCATCTTTTCAATTTAGTAACAATATTTCTCCCTCTGTCATCTTTTCTTATGATTTATTCTTGGCTTTTTTGTACTTTTCACAACTCTAGGCTGCTCCTAAAGTGTGACTTGTCTCTACATCAATTTGTCAAATACTCTTTGTAGCACATTTGATGTAGTGCTCCTAGCTTGACTAGGCAGCCTCAGCTAGGGAAAGAACCCCTAATTGACCTCTTAGTTATTCATGAGCTTCTTTAGGTAAAGCTTTAGTGAATATGTCTACTAGTTGTTCCTTTGTATTCACATATTCCATTCAGAACTCTTTATCTTGTACCAGTTCCCTCAAGTAATGATACTTGATGGTGATGTGTTTGGTCTTTGTGTGCATCACTAGATTCTTAGAGATGTTGATAGGACTTGTGTTGTCATAGAAGATGACAACTGGTTCAATGATCTCTTCTTTCATGCCTACCAATAATTTCTTTATCTATACCAAATTTGAATAGTTCATTGCTGCAGCCACATACTCGGCTTCAAGAGTAGATTGATAAATGCAATTTTGTTTCTTGCTTGTCTAGGAAACTAATCTCTATCCAAGAAAGAAAGCTCCACCACTAGTAATATTTCTATCATCCACATTTAATACCCAATCAACATCACTATACACTCTCAGTTCAAATCTTTCATGCTTCTTGTAGTACAATCCATAGTCAGCAGTCCCTTTTAAATATCTCATTATCCTTTTGACAACCATCATGTGAGTTTCCTTAGGATTGGTAGAGAATATTGCCACAATCCCAATAGCTAAAGGAATATCTGGTCTACTATGTACAACATACTGCAGCTTTCCAATCATAGATCTATACAAAGTCTGGTTTACTTCTATAGCATCATCATTTTTAGACAACTTTTGTCCAGTAGCCATGGGAGTACTTACTGGCCTTGAATCTTCCATACCAAAGGTTTTCAGTATCTCATTAACATATTTAGACTAGGTGATGAAAATTCCTTTCTCCATCTGATATACTTATAAACCAACAAAAAATTTGATCTCCCAAAACATACTTATTTCAAATTCAGTTTGCAATTCATTTGAAAATTTCTTACACAAGGCATCTTGTCCACCAAATATAATATCATCTACAAAAATCTTAGCCAACAAGATTCCTTTACCTTCTTCATCTTTCATGTACAAATTTCTTGTGTCATTTGTCCATGAAAATCCAATCTGTATCAGGTAGTTGTGCAGTCTCTCATACCATGCTCTGGGATCTTGCTTAAGTCAATACAATGCTTTATTCAGTTTGCAAACTATGTGTCTTTTGTTTGGATCAACAAATCCTTCTAGCTGTTCAATGTACACTTCTTCTAATATACCATTTAAAAATGTAGACTTAACATCCATTTGGTATACCTTGAAATCTTTGTAGGCAACATATGTAAGTAAGGTTCTCACTCCTCACAATCTAGCTATAGGGGAAAATGTCTCCCCATAATCTATTCCTTCTTCTTGTGCATAGCCTTTGCATACCAGCCTAGCTTTGTTTCTTTTGATTTGACCATGCACATTCAGCTTATTTCAGAACACCCACTTTGTTCCAATGACAGTTTTATTTTCTGGTCTCGGCAGCAGAGTCCAGGTATCATTCTTCTCTATCTAGTCTATCTCCTCATTCATTGCTTGTATCCAGTCTTCATTTTCTAATGCCTCCCTTGTTTTCTTAGGCTCAAATTCACATAGTAAACATGTTGGATCTCTTGTCTTGCTTCTAGTCAGAACTCCAGTATCTTTGTCTCCGATGATCTGTTTAGGCTTGTGATGTGTCCTTACATATTGTGCTAAAACAAGTTCTACTCTCCTTTCATCTTGCTCTTCAGGTTCACCAACAAGATTGTTAGATTTAGCTTCTGAATGCTTGACAACCTCTTCTTGATACTCAATAGCTTCCTCCTGTCTCTTGGCACATTCTTCTTCTCTCTCGGTATTATTTTTCTGATGCTCGACATTTCTTACCTGAGACTTGGCATCAGGTGCAAGTCTGTCAATTGCCTCTCCTTCCTCTATATACACAAAAGATCTATAATCTTCTGGTTCTCTTTTTCTGTCAGCTTCATTTTTCTCTGCATACTCATCAACTTTGACATTCACACTTTCCACAATTTTTTTAGTGTTAGAGTTCAAACACTTATAAGCTTTACTTTTTGTGGAATTGCCTAGGAATATGCCCTCATCACTTTTAGCATCAAATTTTCCATTCCTATTGCCCTTTAGTATGTAGCATTTGCTTCCAAAAATTCTAAAATACTTTACAATAGGTACATACCCATGCCATAACTCATAAGGTGTCAGATTTGTACCTTTTTTGATCTATACTCGGTTAAGAGTATAAAGAACTGTACTTACAGCTTCTTTCTAGTACTTTTGTGCAAGATTCTTTTCAATCATTAATGTCCTTGCACAATCCATGATAGATCTGTTCCTTCTCTCTGCTATACCATTTTGTGGAGGAGTTCTTGGTGCAAACATCTATCTTTTGATCCCTCTATCATTTCAAAATAGATTAACTTCATTGGCTATAAATTCTCCACCTCGGTCAGATCTTAGACACTTTAGGTTCCTACATGTCTCCTTTTCAACCTTAGCCAAATAACACTTAAAAAATTGAAAGCATCAGAGTTTTATTTTAAGAACATTACATGCATCATTTTGGTATAATCATTGACAAATAGGATAAAATATCTAGCACCATAATAGCTTTGTACACCCATAGGTCCACAAAGGTCAATATGAACCAAATCTAAAATATTCTCATAAGTAAAAGTCTTGCTCTTAAAACTAGACTTTGTCATCTTACCCAATTGACATTCTTTGCACATTACATTCTCAGGTTTCTTCAATCTATATAGACCTCTCACTTTTTTCTTCTTACTAATTTCTACCAAATTATCAAAGTTAATATGACATAGCCACTTATGCCATAACCAAAGATCATCAAGTTGTGCAATCATACATATTTCTTCAGATAGGTCTAGATAAAACAAATCACCTCTAGTCTATTCTCCACTTCTAATTAGTTCACTGGTGGCATCAAATATTTTGGCCTTCCTGTGATGAAATTCCACTTGGTAGCCAATGCTATTAAGCTATGCAACACTCAATAGATTATAGTTAAGACCCTCTACACAATAAGCATTTTCACAAGTGATCTTATCAGTCAGCTTAATCAATCCTTTTCCTCTAATAGGACATGGTGCATCATTACCAAATTTCACACTTCTACCTTTATAATGATCTAAGGTATGAAACTTACTCTTGTCACCAGTCATATGATGTGAACAACCACTGTCAATAATCCATTTATCATTTTTGTTCACATAAGATATCAATGTAGTTTTCTCATCCTCATCAGACTCATCTTTCATTGCAACATAGACAACCTCAATTTCAAAATCATCACTATCAATGTCAGTCTCTTCTTTGGTAATATAGCAAGATTTCTTACCTTTTCCTTTGTATTCCTTGTACCTTTAGCAACCTCTATCTTCTCTTTTGTCTTTATGCTTTTTGTCTCTTTCTTCATCCTTATCATCCCTATTAGGACATCTAGTAGCTATATGACCAACTTTATTGCTTGAAAAACATATAATAGGGAGATTACCTTTATACTTTCCCTTTCCCCTTTTCAGTCTTCTAGCCATAAGAGCTTCTAGATCCTCAAGTTCTTCATCAGATGTGTCACTTTCACTTTCACTCTCACTCTCACTAATGCATCTTTATTTTTTCTTCTTTTACTTACTCAAAACCATTTGTGACTTAAAAGAAGATTCAACATTAGCAACAGTGAAGTTATCATAGTTAGAAAGCTCAAAAGCAGTAAGCTTACCAACCAAACTTTCCAAAGTAAGAGCACTGTTAGGGTTACATCTAGATTCTTGAATTTTTGAAATTTTGATAGCATAGACATAGAGTTCTCAATACTTTTCCAATTATAGTTTCATCATCAATAGTTCCATTTTCTCCTCTAATAGTATTCATAACTTCTTTTATTCTACCATAATATTGTGAAATATTCTCACCTTCTTGCATTCACATTTCATCAAATTTACCTCTTAGGCTCTCAATTTTTTCTCTCAGTATATTTATGTCACCACCATAGATGTTTGCAAGAGTATCCCACATTTTCTTTGCATTAGTGTAGTCTTTGATGTCTTTAAATTCTGGATAACTTAGGGCAGAAGTAATCTCCAACATTTCTTGGTTGTGCTCTTGTTTATCTCTCATCTCCTCGACAGTCAGAGGTGAAACATGTGTGACATAATCATGCTCAACATAATACTTTGCAGAATCACCAATACTGGCTAGATGAAACTTCATCACACTTTTCCATGTAGGGAAGTTCTCCTTATTTAGCTTCGGTACATCATTCTTATACATCCTGATCATTTTCTCAAAGTACCTTTAAACTTATTCTCTATAAGCACCAACAACTCTGATACCAATTTTTAATATGATTTAGAACAATAGAGAGAGGGGGGAGGTGAATCAGTTGTTATCAGGTCTAGATGTATAAAATAAACTTTAAAACTCTTCAACAAATCAGATCCAATAACCAACAGCTACTCAGTCATTATTGATTGCATAATAGAAACATATAATAGTGTAGTCCACTTATCCAATAGTATGTAACTTGTAAAACACATAAATGTTCAAACCAAAACATTCACACAAGTATTAACACCATAATTTATAGTGGAAACCCAATTTGGGAAAAACCACTTTGTAACATGTTACTATTATTTTCACTCTTCTGAAGTGAGCTATGTGAAAAGCCAACCCTGTTAAAGGTTACAAACACATTGTCAGGTGTGACCCAACTAAAGGATTTAAACCACTTTGTTAAAAGTGCACCTTGTTATAGGACTTACATACATCCCGTTAGAATGTAACCTTGTTCAAAGGATTTATACAAATGATTGTTAGGTCAACCTCTGTTAAAAGGATTTTGACTGATACAATGGTTAGAAAGTAACAGTAGTATTGATCTGAAAAACATACAACTCAATTTGCAAATATCATATCTAATTCCATACACATATGCTGGCTTACTGACTATGAACCTTTACCATCTCCATCATTGATCTACTCAGAAACCTCTTCAAGCAATCACACCACTTCTCCTTTAGCCTTTTCTGCTTATACAGTCAATAACATCAACAACACTTCCAACATCCTCTCTCTTTCAACTTCATGCTTAGGTTTCCTTAATACTTCCTCAATTAGGTCAATACATCTTTTGCTGCTTAATCTCCTTCGTAGATCTTAGGGTTAGGTCAGATTCATCGAATCCTTCCAACTTTATGTTCTTCATCCATCCTTCTAGAAATATCTCAAACTCCTTATAGATTTACAATAAAACATTTTATAGTGCATTAAATGCTTTCATACAATCAATAAATAAAGTCAACACATTTTACATAATCCAAGAATTCAACTATGTTGGCTGGAAATCTGAATTCTTCCTCAAATGTAAATTATTGATGCTTGGTTAATAAAGTGTTCAACTCCTCGATCTTCATTAGAAATCTTAGTCACCACAAAAACTATTTCCTCGGCTAATACTATCTTCCTCGGCAATTAACAGATGTTCGGTCAACACTGAATTTACTCAACATATACTAGCTCGGTTGATACTAACATCACTCGGCTTAAACTAGATTTCTTCATTTTTTCTCGGTTAAGCCTACTAGTTTAGTCTTCATTCTTACTTAGATAAACAATACATTATCTTATCATTGTGCCACATAATCAAGTACTCATTGAAGTATCAAGATAACTCAACCTTTCCTTAGGTGCTATTGTTACCAACCTTGCATAGCCCCTTCTCAACAATCAAATAGATATAGTACTTTATTAAATAGTAACAGTCTTACCAGTTAAGGTTTGACATCAATGAAAATACAACAATTGCTTCAATTGTAGTTTCCAACATATTCAAGGAGAATGTTGAGGTTGAATTTAGAAGGAAAAAGAGGATAACAAAATGATGGAAGGATTCGATGAATCTAATCTAAACCTAAGATCTATGGAAGAGATTAAGTGACAAAAGATTAATCTATCTAATCAATAAGGTATAAGAATGACCTAATTGTGAGGTTATGTGTGTGGTGGAAGAGGTTGATGTTATTGATTGACAAACCTAAGCAAAAGGCTAAGTAGTTGTGAAGAGCTGAACAGAGTTGAGGTGATTGCTTGAAGGGATTTCCAAGAAGATTAGAGATAGAGATGGAAATGAAGGTCAATCATTAAATTAACATATGAGAGAATTGGATCTGTATTTGCAAAGTGAGTTGTATATTTTAGATCATAATCTATTTTTACTTTCTAACCATTATATCAGTTAAAATCATTTAATCAAGTTTAACATAATAGTCATTTTATAAACCCTTTAATCAAGGTGACATTCTAATAGAATGTTCTTAAGCCCTCTAACCAGATCACTCTTAATAGGGTGATTAAATCCTTTAAAAGGTTTACACTTAAGAGTGAGTATTGTAAACCTTTAATAGAGTTGGATTTTCATGGAGCTCACTTTAGAAGAGTGAAAATCAGTAGCATGTTACAAGTGGGTTCTCCCATATTGAGTTTCCATGTTAAATCCTGGTATTATATTTGTGTGAATGTTATTTGATGTGAATTTTTTTGAAAGTTTTATATTCTACAATTTGATTACTTTTGGATGGACTGCAAGTTTTATGGTACTGATATATTCAATAGAGACCAAGTAATTTACTGATTAGATCTAAGTTTGTTGAAGAGATAGAAAATTGAATTTATATATCTGGACCTGAGGATAACTGATTCACCTCCCCTCTCAATTATTCTAAATCATTCTAACAACATGGAGATGCTCATGGTTTAGGCTACACAAGTTATGAGGTTGGTGTTGGAAATATTCAGGAATTAACCAAGTTACTGAGAGGGGAGGGGTGAATTAGTAACTCCAAATTTTCTTTCAATTACAGATGTATTAACATATAGTTTACTTTATCCTTTTGCATATAGAAAGCATGAAACTTAAAAGCATTCACAACAATGACACATAGATTTGGTTACCCAGAAACCTTCCAAAAGAAAGTAAAACTGGGGTGGGGATGAAACCCACAAAGCTTTAGTACTGCAGTATAAAGTTGGCCGATTAAGGCTTACAATTGATCACTTCTGATGATCTGCCCTGCTAGGAGCAATAAGGACTGCTAGGTCCACCTTGTTAGAGGATTTTTACAAACTTACAAAATAAGTATGTACTCGGTAAAGATATTTCACAAAAGACTGTTAAGTCTACCCGGTTAAAGGATTTTAGTACTGATTCACCTGTTAGGATGAAACCGTAGATCTCTTGCTTTGCAACTAGATTGCTGAATGAGATTCGCTGATGTACTGATCACCTTCTGTGATGAATTTGTCTTTTCTGTTCCTTATACTGCTGTAGCCCTTTGTAATTTGCTTATCTTTGCCTTTCTTTCTTTTTCACATTCATACTCATTACATCTTGGCATTTTTACAACATTGTTTATATACAAGTCTAAACAATTAATTATAATTACAATTACAAAGTCGGCTTGACAAATAAACATAAGTGCTACTAAGTCAGCCCAAGTATGGTTACTCAATTCCTGCAAAATAACTTGGTGACTTTCTGATACTCGGTGTCCACTGCATTACTCGGCATCATCATGCACTCGGTAGAAGTGAAGGCACGGTTCATACTAACCACTCAGTAGGTTTTGAACTCGGTAAATATTGGTGACTTGGTAGACATAATGTTACTCAGTTTACACTGTCCTGCTCGGTTTGCACTGTCCTGCTCGGTTTGCAATGTTCTGCTCGGTTTGCACTGTTCTGCTTGGTTTGCATTGTTCTGCTCGATTTGCACTGTTCTGCTCGGTTTGCACTATTCTGCTCATTTTGCACTATTCTACTCGGTTTTCATTCAGAATGTAAATAAGTGTTGTCACTAGTGGCAATCCTACTTAATGCCAACAATCTCCCCCTTTGGCATTAGTGACAAAAACACTTTATTGCCCAAAACTTATATACATGAACCATGCTGAGATTTATTTTGATTTTTCAAAATTTGTCTTTGTTATAGGGCTTTATAAATTATCTCCCCCTTTCAATGTGCTAACTTTTTCTTCTTTTCTTCTATACATATCTATACATATCTCCTTCTATACATATCTCCCCCTTTTTGGTGATAATGCCAAAGATGTATATACAAGTGATTTATAGAGAGAATCCATAATTTGATAGAAAAATAGAATGTACCTTCATTATCAGTGCCAGGGTTCTGTCCCAATTTTCTTGCAGAATCTTGCATGTTTGGATTGCAATTTGGACTTCTGCAGAGAGTTCAACCATGTGATCTGCTATTGAGAACTGATTGTCATAAATTAATGTTTTGGAATGTTCAATGTGCTTATACATTGTATTCATGATGGGAAGGATCATGTTCTGAATGTCTAGCAGTGTGGACCGGATCCTTGTGTCTTCTTTCAGTAGTTCTGACTGCATATTTGATAGGTAAGAGATTTTCATGTGATGAGAAGAGTTTGAACTTGGTTCAAGTTGCAGCTTCTGTATGCTAATCTTCAAATCCTCATCAATTTTATTCATTTTATCCTTGACATCTTTTGTGAACTCAGCAACATTGCACAGTCTGGCCAAAAGAGAGGTAACATTCGAATAGGAAGATTCAATGTTTGACAAAATTGAAGACAATTCCACTTGATTAATAGCTATGTGTTGAGCAATGTGCTCAAGCACTTTATTGTTGAATCTCTTCTCGGCTCTTTCAACTAACTTTTCTGTCCTAGATGAATCGTCATTGTACTTATTTACTGCTTCTGCTAATTGTAACAAAACATGTTGAGAGGAGTCTACTTTAATACCTAATGCTTCAAACAAAATGTCCTTAGCATCCTTAATGATTTTATATTCCTTGTCTCTCTCCTCTTTAAGTTTCTTTTGTTTTGCTTTCCTTTGGAGGATTTCACCTATATTTTGCATTTGGTCCGCTGATAGATTTGCAAAATCTAATGTTGGAATTTCTATTTCCTCATCTAGGTCTATATCCTCTACTATATTCTTGCCCAAAAATCTTATACTCGGTTGAGCCTTAGGCTTATCTGTACTTAATGCCTTAGTAGTAGTGACAGTAGACATAGTAGGACTAGCTATAGTGACTGGTATACTATCTATTGGAGAACTTAAAGTATTTACACTTGTAGAATCAAAAATTGGAATACTTACTGCTGGAAAACTTGATGAAGTAGGAGACTGCAACTCGGTAGAAGAAATGGTAGTTGCTTCTATTGTTGCTATAGGTGATTGGACAAATGTTGAAGTTGTCACAACCATGCTTGAAGGTGTCTTCGGGCTAGATGTAGAAACTTTTACTGGAGAGGTAGGAAGTGATGCAATGACTTCTTCCGCTATCCTCACAGTATCATCTACCTCAGTGGCTTCTTCCTGTTCATCACTGTCATCTTCAATGTCTTTTATTATAACTGTTTCAATACTTAGTTGGTGAAGATGGTATATGTTCTTCCATGTGGCATTTGTAGCCTTCACAACTGATTCAATATTGTTAATCAGAATCAAACAAGTATTGAACTTCAGTGTCATCTTATTTTCATTCTCCTTCAATGCCTTCTTTATTTCATCATTTTTCAAGCTTGGCATTAACTGTCTCAGGGTTTGATCAAAAATGTCTTTTACAGTTTGCTTTGCATTGGTCCATCTCATTTTTATTGGATCTAATAAAGCTACTGGAACTTGTGGGGCTATTTCATCAGGAGAGTATTTCCACTGTCCCATCTTTTCAATAACAGCATCTTCAATTTCCTTTTGTTCTGTTTCTGATCTGGTTTCATATTTAAAAGATTTTATATTACTTACTCCAGATCCTGATCCTTCTCTAAAAAGTTTGATCTTCTCTTGAAGGGTTAGAGGAGGCCTTTTGAATATTATATCTTTGTCTGCCTTGTCTACCTTACCTCTTGCACTTCTCCTTGTAAATACAGTAGTGGGAGGCTTAGGTGCCTTAGTGATGAATACCTTTCCTTTCTTCTTTGCAGGTTCTGGTTCCTCTGTTTTCTCATCCTTTTCCTTTTCTTCTTCAGTGTCTTCTCCTTTGTCCTCGGTTAGCATTTGCATTTTGGCTATCCTCTTCTTTCCTTTATTTACCGCCTGTGGAAGTTTTATGCTTAATTCAATTCTCACCTTTGCTTCTTCATATGTTCCAAAATATGGAGCTTTGGGATTAACAGGCTGATTAAGAAGGGCTTCAATGATATTCTTGGTTTCATCAATGTTTACCTCATAAGGAAGAGGTTTTACATGTACAATCCTCGGTTTAGCTACTTGAATGTATACTCTGTCACAGTCCACCATGAAACAAATGTCATCCTTATAATCCTCAACCAACTTCTGTGGAATCCGAAATCTATCATTCATTTTCTCTTTGAAAGACTCAAAATAACTGTCCATGATGCTCCAAAATTTTCACCCATTTCTGAAATATATTCATTTATCTCATAAAGAACTGGCACATCTTTTCTCCATACTACTTTTCCTTTAGAAGGGAAGAATTTCTAAACGTAGAAGAATAAACAGACCAGTAAAGATCCAAACTTACATGGATTGTTTTTGGAAGTTTGAATGCTTTCCATGTTCTTGTTGAACTATTTTAACAATAAATCTGCAAGGTCAAATGATAGATTATTCTTGACCACTTTGTATGCTAGGTCTATGGCTTCACAGGAGACAGTATTCTGTTGACTTGAACTATATATCTTATGGGCAATTATGTGTGTACCAAACTTCAGTTCAGCATCAGTAATGCTGCTTACCTTCATGCCTCTACCATCCCACTTGGCTAGGGTTTTCTTCTCCAGTTCTGGCCGACCTAGGGTTTTGGTAGATTTAGCTTTGTTTAACATGGGAAGACTAGTGATTTGATGAATCATCTTCTTAGTGATCTCTATGGGTTGCTCAAGCCAAATCTTGCCATCAGGTACACGGCTGAGAATGTATCTAACCCATTTCTCCTGAAAGTTTTGAGGTAAATGTGCAATGTGAACTAATCCCTTGTCTTCCAGATGTTTGTGCTCAAGTTTTAGAATACCATCCACACATAGTTCCTCACACACAATATCTAGCTCTAGGTTTCCCATTTCTTGAATTGCACAATTGAAATGATTGCGAATGTCATTAACAAGCAGTACCTTAGGAGGAAGCTAAGATTTAGCTCCGTTCAGATCTAGGGCTGCTACAATTGTAGGCACGAGCTTGAAATCTGGTGCACTCCATTCCCCTTTGATTATCATTTCTGTTCCTTTCATCGTTGAAGTGCTGGATGATGCCATGGTAGCTCACAGAAAATTCTTTTCGCAAAAGTATTTGAATCGCTGGATTGCTCTTGAAATTTTCTGCTCTCAAAGTGCTAAAGTTCACGGTGAAGAATGAGTTTGATTTCTTGCCTTTTGTTTACAACTCTGTCATTAATGCTCAGTACAAATTAGGGTATGAATTCTGACAGATTGTCACCCACTATGAATTAATTGCTCGGTAAAGACTTCACAACTCGGTGAACTCAAGAATTCATATTGCTCTGACCTCGCTTGGTAAAGATTGGTATCGACCTTGCTCGGTGAAAACTGATACCGACCTTCCTGTGATCTTATTGCATCTTGTATGCCAATTTAGATCTTTCTTTTAATTTAGTTCTGGAACTACTTGAAATTTGTCTATGAGAATACAGTTCCAGTGCTCTCTTGGAATTTAGTTTGAGCTGGTAGAGCCACCCATTCCATTACTTGGACTGGTTTGCTCGGTAGATTTAGGAATCCACTTTTGTCTTACCTGTTTCTTGACCTTAGTTGCTTCATTCTTCTTTCCATCTTCAACTTCACTAGCATTCATGTAATTTCTGGCTATGTGACCAAGTTTAGTGCATTTGAAACATCTTATGGTAGTCTCTCTTTTCCTTAGATGATGTTTTATGCAGTTCATGCCGATGTGTCCATATTCTCCACAGTACTGACATCTGCACCAGGTGTTGTAATCCCATCCAAACATTGCTTTCATAATTTGTTCTGCTAGATTGAATGTTTTGGATCTGCACTCGGATGCCTTGTGACCTTGTTTGTTGCATTTGTGACAATTACCTTTGAATCTTGGTTTTTCCCTGCATTCATTTGCTTTGTGACCGTGCTGATTGCAGTTGTAGCATTTTCCATTGAATTCTGCTTTTTCATTGCTCCAACATTTATTTGAAGTATGTCCTATTTTGCCACAATGATTACAAGTAGGTTTCTGATTTCTTTGAGTACCTTGCTTAGAAGATTCACCTTCTCCATTGTATCCAAGTCCTGCTTTTCCTTTTTGCCTATGAAGATTTTGATTATACAACTGATCTAAGTCTTCTTGGCTTTTCAGCATTCTTTCATTGATTTGTTTTTTGGTGTTTAGGTCATCCACCAATCTTTGATTGATTTCCTTTTCAGATCTTAGTTCTTCTCTTGTGCTTTTTATTTCTGAACTTAGAGTCAGAATTTCCTCATTTGTATGGGAGATCTGATCAATTAGGTTTTCTAGCTGAAGAGTTTTATTTTGGACTTCATTGTTCCTTTCATCTAATTCATCTTTCAACTTGTTTCTTTATTCTAAGATCTCACAAAATCTTGTAGAGTGTAGTTCTTGTTCTCTTTTTAATTTTCTCACTTCTTCCTGCAGAGACCCATTCTTTTCTAGGAGTTCTTTGACAGCATTGTTTGCTTCATCTGAGCTATCTGAGGGAAAAAGATCTTCAATCTTTTCTTCAATGTAATTCTGATCATTCATCTGATTTGCAAGTTCCTTCCTTCTTCTTAGGGATTGGGAAAGCTGTTCTTTTGCTTCTTTAAGTTTAGCTATGGCCATTTCTAGATCTAGCTTTTCATTTTCAATCACCTTGTTCAGTTTGAATACCTCCATTGTCCTGGATCTTTGCTCAAGCTAGTTAAGCTTTATCTTGAGAACCAATACTACTCTGATACCAATTGTTTGAAATATTCAGGAATTAACCAAGTTACTGAGAGGGGAGGGGTGAATCAGTAACTCCAAATTTTCTTTCAATTACAGATGTATTAACATATAGTTTACTTTATCCTTTTGCATATAGAAAGCATGAAACTTAAAAGCATTCACAACAATGACACATAGATTTGGTTACCCAAAAACCTTCCAAAAGAAAGTAAAACTAGGGTGGGGATGAAACCCACAAAGCTTTAGTACTGCAGTATAAAGTTGGCCGGTTAAGGCTTACAATTGATCACTTCTGATGATCTGCCCTGCTAGGAGCAATAAGGACTACTAGGTCCACCTTGTTAGAGGATTTTTACAAACTTACAAAAGAAGTATGTACTCAGTAAAGAGATTTCACAAAAGACTGTTAAGTCTACCCGGTTAAAGGATTTTAGTACTGATTCACCTGTTAGGATGAAATAGTAGATCTCTTGCTTTGCAACTGGATTGCTAAATGAGATTCACTTATGTACTGATCACCTTCTATGATGAATTTGTCTTTTCTATTCCTTATACTGCTGTAGCCCTTTGTAATTTTCTTATCTCTGCCTTTCTTTCTTTTTCACATTCATACTCATTACATCTTGGCATTTTTACAACATTGTTTATATACAAGTCTAAACAATTAATTATAATTACAATTACAAAGTCAGCTTGACAAATAAACATAAGTGCTACTAAGTCGGCCCAAGTATGGTTACTCGGTTCCTGCAAACTAACTTGGTGACTTTCTGATACTCGGCGTCCACTGCATTACTCAGCATCATCATGCACTCGGTAGAAGTGAAGGTACGGTTCATAATAACCACTCGGTAGGTTTTGAACTCGGTAAATACTGGTGACTCGGTAGACATAATGTTACTCGGTTTACACTGTCCTGCTCGGTTTGCACTGTCCTGCTCGGTTTGCACTGTCCTGCTCGGTTTGCACTGTCCTGCTCGGTTTGCACTGTCCTGCTTGGTTTGCACTGTTCTGCTCAGTTTGCACTGTTCTGCTCGGTTTGTACTGTTCTGCTCGGTTTGCACTGTTCTACTCAGTTTGCACTGTTCTGCTCGATTTGCACTATTCTGCTCGGTTTGCACTGTTCTGCTCAGTTTTCATTCAGAATGTAAATAAGTGTTGTCACTAGTGGCAATCCTGCTTAATGCCAACAGTTGGTGAATCTCCAGATATGAAAAAGACCAATAAAGATGTAAAGTCCACACCTATGGTGAATCAAATAAAATCTGGTAAGAGATCTTATAAACTAGTTTGTTTCAATTTCCATAAGTTTGGACATAGTGTTAATGTATGCAAGACAAATATAAGATTTACTATTCCAAGTTTTATATCTAATGCTAAACCAAGATCTTTTCAGGGTTATTGTTACAATTTCAAAAAATATGGTCATAGAGATAAGGAGTGCAGGACAAGGGTGAAAAATCATTAGTTACAAGTGAACTGACTAATTCCTTATTAGAATGAGAATTGGTGGAATGTTACATGCTCACATTGTCATAATTATGGTCACATGGTGATCAACTATTGATTGAGGACTAATAGTGTAAATGTAGGACCTTGGAGATAAATTAGAATGACATATTTCCACTATCACAAGATTGGACACATTGCAAGGTTTTGTAGAGAAAGAAACAACAAGGTGAACCAAATAGTTAATCAGTTAAACACATAAAAGGGAAAGTAGATTGTGAATGTTGAAGAGATCAAGAAGAAAATGAGTAAGATTTGGGCAAAGAAGAGTGAAAGAAAATCTTCAGGAGACTCTACATCTTCACAAGGTGTGGAGAAATCTTTATCTAACCAATCTATCATTGGCTTAGGGAGAGAAAACATTGTGAGATCTATATTTGGACCCCCTAGATGCATATGTAGTAAGTTCTATCTTCATATTTAGATGCATTTGGTTGTTTTAATGTAAGAGACAAAGTTTTGTCTAACTGCATGAATATTTGGTTGATTGCTAATGATTTCTTTGAAGGTATATGTTGTTTTCTATCAACTAGTGATGCGATTAATGCATATGTGCAAAGATAGATAAAAGGTGTTTTAGGTCTCATTGTGCACCTATATATTCAAGAGAAGACACAGAGTGATATAAGTGAAGGTTGAGAAGTCTAACAACATTCAAGGTGTCTGATTAAAGGATTTACAGTGATTGTGTGAAAGGAACAACAAGGGTTTGAAAGTTTCATCACGTAGTGATTGAAAAGGTGCTTATTCAAATTTATGAGCTTGAATTTTTTGCTTGCAAGATGGGTACACCAATTATTGTGGAGATTACTTAGAGGCCAAAGGTTGAATTCAAGAAAAATCTATTTAAGTCGATTGATGATGATCCAAAGGGTGCTCTATCCAGTGTGCCCTTATAGTGTGATGCATATTGAAGACATGTGATCATACATTTATTGTAAGTTTAAAGATTTAGGTTCCTCTAATATTTTAAATCAATATATGAAGTTGTGTAACAATCTGGTATTGAAGGAAGAATACCAAGTAGTTACAGATAAGTGTTTTTCTCATGCAATCAACTTCCTTGATGATTTTGAGGAGGAGAAAGTCAGATATGTATTAATCCATGTACATGACTAGTTTATGTGGGTTGATCATCCACGGAAGATAACTAACAGTCTATTTATGCAGTTACAAGATTCTGTACAACTAGTGAAGTACCTCAACTTAGGTCAATCCCACAAAATGTATTCATAGAGTTAACCAAATCAAGGTGGGAAAAGTGAGCGATGACAATAAATGATATCCATGACCTAAATGTGAGATTTTCATCCATGGTAATTGGCTATAAGGTCTATCACTCCAGAAAGATTGACACTATGCCCAAAACTACAATACACACTACATATAGGATGATTTAAAAGATGTAGAATATGATTTATGTGAGGTGATGAGGAGTCAGTTATTTATGAACATGGAAATTATAAAAAAGGATAAAAGGTCAGTATTCAAATACAACCAACTGCTTATGGGTCTATTCTTCTATTTCCAAAATTACTTTCCCAGTATTGGCAATATCACATGGTCTAAGGATCAACAATGATTATACAACTAAATAACTACATAAGGATGCTTGGTAACGAGTTTAAAGAAAAAGTATGGGGATATTTTAAAGTTTTTCAAAATAAAATGCATTTGAGGTAGAGAATCAATGTAGAAGTTGTGGAAAATAATGAAAATGATATCTTCTTAATGGTGGATATTGACACTTGTCAAATGAAGGAAGTGGTTCCTAGGACCTCATGGGCGATGCCTATGGGTTATGAGGTAGAATTAGACCTGATGATATTACATGATGATGACCTACTAAAGAAGCGAATAGATCCTAACACTCCTAGGTTTGATACATTTAAGGAGAAGTTCCTTGAATTTTTTGACAACATAAATGCATCGATGATTGAGAAGAAAATTAGAAAGGAGGCTGAACAATTTCCTCTAAATAAAGGTTTCACAAAGGAAACCATTGAAAAGGAAAGAGAAAGACATGCTGTAGAGAATGCTGGAACATCTAGAGAAAAAATAATAGCTAAAGATAAAGATGTAGAAGTTATATCTTCTACAACTGGTAGGTAGACAAGAAGTACCATAGCTACAACACTGAAGAAGGAGAAAAATCTCCTTCAACAAAGGCACCAGTGAAGGAGAAGAAAAAACCTTTAAAATTAGAACCTACAAAAGTGAAGGAGCCAGTGAAACAAGAAAAGTCACTGGAAAAATGAAGGAGACAACTCAAAAGTTTGAGAAGGTTGAAGAAGAAGGTACAAAGTCTGATGAAGAGAAGAAGAAGTTGAGGGAAAGTGGAAAAAGATCAAACCTAGTTGGACCCCATATTGTGAAATCTGTTAAGCATGATTTTAGTAAGTTTGTTTTAGTTGACACTATCATTGCTAAGGTTAGAAAATGGGAAATACTTGTTGGTGTAAATAAGTACTATGAAAAGTTTGATGAGGATGATCAAAGAAGGCTTGAAGATGTTGTAGTGTTTAGTATGAATAAACTATGAAAATACCTAATTGAGATACAAGGATATATCTCCACATTCTTGTATAGTAATCTTGAAGCTAGGTGATGGGGAGAAATCAAGCAAAACAAAGAATTAATTGAATATATTTTGATGTCACTGCAACCAGATTTGGAAAGGAAAGACAATGATGAGATCCTTGAGAAAAAAAGAAAGAATTCAAGACCAAGACATGAATGAACAAGCTAATAAGTGGTGAATCTTAGTTTATACAAGAGAAAACCAAAAGTATCTTAAAGAATCTCTTGTTGAAGAGGAGGAAGAGGAGCACAAAGAAGAAGAGGAAAAGGAAAAAGATGACGATGAAGCTGAGATTACATATACAAATGAGGGATGGAAGTTTGATGGTGTAAATGTCACCATAGATGGCATTCTACTTATAAATTATCCAGTTGAGCCTAAGGCTATAATAGATGAATAGGTAGATGCTCATGATACCATAGAGACATAGTATGAAATAGATCAAGTTATGACTGATTATACCTCAGTCAAAGTTCCTACCAGTGAGTAAAAATAAATACTAGTAGCAGAAACAACTAGTTGAGATGAAGATAAGGATAAGAAAGAGAATGTAAGTACTAAGGATGTGCAAATGAAAGGAGACCATGAAAAGGAACAAAAATGAAAGGAAAAGACTGTAGACAAGGAAAAAGAAAATGTAACATTTTCTATGTCTTCTTTTAAGCAAATTTTTGATGAGATGGATGAAGATGACATGGAAGTCATTCAAGGGACAATAGACTTGAGTACAATAAGCCCTAATAAAATAATGAATGTTTCTATGACTATTAAGTATAAGGCCAAAAGGGATCAGAAGAAGGAGGCATAAATAATATAGTTTGCAAGAAATATATTTTCAGACTTAGTGCTTGAGGTAACCTATGATTAAAAGGATGCACCTATTGAAAAATTGGGTTAATTGGTGACAACTTCAGGTGATCAAATACAAAGTTTAGAAGATGCAACAGTAATGAGGGAAGAAAAGGATTATGAAAAGAAGAAATCAAAAAAATTATCCCAATGCATTAAACTTGATACAGGATCATTGATAGTTGGTGTTAACAGGGTAAAAGAAGAATTAAAAGAAGGTGGTAAGATCATTTACTCTATTTCAGACTTCTCATAGTTTTTAGAAGATATAGACAGGAAAAAATGTGAAGCCCAATAGGAGCTAAGGATGTTAGTAGAAAATTTTGATCCTATGAACCAGTCTACTAATTGTCATCAATCATAAACTCAAGACTTATAGCAATGGGTAGGAGAAAAGGATAGGTACATTGTTAGAGCTGCAAAGTCTATTGATTGCCAAGTTGGAAATTTTGCAAAAGGGAGTTAAAGATGCAGACATTGTATTAGCTCTACCTGATATGACCATAGTGAATGCATTGGAGGAGTTCACCTATCTAATATGTGATCAGAAAATGATCATAGAAAACACTCAAGAAGATATGGGAGAATGATCTACAGGTCTTAAAGACCAATTTTGGTGGTGTATTCAATAGATTGTAATAGGTATATGCTACTCTTTATCAATAAAATTTTGAATTTTGCTTATCTTTGTATTCCTTTGTCATTGTTGTCAAGTGCAAGGTAGATATATGTGAAAAATTGACATAGTATAGGATGAGTAGTAGTCCAGGGAAGTAAGTAGTGATAAGATTGTACACATCTAAGGGGGAGTTACCAAATTTTTGTCTAAGTGTTGCGATCAATTCCAAAGGGGGAGATTGTTGGAATTATGATGAAGATGATCAAGTCCTAGGTGATTGCAATGAATTTTGGAGTTTTCATTTATGGCAACAAAGTGTACTGAGAAATTTATATTAGATATACCAGTGGTGAAGGTGATTTCTCAAGGAATTTTCTAAGTATCCATTGAATCGGTGATAACCCAACAGTGTTGATAAATTCAATGTGCGATGATAATATTGAGGATTCAGATCATGAAATCGGTCAAGAAGTATCTACAAAGTCATATTTACCTACATCTATGATCACTTAAGAAGATTCAACATATACACATAGATTTGAGGAAAACACCAATGATATTGGCAATAACAATGAACAGTTTGAGTATAGTTGGATAAATGGATTCAATGGTGAAGTCAAAGTCAAAGACTAATCAAATTAAGTGTTGAAGTGTTTAGGGTCAACATTGAGGATTTAAAATTGGTACATTGGCACACTCACACAATTTTAAGTGAATTTAAGGTTGAATCAAGTAATACATTTTAGGGTTATTCCATTGACTTAAAGTTCTATACAAGGAGATGAAATTGCAAAATAAGGAATTGAATTTTTAGTAATTCAGTGGTTGTGATTGACAAATGTGGTTGAGAAGTTAGGGTAGAAGTGTTAGAGAAATTAGAGCAACACATTTGAGTAGAATAGTGGTCTATCAGATAGAAAGTGCTACATTTAGATCACGTATTTTAACTTTTCTTACTCAACAAAAGTTCTAATAGGCTTGTGATAAAAATCATCTAACAAGGTTACTCCTAACAGGGTCAGAAGGATCCTAATAGGTCTCAATATTAAATCCTTAACATGGTGATTCTTAGAAGAATTTTAAATCCCTTAATTGGGTAGTTCCTAACATGACTTTGTAATATCTTATAAGAGGGCTATAGAAACTCTTAATTGGATATACCCCTAATCGGGTGATGTAATAATTATAACAGGGAACATCTTATTGTTGTAGTAGTGATATTTGTGGGTGATAATTCCCACCATTTTTCTTCCCTCTAACAAAGGTTTCCTCATAAAATATTGGCATCCTTGTGTTGCTTATTTTTGGATGTTTTATTTTATTTACTTTTATGTGGTGATATCATTTCCATGTTGGTTAATTTGTAAGTTGTTTAATTTTTTTAAAGATACGTGGTTGCACTGATTCACCCCCCCACTTAGTGTCTTATAATACTAACATACCCAACTAGTTTTATGATACTCTCTCCTAAGGCCACATTGGGGGGATATCCTATAATTTTAGGAAGCCCTTAGTTAGCTATAGTTGATGCATATATAGGATGTGAGCTATGAGACATGAATATTTCAGATGGTCTTGAAATAAAGAAACTTTCTCTTTATCTACCAGCACAACCTTAGCCTTATTTAGCACATCCAATATGGCCAAATCTAGGGGAAGAAGTAGAGTAAGTTAACTCAGTTGTGTGACTCATTATGATAGATAGGGATTCCTTCTTGTAGCTTTAGAAAGAGGATGAATTAATCATAAACATTCTTCAAAATTATTATGGACTAAATGAGAAACCTTTCAGATATTCATCAAATTAGACATATTCATTGCAAACAATCCTCCCTACACCTAGTTCATCAGACTTTCTTATATCCCTAAATGTGCTTCATACACTATTATCTCATGAAGTAAAAATGCCATACCTCACTAAGGCATCCATGCAAGAGTTAACTGAGAAATTTAAGTTCTCACCAAGTCATTATTTGAACATCAACAAAAAGATCAATCAAGAACAACAAATGTCTTTAACAAAATTACTTCAGTCTCACAAGCAAACATTTTCTTTGGATTATAATGATATGAAGGGTTTGGATCCTAAGTTGTGAACTCATAGAACATATTCAAAGAGGAAAGTATTCCAGTAAGATATTCACAAAGAATAATTAACCCCGCACTAAGAAAGATAGTCAAAGGAGAATTACAAAGATTGCTAGATGTCGGGTTTATTTATCCTATCTCTAATTGTTAATGAGTGTCACCCCTTGTAATAGTTCCTAAGAAATGTGGAAAGTGGAGAGTCTATGTATATTATAGGGATTTGAATACTACAACAAAAAAGGACCATTTCTCCCTTCCCTTTATAGATCAAGTCTTAGACTCTCTAGCAGGGAAGTGGTATTTCTCATTCCTAGATGGTTTCAGTGTATACAACTAAATTAGAGTTGCACTAGAGGTTCGGGAAAAGACCACCTTCACTTTCCCATGGATAAATTATGATTATTCCACTCCTCCATTTGGCTTGTGCAATGCTCCAACCACTTTCCAAAGAGAAGTCCTTAGCATGTTCTTAGATATTTCACATGAATGCATGGAAATATATATGGATGACTTTACTACATATGGAAGTACCTTTGAAAAAGAATTGAGTAACTTATGAAATGTACTACAGAGGTAATTTATGAAGATAATAATTTATCTTTGAATAGTGAGAAATGTTTCATGATGACGCTAGAAGGGGTGGTGCTAGGCCACTACATTTCTCAAGCTGGTATTCAAGTTGATCCAACAAAAAATGAGGTTATTCTTAATCTTCCTGTCCCTACTAAAAAATGGATATAAGAATAGTTTTGGGACATTTAGGTTATTATAGGATGTTTATCAAGAATTTTAGAAAAATGGTAGGACCATTATATACTCTATTAACCAAAGGTTCATATTTTGAGTTGACATCAACATGTGAAGAATCTTTCCTGTAGTTTAAGTCAATTATTACTCAAGCCCCTATCTTTAGAGGACCTAATTGGTTAATACATTTTTATATTCATACAGATGCATCAGACCATGCCTTGGGGGTAGTTTTGTGAAAAAAAGAAGTTACTATGGAAAACACCATTTATTTCATCAACAAAAATCTACAAGGGCTAGAGTTGAATTATATTGTCACATAGAAAGAATTGTTAGCAATAATTTATGCACTTAACAAATTTAGACAACACATCACTGGTTATTAAATGTTTGCACACATAGATCATGTAGCTATCAAGTACCTTATGAATAAACCTACAATAATAGGTAGATTGGATAGATGGTTACTTTTGATGCAAGAGTTTGAAATTACCATCATTGATAAATCAGGTAAACCAAATATAGTGGAAAATTTTCTTTCTAGGTTGCAAATGAAGGAAGATTACAAGATTATTGATATTTCCTTTCTAGATGAGAATTTATTTTCAATTTCTATTCATACACCTTGGTATGTAGATATACTTAATTTTTATAATAGAATCCCTAATCATTTATCTCCAGGGTAATCTTTAAGAAACCCCCCCTTCAAAAAAGGTGTAAAAAACTGGCAAAATTTAGAAAACTACAAGGGAAAATATTAATTTTATTGGAAAAAAAACTTAATTTTCAAAGAAAAAATAATAATCTCAATTGGCAAATCATTCATGCTCCCTAAAACTATGTGGAAAATCTTGGCGAATCATTCATGCTCCATGAAACTATGTGGAGAATCTTGGTGAATTGTGTTTTTGTTTAAGAACTACCAAAATATATATATATTGGCGAATAAAAAATAGTATTTATAGTATAAAATATATAGATTGGTGAATATTCAAAACATAGTGATAGGACTAATACCAAAAATTGACCAGACATGCACACAGAGCTATGCCGAGTATGCAGACAAAGACAAGTTGGGTGCTACGTGTCATTTACTGATGACCAATTTGTTGTGACAATTTACGTAGCTTCAACAAGCTAAAAGGAGGGTCGATGCTGACGATTACGAAGATACACAATGGTCATGTTGATGGTGTGCTTGACTTTGGCCATTATGTTGGCCGTTTAGAGTTGTAGGCTACGAAGATACACAAAGTTTAAGTAAGTTTATGGTTGACAGTTTGTGTAGCTTCGATAGGATAAATTGAAGGTCAATGCTAATGGTTATGAAGATACGCATAGGTCAGGTCAGTTTGTGGTGATTGGTGATATTGTGTGTAGCTTTAGCACACTAAAAGGAGGGTCGATGCTGATAGTTACAAAGATACGTAATGGTCAGGTTGATGGTGTGCGTGACTTTGATGGTTATGTTGGTAGTTTGGAGTTGAAGGCCACACATACACACAAAGGTCAGGTTGATAGTGTGCGTGACTTTGGAAGTTATAATCATAGCTAGGATATGGGGGTTTCGAGGTCACACTGGTAGTATGCATAACTTCACAACAAAGTTATAGTGACAGTGAAGACTGAAGTGCAATTAGGGACATTAATGAGACTTCTCAATGATTTTAAATTATTCAGTAGTGTACATAATCTAGGCCAATATTTTGATTAGACATTAAAAAGGATAATTTGTATGAGATATGAGCTGTAATTCATCAACATTCATTATTGTTCTTTTCGAAGCCAAGTCACCTTACATGAAATATTCCTTCAAAATTTAATGCAGCTGCCAAGTTTCCAGTTAAACAATTAAAAATCATAGCTAGGATATGGTGGTTTCGAGGTCATGCTGGTAGTCTGCGTAACTTCAGTAGTACATAATCCAGGCCAAGATTTTAATTAGACAATAAAAAGGTTAATTTGTATGGGATATGAGCTATGATTCATCAACATTCATTATTTTTACTTTCAATTTTAGAGCCAAGTTACATTGGATACAAGTTACACAAGATATATCTGCAATTTTTCTTTATCGATATTCATTATTTCCCTTTTTCGAGGCAAGCCACCTTATGTGAAACATTCCTTCAAAATTTATTATGGCTGGAAAGTTGGTGATTAATTGTTTTATATACTCCTTGATAGTGGAATAGCAGAAGACATGGCACTTTCTAAATTTCTAAGTTTGGATGATAGAATGGGTCTTCTAGTAGTTGAGGAATCATTAAATGAGAACCCAGAACCTATTATCCAACCAAATTTGGATATGGAGAAGGAGATTCAGTAGGATGTCCTCAGTCATGTTATGTCTATAGGATGGGATCATGCTACCAGTTATGTTAGATACCAAAGTGACATGTTTGAACTCGAAGTAGAACATGACAAGGTAGAGATGCGTGCTATTTTTGAGGATCATGGCTTCAACCAACAGGAGTTCTAGGAGGAGGTGATCTGGTTATTTGCTGGTATTTGCATCAACTGATCTTTTTTCTTTGTGGATAGTATTATACTATAACAAATTTGAAATTACTATAGATATTAGGATATGTAGGAGTCAGACTAGGCTTTTCTAATTTCCTATTAAAGGATCTCAGGATAATTTTTGTTACTTGTAATTTTTAAATACAAATATAGTTTTCATTTTGGTTTTGGAAATGGTTGGAAGCTTGTCACTTCTCCTTTTGGGGAAGCCACAACCATTCAGTTACCAGTATAGCAGAAATATAGAAAAACTAAAAATTTAAATGTATGAGTATCATTTTTGAAGTTAATAGTAATACATATGAGAAGAGTCAAGACTCTTTTTCAAATACTATTTTATGCATTATTTTCTTACACTTCAAATTTCAATACAGTAACATGTTACGTGAATCGTGAATGATATTTTTATAAATTGTAAAATATGTAAATTGTAATTATTAATATGAGTCAAGATTCAATATTCAAGAAGTACAATATTAGTATATGAACTTGAACTTGAAGTATTTGTGATTCTGTATAAACTTATAAATACCTATTAATTGAATCAGAATGCTAAATCACTTCACTGACTAAATGAGAAGTCTGACACTTCTAAAATCTAAATACCAAGACCCACATAGAAGTTTGGAACCCACTCCCACCTCCTGATTCCTGAAATTGACTAGTAGTAACTTGTAAGTAACCCACTCCCAGCTCTGAAGTTATGCCTGGCTATTTCATAACTTCTCAATGATTAATTTGTTATGATGGTGATGGGTTCTGAAGTTACACCTGGTTTGTTAAGTTGTTATGATGGTTATGGGTTCTAAAGTCTTGACTAATGGTGTGCATAACTTCAGAAGGTGTTGAAAAGTGAGGGTAAGTTTCATGTCACATGGAAAGTGCCAAAGAATGGAATGTTTATGGAGCTTCGCAAGGTTTTCTTTGCTATTATTGATGGCAGATACAAAGTACAATTGTCAAGAATGACATCTAAAGTTATGATAGGCTATGTCATAACATCTCAAGGTTTCTTTTCCCTAGTCAGTTTAACAGTCCTGAAGTTCCAAAAAGGTGTTGCGTGACTTCGCAAGTATCAAAGTTTTAGGATTTCAAATTCAAAGGGCCAAGGCCCCTAATTTGCAGGTAGAAAAGTTGAGATAGGGTTATATGTACCGTTAGTGTAACTTTGACACCACACCAATTATTTTCTCTCAGATTGCCGCTAAATCTATGTTGGAAGTGACAGTTGACACTTTCTAAAAAAGGTAATTATTAATTTCATGCGTGTGCGCTTGATGAGATTTTAATTTTTAATAGAGTAGGTGGTTGTGAGTTTCTTATTAGTTATTAAAGATAGTTCATAGAGCCTCTATAATTTTTAGAGTAGGAGAGCAATAGAGAGTTGAAACCTTTAAGTGCAAAAAATGAGCTTAGAATTTAGTATACATAAAGAATGGAAGAATAAGGATCTCCTGAGGTTGTTGTAGTACTGATAAAGAGTGTGCATTCAAGAACAAAGAGACCAAACATATATGCTGAAGAATGGATGAAACTATTGCCTAGAACCTCAAATTTGCAATCAACTAATGCTTATGAATGGAGGGATCCTTATGTGTTTTGCAGGGATGTTGTCTACCCAAACACAACTGGGTACAAGATCTTCATATATTTCTATAACAATAGATTGAGAGGCCCTCCTATTTCAAACCAATGGGATAGGAACTTGGGAAAATTGATAGTACTTGAGGTATTTTTGGGTGTAGACCTCATGAAAGCGCTAATTGAAGCATACAATCTAGTGACACAAGATTTCTACAAGCAGGAAAAGTCTATACTCTACATGTTAGACAAAGAGAATTTTATTCAAGATTTCAACCTTCAGGAACCTATGAGTGTGGATATTGACCTAGTAGAAGAGGAGGCCCTGTTTAATAGACATAAAAGTTACTACAATGGAAGGGTTATGAGGAAGCATATTCCTAGAGAAAAGAAAGAGATAGGGTTGTTGCCGAGGAAGGTTGCAAATTCATTTTATATTGACCTTTTCTTTCCCTAATTCCAAAATACCATCTACGCTCTACAAAAAGTTATTGGACTAGATGGAGGTTTGAAAGTGACTCCTGGCATTTATGTCATGGATATAGATGTTCAGGACCTGTACACCAATAAGAAGTTTGATTATGTGGGGTGTTGGTTGGTTTCTTGGTTTTTGAAGTTGTGCCTTCAAAATTTCAATTTTTGAGGTTTTTCTCTGAGTTTCATGAATTGGTCTTCAAGCTTTTTTAGATCCCACAATTAAAAATTTGTTAAAATCTGATGAACCCTAAGTGCTAGGTCTAATTGTCTTTAAAAATCCAAAAAGGCCCTAAAATTGCTTGCCCGAGTCTATTTGGTTGTTACCTTTTTCAAAACACTTAACGACCTTTTAAAGCATGTGCGCTTTTTATATTCTTCGGTTAGTTGCTTAGTCTTGCAAAGATTTTGGAATATTCCATTTAGCTTAGTGATTACCAGAAACCCTTTGTCATGCAATCTCCTTAAAATGGAAGAATATCCCTTTTCTTCTAATGACTCAGTGGTTGTCTTCAGTCACCAAGTCTCCAGATGTTTATTATGAGATCTAGTGACTACTCTGATAAATATTTGTGAAATAACTATAGTCGCCCTATCTCCAAATCAAAAAATCTTGAGTCAGGCAATCTTTGAGAGAAATAAAGAATTGATATAATATTCAGTGATTTTTAGGTTCCTCTTTGGTCACTAGGTCTCTAAATACAAGTGGCGGTCTATCTTTTTTGGGTCACCAGATCTCCAGGTTCTCAAGTGGATAGTTCTTTTATTTAGTGACCTGATGATTTCAATGGTTGCGTGTTCTCCTAATTCTGGCGGTTATGTTTCAAGTAGTCACTGATTCAGCAACACGATTATCTCCAAGTCTCACAATACAATAGTTAAGTCATGAAAGGTGTAGCAACTCAGTGGGAACCGTAGGATCAAGTATTGATCAATGGTTGGTATTTAGTCTCGTTACTTGACTGGGGTTAAGAAAATTTTCTAGTGACATGGAGAATGAAGGTTTTTGTGCAGTCTCCAGTTTTAACCCAAGTTAAAAGAAATGTCTAGCGACTGGGAGATGTCTTCAGTCACGTGGTCACCAGATGATGGTGAGTTAAGAGAAAGGTCAGTAGATAGAAATTTCCAATCATTGATTTAATTTTGATTGAGTGGTGGTCACATAGTCTTAGAATCAAACCATGGATTAGAAAAAGTTCCAGCGAACTTGATATTTTCTTTATCACCCAATCTCTAGATCAAACCCAAGTTAAGTAGGTTGCTCAGTGATTGGGAGACTATCTTCAGTCATGAAATCACCAAATGGTTGAAGGTTAAATGTTGACCGAGGACAAAAAGGTTGAAAAATATGAGCATCCATTTGCCGGATTTTGAGATGTGTCTTTCTCTGATTGGTCGACAAAGTAAGAAAGGAAATAAGCAATTACAAAGACCAGACTATAGTCGCTGGATCTCCAAGAGAAATAAATCAAAGTTTTTCTATCTTCAGTTGCTAAATCTCCAGATGGGTAAGTCGGGAAGTCTCAATAAAAGGTTTGAAAAGTCAACAAGCTTCAGTGACTAGGAGATTCACTGCAGTCGCTAGATCTCCTAATTAAACGAGGTTGCCAGGTCTCAAGATGAAATTAAAAAGAGATAATTCTTGCAGCAACTAAGAGATTGACTATAGTCGCTAGGTCTCAAGAAGGAATAAAATTATTAAATGACTAAAGTTTCCTTTAGCCACCAGATCTTTGAGACTATTAAGGAAGCACCAAATCTTTCAATGATTACAAGAAAGTGTTGTAGTCACTAGGTCGCCAAAAAATTAAATTTTGATTACCTGTCATTTTCTAAGCTTATGACTAGTGAATTGAGTTCTAAGCATGCCAAGTAATGGCGGAAGTGACATGATTTCCAGCTTTTCAATTTCTAATGAGTCACTGCATTCAATTATTCTAAATAAATACAGTTGGTTATCACTCATTTTGAAATACAAAGCATTCTGAAGAGCTAAGGTGATAAAATTCTTATGATTTTCAGAGCATTCACAAAGTTCAGTACGTTCAAAGTTTTTAGTAGAATTTGAATTTTTAGAAAAGATGAGCCAATTAACAGTTAGTGAAGCCTCTACCAGCAAGGGTACCAAGGAGAAAGCCAAGGAGAGCTTTTTGGATGAATTCCTCACCTTATTGCCCAGGTTGTCATAGAACAAAAAGGTTAGTGACAAGTGTTTTGTTGACAAGCTTGCATACTATAGAGATGCTAAAACTCCCGGTGTCACCGGCATGTGTTTATTCAAGTATTTTTATAAAAATTCTAATAGTCCAGTCCCCATCTCAAACCCTTAGACTTCAGGGTTGGCAAAATTAATTGTTCCAGAAGTTTTCCTGGACATAGATGTGTTAATTGTTTTATCCCATAGATATGATCCCCTGTCCAGAATAATTAGGAAGGGTGATGGTTCTCCTTTGGTCATACTTGACCGAAATTCCTTCATGAGAGCCTTTGGTATCCAAATTCCTATGGCTACAAAAATTAATCTGTAGGCCCAAGCCAATAGATACATTAAGGAGTTTTCTATGGTATCCAAAGAAATTCATAACCATGTTCCCCATGAGAATAGAAATTACATTTCACCAATAGCTGGGTCAACCCCATTTTTCTACAAAGATCTCCATTTTTATATAAAGTATATTGCATATAGATTATGCAAAGTTCTAGGGGTTGATGGTGGGAGAGGATTACTTTGGATATCCTGATGATGGTACTAGACTCACAGAGTCCTCATGTGACTAGAGGATATGATTACATAGGTTATGTTATCAATAAAATGCATGAGGGTTTACAAGCATTGAAGAATCATACATCTGGTTCTACACCTAGGTTTATGCATTATTCCTTATTAATGCATCTGATCTTATTTTTCAATTATGATATCATGGACCTGGAGGGCCTCGAGCCACAAATGATGTGGAAGGGACAACCAAATACAGTGCAGTTTTGGATAAGGGCTTGGAGTCCTTCTTCCTCAAGGTGTGATTTCTGTGCATTTCAGAATTGGATAGTACAACCTATCCTCCTCAGTTTGGGGCTAAATCTTTCAAGGTTGTCAACTAATGCTATGTAGCTAATAAGGCCCCAACAGTTTGTTGACAAGTGGACCAAGGGTCACAATTGGGGGGATATTTATTATGTGAATGGTTATACAATGATTAGGGTCTATGGGTGCCCTCAACCACCCCACATTCTTCCATTCTTTGTTCCACCTAGGGTTGCATTCTTAGAATTCATTTGGTAGCTTATGCTAACCGATAAGGAGCACCTAGCTCCACATAGAAAATGAACCTTCACCCCAAGGCACTTCAGAGTGCATAATTTTACAGTTGGTAAGAATTCCTGTAGTCAGGTAAATGATTGGTTGGGACAGTTCAAAATGCATGCTACTTCATATAGATATGTTGATATAGAGGGATTCATGGTTGCTGCTAGAAAATATTATACCCCTAGCATTCCATTCAATAGAAGGCATGAAGAATATCCTAAGGAGGATGTCATAAGAAATATAATAGAGGAAGAGGAAGTGGAAAGAAGGGATGATTAGATAAATCAATTATTTGACATGGAGAGACAATTGAAGAGAAAAGGATTAACATTTGGAGGGTTCTTCCCCACATTGACTTATCTCCAAAGACTGGAGCAGATGATGGCCCAATTCAATACATTGATGAAGTCTCTAGAGGACCAAATAGATGAGACTAAGAGAGGGAAATAAGGACATTCTAAATTAGAATGTGATGAAGATAGTGATGGTGGCTTCTTGGTACACATCATCCCTACTTTGGAACAAATAATAGCTGAAAAAAATGAGGCTGGTGAGAATGTAGTTGTTGACTTATTTGAGTTACCTAGTTCTCAGGATACAAATGAGCCTCCACCAAAGAAGAAAAAGTTTCTAGTGGGAGAATCTTCTCAGGTGAGGATGATAGAGAAGAAAAAGGATAGAGTGGGGGCCCTCTTCACTAGAATTGGTGTCCATGACCTCCAATTAAGGAAGAAAATAAGAGAAGAGAAGAAAAAGAAAAAACTTGAGAATGAAGATGTTGAGTTGACCTTGGCCCTGTGCCAAGATGAAAGAATTTTGGAACAAGATGCATTCTTGAAGGATGAAAATTTTATCAAGTCAGATGAATTCAAGAACTTATTGATATGGCATAAGCAACAATAGGTTGCACCATGTTTAGATTACAGAAGAAGGTCAAGTGCCTGATGAGGTAGTTCAAACTTTGAGAGATTATGACCCTGAATCTGAGACTGTCACCCCAGAGGAAGCTAGACAATTGGTCAAAGCTAGCAATATGCTACTAGTACCTAGGTGGAATTTATATTCTGACTTCATCATTGATCAAATTAGGAGGCAGGATGATATAACATTATCTTCAGAGACACAAGTGGGAGAGATCATCAAAGGATTTGGGTATAGCCCAAAGAATTAGGCATTGGCTCTATGGAGCCTGTATCCCAAGGACAAGAAGCCATCAATTTTTAATGTCAAAGAGTAGATGGATGGTGATAAAATTGTGTGTTTAATCTACAATACAGGGTATTTAGAGATATCTCAAGTACTAACTCATTTTGTAAGATTAAATGAGGATAAAACAAAGCAGCTATTAGAGAGATATGGTACCCTATTGGATGATTACAGTGAACTTCTAAAGGATAGGGATGTATGAATAATGAAGGAAAGGGCACTAGAGAAAACTGTAGAAGACTTGACTCAGCAAGTCCTAAATACTCTTGTAGTAACCCCTACACCACCAAAACAACATGCACTATTAGAAAATAAAGATATAAGTGAAGAAGAGGCTGTTGCAAATATTGAGAAGATAGGATTAGAAAAGAATGAGGCTATTCTACAGCCCTATTGAATATTTTGCAGCATAGGATTTATGTGCTTAGGGATAAGGTGGATACTATTTTTATTGCTTATAATAAATTGCCTGAATTGCAGGTGGAAGTAAATAACTATGTTTCAATTTTAAATGTTTATTATGAAACTTGGTCAGTAAGGGCACCACTTTTTGAAAGATTAGTAGCTGTGCAATGAATATATATACCAGAGGTTGTTTTACAAGTGGGTGAGGAAATAAATTGAGTTAAGGCCATTCTGCCATTATTTAAAGGGAAATCAAATCAGATTGAGGCCAAGATATCCATATTTGGCTCAGATTTTAATAGGTTCATTCCCCTGATTAAAGATGGAGATGGTGCAATAAAGAGTCTGGACCAGTGGAGATTAGATATTGATCCCCTTTTGCCTAGGAAATAGGCATTTCTCAATGAGAATAATGAAACAGATATGGAGAGATTTAATGTCACTCTAGATGAAGCCATAAAAGTAGAGATGGAGCTCACCAAATTTATAACAGATGTCAAGATGATAATAGATGCCAGATGGGAAAGACAAAAGGCATAGCTACAACATATTCAGAGTTATAAATGGCTAACAAAGGAAGAAGTAACTACATGGGACAAGCTCACAAGGCTCAAGAAGATAAAATCTACTGCAGTTGACTTCAAAATCTTGGATGATGAATGAAGAGGACACCTGGAGTACTTGACACCTGACCTCAGAGCACAGGGATGATAAGTTGTCAATTAAGAATGGTGTAAGTTAGCTAGAATGATGGTCACCATATCTCACAACAACTCAATGAAGCTATCATGAATACTGACAAACAAAGGTGTCAATGATCAACAAGCTAGGAGCAGAATAGTCCAAGATATTTTTGTCTTTCCACCACCTGAGGGCATTTCTTGTAATTTGTCTTATATGCTTTTTAGGTTTAGGGCTCCAACCATTTGAAGCTTGTTGCATTCTCATTGATAAGAGAATTCCAAGATGGTTGAGCTATATATATGAGTTGTAACCTAAATTTGAGGGAGAGAGTTGAAAGATAGTAGAAAACATTAAGTATAATTGCTATAGAACAGACTTCTAAATTTTGTGTTTGAGCTTTTGAGCATGAGTTTTTATATGTAATTTACAGGTCTATTTTAATACAAATACACTTCAATTTCTATCTCCTATTATTGTTGTCTCTTTACTTTTATGTTTTCTCTTGTATGTTTTATTTGTAAGGCATCTAAAATATACCAGTTGTTAAACAACTTGTTTAATTGATTTTGAGTTTCTTTCAAGGAGAGAATTAAAATCCTCATTGTCAATTTTAGAGAGTAAATGTATTTGTAGAGATTTTGATGGTAATAATATTGGATTGATAGAATAGTTTGTAAGGTATGCTATTCAGATTGCAGATAGTTTGTAAGGTATACTGCTGTATTTCTTTTAAGATAACCCTGTGGATTTATATTTAGACTCTTTTGCCCATTGGATTAGGCATTGGTTTAGTGTTTGCTTCTTATAAGTTATCTTTCATAGTCTTTAAAACATTAAATTTCATTTCATTACTAGTACTTTTACTTTTAAGAATTGTCTGTATGTTTTGAAGGAACTGTATCCAAGTGATATAGTTCATATTTGTTGATTCCTTGAAGAGTGAATCAGTAGGTTTCCCCTCCTTAAAAGGAAGAAGGATGAGAATCCTTGTCTCACTGATTTGTGCCATTCTTACAATCATAGTTTATCTAGTTAAGCTCTGTATTTAATTCATTATGGTCATTTGTAGAGTGTTTCGTATATCAGTGGAAAATCAATGGAAAATCAGTGTCCACTTTCATATATACTGTGTAATCAATAATTATTCAAAGGTAAAACTTCCCTGAGCATGTGGAGCTCAAAAATGAAGGGGATCTTATCCAATCCTCAGCAATTAGGCATTTCTTTTGTCCGAATCAATATTAAGAGGCATAGTTTTCAAGTAATTTTTCAAGCACTGTGATTCATACAAGAAAAATCCCTAACATGGGGCACATAATAAATGTAATTCACACTGAGTTGATGAATGCAAAGACTGATTTGAAAGGCTTCAAGTTTAGTCACTACTCCATGCTGATGCACCTGATCCTCTATTGCAATATTGGCTACAACAACCCAAAGTTCATCAATGAGACTGAGAATGAAGGAGGAACTATTCCACTTCAGCTCTGGACCAGGTTATGGGATAGAAGTTACCATTTCTCTAATTCCATTTCTTTTTATAGTGATTTTGTGGATCCAATAATGAACATATTAGGTATTGTGATGGATAGATTTCCTATAATTGTTAGAAAATTGCTTAGACCCTTTGCATTTGAAATTGACAATGAAATTAAGCACAATTGGGGTGATATGTTTATTTTTAAGAATTTTTATATTATGAGAGTGTATGCTTTCCCTCAAACTCCACACATATAGCCAAAATATGTCCCAAAAAGATTGGAAATAATAGAATTCCTATGGAAGCTTATCATGATGGATAGAGAATACTTAGGCCCTAAATGACATAAGGGAACCTTTGTGCCAAGGAGGTTCCAAATAGGGGATTTATCTATAGGTAAAGATGTTGTGGATGAAATCTATGAATTCCTGAGACAATTCAGATTTCCCTCTACTAATGCAAGGATGTAAGACCCTAAAAATTTTGTTAGAGGAGCATTGAGAGAAATGAGGAATCATAATCTAGCTCACAATCAACCTATGCCAGATGAGGATGTTATTAGAAATGTGCTAAGTGAACATATTTGTGATGAGAGAAGCCTTAAATGGAAAAATATTGTAAGGGCACATGAAGAATTGAAAAAGGAAGACCCTACCTTCCCCGAATTCTTTCCTGATGTCCCATACATGTAGAGAATTGACAAGTGTTTAGAGAATTACGAAGATATTATGTCTAAATTTCCAGACATCCCCGAGGAGAAGGAGGAGGACATAATAAACCCTAAGGAAGTTGAGCCTGCTAAGGTTTTTATGGTAGAAACATAACAAGATGATCCATCCACATCTGAGTAAAGGCCATCAAAGAAAAAAAATTTGATGAATGTACCAAAAAAGGGAAGGCAAAAGGAACTACAAATCTTGCAGGGTAATAGTCATTACTTTTCTGACTTAAGACAACAATTTTTGACATCACAGGCAAATGAGGGAGAAAAGGCCCTAGATAAGTTAGAATTGGCTACAGTTAGATTGGATGATAGGGTCATCTAAGCTAAAGAGTTTATAGATGATGATGAATTCATCAAGTCTGATGAGTTTCAAAGTTTTCTCTTTAGAGTTAAGAAAAATGAATTAACACTATCTTTGAAAGTAGGGGAATCATAGGAAAAGACTATTGAAATGATTGAAAAATTACAGGCCTATGGTCCCAATAGTGAAACATTAACTATGGAGGAGGAAAGAGATCTTATGAAGAGAAGTGGCATGTTGTTGATCCTTGGATGGGACTTGGAGTCCTCATTCTTAATTGACCAAATCAATAGGCAAGATAAAGTTGTAGCTTATGAAGCTTTTGGCCCTGATGGACTACAAAGGGGTTTTGGATTCAATATGGACACTAAGACACTAGCAGTATGGTGTGTGGCCCTAGAATCTAATAAGACTAGATTGATTGACATCCAAAATACAACATAGGGTAGCCAATTAATATGGAGGTTGCAGGACACTACAGGATCAAAGATAGAAAATATCCTACATCATACATCCTCCATGAATAAAGTAGTCATTGAGGACTTAGAGAATAGGCTAGCTAGGACATTCAGAGATTATGTGTTAACTAGAAAAAAGTTTGAATAGGAACTGAAGAAGAATTTTCTCTTTGATAAGACTGTGAGGGAGCTAAAAGATAAAATTAATAGTCTAAAAAATAAGTCTAGGATAATTAAAGAGGTCTGTGATGTTGGGGTCCAAACTGAGTATGAGGGGGGCTTAGCTCAAGAACTTGTAACATAAAAGATAATAATGGACGTTGATCAAACTGTTGATATTGGAATTGTTGAAAAGGAGACTTTGAAGAAGGTACTATTGCACAAAGTAAATATTTTAAAAGGGAAGTCTCAAATCATTCATAGTACTTTCATTTCTTTGTAGGGGGGAAGGATATCATTTTTCTAATGACATGTCTATACTAACCCCATTATTTAATACTTGGGGCCCATACTTGCAATTCTTTGATAGGTTAATTTTACTAATGGCATAAAAGTTGGGGTTACCTAAAAAAATAATTGATGTTAAGGAAATGGTGTTATTAGTAAAGGATTTGTATGCATTTTTCACTAGAAAGTTACAAAAAATTTAGGAAAAGATAAAGGTTTTTGCTAAAGTGTCTGAAGGATATATCATTTCTATTGTGGATATAAAAGAACACTTGAAGGACTGGCATGAGTGGGTTGATTCTTTCAACCAAATTTTGGATGCTATCAAGGTGGCTTCTTATTTTGTTGGTGATGCTGACATTTCAACATTTTATGAAGTTATGGATGAATTGTACAAGCAGGAGATTGACATGAATAAGTTTTTTGTTGGATCTAGATCCATAATAGATTCCAAGTGGAAAAAATGCCTTGAAGACTTGGATATAGTTAGAGAAACTTGGCCATTAAAGAAGGACATTGTGGTGTGGGAAAGCATTGGAGAGATTCAAGCCTTGCCACATGGAAGTAGTTGAGATAGTTTTGGTATTAGATGAAGAGCCAATAGAGGGAGGTTAGTTAATTCAAATAGGGTATCTTATCTTTGCAGTTCCCCTGCTGTGGATACACCTTTGGTGCAAACCAAGATTGATTCTTAAGAATCTGGGCTGCCAACTATCCCTCTTGTAACTATTTCCAAACTTGTTTGCTAATATTAGTTTTTCTTTTTTGATAGTGATAAAAGTCTCTAGTACTATGATCATTGATCATTGATGTATAAATTTCAAGGAAGTTAATACAAGGATTCAACATAATTTTGTTGCTCTAAATCTTCTCTCCTTTTGTGATATTTTAATTTTTGTAATTTTTTGTGCTCAAGATTGTAGTTGCAATTTTTTATAATTGAATGTATAATTGATGCAGGAGCATCCTAGGATTCTTGGAAATCCTGTATCAACCAAAAAAAAGTTTGTCTTTGAAGGTAGATTGTTAGTTTTGATCTTGGTTTGATACAGTTCTTGCTCGGTTTGAGAGACTAGTTGCTCGGTTTATATGGTTACCGGGGTGCTCAGTCTCTGAAGAATGCTTAGTAACTGAAGGTGTTGGTTCACTAGTGCTTGGCGATAACAACATTGCTCGATCATGCTTGGCATGGTTAGTCAACTGGTGCTCAATTATTTCCTCTGTTGCTTGGTGCTCTTGCTTACCGACTAGATTGTTTTATTGGATCGGCTTGGCCGACTGGTTCTATTGATTTGGGTCAGGCTCCTCAAGTTATGGATTGACCATTGGATGTGTGGAGACCTAGATTTTGCATGTTGCATTCTTCTATGTAGATCTGATGACCCTTGGGGCCATCTTTGAGAGTTTATTCATTTTGTAAGGCTATGTGAGAGCTGACTGATGTTTTAGCATTTAATATTTGTTTGTAAGGGTTTATTGTTTCATCAACCGACTTGTGGCTAGGAATCAATATTTATAGGTTACTTGAGTAGTTGTTTAGGAGGATGAGATAGTTGGAAGGAAGGTTAGTAGCCTACCAGTGTTAGTAGCCTACAAGTTTAGTAGCCTACAAGTTTAGATCTTTCCTAGGTGCCTACTAGTGTGTTGCCTATTACTGACCTAGGCTAGTTGAATACTGATGTTGTGGGAAAGATTTGGATCATGTGAGATCTTGTAGACTATTATTTGGTTTGTATTTGGCCATAACCAGGAAGGCTTTATAGCCTGACACATTGCATGTAATCGGTGACTTGATGAATAAAGACTTCTACTTTGTTTTAGATCTGTTATTATTATTGTGTATTTCTACTACATATTGGTTTGGCTTCAAGGTTGGTCAGTCCTTAATTGGATCCACCATCCTTGACTACATCAGGTGGTATCAGAGTGAAGTTTGTTCCTATTGGAGCCGAGTGGATCCTGTGTATTTGTGTCTAGATCTTGATTTGAAGATGCCTCCAAGGAGAAACTGTGAGATCTCTGAAGAAGAGGAAGCTACTAGAGAATTTGATATTGATGATTTTAGGGCTTTGTAGAAACAAGTGCAAGATCTACAAGAAGAGTTGAGAATAAAGAAGCCTACCTTGAAAGGGGATAGTAATGATGAATCTGAGGAAGATCATTTTGAAGAAGCTAAAGAAGAAGCTAGAGACTTTGAGGAGAATCAAATTCTGAAAGCTATATCTAAGATTGGGAAGAGACCTAAGATTGAAGTTTCTACATTTGCTAGAAGCCTTAGGCCAGAAGAATTGATTAATTGGATCAATGAGATTGATGAATACTTTGAGTATGAAGAAATAGAAGATCTTGATAGGGTTATATTTGTAAAGACTAAGTTTAAAGGTCATGCAAATATCTGGTGGAGAGAAGTTCATTTGGAAAGAGGTAGAAGAGGAAAAGAAAAGATCACTAAGTGGAACTAAATGGTTGACAAGTTGAAGAAGAAATTCATTCAGGTGGATTATGAATTGGACATGTTTAAGAAGATGTAAGCTTTGAAGTAGACTAACAAATTGGTACAGGAGTATACCGAGGAGTTTTATAGAATCCTGATTAGGACTGGTCATTCTAAAGCTGATAAAGAGAAGGTTGCTAGGTATGTCTATAGTTTGAGACCTAGTATTCAAGAAGAGTTACTTACTGTGAGGATGACAACAATTGGTGATGCTTATTAGATGGAATTGAGGATTGAAAATAAGTTGAATAAGAGATATTCAGGAAAAGATAACAATAGGATCCGAGGTGGTAAAACTGGTTAGACAATTTTTGAGAGTAGTGTGCTAGAGAATCCTAAGTCTGACGTGGGA
Source organism: Chamaecyparis obtusa (assembly GCA_027943335.1). NCBI lineage: Eukaryota > Viridiplantae > Streptophyta > Pinopsida > Cupressales > Cupressaceae > Chamaecyparis > Chamaecyparis obtusa. Next base: position 1,632,411 of record BSBK01001669.1, read on the forward strand.
TCTAGTAGTGGTCAAGTTACTAAGAATGCTGGATAGAGAGGAAGGTGGAAGAATGAGTTCACTGGTACTTGTTATAACTATGGTGAAGCTGGTCATAGAAGTTGGCAATGTCCTAAGAAAAGAGTTGCACTGACTCCTAAAGAAGATATTGTGAATGTTGCAGAAAAAAGTGAGACACTTATCACTAGGAGATTAGATGCATGTGTCCATGAACTAGTGCAAAGGAGAAATCTATTCAAAACTAGATTTAAGTGCAAGGATAAGGTATGTAATGTCATAGTTGATGGTGGCAGTTCTGAGAATTTTGTTTCAGATGAAATGGTTAGTAAATTGAATTTGGAAAGAAGGAAACATCCTAATCCTTATCAGATTAGTTGGATACAAGATGTTTCTAAGGTTAGAGTTGAAGAACAATGCTTGATTAAGTTTCATATTGTATCTTACATGATGAGATATTGTGTGATGTATTGCCTATGGATGCTTATCATCTATTTCTCAGCAGACCCTGGCAGTTTGACATAAATGTTTTGTTTGATGGTCATGCTAACAGTTATGTGGTTAGGCAAGAAGGAGCTAGACATAAGCTGATACCTTTACAAGAGACATGAGTTAAGGGATGTGGGGTTATCAGGTGTTGTCCTTATGAAAAACCTCAAGAGCCCAAGGTTGATGAACCTATTCATGTTAAGTCTATTTTGAAGGAGAAGGAGAATGACATCTCTGAAGAGTTTGTTGAGATTAAGAAAAAAATGGTCTTGCTGGTGGAGATGGTACAACAGATGGTGACATTTGTGACATAGAGAGATGTAGATGATATTGAGTTGGTTGAGGAGTCTGGAAGGGATGAACCTTACTGAGGCACTAATGTGATCGGTAGTGGTTAGAGTTGGTTGCTATTAGTTTTTGATCGAAGGGATAAGCATAGTGGAAAGTAGAAGAACTTTTTGCATGAGACAGTGAATAAAGTGAAGACTACTTGGGATGAAGGACAAGAGGAGATATGGGTGAAGAACATATTTGGCATACCTATTCTGATTCCCCTAAGGCATTCTTCATTTCCTTATGAGAAAATATTTCTTACTTGGGGTGTCTGATGTAGGAGCATCCTAGGATTCTTGGTAATCCTGTATCAACCAAAAATATGTTTGTCTTTGAAGGTAGATTGTTAGTTTTGATCTTGGTTTGATGGAGTTCTTTCTTGGTTTATATGGTTACTAGGGTGCTCGGTCTCTAAAGAATGCTTGGTAACTGAAGGCATCGGTTCACTGGCACTTGACGATAACAGTGTTTCTCAGTCATGCTTGGCATGGTTGGTCGACTGGTGCTCGGTTATTTGGGTCTTGCTCCTCGAGTTATGGATTGACTGTTGGATGTGTGGCGACCTAAATCTAGCATGTTGCATTCTTCTATGCATATATGATGACCGTTGGGGCCATCTTTGAGAGTTTATTTATTTTGTAAGGCTATGTGAGAGCCGACTAATGTTTTAGCATTTAATATTTGTTTTTAAGGGTTTATTGTTTCATCAGCCAACTTGTGGCTGAGAATCAGTATTTATAGGTTGCTTGAGTAGTTGTGTAGGAGTAGGAGATAGTTGGAAGGAAGGTTAGTAGCCTGCAAGCTTAGGAATAGGAAGATTTCTTGGAAGTTTGAGTACAAGTTTAGATCTTTCCTGGGTGCCTACCAGTGTGTTGTCTATTGTAGACCTAGGCTAGCTGAATACTGATGTTGTGGGAAAGATTTGGATCCTACGAGATCTTGTAGACTGTTATTTTCTTTGTATTTGGCTGTAATCAGGAAGGCCTTACAGCCTGACACATTGCATGTAATCAGTGACTTGATGAATAAAGACTTCTACTTTGTTTCAGATCTATTATTATTATTGTGTATTTCTGCTACATATTGGTTTGGTTGCAAGGTCGGGTAGTCCTTAATTGGATCCACCATCCTTGACTACACCAATAATGTCATATTATTATATTAATAATAATTATTATACTTTGAGTTTTCTTTTGATTCAAGGAATTAATTAAATGCTTAGTACAATTTGATAGAATTAGAAATTTATAAACTATTAGGAAATTGGGGAGTTTTGCGAGGGTTTCTTGGCCATTAGTGTTGGCAGTTATGAAGTTGCAATGAAGTATTTGGTAGATAGGCATAACTTTGGAAAGGTTAACAAGTTACAAGATTAAATAGTTTAGAGGTTATGAAAGGCTTTGTGCGGGACTTCACAAGGTTATATGAGAGAAGATATGTTATGAAGATCGTCACCGTAACTTTAGAAGGGTTCCAAAGGCCCCTAATTTTCATGTAGCAAAGTTGAGATAGGGTTAGATGAATTGTTTGTGTAACTTTAGAACCATGCCAACTTAAGTTTTGAATCTTGATTCTTGAAATACCATGGCTGCATGAGGCATTTATAAATTACAGTTTCACTTTAGAGTGAGGAAAAAGGACATTATATGATTATACTTCAAATTTCAATACAATAACATGAGTATTATACATTAATATTATACTTCAAAATTCAAATTAAAAAAATCATGAACAATAGTTACAATACTTATTACTTGTAATATGAGTCAAATTGTTAATATTCAAGTCCAATAGGCAACAAGTACAATATACAGTGTATAAATACCTATTAATCGAATACTAAATCACTTCACTAACTTAGTGAGCAGTCTGTCACTTCTATATCCCATATAGAATCCAACTCCTAAAATTGACTAGTAGCAAGAGGTTCCTCTTCATTCCGAGTTGGGTATTCAAAATCAAAAAATTCTTCATCTTCATTCTAAGTCTGGGACCAAGATCCGCTGTTTGTCTCAGAACCAATAGTAGCACCACCAGGTTTTGAAGTGTTCAAAAGCCCTCATCTTTCATGCAAGGAATTCCAAATTGCCAATTCCCTATCATAAGGAAGTCTCTAACATTATACCGAGTTACAAATAACCTCAAGCAAGTTTCCAAATTTTGGTCTAGTTTCTTTTTTTATCTTTGATTTCAAAAAGCCCAATGCATTGAAAACTCTTTCATCTTCCATTGACCCCAATATCATTGTTTGACATAAATCATAAAGTTTAAAATATTCTGATCTTGAATCAGGCAATACTTCACTCTGCTCTATCCTTTTCTAAAGCCTGGTTATTGCACCAGGTTCAAATGGATTGTCCAAGTTTTTCAACTATAATTTCATACTTGATGCAAATTGTCTACATTGTTTTTTAAGATTAGCTGAATCTAAAATTCCTTTAATTGGTTTTCCATTACAATCTGCATGTTTTGAAAACTCTCTAATCAATTCATCAATTTTTTTATGAAAGATATGCGCATCACTTTGTTTATCTCCAACGTTTTTCCAAAAATGAGGAAACACACAACCCATGGCTTCAAGAATTTCTTCTCAAGGGAATCTTTCATGAATCTTAGTTGAAAGTTGGTAGGAAATTGACTTCAAAATATCACTAATAGATTTAACAATCATGTCAAAATTGACATTTTTAAGTGGAAGTAGTTTGCCTTGCTTGCCTGTCTTAGATTAGTGCATTGGTATTTCATATCCTTTCAAAAATACACATAAATCATTTTTTGAATTAAATTGTAAAAAAATCTCAGCATGATTCATATCAGAGTATAGAGCATCCAGGGCAATGCATGTCATTTTATGCAAACTATTATACTCTGGATATACATAGTTCTTTCTTGAGATTTATTAACAATTTTGTTCATTAAATCCAGCATGGGGAGAAGATTGGCTAAAGTTAACAGAGTCTCTATATCACTTAACTTATGTAAAAAATTAGGAGCTTTGTCTACTATGAGGCATTGCTCATATATTAATCTGATCAAGGTTTGATATTCTGTTACAACTATTTCTACTGGTCCATGCAAAGAGATCCATCTGGTTTCAACATCCTTGAGAATCTTATTTCCTGTTGTTACTAACTCTGAGAAAATCTTAAATTCTTTAGAACATTTAGGACTTATGCAAAAGTAAGTATAGATCGTGAACTAGATCTTCAACTTTTGACACTGTAGGAAAATCGCTTACAATATTATATGCTAAATTCATTTGATGGTCCATGCAATGTATGCCAAGAATGTAAGGTGCAATACTAGTTTGTAATCTTGCACAAAGACCATTCCTTTGGCCTTGCTTTACTACAGCTCCATCAGGTCCAACACGCACTAACTTATGCCAATTGTCAAATTATCCATACTAGCAACTTCATTCAAAGCATTCTTCACTTCAAAATATAAGTTTTCTATTGTTGAATTGCCCCTCATTTTATGAACACAAAGTAGATGAGCTTGGAAAACATGTTATTTTACTGTATACACATGGATACAGACCCAGGAAGTGTTATCTACTATAGTAACTTCATCTATGGATAATGAAATGAATCTCAACTATTTTACTTTCTCTTGTAAATTTTTGTTTTCAACCTTAGAAAGACAATTTGTCATTTCCCATCCAACATTTGTTGACCAATGTGACATAGGATAGTGAGGAACTCTAAAAAAGGATAATAAATTACCATATTATGAGAAGTATCTCATAGGATGACCTCTGGATAGAATATGAAAAACAACACTCATCTGAATGGTCTTTGCCAGGTTTGCTTCATTGGCCACATGTTTAAACCCAACCTTCATTGGATTTTCACTACTAACAATTAATGGCATTCACCTGTTATGCTCTTCATATTCTATGGCATAATTGACATGAAGACATTCTTCCTTTAATTTCCATCTCACTACTAATATTTCTTGTCCATATATGGTTTGTTTTTCATAAACCTTACAAATATGGTTTTATATAGTTGTAATATATAAAATGTGTGTGGAGGAATGTAAGATTTAGTTCTTAATCCAAATTCCCAAAGGAAAGATCTAAATTGATTAACCACAAGGAGGTGATTAATGCATAAAAGAATTAATCTATGGAGAATATGAAGAATGGAGACAACTTTATATTCCGTTATAGAAAATATGTATTGAAATCTTATTTGAATTGAAGACATATACTAACCTCAAAATATGATAGATCTAGAAATTCCTATTTTCTGGTGTCTGTGTTCAGTTTCGGGGATTTCTGCAATCAGATCTGGCCTGGAAATGTAGAAACAGAGAAAACCTAGAAATCTTTTACCTTTTTGAGCAAGGTCAACCTTGACCCAAAACAGGGGTAAGATCTTACCCGGGGGCACAATCTTACCCCTAAAAGTTGACCTTGACCTGCACTGTTCTGACGAAAATTCTATTCATGGATGCCGGAAGTTTGTTGAAAAGAGTACTCAGATCTAAACTGCAATTCACTATCTCACACCTGTACTTATAAGAAAAATGGTTTTGTTTGTTGGATGAGGGGTTTGCCTTGGTCAAACCTTGGTTTTGGAATTAACCTTTAAAATGTAATTGAAATTATAGCAATAAATAAAGTAAATGGAACAATTCACCTTGCTTATATTGAGGTCCTTGTGGAGGATTCAAATCCTTGAATCCACAAGTATGGATGCACTAAATGAATGTACAATTATATGAAGGATGTCTCAAATCAATTTCATTAGATCTTCAACACCAATCTTGAATGGATCTTGGAATAGGAAGAAGCATGAGTGGAAATGGAGAAATCTTCAACAAGATGGCTCCAAAGAGATTGAATCCTTCAATGGCTATCAATGGATCTCCTTGATGAATTGGATCTTGAATGCTTGAATGCTTGAGGATGAATGAATGCTTGAATTCTTTCCTTCTCCTTCTTGCTTTCTTTTTTGATTGCTTTATTTCACTTGCTTGAATTAAATGGATGGTGGATGGATTGAAATGAGAGGAGGAAGGCTTCCTTTTATACTAGTCTAGGGGACAAAATTCTAGAGAGACCGAAATAGGAGAATTAAATTCCCATTTAAACCTTAACCCCTAGAAATGGACCTATATTAGAGTTTACCATTCTGAAATTTGAAACAGCTGACTCAGAACTGGGAAAACAAAATTTCTGAAGCTTGACATCCTGAAACCTCTAGAATTTGAAATTTGGACCTAGGGTCAGGGTCGAGGTTGACCTTGACCCAGAAGTCAAAAATCTCAAATCCTTAGGATAAGGTGCCAGAAAAAGTCTAGAAACAGGTGGAGAGAGAAGAAGAATAGAGAGAAAAAGCTAGGTACAGTCAAAGACCCATTCAAGGTGCTTAACATGACCCCAGACCACTTCCTCAGAGGGAAAAACCAATCCTAAATGGAAGTGCTTCCATTTTATGATGATACATTTAGCCCCCACTTTAGAAAGAGTATGGAATCAATGCAAAATCTTGGTAAAGTAGATCACAATGAAAAAGATAATCTTATTGAAATCAAAGGGACAAAGAAATCCTCAAGCCCCCAGAGACTCAAGTCTTTGTCAAATCCAAGATTACAATAAGAGGGACATCTCTAGAAAAGAGAGAGACGAGTGTGTGATTATCTCACCCAATGAGAACTTATGTCCCATTGTGAACCACACAAGGAAACAACACAACTAGAAAGATGGAATTTAACCGCCTAGTGAATGTGGCTACTCACTAGTCAACCAATCAAAGATTCACCCTCAGGAATATTCTATTCCACAAGAGCAAAGCCAAAAATAAAAGAGATCTAGTCTTAAGGACACCTCTGACCTTAAGAGATAAAAAATTTGAAACTATAGGGATCAAGAGATCCTATAAGATAAAAATCCATGCTTTAAGGATTAGTCACTAATCCATAAAGGGATAGAAGTGCCTTGAAAAGTATATATATTGAAAGTGCATGTGTGCAAAATGTTAGCAGAGCATATGCCCCCATGTTATAGTCATTTCTAACACTTTAACAAGATAAATGGATTTAACGAAAATATAAACAACTCCACTGATTACGTTTCCACTATGAGATGCCCCCAAGTGAAGACAAATCAAGGGAAATAGTACATAAACATACAAAGAACACATAAGGGATCTACCTACCGTGGGGTCAGTATGATCATAAGATAATATATATATGATATTATTGCAAATGAATTGACATCATTCCCTAAAGAAAGTAGAACTACAATCATAATAGAGGAAAGAATACATAAGAGTTACGAAGAAGAGTCTTTTCGTACCACAACATGGAGACCAAAAAGATTTAGTGCTACCAAGTCGCAAATCCAAGCAGACTAGACAAGGAAACATTTATGAATAATAGCATAGGTAAAACATAACATGAAACAACATATAGAAGAATAGAGATACATATAAAGGAGATGTACAATAGATTCAATTCATTTATCACCTTGCACCAACAAAGTAACAAGGGTTGTATTAAATAATCTAACAAACATTTAGCAAATACATCATAGGAGAAGCACAATACAACATGAAAACACACAAAAAGGCTACCATGAAGGAAAAGTAAATCAAGTGCATCACCTATTGTCCCCATCTCATTCTATATCATTTCAGGAAGGTGGGAAACTCACAAGAGGGACTATATCCAACACAATAGGAATAATAGCTAATTCCAAACAAGGATCCTCTTGAGAATCATAATGTTTGATACTAGGTGTAACTGTCAATTGAGATGAAAGAATATTTGGCAAATCAATGTCAATGTCAATCATTTCATATTCATCATTAACATCATTAGTATCATCAAGAGTATCTTCTTCATCTAGATTAATTAAAATAGGATCTAAGATACGAATAGAATCATCATAATCATGCATCTTAACATCATTATTAGTATGAACTTATTCTAAGACATCATGCATATATTGATCAAAAGAAGGTAAAGAATTTTGAATAACAAAGGGACATGCCTTAGCTTGAGATCGATGCTTCTTATGACGTTCATTAGCAGATCGGTTACATTTTTTCTTAATTGAAATATGCTGAGAGCTAGGAGGGACAAAAACCAGTTCCTTCACATGTTCTATAGGTGGATTAGGAGGATTCTTAGTAGGCTGAAAAGAAACACTATGAGCTTGATTGATAGAACTAAAATCCATAGATAAATGAGGTATGGAAGGCATAGGCAAAAGACCATGGTTAAGGTCCATCTGAGGCATGCTTAACTCAAGAATCTTGCGATGCTTTTAGGCTTGATATGAGAAATGAAGGGAAAAACAAGTCAAGGGTAGCACAATCCCTAGACCTAGAAGGTTGATATAAACTATAATTTATCATCTTCACTTCATCGTGAATGAATTTAAGACACTTATGAATAGGAGAAGAAACAACATGCATGGAATTCAACCAACGCAAACCAAGCTTAACTTGAAATTGATCAGAAGTAGGAACAACAACAAAGGTAGTGTCCACAATTTTACCACAAAGTTCAACAAGAAAGTTAATAGAACCAAATGATGGATAAAGAAAACCATTACAAGTTTGAATCCACACATAGGATGTATCATAAGAATCATGTTGCAAGTTCTTCATAAAAATATTTTCTTCGGTAATAACATTGACTAAGGATGTAGGATCATCTGAGAAATCTTAGCATAAATTTAAAGGGGACCATCAGGAGCTTTAATAGTCTCAAAATCATCAAAGGTAATCAAGAGTTCCCGAGGTCTTTTAATCTTAGGTTATTTTCAAGGTTTTGGTTGAGATTTCAGTTTAGGCTTAGGTTGAGGTGGAACTTGAGGTTGGGTTTGAGGTTGAGGTTGAGGTGGAGATAAAGATTGAGACAACACAAAATGCTCCACATTATTAATAATGTGATTAAGATCATCCATCTTTGAATCATAAACAATATCCATAGAAGATGGCTGAGCAATGGTATTAGTATCATGTGTAGGCAAAGGATGTTGGAGATTTGCCAGCAAACCAGTATTGACTATATTTTTGTCATTGATGACAACATATGGTAAACAACATGCATGGTATCTTTATGCAGAGAGCTTTGAGCATATGTTGTATGGATATGTTATCAGCATGATATCATAGACACAGAGGTTGATTCTGATTCAAGATAGTAATACAATTGTTTGTATCAGTAGTATTCTTGATAGGTCCCAAGAAGAGTTATGTATGTGATTTGTAGTATGGTTGTGATGGAGCCTTGCGTGTTTATATTTATGCTGTAGCTATTATAGTAAATCTATTTTCATGGATGTAGAGTCAGTTGTTTAGTACAGGTTGAGTTATGATGTTTCCAATTGTCAGTTAGAGTTTCCTGAGTTTATCTAATGGAGCCAACATTGTTTATGTTATTGTAGTAGTTGCGCCTATCATTGTGATATGTGCAATACCCCAAAAATGGGCTATAAGTTCATTAACCTCTTACATCTACAAATCATTTGAAATCGACATCAAAGTCCTAACCTAAGGTACATCTGCGCATTAGTTTATCAAAAACTTAATTGATTATCTTAATTCTGCATTGGGGAATATTCCTAATTTATCATAAGTATCTTTAATTGAATATTATTTGGTGATAAATGTTATTATTTATCCTAAAGTTGATTAATTGAATATGATGAATATTTAATTAATTAATTTAATTCTGCCACTTAATTATTTAATTAAATTTATTCCTAAATTATATTATTTGATTTTGACAATAAATCAAAATCCTATCCAATAATTGATTAAATTTTTATTTAATTAATTAAATCAAGTTGTCAATATTTGATGATATAGTTTTTGAATAAAAGTTTGATTAAATAATTAATTAACCCATAAATCAATTGTTTTAATTCAAAATCAATTAAGTGGAAAATAAATCACTTTATTTATTAAATTAATTCATATTAAATCATGCACAATTAGAAAAGTAGTTAACTTTAAATCAATTTTCAATTTCAATTTGTTAACTTTCTAAACTCAACATCTGATGATAAGTTGAAAAAGAGAACTAAACTCTATTTTGAGATAAAAACTGCTTTTGCATGATTTTATGAGTTTATTTATTCTTAAATTTCTTGTTAACTCAAAAATCAACCTGACTTTATCAAGAGTGATTCATGGCTTTTCTCAATGCATCCTCAAGCCCTATATTTCTATAAAAACAAGGCTCAGCTCTTCATAATTAACCACCCTCGAATTTGCACAATTACTCTAGCGCATTTGTGATTAAAGGATTAAGCACTTGCAATAGATGATTTGTGAGATCTTTCATTGTTGGTCATAGTTTTTCATAGTTTTCATATCATAGCATTCATTCATATCATTCTTAGAATAATCTGCATATCATTTCATTCATTCTAGACTAGTTTCATATCTAGTTTTTCATCTTATTGCATACAAAATCCAAAAAAATAGATTAATCTACATTCATACAGTTTTTCATTCTTTTGCATTAAATCCTTCATTTAGGTGTTGCATTGTCACTAATCTTGATTTCAATCTGAGAACATCATAGTCGTACCTACTAGAAGGCAACAAATTGCTTGGTTAGCTTAGTTTCAATTACTTGCAGATTTTTATTTTGCTTACCTCTAATGTTTTATTGAAGTGTTGTGTCCACAGCTAGGTACAATTTTCACACACACATTTTTGGCACCCACCATGGGGCCTTGAAATGGGTTTCCATTTCTTTTCTATCAATTTCTATCTATTTTCTGATCAATTTTGCAATTTTATTCTCTATCCGTACAATTTTCATATTAGTTTTGTTAGAAACTCATGCCAAGACCCTCTAGGTGTCATACGACATTCAACATTTTTGAGGCTCATACCAACAACTATAGATTATCATTTGGAGACTTCTTTGTCATGCGGGAAGGTACCCACTATCGTATGAGTTTCTAGAAAGTTGTGCTAGAGGTGATCCACTATCGTATGAGGTTTGGATTGTCATATGAGAGGTAACCCATTGTCGTATGAGTTTTGGTACCAGGGTTCAATTGTCATTTCAAATTTTTACGCAGTTTGTCAGATTTGATTTTCAGATTTGGACTAATGGCTAACCATAACAATTGAACTCTGCTATTTTTTATTGATATTTCCTGATTTTGATTGGGAAAATGCAACTAAATTGCTAAAATAGGTAAAATCTTCTAAGCACTTGCAAGAAACTCAGATATTTTGTTACAACTGATAACACTTCAATTTGGACATTAAAAATGAACTCTCTTATGTCAAGCTTATGTGATTTTTCCTGCTTTCATATCATAGACTTCAGTTTTTGGGCTATAAAAATGAACATAGGTTTGCTTTCTGCATATCTGTTACACATAGTAAATAGGCCCTATGAACACTATTTATGGATGATCTTGAGAGAGTGGGATTCTTTCACTTGTTCATGCATGCAAAGCTCTTATTGACAAAGGATCCCCTTGGAGGTAGGGAGGATACTGGGATTATCTTACGTTCTACCATGTTTTTGAGTCTTCAGCTTTTGATCGATACATTCTCTCTCTAGAGAGATTGATAGACCATAAGTGGTTGACATCATAGATCTTGGTGAGATAATTTCAGTCTTAGCATGTCAGATTAATATGTCTACTTTTTTTTGGTGAAGTGAAGAGGTTAGGGGATTATGCTCTACTTTCTTTTTGGATGGTACCAGAAACCCAGATCCTTGAATCTAATCTAGTCCCCCTGTGGTATGTTTTGTGAGTCACCTTTAGAGAGGGTTAACCATAGTGGAAATTCCCTTAATTGGGTCAACCACAAGGATGAAAACTCAAGTGGTAATAGCCATTTTCACCATGGTAGCAACAACCGCTATATAAATGTCCTTGTGGAGGAAATCTTCACAGGTGTGGTCTCTTGTTGGGCTATCAAATCTCCCTAGCAGCTCATGATTGATTAAATTATTAGACTGTGTCAAAACCCCAGTGCACTTGGATTAGAGTTTTCCCTCTTGAGATCACAAAAGTTGCAGAGTCAGACCATTACTACAGACCCTAGCGAGGCCAATTTTTCATTTTATAGGAATATGTGCATTATTGAAAAACTTTTTGGAACATACACAAATAGCATTCCTAGGGATTAGCACATTAAGTCACTTGATTGTTCATACACAGGGTTTCTTTATCCCCTGTTCATTGTTTTCAGACATGCTTGAAATCACTTTCCTGTTGTTCTGCGTGTTTGATTACTTACTTGATTATTGAAAATGAATGATCCTGGAACAAACTTCAAATCTGGATAGAAAACCTTGCAAAACACACTGATTCTGAAAACTAAAAAATTACAAAATTTGACACAAAATTCCTTTCTAGAGTCAAAAGTTGTCCCACAGGATCATAAATTCATACGAGTTTTGAGCATTTGTCATATTAGGACCTCCAGATTGTCATATGGTAGCTGGTATATTGTCATACAAGTTTTGTTAGAAATCACAAGCAAAAAAGTCAAAATCTGCTATCAACTGTTGTGCAAGCATTGAAATTGTCGTACGAGTCTTGTCCATTGTCATGCTAGGGCTTACCCATTGTTGTACGTGCCTGTAGAAAGTCATATGAGAATTTTTGAAAAATTGCCAAAAACTTGCCAAAATTGCCAGAAATCTAGTTTTTACAGCCTATTTCCAGATTCTGTCAAACAAATCATCGTGTTAGGAATAGAGTAGTAACTAGAAAGAATTTGATCATTTTCCCAAAGTGGTCTCTTGAGTCTGATCTAGCCTTCTGATTTATCAATTTGAGTCTTTTTAATCTTGTGTCAAAATGTTGTCAAAATTTATCCTCAATTCAATCTTTGTCTAAAAATGCCTAAGTGTTGTGAGCTTGTGTCCGCCATCTTTTGGGCATCTACCCATACTACTGGGGCATAATATCCCTCATTTATGTCCAATATAATATTCAATCAATCCAATCTTGACAAGGTTGCATCATTCGATCTTCTTGAATCAATTCATTCTTTAGTTGTCTTAATCTTTCTCTCTTGCTTCACCTAGGGTTAATGGTGGAAACTAGAGCTTCATCAGGAAAACAAAGAGAACAACCTGAAATCTCTTTAGAGGCATCTTCTATGATTTCTTAGACCATTCACCAATCCTTCAACACCAGTAAATTTATAGAAGATGCTCTTGGAAATCTTTACTTAATAGGTGGTTACGTCACCCCTCCTACATCAACCCATGTAGGTAATCAAACAACCCCTCCTGTATCAATTCATGGAAGCTATTAGACAAATCCACATCAATCAATCCCTGGTAGTTCTCTCAACAACACTATGTCTCAAGGAGGGACAAACCAAGGGTCCCAAGGACACCACTCTCAACATGGTGCAGATCAAGAACCCACACCTTTTGAAATTGCTCGATATGAAAATGATGATGACTTCAAGAAAATGATGAGGCATTTCTTGAAGGAAGATAGAGAAACATACTTCTTAGAGTTGGCTCATCAAGGGGCTAAACTTCCTCCCAACTTCAACGTTGAAGATATCATTACGCATGAGGAAGAAACTCCAATCACCGCTATGATGAAACAGATGCATGCCATGCAAGTCAAACTTAACAAACTCAAAAAAGAAAAGAAATCTAAGAAGTTCTCCATGGAGGCCCTGTGCCCTTTTCCACTTGATAAAGACTTGTACATGCCGCCATTCCCTAAAAGAGTGGAGATGCCTAAATATGATAAGTATGATGGAAACTTTGATCCTCAAGATCATGTCAGAGAATTTTGTACTCAATCTATAGAGTTCATGCATGAACCAACCTACCTAATGCATCTTTTCCCTCGATCTCTGGGAGGGTCAGCTAATCATTGGTTCTCAAAAATGCCTCCTACCATCAAAACTTTTGAGGAGTTAATCAAATTGTTCTATCAACAATACTCCTACAACATCTAGTATTCGGTCACTATGATCGACATCTGCAATCTGAAATAGAACTTAGGAGAACCATTCCTAACTTTTCTCAAAATATGGAGGAAGAAGTTTTCTCTATATGCTCGACCTATTCTAGAAACTAAGAAGCTGGAGATTTTCATCAACAATCTTGTTCCAGAAATCAACTACCATTTGCAAATGCAAAATCATACATCCTTTGATAAAATAGTAGAAAGTGTAATCAAAATTGAGAAAGTACTTGTACAAAAAGGAGACATATCACTTCAAAAGGACAAGTATGAATCCGGATCTAATTCTAAAGACAAAGGCAAAAAATGGAACAAGAATAAAGGCATTGTCACTGATGGCATTGCTGATACTATTCATGCCCCATCTAAGGCACCCGCTTTCAATCTCACTGTTGGCACCCAAGCTATCAAAGCCTCAGAAGAAAAAACAATAGAATCAAACAAGAAGTCATCTGACTAAAAACCTTGGGCTACAGATCCTAAGCACAAGTTTACTCATCTTGGAGAGTCCTTGGAATCTGTTATGAAAACTCTATTGGCCAACAACATCATCTCCTTTCCTGAGATAAAAGTTTTTGATCCTGAACCTAAAAAAAAATGTGGAGAGAGAATAATTTATATGACTTCCATCACAATAAGGGTCATAAAACCAATAACTGCATATGCTTGAAACATATCATACAAGACAAAATTGATAATGAAGAAATCGTAATTGACAATCATAAAAGAAATAATGATCATACAACATTCACATAACCATTTCTGAAACATTATTAAGGAGATTCATCTTCTTAGCCTAATTTGGGTGCTAAAGTCAATTATGCCTCCTCTGGAAACAATGCTATCATAAATATGGTTGAAGCATGCCTATTTGAGCATTTCAATGTCATCACAATTGTAAGAAAGGATAGAGATAATCAATTAGAAAATGTAGTTACTCGATCACAAGCTCAGGCACATCTACAAGGACAAATCCCACATTCATCGAATGTCCCTAAGATGCCTTTCAATCTCTCATCTGCTTCTAAACAAAAGGCTGCCTCTAAATCAAATCCTAAAGACACGAGGCCAACATCATATAGTATTTTCCAACAACTCCAGCATACAAATGCAAAAATCTCCATGTTTGAGTTGCTTCAGACATCTCCACCTCATAGAGGCATTCTAGACAAAGCTCTGCTCAGATCCAATGTTCTTGAAAACCTTGATTTAGATAGATTCCAGACTATGGTTGGTCATCTAATGTCTCCCCAGTATATCTCCTTTTTAGAAGAAGATGATAACTCCTTGAGTCATCCGGATAACCAGCCCTTGCACATTGAAGTCTTGATCCAAAACTATCGTGTCAAATGCATGTTGATAGATGGAGGTGCTGGTCTCAACATTTGTTCTTACATCTTGATCACACACTTGGGATTATCTAAAACTTTCATTGATCCTAAGAAGAAGATAACTATCAAAGCATAAGATGAGAAAGAAAGATCTTCCAAAGGAACTATTGTCTTACCTATCAGAACAGGGCCTGTTATTAGAGACACCATATGTCAAGTTCTTGATCTACCTTTGGCTGACAACATCCTTCTAGGGAGACCCTGGATACATGAAATAAGAATTATTCCTTCCCCATACCATCAATGTGTGAAATTCCCATATGAAGGAGTAGAGGTGATGATTCCAGCTGACCTATATACAACTTGCAATGCATTGAAAGAAAGTGCTGATAAACTTGTTCCTAATAATAGATAATCTTCCACTAAGAAACTAGACATTGCTTCAACATCCAAGATGGAAGACATTGCAAAAGAGATCAAAATCAAAGATAATGTTATGGGAGAATACACAATGGAACCTATTTTATCTCTCACATATCTCCTGTTGTCCCCAAAATCTTATGGACAACCATCTGACAAAGTGAAACCTATAGCTAAAGAATCCCAGGTCATATTCAATGGAAGCTTTTTTACAGAGCAAGTATCTAAACAAGAGTTTGACAAAGATGAAGCCATGCTTCCATGGTTATACAAGGATGAGACTCAATCCCAATCAGTCCAAAAATGTGACTCTACTTCAAGAAAAATTCCTCAGAAATCATATGGACCAGGGGATAAATTGATCACAAAAATGGGATATACAGGAAAAGGACCTCTAAGAATACAAGGAAAAGGTCTTCTATCACCTCTTGACCATTATGGTGGAACAAACAAGAATACAACATGTCTAGGATATAAGAAGAAGTCATTCTATCTTAGCAAGAACTCCCCACATGTCTTAGAACAGATTGAACCAACAGAGGAAACAACACAACAATCTGATAGTGATGATTCAGACACCATTGATGAGCTCATTCCCTATGAGCATTTTCCTATAGAAATAAAAGACCTCCTTGAAGCTGAAGATGATCCAGTAAAAAGAATCAATGTAGTAGAAACACAAGAACCTACTATAGAACATAAGACAGTTGTACCACAAGAACTAGCTGGTCTTAAATAAGACCACATAGACAAAGAGGAAGGTGGCAGCTATTCTGAGATAGATTCTCACAAGTATGAATTCAAATCAGAATTTGAGGGTAACCCTTCTTGGGGTATCCATCCTGACTTTACACATGTTCGTAGATTTCCTAGAGGTCTAGAATCAGAAGATGAATCCAATGATTATGAATGGGGAGTCATTCTAGAGGAAGATGAGCTTATCATAAAAAAACATATTGATGTTATTCACCAATATGCACCTAAACCCAATGTAACTCTAGAGCTAAATAATGAACTTAACAAGTTTGATCCACCGATGGTTGAAGTGGACTACCACAATGACATTGAGACTATTCATGAATTGAAGGTTTTGAGTTGTAATATCACCTTTGAACTCAAGAGTTAGGTTAGGACCAATGATGATAGATCCATATCCATAAACACTCTTTCCCAATCTTTCACCGCTTTGACTATCCAACATCCTAAACTTCTTGACCAAATCTCCAAAAATCTGAGCCATGGTATCTATACTTTTCCAAATGACTATGCCCTTGATTACTACCTCAATGTAGTTGAGCCTATGATGACTTCCATCAATGAACCGAGTGTTAGCATGAAAGAGTTAGATATCAAGTATCTTAGTCAAAATAATAAGAATAAAAATAAAAAATAAAAGGAGTTCTGAGGGTGAAAACCACTTTGTGGCAGTCTCAGAACTTACAAAAGTAAAAATAAAAGATGTATCCGAAGGTGAAAATCTCTTTGGGGTGCCTAAGGATGAGATATTTGATGTCCTTCTGAGTCATTTACATGATAGATCTCTAGCTCTAATTGAGCCCACTCAATCTATCAACTTGGGAATAATAGAAGAACCATAATTGATCCATGTAGCGCAATCCTTATCAGAAGAAGAAACACAAAAATTTACCACATTCCTAATAGAAAAGAAGATCAACTTTGCATGGAAATATTCAGCTATGCCAGGGTTGGATCCTAATCTTAAAATGCACCATTTATCTATAGCTCTAGGGGTCAAACCTGTTAAGAAAAATTGAGAAAGATGCATCCACATGTTGCACTCTTGGTCAAATCTGAATTAGAGAAACTACTAAAAGCCAGATTCATCCGTGTTATTGATTGTGTTGAATGGATCTCAAATATTGTACCTATATCAAAACCAAACAAGTCTATAAGAGTATGCACATATTTTAGAGATGTAAAAAAAGCATTCCCTAAGGATGATTTTCCACTACCTAACATTGATATGATAGTGGACATGACTACAGGCTTCGAGATTTATTCTTTAATGGATGGTTTTTTTGGATATAATCAAATCAAAATTTCTCAAGAAGATCAAGAGAAAAATGCTTTCACATGTGTGTGGGGTACCTTCTATTGGAGTGTCATGCCATTTGGTTTGAAGAACATAGGTGCTACATATCTGAGAGCTATGACATCTACCTTTTATGACATGATGCATCAAACTATGGAGGATTATGTTGATGATACTTTAGCAAAATCTATGATAAGATCTGAACACCTAAATGACTTGAGAAAAATACTAGATCGAATGGAGAAGTTTAATCTCAGACTGAACCCTAAGAAGTGTACTTTTGGTGTCACTTTTGGAAAGCTCTTAGGCTACATTGTTTCAAAGAAAGGAATTGAAGTAGATCCAACTAAAGTTAAAGCTATTATGGAGATGCAACCTCCCAAGAATATCAGTCAAATACAAACATTACAAGGGAGAGTACAATCTATCAGATGCTTCATATCTAAGCTAGTAGACATATCACAACCTTTTACAAAGACATTACATAAAGGTGTGACTTTTGCATAAAATGAGGAATGTGAAAATAACTTTAATCATATCAAGAAATATCTATCAAATCCTCCTATTTTGATGCCTCCTATATAAGGGAATCCATTGATCTTATATGTCTCCACCATAAATACATCACTTGGAGCATTACTAGCACAACATGATGAGAACAAGAAGGAAAGAGCTATATACTATATTAGTAGAACATTGGTAGCATATGAGAAGAACTATTCCATGATTGAGAAAGGTTGTCTAGCTATGATCTTTGCATCACAGAAATTGAGACATTACATGTTGGCTCATACCACACATTTGGTAGCTAAGATTCATCCACTAAAGTACCTACTAAGCAAATCTACCCTCACAGGTAGACTAGCTAAATGGGTGATGTTATTAAGTGAATTTGAAATTGAATATGTTGAAAGAAAAGCTATCAAGGGCCATGTTATTGCTGATCAACTGGCGGATGCACCTTTGTTTGATGATACACCAATGCAAATGGAATTCCCAGATTCCTCTATCATGAATCTTTCTTCTAGAGCATGGAAGCTATTCTTTGACGGCTCCTATACATAGAATGGATTTGGATCAGGCATATTTTTCATCACTCCTAAAGGATACTCAATCCAAAAAGCATTCAGAATCAAGTTTCCTTGCACAAACAATATTGCTGAATATGAAGCTCTTCTTAATGGCATGAAGATAGCAATTGAGTGGAGAGTAACATAACTACACATTCATGGAAACTCACAACTTGTAATACACCAAGTTAATGATGTGTATCAAACAAAAGATGGAAAGATAATCCCATACAAGAGAATGGTAGATGATCTAAAGAAATATTTCATATCTATCACCTTTGAGAAAATACCTAGAACAGAGAATAAAGTTGTTGATGCTATGGCAATGCTATCTACTTTACTAGAGCAGCCCAAACATGAGCTACGCTACAAGTTCCTAGTGGAAGAACTATCTTATCTTGCATATGATTCCACTGAAACCCACATGATTTGCATTGTTATTGGTCATGTTTCATCCTGATACAAAAACCTGCTCTCCTATCTCCAAGATCAAATCATTCTTGATACCTTCAACCACCATGAGAAATGATACCTTATTTGAAACGCATCCCGGTATGTCATCATTGGTTATGATCTATACAAACGAGGTCTAGATGGTACATTCGTTAGGTTTTTAGAATGTGAAGAGTCTCAATGTGAATTAGAGGAAGTCCACAATGGTATATGTGGATCACATTCTAACGGTTTAACACTAGCTCAAAAACTTATTAGTGTTGGGTACTATTGGCCTAAAATGGAAAAAGAGGCAATCAAGTTTGCTAAGAATTGTCAAAAGTGCCAAGTACATGGCAACCTAATTCATGCTCCAGGGAGAGATCTAATTCCCTTTACTACACAATGGCCTTTTCACCAATGGGCATTTGATCTTATAAGATCCATACATCCTCATTCTTCTAATGGACATACCCATATAATCACAGCTATAGATTATTTCATAAAATGGGTAGAAGTAGTGCCTTTGACTCAAGCAACTAGCAAGAAAATTTCTATGTTCATCCTAAACTACATCATATGTCGATATAGAATTCCACATTTAATAGTCATAGATAATGGAGGCCAATTCAAGAACAAGGACCTAGATTCATTATGCTAAAATTCAAAATTACGCAACATTGGTCATCCATATTCTATCCTCAAGGGAATGGACAAGCCGAGGCATCCAATAAGAATCTATTGAAAATCTTGCATCATACAGTTAATAAAACAGGAAAAGATTGGCATCTCATGATCAATCCAGCTCTCTAGGCCTATAGAAAAAGTATCAGAACACCCAGTAGGGCTACACGAATTTGCTTTAGTTTATGGGTCTGAAGTGGTACTACCTATTGAGGTTGAAATCCCATCACTAAGAATCAGAATGCATGGTCTAGTAACTGATGATGACTATAGAGTGTCTAGGTTGCAAGAACTTGAAGTGCTAGATGAGTACAAACAAGCAGTGTATGATCATCTCAGAGTATATCAGAAAAGAATGTCTAGAGGCTACAACAAGAAAGTCAGACACAGAGAATTTTAGGTTGGCGATCTAGTCTTGAGAGAGAATCCTAAAAATCAATCACATCAAGAACACAAGGGGAATTTTGAACCCAACTGGCTAGGTCCCTTTGTTATCATTGCTACTTTTGGCTCTGGTGCCTATCAACTCTCAATGACTGAAGGAGAATAGCTTCGAGAACCAATCAATGTTCTCCATCTAAATAAATTCTATGCCTAAGGCATTCTTTCTATGGTAAAATGTCCTAAAAAAATTATAAAAATTAGAAAAAGTCCTGAAAAAATGAACATCTTGGTGAAAACCTAGCAACAGGCACCTTGATGTATCGCAAAAAAATAAAAAAATATCAAAAATAAAAAAATATTGAAAAAAATGAAAAATACAAAAAAAAAAATGAGAAAAAGAAAAAGTGCCTTGTGAAAACCTTGAAACAGGTGCCCTGGTAGCAAAAATAGAATCTCTGCCAAGATGGTGAAAACTCAGAAAATAGGCAACACTTGTTTAAATGCTCCATCTATCAACACAATCTTGGTCTCTCCTAGCTTTCAGTCTTGCTTTAGTTTGTACGTACCTCCTAGTTTGTTTTCACATACCTATTTTTGATAAAGTCAGTATGTCCACCATTCAGCTCAAACGTCTGTATCCTATCAATGTTCAAACTTGGGGGAAATCAAAATTATATCCTATAGTCCTCAGTATCTAAGATGTGTCATATCTAGTTAGGGTCCTTTGAAGCTACATCTGAGTCTATCTGTTTGTCTCCTCTCCATAAAGGATTTTGCAATCAAACATCAACGACAAATTGAAAACAATCTATGCTTTACATGCTTTTATCTCATTGTATGCTTACTGATTCACATTGATATTTTTGCATATTGTGTCCTTTCGAGCTCTTCAATGATGTCCTTTATAGGATTTAGAGAGTAATGATTGGGGGCATAATCTTTTCTTTGTCTTCTGCTTGTATGTGAAAATCTAACAACTTTGGAAATTCTAGATTGAAATGGTGTCCATCTCTAAGAGCCTCCATCTCGTATTGGATGGCCATGTGTACCTCAACCTTTGATACCTAGAAAATTCAAGGAAGTTTGATCTAACTTAATCTTTTTGAGTGATTTCTTACTCCTACTATGAAACATGATCTTACCTAAGGATGTGAATGATAAAGGGTGACTATGGGTAATTCACATTGGATTTAGAATGATCTCTTGACTATTTGATGTGTTTGTTATGCAAGGCATATTCAGGTCATCACGACATCTATGTTTTGATGCTTATACAAATTTCTATATCAAAATGGACATGATATTCAGGTCATCCTGGCGTTTATGCCTTGGTGCTTAGATCTAATTTGACATTCTGAAAACAAAATCAATATTCATATGTCCATGGTTGTCTAACTAGTGGGTGTTGTATTGATTCTTGTGCATACAAATCAATATTCATATGTCTATAGTTTCCTAACTAGTGGGCATTGTATTGATTTATTCGGTTACCTAAAAATTTCAATGATGAAAACAAATTGACACATGATCAGTGACTAGGTCCTAGGTCTTAGGTTTGCATTTCAGTCTGCATGTCACTTTGCATGATTGCATGATCTCACAAATCACTGAATACACTTAACATGCTCACACAATTCTTCAAAACTAAACTTAAACCTGACATGAAGAGTTGAATCTAACACAAAGGTTTCCTCACATAACCACAAGCAATCACCATCCTGGGTTAAACATCCTTTTGACATAAGACTAAGTACTTGTCTTCATCAATACCCACAAAACATATCATGTGTATCATTGCATTTACATTACATTTCATGATCATTCCATCTATTGCATTGCATTACATACATGAGCATCATCAAAATCGTACATTTCCATCCATTTTCCATAATCAATTACATTTGCATAACATTCATACATTTGAAAGAAATCATTGCATTGCATAAATCCATACATACATTCTACACTACTCATAGCATTTACATCACATGATATCATCATGAATAAAAAAATGACAAGTACAAATGAAGTCACAACCAAAATCTCAATCTCATATATATCATATAACATGAAATAGTCAAGGGTGCACTACTGGTACAAAGTATGAAAGAATGAGCTCATGTAAGCTATCAAAGGATAGATCAATATCCATGAACAACATGACAAAAATATCAAAATATCAAGACAGATCAGCTGTCGGCCTGATCCTCTACATCTAGTGGAGGTGGTAGTGGTGCATCAGGCACTACCTTGGCTCAGGGTGCCCTAGCTCCCTCTGAAGCTATCATATACTGGGAGTATGTTGATACTCTTTGACCAATAGGAACAACAACATAATAAGCAGAAACATAGTATGCAACTTGAGAATTCTGATGTGTCACCTCTATCTGCAATCTCCTATTCTCCTCTTAGAGCTTTGATTGCTGTCTATTAGCCTCTATGAATCACTCCTCAAAATGAGCACTCCATACTCTTAGGTCCCTCACTTTTAATCTCAAGTGCCTAATAATCTCCTAAGAGGTATGTGCTACACCTAGATCTACATCTGCCGTAGACATATATGTATCTCTAGCTGGTTGGTCAGCAACCTCTACCCTCTATGCCTTATGGCATCTCACCTTAGCACTAAGATCAAAATTTGTATCATCCTATGTAGGATCAGGACTAGCACCTACATACTGCTTAGCACTGAGTACCTCATCTACACTACCAACATTGCCTAAAGTACCACTCTCTCCTCTACTCAATCTCCTCTATAAAATTGCAGGCCTGCCTGCTGTAGAACTAGTAGGATGAGGTGGTCTCATCTGACCAGGTCTCTATGGTGTTACCACTGCTCTCAGCCTTAGAGGTGTAGGATGGGGCATCAGAACCTATGCATCTCACCACCCCTAACCTTAACCCATCAGAGCACCTGTCACATCCATGGCCTCCTCCATCGAAGGTATCAACTCTGTGGGATCTGAAAATCTTTATATAGGATGCTTAGTGAGACAAGAAATGTATCCATCTGTAACTCCAGCATCTATGAAATTTGAACGGTAGTCCCAGTCTCTACCGACATAGCCACTATACTCTTGTGTACAAAGAGCATAAGACAATCAAGGGCCCCATCCTAATCCAATCTCTTTGACTATCTGTGCATAAGAAGCATGATCTTGTGGTGCATCTTGAATGATGCCACACTATCACCACACTCTACTAATGATAAAATGCTAAAGCATTGTGGTAAACTACCCAATCAACACTCGACTATGGAAAAAGTGACTAAACTGCTCTTGAGCAGTAGGCCAGGCTTCTATCTAAAGATATGGACACCAAATCACAAATGTACTATCATCAAGGTAGCATCTCCAATACTCAACATGTCCCATGTGCACCTGTGTGACATATCTTGAATGTATATAAATCACTGGCTCATGTGGTTGGTGCTGACCCTGGTATATTGGTCTATATACTGGGATATGCTCCTAGGCCCAAATCTAAAGTACTAAAGCACCAGAACAAAAGGACTTTCTCTCCCGATACATGATCTCATGCATCTCATAGAATATGTGAGCTAGCATACACTGACCCCAACCCAAATTAGATGGAGTGGCCATCAAATGTGCAACCATTGGGGCCTAGCCCATCAAGAGACCGTTCTGCTGATGATCAAACATAATAATACCTCCTATCATGTCGGCTATAATACACTCTAATCTATGGGTCTGCCCATAGCACTGAACTAGAGTCTCCTAGGAAATAGAACTGGTAAGCTATGTATCATCTCCAAACAATCATTTGAAAGCATGTAATCCAGAGTTCCTCGAACTCACATAATTAGGGCATGGACTGTGGAATGGAATGTGGAGTATCTGATAAACATCCTCTAGTGTAATTGTGACCTCTCTTGTAGGGAGGTGGAAGGTTTGAGTCTCTGAGTGAAACCTCTCAATCAATGTAGTCAGAAGTCTGTGGTTCACCCTAATCTCAGGCAACCGAATAAGATACTCAAAGCCACATGTAGCAAGATGTACCCTCATCAGGTCAGGCAGTGAAACACATAACCTCTGCATCACCGGGTGTGATGTACACACATGGACATTAGGATAGATGACCTACACAACACATAAATAGGAATCCTATTAGTAACTTGGTTGAAAAATAGGCTAAAAGTATAGAAATTGAAAAGTTGACTATCTCAGAAGGTGCATCAAATGCTCAGGAAATAGCCTAAGAAATCAGACAATTTAAATTTTTGACCTAAAAAGGTATTTTTAGCTTGTTGTTTTCCATACAACAATACAGTCTGGCATGAAAACTCGTACAAGTTTTAGTAGCTTCTCAGATGAAAAACCATGGTTATAAGACATTGTATGTCTTCCCATAGGACATATGAGGGACCCGACAAAATGTCATATGACTCTTGGGTCCCTCTCATACGAGTTTCTAGGGGTTTTGGGATGACAATCTAAATGAACGTGAAAATTCATACGAGTCCCCGTGGACAGTCGTACGAGTTTCCATGTATGTGAAAATTCAAAAATTCAAACATAGGAAAAAAGTCCTAAAAATGCTAAAAACATGCAAAAATGGAATTTACAAAGAGGCACAAAGGTCCACTTACCAGATGCCCATACTGCAGAGGTCTCTGATGTCGTCGGTTGCGTTCAAAAAAATGGGAAGAGACATGTACCTTCATCTTGGCCATTTTCTCACTCAGAGGGCTCCATAAAGGTTTCAAAAGTCAAATGTGAATAATGAATTGAAAATGAATCTTTTGGCCCTTATATAGCTTTTGACCTAATTTTCAAAAGTGCTTCGTTTTCCATGAAAATTGAACCCGACATTCTGAACCCATTTTCAGGATCAAAATCAAAATCTAAGATCATTTACTGACAAAATTGCAATTTAAAATTTGTGGACCCAGGATGGCCGACTGCTTGCATAATCAACCTTCAATCATCAAAGAAATCCAAAATTCAACTTAACTAATTATCTAACATCAAACTATTCAAATTTCAACTTGGTCAACCATGGTTAACTAATGGTCAAATCTAGTCAAACTTGGTCTCCAAGACCTCCAAACCATGCAGAACGCATTCTCAAATGTGTATAACCACTTCTCAAATCAATTATCCTACTTCTAAAACTATATAACACTGGCTTTTCTTGCCAGATTTCAATTTTCATCTCGAAGGGGGCATGGTATTGCACATCATTCAAGTCTGTAAATCTAATTCTGTAAATCAAATCTTTCTTTTAGTGATCAAGACAACAACCACGTCTAGTTGTTGATTCATCTAAAAACCTCGTCGCTTGGGGCACATCGCTTGGGGCATATCAGATTGATCGAGATCCATATCAATCTGGTATCTTAATCAATCTTGTAAAATTGTATCATCTTTTTGTAACCATTGGTTTATTAGCATCATTTCCTTGGTTCTTCATAACTGAAGGATTCAGATGTGATACCACTATGATTCCTCTAGACATTCAGGTCTGGAATCAGGTCACTCACTTCTTTGTAATCATAAGGTTCAGAATCAGGGGTTTTGACACTTTTTCATAATCACCGGTTCATTGTTGCTATAGTTAACATTATCTTTGGTCAATTAGGACCCCAATCACTGAATCAACTTTTTTAAATCTTTCAATCGGTTATTGTCTCAGAATCGGTTCATCTTTCAAATCAGTTTCATACATAAAAAATAGACTAATCTTTGAACTACTGCGCTTTGCACAATAATTCAAAGAGGGGCAAAAAGTAATACCCCAAAAATGGGCTATAAGTTCATTAACCTCTTACATCTACAAATCAATTGAAATCGACATCAAAGTCCTAACCTAAGGCACATCTGTACATTAGTTTATCAAAAACCTAATTTATTATCTTAATTCCGCATCGGGGAATATTCCTAATTTATCATAAGTATCTTTAATTGAATATTATTTGGCGATAAATGTCATTATTTATCCTAAAGTTGATTAATTGAATATGATGAATATTTAATTAATTAATTTAATTTTGCCACTTAATTATTTAATTAAATTTAATTATATTTATTCCTAAATTATATTATTTGATTTTGACAATAAATCAAAACCCTATCCAATAATTGATTAAATTTTTATTTAATTAATTAAATCAAGTTGTCAATATTTGATGATATAGTTTTTGAATAAAAGTTTGATTAAATAATTGATTAACCCATAAATCAATTATTTTAATTCAAAATCAGTTAAGTGGAAAATAAATCACTTTATTTATTAAATTAATTCATATTAAATCATGCACAATCAGAAAAGCAGTTAACTTTAAATCAATTTTCAATTTCAATTTGTTAACTTTCTAAACTCAACATCTGATGATGAGTTTAAAAAGAGAACTAAACTCTATTTTGAGATAAAAATTACTTTTGCATGATTTTATGAGTTTATTTATTCTTAATTTCTTGTTAACTCAAAAATCAACTTGAGTTTATCAAGAGTGATTTATGGCTTTTCTCAATGCATCCTCAAGCCCTATATTTCTATAAAAACAAGGCTCAACTTTTTACAATTAACCACCCTTGAATTTGCACAATTACTCTAGTGAATTTTTGATTGAAGGATTAAGCACTTGCGATAGACGATTTGTGAGATCTTTCATTGTTGGTCATAGTTTTTCATAGTTTTCATATCATAGCATTCATTCATATCATTCTTAGAATAATCTACATATCATTTCATTCATTCTAGACTAGTTTCATATCTAGTTTTTCATCTTATTGCATACAAAATCCAAAAAAATAGATTAATCTGCATTCATATAGTTTTTCATTCGTTTGCATTAAATCCTTCATTTAGGTGTTGCATTGTCATTGATCTTGATTTCCATCTGAGAACATCATACTTGCACCTACTAGAAGGCAATAAATCGCTTGGTTAGCTTAGTTTCAATTGCTTGCAAATTTTGATTTTGCTAACCTCTAATGTTTTACTGAAGTGTTGTGTCTGCAACTAGGTAAAATTTTCACACACACAATATGCGTGTTTGGTTTTGTGTTTGGAGAAGAGTTAAGAATGTTTGGTTAAGAGCACATAATTTATTTTAGCAAGAGAAGAAAGTTTCAGTTAATTTGGTGGAGTTGACAGTGTGAAGTGACGTGTCTACTCATATGGAGTTACACGGTCCTATTTGTGTTGCGTGCTTGATATAGCCATTGGAGATGTTAGTTAAGAGTTATATTGTTTCTCTAATATGATTTCAAGGAAGTTCTAAAAGGATGACTTGATTATATCATTTGGAGAAAGATACTTATAGTCGGTCAGTTGTGATCGCTAAGTATGGGAGATAGTTGAAATAGCAAAGCAGAGAAGAAGGTGCGAAGTATTGAGCCATTAGTAGAAGGTCTATGTGATAAAGAAGAAACTGTATTCTATTCATTGGAATTGGTCAAGATAGTAGGTCTAACTCATAGTTCACCAAAGATCCAAATATAGTGTGTATTTTTTAAGTAGAAGGTTGCAACCTTCACCCTTTGAGCAGTGCGCTCTCAGACATTGTGTCCTCACCCCTAACAGGGTCAATTGTAAAAGACTCCTAACAAGGTCTGAATCTTGACCAAGTCACTGTACTTAATGCATTGTAAAGATCAACTCTCCTAATAGGGTTTTAATATCTTCTAATAGGGATCATTATACTCTAGTGCAGTTTATAGTGGGTGCTAATTCCCATCAGGGTTTTTACCTATTTGGGTTTCCTCGTAACAAAAATTGTGGTGGTGTCAAGTTTTATCTGTTGGGACTATTCCTAACAATTGGTATCAGAGTGAAGTGCCTCAGAGAGAAATTTTAATAGCTTGAGATTGATCAGATGGCATTCTTTAGAAAAGAGAGTCCTAAGTTTGATGGAGAGAACTATCTAGACTGGAAGAACAAAATGATGACACATTTGCAATGAATTGCCTTTGAGATTTTTGAAGTAGCTACTAAAGAAGTTCAGATTCCTTCTTTATTAGATCTTACAAAGGAAGATGCAACTCTTAAGAAAAAGGAGATGTTCACTCAAAATGCTATTGCCAAAGAAGCCCTTATAAGCGCCTTGTCTAACAGTGAGTTTTCAGAGATCAAGAAGGTTGATAAAGCCTACAAGATATGAAAGTATCTAGAAGACATGTTTGAAGGAGATGTCCAAGATAAGAATGCAAAAAGATATGGAAGAAAAAGTACAATACATTGGCGATGCTACCTAAAGAGAACATCAGAGCCTACAATCAAAGGATTAATAAAGCAGTTGTAGGAATCAGAAACAATGGTGGATAAATTTCTGAAGAAGACATAATGGATAAGTTGATGACTACTCTGACACTAGAATATGAGAACAAGATAAACATCCTATATGACACTATGCAAATTTCAAAAGACTTCAAAAGAGAGACCTTAATCAAAAAGATTTCACCATTTGAGATCTCAAGTTTGAAGACAGAGCCTAAAAGTGAGACAACCTTCAAAGCTTCAGTCCATGGTAAGAAATCCTTGAACACTTTAGGTAATTTTGATGATGATGATGAGGAGAAAGAACTAGGTGATTTTGTTTCTATGATTTCTAAGAAAGAAAAGAAAGGAAAAGGGAAATATGAAGGTCAGTTACCATTCAAATGATTTTCAAGTAACAAGATTGGTCACTTTGCATCTAAGTGTCCTACAAGAGTCAAGAAGTTCAAAACTAATTACAAACCTAAGTATACAAGAGAATGTTACTATGCTGGAGATGGAGTATTAGATGAAGATTCAATAGAAGATGAAATTGGATTCATTGCTCTTGAAGATATGGAAAAAATGTTTGATGAAATGGACCTTGAAGATGAAAAGAAAGCACAAGATTTAGCATTGATTTCACAAGTAGATATCAAAACATATTGGATCATTGATAGTGGTTGTTCACATCACATGACAGGAGACAAAGATAGATTTGTACATCTAGATAAGTGCAAAGGTGACATGGTTATATTTGGAGACAATAATCCTAAACCTATCATAGGTAGAGGAGCTATCACCCTGGATGGAAAGAACAACATTGATGATGTTCTCTATGTTGATGGTTTATAACATAACCTACTAAGTGTTGGATAGTTTCTTGAAAAAGGATGTCAGTTGGAATTCAAAGACAATAAATGCATCATAAGAGAGAACAAATTGGATTCAAGAAAGGAGTAGAAGATTGTAACTTATTCATAAGAGAGACACTTGATGGATTATTTTTGGTTGCTATATTTGTTGATGACATTATCTTTGGTGGCAATGACAAGCTTAGTGCTGACTTTTCTAAAGAGATGCAGAGACAATTTGAAGTGAGCATGATTTCAAGTACTTTTTGGGACTGAATGTGCAACAAACAGATAAAGGTATTTTCATTAATTAGACTAAGTATGTGAAAGAGATATTGAAGAAATTCAAGATGGATGATTCCAAGCCAATAAGTACCCCTATGATAATAGGATGCAAGCTTTCAAAAGAAGATGATTCTGTAGCAGTAGACATAACCTTATATAAGTCTATGATTGGTAAACTCATCTATCTTACTCAATCTAGACCAGATATTTCCAATGCAGTTGGTATTATTGGAAGATTTGTAACATAACCTAAACAAAGTCATCTTATGGTAGTAAAGAGGATATTCATATATTTGAAAGGAACTATAGACTATGGTTTATGGTATCCTAATTCAGGGAAAGTAAACCTTCATGTATGTACAGATGCAAATTGGGTAGGATGCATTGATGATAGAAAGAGTACCTCAGGAGGAGCAATATTTATTATAGATAGGCTTGTTACTTGGACAAGCAAGAAGAAGAATTTTATTTCTCAATCAACAGTAGAAGAAGAGTATGTAGCAACATTAAATTTTTTGACAATTGTGTGGATCAAGCAGATGATAAAGGATTTTGGTATTCAGATTGATTATCCTATTCTTATTCATTGTGATAACACTAGCACTATCAATATGTCAAAGAACCATGTGATGCATGTAAAGACAAAACACATTGAGATAAAATATCACTTCCTAAGAGAGAAATTTGCAGAGAAAGAAGTAAAATTGGATTATGTGAATATAAAAAAACAACTAGCAGACATATTCACAAATCCTTTACCAAATGATACTTTTGAGTATCTTAGGGAGAAGCTAGGAGTAATTCCCTTCCCTAAATCTAATTAGAGTTTTCACAAGTGCATCAATCCTTAGTAACTGATGAATGGTTGACTACTCTACTTGAGGAGTAGTACCGATGCTTATTTGTTTTGGCACCCTTTTCCATTGATGTCAAAAGGGGAGTGAGTATATAGTCATGAAAAATAATAAAAAAAGAGAGAAGGGGGAGTATACAGTAAAAAGATAAAATAGTTGATATTTAGAGTATTTCAACAGTAGATGGAGGATTCATCCTTGGGGGAGTTTTGTTGAGGAAATGGAGAATGTTATAAAATAATTGTACATTTGGATTGGTGGTGTTTTCAGTAGTAGATGGAGGATTCATCCTTAGGGGAGTTTTTTTTAGGAAATGGAGAATGTTATTTAATAATTTTATGTTTGGATTGGTGGTGTTTTCAATTCCATATGTTGCCATCAATTCCAAAGGGGGAGATTGTTGGAGATTTTCCAGCAAGCCAGTATTGACTATATGTTTGTCATTGATGAAAATATATGGTAAGCAACATGCATGGTATCTTTATGGAGAGAGATTTGAGCATATTTTGTATGGATATGTTATCAACATGATATCATAGATGCAAAGGTTGATTTAGAGTCAAGATAGTAATACAGTTGTTTGTATCAGTAGTGTTCCTGATAGGTCCTAGGAAGAGTTTTGCATGTGATTGGTAGTATGGTTGTGATGGAGCCTTGCACGTTTATATTTATGTTGTAGACATGATGGTAAAGCTATTTTCATGGACATAGTTATTTGTGTAATAAATGTTGAGTTATGATGTTTCCAGTTGCCAGTTACAGTTTCCTCAGTTTATTTGATGGAGCCGAGATTGTTTATGTTGTTGTACTAGTTGCACCTATCATTGTGATATGCATGTTTGGTTTCATGTTTGGAGAAGAGTTAATAATTTTTGGTTAAGAACGCATAATGTATTTCAACAAGAGAAGAAATTTTCAGTTAATTTGGTGGACCCGACAGTGTGAAGTGACATGTCTACTCATATGGAGTTGTGCGGTCCTATTTGTGTTGCGTTCTTGATATAGCCATTAGAGATGTTAGTTAAGAGTTATATTGTTTCTCTAATATGATTTCAAGGAATTTCTAATAGGCCAACTTGATTATATCATTTAGAGAAAGATACTTATAGCTATCAGTTGTGATCACTAAGTATGGCAGATAGTTAAAATAGTAGAGCAGAGCAGAAGGTGTGAAGTATTGAGCCATCAGTAGAAGGTCTATGTGATAAAGAAGAAAGTGTATGCTATTCATTGGAACTAATTAAGACAATAGGTCTAACTTACAGCTCACCAAAGATCCAGATATAGCGTGTATTTGTTAAGCAGAAGGTTACAACCTTCACCCTTTGAGCAGTGTGATCTCGGATAGTGTATCCTCACCCCTAAAAGGATTAATTGTAAAATAATCCTAATAGGGTCTGACCCTTGACCAAGTAACTATACTTAATGCATTGTAAAGATCAAATCCTAATAGGGTTGTAAGATCTTCTAATAGGGATCATTATACAATAGTGCAGTTTATAGTGGGTGCTAATTCCCACCACGGTTTTTACCTATTTGGGTTTCCCCGTAACCAAAATTATGGTGTTGTGTTAAGTGTTCTCATATTGTGTTTATGATTAATGTTCTTCTATACTTAATTGGATAAAGAATTGAATCTTGTAGATCATTGATTCACCCTCCCCCCCTCTCAATTATCTCTTGGGACTATTCCTAACAAAGGATTCGTAAAGATTTGAAGGTTTTGAATATGAGGAGAGACAAATTTGTTCCTTCTACCATCAAAATTATTGACAAATAAAGCATTAGAATCAATTAAGTCTTGAACCTTATGTTTTAAAGAATAAAACTTCCCAGTATCATGACCATTTTGACGATGGTATTGACAAAAGGCTTTAGGATCAAAGGATTTGGATGCCACCATAGCAAGTAAAAGAGGTCAAATATGATGTAAAGTAATCATATTAGCAATTAACAACCTATTCATAATAGAATGCAATGATTCAGAGAGAGGAGTAAATGTATGATTCAAACG
Organism: Chamaecyparis obtusa; assembly: GCA_027943335.1. Lineage (NCBI taxonomy): Eukaryota > Viridiplantae > Streptophyta > Pinopsida > Cupressales > Cupressaceae > Chamaecyparis > Chamaecyparis obtusa. Next base: position 1,664,774 of record BSBK01001669.1, read on the forward strand.
AAAAGTAGTGGATACAAAAGTAGCATTTTGGGATGCAACAACAACTTGATCAACAACTGTATTCACTTATTTATTTATCTTGACATAGTTGTTGAGTTTTTGAAATTTGTTGGGATTAAGAGTAGCATCACTCTTATCATCCGGAACAAGAGCCATTGAAGTGTTGCTCTCAAATTGACTCGCTTGTAATTGATAATGATGAAGCGCTGCAAAAAGTTGTTGAAAAGAGGTAAATTCAGTAAGAAAAATCTTATCTCTAATATCCTTTTGCAGATTTTAAATAAACATACATTGAATATCCATATCAGGAACAGGATAAGAAATATGAGCATGCAAATTCTTAAATCTACCGATGAATTCTGCCAATTTTTTCTTAATATTTTGTTTACAATGCAACAAATCAGTTAAGGACACTTGTAGATCAATATTATTTTGAAATTGTTGAATAAAACAATGGCATGTTTTGGAAAGAAATCAATATAATAAGGAGGAAAGGAACAATACCATTGTAAGGCCTTGTCACGAAAAGTTCTAGCAAACAACTTGGCTGAAATCCTATGGTCATGAGGATAGTCACTACAAAGGATTTGAAATATTTTAACATGAGTATGTCATGCCCATATTTTTCTGGGCAAGAACTCAACTACCATAGAATAAGTTTTCCCTTTAATCAACTTGCTAATATGTAAATTTTGAGTTCAAGTTAAACCTTACTAATGTTTTCAAACACTTTCTACAATAGCAAAAATTACAAATATCTTTTTTTTTAAAAAGTTGCATTACAAACATGAACGGAAGTTATCACATATATTACACATAAATCATTTTACACTAATACTCAAATGAGATACATCATTAGATTATATTACATAGTCAAATAACCTTAAATACAACAAATAGTTTCTCTGCATATTTTTTTTTCAACAAAACAAACTAGAAAACACCTCATTGCTCTTCTCTTCAAGAGGGCTGCAACATTTAGGATACCTGCAATTAAAAGCCTATCTCTACTCAGCCATAAACCTACATAGTAAAAAAAACAGCAATCCATGGAATACTCTCCTCCCTACCATATGGCATCATGAGACCTCGTAGGTCCTAGCCAACCCCCGAGCAAGAGGAGCCAAGCTAACTAGGGAACACACATGCAGCCCTCAAATATTGCATATACAACATATAACTTCATGAAACAATAACATATATGAGACACTACAAAAACCATTTAACATGAATCCCCCTATGGAAAAAATAGGGACAGCAAGTCATTCTTGCCTTCACACAAGGCTTTGCATCATAAATTTTACTTTCGTGGCCATTTACAAATCAAATCTACTAAGACCCACCCAACAAGAATGAAAATAAGAACTCCCATTAAAATAGCCATAGAAAGGAAACACTACAAGAAAAAACCTTCATTTACACATTTCATGCATGCACAACTTTCATACTATTTTCTTAAAGCATTCATGTAAACAATAACAAGGAGTTGAGGAGTCACCAACCTAAATACCAGGAAATGAAAGTTGTGTGATGAGCTCTCCTTATAACCAGTCCCTTTTTCCCTCCATCCTCTACCTTAGCTCTACTCATCTCCCCAAATTGGAGAGTGGGTGCTCCCCCTCTAAGTTTTTGGGGATCCCTCTAAAAGGCTCTCCTCACATTTCCCAATTCAAGGCATGGGTTCCCATTGGTTTTCCTTCCCCATTCTTAAATGATGTCTCCCAAAATGGTACCCAAGGAGGTGACTAGGGGATGGGGAGAAAGGTACTAGCCAATCAAAGGAAGATTGCTATCCCAAGGCAACCTTCCAAAAGTTGATTTCCGTCCATCTTGAGAAGCCAACTTTTGAAAGGACTATAAGTCATAAATAAGGTGTCCTAAAGTCAAAAAATACCCCTTACCCAAAGGTCTATCAAGGGGACTAGTCATTTTTGTGCTAAACACTACCCAATGTGTCCACATGAGTCTTCAAAACACCCTTCTAAGCTACCCTATAGATTTGACATGGATGATGTTTGCTCACATTATTCCATGTTACACAAAGAAAGCACGGGTTCCATCACAACACTCATTATAAGCACTGCTACAGGTTCAACCACATTTTACAAGGGATCTTATACACATAGATTAACACATCTAATAAAGTGATTACATCTTTACCTTTTCACAATATCCATAACATTGGTCTTTTTCCAACTATATTTTCATAAAATTTACTATTCCCAATTTTCATAAGCCTTCCAACCTAAATGTCATACTTAATTTTCATTTTCATCTTTTGTGTCAAGGATAAAGTAATTCACAAGGTTTACAAATCAAATTCATTTTGCTAGACATACAAAATCATAACTTCTGATAGAAAGTCAAGTTCAGTATTCACAAGGAACTCTAACAAGTACATACTCATAACATAGAATCTTCTTGCATCTTCATGTTCTATCACCATGATAATTTGCCAAAAGTAATATTACTTCAAAACAATATATCTTAAATTAACATATTCCATGAATTTGATTAAAAATGAAATCTATTTTAATTAAGCTGACGAACTATAGTCAAGATATCTAAGAATTCCATATGCAATCTAAGGAGAATTTTGCAAGAAGTAAAATTATTACTTACCAAGATGAGGGAAATGGAGGGGTCCTACATCCTCCCCCCCCTAGGTCTCGACTTACTCCTGGAAGTCGCAAGGTTGTGCTAACACCCTCAAGTAGTATTTCTACCTATTTCCATGTCATTAACTTGATCCATGGTACTAACTTCCTGCATGTTAGCATCTAGAAACAACTATGCATTTTCATAAACAATAATATAACCATGTTTTTTTTTTTTAATGCAAAAATTATTTGCAATCAAAATTTTTTTTTATAAAAACAATGGCATGTTTTGGAAAGGAATCAATATAATAAGGAGGCAAGGAACAATACCATTGTAAGGCCTTGTCACGAAAAGTTCTAGCAAACAACTTGGCCGAAATCCTATGGTCATGAGGATAGTCACTACAAAGGATTTGAAATGTTTTAACATGAGTAATAGGGTCTCCCTTACCATTGTAATTCTCAAGATGAGGCATATCATCTTGCTGAGAAATAGGAGCATGAATGATGTCTTGGGATAAAGGAATTCCCATGTCACATGTACGAATGCTAAATTTGGATTGAGTCAAGGATGCAAGTTGTTGTTGTAAAGAGGACATAGTTTGAGATAAACTAATGATTGTGGAATCATTAGAGGAAATAGGAGGCATAGACACAATAGAAATACTAGGTAAAGTGTATGAAGTGGTAGGAATGGAAGACACAACTAGAGGAACACTTAGAGCCATAGTTGGAAGAGGATTGGAATAAGTAAAAGGAACATTAAGATAAGAAGGTTGTCATGTAGGAAGAGACACAAGAGGAACACTCATAGGAAGAGAGGGAACCATCGTAGTCACCAAAGGAGGAGTATAAGTAGGAATGCTAGGTAAAGGAACTGAAGAAGGTATAGGAGGATTGAATCCTAAATCTTGAGCTTCTTGAGCTAAAGGTTTAACATTTAAATGCACAAGATGAGTAATACCACATAGGAGATTAACACCTTGATCACTATCATGAAAGACTTTCTTAAGAGCCTCTATAGCTTGAATAGAATCTTGATTATGGTTATCTTGAATAAGCCAATTATCCATTTTATCAAGTTCGGTTGAATGTTTTTGGACTTGTTCAGGAGGAACTCTTAAAACATCATCTTCATCATGATATGAGTGAGAAGAGTTTTGCTTCATAGTAGGATTGGAATCATGAATAATCAAATTGTCATCCAGGATCCTAAGGAAAGGAGAGGAAGCCTTGGGATCAAAGGCACCCATAAGTCTATGACTTTGTCTAACCGGAATATTATAAGTAGGACTAGAGGTAGTAAAGCTCATATACCAATGCAATGCAAATGAACTAAACTAGGAAAACACCAAGAAAAAACAAATGAATATTTTTGTACTTTTGTTTTATATGAGATGCAAACACATAAAAGAAATCCAATACATGCAAGTTCTAACATAATAAAAGAAAGAGTTTTCTATTGCGGGTTCACCAAAATGTAATATATAAAATGTGATATATAAAATGTGTGTGGGGGAATGTAAGATTTACTTCTTAATCCAAATTCCCAAAGGAAAGATCCAAATTAATTAACCACAAGGAGGTGATTAATGCATAAAGAATCAATCTATGGAGAATATTAAGAAAGGAGACAACTTTATATTCCGTTATAGAAAGTATGCATTGAAATCTTAATTGAATTGAAGATAAATACTAACCTCAAAATATGATAGATCTGGAAAATGCTATTTTCTAGTGTCTATGTTCAGTTTCAAGGATTTCTGCAATCGGATCTGGCCTGGAAATGTAGAAATAAAGAAAACCCAAAAATCTTTTGTCTTTCTAAGAAAGGTCGACCTTGACCCAAAATAGGGGTAAGATCTTATGCTGGGGCACAATATTACCCCTAAAAGTCGACCTTGACCTGCACTATTCCGACAGAAATTCTGTTCGCAGATCCTGAAAGTTCATGAAAAAGGGTACTCAGATCTGAACTATATTTTTCTGTCCCACACCTCTACTTGCAAGAAAAATGGTTTTGTTTGTTGGATTAGGGGTTTGCCTTGGTCAAAACCTAGTTTTGGAATTAACCTTTGAAATGTAATTGAAATTGTAGCAATAAACAAAGTAAATGGAACAATTCACCTTGCTTATATTGAAGTCCTTGTGGAGGATTCAAATCCTTGAATCCACAAGTATGGATGCACCAAATGAATGTAGAATTGTATGTAGGATGTCTCAAATCAATTTCATTAGATCTTCAACACCACTCTTGAATGAATCTTGGAATAGGAAGAAGCTTGAGTGGAAATGGAGAAATCTTCAACAAGAGGGCTCCAAAGAGATTGAATCCTTCAATGGCTATCAATGGATCTCCTTGAAGAATTGGATCTTGAATGCTTGAATGTTTGAGGATGAATGAATTCTTGAATTCTTTCCTTCTCCTTCTTTCTTTCTTTCTTGATTGCTTGATTTCACTTGCTTGAATTCAATGGATGGTAGATGGATTGAAATGAGAGGAGGAAGGCTTCCTTTTATACTAGTCTAGGGCACAAACTTCTAGAGAGGTTGACATAGGAGAATTAAATTCCCATTTAAACATTAACCCCTATAAATGGACCTAGATTAAATATAATTTAAGAGTTTACCATTGTGAAATCTGAAACAGCTAACCCGAAAGCGGGAAAACAAACTTTCTGAAGCCCGACATCCCAAAACCTCTGGAATTTAAAATTTGGACCCAGGATCAAGGTCAAGGTCGACTCTGACCTAGGTCAAGGTCAAGGTTGACCTTGTCCTAGGTTAGGGTTGATGTTGACCTTGACCCAGAAGGTTGACCTTGACCCCAAGGTCAAGAATCTCAGATTCTCAGGATAAGGTGCCAGAAAAAGGCTAGAAGCAGGTGGAGAGAGAAGCAAAATAGGGGGAAAAAGATAGATCTAGTCAAAGACCCATTCAAGGTGCTTGACATGACCCATACCACTTACTTGGAGGGCTAAAATAGTCCTAAAAGGAAATGCTTCCATTTTTTGACGATATAATAGTGTCAACATTTAGTTGCAACTTCTTCTCTCTTTTATTTTTACATGTACAAATCTTACACCTACATTCTGTTGTTTGTTCATCATTGTTTAGGACTGGTTCAATGAACCATTACTTTTCTATCCAATCAACCTTAAAATTTCTTGTCATTTCCCACTCCCGCCCCATTTTTACTTTCCTTTTGATTTTCTTCCTACCAAAATCATTATTATCTTCATTGCTAGTATTTTCATCCAACTGGTTATGTATATCCCTTATAACATCTTATGTTGTGCCACCATTTTTATCCTCATTTGATGCTTTTTTATTTTTATTTAACTCAATGACAACCCCATCTTGTGGTAGTGTTACTGGTGAGCTCTTGTGAATGGCTTTTGCACTTGCAGTTGCACAAGTTGATGGAGTAGAAACATTGCCAACACAAAAGAAAGCCTTTATGGTAGTATCTTTAAGTTTTGGGCATTTTGATGCCCTCCCAGACCCTTCACTACCTCGAGGAGTCTTACCCTTGTCTAGCTTTCCAATCCCTTCATTGCCCCAAGCACAATGATAAGTTTGAGTCTCAAACTCCCCTAACATCTCAATCCCTTTAGCAACCTGAGGATACTTAGGATAGTCACCCTTGTTCGACATCTTGACCTCTCACTAGTCACTAGGATTCTAGGAATTAAAGTTAATAGCAATACTGTGAAATGTGAACAAATAATTGCTTACCTTAGTCCTGCTTCCTCTGAATTCTGACAATTTGAAATGTTGAATCCTTTGTTTATCATTGCAAGATTATTATTTGTAAATCTGGCCCTCCAAAAAAATTTAATGGGACACAAAAAGAGTAACAAATCTGATTTGAATTGATATCAATCCATGATTCCAATTTCCATTTTTTTAATTCCCAGGCTTTTGGTGAAAATGTGTCGACCTGTTCAATGTTGAATGTAAGAATTAACAAATGGTTGGCAAAATAGGTCATGGTCAATATAAAAATTAATAACAATTGGAGAAATAGGACCAATGTAAAGACCATTTGACTATATTTAGATTTTATATTCAATTCATAATTAATAACCCTTGGCAAATAAGAGACCATTACAAGAACCACGTCAGATTGGTTAAAGGTGAATATAATGGTCAACCTTGTCAAATGGAAAATCTTAATGGCATTTAAATTCAATATTTACCTATTACCATGTTAATATTGGGTGATTTGGGCCACCATGTACCATGTACCATGCATGATTCACCAATTCTAGGAAAAATATTTCCCAGAATTCGCCAAAAGGCAAATATTCACCACTAAAAATTACCCTGTTTCTCTCCAAAGGAGAACAAGTTTCTTGTTGAAAAAAGTTACAATTTTTCTTGGATACCTAGTTGTTTGTTCTATATAGGGTCTGACCAAGCCATGAGGAGGTGTGTTAGGGAAGATGAGACCTATGATATCTTGCATACATGTCATAACCCTATGGAGGGTAATTTGTAGCTAAAAGGACAAAAATGAAGATATTGAATACAAGGTACTATTAGCCTACTATATACATGGATGAAAAAAAGTATAATAGGAAGAGTGATAGATGCCAAAGGATGGATAGACATACTAAACCATACGAGATGCCACTGTACCCTCACATGATTTTTACACCATTTTAAAAATGGGGATTAGACTTTGTTGGACCTATAGATCCTCATTCAAATAGAAAATCTTATATCTTGGTGTGTATTGACTATGTAACTAAGTAGTTGAGGTCAAACCAATGAAACATGCCTAGGACAATAAAGTTGTAGAATTCCTTTATGAGGAAATCTTTACCCGCTATAAAGTTCCAAGGGAGATTCTGACTGATCAAGGTGCATAATTTACTCCAACATTGATCACAACCCTAGTCAATGAGTACAAATATAAGGCATAGTAAATCCAGTCCTTATCATCCACATGAAAATGGGCATGATGAAATTAAAAACAAAGAGATTGAGTCCATATTAATCAAGATAGTGGCAGTCCAAAACAAGGATTGGGAAATTAGATTGCTTGAAGCAATCTGTGCCTATATGACCAAATGTAAAACAACCACTAGTTTTATCCTATTTTAGATGTACAAAAAATGATCTATGATGCCTATTGAATTTGAACACAAAACACTTAAACAAAAACTTGAGATAGATATGGATCTCTCCAAAACATAGAAAGAAAGGATCCTACAACTAAATATCTTGGATGAACTTAGGAAATCAGCATCACAACAAACAAAAATAGTGAAAAATTAGCACATGAGATGGCATGATAAGTACATTAAAGACAAGAAATTGTAGACTGGTGATTGGGCACTTTTGTATGATTCTAGGTACAAAGAAAATATGGGGAAACTAAAAAATCATTGATTAGGACTCTATTAAATCACATAAGTCTTTCAAAATGGAGTGGTGTAGCTCTTAACGATTCATCCTATAAAGTTTAAACTACTGGTGAATGGTCATAGGTTAAGGTTATATCACAAGCCAACTAGAAAAGAGGAGTTCATGTAGTAGTTCAAAGATTCCATAAAGTTGGAAGTTTCTATAGAAAAAGTAGGGGAGCTTAACATTCCACATTCTTTTTAGTTCTCTATAAACATGTAATCATAATAAATACACTCACATCTTGTGAGCATACATTTATCCACAATAACTTTTTCACCTATGTATCATTCCACTTGTCTTCCACCTCATCCACCTTTTCACTTCCATTCATTATTCTTCCATAGTAATCTTTGCATGATGGTTATTTAACACTTATTGCTTGACATCATCAATCACTCAAAAGCACAAAGCTGTGTCAAGTTTCATGCTAACTTATTAGCACAACTAAATTTAAGTATTTCTAACTAAAAATTAATTTTTTTCAAACATATGGTCTAGCTAGATTCATTAGATAAGTGCTTCAACTTTTCCAATTGGAAATATCTATTAAATGCATGTTTTATACTAATTTGGGTCCAATTACGAAAGAAATAAAATTATTTCAAAAAAGTGATGTTTCAATAATTCCTACTTTTTTTATTTTTTAAAAATATAAAAATACTATTTTGTAGAGCTCAGAATCAAGATTATTGTCACATAAGTTTTATAGTATTTTGATTAGATCTAATATATTATAATTTCAAAATACTACAAGTAGGTATTTTAACATTCGAGAAGATGCTACTTCAAATAAATAAAAAAATTAGTAAATCATATGATAAAAATTTAAAATTTATATTTAATACTATAGGAAAGAGTCATCTTCAAGAATGTGTAATTTTTTTCTGAATGATGTAGATTTGAGAGGAGAAATTTGACGGGAGATGAAAATTGTCGATTTCGAATAAGTTTGATTTTGAGTAGTTATATTAGAGAAAATATACATAAAAAACCAATCTTTCTTCATTTTTGCACTAGCTATACATGTCATCTATAACATATTTTGAAATCAGAGGAAAAAAATATTATTTGTATATACTTGTTTGGCGGGAACTAGACCCCATATTTTTACCATTTTTCAGCAACTGAAAAATGGACTTAAAAAATTAAAAAACTGTGTCAATTCTTGTTAAATTTTTTATAAAAAAATTATAGGCATAAACTTTATCCAATTTTACATATTTCATAAATTTACATCATCTTCAAATTCTAAACACAAATGCCACATTTATGTTGTTAAAGTTGAACACTTTGTGTGCTGTTGACGTTTTCCTTTGTAAAAGTGTGACACATGTTTGTACTTTTACTAGTAACTACACATGCATACAATTTATGGGTATTTTTTTTTTTTAAGACTCATTTATTTCTATGTAACTTCATTAATATGATTAAATTGCATATTTACCTTTTAAGTCTTCTACTTTCACCATTACATGTGTGGGCACATGTGATTATTTAGGTTGAGGGGAAGTTACTTGTAATTATGCGTCATACCCACGTCAGCTGAGATTTTTTTTTGCTAGCATGTCATTTCCATGTCACTTCATGAGTTAATTTTTTTTAATTTCAAAATTGATGTGACCACCCACACATCAGAAATATTTTGTTTTATCATCCTTCTATACTTGTCATCATATTTATTGCTACCACCATTTCAACAATTATTATCTTTATTTGAGGTATCCTAGCCCTTTGTACTTAATGAATTGATTGTGTTAAACAAATAGAGAAAAAAGGGTTACATAAAGAAGTTCTTGGTTGTAGAAGAAAAATTGTAGGAAGGTTGCAGGAAGGCTGTTAGGAAAGAATTGGGTTTCCTTTTTCTGAAATTATTTATTTTAGGAGGATTCCAAACCATTGTCTTTAAAAATTCTCAACTTCAGAGCTTATATATTATCATGGGTGGTCCGCCAGTTCTCCATAAACTTATAGTCCATGATATTTTGGTTCAAGCCCCTTTGTATGAGATACAATTTTGTAATTGTAGATGACTGGACTAATTCTTAAAGGTGAATGAGTTTAGTGATGAGATATCCATGGAATTTTCTTGAACTTTTTCCAATGGAGAAGTAAGAGTGAATGGAATAAAGGTTAATTCTATAGAGGAAAAAATTATAGAGTTAACTAGATTACCTCTAGCTAGTGAGGAATACCCTGTAATGTAGGATTCTCATAGTGCAAGGGCTCAATTTATCCATCCCGATGACCTTCCACTTGTTGTAGATAAACAATGAAATAGAAGGGTTTCTTTACATTAGAAATGGATCCAGGTGGCTTTGTATGTCATGAAGTATCTAACATGTGAGGGGATGAAGGCTTTCCTACACTCAGTTCATTTCAAACTCTTAAGTCATATGTGGTATGGAAGAATAATGAATGTTCCTAATGTTATTTAAAACTTGTTGTCAATCAGTGTGAAATATACTCAACAAGGTAGGCCACATTTTGTGACACATCACTATTTGATTAATTTATTAGTAGAGAATTATTTAAGTGATGTTTCTCCCATGACCTAGGATGAGTTTCTTAAATTTAAAATGTTTAAAATTGACAATGTAGGGCCAAGAGGCCAACCATTAACTCACATAATCACTAGACCAGAAGAGGTTGTTAAAATAACTATGGGGGCCTCATCATCTAGGGCATACCCTACTGTAGAGTCTCCTTCAACCATGCAAATTTTATTGAACTTTCATCCATTGGTACTAGTGATTATCCTTTAGAAAACCCTAGCATTAACACATATATGAAAACCTCCATTAGAACTAGGGCTATTGTTAGGAGGGAAAGGGGGAAAGCTAAAGAAGATAAGATTAGGGGAGACACATTAGAAAAAACAAGAAAGTGATTAGACTTCCCTTAATCCAAAGAAATATAAAATTGAGAAGAGAGATGATCTTGTAACTATTGTGCAGGTTGAGACATCAACCAAAAAATCAAGTAAAGATAAACCTCATAGGACTGTAGAGGAAACAACATAGAGGAGAAGGAACTAACTTAGAGGAAAACCCAAAAAGAAAACATAATTGGTTAGTATAGTGCCAGTATGCACATAGAGTTATCAGAATCCTCTCATACCTCCTCTAAAGACGAAGAACCACCTTCTCACAGTCCTCTAAGAGAAAACTCACCACCTCCTAGTAGTTCATTAATGGAAGTTTCATCACCTTCCATACCTATTGAACAAGAAAATTTGTCTGAAAAGAGGGACGAGTCTATAGAGGAAGGGGTGGTAGGAGAGTAAATCCTAAAGAAGAACAAAGTTTATTTATGGAAGAGGATCAACCACAAGGAGATTAGGGTTTTTCGGGCCTTAATGAGCTTATTGCTACTATAGAACAATTAGGGAGAAAGTGCCAAGCACAAGTGGGGAAGGTAAGAAAAAAAAGATATCAGAGCACAAAACTCCTTCTCTCACATGTCATGTTGTAGCTTTAGATTTTTACAAAGACATGTTGTATAAGAAGACTTAATGGAAGTTAAAAAAAGAAAAGATGTAGAAAATCATTGATGGACAAAAGTGAGAAAATTATTTTCTAAAGAATAAGGTTGATACAATAGTAACTATGGTTCCTCAATTGATGGAGGACAAAGAACCACTTGAGGTTTATTACTTGTATAATTGAGAAGAGAAACGTCTTATATTTAAGTTGATAAGGATTGATAAAGATAATAATCCTTCCTTAGAAACACCCCAAAAGTTTTACTAGGTGTACCAATCTCATCCCGCAACCATAAGAAATTTTCTTTATGAATTTTATCTTCACAATTATGTTGTTTCCTAGGATACCAAGTGGAATCCCCTACTCTACATTGGGGACATCCATTTGAGGGCTCTCATGTCTTGGATTAACAATGAAATCAGTTAGGGTGAGCAATATAGAGCATATAGAGAAAGATAACTTAACATCCCATTGATATTGAGGGCTAAGGGCCGAAAGCCTACATACATGTATTACACGATTAGAAGAAGCTTCTATGGAATGATGGCTATAGGAAGAGAATTCTACCTTTAATAGAAGAGGTATTCAAGGAATATGAATGAATGGACAGGGTTGAAGGATAGATAGTGATATGACACTTGCTACAATGATGGAATACTTTACCAAATGATATTAAAAGGGTAGAGCCACACTCTTTTCTAAATTACTATTCATCTGTCAAAACAAAGAACACGTATATAGAGCTAGGAAGGACCAAGAAAAATGATTGGTTTCCTCTTATCTTCTAGCCACTGATATTGTTATTGTTGAAAAGTGAGTAGTGCTTGAAGGTGTATATGTTTTCATTTTTGGCAAAACATACCTCCATGATGATCACCTAAAGTGGAGATAAGTTTTTGGTAATCAGTTAAGTGAAAAATGCATAAGTACAAATTTAGTTTCCATAATACAATTATACTATTTTGGTCAACGAGCATGCAATACTTATCTTTATGGTTTGCAAGCATAAAGATATTTTATATGGGATATAATAAAGCTTTTTTGTGATTTATTAAGTTTTGGCTTCTTCTGGATAGAGTTACATGTTTCTAAAGATGTGTGAGCATAGTATGTAGTGATGCAGGAGCATCCTGGGTGTAAGAGCAATCTTGCATCACCCAAAAATATTTTTGGTTTCTTTTCAATAAGGGGTATCTTGTGCAGAGCTACTATTTATGGAAACTTTCTATTTTTAGTAAGTTGGTCATACAATCTTACAATGTTCTAATTTCACATGTGGAGGTTCATCTTAGTCATATTAGCTTGCCAGTAAAGTTTCATTTCTAGATCAAGCCTAGTTTTGCAGATATTGAAAATTTTTGGTATTGGTAGGAGGGTACAAAAACTTTGAACTTAGTTTTGAAGGCTTTAGAGGCCCTAGATGAGGTTGAAACTTTGGCTGATTGGAGATTGCGCTAGTTAGGCACTGTAGAGCTCCTTGCGCCCTTTCCAAATTAGGGTCATACTAGTCAATCGGGTCAATGGGTGATGACTTATGGTCTCCAAAAGTCCAGCCACCTGAAATGGCAGAAAATAAATTTACTTCAAAATCTTTGTTCGGGTTTCAAAAGTTAATTTGAGCCAAATTTGATGTAATAAATTAAAAAATAAAATAATTCTAAGTTTGGTCGGCCCTGAGGGCTAAATTTCTGGAACCTTCTCAGGCCGTGGAAATTGCCTATATAAAGAAGGCCTGTAGTGTTGTCTAGGGAGTTCTAGGTAGATCTGGATAATTATTCAAGGCTTTGTCCTATAGAATATTGTAAGGGAAATGCCCATGTGGCTTTGCATATTGTAATTCTAAAATTTGTAATTCCACATTTGTGGAGATAATAAGAAGCCCATTTTCTGTTCTTGCAAATTGTTGTTGTTTCTCTATTTTTGTTATGTGTTTACGGTATTAAGGGGAGCACCCTTCATCAAGTGGTATCAGAGTAGGATTTCATGAGTGTTTAAATAGATTTCCAACTATGAGGTAGTTTACACCAGGACCATGGCTTAGGGTTTCAACAAGTAGCGTGAAAATGGCTCCACGAAGGGAACATGGCAGAAGAGCTGATGTTGTGATGCCTGAGGTTAGAGTGCTCCAGAGACAAGTGTGAGCATTGCAAGAAGAGATTCACAAAGGAATGAATCTTAATGTCAGAGATGAAAGTGAGGATGAAGCCAAGGGAGAAGGAAATTCTAGTCAAGAAGGCAAAATTTTGAACCAGGAGGAAGAAAGACTTTTTCGGGCCATTTCCAAGATCAGGAAAAGACCTAAATTTGAGGTTCCAGCATTTTCAGGAAATCTTAATCCAGAGGAGTTGATTGACTAGAACAATGAATTATAAAGATACTTTGAGTATGAAGATGTCAAGGATCCTAATTGGGTCAAGTTTGCAAAGGCCAGACTGAAGGGTCATGCGAAGATCTGGTGGCAAGAGATTCAATTGGAGTGAAATCAAAGAGGAAAGGATTATATCACAAGATGGGATTAGATGGTGGATAAATTGAAGCGACAGTTCATTCTTGTTGATTATGAGCTTTACCTACTGAAGAAAATGCAAAGTTTGAAGCAAGCAGGAAGATCTATTCAGGAGTATACATAGGAGTTCTATCAAATCCTCATCAGAATAGGCCATGCAGAAGCTGATATAGAGAAAGTTTCTTGTTACCTTAATGGGTTGAGGCCAAGCATTCAGGAGGAACTAAATTTGGTTTGAATGAATAGTATTTAAGAGGGATACCAATTTTCCCTAAAAGTAGAGGAAAAATTGAACAAGAAGTTTGAGAGAAGACAAAATGGAAGAGGTCGTGGTGGAAGAAGTGGTAGATGGTCATATGGTGGTTGAAATGAAGATCTAAAAAAGAAGGATGAGTCTAGTAGTAGTCAAAATTAGAGAGGAAACAATTCCAATCATTTTCATGATCGAAATAATAGAGATCAAAGAGGAAGAGGAAGAGGACAAGGATCGGGAAGAGGAGGCTTCTGTGGAACATGTTTTCACTGTGGAGAAGAAGGTCATAGGGCATTTGAATGTCATCAAAGCCAAGGAAGGATAGATAGGAGAAATGAAGGCCAGGCTAGAGTTTCACATGTAGATGAAGATGCAAGATCATCACATTCTGAAGATGCTGAAAGAGGAGAAACATTGATTAATAGAAGAGTCTTGCTGAGTGGTGAGAATGAACCTGAGCAAAGGAGGATCTTGTTTCACACTAGATGCAAGTGTGAGGTTAAGTGTTGTGATGTGATTATTGATAGTGGAAGCACTGAAAATTTGGTGTCGAAAGAGATGGTGACAAAGTTGAATCTCAAGAGACAGAAACACCCACATCCATACTAGATTGTCTGGGTGCAGGATGACCACAAGGTCATGGTCAATGAACAATGCCTATTGAAGTTCAAGATTGGTGGATACCATGATGAGGTATTGTGTGATATCATATCCATGGATAAATGTCATATGTTGTTGGGTAGACCATGCCAGTTTGATAGGTGTGCTATACATGATGGTCATGTGAATACCTATTCCCTAAAAAAGGAAGGAGTGCAACATAAGCTAAAGCCATTGAATGACATAGAAGAAAAGATATGTGGTAGTGCAAGAATAAATTTTGTTGATGGAAGAAAATTCCTAGATGGTATGAGGCATGAGCATGTGTGTTTTGCTTTAATTCCAAAAGCTGGTAAATAGGAAGTAGAAGATGTACCTATAGAAGTTGCAGATCTATTGAATGAGTTTCAGGATATTGTATCTGATAATGTGTTAGAAATAGGGAATATTGAGAGGGGGGGTGAATCAGTATTCTACAAACTTTATCTTTTGCCCAATTATGGATATAAAAGATTATCTTTATACATGCATAACATAAGAAGCTAAAAAACATGCATAACAATAAAGTACTCATAACACATTATTTGTTCTCAAGGAAACCCTAGCCAAGGGAAAACCCCAGTGGGGATGGTACCCACAAAGCTCCACTAACCAAAAGTATCCTATTAAAGATGTTGACCCTGTTAGGAGTCTATTACAAGCATTTAGTGTATCAATCCTGATTAAGGGACTATAGGCCTTGTTAGAAGCCTCAACCCTGTTAGGAGTTGTAGTACAAAATGTGATTACCAAATGAGCCCATTGGCCAAACAAGTAATGTACAATATACACTGATTAAAAAATAGGTTAAGGTACATAACCCTATACTACTTGCATCAATATCACTTCACTGCTCTTTCACTATCGCTATTACATATGCTTCATATACTTCACATCATATCACTTGTCCTTCTTTCTCAATACTACTACAATTACTTGCAATTACAATTACAATTACATTTACATTTATACCAATAGCTTTATCCAAGAGTTAACATCTAGGATTTCATCTCTTTATATTGTTAATTGATTATTTTGATAAACAAAATAATCCCTTAACTCTTTACTAGTTCTGTCTTCATATTCTGTCCTGTCGGCTTCTCACCGTCTTCGATAAAATTGTCATAACTTCTTTCGTACATGCCATACTGACTTGTGCTCTAAGATGGGTGATCAATAGACATCATAGAGTCTATGTTCAAGTGTGCAAGCATTGAAATTACTCTAGTCAATGTCACAAACTGATGAAGGGTGCTCCCCTTAATACCACAAACACATAACAGAAATAGAGAAACAACAACAATATGCAAGAACAGAAAATTGGCTTCTTATTATCTCCACAAATTTGGAATTACAAACTTTCAGAATTACAATATGCAAAGCCACATGGGCATTCCCTTACAATATTCTGTAGGACAAAGCCTCGAACTATTACCCAGATCTACTACCCAGAACTATTCTGAACTGCCTAAGACAATAATACAGCCTTCCTTATATAGGCAATTTTCCACCGCCTGGGAAGGTTCCAGAATTTTTAGCCAATAAGGCTGACCAAACTTAGAATTATTTTATTTTACATTTTATTACATCATAGTCGGCTGAAGATAACCTTTGAAACCCGAACAGAAATTTTGAAGAAAATTATTTTTCGCCATTTCAGGTGGCCCAACTTCCGAAGACCATAAGTCATCACCCGTTGACCCGCTCGGCTATTATAACCCCATTTTGGAAATGCCACAAAGCGCTCTACAGGCTTGACCCATGTAAGTACCCGTCACTCAAATTTTCAACCTCATCCGAGGCCTCTAAAGCCTTCAAAACTGAGTTCAAAGTTTCTGTACCCTGCTGCCAATACCGAAAATCTTCAATATCTTCCAACATACACTTGATCTGGCAATGAAACTTTACTGGCAGACTTATATGACCAAAATGAACCTCCAAGAAAGAAATCAGATCATTCTGAGCACATACGAAAATTACCAAAAATAGTAACTTTCCATAAATAGCAGCTCTGCACAAAATAGCCCTTATTGAAAATAAAAACAAAAATATTTTTTTTTGGGTGATGCAAGATTGCTCTTACACCCAGGATGCTCCTGCATCACAAACAAAAATTGTATCCAGGTTCACTGGTAAAACACTGTCTTACACTTAGACAAATTTGCAATGCGCTTTGTCATACTTGCTCTCTGACCTGTGCAATCTTCATGTGGATCATATGTTGCCATAATGACAACATCTATGTAATAAACTTAGCCAAATTTCCAACATAATGTTCCTGATGGATTACCGCCAGTAAGGAAGATTAGTCATCAGATGTATTTGATTCCAGGAGCTAGTTTTCCAAATAAGGAAGCACACAAAATGACACCAATAGAAAGTGAAGAGATGAATAGACAAGTACACGAGCTATTACAGAATGGGTTGATTCAAGAGAGTTTGAGTCCCTGTGCTGTACCAATAGTATTAGCACCAAAGAAGAATGGAGAATGGAGGATGTGTACAGACTCCAGGGAAATAAACAAGATCATAATCAAGTACAGATTTCCATTGCCACGAATGGATGATATTATGGACTCTTTGAGTGGAGCTGTTTATTTCTCAAAGATAGATCTGAAGAGTGGATATCAATAGATTCAGATCAAAGAAAGAGATGAATGAAAGACTACTTTCAAGACAAAGGAAGGAATGTATGAGTGGTTAGTCATGCCTTTTGGGCTAACCAATGCACTGAGCACTTTCATGCGGCTCATGAACAAGGTTCTGAAAGAGTTTTTGGGTAAGTTTGTCATTGTTTACCTAGATGATATTTTGATCTTTAGTAAGACATTGGAGGAACATATGATGCATATTCGTAGGGTGTTTGATAAATTGAGAGAAGAGAAATTGTTGATAAATTTGAAGAAGTACAGTTTTGTGAAGAAGGAGTTAGTGTATTTGAGATTTGTAGTTTTAGCAAAAGGTCTAAAAATGGACCTAGAGAAAGTACATGCTATCCTTGAATGGCCTACTCCAAGGAGTGCTACTGAGGTAAGATCTTTTCATGGTTTGGCTAGCTTTTACAAAAAGTTTATCAGAAATTTTAGCAGTATTTGTGGACCCTTGACTGAAACAATGAGAGGGGATAGAAAAGAGTTCAAGTGGACTAATGGGGTAGATAAGAGTTTTAAACTGTTGAAACAGAAAGTTACAGAACAACCTATTTTAGCACTTCTAGATTTTAATAAGGTGTTTCAAGTAGACTGTGATGCTAGTGGTACTACAATAGGAGCTGTTATGAGCCAAGACGGTAAACTTGTTGCTTATTTCAATGAAAAGCTAAATGATGCCAAGAGAAAATATTCTATTTATGATCAAGAATTTTATGCTATAGTTTAGGCATTGAAGAAGTGGAGACACTATCTTCTTCCTAAGGAGTTTGTTTTGTATACCGATCATCAAGCTTTGCAATATTTGAATAGTCAAGGAAAATTGAATCAAAAGCATTTGAAATGGTTTAGGTTTTTGCAGAGTTATACATTTGTTTTAAAATACAAAAGTGAAAAGTATAATAGGGTTACAGATGCACTTAGCAGAAGGAAACTATTGCTAACATAAATGTAGATTGAGGTGGTTGGGTTCAAGGAACTCAAGAATTTGTATCCAAAGGATGCTGATTTTGGTGAAGCTTGGAAAGCTCGTAAAGAACCTGTTACTCTAGACAGAACAAAGTGGTTGGATTTCATCATCTAGGATGATATGTTATTTAGAGGGAGTCACTTGTGCATTCCAAGAGGTTCTATGAGGGAGAATCTCATCAATAAAAAGCATAGAAGAGGATTGGATGGACATTTTGGTCGTGATAAAACCCTTGCTCTGGTTAGTGAGAATTATTATTGGGCACAGTTGTATCAAGATGTCATGAAGTTTGTACAGAGTTGAAAAGTATGTCAGATGGTGAAAGGAGTGATGTAGAATACAAGGTTGTATCAGCCATTACCTGTACCAGAGAATCCTTGGGAGGATATCAGTATGGACTTTGTTCTTGGTTTACCGAGGACTTAGTTGGGACATGATTCATTTTTTGTGGTGGTTGAAAGATTTTTGAAGATGGCACATTTCATTCCTTGTAAGAAGACTAATGATGTTGTTCATGTAGCATAATTGTTTTTCAGAGAAGTAGTGAGACTACATGGTTTTCCAAAGACCATAGTTTTAGATCGAGACACTAAGTTTGTTGGATATTTATGGCATACATTGTGGAAGAAGTTGAAGATAGATTTGAAGTTCAATTCATCACATCATCCATAGACTGATGGACAGACAGAGGTGGTGAATAGGAGTTTGGGGAATTTGCTGAGATGTTTGGTTGGGGATAGGCCAATAGGATGGGATTTGATTTTACCATGGGAAGAATTTGCATACAATAATTCTATTGATAGGAGCACTGGTAAATCACCATTCCAGATTGTATATGGTAGTAGTCCCAAAAATGCATCTGAGTTGAAAAAGATAGATAAAGGAGAGATAAGTAGTGCTGAAGTTGAGGATTTTGTAGAATATTTGAAGAACATCCATGAGGAGTTGAGGAAGCACATTACCAAGATGATTGCACAAAATAAGGCTAAGGTAGATGAGAAAAGGAGGCATAAGGAATTTCAGGTTGGAGATGAAGTCATGGTTCATTTTTGGAAGGAGCGATTTCCAGTTGGTACATACAAAAAGCTAAAAATGAAGAATTTTGGGGCATGTAAGATACTGAAGAAGCATGATTTAGGAAATGCCTATGAGGTCAAGTTGCCTACAGAGCTAAATATTTCACCAATATTTAACATTTTATATTTGACAGAGTATCATGAAGGGGGTGTTGAAGATGAGATCACATCAACATAGTGGAGTATTCCAGCAACTAGTTCAGCTATCAAGGAGATTGAGGATATACTAGATAATCATGTTGGTAGAAGCACAAGGAACATGACATATGAAGAATATCTGGTCAAATGGAAAGGACAACCCATTGAAGATTCATCATGGCTGACAAGGGAGGAGGTTAACCATCTTGGTTTTCCTCTTCACACCTGATATGAGATGGGGCACTTCTCCAATTACGCCAGGTGTCTTATGCAAGAGCATCTTAGGTGTAAGAGCAATCTTGCATCACCCAAAACTATTTCTGGTTTCTTTTCAATAAGGGCTATCTTGTCCAGAGCTGCTATGTATGGAAACTTTCTATTTTTAGTAAGTTGGTCATACAATCTTAGAATGTTCTAATTTCACATGTGGAGGTTCATCTTAGTCATATCAGCCTGCTAGTAAAGTTTCATTGCTAGATCAAGTCTAATTTTGTAGATATTGAAAATTTTTGGTATTGGCAGGAGGGTACAAAAACTTTGAACTTAGTTTTGAAGGCATTAGACACCATAGATGAGGTCAAAACTTTAGCTAACTGGAGCTTGCACCAGTCAGGCACTGTAGAGATCCTTGTGCCCTTTCTGAATTGGGGTCATAATAGTCAATCAGGTCAATGGGTGATGATTTATGGTCTTCGGAAGTTGGGCCACCTGAAATGGTAAAAAATAAATTTCTTTCAAAATTTATGTTTCGGTTTCAAAAGTTATTTTGAGACAACTTTGATGTAATAAATTGAAAAATAAAATAATTCTAAGTTTGGTCAGCCCTAAGGGCTAAATTTTTGGAACCTTCTCGGGCGGTGGAAATTGCCTATATAAAGAAGGCTCGTAGTGTTGTCTAGGGAGTTCTAGGTAGATCTAGGTAATTATTCGAGGTTTTGTCCTACAGAATATTGTAAGGGAAATGCCCATGTGGATTTGCACATTGTAATTCTAAAATTTGTAATTCCACATGTGGATTTCACTTAGCCTTTTCTTGAGATATTTCTCTTCTACAATCTTGGATGTTGGCTCCTCAAGACTTGAGAAATTTGCTTTGAAGCATGTCAAGATGGTGCTGCCATCATCCACTAAATGTACACTTGATACTTTCTTGTCCTCAAGTAGTAGACTGTTCAATATATTGACTGATTTCAAAAACAAGGGATTTCTCATTACTTGTTTCTCTTTTTCTTTTTCCATGGCCAATACACTTATCTTCATTAAGTCTTCTTCTCCCCAAGAGTCTAGATGGTTGCATCAGGGGTCAAACTTGACAATAATGAGACTGATGGTTTAGGAGTAAGGAGTGAGCTTTGAATTACTTCCATAATCTCAATCTTTACCTTCATTGGAATCTCAACCGAAGGTTCTTCTTTATGTTCATCTTCCTTCTCACTTTCATGTCCTGTCAGGTCTTCAACTTCCTTTTCTTCTTCTTATCTAGTTAGGTCTTCAATTTGGACTTGTTCTTGCTACATAGATATGTCTTCACCACATAGTATCTTAGCCTCTTATGTGCTCACAAAGTCTTCCTCAAATTTATCAAGATCATTATCTAATGCCACCATGGATATTTATACATTATCTATCACAATTGTTTCATCCTTGGCTTTAGGCATAGGTGCAAAATCTTGTGGACCTATCATAGGTGCATCAGGGATCTCAGATTCTTTTGTTGGCTCAGAGGGTACTTAGGTTGCAGGCATAGTAGGAGGATACATGTGTCTTTCCAAGAAAACCTTCTCAAATGCCTTCTCAGTCTCCTTTGCAACCCACTAATAATCCTTATTCATTATTTGTAGAGTTCTGAGTTTAGTTCTTAGGTGTAGCTTCACCAAATCCAATAACAATGATTTCTCTTCAAATACTGGGAGGTTATCATGCAGTGTCTTTTCCCTTATCCTAAAATCTTCTTTTATGGCTTGTCTCTTTAAAGAATCTAGAATGTTCCAAACATTATCTGGAATGACTATCTTAAGTTCCAAAACTATCTTCTTGAACTTAATCATATGCTTGATAATTATAGAACATTGCAATTTGGTCTAACCTTCCTTTATCAACAATTCTAGCTCTCAAGACTTGCATATTTGGTCTGAATCCTACCTCAGGAGGTTCTTGTGTATTCTTTCCTTGACTTCTTATTTTCCTAGAAGATGGGTGGCTTGCATCAATCTGCTTCTTCCTCTTAGGCATCTTACTAGGCTCAGCAGGTGGTGTGGACTCCAGATCAATAGTATCTATGGGCACATGAGTGTTTTCTTCTATATTTTTCTTCTTCTCCTTGGGATCATCAGTCTTCTCTATTTTTACTTTAGAAGAGGGTGTGCTCTCAAGTTGCATTGCAATATGGGCTTCCCTAGCTTTATAAAATTTTTCTTGTGTAACACCATGGATTTTCAGTATGTCTAATGTGATTTTAGATGCTTTCCTTTTTGTTTCTGCACTGTATAAGATAGTGTCTACTTGTATTATATTTTCTTCATAATTAACCCATCTTGGTTCATTGGGATCCTTAGACACTGATAAGAGGACTTGTGTATAGGCTTCCAAAATGTGCTCCTCCACTTCATAACCAAGTGGATGAATCCACTTAGTCCTAGGCTCCATTGCTTCCATGCATGTGATATTAGTTTCCACCATGAAGCATATATTGTCCTTATTCTTCTCCACTATACTCTTAGGTATCGTATACCTTCTCTGCATTCTGATTCTGAATGTCTTTATTTCTAAGTCCATGAAATCTTTCAAGGTGCTCTCAAATGATGCCTTGAATGAAATTTGTGGCATTGTGGGTAGACTCATGTCAAGATAAAGATCTGATACTTTACCAACAATATGGAAGTACATGTAAATGATTAGTGACCCAAATCTAAACACTTTTCTCTTATCATGCTTGATGGCTCTAATATTGTCTAACAACTGTGCACATAGGATCTCACATAGGTTAAACTCTCCATTTTCCCTTACAATTTTTATAGCTGCCAGAATTGTTTCCATGAACACACTATTCACTCTGTTAGCATCCTGGAGCTTATAACCAAGTATCATAGACATTAGATTTATATCCTTCTCCTCTATCAGCTCAATTGTCATGCCTTGCTTAGCACTACGGGACTTATAAGCTTTCTCCACTTATTTCTTGACATCCTTACCACTAGGAATAATGGCATCAATCTTAGGAAGTTAAATCATATCATAAATGAGATTTGAAGTAATGCAAACTGGAACTTCTCCTATCAACAATAGGTCATCATGTTTTTTTCTCAGTAGGATCTTGATCCACTCAGACTCATAGAACTCATATGTAGTCACATACTCAATAATTGGGTGATTTGCAAGGTGCGCGAACTCATCCATGAATGTCATGTCTAGTTTCATCATTGTTTCAAGGTGTGACCTAATCCTGTCCAATCCTACAGGTTCCTTTTTGCAATATATGTATGCACATATGTCTTCTACATTCATAACTCCCATCAGAGTCCTAGAGAATGCCCCTTCCAAATCATCTAAGACTAACTTAAAAGGATGCTTCTTTAATTTGTATCTCTTCCTTTTAGTAACATCAAACACAAATGGAGTGGCTATTACTTGTATACACCTAAAAATGGTCATCTAGACTATTAGCCCCTTTTGCTAAATCATCAATTGCTTGTTCTTGATCAAATCCTAGTTCTATCATTTATTCAATTATTTTCTATGGGCTAACCATCTTATCCTAAGTCTTTATTTATTTAAAAAGAATATTTCCTCCCCTTTTAATAAATAAAAAGCCCCCACTTTTCCTCTTATCCTAAGTTGCACAAATAAAGCATTATTCTTATTTTATAAAAAAAGAAAAAATAGTTTTTGTCTCATATGGACACAAAAGTCAACTCCTATTTTCTCATTGGAAGATACTTGTGCATATGGATTGCTCCTCTTTTAAGCTCCACCGTTGATTAAATCTTTTGCCTCTTAATCTCCATGGTCCATTCCTTCTCATTTCCTTTAAAAGGAGAGCTCTCTTCTTCATTCTAGATCCTCAATTTTTATGCTAATGTTATGCTGCAGGTTTTTTAGGTCACTTTGGAGCTTTTGGAGATTTGGAGCATTCTTGGATTTTGCATCTACATGTTATCATAGTTTCATTTCTTGCATAGTAGCTTCATTTTCATGGCATTCTTAGCTTAGATTTCCTTTATGCTTTAGATTAATTCATCTAGCTTAACTAGGAAGCTTTGTAATAATTGCATCTTTCATTTTCATAGCTTAGCTTGCATTTTCATTTCTAGCATAGCATTGCATTGCATTTTCATTCTTGATTCTTGAGGATATTGGCATTCTTTCCCTTGTCTTCATTGAATCTCCCATTGCATGGTTTACTAGCAAGGTTATTGGCTTAATAGCTCTAGCTGAGAGCATTCTTAAAACCCTTGCACTCCATGCCTAGGGAGCTATGGATCGATTTTTGAGACCTCATTCTTGAGTGTTCTTGAATGTAATGATTCATAGAAGTGTGACACAATTATAGCACACATTTTTTCAATGGTGGATTGATCCTCTTTTAAGCTCCACCGTGGGGCAAATGTATACACCTAAAAATGGTCATCTAGACTATTAGCCCCTTTTTCTAAATCATCAATTGCTTGTTCTTGATCAAATCCTAGTTCTATCATTTATTCGATTATTTTCTATGGGCTAACCATCTTATCCTAAGTCTTAATTTATTTAAAAGGAATATTTCCTCCCCTTTTAATAAATAAAAAGCTCCCACTTTTCCTCTTATCCCAAGTTGCACAAATAAAGCATTATTCTTATTTTATAAAAAGGGAAAAAGCACTTTTTGTCTCATATGGACACAAAAGTCAACTCCTATTTTCTCATTGGAGGATACTTGTGCACATGGATTGCTCCTCTTTTAAGCTCCACGGTTGATTAAATATTTTGCCTCTTAATCTCCATGGTCCATTCCTTCTCATTTCCTTTAAAAGGAGAGCTCTCTTCTTCATTCTAGATCCTCAACTTTTATGCTAATGTTATGCTGCAGGTTTTCTAGGTCACTTTGGAGCTTTTGGAGATTTGGAGCATTCTTGGATTTTGCATCTACATGTTATCATAGTTTCATTTCTTTCATAGTAGCTTCATTTTCATGGCATTCTTAGCTTAGATTTCCTTTATGCTTTAGATTAATTCATCTAGCTTAACTAGGAGGCTTTGTAATACTTACATCTTTCATTTTCATAGCTTAGCTTGCATTTCCATTTCTAGCATAGTATTGCATTGCATTCTCATTTATATTTCTTGTGGATATTGGAATTCTTTCCCTTGTCTTCATTTGAATCTCCCATTGCATGGTTTACTAGCAAGGTTATTGGCTTAATAGCTCTAGCTGAGAGCATTCTTAAAAACCCTTGCACTCCATGCCTAGGGAGCTATGGATCAATTTTTGAGACCTCATTCTTGAGTGTTCTTGAATGCAATGATTCATAGAAGTGTGACACAATTATAGCACACATTACTTGATCAATGCTTAAATAGGTTTCCAAAGGTTTTCTAAAATGTCACTTCCGAACAATGCTTTAGTACAATGCATCTCCTGTGATTATTAAAATAAATTTTTGAAATTAATGCTTACTGCGCAAACATGGAATGCAACAAAGAATTTAATGTTTGTTCCTATTGATAATCAGGATGTGTGATCTTGTATACATCATCAACTAGTATCCAAACAAATATAACCAAAGGTGCATACTCTGAGGGTGAGTATACCATCCTTGCATGGGTATAGAGCTAATCTAGCTCCCCTTATGACCATGAGGTTCATTCATGTAGAAGTAGAAGGTGTGTTCACTACAAATGCATCCGCTACATATTCATCAACATTATCTTTCTTTACTTCCATCCAAATCTTGCTCACATCTTCTGTAGCTTTCAAAAACTTGACTTCTCTAGATTCATCCAAAATTGATCCTTGAGATTTATTAGGTCTTTCTTGTCTTTGCGCTTGTGATCTACAAAACTTTGAGATGTGTCTAGCCTTGTTACAAGAGTGACAAATAACTGGAGTCCTTATATTCCTTGGTGCATTGATGTGAGTTACCATATTGCATTATCTAGATGTGTGACATTTGTAATTGCATATTTGACAAGTAATGTTCTAAGGAATTCTAACATTATGTTGTGGATGATTTCTCTAATTGTGTTGTTTCTAACTTTTTTGATTTGATCTACAATTCATAGCTCTATGACCAAACTTATTGCATAAATAACAATAACCATTGAAAGGTCTTTCCTCTTTATAATCTCTCGATATATGTTTATGCTTCTTATAGGCATAACAAGTTTAGTTTACTGGCTTGCGTTCATCCTTAGATGGTTTAGCTTTAGCTTTAGTATGATTTTCAGTCTTCTTAACATTTGTATATTCTTTTGGTGCTTTGATTCTTTCTCGCATATTATTGATTTGATTTTGTGCTTCATTGAACCCAATATCAATGGTATCTCCTTTAATCTTTTGTGCATACAACTGTGGCTCTATTAGATCCTTGTGTGCAATATGTCAATATGATTCTTTGCTTCAGTCAATTCAGATTCCACCTTTTTCTTGATGTTTTCTAATTCCAAGATTCTCATATTTTCTTGCATAAGTTCATCATCTAACTATTTGTTCTCCTTGATCTATTCTTTCTAAGCTTTCTGATTATTAGTTATCTTTTCATCCACTTCTTCAATTCGATCCTTTAGAGACATGTTTTCTTCATTCAACTTTTTGACCATTTTTCCCAAATCATTGTTTGAACAATCCTTCAAATATTTTCTAAGTTTCTTGATGAATACTTGTGTGCCACTGACCTTCAATTTCAGCTCTTCAATTTATTTGTCAGATCTGTTAAGATCTTCAAGAGCTGCTTCAAGATTCTTCTTCAAATGTTTCACTTGTCATGTATCCATGATCTCCTCAAGTGGTTAAACTTCTCTTCAGAGGACCAAAGCTTTGATACCAATTTTTAGGAATGGGAACACTGAGAGGGGGGGTGAATCAGTGTTCTATATTATTAATATTTTTCTGATATCTTGAAAATTAACCCAATTAATCAATTTTTGAACTGAATATTAAACAAAGTAAAGTAAACAACCATAACACATAACACCAGATATGATTACAGGGAAACCTTTGCCAAAGGAAAAACCCCAATGGGAATTAATACCCACTAATAATTGTACTTATGTATTATGAACCTATTAATGTTCCTTTGCCCTATTAGGAGCAATCATTATAATGCTTTAGTATAATGACCTAGTCAAGGGTCAGACCCTATTAGGAGTCTTGAAGTAACAAAACCTATTAGGGGTGGAAGGCTCACTACCAGAGCTCACTGCTCAATGAGGAAGGCTAACTACCAGAGCTCACTGCTCAATGAGGAAGGCTACAACCTCCTGGATATTAGATACACACTATATTTGCAAGGGTGAACTGCTGCTATGACACTGCTTGTCTAATTAGTTCCTTTTGTGTGTTGATACTTTAACCTCTTGTAAAGATCTATATCATTCTTAATTCTCTTAACACATACTTTGGATACTTATGCTCTTCTATTACATCTTTTATATCTACCACATGCTCAAATACAAAAGTACATGTCTTATATATAGGTGCAACCAAAACTATTTACTAAGTCGGCCTATAACCTATTACAAGAACGCTTCCAAATGAATGGGCTCAAGCATGTTTACATACATTTATAATAGCATGTCTATAACATAAATACAATAGGAGCATAGCCTTTACAGAATAAAATAATAGTCGATAATCAAATTCTTTCGTGTTGGCTGCATGCTCTGTTATGTTTTGCCGCTTACTATTTGTGTCACTTCAACTCATTGTAACTTCTTCATGCTATCATATCTGACCATGCGTTCTTAACCATAGCTTACTAACATACTCAAAATCTTATCTTCAAGGGTGCATACCAAAACTCTATCATATGCATGTGCGTTGATGCTCTGTTCATCAGGTGCTTCATTGACTATTTTGTCTTCCATACTTAACCAAATTTTGATCTTCTAACTTATTGCATTGACACCAAAACTTCATATAACTTTGTTTCCATAATGAAAACACTAAGCTTAGTCATATACACTAGTATAGTCACCTTTCCAACAACACTGCATGCATATCTTATTAGTATTGGATTTGTGAGAATACATGACAATAACAATTAATATTTGAAAGGTCAAACTGATAATAATATACTTATTGCTGAAATCTTTGTTGATGATATTATATTTGGAGGATATATAACACAATAACAAAATGAAGGGATATTCATAACACAATCAAAGTACATCAAAGAATTATTGAAGACCTTTGGAATGGAAGATTCAAAACTAGTAGGTACACCGATGGTCACAGGATGAAAATTGATAAAAGATGATCAATCAACCGAGGTAAATCAAACATTATACAAATCAATGATTGGTAAACTAATGTATGTTCTACATAGTAGATCGGATATTGCACATGATGTTGGGATTGTAGGTAGATTTTCTACTTATCCTAAGGAGTCACATATGACTGTTGTTAAGAGGATTCTGAGATACTTGAAGAAGACTGAGAACTATGGTTTATGGTACAAGAAAGATGGCAATTTTGAACTACAAGTTTACACCGATGCAGATTGGGCTGTGTTGGCAAGTGATGTTTTGAGAGCACTATAGATCACTTAAGGGTTGTCATTTATGTAAACACTTATTTTTTAGAGATCACATTAAGTAAATATAAGTATTGGAGACACAATCATGGAAATGACTAACTACAAAATTAGAGCTACAGTATACTGCAATACTATTTTGTTCAGCGAAGGTGATATATGATATATGATGGCTTGCAAACTTAGAGGAACACATTTTGTGATATGTATGACCTTCATCTAAGGTCGCATATGGTTTGGTGTTGATATTAGTAAGTTACAATGTTATGAAGGCATACAAAGATAGAGAAATAGTGAAACAGGGCATATGAATAGTCGCGATGATTAAGGGAAGGTGAGATGTGATACATGAGCATCTCGGGTCCTTGGAAATCCTATGTCACCAAAAAAATATTTGAAGTTTTTCTATGTTGCTCAGTTCCTTCTTTGACTAAGTTGATTCGGTGTTGCTCAGTTTCCTTTATTGACAGAGTTGGTTGGTTATCTCTCCAGGGCTCGGTTAATTCCTTGGCGCTCGATGATGCTTGTCTAGCGCTTAGTTTCCTTGCTTTCTGAGTTGTTTGTTTTGGATTTCTTTTGAGGCTGACTTGTGTATTTAATTTGGGTCATGGATTTAATGTTGGTATCCATCATTGGGAAGGATGTGGACCTAGATCTGGTCATTCCTTCTGTTGATTATGCATCTGAAGGCCAACTTGGCTCAGTAGCCTCTTGTATAAATATAGTTGTTTGGATTAGAGTTTAGGAGTTAGTTTTGGGATAGAAGATATAAAATTAGATATTGTTGGTAGATCCTCGCATGTTGGAGGACTTTTGTACTTGATTGTAATATCTGGCCTAAATCGGGAAGGCCTTATAGCCCGACATGTATGAATCAATTTGAAGATAATATATCAAAGCATCTGCATTCTCTCTCTCACTATTGTGTGTTGTTGCTTCCACATTTTGTTCTGCAAGGTGGATATGGTTGGGGTGTGCCTTTGGACCCTCTCCCCATCTAACCTTGCGTCAAGATGGAATGGTAATGTGCTATGTCAGATGAATATTGTATATTGCTAAAAATTTGGTAATATAAGATCGTTGACTCATTATTTATCATTTGTATAAATAATTATTATGTTTTGTATTGTATTTGAGAGCTGACTGGATGTCAGAATTGATATAAGTATAGAGTATTTTATGGAAGCGATAAGTATAATAGACAAGTATGTATGATGGATGGGAATTTGGGATATCGGTGATGACTGATAGTAGATGCGAGATCAGAGATTGATAGAGCTATAACTAGAACTATCAAAGCATAGAAGATTCTTTTGTTGTTCAGTACTACTAGAGAACACTTTTGTTACTGAATTATTAATTGTAAGAGTTGTAAGATCATTATACCTTTAACATGGTTTTTGTATACCCCTAATAGGGTTTCCATTCCTCTAACAAGGAAATGTACTATGTAATACTCAACTCCTATCATGGCTAGATCTCCTAACATGGATTCTATATTTTAGTGCATAATTGTGGGTACCATCCCCACTGGGATTTTCCCTTGGCCATGGTTTCCTTGAAAAAAAAATAATGGTGTAATGAGTTATTTGTTATGTGTTTATGTTCTTTTCATTTTAGTACTCATATGGTTTATTTGCAATTGGTTTAAGTTTGATTTAAAGTATTGTAATATTGATTCACCCCCCTCTCAGTATTACTTAATCATAACACTTGGTATCAGAGCTACTGGCTCTTAGAGAGAAAGCATAACAACTTAAGGGAAATCAAAATGGATTCAAAAATTTTGCAAGATAAATTTGAAGCAACACTTGATGACCTGGACAAAGAAAAGGCTGAAAATGACAAATTGAAATTCAAGTTAAGAAGAGCAGAAGGTTTCATTAAGAAACTAAAGGAAAAACTTAAACTTTCAAGAAGTCAGAGACAAGACCTTATGGATAAGATCAGGGAGGATTAATACAATGATACATCATACCAAGTAAAGAAGCTTGAGTAGGAAAAAGAACAAATTAATCTTCTGATAATTAAATAGATTCAACGTGAAAAGGATGTAAGATACAAAGTTGAAGAAACTCTAAAAGAAGAAAATATGCAAATAGGAGAGATGAAGACAAAACTTAATCACTACAAGGAAAAATGCTTTGAATTAGAGAAATACAATCAAATCATTAAAGGTGAACTAACTCAATCCAAGCTACACATTAAGACGTTATACATGAGTAATGATAAGATTGATGAATAGAGAGAAAGACATAAACCTAAAGGAGACATGACTGGAGTTGGATACAATGAAGGAGAATGTTCTAAAACTCATGAAGAAATACATGAAGCAAAGACTAAAGAAATACCTACTCTTGAGAGACCTACAGATCAGATCAGACCTTTCAAAGGTAGATTCTTTGGATGCAACAAACTTGGACACATGAAAAGAGATTTTAGAGGTAATAGTCCTCTCAAACCCTTTACTGGTTATTGTCATAAGTGTTATGCATATGAACACAAAAAGGCAGAAGGTAGGAAACCTGATCAGTCTAGAAATAAACAAGATTACATCAAAGAAGAATCAACAATGAAGATCACATGATAAAAATGCAATAACTTTAGGCATACTGCAAGGTATTGTAAGCTGCAGGTTAATCAAGACAGAAGACCACCTATATGTTTCAAATGCAACAACTTATGACATAGAAAAATTTTGCAGGTATAATGGAATGAAAAATAGAAGAGGACCACCACCTGTGGTTATAAAGAATAATTTTGGTGACAATGGTAAAAGTCTTGGTAAATACATCAATGAATTCAAGAATCATTTTATTAAACCATTAGATGAAGATGATGGTAAGGTGTGGAAGGTAGAATATTTCAACAACGCATTGGTTCAAGGAGAGACAGTAGATGCTATTGTGTCTTCGCTTGATGTCAACATTGCTACATCAACCTAGAAGGCCCCATGGCCTTAGGGGGATCATTGGATGAAGACACCAAATTATATCCAACCCCTGATTATGTGGAATAAGCTCATGCAATCTTAGATATAGTATGTACAGACACTATGGAGATTATGTTTGTGATTGTAACACTTGGAGATTCTTATCCTATGTTCGCAAGATTTATGTTGACTAGACAACATGCAAAGTTGATCTAACTATGATTAATGCATTTAATCAACAAACAATGGATAAAATACCCTAAAGCATATCATTTCCTCACCATTTGACAATCGGTGACCAAGGAGATTAGAGTTAAAAAGCACTACAACCATATAGCAACCACATTGTGTGATCGATTTAAATAGAAGTTCTAGAATTTAGTGCATTAAAGGTATTTAGATCATATACTCTTTCAAGAAGCTATGGATGCACCTGTGATCTTTGTAGTTGATAGACCAAGATACAAGTTTAAGAAGCACCCATTTAAGCCTTGTGAGGATGATCTGAAAGGAGCATTTTTGCAAACCCCATACGACATGTTACACATTGAAGATATTAGGGCTTACATACACTACAAGTATGAGACTATAGGGGATGCAATGATCTATAGGGAGATAGATGAAATGATAGGGTTAGATGGGAAAATGAAAGAAGAGTTAAAATATTTGGAAGATCAATCTATCATTAAGGTAACCCTTCTAAATGAGTTTTGTGAGACTAAACGGTTCAAAATAATACTAAGAAGAATCCATGATCAGTTCATCTAGATAGGAGAGCATCCCTAAGAAAAAAAAGGTAGAAGTAGTAATAAAGAAGAAAGAGGAAAAGGTGACTGAGAAGAAAGAGGAAAAATAAGAAAAGAAGAAGCCACAAGATTTATGGAAACCATTTATTAAGATTTTGTAGAAGAGGATAATTAGAGATGGAAACTTGATAACACTAAATAGGTACTATGAGAGATATGACTCTGATAATCAAGAAGTGATTGAAGATATAATGATTGAGAACTTGCTAATTTATAAGAAAATCTATTATAATTTGAGGCCAGTATTCCTAAAGACTTGTACAACAAGTTGGAAATAAGAAAACAATTAGCACATTCAGAGGATGAGATTATAAGAAATAAGGCTATTGAAGACATGTTTCTTGTAGTCTCCATAAAGGAAAGGGAAAGAATCATCAAGGAACTCAAACCTCTATTGAGAACCAAGGATAGGCTTGTGAAGATAATGACAAGAAAGTATGATGAGGTAATAGAAGTCACACAGAAGGCATTGGACCAAATTCTTATGAGCGACATGCCTGAGAAGATTTCACCTCCCAAAGTTACCAAGCCTACACCTTTAGGAATGGGAGAAAGCTCTAATATAACCAAAGAGAGTCGCAAGCAAGAAAAGATGACAAGCAACTAGGCTTCTTCATTTTTGGTGTGCCTATATCGCTTGATACCTCACTTGATTTAAATGGTCCATTTCAAGGAAATATGGATAGTGCAATGGAAATAGAAGAGGAAGGAAAAAAAGAGAAAGAACATATAGAAGAAAAATGGGAAGAGAAAGCACAAGAGAAGGAGAAACAACAAGAGGAAAAGCAGGAAGAAGAGACAAGAGCAGAAAAAGAAGAAGATGTAAGAGTTGAGATCAAGAAAGAACTAGATACCTCCTCCATCGTATTGTTGGCAAGTATGGTCAAACTGGCGAGTGCTGATGTGGAAAGCATGGATGACAATGAGCTAATGAGATTATATTTCATGGAATTTTCTAAGGCAAAGGAAAGGTCAAAACAAAAGGGGGATACAAAGGTCAAGGTGATTTCTAGGGTAGTAGAGACTATGAATAAAATACTCCCTACACCTCTCACATTTCAAGGAAAGGATGATGCTGAGAACTTGAATATGGCACTGGAAAACTTTGACAACCATTTTGAGTCACTTTTGAAGATTGCAGAGGATAAAGATGAGAACAGATACCTTGAAAAGAAGTTGAAGGAAGTATGCTAGTCCATCTCATGGGACTTAGGCATTTTGAAAGAAACTACAATCAAAGCCAAAATCTGTATAGCACAAGGAAGAAAGGTATATAGCTATTGCATAGATCCTATCAAACATGTTAAGAATGTTGATGATATTATAGCCAAGGATAGGGCTACATTAGACAACGTAATGGATAGTTGTGAAACCTATTCACAAACTATGTTGGCAATGGATAAGCAAACATCCAAGATTTTGGATAATATAAGTGTTTTGAATATAGAGAAAGAGAGAATAGTGGAAAGATTTGGTTTGCTAAAGAGTCTAATCATTCCTAAGCTATCAATTCTTGAATCTCATCTCACAAAGATGGAGAAGATTGATGGATCAATGGTGAACTCTTTACGCACTGAGCTGAAGGTAGCAGAGACTGCATCTTATGCACTAAATGGACTGATTCATGTCTATGAACTTCTGATTAAGTCATGGATTGATGAAGTAAAGACCTTAGAAGATTCCTTCCAAGACATTCTAAATTTGGTAAGTAAGCACTAAGTCATATATGCTTAAGTTTCTAAAGTTTTGTAAGTACCTTTTCCATTGATGTCAAAGTGGGAGAAGAAGAGAAGATAAAAATGAGAAGAGGAGAAGAAGTAAAATAAGAGAAAGAGAAAATTGTAAAAAAAAAGAGGGAAATAATATGTATATAGAGAAGTAGAAGGAAGATAGCATTTTGACACTTAGTCATTTTTTCGCTAAGTATTGTTGTCAATGCCAAAGGGAGAGATTGTTGGCAAGTGATTTTTAAAGAGAGCTATGGATTAGTTAAGGGTTTTCATTTATGGTAACACTTATGTTGTAGTGATCACATGAAGTTAATATAAGTATTGGAGACACAGTCATGAAAATGATTAAGTACAGAATTAGAGTTACAGTATACTGTAGTACTATTTTGGTCAACGAAGGTGATATATGATATATCATGGCTTGTGAACGTAGAGGAACACATTTTGTGATATGTATGATCTTCATTTAAGGTTGCATATGTTTTTGTGTTGATATTAGTAAGTTATAGTGTTATGAAAGTATGCGAAGAAAGAGAAATAGTGAAACAAGGCATATGAACAGTCACGATGATTAAGGGAAGGCGAGATGGAATGGTAACGTGCTGACACTTTGGTAATATAAGATCATCGACTCAGTATTTATCATTTGTATAAATAATTATTATGTTTTGTATTGTATTTGAGAGTTGATTGGATGACATAATTGATAAAAGTATAAAGTGTTTTATGGAAGCGATAAGTGCAACATACATGTATGTATGATGGGTGGGAATTTGGGATATCAGTGATGACTAAAAGAAGATGCTTGTATTGTTATAGCTATAACTAGAAATATCAAATCATAGTAGATGATTGTGTTGTTCACTCTTGGAGAACACTTTTTTAACTAAATTATTGAGTGTAAGAGTTGTAAGCTCAGTATACCTTTATAGGGTTTTTTTATACCCTTAATAGAGTTTCCATTCCTCTAACAAGGAAATGTACTATGTAATACTCAGCTCCTAGTAGGGCTAGATCTCCTAACATGGATTCTATATTTTAGTGCATAGTTATGGCTACCATCCCCATTGGGGTTTTCCCTTAGCCAGTGTTTCCTCGAAAAAAAAGAATGGTGTTATGAGTTATGTGTTTATGTTCTTTTCATTTTAGTACTCATATGGTTTATTTGCAATTGGTTTAAGTTTGATTTAAAGTGTTGTAATACTGATTCACCCCTCCTCTCAGTATTACTTAATCCTAACAAGATGGAAATATTGATGATCAGAAGAGCACTACCAGTGGAGCATTCTTTTTGGGAGAAAGGTTAGTTACTTGGATAAGTAAGAAACAAGCATGTATTTCTTACTCTACTGTTGAAGAAGAATATGTTGTTTCTACTACTAATTGTTTAAATATTGCATAGATAAAACAATTGTTAAAAGACATGAATGAGGATATCACTGATCCTGTGATTATATATTGTGACAAAACAAGTGCTATAAACATTTCTAAGAATCCAGTGATGCATTCTAAGACTAAGCATATATCTATAAAGTATCACTATTTGAGGGAACAAACACATGAAAATAAAGTTAAACTGGAGTTTGTAAAATCAAAAGAGCAACTTGTAGACATATTTACTAAACCCTTACCGAATTATACATTTGAGTACTTGAGGACTAGACTAGGGGTCCATCCCATGTATGTCGGTCACTAAGGTGATTAGGAGGTTACATCAACCTATAATTTATTAGAATATCAAATTTTGTTGATGCATATTGTTAACACTTTAAATTTCCTAAAGATTGTGAAAGCTGGAATAGAGAACACTGTATATCAGTACATGGAGGTACCTGATCTGAATCGAACACCAGATATATTTTTGGCTATTTGAGATAAGTTTATTGTTTTTGGCAGCGTTATCAAAGGGAGAGAATGAATCAATGAAATATCTATCCAGTGGGAGAGAAGAATCATAAAGGAATGAGAAGATCAAATCTGCAGGGAGAGTCTATTTGGAATGTTGTGTAGTGATTAAACATATTAAATGTACAAGCTAGGGAGAGCTTACCGAGCTACAACATTTATTGATAGAGTTGTAGTATAGATGTTTGGTATTCTATGGCATATTTCATATTGTGTTGTCATCAATGCAAAAGGGAGAGATTGATAACCTAAAAATGATTGATTATCTTGATGAAGTAAATGGACAAGTGAAAGACAATGAATAGAGATCATGAAGTTGCTAAAGTGATATGTAAGACAATTAAATCAGTCAATATGTATTGTCATTAATGTCAAATAGTTTTGATTGTGCTTATCATGATGGTTACAAACATCTGAAGAAGACAAATGGTAAAGGAATGAGATATCTACATGAAGATGAGATGGATATGGAAGATATGGCTAAGGCATACATTGGATAACTTATTGATGAATCTATGGCATCATTTTATTTACTTGATTGTACTACATGAATTTTTTATGTATTGAAGATTAGAACTGAATAAGTTAATGTGGTTAGTAATTGAATATTTATGTATACACCAAGACAGTGTAGTGTATACTAAGTAAAAAATAATAACCAAGTTAGTATTCACGAACACATTCTGTATTGACCGAGTAAGAGAAACAATTAAAGTTTATAATAGCCGACTGAATTGATGAGCTGGCAGATTACTTATGATTATGAGGTAAAAGATAAAGTTTGTTATGATGATCTAACGACTAAAAAAATTCAAGATTGATCAAATGGAGAAGGATGAAATGTGTTATAGACATATATACCGAGGAAGCTTGAAGCAGAAAAATGAATAATGGAGATTAAGAGGCAAAATCTAATGGATGAGAAGAAAATGATTTATGACATCTATTTAAAGAGACATGAGATTCATTATTGAGTCTGGATCTTATTGACACTATAAGAGAATTTGCATGAAAGGACTATTTTTATGCACCACTAATCAAACTCGTTACAGACAAAATCGAGCAGAATTGTAGGCATTACCGAGAGTTAGTGTATTATTCACTAAGCTGAATAAGTTGGAGGATATGAAGGATTGAACTAACTATTGATTAGGAGATGTATTTTGAGCTTAGCATAGATTTGAAAATCTACAATCTAAGTTTTATTTGAATCAGATCATTAGTGTATTAGTTTAACCATTGTTAGAACTAAATCTGTTAACCGAGTGGACTTAATAGTCTTTTGTATTTCAATATGACATTCAATGAATCTTGTTGGTTTTCTTGTTGACCCCATAGTGAATGCTGGTCAAGAGATAACTATTAGTGATAAATCATTTAACTAGGTCATACCTCATAGTATGTTTTATAACCTTTAACAGGGTTGGCTCCTAACCGAGATCACTTCAGAAGAGTTAAATATTTTGGGTTACTGGTCCCAGGTGGTTTTTCCCTTAACAGGGTTTCCATGTTAAAATATATGTGTTATGTGTATTTTATGTGATTAGATTGTTATTTTACTTTCTATATTTCTTATTTGGATTAATCGGTAAACACAGTATTGAATTGACTATCAATCGGTAAATGAATAGAAAATTTATTGTTGATAGCTTACTAAGTTTATTGTTTATTTGAAAAGTTTGAATTAATACATCTTGGAGTTTGGGACTGTAGGATAACTAGAATTAATTGATTCACCCCCCTCTCAATTATCTAACACTCCTAATAGGGTTGAGGCTTCTAACAAGGACAAAGACACTATACAGATGTAACAAACTCCTAACATGGTCAATATCTCTAACAAGATACTTTTGATTAGTGGATCATTTGTGAGTATCATCGCCATTGGGGTTTTCCCTTAGCCAGGGTTTCCTCAAGAACAAACATGTTGTTATGAGTTTTGTTATTTTATGGTTGTGTTTATTGTTCAGTTTATTCAGTTTAGTTTCTTATGCAAGTTACAAGTTAATTACATATATCCATAAGTGGGCAAAAGTAAAATTTTGTGAAATACCGATTCACCCCCCCCCCCCCCCCCCCCCCCCCCTTAGTATTTCCTATTTCTAACAATTGGTATCAAAGCATAGTTACTCAAAGAAGGCCTAACAACTTGAGTAAGATCTCTATGGATATGGATCAGTTGCACAAACTCCTAGATGAAGCTCTTGAACTGATTAATATTCTTACTAAAGAAAGAGATACTCTAAAGAATAAATATGATAGTGCAAAAGACTACATTGAGAAACTAAAAGACAAGATAGAAGATCTAAAATCAAAGAAAGAAACTACAAGTCAGATCAAGGATAGTGATGAAGTTTCAAAAATGAAAAAGGAGAATGAGATCCTAAAGAATAAACTAAAGATTGTAGATATAAAGTTGAGCTTGAAAGATGATAACAACAAAGTTGAATCAGATATGAAGTTTGAAAATGAAGATTTAAGATATAAAATTACCAAAGTAACATCTAAATTTGAGACTACAAAGTTGTAGTATGCTGAACTTGAGAAATACAATACAATTGTGAAAGGAGAACTAACTCAATATAAGAAACATCTTGAGAAACTGTATTCCAGAAGTGAAAAAATTGATGAATAGATTTCTTATCAGAAAACTTCTTATGATAAAACCGGTCTTAGATATTTCGAAGAAAAATTCTCAAAGAAGATTGAAGAATGTAAAAAACTAGATCCAAAAATTCAACAAGCTAAGAACAAAGAAGAAGAAAAATAAAATAAAGTTGAGTCTAACCAATCTAAAGATATACCTAAACAACCTAAGCAAGATGGATCACCCAAAGAAATGTGAAGTGAATTCAAAGGTGGATTTTTTTCATGCAATTAACTTGGACACATGAAAATAGATTATACGGGTAAGCAATTCAAACCCATCTCTGGTTATTGTTATAATTGTCATGATTTTGGTCATAGAGCTATTAATTGTGATAAATCTAGATCTAATAATAAATATAATAGTAGAATGTTTAAAAATACTAACCCTGTAGATAAAAGACCTACTAGAGCAACAAAAAATATAAGAAATGGAGTTGTATGTTATAGATGCAACAATTTTGGACATATTGATAAAAATTGTACAACACAAATTAGTCAGTTAGGACTGAGATATGGAAACAATGTCATAGTTTGTCAGATTTGTAATAACATGGGTCACACAATGAGATATTATAGAATGAACAACATGGGGAATCCTAATCATAGAAGAAATGTGAACTACAACAGAAGAAATATGGATACCAACAATAGTCAAAAGGGGAATAACAGTTTCATGGAAGAAGTTATATTTGTTAAAGCTACAGATCAAGCAAGTTCATCTACAATAGCAGGAAATTGGTTAGGTGAAGCTTTTGAGAGTAAGTTGGAATCAATTATGAACCCATCTCAAACTGATTAAGCATCAAATTGCATAAATTATACATCAAATTAAGCATTAGAATAACATAGATCTTAGAAAAAATTGAATCAAGCCTTGTAAAGTTAATATATGATAGGAAGTGATATAAGGAACCTATGATTAAGAGCGCATGAATTTTTGAGCACGTATGCAATCACATAAAGAGAAAGAAGTTTTGCAGGTAACCAGGAACAACTTTTTGGCATGTATACACTTATGCAATTAATGCAATGATAATATCTTGAAGGATTTGATAAATAAAAGCAGATTATTGACATCATTTAATTATTCAAGAATTTACAGGAGTCTTAGAGAGCTAGCCAATACAAATTGAAAGCAGTTTGAAAGATTTGGAGATAGATTTTCGCTAGATCTATGTGGAATCCCTAGATCATGATTCCAAGGTATTTCACTAAGTGTTTATTGTTAGAACAATTAATTTTTAATGAAATCATGGATGTATCCCTAGTTTATAACATTAAGGACACACGCAGACCTAAAGTGATTAGGGAATCCGTACAACCCTTTGAGGTAGACCCTAGCTTAGCATTATCGGCTATACCAGATGGTGTATTGCATTTGGTAGATGTGAAATGATCCCTGAAGTGTAAATTAGAGATTGTAGGAGATAGTAGTATGTTTGAAAAATATGGTAAAATATACAACTAGGACATGACCTATAAGGAATGGTATGAACATTTAGGTCAACTGGACATTATCAAATACATGTTTCACTACAAATTTTAGAATGATGAATGGACTAAGATCATTTTAAGTATAATTCATGATGGAAACTTTTGGTTAGATGATAGAGTGTGATGCAGGAGAATCTCAGGTCCTTGGCAATCCTGTGTCACCAAAAACAAATTTGAGTTTGTTTTTGTTGCTCAGTTCCTTCTTTGACCAAGTTGGTTCGGTGTTGCTCAGTTTCCTTTGTTTTCCAGTGTTGGTCGGTTATCTCTCTGGTGCTCAGTTATTTCCCTGGCAGTCAGTGATGATTGTCTGGTGCTTGGTTGGCTTTTCTTACCAACGGGTTTCTTTTGAGTTTCTATTGAGGCTGACTTGTGCATTTAATTTGGGTCATAGATTTAATGTTGGTATCCATCATTGGGAAGCGTGTGGACCTAGATCTGGTCATTCCTTCTGTTAATTATGGATTTGAAGGCTGACTCAATTCGGTAGCCTCTTGTATAAATATAGTTGTTTGGTTAGAGTTCAGAGAGTCAGTTTGGATAAAAGTTACAAATATTTGGCAAATCCTCACATGTTTGAGGACTTCTGTACTTGATTGTAATATCTAGCCAAAACTAGAAAGGCCTTACAACCTGGCATTTATGAATCAATTTGAAGATAATATATAAAAAGTATCTTCATTCTCTCTCTCTTACTATTGTGTGTTGTTTCTTTTGTGTGTTATTGAGAAAGGTGGAACTAGTTAGGTTGTACCATTTGTGGCCCCTCCCCACCTCCCTTGCATCAGGTGGTATCAGAGCGAGGTTAGATCAGGATCTAGGTTTGTGAATCTAGGTTCAAATTTTCCTTCTTGTGAAGCCCTAGTTGAATATTTTTGGGGTAGCATATTATGATCTGAC
The DNA here is from genome assembly GCA_027943335.1 of Chamaecyparis obtusa. Lineage (NCBI taxonomy): Eukaryota > Viridiplantae > Streptophyta > Pinopsida > Cupressales > Cupressaceae > Chamaecyparis > Chamaecyparis obtusa. The sequence goes on from BSBK01001669.1 coordinate 1,705,646, forward strand.
CTGCAATTGCAGAGGGTTTTCAAGATGGTTTGTGGGAGGTGAGATGTAGATCTAGGATTGGAAGACATGTTGAGACAACTTGCTGCTAGATTAGAAGCTGTTGAAACAATGCAGAGAAGAGGAAGACATCTTGAAGATGTTAGTGCTGATGAAGTTGAGGAAGAACAAGCAAATGTGGAACCCGCACCTGTGATGGATCAGGGTGAGGAAATATTTTTGAAGGCTTTGACAAGTATGAAGTCTACACCACATTTCAATCCTCCTGAGTATGGTGGAAAATTGGATACTGATGAATTGGTGGACTGGATCACTAAGATGGAAAAGTACTTTGAGTATGAAAATGTACCTGAGGAAAAGAAGGTGAAAATTGTAAGCACAAAGTTGAAGAGTCATGCATCCTTATGGTGGGATCATCTACAGCTGAACACAAAGAGGAAATGCAAAGACAAAATCAAGGTATGGAGTAAAATGGTGAATAAATTGAAAGGAAAGTTCTTACCTTGTGATATTTAGATTAACCTAGTTAGGCGAATGCAACGTTTAAGGCAAAAAGATAGCTTGGTAAAAGAATATACTGATAAATTCTATAGATTAGATATCAGATCTGGACATGATGAATATGATGTGGAAAGAATTGCTAGATACCTGAATGGCTTGAGAGTTTCCATCCAAGAGGAAATCAGTTTGGTCAAACTAGAGAACATTGAAGAGGCTTATCAATTTGCATTGAAAGCTTAGGAGAAATTGAACAAGAGACATGAGAAAAGATAAAGAGGTAGAGGTGGTAGATTCTCTAGAGGAAGAGGTAGATCAAATGGTGAAAATAGTAGATCTGAACTAGAAAAGACAAATCTGGATAAAGGCAGGACCGAGTGGAATGTTGAAAGTTTATCTAGAGGTAGAGGTAGTAACTATCGAGGTGGTTATAATAGAGGGAGTTTTCGAGGAACTTGTTACAATTGTGGAGAAGAAGAACATAGATAATTTGAGTGTACACATGCAAGTAAGAAGGCTGGTAGTAGTAGAAATGCTTTGGTGTAAGAAGAGTCACCGAATGAACCTGAGAAGGAAAATAATTTGATGGTAAGGAGAGCACTTTGGAATGAAGGTAAAAAGGAAGATCCGGTAAGGAAAAGTTTGTTCAAGACTAGATGTAGAGTTTCTAACAAATTTTGGAAAGTAATCATTGACAATGCTAGATCAAAGAATCTGTCATCTGAGGAAATGGTCACAAAGTTGGAGTTGAAAAGATTGGAACATCCAAAGCCCTATCAGATCTCATGGATCAAAGATGAGAATACACTCTTGGTAAGTGAACAATGTTATGTGAATTTGAAAATTGGAAAGTACTATGATAAGGTGTTATGTGATATCATGCCTATGGATTGTTGTCATATTTTGTTGGGTAGACCTTGGAAATATGATAGACATGCTATATATGATGGGAGATTGCATGAATATACTATTTGGGCTGATGGAAGAAGACAAATATTGTTACTTGTGATGAAAGAACCTATTAGCAATGTTTGCACATTTGTGAAAGTTTTCCTGATGGAAGGAAGAAATTGTGTTAAGGACTTCAAGAAGAATGATGTATGTTCTGCTTTGATTCCTAACAAACTAAGTAAGAAAATAGAGGATAGTGTCCTTGTGGAGATTGATAAGTTACTCACTGGGTATAGTGAAATCTTTTCTAATAATGTACCTAATGGTTTTCCACTGAAGAGAAGTATTGATCATTGCATGGATCTAATCCCTAGAGCTAGTTTACCGAATAAGGCACAGTTGACACCTACTGAGAATCAGGAATTGAACCAACAGATTCAAGAGTTGTTGGAGAAAAGTTTGATAAGAGAAAGTCTGAGTCCTTATGCAGTACTTGTTGTATTGGAACCTAAGAAGAATGGAGAATGGTGAATGTGTACTGATTCCAGAACAATCAACAAGATAACAGTGAAGTATAGGTTTCCTATACCAAGAATGGATGACATAATGAAGAGTTTGACTAGAGCAAATTATTTTACTAAAATTGATTTGAAAAGTGGATATCATCAGATTAGAATCAGAGAAGGTGATGAGATGAAGACTTTTTTTAAGACAAAAGAAGGTTTGTATGAGTTGTTGGTTATGCCTTTGGTTTAACTAATGCACCGAGTACATTTATGAGGTTGAGGAATGAAGTTTTGAAGAAATTCTTTGGTAAGTTTGTGATTGTATATCTTGATGATATTCTGATATGCACTAAGACCAGAGAAGAACATTTGTTGCATGTTACACAAGTTTTGCAGAGATTGAAAGAACAAAAGTTGCTGATAAATCTGAAAAAGTGTTCATTAATGAAAGAAGAGATTGTGTACTTGGTATTTGTAATTTCAGTTGATGGTTTGAAAATGGATCCTAAAAAAGGTCGAAGCTATTTTGAATTTGCCTACACCTCTGAATGCTAGTGAGGTAAGATCATTTCATGGTTTGGAAAGTTTTTACTAAAAGTTCATTAGGAATTTCAGTTCAATTTGTAATGCTATGACTGAGACTATGAGAGGAGACAAAAGATAATTCAAGTGGACACATGGAGCTGATAAAATTTTTGAGACTCTAAAGCAGAAGGTTGTTGAATTTCCTATTTTGGCATTACCTGATTTCAATAAGGCATTTCAAGTAGAATGTGATGCAAGTGGTAGTGCAATTAGAGCTATGTTGAGTCAAGAAGGTAAACCTGTTGCTTTCTTTAGTGAAAAGTTGAATGATGTAAAAAGGAAATATTTTGTGTATGATCAAGAATTCTATGCTATTGTTCAAGCATCAAAAAAATGGAAACATTATTTGATGCCGAGTGAATTTGTGTTGTATACCGATCATAAGGCTTTACAGTATTTGGGTAGTTAGAATAAGTTGAATCAGTGACATATGAAATGGGTTGAGTATTTGCAAAGTTAAACATTTGTGATAAAGTATAAGAGTTGAGTCACTAACCGAATTGTTGATGCATTGAGTAGAAAAAGATCTTTGATGACTAAGATGAAAATTGGAATTCTAGGCTTTGATGACATGAGAGATTCTTATGAATTTGATCTTGATTTTTTTGAGCCATGGAGAAAGTGCAGAGCACCTATTCAAGATCAACAGAGTACTAAATTGGATGAATATTTTATGCAAGGAGGTATGTTGTTTAAAGGTATTCTATTGTGTATATCAAGAGGAGTAATGAGAACTAATTTGATAAAAGAGAAACATAGTAGTGGTTTGGCTGGACATTTTGGTGTTTATAAGACATTGAATTTGCTTAAGGAGAAATAATTTTGGTCACAGTTGTATAAAGATGTTCAAAAATTTGTGAAAAGTTGTGGAGTTTGTCAAGTTGCAAAAGGAGTTAGTCAGAATACTAGATTGTATACACCAATTAATGTACATGAGAAACCCTGGATTAACATTAGTATGGATTTTATTCTTGGCTTACCGAAGACAATAAGAGGCAATGATTCTATACTTGTGGTTGTGGATAGATTTTATAAAATGGCACATTTTATACCCTATAGAAAGACATCAGATGCATTACATGTAGCAGATCTTTTCTTTTATAAGGAAATTGTCAAATTGCATGGATTACCGAGGAGTATTATCTCTGATTGAGACAGTAAATTTGTTGGATACTTTTGGAAGACTCTTTGGAGGAAGTTGGGTATTGAGTTGAAATATAGTTCTACATTTCACCTACAACCTGATGGATAGACTGAAGTTGTGAATAGAAGTTTGGAAAATCTTTTGAGATGCTTAGTTGGAGACACATGAAGTAATTGGGATTCTATGTTGGCACAAGCTGAGTTTGCATACAATAATTCAGTGAATAGTATTGGAAAAAAACCTTTTGAGATTGTAAATGTCATACAACTGAGAGGTATATCAGATTTGAGAGACATTGTCGATGAAAGAAAAAGAAGTGCTGAAAGAGTAAAATTTGCTGAGTACATGAAGACATTGCATGAAGATGTGAGACAGAAGCTGGAAATGAGTAATCATAAATACAAAGATAGAGCTGATAGATCAAGAAGACATAAGACTTTTGATGTTGGTGATGAAGTAATGGTTCATTTGAAGAAAAGAAGATTTCCTATTGGAACATATGGAAAGATGAAAAATGAAGAAGTTTGGACCTTGCAAGATTTTGAGAAAATTTGATAGTGGAAATGCATATGAGATTGAGTTACCTGATGACATGGATATATCACCCATATTCAATATTTTTGATTTGTATGAGTTTCACAAACCTAATGAAGACATGATAGTACTGATGGATTATCCTAAGAAGCAGAATGAAGTAGTTGAACAAATTTTGGAGCAAAGAATTGGCAGAAGTTCAAGAGGAAAATAGTATATGGAGTATCTGGTAAAATGGAAGAATAGACCGATTGAAGACAGTTCATGGATTTCACAATCTAATTTGGATGAAACTTGGATCATACCTATTTCATGATTTGGAGAATCATTTTCAATAACTCCAGGTGTCTGATGGAGGAGCATCTTGGGTCCTTGGCAATCCCATGTCACCAAAAACATATTTGAGTTTGTTTGTATTGCTTGGTTCCTTCTTTGATCGAGTTGGTTTGGTGTTGCTTGGTTTCCTTTTTTTACTGGTGTTGGTTGATTATCTCTCTGGCACTCAGTTATTTTCATGGCACTCAGTGATGCTTGTTTGGCACTCGGTTGGCTTTGCTTACTGATGGGTTTCTTTTGATTTTATGTTGAGGCTGACTTGTGCATTTAATTTGGGTCATGGATTTAATGTTGGTATCCATCATTGGGAAGCATGTGGACCTAGATCTGGTCATTCCTTTTGTTAATTGTGGATCTAAAGGCTGACTCAATTTGGTAGCCTCTTGTATAAATATAGTTGTTTGGTTAGATTTTAGAGAGTTAGTTTGGATAGAAGATGGAAGATAGAAGTTAGAAATATTTGGTAGATCCTCACATGTTTGAGGACTTCTGTACTTGATTGTAATATCTAGCCAAAACTAGGAAGGCCTTATAGCTTGACATGTATGAATCAATTTGAAGATAATATATGAAAAGTATCTACATTCTCTCTCTCTCTCTCTCACTTTTGTGTGTTTTTGCTTTCGCGTGTTGTTGAGAAAGGTGGAGTTGGTTAGGGTGTGCCATTTATGGCCCCTCCCTACCTCCCTTGTGTTAGAGTGATAGACATCATAGCTGATTTGATACATGAAGTAACAAGATTATCTAACAAAGGTGCAATTCCTCTAAATAAGAATAATGTGAAGAAAAGAGTTCTAGACAACACTAAATATTCATATAATGGAAGAGGCATTGTAATTAGTAAGATTGAGTAGAATGATGTTAGGTATATGTGTAAGATAATGACTACCAAGTTATGTGCTAGCTCTAGAGAAGATGATATGGCGACAAGTATGGTACAAGTAGCTTATCTTATGTGTGTTGATAAGGTTGATGTTAACATGAGTGAAATTCTAAGGATCCAATTGATTGAAAATCTTGATAATATTAAGAAAACAAAGATTCCCAATTTAGATTCTCATCTTGAATCACCTATATGTTTTTCCACCTTTTGAGAATATTTCCTTATACTATAGGAGCCGATTGGAATGAAGAGATGAGTTCAATGGAGAGAATCAACAAGGTGTATCTTAGACACCCAATTGATAAAGAAAATAAGAGTACCACACTTGTAATTAAATTATTTTAGAATGAGATGAAGAAAAGGTCAAGAATTCCACTTTCAATAGTTGAGAAGTACAAAAATGAGACATGCTTTTTGGTTGACATAGACTTCACATATATTGAAGCAGTAGAACCAAGAACTGAATTCATAGACACTATAGAATATGAGGTATCTGAAGAGGCAATTGAAGGATATGTATGAAAAATTATGAAGTGCAGACTAAATTCCAAAAGTCCTATATTTGGAACATTTGAAGAAATTTTTAGTACAACACAACAATCACAGGTGCATAAGTCAGCTAAGAAAAGGGTTGGCACAATAATTAAAAGATATTAAAAGAGATAAGTATGATTGAAGATGAATTCAACATTGTGAAGCAGACAACAAAATCAATGAGAGATATTGGATAAAAGGAAGTGTTAACGATTCCACCTTTGGCATCCAAAGCAATTCTTGTTCCAGATATTCAAAATGTTGATGAAGATGTCACTAAGCCTAGTGAGATGAGTATGTAACTAGACAAGCCACCAGTTGTAGCCACAAGAAAGTTTACTAGATCCACCTCCACTACTCTGACTAAAAGAGTAAAAGAGATGGCTAGTGGACCAGATAAAAGGAAGAAGACTATCTTTTCTCCATTGGAAAGGATAAGGACACAAGAGGAAGAATCACCACCCATTAAGAAAATGAGAGGTCAAGTTTCAATTCAATCTCAAGGAGAAGAAGAGGTGGGTGTTGCAAAAATGGTCAACGCTCCCCTCAGGATTTGTGAGATGGATTAACCACCTCATGTGTCTTCTATAAGTCTAGTGGTTGTATCGGGCATTAACATGTCGATATTTTGGTGCAACAACAACTACTACTTGTATCAAGTGGTATCAGAGCTTGGTCACAGGTTTGAATCCCCTTGGGTAGCGCTGAGGGGGAGATTGTTGGAAAAATGGTCAGTGCTCCCCTCAGGATTTGTGACATGGCTTAACCACCTCCTATGTCTTCTATAAGTTTATTGGTTGTATCAGGCATTAATACGTCAATATTTTGGTGTAACGACAATTACTACTTGTAACAGTAGGTATAAGCAAAAAGAAATAGTGGAAGCCTAAAATTGAGAAAGTGAATCCTTTGATCATAAATGAAGGAGATTTCACTAAGCTAAATAAATACTATCACATGTACAATAATTTTGAAAAAATGAATCTTAAGAATACAATTGTGAGGCATATGATTCTTGCTAACAAGAAATTTGAGAATATTAAAGATAAGATACGAAGTGATCTTTATGATAAATTGGTCAATAGGAACAAGAGAGCAATAGAAGAGGATAAAGATATAAGAGAAAGATTTGTGAGAAAACTATGTGTAATCAAAGATGAAGAACATTTCAGAGAGATAATGAAGAGTCTCAACACCTATTTGAGAAGAAAAAGAAGAATAGTTCTAATTATGGGAGGTAATTATGAGGAATTCAAAAAGGAAATAAAGGAAGCAGTTGTGAAAGTAATGGCTTCAGTACCAGGATAAGCATTAAGTGAATCAAAATAGGACACTCAAACAGTAGAAGCAGTTTCATAGATGAAAGAAACCATATTTTCACCACCCACCATTCATATTGATGATGAATCCATGCATGTAGAAGGCACCTGCATCACCATTGACAGAGAAGAAGATCCTTTCGAACATCAAGGAGAGGATGTTGGCAATTTGGGAGAAATTGTAAATTAACAAGAAAATAAGGAAGCAGATGTGGAAGAAGAAAAGGGAGAGGAGAAGAAAGAATAAATAAAGGCATAAGAGGAGACACAAATAAAAGTCATCTAGCAAGTAGTGCAATAGGAACAAGGTATAGGAAAAGAGGTAAAACCTACATACATTATACCTCAACACATTCAAATTGTCACACCACATAAAGTCATAACAACAAGCTCATCAAACTCACCCATTGAGTTAGTATTAGAAAATTTGGGAGTTGAAATTGATGATGATGATCAAATAGAGTTGATCTCATCTCAGAATAAGATAATTAGAAAGAACAAGAAAGTAAAGAGCCTAGAAGGATCACTACTTGAGGTAACAAATAAGCTTCAAGGTTTTATATCTACTCAAGTAAGTGACGTTGATCCACAAGTTAAAGAAAGAGAGGTAATTAAAGCTTTTGATAGTGAGTTCACTACTCTATCCGACATTGCATCAGTGAAAGCACAAACACTTCATGATGCACAATTATTCCAAACCACCTCTCAAAATATTAAGAACGATTTAGAAAACCTCGATAATTTTAATTAAGGAGTTGAGGAGATGTTTGGAAAGAGGAAGAGAATTTTACAGTCAATGTTCTTTGTCACACAATCATATCTTAGATATTTTAGAGAAGTTAAAGAATAAAGAAGCTGAATTACAAGTCACAGTGAATGAGCTACATAATCCTAGCATGAATATCACTAATATTGAGATGAAAGAAAGTAAAATACATGATGAGATAAGGCTATTAGAAAAAGAAAAGGAAAAAAAGTTGAAGAGGTTTGCATTACTCAGAGAGCACCTAACCTTGAAAATCAGTAATGTGTAGAATCAACTAGAAGAATATCTTTCATCAAAGACATCATATGGAAAATTTTCCTACCCAAATCTTAGGGTAGTTGGGATACCATCTTATGGGCTATGTGCATTACTTAGTGTATCAGATTCTGTTAAGGCTACATGGGACAAAGTAATTGAAAACTTGAAGGTGAACTTTACAGATTATATTTCAACTCTTCTAGCATTCCAGAATTGAAGAGAAGAAGGTATATCAAAATTTTGAGCCGTATATACATATTTTGACACCTTTGTCATTGTTGTCAAAGGGGGAGTAATATACTATGAGAAAATTGCTTGTAAGTATAAGGTATAGATATATGAAAAATAGTATGGAGTATAATCAAAGGGCGAGTATCCCTATGGGGGAATTAGTAGACATGTATGATTTGTAGATCTTTTACAAATCTTGTAATGACCATGTAACATAATGTTGCATAATGTTGCAAGTTTGTTTTTGAAATTTTTGTTGTAAATTGTTTTGGGACTTAGCCAATTTTCCCATATGTTGCCACCAATGACAAAGGGGGAGATTGTTGAAAATTAATCTGAGTAGGATATCATGGTGTTGTTATTATGGAAACATATATTTAGTGTTACGACAACATGATCCAAGGAGGAAGTTCTGGATGAGAACTTATGAAAATTGTCTAAGTATAATAGTGTTTATCTATCTGCAAAGAGACTATTTTAATCAATGAAGTTTACATAGGTACTTTCAATGCATATGCACTTGAACACATATTATAAAAGTTATATTGAAGCTACATCCAATAGTGCAAGATTGTATGACATGTACAGACAAATATATTAATGTTAAATTACAAAAATAGTTTTGAGCCGACCGGAATAGAGAAATGATTAGTAATTGATTATTTAGAGTTAAGGGATTATTTTGTTTATCAAAATAATGACTTGAAAAATTAGGGATGACATCCTAGATGTTCTGATTATTGGAAAAAATAGGTTTTGAAGGGACCCAAAACCCTTTACAACTTAAGGATCAAAAGATCCCGAGTTACCTTGGCAAATCAAATTATCTGAGTCAATTTTGTGACTTCGACAATTCAAATTACCTTGGTGACTCCAGCAATCTGAGTCACCTAAGGCATGAAGAGTTAATATTATGTTTTGATAACATGGAAGCTGACTGATAAGCTATATTTGAGACAACTAGTATAAAGAAGAATATTATGTTATGTGAAGTAGTGAAGTATGATGTATGAGGCTAATGTGAAGTTGTAAAGAGATTTTGTATTTATGTATTATGTGAAATCTGATATATGATTAGATCAATGCGAATTGATATCAAGTTTTGTGAAGAGCCTACAAAGATAGATCAGAATATTGAAGATATTCAACAACAACAAAAGGTTTTTGTATTCTATCTTTTGTATTGAAGATTACTATTGTATATTGCATGTTTGGGCAGTGGGCTCATCTTGCATACTTTCATATTTTTTAATACCATTTCCTAACATGGTTGATGCTTCTAACAAGGCCTAAAGTCCTCTAACAAGGATAGAGATGCTATACAGATGTAACATACTCCTAAGAGGGTCAATATCTCTAAGCAGATACTTTTCATTAGTGGATCATTTGTGGGTATCATCCCCACCAGGGTTTTCCCTTGGCCAGGGTTTCATCGAGAAAAAACATAGTGTTATGAGTTCCTTTATTTTATGGTTGTGTTTATTGTTCGAGTTATTCAGTTTTGTTTCTTATGCAAGTTGCAAGTTAATTACATATATCCATAAGTGGGCAAAAGTAAAAGTTTGTGAAATACTGAATCATCCCCCCCCCCACCCCCCGCCCCTCAATATTTCCTATTTCTAACAACTGGATCTTTACCAAATGCTAATGTCTCTATTTCAGCCTAAATAGCCAAGCATGGCCTTAGGGGGAGCAATGGAAGAGTTTATCAGTAAATTATCTAGCCCCTGGTATGCAAAATGAGTGTCTGTTAGGTTGTGTACAATTACATAGTTGTGTTTAAATTCTATATTCAAGGTCATAAGGCCTAGAATGTATTATGGATTGATCGCTAGCTATTGTATGGGTGAATGGTTTCAAACAACATTTTGGATATACCTTTTGAAAGTTGTCAGAAATGATTTGCAAAGCTATTTAAGGGAATACTTAGTCATTTTGATCACCATTTGAGAATTTTTTAGAAATGTTCTAAGTTTTCTGAAGTAGATTGATTAAGCTCTAAGATCGCATGTTGCATAAACCCTACTTTTTCTATCAAGGTATTTAATCTATTTGCAAGATTACTTATCAACATTTATAGTTTGAATTCATGGATACACCTCAAGTTTTTGATATAAAATAAAGGAATAAATATAAATTCAAGAAAGATCCATTTAAGTCGATGGAAGATGACCCATAGGGTGCATTTCTACAACTCCTCATGAATTTCTTTATGGTGAAGATATTAGGGCATACATATTGCAAGTATGAGTTGATTGGTGACATAGAGATACATAGAGAGTTGATAAACATGATTAGTGAGGAAGGAAAATTGAATCCCTCATTCACAAAATTAGAAAACCTAAATGTTTTTCAATATGTAGATTTTTATGAGTTTTATGAGCTAGAATGGATCAAGATTGTACTTAATAGGATTCATGATCAGTTCTTTTGGATTGGTGACCAACCAATTAAGATAACAAGAGACATAATTTACTTGGTCACTAGTTTGGATAATGCAGGAAATATTCTTGTGGCTGTGAAGAACACAAAGAAGGAAGTTGAGACCTTGATAGGTTCAAAATGGGGTAAGAGAGCCATGACCATTAATGACATCAAGAAAAAGGATGTTAGGATGATTGCAATGATTTTAGGATACAAGATACACTATAAAAGAATAGTAAACTTTGTTTCAACAAGAATAATACAAATGGATTATAAGATGATTGTTGAAAATGAGCATTATGATGTATGTGAGGTCCTCAGATTGTAGCTATTGGAGAATCTAAGAAGGATAAAACATGACAAGTCAAATTATTTCAGATTTGGTTCATTAATCTTGTACCTATTTTTCTATATTATACATACATTTCCTAGGATGCATCCTCATGCATGGAGCCAAGATGAACCAACTGCAATATAGATTAGTAAATACTACAGAATGTAGGAGAAGAGTCACATTGATAGTGAACTCTTTGGCTTATTCAAAGGTTTTTAGAGAGAGATGAAGCAAGAGAAAGAATCCCTAAGTGGATTGTGGAAAAATATCAGGATAGAATATGTTGTATGGTAGAAATTGATTTCACTTTCTTGGAAGCATTGATCCTAGAGTACAATGGTGTACTCCCATGGGCTATGAGGCATGTGCACAGATTTTGGTACCTCACATAGAATATATCCTCACATCTAAAAAATATACTAATGAAGAGTGATGGGGAACATATGAGGAAAAGTATCTAAAGGTTAGAGATGAATTGAGCAGGGGACAAAGGAAGAGGAAAGTAGAGAAATTTTTTGACAAAATTGTAGAAGGAGAAGGGGTACCTAAAGATCTAATGGCATAATGAAGGAAAAAGGTCACATAGAATTCCATTGGATAGGAGAGGTTAGAACTTGTACCCCTACATACTGTAGAACATTTAGATATATCTGATTCAGCTCTAGTAGTAGTCGTAGTGTAAGATCAAACTCTTATTGCTCTTAGGAGAACATCGCAAAGGTCAACAATAGTAAAAACTAAGAAGAAGGAAGGAGAAGCTCCTGGGAGGACAAAAAGGTCCTCTAAACCCAAGGTGATGAGCTCTGAACCTAGTTCTAAAAGAAATACCTTGGTTACTCCACCCAAGGAAGAATCTCTTACGAAGAGAAAGAAGAGGAGAAGAAAGAAAAGAAGACCACTGGACAAGAAAAGCCAGTTGAGAGACATCTATGGAAACCTGACTTGAACATATTAGGAAAAAGGATAATTGAGAAAGGGAATCTGAATCAACTATCTAGGTACTATGAGAGGTATGATGGTGATGATAAACTTAAAATTGAATATATTGTGTGTAAATCATATGCTAGATTTTAAAAATAATTTGATCGAACTAGAAGGTAGCATACCTAAAGATATGTTTGATAGATTAGAAGTTAGAAAGAAGAGAGCCTTAGAAGAAGATAGTTAGATCAATGTAAAAGTAATATAGGATATGCATATGATCAATTCTCATAAAGAGATTGAAATAATTTTGAAGAAGGTGAAACCTTTATTGAGGACAAAGATAAGATTGATCAAAATAATGGCAAGAAAATATGAAGAAGTAGAAGATGATGTGAGGCCTAACACCGAGCCTATCATAGCCATTCAATTCTGCATTTGAGATAGACATATTTGATGATTATATTTTGATGCTCTATGGATTTACTGATACTTTATGTTATGGTTTTATCACCTCGGGGTTTAGTTGCTCATTCAGTTATGTTATTTTGATGAAACTGTGATATCTATTTGGAACCTTTTTGTGAAATTAAGTGGATTTTATGAATGATTGTGATGTCATGATGAAGTTTAATTGCAATTAAATTATATATGTATGCAATGATTATGTTTCAAATTTAATTCAATGATGAATTGTATATTTCATGATGAGATTTATGTAAGTTATAAATGAATGAATTATGCCATGTGAAACTTTGACTTAATTATGATTAATTTCTTGAGAATTATTTGATTATGAAAGTTATGGAATTTACATGTATATTTCCTTGGACTATTGATATTGGACTTGAGTGTGCAGGAAAATAGGCCATGGTAAATTTGGGGAACCATCGCAGAGACCAATGTGAAAATCAGTTCGAACCAAGGTTGCTTCTAGTGAGAAGCCAAAAAGCTCATTGTATCGTGTTTAATTCATGAAAGTAATGTGCATGAGTGTATTTTATTTATATGTAAATTGTTAATATAATTTATGTTGTGCAGATCCAAGTGGATATGCCACATGGCTTGTGATGTGTCTTTCTTGTTTGTGTCACTTGACACATGTGTGTGTACTTAAGGCCATGACATGTCCACTTGGGATTTGATGTCACCAACCTAGGATGGTACCCCCTTTAGGTTTTCCATGTAAACCTTTGGTTAGGAAGCCTTAGAGTAAGTCAAACCATGTTGAACCCGAATTCAAACTTCAAGTGCACTTTAGGGAGGTTAAATGAGCCCTTAGGGAGTATTTAGGGTCTTTTTTAGCCACCCCACTTGATGTACCTTGGTTTGGGTGTTTAATTTTAGTCAATATTAAGTCCATAACTCATTTATGGTCCTTTAAAAGTACCTCTCAAGTGAAATTTTGAAAATGAGGGTTGAAAAATGAGGACAAGCCCATTCCTCTTTTCCCATTCTTGGTCTCCATCTCATTTATGAAGGGAGACAAGGATGGATAGAATATCTCCATGAGCCATACCTATTAATGAGGGTTAGTTGGGGGTTTGGTGGAAAATCTCTTTTAGTAGAAATTTTGGGGGAGGAACTGGGTTGACACCCACTCTCTAGATTTAGAGATTTGCTAATTTGGAGAACACTTAGGAAAGTGGAAAGCTCTTCTTCAACTTTCTTCCTTAAGCTTGGATTCTAGGTTGGTTGTATTCATTCTTCTACTTGCTATATTTTTATATGAATGAGCTCCTAAGAAAATTGTTTTTATGGTTGTATGGAGAAACTTGAGTTGTGTTATTATGTATTTGTGTTGTAAAACTTGTTATGATGTGTAGAATATGTTTATGAGAATTCTTGTGCTTGTTTTTGTGCAAGCCTATTGTTTTGTAAATGTGAATCTTGTTGTTCTTGTGAATTCTTGTTGTATTGTTTGTTAAGGGAGTTTTTTCTCAAGGCCACACTCACCCTTGGGAGGGTAGAGTGTAGTACCCCACCTATAGTTTCTTTTAGTTTTTTTTATGTTTCAATGTTTGACCAAATTCTTTTAGGTCACTTTTGATGTGATCGATTATTATGTTGATAAATGATGATTAAGGATTTATTGTTCATCTTATGTGTATTAGGTATTGCATAGTTTAGATGTTGATATTATTTGATGATATGTTTATGTTTTATATTGATTCATGGTACTGATCCCATACTGGCATGTGTATGATTATCTTGTGTTTGCATCTATTTGACGTACTTTTTTGGTAGACGACGGAGGCGTAGTTACTCGCTTAGTTGAGATCCACACGATTGACTGTACCTTATCATTGTTTGAAAAATGTTATTGTATGTACATGCTTCGTCTTGTGGTGATAGGTTTGCAGGTACATGGCATCGTCTTCCCTGAATTGGCAGGAGTGAGGGTGCCCACAAACAGTCATCTCAATGGTAAAGAGGGGAGATAATACACATACCCAAAACCCTAAACCTAAGCCTAATTGTCCTAGGATTGGACAAGAGTCAGTCTTACTACCCTACCCGAATTCATCTGGTTGGCATGAATTCGTGGATCCCTTCTCCTGTGTTTGTTTGACTTATTGTGTTTGATTTTTACTCTGCATGATTCAGTTGCTTTATGATTATGTGGGTGATTAATGATCTGTTGATTATAGTTGAATTATGTTAATTTAGATTATTTTATGAGAATATCAATGTTAGGTGCATGGTTGAATTTAATGATTAATTATGTTTCTAGGATTTAATTGAGGGAATTAAATTAAAGTTAATTATTTTAGTATTGGAAATTAATATTGATTATGTCCTAAGTTTATTATGATGAAATTTAATTAAAATCAAATAATTGATTGTTTGGATTTAATTGAGAATTGGATTTTATTATGTTTGTGAGTATTATTAAATGATTAAATAATTAATTGCATGTTTTAGGGTGCATTAAGTATTTAATTTATTTAATAATAGATTTTGTTATTAACATGTGCTTTATTGAGGTGTGCACAATTATATTTATTTTTAATTATTAATTAGTATTTTCTCTCAACAAAAGTGGGAGAGTTTGATTAGGAGTTCTTTGTGTGAGTCATCTAGGGTTTTGCATGTTTAGTGGAGTTGAATCCCTAATAGGGGGATTTGGCATTCATTTTGATTAAAAAATTAGTTTTGTTGGAGCAATTTTGGAGAGGGAGCTTTTGGAGTTTTGTGCTTGCTTGTGTTCTTGAGCTTTTGGAGATTGTGCATGAATTCTGGGTGAAGGTTGCTTGCACTTGGATTTGGGATTGTATGCACTGTGATTCAAATATGCAGGTGGAGCTTTTCTATTGTCAAATCTGAGTGTTTCAACATTCTATAGGCCTTCTTATTCAGTATTTGGCATTGGACTTGAGGTAGGGATTTGTGGAGTTTTCTTGTGAATTCATCAGTAGTTCTTTCTGCAATTTCTCTATGTTTGTTTCAGTTTATAGATTAAGATCTATTTTCTATTATGCTTTAAATTTGAGGGTTAGAAAACTCATTAGAATGCTATTTCATATTTTTATATTAACTTGGCACAGTAGAGTTATGCTGTCCAAATTTGGAGAGAAAATTCATCCTAGAACACATAGAAAATGAAAAATCAATCTCTATATAGTTAGTTCTATAGTTTGAATAAAATAATTTAGTGGGTTGTTAACAAAAATTCAATTTGGATGAAAATTCCTCAATCTGGAAAAAAAAATCTCTTTCTCTGTGTAAAAATATTCAGTCAAAAAAAAAAAAAACTCCAGAAAAGACAAAGATTATTGCCCTTTATTTTAATTGGTTGGGTTTATAGTCAATATTGTTTAGAGGAAAGAACTAATTAGTTAAAAATACATGCTTTAAAAAAATAGTGGTTTCCCTATATATCCATTTCTGAAAATAAAAAAACATAGTCCGTTATTTTTGTTTTTGGAAATAACAGACCTGTCAAAACAAAATTTTAATATATATATATTATTAGTAACAAAATTTTTATTAAAAAAAAAATTAGCAAAGCAAAAATTATATTGAAAAGCTTTTATATTAAAATTGTTTGTTTTATTAAAAATTTTGGTAAAAGGGAAGTGGGGGCCACCGCACCCCCCACTGTCCTCGAGGTTTCCCTGCTGGGCGGTACTCAAAGTACCGTCAACAGGGAGTACCCTGCCAGCGGTACTTTGAGTACCGTCCGCAGTGGTCCCCTCATGTGCTGCGCACAGAGCCTTTATTAAAAGGTAAAGTGCTTTTTCTTATTTTGCAAATATGCTATTTTATTTAAAACGGATTTAATTTTTTTTTTATAAAAATAGTCATTTTTTTTTTATATATTATGTTTTAGTTTATATTTTAATATAAATAAATTTTATATTAATGTTAGTTGTTAATAAATTTTATTATGATATTAATAAAGTTTGTTAATATATTTTGGTTTAATTACTAATAAATTTTATTCTAAAATTAGTAAATTTTATTGGTATATTTTATTTAAACATTGATAAATCTTATTAATAGAATTTATTAATATATATTATTATTTAATATTGATGGATTTTATTAATATGTTGGTTTTAAGATATTAATAAATTTATTAATGTGATTATTTGTTAATAATTTTATTAATGAATTTTATTTTCATTATAAGCACAATTTTGTTAGCAAAATATGAATACGGTTATTAGTAAAAGTTTCTATGATTTCGTTTAAATCAATCGATCATAAGTATGTCAATTTAGGAAACTTAGGCTTTTAACCCTGCAACTTAATGAGTGCCATTCTTAGTATAATATTTTGATTATTTTCTATCGAAACTGGGTAATTTCGTTAAGATGGATTCTATGGCATTTCCTAAGTGTTTCTATTTACTTATGATGTTTATGAAACATATTAGATTATGGTTTGGTTTCAGTTCAGATTGATATGATTGTGTATTCTTCGTGTCTTTTTTTACATTATGGGTTATTAGGTTCTAGATGACCTAGGGGAATACAGAGGCTAGGGTATGAGTTAGATGTTCATGTTATCAGCTATGTGTGGTGTGTGTGTACTCTATCTGATTATCATCCCTGTTTGACCATTGGGCTCATGATTTATTGTATTTTGTTTGTGGTATCTCTGTAACCATATCTAGTCCTTTTGTGTGAAAATGGATATGAGGTTACGTAGGTGTATACCTGATTAGATCTAGGAGAGATCTATGAGCCTAGGGTAGTTTACCTTGACATGTAATAGGAGGTGGCTTGCAATAAGCGTCGGGGCCCACAAGTGGCAGCCAGGATCACTTATTGTAAAGTTTCAGTAATCAAGTGATAACCTAATATAATTAAGGGGTATTTAATTGAACCTAATAAGATATAAGTCCTCACCCATGCTTGAGTGCTAGTACAGACTAAGGTGGAGTTGAGAAGATGACTAGCCCCCTTTTAAGGGATGAGTTGGCATAGTTGATGACTTCGTCAGTATGAGAGGTCATTGATACCGTGTATGGTCACTTGGCTACCGGGATCCAGAGAGATTACTAAGACAAAACTCAAGGGTTAGATGTACATGATGACACCTTCCTATGCATAGTCTGGTTATTCTACATGTGTCGGTTGCCTCTGGTTTAGTGAGTTGTACCTTTATCTTTATCATGTGTATCTTGAGTTAGAGTGCTTTTCAGGATCCTTCTACTTAAGGTTTTATCCTTGTTTTGTATTGGTTATCCTTGTTTTGTATTGGTTACATGGATGGGTGGTAGTGATTCTTTACCATTTGAGATTCGACGTCCTGGTGCCGGTGCTTGATGGTGGTCCTTCAGTTGGTTTCCTTTGATGCCTCTTCATTGATGTTTCCTTCTTATCTTCATTATTTGTAATCTTGTATTAGTGTATCGCATGTGTTACCTAATCTGGACATTGTATTATCATAGATAGATTTATTACTACATACCCTGTGATATGTGCAGTGGATGTTAGTTATGTATATGTCATGGATGCCCATGAGGATTGTATTATTGTTGTATCATGTAATTGTAATTTATAAGATATGGAATCTTTTGTTAATGTTAGTTCTAGTTGTGTTTTTATTCTTACGTAATTCTACGTCATGGAACCCTTGAGTCTTGTAATCTATGTTGAATGTTGTTTCAATGTGAGTAAATTGTAATTGCTTCTGCACTGTTGTTTATATTGTATGTTAACTTTAGGAAAAAAAATTATTCACCAAACTTAGTAGTATGTTTTAGGTTAAAATCTCTTGGGTTCCCTGGCGGGGCGTTACATAAAGTAGCCTTGGGGGTGAAGGGAAATTGGGACAATCATGGGTGTAGAGTCTCTCCTTGTAATGGAGAGGGCAAAACATGGATGTATGGGCTCCATGTGGCCATTTCTGTTGGGGTTCATAAGGGATTTTGTGGCTTGAAGCCTTGGGGGTCATAAGGAGTTTCATGGTGTGGGATTTTGTGGTATTTTGTGTGTTGAGAAAGCCAAGTGAATGCTTGTCTTTGGTTTCCATGAAATGTGTTTTCTCCCCTTGAGTCATTTGAGACTCTTTGTGTTTAGCCTTGGAAGGGAGTTTTCATTGTGTATTCGTTTATATGTTGTTATTGTGGATTGCTTGATTGTCTCCTTATCTTTGTGATGGTTCCCCAAGCTCAGAGGTGGCTTCTTAGAAGCCTAGGATGGGAGGTGAGCACCCCATGGTCTATTTCATTTTCATTTGCATGAATTTGATGATTTTGTTGCAAGAAGAAGGAGCATTGAAGTGATCTCTTATGGTGTTTTGTGAAAGCCAATGTATTGTGTTGTCGATCTTTTGGAATAAGAAACATTCCATGTTGTATTGTATTTGGAAATTGTAGATTTATGTAACAAGAAGTATGTCATATGTCTTTGCATATTTTTAATAAGTAGTTGATTTAGATACTTGAGAGAATGGTTGTAATAGGTGATAAATCCATTAGAAAGAGATGTTGTTTTGAAAATGTGTTATGTTGATTATTTTGTATGCACTTCAAGGAATAAGATTGTAACAATGTATGTTAGTCTTCTTGAGTTTCTATATGGAATATTCATTGTGAAAGAGATATTGTTGATTTTAAAATGAACAATGTATTATTTCAATGGAGAGAAAATAAAGATGTGTAGTAATTATTTTGTGAGAACTTTGTTTGTAAATTCTTGGATAGAAAAAACAACTTTTGTTTACATTTGATAAACTAGGAAGGGAAGAAGGTCTTCAATATTTATTATTTACAAAAGAATTGATTTCCCTTGCATAAAAATATACAAGTTAGAACTTTATATATCAAACCATACAAAAGACATTTTCTAGATTTTAGAGTAAAAATGGTCTTTGGAAATTGTATGGAAGGGAAATAATTCTCTTCCCAAAAAGAATATTCCCTTCCCTATAAACTTTTCATAATATGAATTAAAAAAAAAATTAATCCCCTAACTTAACCCTTAACAATAATAATTAAATCTTAAATTGTTGAATTTAAAAAAAAACCTTTATTACTTGACATGCTTTTACACCTAATATCAAGTGGGACCGCACACACATACTCTACTTCCCCAAAAATAGCACAGAGAAGAGAAGGCATTTTAATGCAAAACATATTTAAATTTTTAAAAATCTTCTGTTGCATGCTATCCTTTGGAGGGGGACCCACCTGTTGATGACATCTTTTTGGCTTTGGCAGCCCCACTCACCTATACATGCGCCATTTTCTTTCCCTCCCTCTTACAACTTGCTGCACACTTAGTTAAAGCCCTGAATTGGCATTAAATAACTTCTACCTTTTGTTCAAAATACTTACCTTCAATGTGTACTTGGCTTGGATGAATTTCAATGTTTCTTTTTCCCATGTCAAGCTTTCAATGCCATCCCATGCGTGAGTTTTGACAATGTGCATGTGTATTGTATGGGGTGGGACCCAAACTCCCATGTCTCCATCAACTCACCACTCCTTGGCAAGCTTGTGCTAGACCCTTGAATTGACTACTATTTTGATGGGGAGATGTGTTGGTGGGACCCCCAAATCATACCTTAGCTGCCCTCTTTTTCTTCCTTAAACCAACGCATGCTATGTAAGATATCCTTTGGTAGGATATATTAAGTTTTTTAAAAAAAATTCTGCTCATGTTTGGGTTAGTAAATCAGATTATAGGAATGGTTAGTTTAGCAAGTTAAGTAGATAGGTTAGCTTAGTGGGCTAGTAGGATTATTTTTAGGATTTGATTGTCTTTTAGTTAGTGATTTATTTTTTTGGGTTAGATGGTAAGGTTTTTTTTTGGGTGATTGAACTCTTTTTTTTTTTAATAAAAATTAATGTATTACTAATTAATAGGTTGGGATAATGTGTTTAGAATCATAGATAATGAATTAAGTTTTAAGACTAAAAGTTTCCCTTATGAACTTGGTTTGTAAATTTATTAGTCTTATTTTTGTTTAAGCATTTAAACATAAATTCATTTATTAATAATGAATAGAATTAGTGCTAATGTGATGGGTTAACTAATAAACCAAGTGGTTATTTTAGATAGTTCATTTAATTCAATTGATTAACATGAGACCAGTAATAGTAGGATATTTGGTTTATTACCCGCTATTGGTTAATAGGATTATGAATTAATGAATCAGTGTGTCTTTAATAATCTAATGTATTAGTAGGCGATTAGGAGTTTGAGAAGATGATATAGTATTGCCCAATGTCTAGGTAGCAATTGGATCCTAGTTAACATCATTAGGTTATCGGTTAATTTGTATGAATTTTAGATAGATGATTGATACCTTAGGTAACTTGAACACATTGTATGGAAGTTCTAGAGTGAAATTGTACACACTAGGATTCTGCTACTCGAATTCTGACTCTACGACAATAGTTATGAACTTTAATACACTAGACCCACATTGTCATATTATAACTCATTAGCTTAACAAAACTTGATCCTAGATTGAGGCCGACTTTATTGTTGTCAACTTACACTTATCCTTTGAACGTTACTCTCTAATATTTCATCTTAAAAAAAAAAATTTGTTGCATTTTTGGTTAGTTAAATTGATGGGCATGACAGATACACAAAATGCCATTGATAAGTTTCTACTTTAAGAAGGACTCGAAAAAACTAATCCCTCTAAGGGGACCAAACAAAAAGCAATAATGATTGGAGAATCATCTAAATCAGTTAGAGGAGAAGAAGAACAACCTAAGGATGATGAAAGTACTGATTAATTATAAAGTATAGTGAAGAAGCCAAATTTCTTTGTGGAAAGTAGACATGTGTCTTTGGACACTTCGTAGGATGTTGATGACCCTTTTCAAGAGAATGTTGGTAGTGTTCCTGAGATAGATAAAAATAATGTACATAATACAATAAAAGTGATAGATCTTGGCACATTAACTAAAGATGAAATGAAAGAAGTTATGGCCGAAGAAAAGAAGGATACTAAAATAGAAGTTGTAGTTGAGAAATAAAGAAAAGTACCCATCTCTATTCTTGTTTCTACTCCTATTAAGGAGGAATCTATTTCTACAACTCAATTATTGGAAAGTGACAATAAGCTTCAGATCACCAATGTCAATGAAATGGATGAGGATGCACTAATGAAACTATCTCTTATGGCCTTTGCTAAGGCTAAGGAAAGATCTAAGTAGAAAACTTAGAAGAAAGTCAGGGAAATGGATAGGGAAATGGACAAAATTAATAAGTTTTTACGC